>CAKJTW010000019.1:36043953-37279437 GCA_917880005.1 Nanger dama | reverse complement strand
TTGGCATGTGTCATGAATGGAGGATAAACGTTTTCGTATCGTTTACCAGGATGATACTAATATTCCTGGTGCTCAAAGTCCAGATGGCAGACAGTGCAGGTATAATCTTACTAAGAGCACATCTTTGTCCCTGGAGCACAACCCTGGAATTAACAAGGAAGCAGAAAGTCATGGCGTTTCCCCGAGAGAAAGAGAAGCGTGAGTTGTGGGCCAATTGTCAAGGGTAGACTTGGAGCCCTTCACGATTTCTACTCCTTGTTTTCCAATACTTCACAGAAGGGAATGATTAATGAGATTTCCAACTCAAAAGATTTCAGAGGTTCGTGGAGATAAGAAAGGAAGGCAATTTAATTTTCTTACCTGGAGTTTTTGCTGTCCCCCGGGGTGGCACTGGGGGCAGTGGGGAACTCTACTGCCTTTGATCTCCAAGGGGGGAGTTATGTGTGTCCCTCGTGGACAAAATAAATGGAGGAAGACTGACTTTCCTGTTAATTACATTGGCATCCTCAAATATCTTTTTCAGTGTCTTTAAAAATTCCGAGAAGTCCTAAACTTGTGAGAAGAATCATACAGCTGGTACTGGATTAAGTTCATCTGTGGGCTGGCCAACAATTTTGTTCATGTTTTTGCACATCGGCTTTTAGAAAAACTGGGATGAACTTTTGGCCGACTCAATGGAATACAGGGAGTTGGTAATGGACAGGTAAGTCTGGAGTACTGTAGTCAATGGGGTCACAAAGAGTCGGACACGACTGAGCAACTGAACTGAATGGAATCCAGTCCCCAGCATCTCTGTAAGTACTTGTTTTGATTTAATTCAGTTCAGTTCAGTCGCTCAGTCATGTCTGACTCTTTGCAACCCCGTGAACTGCAGCACACCAGGCCTCCCTGTCCATCACCAACTGCTGGAGTTTACACAAACTCATATCCATTGAGTCAGTGATGCCATCCAACCATCTCATCCTCTGTTATCCCCTTCTCCTCCTGCCCTCAATCCCTCCCAGCATCTGGGTCTTTTCAAATAAGTCAGCTCTTCGCATCAGGTGGCCAAAGTATTGGAGTTTCAACTTCAGCATCAGTCCTTCCAATGAACACCCAGGACTGATTTCCTCTAGGATGGACTGGTTGGATCTCTTTGCTGTCCAAGGGACTCTCAAGAGTCTTCGCCAACACCACAGTTCAGAAGCATCAATTCTTTGGCGCTCAGCTTTCTTTATAGTCCAACTCTCAGTCCATACATGACTACTGGAAAAATCATAGCCTAGACTAGATGGACCTTTGTTGGCAAAGTAATGTCTCTGCTTTTTAATATGCTGCCTAGGTTTGTCATAACTTTCCTTCCAAGGAGCAAGCGTCTTTTAATTTCATGGCTGCAGTCACCATCTGCAATGATTTTGGAGCCCCCCAAAATAAAGTCTGACACTGTTTCCACTGTTTCCCCATGTGTTTGCCATGAAGTGATGGGACTGGATGCCATGATCTTCGTTTTCTGAATGTTGAGTTTTAAGCCAACTTTTTCACTCTCCTTTTTCACTTTTATCAAGAGGCTTTTTAGTTCCTCTTCACTTTCTGCCATAAGGGTGGTGTCATCTGCATATCTCAGTTTATTGATATTTCTCCTAACGATCTTGATTCCAGCTTGTGCTTCTTCCAGCCCAGCGTTTCCCATGATGTACTCTGCATAGAAGTTAAATAAGCAGGATGACAATATACAGCCTTGACCTACTCCTTTTCCTATTGATTTAATTACTTACAGGGAAAGTTTGCCTAATTTAGGTGGTACTCGTATGCTGAGAATGGCATCTCTATAGCTGTATCTGTAGCTTTCTAGGGATGAGCAACCCTTGTAGACTTTCTGAATCCTTTCTCTGTGGTTAATCACCACTATTTTGTGAGTACTTCATGGACACCAAAACATTATTTTTTTCATGAGGTCTGAAATTTAATCCTCATTAACAACATTAGGAGGTGAAATATGCTGAAAGTATTAGTCACTCAGTTGCATCCAACTCTTTGACTCCACAGACTATAGCTGCCAGGCTCCTTTATCCATGGGATTTTCCAGGCAGGAATACTGGAGTGGGTTGCCATTTCCTCCTCCAGGGGTCTTCCCAACCCAGAGACTGAACTCAGGACTCCTACACTGCAGGGGGATTCTTTACTGTCTGAGCTGCTAGGAAGCAGATGACATTAATTCTACTTTACGAGTGAATTCAGATGAACTTTACAAATGAATCTGAACCAGGGCCTGAAGCACACTGAGACCCACACTTTTGGTTAGTATTCTATTCTGCCTCCATCAGAACTGGTTGCACAGCCCTGGCACGCCCATGGAATTGCATGAAATGAAGAAAAGACCCCGTGCAGTGGACACTTGGCTGACATGCAGGAGCCAACGTAAAGTTATAATATGTCAGATATGTTGTCTTATTCTTACTCCTTTTTCTGTTGCCTTTCAACCAGTTATGGCAAGAGTTTGTGGTAGAGGAGTTTTATGATGTAAAAATGGAGGTCACAGAGTTCCCATCTTCTACGGGAGGAGGCAGGGTTTGTGCCCATGGATATACATGCAGTCCTAATAAGAGAATATTTGTGTATGGACACAGAATAATACACACCCATGTCATTACAGGTATGCAGACACACGTGGCTGAAATGCACTGTAGAAAATTAAATCAGTATTAACATCATTTGGAAATGGTAGGAAAGACGATGACCTTAGCATGTCTAAAAGCCTACAGAATGCCTGGTTATTTGCTCACATAAATTCATTTATTTCCTAACATATCTGTAAGAATATGTACCATTTTTCCCATTATATATCTGGATAGCCAACTTACTGGAAAACACGCTGATGCTAGGAAAGGTAGAAGGCAGGAAGAGAAGGGGATGGCAGAGGACAATATGGTTGGATGACATCACCGACTCAATGAACATGAGTTTGAGCAAGCTCTGGGAGATGTGAAGGACAGGGGTGCCTGGCATGCTGCAGTCCATAGGGTCGCAAAGAGTCGGACATGACTGAGTGACTGAACAGCAACAAGACAGTTTATGTAGCTTGTCCAAGTTTGCAAAATTAATAGATAGCACAGCCATCATAGGGCATTCCTGGTGGCTCAGTGGTAAAGAATCTACCTGCCAATGCAGGAGACACAGGTTCAGTCCCTGGATTGGGAAGATCCCCTAGAGAAGGAAATGGCAACCCACTCCAGTGTTCTTGCCTGGAAAATCCCACGGACAGAGGAGACTGGCGGCTGCAGCCCATAGGATCACTAGGGAGTCAGACATGACTTAGTGTCAGAAGTAGAACAACAACCAGCATCTTGCATATGAAATATTAACTTTTTCCCTTCCATTGGGATATAAGTGTTATTTAAACAAGCACCTTATTCTTTTTATTGATAGGATACTTTTGCCTAAAAATCATACTAGGCATTGAATATGATGTTCTCCACCTATCTGTTGAAATAATGATCACAATTGTGACTGAATTCTTTTTGACAAATGACCAAAATTCAGTGTTTATGTGTAATGATGATGATCATCCATGATCACTAATGAAGGGTAATGACAGTAGAGCTTTAGTCTGATAATTTTCCAAAGACTTTTTTTTTAAAGGGCAAGAAGAAAAAGGTCATAAGCTGTGAGTGGAGGAAGTCAAAAAGCTACAGAACAAAAATAATCATCTATTTATCCTGTCCATACTTCAGGTTAGTATGCAAAGTCGTCGGTGACTTTGAGAAATAATTCATACAGCACTATAAAAAAAAAGGGATAACTTGTGTGTTTAGAAATAAGGGGCATTCATCATATTGAAACAGCAAAAACTTTTCAATCAACTCACGAAGGCTGCAAGTTGGTTGAATGCTGTCTTGCCTGTCTATTTAGTATTTCCAGACAGGGACTGTACAGTGCAAAGCAATTTGCTTTTATATAATTTCCTTCATGCTTGCAAACACAACAAGCATCACAGGGAGAGTCAGTCATGAACTGAAGAGAGAAAGGGAATGATTTAAAGTGGGAGAGTGGTTCATTTGCTTTGGGGTATGAGAAACAATTATTTCAATAGGCCAGAGTTTCTGCAGGAAGTCAGGTGAATAAGAATGCTTGTGCTGGCCCTCTGCTTTCTCAGGACTGCTTTGTCTAAGTAACTTTTTCTATTTAAAGGATTTCTTACTGAGCCGTGTATGCTTTTACTGTGACGAAGGCCAGATTTGCCTCCTAGAAACCTAGGAGCAGTAGTTTCATTTCCTCCTACTTCTCCCAAAGATCATCTACTCTGACCTTGCTGCTTTTATCATTAAGTCATGTATTTGAAATGCGTTTGGATTTTAGCCAGGATGGAAATCCCGTTCTTTACACAAACTCCTTTTCAGCTCTGTGATCCGTTTTCATTTATGTATGTATATATTTGCTTATTTGAGAGAGGATTAGCTCATTTGCCTTCCTTGATGTATATTTTTTAAACTTCTTCTGTGTGTTTTTTTGAACTTTTTATTTTATACTGGGGTATGACTGATTAGGGGCTTCCCAGGTGGAGCTAGTGGTAAAGGACCCATCTGCCATTGCAGGTAGACATCACAGACACGGGTTCGATCCCTGGGTTGGGAAGATCTCCTGGAAGAGGGCACAGCAACCCATTTCAGAATTCCTGAGCTTCTCTGGCTCAGATGGTAAAGAATCTGCCTGCAATGTGGGAGAACTAGGTTCGATCCCTGGGTTGGGAAGATCCCCTGGAGGAGGGCATGGCACTCCACTCCAGTATGCTTGCCTGGAGATTCCCCAGATTCTCCCTGGACAGAGGAGCCAGGTGGGCTACAGTTCATGGAGTCCCAAAGAGTTGGACATGGCTGAGCTACTAAGCACATAGCCAATTAACAATGTTGTGGCAGTTTCAGGTAGACAGCAGAGCAACTCAGCCATATGTGTACATGTATCCATTCTCCTAGAAACTCCCCTCCCATCCACAGCACTGTAAACTTCATGTCTCCACTGACTGATATAACTAGGCATTTATTAGGTTTCTATAATAAACTGTAAAGTAGTAAAGGTCCTTTGAAGTGTCAGGCGTTGCACAAGGGTTTAGAGCTAGAGCGGGAATTAGTCACAAGGGTGGCCGCAGGAAGCTTCCTTGACCCTGGAGAGCTTAGGAAAGGTGAGTCCTTGAGTCCAAATGCATTGCTGATGGGACATTCTAAGCCCTGGTCACGATGCTTTTGAATTCATAGGGGTTCATTTTGTGTGCTCCCCTATATCCATGGCCCCTGGGTTTCTGCAGTGTCTCCCAGGCATTTGGCCCCAACGTATAAATCCTTTGTGTGTTTCCCATGCAGTCAAAACAAACCGATGATGAGTTGAGCAGATGGTAGTGTAGATCCGAAGGACACGGGAGGGCTCCTGTCTCAGGAGGCAGAGTCCCAGTGACACAGCGCCGTCCTCCCAGCTCCTCCCTCAGTGAAGAGCCCCATTGTACAATTTGCCCTTCTTGCCTCCAGTCTCCTTTTCCAGAACAATGAATACACAGACATGCAAACATCCTTCCCAACCCGCTGCAGAGAGGTTTTGCCTTCTGTCTCCACACTCGGTCCATCTCCCACCTCCAGTGGGACACGTCTACCCTCCACTCCACCTTCTCTTGCCTGCATTTCTTCTGTAAACCTTTGCCATCTCCCCTGCCTCCATTCTGGGTCTGCTCCAGGCTCTTCCTCCAGATGCTCCCACATGTGGTCAAGTCCGTATTCCTGATGTATAGCCTTCAGTGGCTCAAGATTAAACTCCTTTCAAAGGATCCAGACCATATTTTTCTCTGTATGACCTTTCAGGTCTTTGCCCACCTCTCTTTTCTTCTCCTCTTTTCTCTGTTCCTACAGCACTGGTCTTCTTTAACTCCTTCAAAGAACTTTCCTTCCTTCCATCCTCAACATTGGCACAGGCTATTCCTCTGTCTGGAATATTCCCCCTCCCTTATCTCACCCACCTCCAGATCCAAGGGTCTCTCTAACCTGGTGGTGCATCTTCAGTGTTTAACACAAGGACAAACCAGTCCATCCCAAGGGAAATCAATCATGAATAATCATTTGAAGGGCCAATGCTGAAGCTGAAACTCCAGTACTTTGGCCACCTGATTGGAAGAGACAAATCTTTGGAAAAGACACTGGTGCTGGGAAAGATTGAGGGCAGAAGGAGAAGGGGTGACAGAGAATGAGATGGTGAATGGCATCATTGACACAATGGTCTTGAGTTTGAGCAAGCTCTAGGAGATGGTGAAGGACAGGGAAGCTTGGTGTACTGAAGTCCATGGGGTCACATAGAGGCCAACAGGACTGAGTGACTGAACATCAACCATCAACTAGAAGGCTTTCATTTACTACAGAATGAATCAATATGTGAATGATCAATGAATGAATGGAATAAAGTGAGTTCTGAGGTTTCCCTGGAGATAACATTATCCATCCAATGAGGTTCATGTACTCTACAGGTTCATGCTCCTAAAGCCATGATGTAACTATAGGTTAGTGGACATACATATATTTTTTTCCTCTGATAGCTATGGTGACCTAGGAGGAGTGGCATCCTGCTAGCAATGCTCATAGCTTGAATCCAGAGCTCAGGTTTTAATGCCATTTCCAGTAACTCCTTGAAGAAGTAGCTCAGTCCAGGTCTTAGGAAATATACAAGATGGGCCAGGAGGATCTTATACTGCCAAAAGTAGCAAGTGCTCAGAAAGCAAAACAATGGGGATTTGTTAAAGAAATAGAGGAGCCTGAAAAAGCTCCTGATGGCCAAACTGGAACTATTTGAGCAACAAAATAAAGTTGCATTGGATTATAACCCAAAGGATAAAATATACTACCTAGATAGTATGTTAAAAAGCAGAGATATCACTTTACCAACAAAGGTCTGCATAGTCAAAGCTATGGTTTTTCCAGTAGTCATGTACGCATGTGAGAGTTGGACTGTAAAGAAGAGTTGATTGCCAGAGAATTGATGCTTTCAAATTGTAGTGCTGTGACTCTTGAGAGTCACTTGGACTACAAGGAGATCAAACCAGTCAATACTAAGGGAAATCAACTCTTGGAAGGACTATGATTGGAAGGACTGATGCTGAAGCTGAAGCTCCAGTACTTTGGCCACCTGATGTGAAGAGCTGACTCACTGGACAAGACCCTGATGCTGGGAAAGATTGAAGGCAGAAGAAGAGGGGGCTGGCAGAGGATGAGATGGTTAGATAGCATCGTGGACTCAATGGACATGAATCTGAGCAAACTCCAGGAGATAGTGGGCTTCCCTGATAGCTCAGGTGGTAAAGAAACTGCCTGTAATGCAGGAGACCCTGGTTCGATTCCTCTGTCAGGAAGATCCCCTGGAGAAGGGATAGGCTGCCCACTCCTATATTCTGGCCATGAGAATTCCATGGACTGTATAGTCTATGGGGTCACAAAGAGTTGGACTTGACTGAGTGACTTTCACTTTCATTTACCAGGAGATAATGGAGGACAGAGGAACCTGGCAAGTTACAGTCCATGGGGTCCTAAAGAGTCAAATATGACTTAGCAACTGAACAACAACAGCATAAAATAAATTTCCATAAGTTCACACTGATGTAAATGAATTCTTAAATTAATACATGCAAGAGGAGAAACAAATCTCCTGGGCAGAAGAATTCCAAATAATTTACTTACATTCTTCATCTTCAAAGAAGTGAAGCAGAACTCTGCACTCTGGAGTTCTGGCTATGCATAGTGATTTCCCCCAAAAGTACAGTGTGAAAGGCCAAAAAGAATAAAGCAGTTTTATGGTGGGGAAACCTGTTGGACCCCTGCTCAGCCAGGAGATCAGAGTCACATCAACAACAATAACTATGCTCATTGTAGGTTCCCTTGATCTGATGTGATGAACTTGGAACTTTTCCTCTGTGATCTTCCTCCGAAGACCAGTAACCCTAGTCTCATAAAAAGAAAAATGTTAGATAAATCCTCACTGAGAGATGGTCTACAAAATCCCTGAGCAGTACTTCTCATAACTGTCAAGGTCTTCAAAAATAGGGACAAACTGAGAAATGGTCCCAGCCCAGAGGAGCCTAAGGGGACAGGATGACTAAGATACCTTTGCTGTGATACTCTCCGTGGGATCCTAGAACAGGAAAGGGACATTTGGAGAAAACCAAGGGAATCATTCCAAGAGTGGCTTTAGTGAATCATGATGTGTTGATACTGGTTCATTAATCTGACAAACGTCCCGTATCAATATGATCATAATAAAATTATTAATGAGTGGGTCCTCTATGAGAGCTCTCTTTGCAATTTTTCTGTAAATCCAAATGTGTTCTTCAAATAAATAAATAAATCAGCTCTGTGAAGGAAATGAAAAGCTGTGGGCACTCATTCTTCCAGCAGCTGGTGATGGATCCCACCTTGCTGCTACCTGGGGCCAAGACTGAACTGGGATTCTGCCCTTCTGTCACTCTCCCTGGTTCCTCCCCTTGCGCCCTGCCTGCAGATTTTGTTTTCCTTTGCTTCACACAGCACTCAGCTGCTGTCACAGGCAAATATCTGACTGCCTGGTATGCTATAGTTCAACACACTGGGGAAAAATGAACCTTCTTGCTGGATTCTGGGTCCCTGAGCAAATAAACAGAAAAGAAAAATGGTGCCTGCAGAGGGGTGACAAGGTAGAGAGAAAGGTGGGGGAGGCAGACAATGGAGAAGTCTGTCATTGACTCAGCATTTGGGGAAACACCACCCTTCTCATCTCCCCATTTATGCTATTCCCCAGTTGCCCAGCTCTCTACCTCCACTCCCACCCCTCAGTTCATCAGTGAGCAAGGAAGGGTGTTGTGGTTGCTGGCAAGGTGTCCATTCCCAGGGTTACGGGCTGGAGTCAACTGTTTTGCATCTGTAACTTTCATGCTGGTTTTAGATGCTCTGCCTAAGCTCTTGAGTCTTGCATTCTGGATTCTCTGCTGGGCACTGGAAACACACTGGAACAGAAATGGGTGGTGGAAAGACTCTGGGAAATCCTAATGGTAGTTTGTAGCAAGCAGAGGTTTCATCTTCCCCAGCATCTCAGAACCCTGTTGAGAGGGCAGAGGTGGAGGGTGAATTCCAAGCTGTCTAGTTCACCTTCCAGCTGTGAGACTTTGGAGAAACCATTTAACCTTGATGAGCCTGATGTGCAGAATTCAGTTCAGTTCAGTTCAGTCGCTCAGTCGTGTCCAACTCTTTGCGACCCCATGAATTGCAGCATGCCAGGCCTCCCTGTGCATCACCATCTCCTGGAGCCCACTCAGATTCACGTCCATTGAGTCAGTGATGTCATCCAGCCATCTCATCCTCTGTCCTCCCCTTCTCCTCCTGCCCCCAATCCCTCCCAGCATCAGAGTCTTTTCCAATGAGTCAGCTCTTCACATGAGGTGGCCAAAGTACTGGAGTTTCAGCTTTAGCATCATTCCTTCCAAAGAAATCCAAGGGCTGATCTCCTTCAGAATGGACTGGTTGGATCTCCTTGCAGTCCAAGGGACTCTCAAGAGTCTTCTCCAACACCACAGTTCAAAAGCATCAATTCTTCGGTGCTCAGCCTTCTTCACAGTCCAACTCTCACATCCACACATGACCACAGGAAAAACCATAACCTTGACTAGAAGGACCTTAGTCAGCAAAGTAATGTCTCTGCTTTTGAATATGCTATCTAGGTTGAATGGGCAGACACTAATCATAGCTGCTTCTTGAGACTGTGTGAAGATTAAATGCATCGATACAGATAAAGGACTTTAGAAGTGCCTGACATCTGGAACGCTCCCAGTATAGAAGGCCCCCAACCTCACCCTAAATTAATTGTGTATACTTAAACTGTAATGTAATATTTCCTATTTCATCTCTTGACCTTGTCTTGTGCATCCATGCACAACTATGTCTGACTCTTTTGACTCCCATGGGCTGTAGCCCACCAGGCTTCTCTGTCCATGGGAGTTTTCCAGGCAAGAATACTGGAGTGGGTTGCCATTTCCTTCTCCAGGGATCTTCCCACCCTAGGGATCACTGAACCTACATCTCCTGTGCCTCCTGCATTGCAGGCAGATTCTTTACCTCTGAGCCGCAGGGGGAGCCCAAAAGTGTTGTTTTAGGAAAAAATTAGAAATCTGTCAGCCTACAGGTAATATTTGTAATTGAGCAGACTTAAATTTTGTCTGGATTATTAATTTACTAATCATTTCTGTAGGTAAAGTTCAAACTGAGAAGTCTCATTTTTCCCATTATTAATCATTTGCATATTCCATTTACTGAATAACTATTATGTACCAGACTCTGCAGCAAGTTCTTTATGTGATTGTCTCATCTTCCCAACAGCAGGAGATAGATACTATTATTCATTTCGCTTAACCCAACATCCCAGAGGTTAGGGGACATTTCAAGTTTGCAAGGCTTGAAGCCAGGATTCAGAACAGGGCTTGCAGATTCCAGCAATAACCTCTCCATGGTGATGCTCTATTGCCTGTTTGTTCAGTAAGTTAGAAAAGAGTGGTATGAGGCATCTTGCATCTCCCTACTTTTTGTGGGGAGAGGGGCTGATGAGAGAAGGTGCTGTTTGCACAGGTATGAAGGTGACTCGAGGCCAGAAGAGCATGGAGAATTTGAGACACCTGCAGGCAGCCAGTCTAGGACCCTGCAGTCTGCTTTCTCCTGTGTTTATCCCTGTGGTCTGTTGGTTTCCATGGAAGGTGGGTTGTTTTGCCTTTCACTCATCCCAAGTCTGAGGAGTTAGTCTCTAACAGCTTATGGCTGAGGAGGGTCTTTTGAACCTCTCCTGAGCTTCATGAATCACTGAACATGGAAATTTTCAGTCACTTGATGGGAAGATTTCCTGTGCTGTGTTTTTTGGCATTTTTAGGGCTAGAATATAGTTTTCCCTGTGGTCATGTATGGATGTGAGAGTTGGACTGTGAAGAAGGCTGAGCGCCAAAGAATTTATGCTTTTGAACTATGGTGTTGGAGAAGACTCTTGAGAGTCCCTTGGACTGCAAGGAGATCCAACCAGTTCATTCTGAAGGAGATCAGCCCTTGGATTTCTTTGGAAGGAATGATGCTGAAGCTGAAACTCTAGTACTTTGGCCACCTCATGCAAAAAATTGACTCATTGGAAAAGACTCTGATGCTGGGAGGGATTGGGGGCAGGAGGAGAAGGGGACGACCGAGGATGAGATGGCTGGATGGCATCACTGACTCAATGGACCTGAGTCTGAGTGAACTCCAGGAGTTGGTGATAGACAGGGAGGCCTGGCGTGCTGCAATTCATGGGGTCGCAAAGAGTTGGACACGACTGAGCGACTGAACCAAACTGATAGTTGATCCTAAAGGAAATCAGTCCTGAATATTCATTGGAAGGACTGGTGCTGAAGCTAAAACTCCAACACTTTGGCCACCTGATGTGAAGAGCTGACTCATTGGAAAAGACCTTGATGCTGGGCAAGATAGAAGGTGGGAGGAGAAGGGGACGACAGAGGATGAGATGGTTGGCATCATCGACTCAACGGACATGAGTTTGAGCAAGCTCCAGGAGTTGGTGATGGACAGGGCAGCCTGCTGTGCTGCGGTCCATGGGGTCCCAAAGAGGCATATATGAGTGAGCGACTGAACTGAACTGATATTCTCTGAATGAGAGAAGCCCCCATGTACTGTCACTTTTTAGCCCCATGCTTTCTTAGCTATACCTTGCCATCGGTGTATGGACACAATGAAGATGGCTTCATCAACAGAGGAACACGCTGCCTCACATCCTGCTGACTTCTCTTCCTATTGCCTGCTGTTTCTGTAATTGAGAGGTTTTGCAGATGTTCAGTCTCCTAATCCCTTCTGCCCTAAATGCATCTTTTGTGTCACGAGCCATCCAGAATTTGACAGCCTACTATGTGTGCCTCTTGGCATCTTCTAGTCCATGAAAGCACTGAGGATGTTTAAAGAATACACTTGAAACAATTTAGTAGTATTTATATGAATTATAAAACCTCATCTGGTGCTTAAAATTAACACTGGGAGATTAGATCATTAAATTAATGGGATGTGATCTATGTCTTCCAAGATTTCAAAAATACCATTCTTTTAATTGTTAATTAGTGGAAGTACTGATCACAGAGCATGAGGAACAATTTTGCTTATTTTCAATGTGTTGTGTGTGATTATGTGAATTATTAACTCTGAGTGGCATTCAATTTAGTTCATTTCTGTGGCTTTATGAACTATTTCCAGTCTGCATCTGTTCTTGTTTTCAATTAAAAATATGACATATAGATTTCAGCCTGTACCTTGCAATGAAAATAAGAAGGAAAAAAAAACAACTTTCTTATACTTTTATATAATTATGTAATATTTCTTTATAGAATTTGTCCCATTGTGTACCTGCCTTAAGGATTTTCCTTATAAGAAATTGAGATGTGCCAAAACTTTGGCAAAGAAAACTGGGATTTTTACTGATTGTAGAGTTAGTGCTATCGTATACCTCCACTCCTGGAACCAAAAGTTCTTATCAGATTTATTGAGGTTATTTTAACATTCTGAAACAGATTGTCCACACTATATTTGGAAAAAGAAGCCAAGTGCAAGATAGATGTATTTGCAACTTAGATCTCAAGTTTTTCTTATAGTTGTCACTGGATATTTTTGAAAGTCTCTACTCTTCTGTTTTATAGAAATGGCAATACCACTTAGTCCCATCCAGTTCCAACACAGCTGTAACATCCCAGGAAAGGATGGGCTATCTATTGTTTGACAAAGCCTTTGAAAAGTAGATGATGCAATTTTGGGAGTTTTGGAAATAATCTTCCCAGAAATGTACTTACTCATTATCCGTTCAGTTCAGTCTCTCAGTTGTGTCCGACTCTTTGCGACCCCATGGACTGCAGCACGCCAGGCCTCCCTGTCCACCACCAATTCCCGGAGTTTACTCAAACTCACTTCCATTGAGTCAGTGATGCCCTCCAACCATCTCATCCTCTGTCATCCCCTTCTCCTCCTGCCTTCCATCTTTCCCAGCATCAGGATCTTTCCAAATGAGTCATTTCTTCCCATCAGGTGGCCAAAATATTGGAGTTTCCGCTTCAACATCAGTCCTTCCAATGAATATTCAGGACTGATTTCCTTTAGGATGGACTGGTTGGATCTCCTTATAGTCCAGGGGACTCTCAAGAGTCTTCTCCAACACCATAGTTCCAAAGCATCAATTCTTCACTGCTCAGCTTTCTTTATAGTCCAACTCTCACATCCATACATGACTACTAGAAAAACTTACTCAATATAGGTTTTAATGAAAGTATGTTCTGGCACCCGTTGTAGATTCATGTTGATGTATAGCAAAACCAATACAATATTGTAAAGTAAAAATAAATAAATAAAAAGCATTGCTATGTAAAATAAATAAATAAAATAAAAACTGAAAAAATTAAAGAAATAAAACTTAGAACTAAGGGAAAAAAAAGTATGGTCTGGTGTTAAGACTATTCATTTATGTTTCTAAGAACAGGGAGAGGACCCCTCTTCCCCACAGGTCTATGGATGCCTTTATGTAGACAGCAGTATAGATAGCGCCACCTACAGTTGTTCCGTGAATAGTGTGGGGTCTGGATGATTCAGTTTCCTCAGGTTATTAAAGCTGAGGATCAGCACCTTGCATTACATCCTGTTGTCTTCCTGAAGAACTGATGCTTTTGAACTATGATGCTGGAAAAGACTCTTGAGAGTCCCTTGGACTGCAAGGAGATCAAACGAGGCAATCCTGAAGGAAATCAACCTTGAATACATGTTGGAAGGACTGATGCTGAAGCTGAAGCTCCAGTACTTTGGCCACCTGATGTGAAGAACTGACTCGTTGGAAAAGACCCTGATGCTGGGAAAGACTGAAGGCAGAAGAAGAGGGGGCTGGCAGAGGATGAGACGGTTAGATAGCATCACCAACTCAATGGACATGAGTCTGAGCAAACTCCAGGAAATAGTACAGGACAGGGAAGCCTGGCGTGCTGTAGTCCATGGGGTCACAAAGAGTCAGACATGACTGAGCGACTCAACAACAGTCACCATGTGTCACCCACTGTTCTGTGAGTTGAAGACAGAATTGATACCAAAATAGACAAAACCTCTATCTCTAGGAGCTTGCATCCTAATCTACTGAATCAAATGCTTGATTCGCTAGAGATCACATCTGAGGGGTAGTTACAACATACTGCCTCATACCAAATGCACAGTAGGATCATTTTCATGGTAGTAAGTTTTGGATCACAAGAAGGGAGTCTTGGCCACCCTCCTCCCCCTGCCATCCAAAACTTAAATGATAAACAACTTACATAATGCATTCATATCACTTCTATCTGTGAAATTCTCCTCTTTGAACACCCACCCAAGCCCCATGCACTAATCTTTTGCCTAATTTATCAGGGTAAGACTTGTACCAAAAGGCAACACTCTTACAGATGCCATGATGCTGAGATCTGCTTTCCAAATGCTTTGGGCATTTCCATAATACTGAATATACATAAAGAATACATGGTCAGGGGTTCCTGCACGGAGGCAAGGTGCTAAATTTGTCTGATTCGAGGCCACCTGCTCGCATGTCATCCGTTGGCACCAGCCCACGAATTCGTGTGCCAGGACATATGAAATTAAGTTTACCTGATGCTCTGTGACAGCAGCTTTCTGTTACAACGTGCAAATTAGATTAGGTTAAGGTAGAGGGCAGAGGGAATGGATGGCTTCATAGATTGATATGAGAACAGTGATGGCCTTAACCAGAAGGTGACTGGTTATGATCCAGCTTGGGTCACAGGCGATCACAGGTTGCTATTACTGATGCCTGTGTGGTGATCTGTGCAGAAATGCATGGTTTATTTTTTATTGGATTTTACAGTACAGCCAAACAGCACATTACTGGTGGGACTTCATTGCCCTTTACTCCGGAATTTGAGGAAGGAAGGTCAAAGAGTGAAAGGGGAAGGAAGCCGAAGAAACTAGTTGTCTCTTGAATATTGTTGGGGCCTCAGTTCCAGTGAGTGACATGTGAGTTATGGGACAATGTGGTACCCACTCCCCTATCCAGCCCCACGCTGACATGATGATCTACATATCTCAAGGCGTGTTTGCATAGGTGTTCTCTCCACATGAAATGACCTAATTACAGACTTGAAAATTTACCAGAAGAATCCTTTTTAAGTTAAAGGAGGCTAATGTTGCCTCTGCCTCATTAAATAGCTCAATTGACTTCAAATCCGTTTTTCACTTGTATTGAAAATTCAGAGCTTCTCAACTTCATCTGATTTTTGAAGATTATTGTTCATAATGTGGTATTCAGTTGAGTAATAAACTTTAATAAAGCATCCATGGTACAACTTAATGACATTTATTCAAAGCTCAATGGCATAAACAAAGGGCTGCAGGGAAAATAGACTCAGATATTTAAGCATAATATACACAAAAACCTAAATCTTTCATTGGAAAGTTGACCAGTGATGCACAGAATGAAACAGAAACGACTATCAAAGGGATTAGAGTGTGATCTAGAGAGTTTTCAAGGATGGAATTGATGGGTTTATTAATTTGATTAAATAATTGTTTATTTTGGAATTGTCTTTTACACTACCATCATTTTAAGTAAAGTTGAGGTCGTTTCTGGCAAGGATGAGTGTTACATTTTTGAACGGAACCACAAGAGAAACAGTCAGAAAACATTCTTAAAGTTTTTGACGATGAAATAGAAAAAAAAACACTTTGGGGCTTAGCTAAGAGGCTAAAGGGAGAAAAGGATTTTACGTAAAAATCGATCGCTCTGTTCACTGACACCCAGTGACAGAAATAATAATTGTGTCCGTGTAGAACCAGACCCCCTTGTTACTTTTTAATGAAGTCTGTCTGATTCTGTGATATTTTTGGCCTAGGAAATGAAAGAGATGTTTTATTAAATGAAGCTAGGTCTATATAGGTAAAATGGCTGAACACTTGTGTAATTTTATACCGCACACTAAAAACCAAATACAGAAAAAACAGAGAACACGAATATAGTTCAAAACCACTTACTCCCCCGCCCCCAAGAAGCCTTATCTGTTGTCAGTGGCACAGTGGCCTGTATTTTGCATTTGAACAATGGCAGGAAGCCATTGGAAAGGAAAGAAAGGTTTTCCCTACCCCCCTCTTGAATCCTTATGCCACAGCGTCTGTTCCCTGCTGGAGTGAGAAGTCCAACTCTTCTTTGTGAGCCAAGAAAAATAGGACCTTTTTCAAATTCTGTTCTGCTAAGATGCTGGCAGAATTCAAACGTGCTTTTCCCAAACAGTGTAAAGCCTTTACCTGCTTAAAGCTGCTAAAAGCTGGTTAGAGCTTGGTTTACCAAGGTGAAAAGTTTGCTTATAATCTTCCTTGCCTCCCCCCACCCCCTTGCCTTTTCTTGTTTCCTCTCTGTCTCTCTCTCCTCCTCCCTGTCTGCCCCCTTCTTTCCTCCCTCCCACTTTCTTTGCAACATTAAAGCATTATTACTTTTAACACTCACCTTGCCAGGGGTCATGCAACTCCAAGAACACTTCTTTGTTTTAAGCAGACCTCCTGTCTTTTTATTGAACCCACAGTGGGAACCTTCAGCTGACCGTTTTTCCGCCAGTGAATGTGCATGTACGTGTGTGCGCACATGTGTAGACACGCTTTCGTAGAGACATCCGGTCGTTGGGAGGATCTGTGTGGTCCACTGAATTTTTAAGTGTCACAGGTGATGTGTTTGGTCAAATGACTGAGACAGAAGCATCCTCCCTCGTCTGTAATTCCTCACTCCGAATTGCACATTCAACCTGGTTAACCAAAGGACATCGAACAGATTCCTGTGGGTTCTGAAGCTAAACTTTTGTTTCTCTCTTCCTCAGTTGGTTGACCTGGAGACAGAGGTAGAGGCCCAATGTCAGCGCTGGCCTGTGGAAGATTCCCACAGGAACTGGTGTGGGTAGGGTGAGAGGGTTGGGGGATAAGGGGGTGTAGTCCTTTTATGAGGATTCCCAGTTCTGAATGCTGCAGTCCACGGGGGTCCAAAGAGTTGGACACGACTGAGCAATTGAACAACAACTGCAAGCAACTTCCATCCAGAACTGTGAGACGATATAGCAACAACATAGGTGTGAGGTTGTATATGAATGGAAGAGGTTAGCTCCTTAGATTGTGGCATCTCACAGGGAGTGGGCTTAGCAAAGGCACAGTCATTAAAACTGATGAGCCTATAAGAGGATTCACCTTTAAAAAAAAAAAGGAGAGGCTTTGAAAAAGCTAATTGTTTTTGTTATTGCTGTTGGTGTTAATTTTTTATTGGAATATAGTTACTTTGGGCTTCCCTGGTGGCTCAGACAGTAAAGAGTCTCCCTGCATTGCAGGAGACCTGGGTTCGATCCCTGGGTTGGGAAAATCCACTGGAGAAGGAAATGGCAACCCACTCCAGTATTCTTTCCTGGAGAATCCCACGGACGGAAGAACCGGGTGGGCTGCAGTCCATGGGGTTGC
Source organism: Nanger dama (assembly GCA_917880005.1). Lineage (NCBI taxonomy): Eukaryota > Metazoa > Chordata > Mammalia > Artiodactyla > Bovidae > Nanger > Nanger dama. The sequence goes on along the minus strand of CAKJTW010000019.1, from coordinate 37,261,927 downwards.
AAAGAGCTGGACACGACTGAGTGACATCACACATAGTTACTTTACAATGTTGTGTTAGTTTGTTCTGTACAACCAAGTGAACCTGCTCTGTGTTCACATATATCCCCTCCGTCTGGGATCTCCCACCGCACCCCATACCCCTCTGGGTCATCACAGAGCGCCAAGCTGAGCTCCTTGTGCAGGTTCCCACTATCTATCTCACACACAGTAGTGCCTATATGTCAATCCCGGTATCCCAATTCATCTCACCCCCACATTCTCCCCGACCATGTCCAGAGGTCCGTTCTCTACATCTGCATCTCTCTTCCTGCCCTGCAATTAGCTTCATCTGCACCATTTTTCTAAATTCCGCATATATGCATTCATATACATTGTTTATTCTTCTCTTTGTGACTTAACTTCACTCCATATGACAGACTCTAGGTCAGCACTACTTATTAGCAGCATCTTCTCATGTGCTGAATTCTACTATGAATACCTTACTGAGATTATTAGATTTTTGTAGCCAATTTAGGATTTAGGTACTCCTATTATTCCCATTTTACAGATGGGTCAAATACTCAAACTACTGCACAAGTACACTCACCTCACACACTAGTAAACGAATGCTTAAAATTCTCCAAGCCAGGCTTCAGTAGTATGTAAACCATGAACTTCTAGATGTTCAAGCTGGATTTAAAAGGCAGATCAAATTGCCAACATCTGCTGGATCATCAAAAAAGCAAGAGAGTTCCAGAAAAACATCTTCATCTGTTTATTGACTATGCCAAAGCCTTTGACCGTGTGGACCACACCAAACTGGAAAATTCTGAAAGAGATGGAATACCAGGCCACCTGACCTGCCTCCTGAGAAATTTGCATGCAGGTCAGGAAGCAACAGTTAGAACTGGACATGGAAAAACAGACTGGTTCCGAATAAGGAAAGGAGTACTTCAAGGCTCTATATTGTCCCCCTACTTATTTAACTTATATGCAGAATAATCATGAGAAACGCTGGGCTGGATGAAGCTCAAGCTGGAATCAAGATTGCCGGGAGAAATATCAATAACCTCAGATATGCAGATGACACCATCATTATGGCAGAAAGTGAAGAAGAACTAAAGAGCCTCTTGATGAAAGTGAAAGAGGAAAGTAAAAAAGTTGGCTTAAAGCTCAACATCAGAAAATGAGGATCATGGCATCTGGTCCCAGCACTTCATAGCAAATAGATGGGGAAACAATGGAAACAGTGACTGACTTTATTTTGGGGGCTCCAAAATCACTGCAGATGGTGACTGCAGCCATGAAATTAAGACACTTGCTCCTTGAAAGAAAAGTTATGACCAACCTAGACAGCATATTATAAAGCAGAGACATTACTTTGCCAGTAAATGTCCGTCTAGACAAAGCTATGGTTTTTCAGTATTCATGTGTGGACGTGAGAGTTGACTCTAAAGAAAGCTGAGTGCCAAATAATTGATGGTTTTGAACTGTGGTGTTGGAGAAGACTCTTGAGAGTCCCTTGGACTGCACGGAGATCCAACCAGTCCATCCTAAAAGAAATCAGTCCTGAATATTCATTGGAAAGACTGATGTTGAAGCTGAAACTCCAATACTTTGGCCACCTGATGTGAAGAACTGACTCATTGGAAAAGATCCTGATGCTGAGCAAGATTGAAGGTGGGAGGAGAAGGGAATGACAGAGGATGAGATGGTTGGATGGCATCACCGACTCAATGGACAAGAGTTTGAGTAAACTCTGGGAGTTGGTGATGGACAGGATGGCCTGGCATGCTGCAGTCAATGGGGTTGCAAACAGTTGGACACAACTGAGTGACTGAACTGAAATGAGCCATGGGTAGCTGAAAGGACAGGCTGGAGTTTGCAGAAGTAGCATGAAACAGACACCAGTTTCTTGTGATTCCGGGAATCAGCCCTCCTGCCCTTTTCCATCTTAGAGGACTATCAAAGCTGCTTTCTTTATGGTGCTTCATCTCCGCATGCTGCTGTGGGTACTGTCAACAGGAAGCACTTGCTCTGTGTCTCCTTTATAAGTGCACGTGAGGAGAGGATACACACTTGTGGGGCATCTCTTGGCTTTTCCACGCTGTCTGTTGGTGCAACCCACTGCTTTCTTCCTCATTCTACATTGGCGGCTTGTGGCTCCTCACTGAGCTTTGGAAATGAAAGGTGAAGTTTCAGCTCAAGGCAGGTGATGAAACCAGGGCAGAATGAATAAAACAGGGACCCTGATGTTGGCAGCTGCGACTCAGACTTCGGTTGTATTGGATATCTGCAGGTCTTTATATCACTGCACGTTTAGCTCTTCTTTGATTTTCTTATGCATTTGAAATTGGGTAGGAATAGGGCAGGGGAAAGGGAACTGGGATGTGTTTCTTTCCTATGATGCAAACCAGTTGCCTGCATGTTGTATGGTTTGGACAGGTCAGAAGGTTGTAATAACAGAAAATGGAGTATGATGCCAGGAACAGAAAGCAAAAATATTTTAGAAGAGTCAGAGAGATTCTCTTCCAACCACAAAAAAACGTACCTCTCTTCCCTGACCCCTGGGAGTACCTAAATCCTCAACTCCTGCTTAGAAATACAAACCCTAGATGTTCTAACATTTTCCTGCAAAGCGGTTTGGGAAAATTCAAAGTCAGTGTGGCAGGAAGAAATAGCCCAAAGTGAGACGTATCTGTGGGCTTCCCAAGTGGCACTAGTGGTAAAGAATCCTCCTGCCAAAGTAGGAGGCATAAGAGACCTGGCTTCAATCCCTGGGTCAGAAAGACCCCCTGGAGGAGGGCATGGCAACCCATTCCAGTATTCAGCCTGGAGCATCCTGTGGACAGAGGAGCCTGGCGGTCTATGGTTTGTGGGGTCTCAGAGAGTCGGATGTGACTGAGCAAGTACCGCATATACATATATGTAAAGTGTACTTGGGGGCTTCTAATCTATTGATGATATCTTATTTACTAAACTGGGTATAGGAAGCAAATGTTAGTTGTATTATAATACCACTTGTCTCCAATTAAAAAAACACTGCTGTGCATCTGAAATATTTTATATAATTTTTTATTTAAAAATGCATTTGCTTCAAATTTATACAATCTTAAGGAATTCATTGATTATTTTTCTCTATGGAATGATGGAAACATTGACAGGATTAGTTAAAATAATAGAGATCTGAAAGGAAAAGAAAGCTGAGGCTGTTTTAAGAACCCTTCCGTTAGACCCATCTCTAATGAACCTCTTAATTAGCTCTAGCAAGTTGGGGAAGAATGGTTAACTCTATGCAAGTTCTACTTTATTTGAGTTGATCTCTTTAGACCTAAATTTTTAGGAAAGAATAGATCCTTCCAGGTCCTTGAGGGCTGGTGGGAAAACTCAGGTCTTACCATGACCTCAGAAGGTCATCGTCCTTCTTTCTCCTTTATAAGTCTCGCTTACCATCCAAACCTACCTCTCGTGTGAAGTTTTCCAAGCCCTTTCACATTCCTCCAGAAATCCTTGTTTCCAAGGATCTGTATGTACCGTCCTAAACCGGAAGCTGATAGAGCCAGAGCAAAGCCTAGAGGTCATACGGCCTGGTTGGGTTTCCTTTTATAGGCAAGGAGACTGAGACCTAGAGAGGATGAATGGCTTGTCTTCTGGTTCACATTTACGTCTCACACAGACGTAGATAAATTTTAAAAATGTGAGTATGATTTTAATTTATGGCAAAATTTCAAGAAGTGTGAAAATAGCTTCTATATATATTTTATCTATTTTACCAGTTGACTTTTCTCTGTTTGATTTATCCTCCCTTCTTTATCTCTTCTCTCCCTGTCTGTTTAATCTACCTCTCTATCTACTCTTCTAGCTATCATTTCCACTACCATATCTATATTGCATACTTATTTTTTAAGGGAGGGCTTTTAAGCTTTAATTATTTTTGGCTGCGCTGGGTCTTTGTTGATGCACTCGGGTTTTCTCTAGCTGCAGCAGGTGGGGACTACTTTCTAGTTGCAGTGATCGGGCTTCTCATTGCAGTGACTTATCTCGGTGCAGAGCATAGGCTCAGTAGTTGTGGCTCTTGGACTTAGTGGCTCTGAAGCATGGGGAATCTTCTTGGATCAGAGGTTGAGCCCATGTTCCCTGCTTTGACAGGTGGATTTTTAACCACTGGACCACCAGACAAGTCCCATACATATTCTTAACTCTCTTAGTGTAAGTTACAGACATGGTGTCCTGTCATTCTTGTCTGTTTCAGCCCCTCACTCCTAAGAACATTTTCTTACATGGCCACGATACAATGTCAAAGTAATTTCCCATACTTAATTGTCCTGTTAACTAATCCACAGTTCATCTTCTAAACTCATCAGTTGACCCCAGAATGTTCTTGATAGCAGTTTTTTCACGGCCCAGAATTCAGTCTATCATGCATTCCATTTAGTTGTTGTCTCTTTAGTATCTTCCAATCCAGAACAGTAACACAGTCTCGCTCTGCCTTTCATGATCTTGACAAATTTTATGGGTATAGGCCAGTGATTTTGTAAATAACCCTCCACTTGGTTTTCTAGCTGTTTCCTCCCGAATGGAGTCAGGGATCACATGTAGCCAGTGGTATCGCAAGAGGTGCTCGTACCCAGCTTTCCCCAGTGAATCATATCAAGAAGCACATGACGTTGCTGTATCCCATTGGCAATGCCATCTTTAATCACCTGGTTCAGATGGAGTCTTCCAGATAACCCCTCTGAAAAGTTTCCCATTGTCATTAACAAATAGTGTGGTGGGAAGTACTTTTAAACTTTGTGAATATCCTGTTTGCTGTCAAACCTTCATTCACTTGTTTTTGCCATCCACTGGTAGCTTTTGCCTGAGTCAGTTATGATCATGATGGCTGTCACATGGTGGTTTTGCTAAGCCCATCACACTTACATTTATTTCTTTGCCTTCTCTTTCTTTTCCTTCATGTATTCATTTAATCATTTTTATCAGATGTGGAGTCATGAACTCATTTTATTCAGTGGGTTGCAATCTGTTACTGTTTGTTCCAGTGCTCACCCCACACCCTATTTGGTCGCTTAGAAGCCCTTTTTACCTGGCTCCTGTGTCCTTCTGACACATCCCTTTCATTCTCTGTTGTTGTTGTTAGTTGCTAAGTGATGTCAGATGCTTTGCGACCCCATGGACTGCAGTCCACCAGGCTTCCCTGTCCTTCACTGTCTCCTGGAGTTTGCTCAGACTCATGTCCATTGAGTCAGTGATGCCATCCAACCATCCTCTTTTGCCCCCTTCTCCCCCACCCTCAGTCTTTCTCAGCATCAGGGTCTTTTCCAGTGGTTCAGCTTTTTGCATCAGATAGCCAAAGTATTGGAGCTTCAGCTTCAGCATCAGTCCTTCCAGTGAATATTCAGGGTTAATTTCCTTTCAGTTCAGTTCAGTTCAGGTCAGTCACTCAGTCGTGTCTGACTCTTTGCGACCCCATGAATCGCAGCACGCCAGGCCTCCCTGTCCATCACCATCTCCCAGAGTTCACCCAAACTCATCTGCATCAAGTCAGTGATGCCATAATTTCCTTTAGGATTCAGTAATCTGATCTTCTTGCAGTCCAGCACCACAATTTGAAAGCATCAGTTCTTCTTTGCTTAGCCATCTTTATGGTCTAACTCTCACATCCATATACGACTATTGGAAAAGCCATCATGAGAACCTTACTTTCTGGTACCACAGGCTGTTCCAGACTCATCTTGTACCAGCCCTTCCCCAACTGTGGAACCAGATGTTTCTTTAAGGGAACACTGTTTCCTTTTAGTATTGAACGGTATTTAGAAACAAAGTCCTGGGTGCTCATGTTTCAATTCATAATATGGATAGAGTTAGGTAAAAACACACACAGGTACATGGACATGTATACCTGTCTTATCTTTGAAAAGCAATGAACTTATGTGACATCTTGAATTCTAATATAATATGACATGCCTTTCCATATTCTTCACCAACAGTAAGAACCTGGCTCTCATAGCTGTACTTATTTCCTTTATCCTCGAGTACCTAGAAAATCATTTCTGAAATGTTAACCCGTGCTACTTTGAAAAATAAACCTACCAACTAGTGTTCAATATTTGTTTACAGTCATTTTATCTTCAGAATAAATGTACATAGTCAAAATGTTCTGTTCTGAAGTTATATGGGCTCATTCATTTTTCCTCTCTCAGTGTGCTATATTATTCATTCAAAATATAGATAGATCCACTTTTTCCTGCTTATACTTCATTTGAGTACCTTGCCCTTCATCCGTGTAGACTATATTTAATTTTGATTTTTATGTGTGTTAAACATGACTGTCGTTCCAGAACTCAAAGCCCTTCATAGATTATGCTCACAAGATGTCACTCATCCATTCCAAATGCTTCTATTCTATTTCCACTTAAGTAAGCATTTTCATTATCTTTTAATTTATTTTTCCTGTGCATTTTCCCTAAAAGTAGCAAATGTTTGTATGTTCCCTGTTTCTCCCTTTATCTTACACAAAGGATGATATACTGTTTTGTATGCTCTTTTTTAGTACGCAGTACCTCTTTTTCTTTCTACCATGAACATTGATAGGCAATTAGGCACAAACCTCTTTTTCCCTTCTGCCATGAACTCTTCAGAACCTCTTTTTTTCTACCATGAATTTTACAGGCAATTAGACACAAACCAGTCATACTGCTGTCTTTTTTCAGCTCTGCACAATCTCACCTCCTTGCATTTAAAGCTCTCTATCCAAATTTAGGTCTACCTGATGCGCATGTAATGATACTTTTGGAGGACTGAGCATTTCTTTTACTGGGTCTTCCCGTGTAGCTCAGTCAGTAAAGAATCTGCCTGCAGTGCAGGAGACCTGGGCCTGGGTTGGGAAGATCACTTGCAGAAGGAAATGGCAACCTACTCCAGTGTTTGTGCCTGGAGAATCCCATGGACAGAGGAGCCTGGCGGGCTACAGCCCATGGGGTCGCAAGAGTCGGACACGACTTAGGATCAGAACATATCAGTGCACTTTGATTTTCTCCTGGACATTATACTTGCAAATCACTCCTGATCAGCCCATAGAGATAGTTCTCATTCTGGTTTTTTTTTTTTTTGACGGTTGCATAATACTCCTTTCTTTGAATTACTTTCTTTGAATTATTGAACCTATCTCCTATTGTGTGCACATGTAGGCTGTTATCCATATTAAATGTAAACACTGCTACACTGGATCAGCTTGTCCATGTGCTTGTTTGCTGTTTTGAATCTCGTTGGAGGGTTACTTTCAAAATACATCCTCAGAAGTGGGATGAGTAGATGAGAAAAAGGCAAATGAATGTGTGTGTGTGCGCATGCGCTCAGTCATGTCTGACTCTTTGTGACTTTGGATTGTAGCCTATCAGGCTCCTATGTCCATGAGAATTTCAAGGCATGAGTATTGGAGTGGGTTAAGCTTCCCTCCATAGGGATTATGTTCCATTTGTAATATATAAGAATGACTATCCAGAGCATTTCCGAAGATAGGTTATTTATTTGTTTATTTATTTAGCCTATCCAATAGCATTTACTATTACTAGTATCTTTTGTCAGTCTTATACACTATGAGGTGATTGAGGAAAGAGACTCTGTTTTCCTAGTCACGTTTGTATCCCCATTTCCTCGGACCATATCTGGCACAGAATAGATGTTCTAAAATCAGTTGGTAGGAATGTTGACTGGCTGGTGGGAGTGCTGTTAGCTGGGTTGATGCCTAGTTGGGTGGAGAAAGGACAACAGCACTGGAAGAGGTCTGCCTGTCTGCCTCATCAATATATGGCTTTTTTGGTTATACTTCTGGGTTCTTTGAGACCAAATACTGTTGTATCCATCATTTTAGTTCCTTTGGTCTTCACTCAAAATCTGTTCATCTTTTGAATATGACAGAAAATCACAGTCAGGACTGTGACCATCACCTTTGAGTCCATATCTACTGTAGTGCTTGGCACTTAGTACATAGTGCTTAGCACTAAGTACTTAGAAAGGACTTAGTTGTCAGTTTGTCAGTTAGTCAGTTACATCAGCAAAAATATCTGCTCTAATTTTTCATGGAGAGTGAAGCTGCTTTATCAGTTATTATTTTTTTTTAGTACTAGAAATAGGCTTGATTCATATTCTCTGGACAGATATTTATTTGCTCGGAGGTCATTTAAGGAATATTCTGTTGAAATTAGCAGTTATTTTAAGAATGGATGGGCATTGTGTAGTCTTATAATGTTTCACTAGATCATGTGATCAAGGGACAAGCTTTTGCTTTGGAGTCAATGTCTAAGATCCTACTTTGGAGGCCATTTCATGATCAGGCAGCAGAACTGGCTGGAAGAAACTTGTCTGAGAGTTGATGGAAAATGTGCATGTTAAATGGCTCCTGTCTCAAAATAGCTGTTTTAGCCATCTCTTTTTATCCTCTCCCTCTAATGAAATGAGAGGTCCTCTGTAAAGACCTGTTACAGTGGGAAATGGCAACTCACTCTGGTATTCTTGCCTGAACAATCTTGTGGACAGAGGAGCCTGGCGGGCTACAGTCCATGGGGTCCCCTAGAGTCAGACACAACTTAGTGGCTGAAGAACAGTAAGACAAGAAAATGAAATGAGTAGCAAATTCTTCTCACAGTGACATTATGAAAAGAAAGGAATCCTGATTTGTAAAAAAATTATTTTCTTTTGTTTTCCTTTCTGGGTCTATTCTGGGTTTTGGTGTCTTTAGATAAAATGTTCATGATGAAGCTTAGATCAGAGGACAGATTGTTGTGTCACATAGGTAAGAATGCGGAGAGACATAACTTCCACTGAAAATGCCTTTTCCCAGGTCATTTACATCCTGCCTGAATCTTCTTGTGCAGAAGTTCTGTTTTACCCACCCAGCTCCAAGAAACAAGCCATTGTTATTGCCACCGGTTGATACTGAGTAATCGTGCCTGGGTGGAGTCGGGGAGAAGGCAAGCTGAATTATAAAACGCCTTCCTTTGAAGTCAAATCAATTTTTATTCTTAATCTGTGAGCATGCGATGGGAACAAATAACTTCTGAGTGAAATAAAGATTTCTTAGGCTGTCAAGATTTATCTTATCAGTCTGAAGAGGTGGGATTCCTGTTAGCAACTGGCAGTTTTAATAATCCATTCGCCCAAGGAAGTGTGAAAACAGCCTACAGAACAAAGACTCGCAGCTCTGGGTGTATCGAGTTCCTCTTTGCTCCTTTTTATTTCATTCTCTACTTGAGACCCTGCCAGGTCCAACTTTCACATATTTTCAGGCCAATGTGTGTGTATACAGGGAGTCTCAGAAGTCATTTGTTTAGGGAGGAGGCATCTTATGGTGCAATATTATGTTCTGCTGCCAAAACACCAAAAGGAAATAGGGTAAACAGGGTATCTTCTAGGAATGTCTCGGGGGCCCTTCACAGCGAATTCTCTGTGTAAGTCTCTAAGCCGAAGCCTTTAATCGGTCACTGTTTGACCACCTTTCCCAGGTTAATTTCTCCTTGAAAAATAGAGCCAAACTCAGCAGTCTGACTACTGGGCATACACCCTGAGAAAACCATAATTCAAAAAGATGCATGTACCCCCGGGCTCATTCCAGCACTGTTTACAATAGCCAGGACATGGAAGCAGCATAAATGTCCACTGACAGCTGAATGGATAAAGATGATGTGGTACAAATATACCATGGAATATTACTCAGTCATGAAAAAGGAACACAGTTGGGTCATTTGTAGTGACGTGGATGGACCTAGAGTCTGTCATGCAGAGTGAAGTAATTCAGAAAGAGAAAAACACATACTGTATGTTAACACATGTATATGCAATCTTAGAAAAGTGGTAACAGATGAACCTATTTGCGAGGCAGGAATTGAGACACAATTGTAGAGAACCGACATGTGGACACAGCAGGGGGAATGGGGAGAGTGGGGCTGACTGGGAGGGTAGCATTGACGTGTATGAAACAGAGGGCTCCTGGGAAGCTGCTGCGTGGCAGAGAGCTTAGCTTGGGGCTCTTTGATGACCTAGAGGGGTGGGAAGGGGAGATGGAAGGAAGGTTTAAAAGGGAGAGTGTATATGTATACTTACGGCCGATTCACTTTGCTGCACAGCACAGACAAACACAACGTTGTAAAGCAATTACACTCCATTAAGAAAAGGAAAACCAGTAAAGACAAAGTAGGCATCTCTATGAGTGAACTGAATAAACTTTTGAGCTTAGGGTTAGGCTATGTCTCCTCCCTTAAGGCAAAGCCAGAGGAAGACAGCCTGTGCTGTCTCGTGTGTCTGTGGGCAGAGGATAACTTCTGGGCAGGGAATTATGACAAGACCTGTGCAGTTCTGGCTCCTGTGAAAACTCTCTAGAAAAGACCACTGCCCATTCACTGCTGGTGCTCCTGGGATGTGCAGAGTTGCACCATCGCCGCACAGCCCCTTGGAAGCCGGCCAGCCCAGCCTCCCCATCATCCAGACGGAAACCTAGAGCCTCGGGTCATGGCATTGTGAGTGAAGCCAAGGTCACTCGGCTCCGATTGGCGGCATAGCAGGAATGGTACCCTGAGGTTTCCAGCACCTCAACACAAGTGAAGTGAAAGTTGCTCAGTCGTGTCTGACTCTCTGCAACCCCAATTCAGTCCATGGCATTCTCCAGGCCAGAATACTGCAGTGGGTAGCCTTTCCCTTCTCCAGGGGATCTTCCCAACCCAGGGATCGAGCCCAGGTCTCCCACATTGCAGGTGGATTCTTTACCAGCTGAGCCACAAGGGAAGCCCACAAATACTGGAGTGGGCAGCCTATCCCTTTTCCAGTGGCTCTTCCCTACCCAGGAATTGAACCGGGGTCTCCTGCATTGCAGGTGGAATCTTTACCAAGTGCCCTCAGGGAAACCTCTCACAAGGGGGATCCATTAAAAACAGACTCCTTCCTAACCTTTCTCCCTCCCGTCCCCCAATAAACAGTGAGGAGACACTGTCCCTGAGTGGCCAGGTCCAGGGAGTGATTATAGATGCCTTCCTGTGATTTGGGGGATCAGCAAGGGTTCTGGGCTGAGGATTCCCTTTCCTGCCACTCGGCCTCCCCCAGCACCCACTTCCCTGTGTCAATATTGATATGACTCTGTCTCCCTATTTGAGCTCATTGACACTTTCTATGGGGATCCACCCATGACTCCTTTGGGCAAACTAAGCCCCTTCCATCATGAATTCTCCTCCTATGCTGATCTCTCTCATAGCAATTCTTCCTGGTTGCAATCATACATTGACTTCTATGATTCTTAGAGTGGTTTCTCTCTCCCACCAGAATCCGAGTTCCCTGAGATCGGTAGCTACTAAGTCACTTCAGTTGTGTCCGACTCTGTGCGACCCCATAGACAGCAGCCCACCAGGCTCCCCCATCCCTGGGATTCTCCAGGCAAGAACACCAGAGTGGGTTGCCATTTCCTCCAAAGCATGAAAGTGAAAGGTGAAAGTGAAGCTGCTCAGTCATGTCTGATTCTTAGTGACCCCATGGACTGCAGCCTACCAGGCTCCTCCGTCCATAGGATTTTCCAGGCAAGAGTACTGGAGTGGGGTGCCATTGCCTTCTCCAGAGATCGGTAGCTTGGTTCTTTATATTCTCTGTTCTCTTTATGGCACCTGGCCTGCCACTTAGCGGGCAGGTGTGTTTGCTTCTTGCTCTGTGTCACTCAGTCACTCAGTCATGTTCTGACTCTTGGTGACCCCATGGACGGCAGCCCACCAGGCTCCTCTGTTCATGGGATTTCACAGGCAGAAACACTGGAGTGAGTTGCCATTCCCTTCTCCAGGGGATCTTCCCTACACAGGGACTGAACCCGAGTCTCCTGCATTGGCACGTGTTTTGCTTTGTTTTTCCAACGAGCACCACCTGGGAAGCCTACTCTAAAAAGTACCTGTAAACTGAGTGACTAAACAACAGAAACTTAGTCTCTCACAGTTTTAACTGTAGAACTGTCTTTTCTCACATTTCTGGAGGCCATAAATCTAAAATCAAACTCTTGGTTGAGCCACGTACCCTCCAAAAAGCTCTCTCTGAGTCCTTCTCTGCCTCTTTTGGACCTCAGCGCTTGTACAGGATCTCTGGCCTCCCTTGGGCAGTGAATGGCATCACTCCAATCCATGTCCACATCTTTGCAGGGCCTTCCCACCACGTGTCTGTGTGTTCGCTCTTTTCCTCTAAGGATGCCAGTCATCAGATCAGCACGCACCCTCATTCAGTATGGACTCATCTTGACTTGATTTCATTTGTCCAAATCCCATTTCCAGACAAGGTCACGTTCTGAGCTTCTGGGATGGTGCAGGGGTGAATGTTGACGGTATCTCCTTCAACTCAATATGGTAGTGATACACATTTGATGAATAAATGATAGTGTCCTGGTCTCCGGCAAGTCCTGGCCGAGGAGAACTGTCTGGGCATGGGTGAGCAGACCCTAGTAGGACGTCCACTCTGGTGGAATTTTCGGGAGAGGGGGTCAAGGTCTCTTTTGAGGAAAATGAAACCCCTCCCCCGGAGCACCTCGACCCCTCTTGAAAGGCTCCTAGAGATTGCTTCGCTGTCCCTCTTCCCTCCAGAGTGTTTTTAATGTGTCTATTTAAATGCAAATTTTGACTTTCTGTCTGTAATCATATAAAATGTTTGGCACTAAAATTTTAATCAGGAATGTAATTTTATATAGAGGCAGTAAATGGAGTGGTAGGCCACACATAGTAGAACAGAGCATCCCAGGCCTGGATTCCCAGCGCTCGGGAGCCCCAACTTCCCGGCTTCCCTGTTGAGTTGGAATCCCCCCGCCCAGCTCCACAGACTGCTGCGCCAAAGACGTGCCAGGCTTCCGGGCTTGCCCACATCCTGTCCCTAATCCCTCTGTTTGACTGTGCTTTCGCTGCGGAAGGCCGCCAGGTGCCATCTTTCTGTGTCCTCCCATCTCCTCCGGATCCCTGCAGACCACGGGTGTGGGCGGCAGGGCTGTGCCAGGCTCCAGTCTCCGGTGATGGCTCATTTATCAGGATGGGTCTGGAGGCTCGGCCGCCGGAGCCTGTGTCGTTTGGGGCGGTGGCTGCCGCAGCAGATGTTTCTCATCCCCTTAGCTCCCTGCAGCCTCGAGCTCCATCTGCCCCAGACTCCAGCACAGCTGCCAGCTCGCCGCCTCTGCCCTCGCCTGGTCAACCTCTAAGGGAGCCGGGGGCGTCAGGCACCTGGGGGTGGGGGCATCTTTCCGGAGGCAGCAGCCCTCGGTGCCATGGTCCTTCTCGACAACTCCCTGTGCAGCTTTCTGCATCTTTCTGTTGGCAGGTTTAAAGTCGCCCTGATCAAGGTTGTAGAGAGAGGGTGGACTTGCAGTTTGTCACTTTGGTCTTGGGTGACCCCTGCTTCTCATGGCGAGGGTGTCAGACTGCACACAGCTGTCTACCAGGTGGGCTTCTGATGATGTGCGAGTGTGGTCAGACTCTCCCATTTCCAACTAGGCTATTCACTGCCTCAGGGCATTGGCAGTGGCTGTTCCCTAGTCCTGGATTGCCCTTCCCTGTGCATCAGCTGGCTCCTCATCCTTGAGAGGAAATGTCCCCACCTCCAGGAAGCTGCCCTTCCGCTCCCTAATTAAACTATACGCCCCGTATCATGTGTGATCTCAACACCCTCTTTGTTTTCCTCATTGCCATTATCCCAAGCTATAATGATCAGATCTGTAAAATCCTTTGAATGGTTCTTTAGAAGTTCACTCCTCCTAGAATGTGCAGGGGCTTCCCTGGTGGCTCAGAGGTTAAAGCGTCTGCCTCTAATGCGGGAGACGCGGGTTCAATCCCTGGGTTGGGAAGATTCCCTGGAGAAGGAAATGGCAATCCACTCCAGTATTCTTGCCTGGAGAATCCCATGGACGGAGAAGCCTAGTAGGTTACAGTCCACGGGTCGAGAGAGTCGGACGTGACTGAGTGACCTTACCTCACCTCAGAATGTGAAGAAGGGATCAAGGTGGGAGGGGGGGTGAAGAAATGAAGGTAAAGGGACAAGGTTGACGTCTGTAGCTTTGATCCTATTGAGAGAAGACTGGCCCTGGAAACAGAGAGTAGCAGCCGACAGAGAAACAATTAGATGCATGTGGAAGGACAGGGAAGCCTAGTGTGCTGCAGCCCATGGGGTCGCAAAGAGTCAGACGTAACTGAGTGACTGAACTGAACTGAACACTTTTAACAAGATGGATGAGAAGAGAGGGCGATTGCCCGCCAGGACTGCAGACAGGCGAGGACGATGCCCAGTTTCCCACATTGGACCTTTGAGAAGATGGGGAGTCCCTTTTGCGTACCAGAAAGACTAGATTGGGGAGGGGGAAAGATGCTGAGCTCATTATGGAAATGTTGGGCTTGGGGCTCCTGTAGGAGACCCAGCCGAGGTTTGGATGTAGGGATGTGATTGAGAGTTCATCAGAGAGGCAAGGGGGCTTGAAGTCATGGCGATGGAAGGTGCTCCCTCGGGAGGGAGGCAGAAAGGAAAGATCAGGTCCAAGCATTAGGGTCGCCGTGCATCTCAGCAAACTGGCTGTTCCTGCTCTGTTGTCTCAGCGCCATTTCCAGTGGCAGCCCTTTCACTGTCCGTCTGCCCCGGTTTGGAAAGTAAATTATGTGATTGCCCCACCCAGTGCTGATGGCTGGGGACCTTCAGAGTTTACAGGAGGGCAGAGAAAGAACCACCAAAAATCAGAGTGTGAGCCAAGGGGTAGGAGGAAGTCCAGACACATGTACTGGATGCCGAGGGACAGACTTTACGCATAGAGATGCGGTCATTCCTGTCAAATAGTTCCCAGAGGCAGACTCATGCAAGGATTTGAATCTGCCATTGACTTGAGCTACAAGAGAAATATGACTGATGTTGTCAGGACAGAGACAGGCAGAGGCCAGAGGGTGGTGGGCTTTCCAGTGGAAAGTGAGAAAGGAGAGACAGTTGGTCTCGCTAAGGTTTGCTGTGGAAGAAGGAAAAGACTTGAGATGGGGGTGAGATCAAGAGAAGGTCATCAGACGGAGATGTGTGAGGGTCTCAGTACTTGGAAAAGCCTGGCAGGAGTCTAAGGGTGACTCCTTCAGGAGGGAGAGTATTCATCTGGGGCTCCTAACGGGCAGGGAGCAGGTGTGAGAAGGGATTCCACCCCGCTATAATAGTAGGGAAAAGAAGAAAGCGTGGGTGTGAGGAAGGCCCTGGTCTTCATAGCAGGTATCTGGAGAAAGTTCCTGTCCCTGGGTGTGTGTGATTCCTTCTGCAGTAGGAGGCGTCTGAGAGGCCTGGAGACTCAAGATGTGAACAGAGCAGGCAGTGCATTAAATCGCCCGATAGGAAAATGGGGGCTTCCCTGATGGCTCAAGTGGTAAAGGAGCTGCCTGCCAGTGCAGGAGATGCTGGAGACAAGGGTTTGATCCCTGGGTAGGGATGATTGAGTGGGGGAGTTTGTTGGAAGAAGCGGGATTGGGATAAGGGGACTGATTTCATTAGACAGAAGGGGTGAGTTTCTAGAACCATGTTAGGCGTGAGGCCTGGAGGGCTTGGTGACACTTCGAGGAAGCAGGAGACAACTGAACCCCTTAACCAGGAGGGATGCTGCAGAGGAGATGCAGGTTTGGGGGCTGCAGGGTGTCATGGGACTTCCCAGGGGGCTTGGCGGTAAAGAATCTGCCTGCCAGTGCAGGAGACCCAGGTTTGACCCCTGGGTCGGGAAGATCCCCAGAGGAGGAAATGACAACCTGCTTCCGTATTCTTACCTGGACAATCCCATGGACAGAGGAATAGTTGTTTTTGTTTAGTCATTAAATGGTATCTGACTCTTTGGCAACCCCATGGACTGTAGCCCACCAGGCTCCCTTGTCCATGGGATTGTCATGCAAGAATCGGGAGTGGGTTGCTGTGCCCTCCTCCAGGGGATCTTCCAGACTCAGGGAATGAACTCAAATCTCCTGCATTGGCAGGTGGATTATTTACCACTGAGTCATCTCAGAAGCCCTGACTGAGGAGCCTGTCAGGAAAATGGGGGCAGAAACGCACCCATTTGGAGGACTTTTACTGGGCGCCTCTGTGCTCTAGGCCCTGGGAATCCAGGTGTGAAAACAGCAGCCACATTGGCCCTCTCTTCTCCTTGGGAAGGGGTGGGAGCCACACTGCAGGCAGTCCTGGGCAGGGAGGGGGCCGGGGACACTGCTCAGAGTGACTTGGGTCTACGTGGTGCATGGTTTTCTTTATTCTGATTAAGAACACCCCAGTAGCTTTGGTCTAAACCCAGAGGAAATTGACATCTGGTTGGTCTGGAAATGGAAACACAGAAGGGCATGTGAGTGGAAGTTCTAGGGGAAAGTAAATGGTGGTTAATGTTATGGACCATTAAATCAAATCTGGATGCTGAATAAAGTGCACATTTAGACTGTTTCTCTGTTTCTTTTTCTTTATTCCCTGAGACAAGCATCGCTATGGTGAGTGTCCTTGAACACCTCTGTTTGGGGGCTTAGACATATTTTTCCCTAAAATAGATCTTGCCTGGAAAATCCCATGGACAGAGGAGCCTGGCGGACTACAGTCCATGGGTTTGCAAAGCGTTGAACATGACTGAGCGACTAACACTTTCATTTCACTTTCAAGATTTACTGATGGGGCCTGAGTGAGGAAGGGACAGGGCCCACGTCCAGGGGGCCATGATTATGCATGGATTTGATCCCACAGTCTTCCAGGATGAGCCACGTTTCAGCCACCATGTCTTCAAATTCTTCTGCATTGAACTTAGTAAGTTCCCACTCCTTGGAGATGGAGATCTTCTGGTGGCTGGGGAACTTGAACTTGGCCCTCTGGAGGGCCTCAATCACATGGTCCTTGTTCTGCAGCTCAGTATGGATGGGTGTGATGACCTGGCCACTCTGTCCTGGGGCTTTCCAAAGGCACCCTGTGGATACTGCTGTCTGGAACCTAGACTGGGAACAGCGTGAGGCCAGACAGGAACGTCCACTGGAAAAGGCTGTCTGCAAGGTCCTGTAGGGAAACCCGAGGCTGCCTTTTGCAGCCTTTGCACCCCGGGGCCCCCACATAGGAAAAAGTTGGCTTTGTTATCTTTAAATTGAGGATTTTAGTTCAGCTTGGATGAAGTGAAAAGTGTTAGTCGATTGATAGTGTCCGACTCTTGCTACCCCATGGTTGTAGCCCTCCAGGCTCCTCTGTCCATGGGATTTTCCAGGCAAGAATACTGGAGTGGGTAGTCATTTCCTTCTCCAGGGGATCTTCCCAACCCAGGAATCAAACCCGGGTCTCCTACATTGCTGGCAGATTCTTTACCATCCGAGCCATCAGGGAAGCCTCTAGCTTGGACGAAGTAGATATCAAACCTGAGTGATGTCATGGCCACGGTTGAACTAAAGCCAGATCTCTCGAACCTGGCATCCCTTCCCTCTCCCCCTCCCCTGCTGACACATGGGTGCCATGTGATCTGGGGGACAGAGAGGCACGGTGTGTGTCTTCTTTCTGTCCTGGGGCCATCTGTCCAGAGATGTAGTTTTCTTTCTCCATCTTGTTCCCTTTACTGAGTCGATGCACTGGACATCTTCTAGAAAAACATCTCAGTAGGCAAGATAAGTGGTTACAACCAAGCATTTTAAACCGACTGTCCAAGTACAAGAAACGACTCTGGGGGGTTTGGCAGGCGGATCTAGTTTGTTCTGGTTGTTGATGTTGCGGTTTTGCTTTTAAGCGGAATGGACCCTCTGCTGTGCGGGGGTTTTCAGGGAAAAGACGACGCCTCTGCAGTGCGTCTACCATTGCCGTCCACCTCCTGCTCCGAAATGTTTCTGTGTCACCGCCGTTCATCTTTCCTGATTGGTTTTGCTTTTCTTCTTCTCAGATGTGGCTAAATTTGCTTGTAAAGTTTTGTTTATTCATCGGCGCTCAGTTGAAAGGTGCTGGATCATTAATCTAGCTATTCAAGGTTAACCGTGCTTTATGCTGAAATTGCCTTTTATGGAACAGATTTCAAGGTTTTGCCAGAGTTGAGTGCTACCTCATTTTTGACATTTCGGCAATGAATCCTGTTTGAAATGTGATTTGAATCCAATCATCATCTTATTTGTGAAGAAAGATAAATATAATATACAAATATTGCAGTCAAATTGCCTTCCTCCCTGCCCCTCTTGCACATACTGAATCAGCTAGCTTTTGCCAGGGTGGCATCAAGCAATGTCATTCCTATTGTAAATTCTGTCTGGCATTTTTCTCCCCTGCCAGAAGGCCTAAATGTGTTTCTTTTCTATCTTACATGAGTTGTTCAGGCTTCTCAAGAATGTATGTTGAGGAAGAAATGGTGCTCGTGTGATTGCTCCTGCTCCTTGTTGCAGAATCTTAAGGATTTTACAGTAAAGGACTGTGTGTGCCTGCTAAGTTGCTTCAGTCGTGTCCAACTCTTCGTGACCCCCCTGGACCGTAGCCTGCCAGGCTTCTCTGTCCATGGGATTCTCCAGGCAAGAATACTGGAGTGGGTTGCCATTCCCTTCTCCAGGGGATCTTCCCAACCCAGGGATCGAACCTGAGTCTCCTGCGTCTCCTGCATTGCAGATGGATCCTTTACTGCTGAGGCACTGGGGAAGCCCGGCATAAGGACTGTAGAGGTCACCTAATTCATCTAGTGAGGCAGTCACACAATATTCTTTCTTTAAAGGAATAAATGAAGAATTTAATCTTCTAGGCCTCTTCGGAAACGTGTGAACGAGTTTCTGAGTGCCTCTGCCTCCCAGTGTTTGGACGTGGCATTTTAATTAAAGATTGAGGCAGCAAGCTTGGTTGTTTTTTATGAGCTGGTACTGACTACAGTTCCCACTTCACCCCGTGGAGCTCTCATTCAGCCCGTGTGTCTTGGAGGCTTGCTTTCTATGCGAAGAGTGCCCATCCCTTAGAACTAGCCTGCGGGCAGCCACCTTTAATAAACTCACACTGGGGATGGCACCGTTTCTGTAAAAATTACAGCCACATCCAAGTTCCTCTTACTCTCCCTTTCTCCTGTGTGCTGTCCATAAATCCTCCCCCTCTGTCCTCTAAGAGCTGCCCTTCCAAAGCTTCTCAAGCTCACGTTTACGGTAAGGTGCTAATGGATGGATAATGCTCAACGTCATCTCAGTTATGCCAATGGGAAGATGCTAATGGTGTGGATGAGGTCAACCCAATAGGTCAGACCAGTAAAGCTGGAGGAGCCCTGGCTTCTGTGCCTGTATGATGGAGATGATCAGTGGAGTGCCTGGGAGTTAGGGACTTGGCTCTGGGTTCAGATCCTGACTCTGCCACTTAGTAGCTGAGATCATTCTGTTACTTAATCTCTTTTTGCCTCAGTTGTCCCATCTTAAAAATGGGGGCAACGCTATCTCATAACACTGTTGTGAGAACTCAGTGAAGTAATGATCCTCAGACACTTAGCACAGAGGCTGAAACATCACAAGTTCTCAGACAGTTATTAGCCACAAGCTGAAGAAATGATCCCCTTGCTGTAAAATCTCAGATTCTCGTACCTGGTGACTGAAATGCTAGCTTTGCCTAGAGTAAGCCCGTGAGATCTTTCTTCGGGATCTCCTCCCACAACTTCCCCTTGGGGATTCCACTTGGGGACCCATTTCTCAACTCCATCTGTCTGGCGTGTTCTCATGATCGCATAATGGTGTAGATATGCACAAGCGATACACAGCAGCTTCATCTGGGCCTGACATTTTGCCAGACAAACCAGTACCCAGAGGGGTGATTCCTACTTTCTCATGTTGGCTTTTCCTTAACCTTTGGGATTATTTCCTACCTTCAGTTCTTATCCAGTTCTTGTGTATTACCATGGGTGAGTCCAAATCTTTCTCCATTCATTCAACTGATAATTATTAAATATCTACTTAGTCCCAGTGTTGTAGATACAGCACACATGATTCCCGCACTTACACACAGCTTATGACCTAGTGGGAGGAACAGAAGGGCCACCACAAACAAATGGACAGATAAATAAAGCAATCAGAAGAAGTGACATGTATGGGGAAAAAAAAAGTCATCACAAGGAGAAACACAAGACGTTTGCTTTATTTCTTCCGAAGACAGCCTTGGCTTTGCAGTTTTTACCAGTTGCAACCGAGAGAGTTCTAACTGTTGTGGGGTCTCATTAGTACTTTCAGATCACTACGGGGGACTCTGAGGATGGGAACACCACGGGGGATGTGGGTGAAGGGTTGCCTGCTTCATTCCTTTCGTTCCTGGAGGCTCTGGCAGGAAAAAGAAAAGAGTAAGTTAAGAACACAGACAAACACACACAGGACTGTGCAGAACAGCTGCGTGCTGGTGTTCGCACAGACCCACTGTCACTTCGTATAGCCTTTGCTTGTTGTTTAAAAGACTTTTCAATCATTAACCCACACCCTTTTTTTTTCCTTGACAGTGTTCAAGAAAATAAGATCATTAAATACATCCTCATGAAAGCAGGCACCTGGCTTTTGAAATATTAGATTTCTTCACTCCCATCCCCTCCATAGCTTCTCCCCACAACTTTAAAATGAAGGCCAACTTAGTCCAATTACTCTTACCTCCAGGCTCCAGTATGAGGGTGGTGTATTCACAAGCACCAAAAACTGAATGAGGCTTCCTTGGTGGATCAGCGGTGAAGAGTCTGCCTGTCAATGTAGGAGACTTGAGTTTGATCCCTGGGTCAGAAGATCCCCTGGAGAAGGGAATGGCACCCCATTCCAGTATTCTTCTTGCCTGGGAAATCCCATGGACAGAGGAGCCTGGCAGGTTACCATCCATGAGGTGGCAGAAGAGTCAGACACGACTTTGCGATTAAACAATGGCAAAAAACAAAACTGAAGAATGGGAGTAAACACAAGGTAGCCTTTTCCCTGAACCCATCAGTGATGGCCACCCTGTTCAGACAGCTCAGGTCGCAGCTGCCAGACAAATGACTGTGGGCCAGAAGGCACAGGGACTCGGAGCATGAGGCTGCCCCCAGGAGAAATCAGCGTGTGGACTAGTAAGGCTTGTAATAAACATTGATGCTGCCTTGGGATCCTGTGATAGTACTTCTTCCGGCGACTCACAGGGACTGAGTCACCATCTTGTCATTTCTGGCAGAAATACAATGATGCTGGGGAAATGTGCCCTGGGGATGATTCGTTACCCATTTGGATGACCAGGCAGGGTGCGTGTTTTGGGCTGAATTGCTTTAGGTCAGGAATTCCATCTTTCCATCTTCTCACGACTGTGAAGTGAGGGATGTATGGGAACAGTCCAAGCTGATAACACTGTCTCCTCCGTTACTCTTTATGTGGACACTAATCTATTAATTAGGTTTGCCGTAATCACGGGCACTTTATGCCTATGTCCATTAGTGTTCCTGTTTACGCTTATGTATTAGGTGAATTTGCATATCCATAAACCCAAGTCTTTCCTCTTAGCTCTTAGAGGTACCCTTCTAATTATTCCCTGGTTCAGAGGTGGAAAGTCAAAGCCCACCTCTCCCACTGCAAATTCTGAACTTGAGTGAAGTTGTGGTAGTGACATTGACCTAATGGACAGGGCAGAGGCCTTGTGTCTTACTTCGAGAAAATCATTTATAAATGTATTTGTTGATTTTTGAAAAAAATGTATTAAGTGATTGGAATATGCCCAGGCACTGTGTTACTTCCTAAAACTAAACCAGAAAACAAAATAGAGAAGGCTGCCACCCGTATGCAGGGAATATCTAATTCAGCCGTCCCCAGCCTTTTGGGCACCAGTGACCGGGTTTTGTGAAAGACAATTTTTCTACGGGCAGTTGAGGAGGGATGGTTTTGGGATGATTCAAGTGAATTACATTTATTGTGCACTTTATCTGTATTATTATTGCATCAGCTTCACCTCAGATCATCAGGCTTTAGATCCTGGAGGTTGCGGGACCCCTAATTTAATTTACTGGGTGATTGAAATAAATAAATATGTAAGAAACAGGTGGTTATGATTTAAATTGTGATTTAAAGGAAATAGAAATAAACTATGGATTAACCTTAGCTCATGTGACAGTAAGGGGCATTTGGAGAAAGCAATGGCACTCCACTCCAGTACTCTTGCCTGGAAAATCCCATGGACAGAGGAGCCTGGTGGGCTGCCATCTATGGGGTCGCACAGAGTCGGACACTACTGAAGCGACTTAGCAGCAGCATGTGACAGTAAGGGGCTTGTTGAGTTTTTAATCATGGGGCTTAAAAGTGGCTTTTACAAAGAGGTAACATTTAATACACAGTCACTCACTCAATTGTGTCCGACTCTTTGTGACCCCATGGACTATAGCCCGCCAGGCTCCTCTGGCCATGAGATTCTCTAGGCAAGGATACTGGAGTGCGTTGCCATTTCCGTCTGCAGGGGAATCTTCCTGACTCAGGAATCGAACCAGGGTCTCCTGTATTGCAGGCAGATTGTTTACTACTGAGCCTCCAGGGAGGCCCAACCATGTAAATATCAAGGGAAGCACTTCAGTCTGAAGGCAGAATTAGCACAAAGGCTGTGGGGGGGTGGGGGTGAGCTCATTGGAAGATTGCTGGAACCAAGAAGGAGCAAATGTGGTGGGTTTGGCTGGTGGTAGGAGGGCAGCATCAGATACAGTTGCAGAGGGAAGCGAGCAGCCAGTCCAGGGAGTAGTGTTTCTCAGCCTCAATGCTGCTGCCATTTGGGGCTGGACAGTTCTTGGATGTGGAGCCGTCCTGTGCACTGCAGGACCTACGGAAGGATGTTTGCCCTCCACCCACTAGATACCAGGACCCTACCCTCCTCCAGCTGTGACAACCACAAGTGTCCCCGATCATTGTCACAAGTCTCCTCCAGGCGCGACAAGGTCTCTTTCAGTCAAGAAACACTCAAGTTGGATTCACAGGCCTCTGAGACGTTTGTATTTGATTCTGGGTTCCATGGAAATTCACTGAACATCTTAAACAGGAGAGTAGCATGATTTGATTTACGATTTTTCAAAGATCGCTCTGTCTTTTCTGAACCAAGGGATGGTAGAAGGGCAAAAGCGGAAGAAGAAAAAAAAAAAAGTGTGGCCCCAGTGAGAGGTTATGGCACTGTGATGAGAGGGAATAGCCATGGAAACAAAGTCCCATGGGCAAGTGTGTGGTGGGTGAAGTAAGCAGAACTTATTTATGAACTGGATGGACCCGACCAGCAGGGCGAAGATGAAAGAGAATTCCTAGATGCATTTTTAAATAACAAATCTGATACCTCTCCCTTCTTTGAGATGCTCACACTGGAGTAAGAGAAAACAAATATATACATTGTGCTCACTGCAATGCACTCTAAGAAATGTATGTTCAGCGTGTGGCAGAATGGAGGAGAGACTGAATCATTCTTTCAGGGAAAGTCACGGGAGGCAGCTCAGAGGCTGAAAAACTTTAGAAGAATGAGTAGGACTTTTCTAAGTGGAGGAGGAGCTCAGATTCCTGGTTTATGAAGAGATGCCATAGAAGCCTTTTTCAGTGTTTTATAATTTGGTCAAGGAAAATTATGCCCAGAGTGACTCTGTCCTATGTCTTGAGAGGGAAACAGCCTCCAAATTGTTGTCTTTGAAAAGGCTATTTTCTAAATTTGTGGGCCAGAGCAGCCTTTTGCTGGCGAGGCTGTGTTTTAAGATATTTTGCAAGTGTTTTAACTTAAAAGAAGACAGAGTCTTATTTTGTTTCTATTGAATTTCAAAAGAAACATGTGCTGTAAGGAGAGTAACACAGTATTTCTAGGTAATTGTTTTCTGGATCATAGAGTATCTTAAGTACATTAGAGCTTATAATTTAGTAATAGTAATATAGAGGATTTCCCTGGTGGTCCAGTGGTTCAGAGTCCACCATGCAATGGAGGGGAAGTGGGTTTGATCCCAGGCCAGAGAACTAAGATCTCACATGCAAAGAAGCAACTAAGCCCAAGTGCCTCAACTAGAGAGTCCGTGTGCTGCAATGAAAGGTCCCGCATGATGCAACTAAGACCCTACACAGCCAAATAAGTAAAATTTACCAAAAAACAAAAACAAAATAGTAATATGGTTTCACCAAGAAACTGAGAGGTAACCGATTATAGTTTGTTCATTTGAACCTCGGGAGCAAAAATTACTGTTTCCATCTGTGTAAATACAAAGCTAGAAAGTTAAAGCTAAATTTTACCATATTCTATGCAGTTTGAGGGGATTTCCCAGGTGGCACTGGTAGTAAAGAACCCTCCTGCCAGTGTAAGAGATGTAAGAGACGCTGGTTGAATCCCTGGGTCGGGAAGATCCCCTGGAGGAGGGCATGGCAACCCACTCCAGTATTCTTGCCTGGAGAATCTCATGGACGGGGAGCCTGGCAGGCTACAGTCCATGGGGTCTCAAAGAGTCGGATATGACTGAAGCGACTTAGCGTGCACGCTAGGGTCCCAATGGAATATGATAGACTATGGTGACGTCCCCGTTGCTTCACTCTCTGCATTGCGGAAACGTCCCACGGGAACTTGAGAGACTCCTGCCCCCAACCCACCTTAATTAGATGCAGACAGCAACTCAGAGTAGATGGCCTTCCATAAATACTTGGGGGCCCTCCAGACTGGGACCTTGAGAAACTAGATGGTATGTTAAATTCCCTCTTTCCTTTGCAGGGATTAAAAAACATCTCTCAAATTGACAAGAAAATTGGATAATAAATTAATCGTTTACAGTTTAGTAAACCATATGCACAATTGAAGTTACACGTCACGGGCGTATTTTTATCTGATGGAACACCAGATGAGGGATAAGCCATTAGCCCTACCCTCTCCTGCCACGGAAGAACAATGGACTGAAGTCTTTCATAATTGCTTGTTTCAAGATGCTCACTAAATCAGGCCTGTGGTCCTGTCTTTTGTCTTAAAGGGATGTTGATCAGTGGACCGGGACAAAACCAAGTAGGCCCACTGGAGTCAGTCGAGCACGCTGTCTCTCTTGTATATTCTTTGAAATGTATGTTTGAGAACTTTTAGCAATAGATATAGTTTGCAGCCAAAAGCTGTTTGCTTTTTGACTAGTGGAGGTGGTATGAGTTTAACCTACCACACGTAGTTACAGAAAATGTCACATTATTTTATTTTCCTAAATAAAAGGTTCTGAGGATCCAGTCCCCAGAGTTTTGAGAAATTCAGTCACAGCTGTTTATGGGTGTGAGGGTGGATTCTATGACTGTCCACCTATTATATGGACATTCCTTGTGGAGTTTATGAAAGCTTACAGCATAAGAAAGATCTAGTTATGTATGGGACCTCGTGGGCGTTATTGGGAGGCTCATAATTAAACTTGCCAGTTCATTTAAAAAGGAACTGCTCTGCTAATTCGGTGCCGACCAACAAGAGACCTTTGCTGATGCTTGGGTACTCGCCTCCATGTATCCAAACCCTTGGTGGTGGTGGAGTTTGGTAGCCAAGTCTTGTCTGACTCTTTGCGACGCCCCAGGACTGCAGCACACCAGGCTCCTCTGTCCTCCACTATCTCCAGGAGTTTGCTCAAATTCATGCCCATTGAGTCTGTGAGGCCATCCAACCATCTCATCCCCTGCCACCCCCTTCTCCTTTTGCCTTCAATCTTTCCCAGCATCAGGCTCATTTCAGATGAGTTGGCTCTTCCGATCAGGTGGCCAGAGTACTGGAGCTTCAGCTTCAGCATCAGTCCTTCCAGTAAATATTCAAGGTTGATTGCCTTGAGGATTGTGTGATTTGATCTCCTTGCAGTCCAAGGGTCTCTCCAGAGTCTTCTCTAGCACCACAGTTCCAAATACTTGAGGACCCACCACAAGCCCTACACCCTTCCCAGTTTCCTTTTGGGAATCCCCCTTTCTCAGAATCACTGCTTCTGCCAAGCTCCCACTACTCATTTCTTCCCATCTTTTCCTACTTCACCATCCCACATGGTCTCTGCTCACTGTTTCTCTGGACACACGGTACTGTGCCCTTTCCTAGGTTTTGGTTTGGGAGAGGGGACTGGCTGTGTTTTTACCAACCTCATCATGTTATGCCAGTGGTCTAAATGTTTCATCAGCAAGGTGACCAGCTGACTCCTTGTCTTAACTGCAGCACTCTTGAGAGGAAAAGGAGGTTCGTTTTCATCACTATGCTAGAAAGCTGGTTTATGGGTCTGGTAACTGTCCCAGGCAAGCTGGGAATTGTGATCACCCTATATAGGGAAGGAAGAAGCAAAATAGGAGGGATAGCCTGCAATGTTTCCATCAAGAATCTTGAGGGACGACTTCATTTTGGAAAGTGGTTATAAGAGGATACTCCATGTCACTCCCTATTAGCAATAGGTATAGTAACATCATGAGATGCAGGCAGGCATGGCGAGGCATGTCAGGAACTCTCAACAGTGTACTTTTTTTCACCTTCTTGTGTTCCCATCCCCAACCTTGAAAATATGGGATTCTGAGTTCAAATTGGGCTCAGATACTGACTCTATTTGACCTTGAGCAATCTGCTAAATTTCATAGTGTTTGTTTGCTCGTCTGGAAACAAAAGGGATAATGCTGATGCAAGCACAGAGTGAAGATTAATTAGTTTCTGAAGTGCTGAGACCAACAGATGAAAGGCTTTGAATGGAGACTATTTTGTGTGTGTGTGTGTTTAAGAGGAATTTATCGATGTGGGTGAATAAAAGAGAACTTACTGAACTGAACTACAGGCACTCAGCTGTGGCTGAGAGTGGGGGAAGAAATAATATTGCTTCTCTCAAAGAACCCCAAATTCCACCCCCCAAATAGCAATGGGGAAAGTTGTTTCTTTGTGATTCTGAAAGGATGAGAAGTTATGCAAAGTAAAAGAGCAAGAAGAACAGGAGAATAGATGCTGTTAAGACATTTCAAAGTAACTTTCCAGGATAAACAACTAGGTACCAGAAAATAAAACATGCTCTGCCAGTGCTCTGGGATTAGGTCGTTAGCCAAATGCCTGTAAACCAAAATGGCTCAGCCAAGATCCCCTATAGCGGCCTAATGGCCCATATGTCATTAGCAGAAAGATCAGGTTAGGAATGAGAAACTATCTGTTTAAAAGTCCTAGAACTGTTTATCACGGCAAGATTACTAGCACTTAGATTGCCTGTGTTCCTGTTTAAAACCAGCTTCACTGTTGTTATTTTTGGTCTTTTCTCAAACAAATATGATTGCTACTGATGTAAAGATAGAAAATTGAGTCTCAGAGAAATTAAATGACCAGTCAGTAGCCGTTTGGTTGGGTTAAGTGGTACAGGCAATTTTTTGGCGGAAGGCTTCTGATCTGAGAGATACTGATCATTCTACAGGAAAGTCTCCTAAGTGATATCCAGACAACATATAGAGATGAATGATTACCTAAGGATCACAGAAGAATTGGAATGAAGACAAGATATTATTTTTGTCAAGGGAAATAAAATATTCTGAGTATTAAACTAATGCACTTTTATCATGGAAATAATGGGAAGTTCCAACAGAGTAGAATTTAAAAATTCAAACTTCCCCATTGTCAAATAGAAACTCTGAGTTATAGTTCTTCTTTGTATTTTATCCCTGAATTTTATAATATAGTCATGTTACTCCTTTTAAAGTTATAGCATTAATAACTTTCTAGCTTGTGGCCTTTGCATGGTTATCTTGGTCTTCCCCTTACATTTTAGAAATTTAGTGTCCTATATAAATAAAATTTAAAAATAAAAATCACTAGAAGTGAAAAGAAATAGAAAAATATAACCCATGATCATGAGAAAATAGTAGTTAATACCTACATGACCATGATGTTGGAATGAGCAGATAAGGACTTTAAAACAGGTATTGTGACTTTGAGTAGGAATTTAGAGAAATGCAGTCATACAAAAATGAAATTTTTAGAATTAAAAATGAATTTTTGAAATAAAAGCTTTGCTAGTTGGGTTTAGTAGCAAAATGGAGACAGTAGCACAATAGTTTGATGAACATAATAAAGATTACTATAAAATATTCAGTCCAGGGAACAGAGAAATATGATTAAATTATTAACAGGCCAGTGGCCTGTGGAACAGTATCTAGTGGTATAGCCTATAGGTAATTAGAGTCCCAGAAAGAAGAAGGGCAAATGATGTGTAAAATAGTTGAAATTTCCCCAAATTTGGCGAAATAATTCAAAGTTAAATTCAAGAAGCTCAGGAAATCTTAAGCAGGGCAAATATGAAGAAAACCACAACTAGTATTATTTTAGCATCCATCTCATGGTAATGGTGATGAAGGCAAAGATTTTTAAAATCTTGAAAGCAGTCATTAAGTATAAGAAGCATAGCAAGGCTGATAACGGCCAACTTCTCATCAGAAACACTCGAGGCAGGAAGAACATAGGATGAAATTACATAATTAAGTAAGAAACAAATCTGCTGACCTGGAATTCTAAATTCATAAAGGGCATCCTTCACAGAAGAGGATATAATGGCAGTTTGTTTGTTTGTTTGTGTGTTTTTATAAAACCAGAGGCGCCATCAACAGGAGAGCTGCACCATAGGAAATATGTAAGGAGAATCTTCAGGCTGAAAAGAAGTGAGCCCAAGTGAACTTATATTTAATGACAAGAATGAAGAGCATTGAACATATGCATGTGGATAACTATAAAAGGCTATAATATTTCTTTGGTTATTTTTGAAAATACATGTAACTGTTTAAAGGAGAATGAAATCACTGTTTTTTGGGGGTGGGGGAGGGTTATGACATAGGTAGACACAAAAGATGAACAGGTTAAATCTACATTGTTGAAACCTTCTTACATTTTACAAGAAGTAGTGTAGTTTTAATGCTAAGTAGACTATGCTGTGTTAGGATATATATTTAATTTCCAGAGCAACTACTAATATAATAAAAAGGTATATAGTTTAAAAGGGAGAGGAGAAATGAAAATAGAATAATATAAATTTTAGTTAACCCCAAAGAAAATTGAAAAGGAGAAAGATATATGCACCCCTGTGGATGGAGGAGCCTTGTAGGCTACAGTCCACGGATTGCAAAGAGTCAGACGCAACCGAGTGACTTCACTTTCTTTCTTCTTTTCTTTATGTTCATGGCAGCACTATTTGCAATAGCCAAATATAGAAACAACCCACATGTCCATTCATCAAGGGGTGAATAGATAAAGAAGATGTGGTGTGTGCACACACACACACACACACAACAGCAAAAATAAAGGACAACTAGAAACAAAAAGCAAATATAAAACTAAGTTCAACTATACCAATACCTAAACTAAATATAAATGGACTAAACATTCAAATCAAAAGAAGAGTCTTCTCAGACTGTTTTTTTTTTTAGAGACAACTATATGCTGTGTACAAGAAGTCCACTTTAAATACAAAACACAGAAACACATGTTATGAAATAAAAGAACAGAAAAAAACCCACAGACTGTAAACACAGTAAGCACAGAGACAGCTATATGAATGGCTTTCATACCCGGCAACTGGAGAATATACACACTTTTCAAGTGGACATGAAATATTCTCCCAAGATCTTAATCAGTTTCAAATATGAAAAATTACTGGGTGTATTTTCTAACAGTAATGAATTCAACTAGGAGTTAGTGCTAATATATCTAGAAAAGTCCTCAGTTTTTGGAAATTGAATAACACACCTCGAAATGAGTCTTGGATTAAAGAAGATATCATAGGGGAAATTTTATTTTGAAGTGAATGACAGTGATGGACAACATGCCAAAATTAGGGGTGTGTGTGTGTGTGTGTGTGTGTGTGTGTGTGCACACCACATCTTCTTTATCTATTCACCCCTTAATGAATGGACATGTGGGTTGTTTCTATATTTGGCTATTGCAAATAGCGCTGCCATGAACATAAAGAAAACAAAGAAAGAAAGTGAAGTCACTCAGTTGCGTCTGACTCTTTGCAATCCGTGGACTGTAGCCTACGAGGCTCCTCCATCCACAGGGGTGCATGTATCTTTTGAATTAGTGTTTCCTTGTTCTTTGACTAAATGCTCAGAATTGGAGCAGTGGGGTCATATGTTCATTCTAATCTTCATTTTTGAGGAACCTCCTGTTTCTAAAGTGGCTACACCAATTTATAGCTCCACCAACAGTGAATATGGATTTCCTTTATTCCACATTATGTCCTGCACTTGTATTCCCTGTCTTTTCAGTAACAGCTATTTTAACAGGTGTGAGGTGCTATCTAGTCGTGTTTTTAATTTGCATGTCTCTGATAATTAGTGATGCTGAACATCTTTTCATGTTCCTGTTGGCCATATGTAGGTTTTTCACTGGAAAAATACCTATTCAGATTCTCTACCCATTTTAAAAACTGGATTGTTTGTTTGTTGTTGAGGTGTATGAGTTCTTTATTTATTCTGAATATTAATTTCTTCATTAAGGGTGATGCTATTGTTCCTACTTTACTGATAAGAAGAAAAAATACTCAAAGAGGTGAGGAGTCTCTACAGAATTAGAGCCAGGTTATCCAGCTCTGTAAACACGTGGCCCTGGCCTCATCCACTGTGCCTCTGCCCGGCGGGGCAAGGAGGAAAATGGGAGGGGTGAGGTGGCATGGGAGAAGACAGCAAGAAAAACACGGGCTTCTGGTTTTCCTCCTGAAGAAAGGCTGTCCACCCATTAGTTCCACAAGTGCCCGTTGAGTGTATACCGCATCCACAGTGAATCTGGGATTTAAAAAGAAATCTGACCTTCATCCCCAACCACTGGTCACTGGGGCAGAATGAGCTTAAGGATGCTTCCCAGGAGGGAAGCCAAGGCTGATGAGTGAAATCTCCTCCTTTTGTGTCTCACAGGGAGAAAATGAAATGAGCATGGGGATGTAGGTTAATTCTTTTCCAAGCCAAACAAAAACCAACAGATTTGTTCTCCCTTAACTTTTCTTTATTTTTTTAAAGAAATTTCACTGGAATTCAGTCCATGTCTATTGAAGGATGGTTGAAGTATTAAATATAGTCTTTTTCTCCAAATAGCATCCAAAGAAAAGCTAAGTACTGCATACTGCCTGGTGGTTTCCAGTGTGTCCTTGATCTGTGCATTTATATGGGGTTGCTGTCCTCTGCCGCCTCCTCGCACTGTCTGTACGATACTTACATTGACACACACCCCCCTTAATTCTGCATAGATTCCATGCATTTGAATAACGTGGTTGAAGAACATGTTAGCTTGAAATCATTTGCAGATATCTATGTATTTTCCGTATTGAATATTATTGCTTCTTTCTTTGTTGGGTTTCTGCTTTCCACTCCCATTGTAGCCAGTTCCTTTTGCATATCCATTCTAGAACCTAAAGTACATGTGAGAAGAATGTAGCTGTAGCCAGGTATAATTGTGATTGAAACAGTGAGCTGAAACACAAAGGCTAATCAAAGCTTCAGGAGACATGCTTTGTGTGCTTTAATACATGGCATTTTAAAATGTTCCACCTTTGCCTTCTCAATTTCTGTTTATTTGCTTGCTCGTTGATTTATTTATTTAATTTATGGATCAGAGGTTCAAGTGTTAAAAGCCGAGAGTCGGGGTACTGAAAAGGACTAAGAGCAGGAAATTGTTTTTTAAATTATTTTTCATTAGCATAGAATTGCTTTACAGTGTTATATTTAGTTCAGTGTTAAGTTTCTACTGTATAGCTAAATGAATCAGCGGTATATACACATATATCCACTCCGTTTTAACTGAGATCTTATACTTTAGTTGCTGGTTGCTATTGTTCAGTTGCTCAGTCCTGTCCAACCCTTTTCAACCCCATGGACTTTGCCCACCAAGCTCCTCTGTCCATGGAATTCTCCAAGCAGGAATACTGGAGTGGGTAGCCATTTCCTTCTCCAGGGAATCTTTCCCACCCAGAGATCAAACCTGCATCTCCTGCATTAGCAGGCAGATTCTTTACCATCTGAGCCACCAGGGAATCCCCAGGACCCCACATGACTCAAGGCCAAAAGAATATATATATATGTATGTATATATAAGCAATATGATAACAAATTCAATAAAGACTTTTAAAATGGTCCACATCAAACATTGTTTTCAAAAAAATTAAAGGAAATTTAAAAAAGGATTGGTAAAAGAAGTGACCAGGTGGATTACCTACGCAGTAACATTTCAGACCAGAATGGGTTATTGGCATCTGCTACTTCTCCTTCCCCACCTTTTAGGGTGACCCGTGGCCCTCGTTTACTGGGTAATGAAGAGTTTTCAGGGATATGGGGTCTTCGGTGATAAAACTGAAAGAGGACCCAGAAAACTGGGGTGATTGGTCGCTGTAACCTTTTCACAGCTTCTTTCCTGAGCTGGACTTCTTAGCTGTGCTAAGGGTTTCACACTGCCACAGAGAAGAGCAAATTTCAACAGAAACTGAGGGCAACTTGAAGGGTGATTGTCGGAAGACAGCTCTCGGAACACCTAATCCTTAGATTATTCCTGCTTTGAAAGAAAGAAGCCTGGCCATCTTAGGTTGGGAGAATTAAGAACTGGCAAAGGGTCCCATGGGTAGAGGAGCCTGGTGGGCTACAGCCCTTGGGGTCACGAAGAGTTGGACATGACTCAGTGACTCAACAAGAGGGGAAGCCCCACCTCCAGGTAACTTTCTTTATTCCTATTCTCTTTATATAACCTCATGTGAATTTTATGGCAAGAGTGTTGAGACCAGGCATAATTGAACTGCTGAATATTTATGCTTGCATAACAGAGTGATTAAAAGGCTTTGGGTGAGTCTGGTATTCCTATTTCACTATAAAACTTGTTTTAAATCTTGCAATCTGCTTGATAACACAAACATATTTATCATATTTATAAATGCTATTAAGACTCCTCTGATGTATCTGCTATCCAATCACACAAGAGCAAATGGCTGGGTTTTCATCGCCTTTTGAAGGTATTTTGAGGCTGAGCCATGAATCCTTTGGAGAATTGGACTCAGAGAATCAGTAAGCTGCAGAAATAGATTGACTCTCAGATCTCAGTAGCTTCATAGGACAGAGTTGGGCAGGTCAGGAAGTGTTTGCAATCCCATGGACTATAGCCCACCAGGCTCCTCTGTCCATGGGGTATTCCTGGAAAGAATACTGGAGTGGGTTGCCCTGCCCTTCCCCAGGGGATATTCCTGACCCAGAAATCGAACCCATTTCTCTTGCATTGGAAAGTGTATTCTTTACCAACTGAGCCACCTGGGAAGCCTGGGTTGGGAAGGGCTATCCTACAAATAGTGCCTCAGAGATTCATGCTCCTCTCTAGTAGCTGCGGCATCTGGGATGCATGACTTCCTTTGTGCTTCAGTTACAAGTGAAGCTTACTGGTCAGGACTTGTAACATGGCCCCACCCAACACAGGAGATCTGGAGCTCAAGTTTCCTGCAACCAGAAAGGAAAGGAGAACCAGATGTTGATGTGGGTCGTAGTATCTAACAGGCTTCCCTGGTGGCTGAGCAGTAAGGAACCCACCTGACATGCAGGAGATACAGGTTTGATCCCTGGGAAGATCCCCTGGAGGAGGAAATGGCAACCCACCCAAGCATTCTTTCATGGGAAATTCCATGGACAGAGGAGCCTGGTGGACTACGGTTCATGAAATCACAAAGGGTCAGATACGACTTAACGACTGAACACCAACAAGTGGTATCTAACACTAGAATCAAATTAGAGTGGACCTTCTGAAAGGCTTCCCTGTGGTGGCTCAGCTGGTAAAGAATCACTTGTAATGCAGGAAATTGGGTTCAATCCCTGGGTTGGAAAGATGCCCTGGATGAGGGAACTCCACTCCAGTATTCTGGCCTGGAGAATTCCATGGATTGTATAATCCATGGAGTCACAAAGAGTTGGACACGACAGAGCGAATTTCACTTTCTTTCACTCTAAAAGTCAAGCTATCATGCCACAGAAGAGCAAGCCATTGACTTGGGGTCTGGCCCTTTGCCAGAACTACTGTTACAGTCGCTTCAGTAATTCTAGTAGTTATAGGGATTTATTTAATAATGATCCATGAGACTCATATATCAGGGAGGCCAGCTGCCTTTATTATAAAGTGTCATTGTTTAACCCACTTTCTAAAGACTAAAACTGAATGTGCACAAGAATGATGCACCATATGTGCCCAAGGTTATCTACACCTTGGATGCACAAATTCTGCATGTAGGAGAGTGAAAAGCCAGGCAAACCAAGGATTCAGCATTATCTGGAGAAAATGCTCCCTCTGGGTGACAGCTGATGCCTCCTGCGTGTCGTGTAGAATACACAGAGCTCTGCAACGAATGCCTCTGTGACTTTTCCTAAGGTGGTAACACTGAGGACCACGTATTTTGCAAGATGGCATCATGCAATCTCAAGCTTGTTAGAATGATCAGTTGTGCAGCAAAATGGTCAGTTCTTGTAGCATTCCTCTTACTCTCTCAGATTCTCTTTACTGAGGCAATAACCGTGAATTTTATGCAACCTTTCCTCTCCTAGGGATTCAAAGTCTTTCACCACCACTGCTCCTTCATATAATCCAACTATAGTAGCCTCTCCCTGCACAGAAGATGACGCATGTTCAGAAGCTGTGTGTGCAGCATTGCACTCTGCCGAAAGAAACATAAAATGTAGACAAACACGGAAGTTGTTAATGCTGTGATGTTATTTGCTTAACAGCAAAAGGGATAAAGCATAATTCTTGCCTGTGGAAAGGAAATATATAATACTTGTAGGGTTATTTGGAGGTCAATTCCTTCTCTTTTCTCCATTTGCTGAACTATTTCTGGAAATTCAGGGTTTTTGTTTTTTTTTTTTTTTTTTTCTTTTAAAGCATATTATTGATAGTTGGCACCTCCACAGTAATAGAATTTTGAAGAGCTCATCCTGTCCCCATCCTAAGCCAAGTCGTGGATGGGTCAGAAAATGATGCTGTAGATTGACAATTCTGAACATACATCGTTCTGGGAGTGCATTATTGGAAAGGGTGTTTGAAAGGCTACGTTTCTCTGTGAGGTCAGGAACAATTTGGGGCAGGAAAACTTGAATGGGCCGATTGATGTTAGAAGTGAAAGATATAACCATGACTTGAAATTAACTGTTTTGTGTTTATCCAGTGGCTGATCCACCTACTGTCCGTGTGACTGTGGGCAGGACAGAAGCTCTGCTTCTCATCATTGAATTGGGCGCTAGAATGCCTATTTAGATTGTGGACATCAGTGGACTGCTGAGGTCCAAATAAAGTGACCTGCTTTGAGAGTGGTTAGGAACATGATGAGTGGTCCACAAATACAAGGTGTTTTACGATGGGGTATGATTGATGGGAAATGGTTAAGATCAATACATAAGCGACGTGGCCAGGAGCTATCCATTTACTCAGCAAATAGTACCCATATGTCTGTCTGTATGTGTGTCTATACATCTATGTCTAGCAGAATGTCTCTATACTCTATGTCTGTCTCTATACCTTTATTTCTGTATCTGTATGTTCATCTGTGTCCATAGCTATGCTATTATATATCTGTGCCTTTGTTGCATTCAACTCTTTGCAACCCCATGGACTGCAGCCTGCCAAGCTCTTCTGTCCATGGTATTTCTCAGGCAAGGATACAGGAGTGGGTTGCCATTTCCTATTCCATGGGATCTTCCCGACCCAGGAATCAAACCTGAATCTCTTGCATCTCCTGCATTGGTAGGCAGATTTTTTTTTTTTTTAATCACTGCCCCACCCTGGGAAGCCCTCTATTTATAGGTCCATATCTAATCCAAGTCTCTATATCTCTATGGTGATATGTTTGTATCTATACCTATTCTTTGGAGAAAGAGATGACAACCTACTGCAGTATTCTTGCCTGGAGAATTCCATGGACAGAAGAGCCTGGAGGGCTACAGTCCATGGGGTCGCAAGAGTCAGACACGACTTAAGAGACTAAACCATACTTGCAAATTTATCTTTATGTATATCTATGAAGCTTCAATACTTTGGCTAACTGATGCGAAGAGCCGACTCATTGGAAAAGACTCTGATGCTGGGAAAGATTGAGGGCAGGAGAAGGGGGACAACAGAGGATGAGATGGTTGGATGGCATCACTGACTCGATAGACATGAGTCTGAGCAAACTTCTAGAGATAGTGAAGGACTTCTAGAGGAGCCTGGCATGCAGCCGTCCATGGGGTTTTAAAGAGTTGGACATGAGTGAGTGACAGAACAACAGCAACAAAGCCCGCCCCTACAGAGAAGGAGAGAGAGGACGAGCAAGCGAGAGCTGGGAAGAGAGCACTGTGTCCCCACCTAAGAACTGGGGCAACAGCTGGAAATGAGCCATCTCGGTTTTGACTTACAGCTCTCAGGAGAGACTTGCATTAAACAACTTCATCTTGAATGAATTAAAAGTGCATTAAGGAAAAGTACCAGATTAAGAATTTCATCCCAGTAGGACCCATCCGTGTGTGGGGTGGGGGCACACTGGAAATAAAATAAGTCCTAGATCCTTACGCCGTGTAGGTGGTCCATATATATAGACACCGGCTTTTGGGAATACATCCCTGAAAAGAGAAACACTTTGTTCTATAGAGTGCCCTCCATGAACCCAAAATGGATATGTCTTAAGGAATAAGAAGGGTACTTTTAATTACGTAGTGGGCTGTATCTGACTTACTCTGTGTTCAGTATCCTGGATCTAGGTGTTATTATTTTCCATAATTTATTTATGTATGCATTTATTTATTTGTGGCCGCACTGGGTCTTCGTTCCTGCATGTGGGCTTTCGCTAGTCGTGGTGCGCGGGCTTCCCGTTGCAGTGGCTTCTCGTTGCAGAGGCTTCTCGTTGCAGAGCACAGGCTTTAGGTGTGTGGACTTCAGTAGTAGTTGGGGTACTGGAGCTCGGTACTCTCAGCCGCCAGGCCTAGAGCGCTGGCTCAGTAGTTGTGGTGCTGTAGTATGTTTTTAATGCACTGGATTTCCCATCAAGATAAACTCTAGGTTTTAATTCAGCAGGTGCATCTAGCTCATCTTTTTCCAGACCAGGCTCTTTTCTCTCTCATCATGTTATGGCAGACAGATCCTTTCACCGTTCATAGATTTTGAAACAGAAGGAATATAGGGTCTGCACCTGAGAGCTTCCATGCGATGTATACCATGCTTGGACCTCAAAGCCAGTTTTCTCTCTCTTTCTCAGATATCTGTCCTGGATATTTACAAGCCCACCCTTTGTGGAGGCTGTAGCAAATTTCCACCACAAAAGAATGAGGTGCTGGAGAGACTGAATTCACAGCTAAGAGACAGGTGTACCTAGGAAAGACTTGGCTTTGCGTTTGCATTTTAATTGGTTTCACCCCTAAACATAACCCATCATCCCGTTATTCTCTGTCCTCACACCCTGTATCTTTCCTTTGTACCTCTTGTCACAGTTAATCATTATGTACATATTTGTGTTACCATTTTCTTTTGGTGTTTCTACTCCACTCTCTGTAGGTGCCCTGAAGGTAGGGACCATTTCTGTTTTAGTCACTGATGTATATCACTGCCAGGCACATGTTTGGTACTCCATAAGTATCCATCACTTCATGGGAAATAGATGGGGAAACAGTGTCAGACTTTATTTTGGGGGCTCCAAAATCACTGCAGATGGTGACTGCAGCCATCAAATTAAAAGACGCTTTCTCCTTGGAAGGAAAGTTATGACCAACCTATATAGCATATTCAAAAGCAGAGACATTACTTTGCCGACTAAGGTCCATCTACTCAAGGCTATTGTTTTTCCTGTGGTCATGTATGGATGTGAGAGTTGGACTGTGAAGAAGGCTGAGCACCGAAGAATTGATGCTTTTGAACTGTAGTGTTGGAGAAGACTCTTGAGAGTCCCTTGGACCACAGGGAGACCCAACCAGTCCATTCTGGAAGGAGATCAACCCTGGGATTTCTTTGGAAGGAATGATGCTAACGCTGAAACTCCAGTGCTTTGGCCACCTCAAGTGAAGAGTTGACTCACTGGAAAAGACTCTGATGCTGGGAGGATTGGGGGCAGGAGGAGAAGGGGACGACCGAGGATGAGATGGCTGGATGGCATCACAGACTCGATGTACATGAGTCTGTGTGAACTCCGGGAGTTGGTGATGCACAGGGGGCCTGGCGTGCTGCGATTCATGGAGTTGCAAAGAGTCAGACACGAGTGAGTGACTGAACTGAACTGAACTGAAGTATCCATGGTTTGACCACATGAATGAATTCATGCGTATCTCATCATGCAATACTTTCAACATTACTGTTGTTCAGTCGCTAAATCATGTCCAACTGTCTGCAACCCCATGGACTGCAGCACACCAGGCTCTTCTGTCCTTCACCATCTCCCTGAGTTTGCTCACACTCATGTCCGTTGAGTTGGTGATGCCATCCAACCATCTCAGCCTCTGTCACCCCCTTCTCCTCCTGCCCTCAGTCTTTCCCAGCATCAGGGTCTTTTCCAATGAATTGGCTCTTCAAAGCAAGTAGCCAAAGTATTGGAGCTTCAGCTTCAGAAGCAGTCTTTCCAGTGAATACTCAGGGTTGATTTCCTTGAGGATTGACTCGTTTGATCTCCTTGCTGTCCAAGGGACTCTCAAGAGTCTTCCGCAGCATCACACTTTGAAAGCATTAATTCTTCCATGCTCAGCCTTCTTTATGGTCCAGTTCTCACCTGTGTACATGACTACTGGGAAAACCATAGCTTTGACTTTATTAGTGCTTTATAACAAAGATAGATTTTAACAGACATGTAGAAACTAGAAAACCAGAAATTGATTTTCTACTTAGAAGTTAAGATGCATATGAATGCTATTTAAAAGTGTCTCTATAATTGTGCACTTTCAGTATATATGTTTTACCTTAATAAAAACTTGCTTAAGCTAAGAAATACAGCTTAAAATATCTGCAAAATGTCAAAAGTTATAAAAGGAATAATTTGAATGAACAAAATAAGTTGGTCCCCAAATGATTGCTTGAGAGTCTGTGATTTTAACTAGAATTCATCCAGCTACAAACCACTGTCTTAAGCCAGCAAGAAATTTATATCCTTTCAAAGACAAGGGGAACTCAAAATCCCCCAGCGACCCTTCCCTTCCCAGAGCTGTTTGGTACATAGCTCAGTTTCTGGAGATCTGAGATAATCATTTTGTCCTTGAGAGTCTCATGGCTGTGCTCTTGGAGAGTTTGGGTTTAAAATCCTAGGATTTGATCCTGCTCAGAAAAACAAGGTGTGAGCACCTGTGAAGCATCTGAAATCAGCCGTTGCCAGAGGCTGGCTGCTGTCCCTCCTTCCCAGGCTGCTGTGCCCTCTGTAAGGTGAGGGCGGAGTACACCCCTGCTTCTGGGAATCTGCCTTTGTTTCACATTCCTGAGGTTGGTTTTGGGATCGCCAAACTGACAACTTTCTTTTTCTTTTGTGCAGTTTAGATTTTTAAGCATCATATGTCTGTGTGTGTCTGTTGGCACATATAGACCTGCTTTTGCAGGTACAAAATAAATCATCAAAGCCAGCCTTCCCTGTGCTGTATGCCAATGACACTTTGACCCCAGGTTTTATCTCTTCGAGGCCCTTGTGTAAGGACTGCCATTCATACCAAAGCATGTGGAAGCACAGGGATGCTCAGGGAGGTGTGCTGGACCTTGTGTGTCTATTCAAATGGGATTTGTATTACCTTCTAGTGCCTTGTGTTGGGCTTCCCAGGTGGCACTAGTCGGTAAAGAACCCGCCTGCCCATGCAGGAGACATAAGAGAGAGACGTGGGTTCAATCCCCAGGTCAGGAAACTCCCCTGGAGGAGGGCATGGCAGCCCACTCCAGTAATCTTACCTGGAGAATCCAATGGACAGAGGCGCTTCATGGCCTACAGTCTATAGGGTCGCAAAGAGTCGGACATGCCTGCAGTGACTCAGCGCACGCGTAGTCGGTGCCTTTTGCTGGGCCTCCGTGGTGGCTCAGACAGTAAAGAATCTGCCTGCAAATGCAGGAGACCTGGGTTTGATCCCTGGATTGGGAAGATCCTGGAGAAGGGAATGGAATGTGATGTGCGGAACCAGCGGAAAGTATATTCACGGGAGAGACAGACTGGGGGTGGAAACTGCCCTGCCCTGGGACAGAAGAGCCGCGTTCTGCCGTATCCTGCAAACATTATCCTAGCATCTCTGAGCCTCGGTTTTCTCATCTCATAACTGGGGATAAAAGGGCTCATTGACTGAGTGTTTTGGGGCTGGCTAAGGGCCTACCATGTACTATCTGAAGAGTCTCTGCTGATTAACCCCAGAATGTAGTCATTGCCCCCTTTGTCACTCCAGTGTTGAGAGAGGGGCTTCCCAAATGACACAGTGGTAAAGAATTCACCTGTCATTGCAGGAGACACAGGAGATGTGAGTATGAATCCTGGATCAGGAAGACCCCCTGAGTAGGAAATGGCAACCCAC
Source organism: Nanger dama (assembly GCA_917880005.1). Lineage (NCBI taxonomy): Eukaryota > Metazoa > Chordata > Mammalia > Artiodactyla > Bovidae > Nanger > Nanger dama. The sequence continues at coordinate 37,221,578 of CAKJTW010000019.1, read as the reverse complement.
TGCAGTGTTCTTGCCTGGAGAATCCCATGGACAAAGGAGCCTGGGAGGCTACAGTCCACGGGGTCACAAAGAGTCGGACACGACTGAGTGGCTAAGCATGCCCGGCACGCATGCACACACATTCATGGAAGGGGAAATGATGGTTCATGCTGTTGCTAGGGACGCTGCTAGTGTGCCCCTGCCCTCAGACACGTTTTCTCCAACACGGCCAGGTGTACTGAAGGTCAGTTCCGTTCCAGCAGCAACTACCTGGAGTTAGCACAGACGCCACAAGTCATGGGCAAAGTCCGGCACAAGACCGAACCCACTTCACATGCCAGCGCAGTCCTAAGGCCACCCACACTTCCACCCCACCGGCCAAACTCAGGACTTCTCATCACCCCACTCAGGTTCAGTTATTTGCTAAAAAACCAGCTTGCAGAACTCGAGGAAGCGCTGTACTTTTATTTGGTAAGTCGCTTCCATCGTGTCCAACTCTGCAAGATCCTGTCCCCTGTAGCCCTCCTGGCTCCTCTGTCCGTGGGCTTTGCCAGGCAAGAATACTGGAGTGGATTGTCACGCTCTCCTCCAGGGGATTTTCCCAACCCAGGGATTGAACCCGTATCTTTTACATCTTCTGCATTGGCAGACAGATTCTTTACTGCTAGTGCCAACCTTTTATTATAAATAATACAGATAAACAGCCAGATGAAGTATACACGGGCAAGACCTGGGAGGGGCACAGGTACAGAAGCTTCTGTCTCCATGAAGACTGGATGCATTACCGTCTTGGTACACCGAAATGTCCACCAATTAGGAAACACCACTGAGCCTCCATTCCAGAGTTGTTATTGGGGTTTCATTATGCAGGTATGAATGATGAAACCGTTGGCCCCATAACTGAATTCTACCTGCAGCCACAATCCCCTCCCTGGAGGCTGGACTGACCCAGAGTGCCTGCCCTGTCATCACTTGATCGGTTTTTCTGGAGGCTCCTCTGGAGCTGTGTGTAAACCCACCACACACCTTGTTCTTCTCTTCAGTGTGCTCCAACTTAACTTCCAACAGCCAACCTGCATCCTTTGCCAGTGACGTTCTCTTGACATGAGTAACTTTGCTCCCCAGGCAGCAAGCTGGAAATAACAGGGATTCATGCTCCCCAGAGACACCTGTTCTAATAGAGAGGAAAGGCAATGTGTGCCAATTTCACATGAATGGAGGACTGAAACTCAGAGAATCAGAATCCACTGCGTTTTGCCCAGCCTAGTGTGCTGGCTCCTTGATTCAGTTCTTTCCTTCCAGGAACAAATTAGGAATGCTGTCAGAAGGAAAGGAGACAGTAGGTCATGATAGACCCCAAGAATGCCAGCTTTGCTCTCTTATGTTCAAGAATTACTGTTAGTGATGATAATAATCCTGTTTCTGCTGCTGCTACTAAGTTGCTTCAGTCCTGTCCAAATCTTTGACCCCGTAGGTTGTATTCTACCAGGCTCCTCTCCCAGGCAAGAATACTGGAGAGGGTTGCCATGTCCTAAACTGAGGTCCAAGCAAACTTGTGCTTTCTTCTAGATAGCCGTGTGTCCAGAGGTGACCACAAGAGAGGAGCCACCTTGTGTGAATGGCTTGATCAACGTGGCGATGTGTACATTCATTACTCTGTTTGGTGTGTTCCCGATGAACGCATGCCTTGCTTATTAATTATTCATCTATCTCCCAATATAATTTTAGATCTGGTGATAATTTCTGAATTTCTCTATTTATAGAAAACTTTGAACTTCATAAATATTAAAATTCCCTATTATCTACATGCACGCTGCTTTTTCTATGGCCATAGAAATTATGCAATTATTACCAGAACCATTAATTAAATTGGAAAATTGATAAATAATGGATAAGGATGCTATTTATGAGCTAAAAATGAGCAAATGAAAATTATCTTCCATTCTGTCACCTTTGATGAGTCTAGCCTTACAGTATGCTCTCAGCTTTTATTAGGGATAGTGTTCATGTTCCTCAGCATAAAATAAGCAATTGGTTACTAGTCTTGAATGGTGATTGATTTTCAGATGGAGTGATTAAAATCTTTTCCTAATGGCATAGTCAAAAATGATCCTGTCACAGTGGTCAAATAGTAGGCAGTTGCCATATTGTACAAGTTAAAAACTTGAATCTTCATGGAGAGAGGTTGTATCCTCAAGAAAAGAAGGAGTGTATATAGGGAACTAACGTGGAAAACTTTCATAAACTTTTGAGGTAGAATAATGCATTCATGGATTCCCTCTGATCAGTCTCCTGGACTTCATTCTTCCATACCAGCCTTTAAACAGAGGCTTGGTAGTTCTCTCTAGTTGAGGGGGATAGCCTTTATTTAGTTCACAGTACTCATAAATCACCATGTGTCCTTAAATCAGCACCCAATTCAAATTGTCTTTCTTCTCGGTTTATTAGATCTGAGTTCTCAAAGGGAAACTTTCAGTGATGTCTTTGAATTTTTTTTTTTTTTTTTACTGTGACCATTAATAAGAAGATGCATTTCCATTGTGATGAGGACTCACCTACATTAATGGAATGAATGTTTCACACTCACTTGGATACGTTCTCATTTATTTCTCTTTAGAAGAAAGTGTTGGTCGTAAACAGTACTCCTGACTTTGCGACTGTTAGTGGACATGCAGATCACTGATTTGGATGCCTCAGAACCGCCTAGTAATTGGATTCCTTGGGCAGAAGGAATGTGGGAACCCAGCATGCCTATGAGTCTGTTTCCCCACATTTCCTGGGTTACAGGAGGTTGGGGCTGACTTTGGTTGAGTCTCTTTGGGTGGTTTGCATGGTGCTCTCACAAATGGATATTTGAAAAATTGGTGGTTTGGGATGAAAAGTCATCGTTGAATACCCTTGCCTCAGATGCATCAAAATTATTGAGACAATAAAAGTTTTGAGAAAAAAAAAGATTATATATTGTTTTGTGAAAAAAAATACTGAGAAAAATGACAGTGAACTACACTATTAAAAGTTTGTTTTTGCTGAAAAATTGACCGTTTCCTGTAGGAAAAAAATTTTGTTTTTCATAAGCATAGCATCATTCCCTTCAAAGAAATCCCAGGGTTGATCTCCTTCAGAATGGACTGGTTGGATCTCCTTGCAGTCCAAGGGACTCTCAAGAGTCTTCTCCAACACCACAGTTCAAAAGCATCAATTCTTCAGCACTCAGCTTTCTTCACAGTCCAACTCTCACATCCATACATGACCACTGGAAAAACCATAGCCTTGACTAGATGGACCTTTGTTGGCAAAGTAATGTCTCTGCTTTTGAATATGCTATCTAGGTGGGTCATAACTTTTCTTCCGAGGAGTAAGCATCTTCTAATTTCATGGCTGCAGTCACCATCTGCAGTGATTTTGGAGCCCAAAAAGTAAAGTCTGACACTGTTTCCACTGTTCCCCCATCTATTTCCCATGAAGTGATGGGACCAGATGCCATGCTCTTCGTTTTCTGAATGTTGAGCTTTAAGCCAGCTTTTTCACTTTCATCAAGAGGCTTTTTAGCTCCTCTTCACTTTCTGCCATAATGGTGGTGTCATCTGCATATCTGAGGTTATTGATATTTCTCCCGGCAATCTTGATTCCAGCTTTTGTTTCTTCCAGTCCAATGTTTCTCATGATGTACTCTGCATATAAGTTAAATAAGCAGGGTGACAATATACAGCCTTGATGCACTCCTTCTCCTATTTGGAACCAGTCTGTTGTTCCATGTCCAGTTCTAACTATTGCTTCCCTGACCTGCATATAGGTTTCTCAAGGGGCAGGTTAGGTGGTCTGGTATTCCCATCTCTTTCAGAATTGTCCACAGTTTATTGTGATCCATACAGTCAAAGGCTTTGGCATAGTCAATAAAGCAGAAATAGATGCTTTTCTGGAACTCTCTTGCTTTTTCCATGATCCAGTGGATGTTGGCAATTTGATCTCTGGTTCCTCTGCCCTTTCTAAAACCAACACTCTTTGGCCACCTCATGCGAAGAGCTGACTCATTGGAAAAGACTCTGATGCTGGGAGTGATTAGGAGCAGGAGGAGAAGGGGACGACAGAGGATGAGATGGCTGGATGGCATCACTGACTTGATGGACGTGAGTCTGAGTGAACTCCGGGAGTTGGTGATAGACAGGGAGACCTGGCGCGCTGTGATTCATGGGGTTGCAAAGAGTCGGACACGACTGAGTGACTGAACTGAACTGAACTGAAAAGAGCTTGGGGCATTCTTAGTCAAACTGTTATTATTTGAGATGTGGTAATGCTCATTTAGTGGGTGTAGGTGAGGGATGTTGGACACAGCATTCTGAGATGCACAGGACCTCCTCAGTCGCAGATAGACCTAGCCCCAAATGTCAGTGCCATGGAGCTTGAGATTCCCCACTATGAAGGTTCGTACTCTGGCCACCCCATCTCGTAAAAAAAGCACAAAAGAAGACCCAGGTGGCTTATGTGACATGCTGGAACCCAAACAGCTAGGATGTGTACCCCCAAGGCTTTGAACTCAGAGAGCGTGGCTCCAGAGCTCAAGCGTGTAACCCCTACAGTCGTAGAGTACGTGTGAGACCCATGAATGCAGAAACGTGAATGACTCTGCTGAGAGCCAATGGAAGGGCTTCAAAATCTCTCCCGGTTTAAAAATGGGAAGCATTTCTGAAGATGAGCACCAGAGAGATGGGCTCACTTGAGAAACCCTGGATTAATCAGAAGCTGGAGGTTTGTTGCTCCTCTGTGCTTGCCACAATATCCCATTGTTAGCACCTGCCAGCGTTGTCATCCTAAACTGTCGCTGCTGTTTTCGAGATGGGTCACAACAGGTGTGCTAGATATTGGGCCATTAGTGCGTGGTAATTCACCAGCATGAATATTTATCATCCCGTAACGAGACAACAAAAGCCGTGTCTACTTTTTAGAACAATGTGCAGCATTGTCCTCAAAACCAAATTGTTTGAGTTCCTCATTTATGCAAAGGAAGAGCAGCACCTCTGTAATTTTCCATTAGGTGGATTTATTTTCTCAGCCGTCTCCACATCAAAACACAGCCCTGGCACGTCCTTGATTTTATTGAGCCAGGAAGATCACCCAACAGTTTATAGAGCTCAGGGCCCTGATGATCAAAGTACCTACTCTCAGATCGTTCTTGAATCCAGTTGCTGGTCTGTGGGGAAATGCCCAATCTGATGGAACGGGAAAATTTTTTTTCTTTCACTGTTAATTCCTTCCTTCCTCCATCACTTATTTTGTTGCTTTCTCCTTCTCCCCCCCTTTTTTTTCTCCTCTCCCTCCCCCTTTTTTTTTTTTCTAAATGAATTTACACTACAAATGAGGAAGAGAGGTGAAAACTCAGAATAAAAGAGAGGGCACTGCAAAAAGATTTTTGGGAGAGACTGGAGGCACATGTGATGTGCTAAGAACTCTAAACTAAAACCTGTGCTTTTAATTTTTATTTTTAAATTTAAATTTATTTATTTTAATTGGAGGCTAAGTACTTTACAATATTGTATTGATTTTGCCATAAAGGAAAAGTAAAATGAGAGAAGTGTGGGGACTTCCCTGGCAGTCCAGTGGTTAAGACTCTGTGCTTCCACTGCCTGGGTTTTGGGTTTGATCCCTAGTCAGAGAACTATGTCACATGGCATGGCCAAAAACTTAAAAAAAAAAAAAAAAAGCACGCTGTGTGGAAACCTTCAGTATTCCTCAGTGCCTTGTCTTGCTGCAGCAGTTTAATATCCACTCTTGTCATCATTAGACTTCCCAGGTGACCTTAGTGGTAAAGAATCCACCTGCCAATGCAGGAGACGCAAGAGACACAGGTTCAATCCCTGAGTTTGGAAGATCCCCTAGAGTAGGAAATGGCACCCTATTCCATCACTGTGAAATTTACTTATAAACAGGAAATGAACAGGTACAATGCTGGTAATAACTGACTTTGGAACAAAATTGTGCTGTGCTTAGTGCCTCAGTTGTGTCCGACTCTTTGCAACCCTATGGACTGTAGGTCGCCAGCCTCCTCTGTCCATGGAGATTCTCCAGGCAAGAATACCAGAGTGGGTTGCCATGCCCTTCACAAGGGGATCTTCCCAACCTGGGGATCAGAACCCAGGTCTCCTGCATTGCAGGTGGATTATTTGCAGGTGGATTATTTATAGGGAAGCCCAAGAATACTGGGGTGGGTAGCCTATCCCTTCTCCAGGGGAACTTCCCGACACAGGAATTGAACTGGGGTCTCCTGCATTGCAGGTCAATTCTTTACCATCTCAGCTACCTGGAAAGCTCTTGGACCCAAATTGGTCTCCCAGATTTTTAAGTATTGCCATGACCGAGTAAGTAATGATGAAATTCCAATAAGTGAGTGTGCCATTCGTCTTGGGGTACTGTTGCTAACGCCGCCTTTCTGTGCATATTCTATGATGCACATTCTAAATGATTGTTCCTCACCTTAAATTTCTGCAAATCATTCTCCTGAGTTCAAAGTCATTGTTGAATCTTCTCTCCTCCTCTTCCTGCATGGCCTCTCTATTGCTTCTGTCTTCATACTTGATCAGATACGAGTTTCAGCTAGCCAAACATCAGTCTGTTCATCTTGCCTGTTAAGAGAATGGGTTTGTAGTCTGCTTCCTTTCTACTTTCTGTAGTTTGATGATAGAATGATAGACATACAGAAAATAGAACTTCCTGAGACGTGTATTTTCCCCTTTAGAAAGTTGTATCAATAATACCTAATCCTTAAGAAGAAGCTCAGAAAATATTTGACAAATGAGTGAATGGTCAAGGTTAAGTAAGGACCAGAGGTCAAAACCTAAAACCAATTACATGGGGCCCAAAGGGCTCCTTTTGGCTCCTTTGGCATGATAAGAGTAATCTCATTTCTAGGTCATAATGATACCTAATATTGACTGAGGACTTACTGGGCATGGTTATCCATCATGCCCTGAACCTCATGAGAAAAGCACTTTCGTTTTCTCCATTTTACAGTCACAGGATGGAGGCTTAGAGAGACAATTGAACGTGCCCCATTGCGCCTAGTGAGGGACTGAGTCTGGACATAAATCCAGCAGACTGTCTTACAGTCACGTTACTAAACCATTCTCTTTACAGTAAACAGAGAAATGAAAGCGTCTCTTAAGGAGATTTCTCCGATTAGGAAGACCTATTAAGAACTGTTCTTTGGGAGAAAAGTGAAAGAAAGTGTTAGTCGCTCAGTCGTGTTTGACTCTTTGCAACGCCATGGGACTGTAGCCCGCCGGGCTCCTCTGTCCGTGGGATTCTCCAGGCAGGAATACTGGAGTGGGTTGCCATTCCCTTTTCCAGGGGATCTTCCCCACGCAGGGTTCAAACTCGGGTCTCCCACATTGCAGGCAGATTCTTTATCATCTGAGCCACCAAGATATCTGTGAATCTGGGGGCAATAAAGTTGGGTGGGAAATGGGACCTCACTCCTATATGGTAACACATGGAGTGGATTGAGATTCACATTGTCTACATCTTGAAGCAGTTCGTTGTTTCTCTGAAAGCCTGATAAGCTTTCCCTTGATAAGATTTCCCCAAATCCCAAATCCCTTGTTGGATTTTGTCCTTGAGTATTATCTGAAAGCCACAAAGGATCTCCATCTGGCAAAACCATTGCATTGTGATTTCTGGAGACCAGAAGCAAAGTAATTTTGGAGCAAAAGTACAAGCTTGGATCTTTCCTCTCCCAGAACCGAAGACTGTTTGCAGAACGTTCACTGTGATGGGTTATCCCCAGTGTGGGCAGTGTTCCCTCCATCCTCAGGGTTATCTTTGCAATAACTTGCAAAGTCACCTCCCCTTCTGGCCAAGGCAATTTTTCTTACATTTTATAAACTTTGTTCTAAACCTTCAATTTTCTGAACACAGGATACAAATGTTGCAAGACCCAAAGTCCTCTCCTTGAAGCACTCCGGGATTTTCTTACACCTCCCAGCGTGAGCCTTGCGCTTGTTAAAGTGTTACTCTTCTTTGCCTTCTTGTGTAAAACTTACCTAACTGACATGCCAGTTCCCTCTACTGCCCTGTGAGTCCCTTAGAGCCTAGAACTGGGCTGTGTTCATCCTGACTTCTCCATCACCTGCCTGTGTCTCTGCATATTGACCGTTCCGGTAAATGTTGAAGCGGAATAGAGGGACAAGGAAGGAGCTTGAGAAGGAGCAGAGAAGGCAAAGAAGGGAGAGTTCATGTACAGGTCCATGTGTACCAAATTTCTGGAACCAGAGTCCTGAGCAAGGAGGCCACTGGGGGCTCTGGAGCTAAGGCAGGCCCCGTGCCAACATCATTTCAGAAAACATTTAGATTGATGCTCTCCTGCCTGCTCTAGGAGCGCGCGTGCACCTGTGCATCTGGGGTCGCTACAGGTAGCACGTCATTCTCATCCTTCATAGATGACACGACGCTTCCCCCGCCCCACGCTCTCTTGTGCACACAGCACACATACGCTGCTTTTTGCCTCGTGGAGCCTTTAAAGCTCTTATTATCCCAGATTATGAAGACAAACTGTGGAGGGGATAGGCATGATCTCAAACTGAGTTAATTGAAGGTGGAGGTCAGTTCAGCTTTCTTGAACCATCAATCAGTTAAAAAAAAAAAAGTTTGCTTAATGCACAAAGAGAATCCAAGTGAAGGCCCCTCCCTACCCTTCCCTCCGGGGCTGTCAAGGTAGATGTTAGATTTCACTGAGCTGTTAAAAATCTTAATGGATCCTGCTGAGCTGTTTCAGCTTGTTTGTGACAATCTCTTAATTTCCTTGTTTTCCACCTAACAATGATTTTAATCTTCATTTCAGATTAATCACATAAAACCCTCCCTTGTCCTTTTCTCCCATCAGCATGCCTGCTTCCACTCTGTGCAATCAGTGAACAGGGGGCTCCATTTCCTTTCTCTTCAGCAGTTTCACAAAAAACGTATCTTCAGCAAAGTTGTATATGTAGTCATTTTTCATATATGTTAAAAACACACAGCAGCATAGATTGGAAATACCGCAAAGTTTATAATAGTGATTGCCTCTGGCTGATCTGATGGTGAGATTTTTTTTTTCCTAGTTTGTACATTTTCATGCTTTTAACGTTTTCTGTGATGAGCGTGTGTTATTTTACAGTAAGAATAACTAAATTAAAGAATTAGTGTTTCCAAATCAAGGATGAACAAAGGAAATGCAGTCTTTTGATGAGATGTTAAGCTGGGGAAAAAATTTCAACATTAAAGAGGGGGAGAAAAAAAAACTGCATCAGGATAAAAGAGTGAGTTTGGAAAATTAGCTTGCAACTTGAAGGATGGTCCTTATTATAGGTAATGCTGCTGACAGCCTAGGTTCATCGCATCTCTCATTTTTAGTGTATTGGACTTTGCTCATAGGAAAGTTCCCACTTTGAGCTGCTAATTATTTCATCGCCATTTGCTTGCACAATTGACAGCCTCTGTACCAATATTACTGCACAGAGCAGAGCAATGATTCTCTGAGAGAGAGGAGATTGAAGAGGCGAAAGTTGGGAGAAATGAAGAAGATGTCTTTGGCGGTCTCTGGAGTGCTTTATGCAGGGGATGAAGCTCGGATGGTCCAAGCAGTAAATACTGTCATCATTTTAAAAGGCCAGACCTGCAGCCAAGGGCATTACTGTAAGCCCGAAGCTTGAAGGGTCAGAGGATGCTTTCTTCCTGTGGTCCTTTGTTGGAGATGAATGTCTTCTGTCTTTGTATTTTGATTGTACTGTTCCTTAATGGCTAATTGCTAGGCAGTAGAAAACATAATTTATACTTCAATTTGTAAGTCAATCAAACGCAGGCTGGGAGTCAGCAGTCTAGGAGAGAAAGGAACACTGGGATAAGGAGAAGCCCAGAGGCGTGTGGATGCAATTTTAGGGAATCCCCGGCCACCCCCACAGCATCGGTTCCCACTACGTCCTCTTCAGAGAGGAGACGGAGGCATCTCACATCTCTGCTCCTCCATCCCCAGCTGTTCTCTGTGGAAAAAGGAGCCCAGAGTCCTTTGGACTGTTGATTTGGAAAAAAAAAAAAAAACAAACACCACATACTGACAAATTGCAGTGAATGAGAAAAGTGTATTACGTGGATATGAAAATGTTTGCACGTCTGAGGACTGCACGGTTTTATTCAAAGGAGTCCTACTTTTAAGGAGGTTATAAATTTTGAATCAGAGTTTTGTTGTCAGGGGAATGCTTCTTAGAAGGAAGGAAATGTACTTTTTAACAAGATTTTCAGCAAACTTTGACACATTCATTATGGTCATGAGCATGGAGCGGCTCAGATATATTCGCATAACCTGGGGATAATATTACACTCGGTGACTTCCTTCCCCAGGAATGACACAGTCCACAAGGAAACATGGGTGCTTTGAGATTAAAAATAAAAATAAAAAAAAAACTCAATCAGGGCAAACTTATCAAAACATGAATCACAGAGAGACTTCTCCACGTATCTTTTCAATATATAAGTTTATCTCAGCCCTGACTTGGGCTTTCCCAGGCGGCACTAGTGGTAAAGAACTTGTCTGCTAATGCAGGAGACGTCAGAGATGCGAGTTCGATCCTTGGATTGGAACGATCCCCTGGAGAAGGAAATGGCAACCTAGTCCAGTATCTTGCCTGGAGAATCCCATGGACAGAGGGGCCAGGAAGGCTACAGTCCATGGGGTGGCAAAGAGCCAGACATGACTGATTTGTGTGCACACAGCCCTGGCTAGTCCCTATGCCAGCATTTTACATTGCAAACGAGGCCAGACTGTGTCACATGTGAACCAACCGAACTTCTCCCAAGTCACAAACCCCATCCAACAGACCAGAGCCCCGTGTCCCATCCTCCTAGTGCTGGGGCCCTTGACCTCTCCTTCTATGTCATTTATATCATTCCCCCTCCTTGTATCACCTGTTGTCTCTCCTCTCCCTCTCCACTTTTCTCTGATAACATAAACATTTGTCACATGTATCTGACCAGCAGTCTACATTCTGAAGGTGGCAGAGATGCTTCTTAGAAGCCTGATCATAAGTCTTGCCATTATCCCTCTAAGAGGTGCGGCTTCTTGCCACCAGGTATAGAGGGGAAGATATAGACCAGAAAGGAGACACGAGGAGAGGGCAGGTTCTGATGCAGGAGGTGGGCTGGAGGAGGCTGGCCTGTCTGGGAAGACCAGCCGTGGAGCAGAAGATCTCAGCTGAGACACAGACCCATGGCTGTCAGAAGGCGAGTGCTCCAGAAAGAAATCAGAAAGGAGACTGAGTAAGGAGTCACAATAGAGGTGCTGAAGAAGACTCTTGGGAGTCCCTTGGACAGCGAGGAAATCAAACCAGTCAAGCCTAAAGGATATCAACACTGAACATTCACTGGATGGACTGACGCTGAAGCTCCAGTGCTTTGGCCACCTGATGTGAAGAGCCGACTCATTGGTTAAGACCCTGATGCTGGACAAGATTTAAGGCAGGAGGAGAAGGGGATGGCAGAGGATGAGATGATTGGCTGGCATCTCCTATTCAATGGATGTGAGTTTGAGCAAACTATGAGAGATGATAAAAGAGAAACCTGACTTGCTACACTCCATGGGGTCACAAGGTGTTGGACATGACTTAGCGACTCAACAAGAAGAGAGTCAGGATCATAACTCTTGAGGACTGGAAAGCAGGCATGTGTTTGAGCACAGTGTCTGTGTTAGCGGTGCCGGGCTGAGGACACAGTGTATACTCTCCCTTTGGAGAGGTGTGTTTTAGACGTCAAGCTGAAAGGTGTGGAAACGTTGCTTCTCTTTCCACCCGGTGTTTGCACGTCCATTATTACACCCCAGCGGTGCTCAACAGGAGGCCATCATACCCTACTGAACGGGCACTGTGTGGAGACACTTTTAGCATCATAGCTGGGGGAGGGATGCAAGTGGCACCAATGGGTGGAGGCCAGGGGCGCTACTGAACACTTCACAGTGCACGGGAAGGCCGTTTATCACCAGCAACCCTGGTCTGTTTCAAGCAGTGTGTGTGTGGGCGGGGGGCAGAAGCAGTTATAACTTTGTGCAAAGGTTTACCTAAGGAGATGTTTATTGTAGCATTGTTTATAGTGTTAAAAAATTAAACAAGCCACATGTACAACAGTAGAGGTTTTGATAAATAAATACCATTTGCTTTTCTTATATGATGAAGTGACCTTGCAACCATTATAAATGATGTCTCAGGACAATGTTTAATGAGATGGAAAAATGTTCCTGGGATATTATTAAATGGAAACAAGCAAACAAGCAACACGATACCTTTTGCAGTGTGATGCAATTTCTGGTTTTTTTAAGGCTATTTATAGATATTTATGCTTATCTGCATCTAAGTCAAGATTTGAACTAGAATACCAAAGAGTAGCATCTGCAATATTAAGTACTACCCCTTAGGTATTGAAATTATGGATGAGTCTAATAATTTTCCCCCATGTTATTAAATATCTGTTCAGTGAACATACATAACTTTTATAGTGGGAGTGAAACGACGTAATTATCTGAAAAAAAATACTATTTTTTAAAATGCGAAGCTGAGGTTTGAGTAGATAGCTGAGCCAGGACTTTCTGTGCAGGCTCTCTAGGTTGGCAAGTCCAAGGAGAATGTATTTCCACATGCAGAGAGGGAGAAGGATCCGGTGCAGAGCAGTGAGTCTGGAGGAAGCAGCATTTGGTTCTCACTTGAAGCGTCAGTTTCTGGGCTAGAGGAGGAGCACTCTAAAGTCACGGCTCTTTCATTTAGATATTGCTGACCAAATGAAGGCCCTCTTCTCGGTGCTGCAATTACACTGAAGATCGGGTGTCGTTCCATCTTTGCTTTCTACCACCCTCTCCTGCCCCTATCTCCCAGGCCTTCCTCAGCCCACTCTGGCTTGTTTGGGTTATAGCCAAGTGTGTGCCTGCGGTGTGTTGTGTCCTGGAGGGTAGGAGCTCAGAGAGAAACAGTCACTCACAACTTCAGCTCTCCATGGAAGATGTACACATTTAGATCTATTGCAAGCGGTTTTCTTTGTAATTATTTGTTGCTGTTTTAAGAAAATCCTTAAAAAAAAAAAAAAGCGTGATGCATTCTGTAGTCATTTCATTTGGTGGGTTTGTACAAAGTACACTGAAGGGCATATAGGGAGATGAGGCTGGGGAGAACAAAGTTTGCTTTCCATTCAGAAAGGGTTTCAAATTCTCTTTCTTCTTCAGGGATAAAGCAGTTAGCCACCATTACACTTTTGACAGTTTTTATTGAGGCTGAAATTTGCGTCACATAAAAAGGGACCATTTTAAGGTATACAGTTCAGTGGTGCTTGGTGCAGGCAGCTGCCCAAAGGGGGCTCCTGCCCACTCCACAGTCGCTCCTGGTTCCTCCCCCGCCCCCCTCAGCTCCTGCGTGCACGTCACACTCTTCCTGCCACTGACTTTTAGGAACGTGTTGGCCTTTGGAGTTGTATTTTAGTTCATATTGTAACTCAATCTCCTTTCTTCTTCTGTCTCCGAGAAAGGTACAGAGCAGAAGGCAAGGCGGGCACCGAAGGGGATGGGGGGATGGAGAGAAAGGAAAGGGGTAAGAGGGATGGGCAGACTGATGGAGAGGAGGTGGGGAGAGATGAGAGAATGAAGCCTGAGAGAAGAGGGGGAAGGGAGGGGGCCGCAGGGAGGGCTGGAAGGGGAGAGCTGGCAAAGGATCAGGAGGAGGAGGGTCTTGATGTGGAAAAACCAGGTGTAATTGAGCAGATGTTACCCTGTATCCATACACAGAGGGTGTTGCTGCCATCCAGCCACTGCAGTCCCCCAGAGGGTGAGCCCTCAGGGAGCTCAGCTGGAGACACAGAGCTGCCTCACACCCTCTAAGCCCGCAGGACCTGCAGCCTCTCCTGGATGGTGCTCCTGAGGGCGCTGAGGATGGAGAAAAGCAGGATGCCGAGTCTAGGTTGTTAACGCACAGATCAAAGAATGGTTTCAGTGAGTCCAGATTCTTGCATCCCCCCATACAGAGAAAAGCACCGAATTCATTAACTTGAGGTATACAATTTTCTTCTTTGTTGTTCAGTCCCTCAGTGGTGCCTGACTTTTTGCCACCCCATGGACCGCAGCATGCCAGGCTTCCCTGTCCTTCACCATCTCCCAGAGTTTGCTCAAACTCATGTCTATTGAGTTGGTGATGCCATCCAACCATCTCATCCTCTGTCACCACCATTCTCCTCCTGCCCTCAATCTTTCCCAGTATCAGGGTCTTTTCCAATGAGCAGGCTCTTCGCATCTGGTTTTCCTTAATTAATAACAACTTTCGAAGTTCCAACAGCCTGGTCTTTGTTGCAAAGACTCCTATATATCCTGGCTCCTGCCTGACCTCTTCACGACAGTCCAACGAGCCAACTGAGAAGCTGAGTGCCCGGCTTCAGTCCTCAGTTTTGCCCACCAAATAAAACATTATTCCCAACTCTGAGGTGGTGCATTTTTCAGTCAATCCTGGGTAGGCTTTAAAGGAGAGAAACCCCAGCCCCCATATACCCACTGAGACTGAAAACCCACCTGAAAGAACTGCTCTGAAATTCCAAATGTGCCTGATCATTTCAGAGAGGTAACAAAGAAGAAGAGAAGAGGCCGGGGAAGACCTCTGTCCAGACTCTGGGGTGCATCAGTGCTGGGTTCTACCTCTGGCGTCTAAGCCTCCCAAGCGTTTGGGGGTCCTGTTGCGATCTCCACAGTCCTTTCATTGACCTCGCAGCACCAACTCTCCATCACGATTTTGGCTTTTCCGTTTTTTTTTTTTTCCCTCCCCTGACTTAATAATCGAGTTTCTATGATTCCAGTGCAGACAGTGGGGTGAACTTCAGAGAGTCTAGTTATTATATTGAATAGATTAGCCCTGCTGATACTGCAAGCTTGGGAAGAGTTGATATGTTGTAGAATGACATGGGAACCCGATAACAATGGGAAAAGAGACTTTCCTATAAATCTTTTTAAGTATAGTATTTCCATATTAAACCTTATAAAGTGAGTGTCTGGCTGCATTGATGAATGGACCCTTGCTGATAGAATATGCTTCAGGCTTCCTGAGGACCCCAGGTGATCAAAGCCGACTGGAGTATTTCTTCACTATCACCATGATCTTACACTTACATTATTCTCCTTGTCATTGAGAACTCCAGACTCCTATCTGTAGGAAATGTTTCACACACAGTTGAAATACAGGCAGCGTATTTCAAGGAGTAGCTCTGAACACCTAGCACAGCCTTGTGTGGAATATTTCATGGGATTCAAACCCTGAGAAAGGAGAAGAGCTGATCGAAGAGTTAGCCTGCTGGTCAGGAGAGGCGGGAGGCCAAACAGAGAGGCTCTAGCAGAGACAGGGAGTTCATCAGTCTGTGCTGAATGGTCTCAAATTCACCTGCACAGCTTTCTGAAAATAATGAACAGTGTTCAGGAGGGTGTGGAGCTGCCTAGGAAAGTTTTTTTTTTTTTGAAGGGGGGTGGGCAAGCAGTTTTCTTACTGTGATGATGTACAGATTAAAGGCAAAGACCCCGAAGCCAAGGGGGCCTGAGTGCAGGCCCCTTGTCCACTCTTTCCTGGTAGCATGACGTGGAGTAAATCCACCTCCTTGGGAAAGTGGGGGCGGTGCTGATTATTTAGAGGGTTATTTTGAGGATTTCAGGAGGTAGTATGAAAACATGCTCAGAAATATTATGGATGCATAATTAGTCTTCAGTATATTTGCTATTATCATTATCACCATTAATTATTTTTATACTGTTCATGGGGTTCTCGCCACAAGAATACTGGCGTGGTTTGCCATTCCCTTCTCCAGTGGACCATGCTTCGTCAGAACTCTCCACCATGACCCGTCCATCTTGGGTGGCCCTGCATGGCATGGCTCAGAGTTTCATAAGGTTTCACAAGCCCCTTCGCATGACAAGGCAGTGATCCATGAAGGGGACTCACTGGGAAAGACTCTGATGCTGGGAAAGACTGAAGGCGAAAGAAGAAGAGGGTGGCAGAGGATGAGATAGTTGAATGGCATCATGGATTCAGTGGACATGAACTCCAGGAGATAGTGAGGAACAGAGGCCTGGCCTTTTGCAGTACATGGGATCTCAAAGAGTCAAGACTTAGCGACTGAACAATGAATTATTATTATTTGGAAGCTTATGTCCTGAAATTTCCAGTGAAAATAAGATTTACTGAGCTATATACATAAATATATGTGTATATATATATGTGTGTATATGTGTATATATATATATACGTATATATAGCTCCTTCATATAATCATTTCTTGTTTGATATTGTATAGGCATATTCTATGATTAAATAAGTTACTTATGCTCTCTGTGCCTCAGTTTTCACATCTGTAAAATGGGAGCAAGTCTGGTCCTTTATTGGTTTGTTATGATGATTTCAGGAGTTAATACATGTCAAGTGATTAATACACACTTCACTGGAAAGGTCGTATCAGCACCACCGTCATCACCATCACCACCATCTTCATCACCACCATCCTCACCACCATCATCGCTGTTCTTGTTACTATTACCTGGACGCTGCTCAGGTCCTGAAATCCACAGTGAGGAAAATGTTCACTGAAAATTTTAAAACAGTTCTGTTTGTATGCATAGTTCCTTGATATAATCCTTTTAATTCTATAGTATTCAGGATGTCCTAGTTTGAAGTTTGACAATCTGAGGTCTGAATTAATTCAGTAGATAAATTAAGGTGCAATTGCTTATCTTCTTGGAGACGTGTTAGCTTTGTCGAAATACCCTTTAGGAAGCAGGTAAGTCTGTTCTTAGATTACAGTGCATTGGGAACGTGACTTGGTTTATGGGCCTGGCGCACACAGCGTTGCCTGGGACACTCACCTTCGGTAGGCGTGCCTGCTCTGGGCAGGTTACAGAAAGAGGGGCGTGCAGGTTCCTCCCACTGTTGGACGGGCATGCTTATGTTGGAGAAGCGGGGATTAGGACCTTATTCAATTTGTTGTTATTCAATTGCTCTGTCATGTCTGACTCTTTGCTGCCCCATGGACTACAGACACATGGCTCCTCTGTCCTTCACTATCTCCCGCAGTTTGCTCAAACTCATGTCCATTGAGTCCATTAGTGATGCCATCCAACCATCTCATCCTCTATCGCCTCCTTCTCCTCTTGCCCTCAATCTTTCCCAGAAGCAGGGTCTTTTCCAATGAATCTCCTCTTTGCATCAGGTGGCCAAAGTATTGGAGTTTCAGCTTCAGTAGCCGTCCTTCCAATGTTATGTAAGTTTGTGATTAATTTATGACTCAGACCAGGATGACTCTTAACACCATCTCCCCTACCCTGAACTTCACTTCCTAGGTGCTGATTTCCTCAGCCTTAAGCTGAAAATCTTTCTATGTGAACTGTCCATTAACTCATTTAACTGAATTGGCTGATGTAAGTCACACACGTAGCTTCCTATGCCTGGCACATAGGAAGCAAATACTGAAATAGAACTCAGCCTATTCTTGCAGTCTATAAATATCAGTGTGAATCATGACTCTGTTACTCTGCTTACGAGCTGACTCCAGGTCCGTGCCATCTGTAAATTTGATAAACACATCTCTCAGGTCTCCCTTTCCATTGTTGATAAAGATGTTCAACCAGACAGAGACTCTGACTTGGTTTTCTCATAGCCCATGACCTGGGTGTAAGTGTTTTTACTTTTCAGAGAAGGTCTATACACAGTATTCCAATCAATTATCCTCTTCCAACAATTTGTGTGTGTTGATCCCACCACCCATTTGGCACTTACTAACTTGCTTTGTTAGTAACCCAGGAGATTAAATGATGAATTGCAAACATAAGCCCTGGATCCTAGGAACTTATGTATCTTGTCAGATGATACAAACATGCCTATACACAGCTGCTCCATTTGTTAACACTCTTTGGGGAAATTGATGAATCAGCCATGAGTCCAAGTCGTAGCCCACATTTCTCATCTTCTCAGTCTACAGCATGACTCAGCCCATCAGTCTAGGACCTCAAAGAAGTAGAAGGGGATTTACTTGCCATCGTTTTTTCCTGGTGAGCACATGCTCCCTCCTAAGGATCACCTTCACTAGTTCCCAGTGGTGGTTTCAAGCCATCCATTAGCAACCTGTTGTTTACAGGCATGGGTGTGTGCATGCTCAGTCATGTCCAACTCTCTGTGACCCCATAGACTGTAGCCCGCCAGCCTCCTCTGTCCATGGAATTATCCAGGCAGGAATACTGGAGTGGATTCCCATTTCCTATTCCAGCACATCTGCCTGACCCAGGGATCGAACCTGAGTCTCCTGCGTCTCCTGCGTAGGCAGGAGGGTTCTTTACCACTGCACCACCTGGGAAGTCCTGTATATAGCCACATGACATCATATTTATCACTCCATTGTGAGTTCCACCCACCCATCCCCCTTAATGGGATACTGGGCGATTTACCCATTTCTAAGTGTTTTGCCTTCTCTCCTATTATCTACAAATTGCTTGTGACTCACTGTATCTAATTCCACATACTGTTTGCTGTCTCTAATTCCAGCCATACTGTTTGCAAGATTTTATGATGCCTGGGGGATGCCTGAGGCATGATTGACCTGGGTCCATATGATTAATTCCAATCAGAGTAGGAGCTGGTGCCTAAGTGGGCAGTGGTCGTCAGATAGTAGATGGACTTATCTCTAACGTGCCATCAATCTAATTCCAGTGTGGTGTACATTTATGATTTATTTATGACACAACTTCTCTGGCTGCCATCTTCCCATCCCTGACCTTCACTTCCTGTTTGATGATTTTCATTCTCTTCTTAGTTGTTTTGAGGTCATTCTCTTGAGGCGAAAAACGTCAAAAGCAAATAAGAAACAGTAAATTCTGCTTTCTCTCTTCTCTCTTAGACTGTGTTTGCAATGCACTAGAGAGAAACTCCTTTTGACTCTCGGAAACACATGAGGCAAGCATGAAAATATGGCAAATGCTTTAAAAGAGAAATGAATACTTTCTCTTCTGGTTAGAAAGATAAATGCAAGTCAATAAAGTTAAGTAAATGTTATACCTGTTTTAAGAGTGGTATTGACCATGGAAATACAAGTGCTACCCTAATTAAAAGTGGCTGCTGTGATGGTCATGCATTATCTCGACTTGCTAGTGAAATTACTTTCCTTTTTCTAAGCCTTCTTTCTATGAGAGTATTTCACACCAAAATGGCTATCAACACCTAAATTTCTGGAAGATGCAGTCTACTTCTTTTCCCTGACATCTTGCTAAAGAAAACAGAAATTTAATTCCCTTGCACATGACACAGAGTTATAGTTCCTTAAAAATGTGCTCTAAATCCTGCAAGTTTTTATCTACTTGTTTGGTAAACACTGGGCTTCCTTGGTGGCTCAGACAATAAAGAAGCTGCCTGCAATGCAGGAGACCCGGGTTCAGTCCCTGGGTCAAGAAAATCCCCTGGAGAAGGGAATGGTTACCCACTCCGGTATTCTTGTCTGGAGAATCCTAGGAGAGGAGCCTGGTAGGCTATACAGTCCACAGGGTCACAAAGACTCAGGCACGACAGAGTGACTTACACTTGGCAAACATTGCTAAGGTCTATTTACCAAATAGATTCAAGTTTAATATTATTTTCTCACCAGTGGGGAGTAATTGCCACCCTGAAAGTCAGTTTCTTCTCTGCACTTCCTATAATTGCAATCAATCTATGAATTGATTTTTTTTTTTTTGCCATTACTTCTACTAGACTGTAAGCTACATGAGGAAAGACTTGATAATTCATATCCTCAAATTCGAACCTAGCATTTGAGAGAAAACTATAGCTTGATGAATACTTATTGGACGAAGGAAAAGACACTGGACCACACATGCGTATTGGACAGATGAGGATCCTGGGAGGGGTCATGTTTGTTGAGAAATCTGGCAGAGATGATAGCGTCTCAGCAAACAGTCAGTGGGGTGGAGATTTATTCTTCATCTTCTCTCCAGTTGATGGTGGTCACCATCCTTCAGTCCTGCGAGCCCAGAATCAGAGATGTCTATTTTTGAGTCTCTATATATAGAAGAAACAGTCACCCAGAATGTGGAGTTGCTCAGTATTTTTGGCTCTTTGGCTATTTTCACGGATCTTCATCTGGACTTAAAAGCCAAATTAATAGGCGACCGTTTGCGCTCATCGCTTGCACAGACACTATTTTGGGAGGAGATACATCACCCGGGCTGTGTTAGCCAAGGGACAGAGTGTTTTCACTCTCGTAACAGGAATGATCACCCATGCTCCAGTATTCCCTGCTGACCCGCACTGACTTTATTTAGTTTTATTCATTTTCATTTATTTATTCATAAGCCAAATGAATTTTCTTTTCTGAGAGTGTCTCTGCAGAACGAAGCACCCAGAACATATTTCTGTTTAACTCATTTCGTCTGCAGCTTCCAAGTAGTGTTTTGGTTTTGCTTAGGTGTGAGTTTTCATTGGTCTGTGTCCTCTGCACCTAACTTGATCATTTTAAAAGGTTCATAATTCATTGTTGCTGCTTCAGCCTCATCTGTTAGGTTTGCCTGGAGCTGTCTTCTCCTGGAGTCAACTCTCCAGGAATCTCTGGAGGTGACGTGGAAATGAGGTACTTCCGACAGAACCAGGAAGCTGACAGTATCCTGATCTTGACTCTTGAGTTCGGAAACATCAGCTGGGTGTGAGTCTTATGCTGTTCACCCTGGGGGAGCCCTGGTTTAAAAGAGTTTGTGTTGGTCCCGATGTCTCATCAAAGGCCATGCCATCTGAGAATTCCACATCAATGTCTTTGATAAACCCAAGCTGGAGACAATTTTTAAAAAGACTCCACAATCTCAGAAATTCTGGTTATCTAATAGCTAGCATAGAATAAATAATAGGGACAATCCTCAGGAGGAGGGGATGGGAAACCAGTATTCTTGCTTGGAGAATCCCATGGACAGAGGATCCTGGTAGACTACAGTCCATGTGGTTGCAAAGAATTGGAAATGACTGAAGTGACTTAGCAGCAATAAATAATAGATACTGTGCAAAGTGCTTCTTGGACATTATCTGAATTTGATTTGGAGCCAAATCTTTGTGAGATATGCAATGCTGTACCCCTTTGAAAGATGGGAGAGTGAGGCTCAGGGAGGGTAAACAGTCTGGTTCAGCCACTCACCTAGTAAAGGGTGGAGTCAGGCAGTCCTCCTGCCCTGATTTTCTCTACCACCTACTGCCTCTCAGCTTCAGGCATATGACCGGCACACTCAGTCACTTCAGATAAGGATTTTAGACCATGCAGGTGTGATGGTGGACTGGGATTCTTGGGAGGTAACTTCATTCACTGATTTAAGTAACCTCAGGACAAGCGTATCGAATTACTGCTCTCACTCTTAGAACCCTCTGAGTTGGAGTTGGTGTCATTTGGTCACTTCTGAGGAAGACCAAATCAAGGAGCACATGTCCAAGCATTTAGCTGACATTTATTGCGTGCCATGTAAGAGCTTTATCTTGAGTAGAAGCATGTGGTGGCAACTGCTTCATAGTTTGTATGATCAAGGACCCCAAGCATCATTAGTATTTCTTTCATGCTCTCCATCGTATCTGAAGTTCTTAGCACTGTGCATGGTGCTGGGCTGGTCATCTGTAAATATTTGCTGAGTTTTACAAAGGATAATGTGGTCAGTGGATGGCTATCAATGAAGGGCATCTTCCTTTTGCCTTTTTGCTGTCTATGGCTTGAAGTTCCACACTCCTAGAGTAGTCTGAGCTTCTGTGGGTTTGAGAGGTTCCCTGAAACTGACCCCGGATGAAAACTAATCCAGTCACGTTTATTGGATGATGCTGTTGTAAAAACCAGGGCACTCAAGGGCAACTGGGTCCTCCCGATGCCCACTGATGGTTCCCTGCCGTCTGCAGGCCATGTTCTCACTGAGGGCAGCTACGTACCGGCAGGGAGGATGTGACTACAGGACAGTCACGGCAGATAGCACATCCTTCAGGCTCTGATGAAAGATGCAAATGGAAACCGCCATCATGAAGGTGTAATCAAACACCATCCACCCACGTTAATGTGGATTGTCAGGACAGCCAACCTTTCCTTTCCCGGGAGTCTGACAGGCGTGATTAACACGCTGCGAGCTCGGCAGAAATCACTGTGGCTCTTACCTTGGACTGCGCCTCTGCTCAGGCCCTGGTGAGACACCTGGGCGAAAGATGGGCTTGCTGGAGAATGACAGCCGTGGCCTGACCCCCTTCAGCCCCAGCCCCCATGCCTCTCAGGTGGCCAGGTCATCCGACCTGCCATCTGGGAAAAGGGAAGGCGTTGACTGAAAAGCTCAGGGCAGTGGTCTCTCCCTGATTCATTGACAAATTGTTTCCCCAAACCTCTATTCTCTTGCATGTGGCTCTGAACTACTCCGGTTGCTAAGCAACCCACAAGCAGCTCGAGCCCATGGTACTTCATAGACGTGCAGGCATGTGGCTTGAGTACCTGCCCAGTCTCCCCTTCTCCTGGTGCTGGCCCTTCCCAAGCTCTAGCCTGCCCTCTTGCAAGCTCAGCCGGATGGACCACGGTGGGCATGTGGCCCCGACCACTGGCCCAGTCTGAGTCCCTCTCAGACTGTGCAGTGCAAAGACAAGAGCAATGTTCAGAAGGTTTTGAATCAAAACATTTTGCAGAATGAAGATTGTAGTATTAACATATATATAGTACCATGTGTAAAACAGATAGCTAGTGGGAAGCTGCTCAGCCTGGTGCTCTATGATGACCTAGAGGAGTGGGATGCAGGGAGGGAAGGGAGGCTCAAGAGGGAGGGGGAAAAAAAAAAAAATATATATATATATATATATATATATATATATATATATATATAAATTATGGTTGCTTCGTGTTGTTGTATGGCAGAAACCAACACAACATTGTAAAACAATTTTCCTCCAATTAAAAAAAAAATTAAGAAGTAAAAGCATCATTAGATTTGAGACTCACATGCTCATTTTCAACTTCCGGGCAAGGTGCTGAGTAGGCCAAGAAAACTGGTCCTCAGCACAAAATAAGAGCTTGGAAATTGGAGAGAAAGGAGATGTGAGGTCTTGGAGATGGAGGAGATGGGAAGGAGTGGGCACTGCATGCTGAAAGGGTAGCTGGGCTGACGTGCATCAGCAGTTTGTCCATGAGAACTTGAGAGGGGTGAGGAAGTGGACCGCAGGGGCCAGGGAATGGTTTGTGTCCTGGTCTGTGGCATTCAGGCTGGGAAGTTAGGAAAGAGAAGGTACATGGAGGGCAGTAGAGTTGGGGACTGGGGATCCAAGGACTGGAACTGTCCAAGAGGTGGGTCTTGTGTGGTCGTGACCAGAGGGGATGAGCTGGAGAGACACAGGTGGTGCTCAGGAAACGGAGTGCTTGGGATTTCAGAGCTGGCGAGAAGGTGGAGGATGGGTCCACGGAGTGGGCAGCTGAGTGGAGTAGGAGAGGATGCTGTCGGAATGGATAACGAGGTGGACACCGAGCCCTGGGCGTGGGGTGCAGCCCAGAGGCACGGTGAGCAGAGGCGCTGAGCGGGCTGCTGATGTTGTTCATGGTGGGGGGTGTCGGGATGGAGAGAGCGCCAGCCACAGCGCAGGGTGGGTGTAATAGAGTCTGCTGCCGCTGCTGCCAGATGAGCCAGGTTCTTAAGGAGGAAGAGGCGTGCCGTAAGCGGGATGGGGAATACGGAGGACCCGCAGGTCCCCTCTCCCTGCCGCCACACCTTGGGTGCCCTCTCCAGTTCTCTGCGGTCCGCTTAATTCTCTTTGTTTCTGACGGGCTGTCTTCACATCTCAGGCGCATGGCCCAGGTTTTACTCATAGCTTTAGCCCCTGGAGAAGGATGGACTGAGCGCTCTCCCTCACCTCAATCTGGGGAAGGGAGTCCTTGCTCTTCTGAGTCAGATGCAAACCCTGAGCCGGTCACCAGTGGGCAAGGGTGGGTCGTGTGTCATCAATAGGGTGACTGCGTGCAGACTCAGTTCCTAGAAAGCAGTGTAGGCTGACGGTTTCACATCGCACCAGAGTAACTTTCCGGTGCTTGGCCAAGGAACTCACAGAATTGGTTCTGAAGCTCTATGGCTCCTAAGGCTGATGGTCGGCCAGGCTTCTCTTGGAAGCTTCCAGGTGACAGGAACGGTTAACGCTGTCTAGCCCTGAACCGTCTGGGTGGAGGATCAGGGGGACAGGGCTCGACTTAATAGCATCCTCCCAGTAGGTTTTTTTGGGGTAATCCTTCAGTCCTTAAAGGAAGAAGCATTCTTAAATATACTGGAATATTTTTTTATTTTTTTAAATTATTGTTTTAATTGATTAATTTATCTGGCTGCACCAGGTCTTCAGTTGAGGCATGCTAGATCTCTTGTTATGGCTTGTGGAATCTAGTTCCCTGACCAGAGATCGAAACCAGGCCCCCTGCATTGGGAGCTCAGAGTCTTCACCACTGGACCACGAGGAAACTCCCTATGCTGGGATATTTGTATTTCTGATTAGACATGAATACTCTTCTGTCCTTCCTCTGAAAGTCTCCTCAGCATGTCCTCCCCTTGGGTATGCGAAAGTCATGAAAACTGTGTCTTCTGTGACATCAGCCTTTTGTCTCTGAGATTTCCCCAAAGCCAGGTTTTGTTTCCACGATGTGGTTTCACATACCCCGTGCCTTCCTTCTGTCCTGCCTTCTTGCACCAGGCGGATGTGGTAGGGAGAGGGGTCTCTTAACCAAGAGGTCCTCCAACTCTGGAATCTGATAGCAGGGGACACTGTTGAGTCCCGCCCTCAGAGATTCTGATTCAGAAGGGAGTGGCTTCCAGGAACCCGCACTGGGAGCCAGAGTTCTGCGGGACATGCTGAAGAAGAATCTCGCTTTAACATTTCATTGGAATGGAACTCAGCAGCCAGCGTCCAGTCCCAGGATGTCCCTAAGGGCTGTCATTCGGTCTTCACGTGGATCCAGGTGAGCCATGGCGGCTCTTCTGTCCACCTCCAGGAAAGACATATCCAATTCATGCCAAGTCCTGCACAATTCAGAAGCGTGGAGCTCCCTTTTCCCCCTTATTTTCCTTCCTTTCCTCCGGCAGGACCCCCTTCATCTTTCCCCCTCATCCTTCTCCTCTTTTTCCCACTCCCGCAATCAGCAAAAATGAAATAAACCACAGTTCTCCTCTGTAAAAGGTTCCTTCTGCTGTTGTTCTTCCCATCCCCCCATCCTGGCTGAGCATGCCTTGCTTAAGAGGGTTTTGCATTGTTTTGCTTTTTCCTTGTGAAGCATTTATCCCCAGCAACTCTCTAGTGCACAAGGATCTTTCTGAGAATCTCTCAAGGATGTCAGCGGGAGCCTTAACAATGCTTGAAAACACCCAGTGTTCCCTGGAACTTTTCTCCCATAGGTAAAGGAGATCCTTACAAGCTTATATATGAGAGCCTCTAAGATGCACTTGTTACCAAGGACACAATTTTAATCGATGATTTATAAAGCCGAAACGATAGGGGAACATGTTCCTTTACTTACTAATTCATTCTTTAATTTTTCCATCTGTCCGTCCATTCACTCACCCATCCACCCATCCATCTGTCCATCCATCCATCAATTCAATTAACATTTTTGAGTGCCCACATATGTTTCTTACTTGACCCCAGAGTGATTATTTGAGCAGTGGTGACCCTCAGGAAGGTGTAGACATATGTAAACAGATCGTGGATGATAAAGGCCATAACTATAGCATCCATATCCACAAAGTATCACGTGAAAAGAGGAAGTTGTTCTTCTCCTTCCTGGCACTCTCTTTAGTTTCTGTCTCATGTGGATGACGATGACAATTGAGCGTGCATTTTTGGCTTTGTCAGCTTCCCCTGGGCGGGTTGTGCCTTACTCAACATGCTTTCCCCAATGCAGGCACTTGAGGGCTCAGAAAGCGGTGTCCCTGGCAGATGGTGCAATGAGGGGAAAATATCCAAGAAATGAAGAGGCATGGATTGTGGTATAAGATGTGAAGGGTGTGGAGAGAGGCTCGGAAGGGACAAAATGAGTCTGGTTTTGCTACAGAGTAAAATACAAGCTAGAGACCACAGAACCCCAAAAATGCAACATTAGGATGGCCCAACACACTGGGACTTTGTCCTTTGCAGGCATAGGGGTCATACCAAGACTTGGAGGAGCGGGGATGGCTTTTCCACATGTTCCTCCAGGCTGAGTGGACAGTGGAGCTGAGGGTGAAGGAACAAGTTTGGAGGCTGTTGTATGGATTCCAGGCAGAAGATAAGATTCTGATGAGAGTGAGGTGGAGCCAGAAAGTGTGTGTGAGATACTCACCAAGGCTTGCTGACTGCATGTGAAGTCTGAGCAATTCAGAGTGACCTTCAGATTTCCAGCTTGGGGGTGACAGGGTGGACAGAGAGCTGGGAAGGACTGATGGCTGATTACTTAAACTTAATGAGCCTCAGTTTCCTTATCTGTACAATAGGGATGCAAGGCTAAATTTGCCTGTTACTCCAGGTATTTCTTGACTTCCTACCTTTGCATTCCAGTCCCCTATAATGAAAAGGGCATCTTGTTTGGATGTTAGTTCTAAAAGGTCTTATAGGTCTTCATAGAACCGTTCAACTTCAGCTTCTTCAGCATTACTGGTCAGGGCATAGACTTGGATTACTGTGATAATGAATGGTTTGTCTTGGAAACGAACAGAGATCATTCTGTCTTTTTGAAACTGCATCCAAGTATTGCATTTTGGACTCTTGTTGACTGTGATGGCTACTCCATCTCTTCTAAGGGATTCTTGCCCACAGTAGTAGATATAATAGTCATCTGAGTTAAATTCACCCATTCCAGTCCATTTTAGTTCGCTGATTCCTAGAATGTCAACGTTCTCTCTTGCCATCTGTTTCACCACTTCTAACTTGCCTTGATTCATGGACCTGACATTCCAGGTTCCTACGCAATATTGCTCTTTACAGCATTGGACCTCGCTTCCATCACCAGTCACATCCACAAATGGGTGTTGATTTTGCTTTGGCTCCATTGCTTCATTCTTTCTGGAATTATTTCTCCACTGACCTCCAGTTGCATATTGGGCACCTACCGACCTGGGGAGTTCATCTTTCAGTGTTCTATCTTTTTGCCTTTTCATACTGTTCATGGGGTTCTCAAGGCAAGAATACTGAAGTGGTTTGCCATTCCCTTCTCCAGTGGACCACGTTCTGTCAGACCTCTCCCCATGACCCATCCATCTTGGGTGGCCCTACACGGCATGGCTCATAGTTTCATTGAATTAGACAAGGCTGTGATCCATGTGATCAGATTGGTTAGTTTTCTGTGATCGTGGTTTTCAGTCTGTCTGCCCTCTGATGGAGAAGGATAAGAGGCTTATGGAAGCTTCTTGATGGGAGAGGCTGACTGAGGGGGGAAACTGGGTCTTGTTCTAATAGGGGGGCATGCTCAGTAAATGCCATCCAACCATCTCATCCTACTGCCTGCCCAATTTTCCTCCCACCCTCAATCTCTCCCAGCATGAGGCTCTTTTCCATGAGTCAGCTCTTCACCTCAGGTGGCCAAAGTATTGGAGCTTCAGCTTGGGCTCATCGGTACTTCCAATGAATATTCAGGTTTAATTTCCTTTAGGATGGACTGGTTTGAGCTCCTTGCAGTCCAAGGGGACTCTCAAGAGTCTTCTCCAGAACCGTACTTCAAAAGCATCAGTTCTTCAGAGCTCAGCCTTCTTTATGGTCCAACTCTCATATCCGTGCATGACTAATGGAATCAGTTATAGTTACTGTATATAACATTCTAAATATTAGAATGGTGATCTAATGGCTAAGACTCTGAGTTCCCACTGCAGGGGGTACACGTTCCATCCTGCTCAGGACACTAGACCCAAGTGCCACAGCTAAGTGTTCACATTGTCTGCATGTCACGACGAAGGCTGAAGATTTCATGTACTGCAACTAAGACCTACAGCAGCCAAGTCAAATAAATTTTAAAAATAGTTAATAGATAGATAACTATTTTTATTTAAAACCTGGAATATAGTAAGGGCAGAAAGAAAACCAGAGCCAGGCATTGTGATGGGATTATGTTTACATTACCTTGGCTCCTTAGTGACAAGGCACAAGCTAGAAAGGGATTTAATGGGAGTTTAAAGTATCCTGATTTTCCAAACCAATGCCAAACTGGGAGGCAAACAGCCCCTGTGTAGAATACTAATAAGGATGGGCCTGTGGGTTTTTTTCCCTTTTTGCAGGAGTGAAAGATATATTTTCACTCTTTGTCATTTTAATTAAATCAAGTCTCAGAAAGCATAAAGCGAGAGTCACATTCTTTTCAGCAGGCAAACTTCGAAAACTGCACACCAGATTGCAAACTGTTAAAATTCATTCATTAAAAGTTCATGGTCTATTGGACTTTTTTTCCTTCAAGCATTGCATTATGTACATTTCCTATCTGTGGCTATGTGACAGATTGTCTGACAGATTTCGTGTACAGTAGAGTTATATAGTCTGCCAGAAAGACCTCGTTTGGAACCTGTGGCCATAAGTGAAGTGGATTTGGAAATGCCATCTTGCAATCTAGTGGATAATTTAGTAATAATGGCCCCGTCGATCCCTCAAGACCAGCAATTATATACCTGTTTGAAGTTAACTGAACTATGTAGAAAAGAATTATTTGAATTATACGTTATAAAAAATTCGGTAGGCGTTGAACAGACTGACAGCACCTTCTGAAACCTGGTATTGATGCTTAATCACTTTAACATGCAGGCTGCAGTCACCGGCGTCTTTGCAAGTCTGCCGGCACAGAAGTGCCCGTTGTTGCACCGTGTGTTAACTCTGTGCACAGCTATGTGAATATGAACGTGTATTGTGTATCCCTACATGCATGGACAAATCACATATTTATTTACACTTAAAGTTTGCTAATACCAAGTGTTTAAAAAAAATTAGCATTCCTCATCCAGATATTTAGGCCAGCCTTTACGCTACACAGAAAGACTTCAAGAGTTATGGGAAGGCTTTTATTTTTAGCAGTCAGTAAATGAAACCTTTTATTCATCATTCTGAAAGATGACGGTAAAAGATGAGAACATCTGTTCTTTTTCGTTTCAGGAAGGGAAGAGGCAGCCATCCAACCAGCCACTCACACGAGGCTTAGGACTCATTCAAGAGCCTCACACATTTCGGTCAGCCTCCCATCGGCGGATGGGTTATACCTATGTTACGATAACACATTTTCTCTGACAAGAGTGGGTACCCCCACCTCTCATTCATGACAAATTTAAGTGTAGTAGTTGGAAGAAAGTTGTATTCTGGTTGCAGAAACAGTTTCCTTAATTCAATAACTTTTCTCTGAATGATTCATGGTTGGTTTTTATGTGTGTTTTTTTTTTTTAACATTTTTTTTTTTTTTTAATGGAAGGCGTACCTGGTCAGGGTTTCTCATCCAGGGTATCTGCACATCTTGGTCCTGATGATGTTATGAGAGGGTGGGGGTGTTCCTGTGGACCCTTGGGTTTTGCAGCATCCCTGGACTTCACCTGCCAGTAACGTTCCCTCCAACCAGCCACATGTAACTTGGAGAACAAAGTCACCCTGATTGAGAGCCCCTGCTGTATACTTACAGGGTCGTCTTTCAGGTTGCTGATTGAAAAACACTGGAAGTATATACACATATATTGGATTCATTCTGCACCTTTTTTTTGAGTGCCAGCCACCTTCTTCTCCTATTAAGTCTGCCCCAAATGCAAAGTACATGTATAGCCTCTGTTTTGGTACCAGTTCTATGTAACATATTTAGTTTTGGATTGAGAGAAAACAGCCACTTGCCATCGTTTTCAATCTGATAAAGCTTTAATGGGAAGAGAAGACAAAAGACATACATTTTCATGCACTAATTTAAGCAGATGGATGGATGGTTTCCATAAAACTACATTGAAAGAGAAAGAGTTTATCCTTAGGACAGAAAGATGGAAAGTCCTAGCTTTCTGTTGTTACAAGTGAACAGTGTGTTGTACACGTCCAGAGTCAGAAGTGTCAATTATCTTACGGCTCTTCACTAACGTCATCAGGGAAGAAAAGGATTTTGACAGAGGTGAAATACGGGATGTAAAATACAATAGCTTTAAGCAATGGTTCTCCATTAAAGTCTCAGAATTAAATTATTATTGCATGAATTCATTCATAGAAAAAAAATGTTCATTTCTCATGCCTTTACCCCCACTGCCTTTGGAGAGGCATCTGGATGCTTCAAAGCCTTGATGTAACGATTGTGACGCCTTTGCCTGCATGCCAAGTCGCTTCAGTCATGTCCGACTCTTTGTGACACTGTGGACGGTGGCCTGCCAGGCTCCTCTGTCCATGGGATTCTCCAGGCAAGAATACTGGAGTGGGTTGCTGTGCCTTCTTCTGGGGATCTTCCTGACCCAGCAGATTATTTTGCAGGAGTTGTTTTGGGGTAGAACATTCTGGTTTCTCTGAAGCAGGCAGCTGATTAGGTGTTTCCAGATGCTCTGTGAATACGTTTGTTTTCTGTTGATGGTGGCTAAGAGCTGAGTGATGGCATTTTTCCTGTAAATAGCTGGTTCCTCTCAGAAAGCTGAATCAGAGCCTTCATCCCCCTTTCCGGCACGCACAGTACCTTGTGCTGTGATGGGTACATGGAGAGTAGCGTGAGAAAGAGGAGGCATCCTTTCTTTTGTTGTCTCACCTTAACGCTGGGTTAAATTTCTAATGCAACATTCCAGAGTCATTTAATAGTGGTTTTACGTTCTTTAAAATTCAAGCACGTGGGAACAAAAGGCTGCGTGGCGGCCCATACGTAATTAGCCACATCATGTAAGCATCCGATCAGGGTCTTGTTAATGAAGGTGGCTTGACCTCAGTGCCCTCTTGAATCAGTGAGAAAGTGAGTGAGAGAAACAGTATTACGGGGAGGTTTTGAGAAGGATCTTTTCCCTTTGTTCCTCCAACTACTGTAGAAGTTAAGGCTGGGAATGCCAGACTAGCAGGAGCATGTGTGCGGAGTGGCTTATATGAGTTCCCTCCTGGAATTGCTTTTATTAGATTGCAGGTTGGTGTAATACCAGAAAGCCATATACAAGGATACAGCAAGAGACGTGAGTGTCCTCTGTGCTGGTGATGCAGAGATGTGCCCCGAGTATTTACATTTCAGGCTGTTTGCACACTGGCTAAAAACACAGACACTGTTACATTATCTGACTGCCCGGGTCCACATCCTGACTCTGTGTTACCTGCAACGTCTCCCCTGAGTCATGTAAGCATCCGTTTTCTATGATGTGAGGGATGTGACTGTTGGTATCTGCCTCGTGGTGTCAAGAGGCTTCCTGGATACCCCACAGTGTAAGGAGGTGTGGCCTGAGTGCTCAGCAAACAGTGAGTGGGATGCTTGTTACTCAGCAAAACTTCCTTTTGCTTCTACATGGAGGAACAATCTTACAGACTTGAGTCATTGGTTTACTTTCTCTCAATATAGGCACCTGAAATTATGGAAATTAGTTAGTCCCCCCACCCTACTATTAATTAGTAGGAAAATCCAAACAAATGTTTTTGCCCCTGAGCAAAGAGGGAGGGCTTTGTGCTTTGTGTGTCAGTGATAACTCAATTTCTGGGGTCAGTGTGTTTGCTACTCCCGTTTTCATTTCTTCCCTTTTTATCACCTATTAACAAGATAAATGGAGCTACTCTGGTGACTCAGATGGTAAAGAGTCCACCTGAAATCCTACAGACCAGGGTTCCATCCCTGGATTGAGAAGATCCCCTGGTGGAGGGCATGGCAACCCACTCCAGTGTTCTTGCCTGGAGAATCCCATGGACAGAGGAGCCTGATGGGTTACAGCCCATGGGATCGCATAGAATTGAACATGACTGAAGTGACTTAGCACACATGGACCCAACAAGATAAATAAATCTGTTTTAATTTGCTGTATTGTGTTTATCAATGGGAGGCCATTTAATCCTTCCTGGACCCAAGGAAGCAAGGGGAGGGGGAATAAATGGACCTAGAAATAAATGTGACCCCCGAAATATTGATCTGGTCTCATTCTTTACACCCCCTAAACAGTGGGCTCTAATGCCCATGCAGATAATGTGGGTGAGAAACCTGGGCCCAGTGTAAGCCAGTGGGGAGTGGTGGAAAGTGCTGGAGCCGGCTGGATGTTCTCCGCTCTCCCGAGGCACTCCCCTGGCCTCTCCTTTCCTCACCGCTGAGCCGCTCACTCACCCCATCCTGAAGCTTCGTCTCTCAAGTGCACTTCTCCAGATTCAACAAAACTCCTTCTTCACCTAAGGTACATGTGTGCAAACCTGGCTCAAATGCTACCTGTAATTTTTTTTTTGAAGCCGAAGAGTATGTTGCAAAGTGGCCTAAAGTGTGTATGTCACAGAAAGCATTCTGTGGATGTGCAATAATAATTATTGATTCTAATGATTATCAACATTATGGATAACTGTGGCTGAGACAGATGTAGTATAGTTATGTTCTGCTTATTGACGTTTCATGCTTTACCTGCATTGTACATAGTCAGGTACTGGTATCGGGTGAGGATATGGAAACAGAGCTTTAATATATATATTTGTTTATTTATTTTTGGCTGTGCTTGGTGTTTGCTGCAGCACGTGGGCTTTCTCTGGCTGCAGTGAGCAGGGGCTACTCTTGGTTGCAGTGCTCGAGTTTCTCACTACAGTGGCTTCTCTTGTTACAGAGCTTGGGATTTAGATCACACGGGCGTCAATAGTTGTGGTACACAGGCTTAGTTGCCTCCCAGCATGTGGGATCTTCCCGGACAAGGGATCCAACCCACGTCCCCTGCATTGATGGATGAAATTCTTGACCCCCGAGCTACCAGGGAAGTCCAGGCCCTTTGCTTAATGCTTGCTGCCACCTCTCAGCCTCTGGGTGTGGTGTGACTCCCCACGAGATTGCTGTACCTTTCTACCTTTGGATCGCCTTTACCTGGAAAGATTTCCTGACCCATCAAACTAGATAGACTTCCTGATCATCTTTCTAGATTTAGCTTTCTGGAATTTCCTGGTTGGGAAACCTTCCCTGCCCACCACTGACAGGGTTAGGTGCCCTGTCCCATGTTTCTCAGTCCACAGCACTACAGGCAGGATTATGACGGACCTTTGGCCTTAGCACTCTTCCCACTATTACCCCCTGCTTCCAGCACCATTGTTTGTAGGCTCCAGCTCTTGGAGGGCAGGGAAGACCCTCCTCTGAGAAGTGTCCCCCAGGGACCTCAAGATTATCAAACGATGCCAGAGCACACCTTGGCTACAGGGGTTTAGAGCGTTAGCCCCTGCAGGTAGCTTGGTTGAATGTAGATCCTGCTGTCTTGTCTCACTAGCTGTGTGACCCTTGAGTGAATTATAAACCTCTCTGTGCCCCAGAAGGGAGAAAGTACTTCTGTCTCCCCACGGGGTTCCTGAGTTGATCCAAGATAGTGTTAGAGTAGGGCTTGCACGCAGAACGCACTCGTGACGTGTTGGTTAGCCATTCTCCGTGATTATTCTGACCTGTGTAGTCATGTTCAGCATTGCTTTATGGGGAAACACTCCAGCCAGTTCCGTTGTTACTTCTTTCATTGTTATTGCCTCCTCTCCTTCCACTGACGTTTGTGGCAGAAAGTGGACAAAATCCTTATCTTTCAAAGATTTTTCTAATCTCTACCTGTGCTGACGGAGGTGGCTGCCCCGAGGCCTGGGTGGCTATTTAAATTACATGTAAATGAGTTAGAATGAGATGAAATTGAAAATTCACTGCCTCAGTCAGACAAGCCGTATTTCTAGTGTTACTAGTCACCTGTGACTGGAGACTACTGTTTCAGACGGCACAGATGGGTAGTACCTGCCCATCATCAAACGTTCTTTTGGACCATGATGATCTAGTGGAGAAGAGGGACAATAAAAATGTATACAAATAAATGTCAGTATTTTTTACGAAAACTGATAACATACTTCTTTTCATAACTTTTGGCTGCACTGGGTCTTCCTTGCAGCACACGGGCTTTGTCTAGTTGCAGTGTGTGCCCTAAGTTTTCTCAAGGCATGTGGGATCTTCATTTCCCCAGCAGGAATTGAACCTGCATCTCCTGCATTGGAAGGCAGATTCTCAACCACTGGACCACCAGGGAAGTCCCCCAATAACATTGGGCTTCTTAACACCACCATTTGACATAAAGTTTTCATGATTCCGGGGCTTGCCTGATAGCTCAGTTGGTAAAGAATCCGCCTGCAATGCAGGAGACCCCGGTTTGATTCCTGGGTCAGAAAGATCTGCTGGAGAAAGGATAGCCTACCTACTCCAGTATTCTTGGGCTTCCCTTGTGTCTCAGCTGGTAAAGAATCCACCTGCAATGTGGGAGACCTTGGTAGAATCCCTGGGTTGGGAAGATCCCTTGGGGAAGGGAACGGCTACCCATTCCAGGATTCTGGCCTGCAGAATCCCATGGACTGTATAGTCCACCGGGTCGCAAAGAGTCAGACACGACTGAGAAACTTTCACTTTCATGATTCTGCCTCGGAGTTGTTAACACTGTGTACTTGGGAGAATGTTTCTGTGTGCCATTCAGGAATGAACTTGAATGAGGAGGGGCATAGACCTCCCCGCCTTTTCCTTTCTCTCTCTGCCTTGCTTTCCCTTTCCTGCCCTCCCCAATGTTCCTCTGTTCTTCTTTACTGATCACTCAGACTCTTTCCTCCCTTACATACCATGTTCTTTTTAAAATATTATTATTATTTGGCCACACCGTGTGGCATATGGTACCTTAGTTCCCTGACCAGGGTTCAAACCCTTGCCTTTTGCAATAGAAGCACAGAGTCTTACACTGGGCTCCCAGGGGAGTCCCTAAAGATCTTTTTAGAGAAAGAAGTACCTATCCTTATGGATTCCTAACTTGATGGGAAACGCATGGACTTTAAATATCTAAGTACATTGTAATAGCAAGAATGCAGTGATAGGAGGAGGAAAAGATGAAATATCCACCCTAAGGAGGGAGGTACCCTTTGTGTGGCAGTGATGAGAAAGGCTGCACAGAGCAAGTTTACGGTCAACCTTGACCTTCAGCAAAGCCCCTTGGCCTCACGGTGAGTGGCAGGCAGGATGTAAACAAGACCTATCTCTAGAGGGCAGGAGTTCTCTGAATGCAATTGTTAATCACCATGAAGCTGCTGTAAACTATTACCATAAAACCATGACACGCTTCTCTTACTCACCTAGATCAATATTACCGCAAGGCCTTCCTGTCCCAGGTTTATCGTATAGACAGGTAACTTGTATTGCCATAAATACACGATGACTTTTTAATCAAGTGTTAGTGGTCTTCAGCATTTCAGAAAGCCTGAAAGGCTGCAGTGAGGGGGGGTGGGGGGCCAGTGGCTATAGCTGGTTATGGCCGTGTTTGTTTTAATTTTATGGTTGTCTTTCCTCCGTCGCTAGTTCAAAATGGGTTTGGGGTGGCTTACAATAAAAGCACAGATTCAGTAAACCATAAGATGACTAAGACCAAAGAAAACATGTGCATGTAATAATGAAAGGATGAGGGGAGAATGGCAGCAAGTTAAGAGGGTGGAGGCTAAAGGTTATTCAAATCTACCAGCAATCTTAGGCTAAAGCCAGACCCTGAAATGGAGTACAAAGCTTATATCTTTATATCTAAGAATTTTGGCAAAATGGAAAGAAAGAAGGAAGGAAGGAAACAAGCTAGGGGCGCTTGCGTGTCTTGCTGTATTCCTTGGTGTGCTTCGTTGCACAGGCGTGTCTGACTCTTTGCGACCCTTTGTACTGTAGCCCACCAGGATGCTTTGTCCATGGGACTTTTCAGACAAGAATCCTGGAGTGGGTTGCCATTTCTTCCTCTAGGGGCTCTTCCCAACCCAGAGATCGAACCTGCATCTCTTGTAATTCGTATATTGCAGGTGAATTCTTTACCCACTGAGTCACCTCGGAAACCCAATATTCCTTTAACAATAATTTATTTGGTACCTACTTTGCTGCTGGGTTTTTGATAGATGACAAGGAGTAGGAAGGAAGATAGAAATGTGATTAAGTCTGTGTTCCCACAAGTAGAGAAAATGGCATGTCAAAGGACTGGAGATGAAGGGAATTATGTGTTCTTAGAACAGAAAGTGGATCAGTGTGTGTATATGTGTGTGTGTGTGTGCATGAGTGTGTGTGCGCATCCCTGTTTGAGTTTATCGATGATGATGGGAAAAAGCCACAGTCAGTGAACCTAGAGATAGTGAAGACCAGAAAACTTAGGGCTCTGTTAAGGCCAGTTAAGGAGTTTAGCTTTTACTCTAAGGACAATTGGGAACCATTGAAGTGGATCAAATTTTCCATTTAGAAAGATAACTCTCCCTGCAGTGTGGAGAATGGATTGCGGTGGAAGGAGACGAGAGAGGATCATCAGTTAGGGGGCGGTTGCAGGTGAGAAATGATGGAGCCTTTGGGTGAGCGTAATGTCTGCGGGGGTGAAGGGAACTGAACTGATCTATGACATACGAGGTGGGAGATTCAGTGGGACTTGTGGATTAATTGTTAATGATGGGTGAACATGTAAAAGGAAGCCATGTGGATGCTCTTGTTTCATTCTGGAATGTTCTAGGCAGATGCAGGTTGTATTTATTGAGATGGCGGAAATAGAAGAGGAATCCATATTAGGTCTAAGGGAGAAGGGTGGCTAGTTAAGTTGTAGTTTCGATGTTTGAAGTCACGTACGTGATGATAAATGTGAAGCAGGCGTTTGGGTGTATGAACCTGACCCTGGGAAGTGACTTGTGCTGTATTTGGAAGTCTTGTAATACAAGTGATGTTTAAACCACGGGAAATGACAGGGTCATCTAGGTAGAGTTTGGAGTGAAAAGGAAAGAGGGACTCAAGACTTCTTTGGATCCAAACATTGGGAAGATTCCCAGAGGAGAAAGAATCCATAAGGAAGGCAAAGTGTTACTAAACTTGGGTTCGGCTGTGCTTTGCTCAAGAATCCAGCACTGAAAGGATTGAGTAAAAGGAAAGAGAGCTCAGTCGGGGAGTGCAGCAATCCTCCAGAGAAGGTGGCCTCATGCTTCAATTTCTCGGATTAAATGTATTCTTTGGCTAACATTTTTCTATAGACAAAAGGCAGATGGAGGACATGGGAAGGGGTCTGTCTTGGGAAGGCCCAGAGGGTTCTGCTCCATTGAAAAAATACCCACTGAAGCAACAGGGAATTGGGGTGTCGTGAAAGTAAAAAATAAGGCTGTGTATCAAGGAGAATGTGATGCAGCCAGTGTTATACCATGGAGTCCCTTGCTGATGGAAGGTGATGGAGTCTGGAAAAAACTCATTGTGAAGCAAGGTAAGAACCCAGGGCTCATCTCCGGAGTCCTGCACGGTTTTCAGATGACCTTGGATTTCTGAAAGTCATCCTGCCATAGCTGTGGTTTGATGTGGAGAGAGATGTGTCTTCAGTGATACATTGTGAATTGCTAACTGCTTCTCTGGAGTCTCAACTGTAACTTTAATCATCTGAGCTCTAGTTCTTTCCCTGGTTCCTGCAGTGCCCCAGGACTCATTAAATCGCTGGGGGTATTCGAAGGGCTACAATTAAGGACCATTTTATGCGCACAGTCCAAGTTCCGGGAAATGATTGTCTCATTTGAGGCCCCGGAGTAGGGGCTGCTCTCTGCTAGGATGAATGATAATGTGGACCCCAGTGATTTGCTGTCCTTCATCGTTTGATCTGCTTTAATGACCAGAGTGTAATTAGCCAATTGTTGTGTGCAGGTAGGTGTTACAAATGGAGTTGTAAATTCAGCTCCTTAAAAAAGTGGGTATAAGAGTCTCCCCTGCAATGCAGATTATAGATGACTCTGGAGCAAAGTGAGGGGGAAGCCTGGATGCCCTCTCAGGGGTGAAGTGCATAGCCACACATATGGGCAAGCGCACAGACAGAATGGTTTCCTCTAAACCGAAACCAAAAACATCCCTTGGTATAATTCCTCAGAGCTGAGTTTTTTGTTTGTTTTTCTTTCTTTCTTTCTGTCTTCTTCTTCTTCTTTTTTTTTTTTTTTTTTTGATGGCCAAACACTATTTATTACAGTGTCTTTGTCATTGGTTTGATCTTGGAGAATAGATACATGTCCCTATCTTCAAAATGTGGATGGTCATGGAGCTAGACTCACTGACTTGTTAGAAGGATTGAGTGAGAAGATGCATGAAAAGGGCTTGGCATGACACCAGGGATGTGCTGAGTGCCAGATACATTAGGCATGATTCTCACAATCATGGTGAGCTCCACTGGTCAGAAGAATCAAGCATGGACCATTGGTATTTCAGAGTAAGACGAGAATTGACATCCACTCTTGACCCACTGTCAACAGTGAGGGACAAGGAGCCTGGTGTGTTGCAGTCCATGAGGCTGCAAAGAGACACGACTTAGCCACTGAACAACAGTCACCTTCTGAGTTTGCCAGACTATCATGACCACATAGCAATGTGCATCAAGGCTCCTCAACCACAGAAAAATCCAAGTGCATGTCTTGGAGCACTCATTTGACCTAGAAGAGAGAAATGAGAGAATTGTAAACACTATTTTACATTAAAGCCAGCTCAGATGTACTGCGGAGTTGAATGTAAAATGAATATGGATTTGTAAGACAAAACACATATTGCCAAATGCCATTTTGCCCTTGCAAGCCCTGCTTCTGGCTGTGTCCCCCAGAATTCCTGGGGGTTAAAGTCACTCTCCTCTGTGGATAGCTGCATTCCTCCTCAAGAGGTGATTAGAGGACTGTGGTGATACTCAGAGTCCACCCCCACCATTCCCAAGACCAGAAATGATCAATATTCCTTCTTGTGCATTCCTGAGATTCCACTAGAAATTTTGTGTTTTTGAGATTGGAGTTTAGATATCATCATGCTTTTTAAATTCAGGATAAACAATTTACGATGTCATTCTTTCAAAAGAGTTTTAACTTTTTTGTCTTCTCCCTCCAACCCCTAAATATTAATTTAGGTACATCAAGGATTTTAGCAAGTTTCAGAATTAAGATAAGCTATTTGAAATGGAGGACACCTGAGAAAGAAGATTATTTTGTGACTGATTAACTACTGACCCACAAGTCTTGTCCAGATGATTTTCATTGGCAGTGTGTCTCCTTTATCCAACGCTGCTTATATCTTTTAGACTTTGAGAGTGTATTCATCGATCCCAGCAATGTGTAGAGAATATTCTTAGGATCTGTACATTACAGTCCTGCTGCTTCTTGTCAATGGCTGTGGATTGTTCTATAATGTACATTGTGTTACTTTGCTGGGGCTCCCATAGCAAAGTACCGCAGTGGCTTAAATAACAGAAATTTATTTTCCCATAGCTCTGGAGGCTGACAGTCCGAGATCAAGGTGCCAGGAGTGTTGGACTCTGCTTGACTTCTAGATGGCTGTCTTCTCCCTGAGTCGTCACATGGGCATCCCTCTGTGGGTGTCCGTGTTCTAGGGCCCTCTTCTCATAAGGACACCGTCATATTGGATTAGGGTCCATCCACAGGACCTCATTTCAATTTGAAGAATTTCTCTCCAAATACAGTCATATTCTCAAATAGTATGGGGTTAGGAACTCAACATATGAATGTGGTGGGCACAATTTTGCCTGTAACATCTGTTACAGTAATTTAACTGCCTTCCCATCAATGATCTTTCCAGCTTTTTTATTTGAGGTTTGGTGTTTTGTCTTGTTTTGTTTTCAGAAAAAAATGCACAACACTTGTAAATGGAAATTAAAATAACTGTGAAATACCACTGTGTATGTATTAAAATGGCTAAAATCTGGAGCACTGACAACCCCAAATGCTGACAAAGATGTGGAGCAAAAGGAAACTGTCACAGTTTGCTGGTGGGAATGCAGAATGCTTCACCTACTTTGACAGATAGGGCTTCCCAGGAGGCGCTAGTGGTAAAGAACTCGCCTGCCAATGCAGGAGACATAAGAGATGCAGGTTTTATCTCTGAGTTGGGCAGACCCCCTGGAGGAGGGCATGGTGACCCAGTCCAGTGTTCTTGCTCTAGAGAATCCCCATGGACAGAGGAGCCTGGTAGGCTACAGTCCATAGTGTCGCAAAGAGTTGGACACGACTTAAGTGACTTATCACGCACGCACTTTGACAGGTAGTTTGGTGTTTTTTACAAACTAAAACATCTAACCATCTGCTCTGCCAGTCCTGGTCCTAGGTATTTACTGAAAAGAGCTGAAAGCTTTCTTCCTCTAAACCTTGCATATGAGTATTTCGAACAGCTTCTATTCATAGTCACCAAACTTGGGAACAACCAAGGTATCCTTGAGAAGGGTGATAGATCAATACATCCAGATCATGGAATATTATTCAGCATTGAAATAAAATGAGCAGGGCTTTCCCTGGCAGTCCACTGATAAAGACTTCACCTTCCAGTGCTGGGGGCTGCGGGTTCACTGCTTAGAGCTAAGACCCCACATGCCTCACAATCAAAAACCAAACCAAAACAAAAATAATATTGTAAGAAGCTCAATAAAGATTTTAAAAATGGTCCACATGAAAAAAAATCTTAAAAAGAGAAATAAAATAAGCTGTCAGGTCATGAACAGACATGTGAGAAATGAAAATGCATATTACTAAGTGGAGGAACGTTAGTGTGAAAAAGGCTACGCATGATATGATTCCAGCAGCATCTAGGAAAGGCAGAACTTAGGAGACAATAAAAGGCTAAGGATTGCCAGGGATTAGAGGGGGGGAGGAGGAATAGGTGGGGGAACAGGGCGTCGTTAGCACAGTGTAACTACTCTCTGTATTAAAGGATGTGTATCCTTACGCATACATTTGTCCAGACCCATAGAATGTATACCAAAATTGAACCTCATGTAAGTTACAGACTTTGGGTGATAATTATTTGTCTGGGTTCATCAGTGGTTACAAACACCCCACTTTGGAGTGAGTGCTGTTGGTAGCAAAAGCTAGGCCTGTAGAGGCTAAAGAGTAAATGGGAAATACCTTACTCTCTCTCTGCTTTAAACCGAAAACTGCTCTATGAAAGTAAGTGAAGTTGCTCAGTCATGTCTAACTCTTTGGGACCCCATGGACTGTAGGCTACCAGGCTCCTCCATCCATGGGATTTTCCAGGCAAGAGTACTGGAGTGGGGTGCCATTGCCTTCTCCAGAGGATCTTCCCCACCCAGGAAAGGAAGCCAGGTCTCCCTCATTATAGGCAAATGCTTTACCATCTGAGCCACCAGATAACTCCAAATAAATGAATAAATAAATAAATAAATACAAGCCATCAGGAAAGTCCAAAAAGTAAAGTCTAGAATCAAATAAAACCCATCTTTTCACATATAATGTACCCATAAGATTTGCCTGCTAGATCAAAGGGAAAGATTTTTTTTTGGTAATTTGAAGTTTAATTTTTTTCTTTTCTCAAAGTAAGGAATGTCTCTACATAGAAATCTAATAACTTGAATCTGTTTTGACAAAGATATTTATTAGAAGATTATTTTTTCCTAGTGGCAATCTGCAGATTAATTGGATAATTTTAGGTAAATCAAAGAGCTACGAGGACTGTTCTGTGGGAGCTATCTTGGTGTTCATGTAGGGACAATGCTATTATCTAATAAAAGGCTGTATGCAATTATATCAGCTTTGTGGTAATTATATGGATATTTTAGTTGTTTGGTGCATTTAATTATGGAAGCGCCTATATTAAGTTTCAGTGGGGCAAGCTCTGACTGGATGAATGCCAGGAGACTTGTATATTTAATGTTCCACACGATGCATTTTCCTAGAGGCAGAGAGCAAATGAAAATTTCACAGAAGGGTTCCAGACTCACTACCTTTCCTGTCTGTTTCGTTTTTAAAAATGTTTTTAATTAGAAGTTCCAGAGACAATTTTATCCT
Organism: Nanger dama; assembly: GCA_917880005.1. Classification (NCBI taxonomy): domain Eukaryota; kingdom Metazoa; phylum Chordata; class Mammalia; order Artiodactyla; family Bovidae; genus Nanger; species Nanger dama. Next base: position 37,179,672 of record CAKJTW010000019.1, on the reverse strand, counting down.
TAAAAGAAATTTTTTTTTATTTTAGTTCCTTTGAAGGAAAAAAGGTTAATACATGGCTTTAAAAACTATTAACGCAACAAAGAAGTATGTAAAATGAGTGGGTGGCCCCTCTTTGTCTGCCCCTTCAGTCCTCCGCCGTCCCCCTTGGCGCTAGGTGGGATTCCCACTTACATCCTGGTTTGTGCTTTCCGTTTTTCTCTCCTTTGTTACCACAAATACACACGTTCATGTGTGTGTGTGTTTTAAGGACGGACTTGCATTCTACATTTTATTGAGTAAGTTGACTTTCTCACAGGGCATGACTTCCTCCTTCATAACAGTATTACAAATTTATCTGCTCCTTTGTAACAGCTGCATAATATTTCACAATGCAGGCGCATCACAGTTCGCTCAGCCTTGCCCTCGTTGATAGCATTTAGATTATTTTTACTTTGGATTTGTTTGGTTTCTCTCTGGGTAAAGTAAGCATTGCGGTGATCAACACTTTTATCTATTGCTTTACTTCGGATACTTTTTCTTTCTGTTGGATAAGTTCCCAGAAAGGAAATAATTAGTGAAAGTAGCACAAATTTTTAAATTCAACCCAAATATTATCAACTTTTTAACCCCTAAGCATTGGATCAATTTTCAGTCTTCCCTACACTGTCAACTGCCTGGCTAACATTGGATATCTGCAAGCTTTTTAAAGCTTATTGAGGGCCAGTATGTCAAATGGTTATATTGTTGCTTTCAGTTCAGTTCAGTTCAGTCCCCTCGGTCATGTCCGACTCTTTGTGACCCCATGAATCGCAGCACACCAGGCCTCCCTGTCCATCACCATCTCCCGGAGTTCATTCAGACTCACATTCATCGAGTCCGTGAAGCCATCGAGGGATCTCATCCTCGGTTGTCCCCATCTCCTCCTGCCCCAAATCCTTCCCAGCATCAGAGTCTTTTTCAATGAGTCAACTCTTCGTATGAGGTGGCCAAAGTACTGGAGTTTCAGCTTTAGCATCATTCCTTCCAAAGAAATCCCAGGGCTGATCTCCTTCAGAATGGATCTCCTTGCAGTCCAAGGGACTCTCAAGAGTCTTCTCCAACACCACAGTTCAAACGCATCAGTTCTTTGCGCTCAGCCTTCTTCACAGTCCAAATCTCACATCCATACATGACCACTGGAAAAACCATAGCCTTGACTAGACAGATCTTAGTCGGCAAAGTGATGTCTCTGCTTTTGAATATGCTATCTAGGTTGATCATAACTTTTCTTCCAAGGAGTAAGCGTCTTTTAATTTCATGGCTGCAGTCACCATCTGCAGTGATTTGGAGCTCAAAAAAGTCTGACACTGTTTCCACTGTTTCCCCATCTATTTCCCATGAAGTGATGGGACCAGATGCCATGATCTTCATTTTCTGAATGTTGAGCTTTAAGCCAACTTTTTCACTCTCCTCTTTCACTTTTATCACGAGGCTTTTAGTTCCTCTTCACTTTCTGCCATAACGGTGGTGTCATCTGCATATCTGAGGTTATTGATATTTCTCCCGGCAATCTTGATTCCAGCTTGTATTTCTTCCAGTCTAGCGTTTCTCATGATGTACTCTGCATAGAAGTTAAATAAGCAGGGTGACAATACTACACAGCCTTGACGTACTCCTTCTCCTATTTGGAACCAGTCTGTTGTTCCATGTCCAATTCTAACTGTTGCTTCCTGACCTGCAAACAGATTTCTCAAGAGGCAGGTTAAGTGGTGTGGTATTCTCATCTCTTTCAGAATTGTCCATAGTTTATTGTGATCCACATAGTCAAAGGCTTTGGCATAGTCAATAAAGCAGAAATAGATGTTTTTCTGGAACTCTGTTGCTTTTTCCATGATCCAGCGGATGTTGGCAATTTGATCTCTGGTTCCTCTGCCTTATCTAAAACCAGCTTGAACATCAGGGAGTTCACGGTTCACATATTGCTGAAGCCTGGCTTGGAGAATTTTGAGCATTACTTTGCTAGTGTGTGAGATGAGTGTAATTGTGCGGTAGTTTGAGCATTCTTTGGCATTGCCTTTCTTTGGGATTGGAATGAAAACTGACCTTTTCCAGTCCTGTGGCCACTGCTGATTTTTCCAAATTTGCTGGCATATTGAGCACAGCACTTTCACAGCATCATCTTTCAGGATTTGAAAGAGCTCCACTGGAATTCCATCACCTCCACTAACTTTGTTCGTAGTGATACTTTCTAAGGCCCACTTGACTTCACATTCCAGGATGTCTGGCTCTAGATTAGTGATCACATCATCATGATTATCTGGGTCATGAAGATCTTTTTTGTACAGTTCTTCCGTGTATTCTTTCCACCTCTTCTTAATATCTTCTGCTTCTGTTAGGTCCAGACCATTTTTGTCCTTTATCGAGCCCATCTTTGCATGAAATGTTCCCTTGGTATCTCTAATTTTCTTGAAGAGATCTCTAGTCTTTCCCATTCTGTTGTTTTCCTCTATTTCTTTGCATTGATCACTGAAGAAGGCTTTCTTATCTTTTTCTTGCTCTTCTTTGGAACTCTGCATTCAGATGCCTATATCTTTCCTTTTCTCCTTTGCTTTTGCCTCTCTTCTTTTCACAGCTATTTGTAAGGCCTCCCCAGAGAGCCATTTTGCTTTTTAGGATTTCTTTTCCATGGGGATGGTCTTGATCCCTGTCTCCTGTACAATGTCATGAACCTCATTCCATAGTTCATCAGGCACTCTATCTATCAGATTTAGGCCCTTAAATCTATTTCTCACTTCCACTGTATAATCATAAGGGATTTGATTTAGGTCATACCTGGATGGTCTAGCGGTTTTCCCTACTTTCTTCAATTTCAGTCTGAATTTGGTATTAAGGAGTTCATGATCTGAGCCACAGTCAGCTCCTAGTCTTTTTTGTTGACTGTATAGAGCTTCTCCATCTTTGGCTGCAAAGAATATAATCAGTCTGATTTTGGTGTTGACCATCTAGTGATGTCTATGTGTAGGGTCTTCTCTTGTGTTGTTGGAAGAGGGTGTTTGCTATGACCAGTGCATTTTCTTGGCAAAACTCTATTAGTCTTTGCCCTGCTTCATTCTGCATTCCAAGGCCAAATTTGCCTGTTACTCCAGGTGTTTCTTGACTTCCTACTTTTGCATTCCATTCCCTATAATGAAAAGGACATCTTTTGGGGGTGTTAGTTCTAAAAGGTCTTGTAGATCTTCATAAAACTGTTCAACTTCAGCTTCTTCAGCGTTACTGCTTGGGGCATAGACTTGGATAACTGTAATATTGAATGGTTTGCCTTAGAAACCGAACAGAGATCATTCTGTCGTTTTGAGATTGCATCCAAGTATTGCATTTCGGACTCTTTTATTGACCGTGATGGCTACTCCATTTCTTCTGAGGGATTCCTGCCCGCAGTAGTAGATATAATGGTCATCTGAGTTAAATTCACCCATTCCAGTCCATTTTAGTTCGCTGATTCCTAGAATATCGACGTTCACCCTTGTCATCTGTTGTTTGACCACTTCCAATTTGTCTTGATTCATGGACCTGACAGTTCCTATGCAATATTGCTCTTTACAGCATTGGATCTTGCTTCTATCACCGGTGACATCCATAACTGGGTGTTGTTTTTGCTTTGGCTCCATCCCTTCATTCTTTCTGGAGTTATTTCTCCACTGATCTCCAGTAGCATATTGGGCACCTAATGACCTGGGGAGTTCCTCATTTGCTATCCTATCATTTTGCCTTTCCATACTGTTCATGGGGTTCTCAAGGCAAGAATACTGAAGTGGCTTGCCATCCCCCTTCTCCAGAATAGGAGATCTTTCCTCCTATGTGAATCACTGATGCACAGTGTTTCCATTTTCAATCAGTTTATCTTTTCTCTTATTAAACTGTAGGAATTCTCAGTACGCTATGTCTGTTCACCTTTGTCAGGTACACCTGTGTTATAAACACAAGCTGTCAATTGCCTTTTAGACTTTATCTGCAGGATCTTATGCCTCATAAAAAGGTAATCTCTGAGTCATCCCTTTTATTCTTGACACCGGAGTTCTTCCTCCCCATCTAGCTTTTATAAGAAGAGCCACTTCTATTTTCTTATCATAACTGATATTTTTTGCTTTATCTTTAAAATTTTAAAACTCACCTGGAATTTACTTTTTCCAAATTGCATATGAGATCTAGCACGCATTGTTTTCTTGTAAAATGATATTCAATTGACTCAACACCATTTATTTACTGTTCTACTTTTTCCACAAACATGTCTGTGTGTGTGTGTGTGTGTGTGTGTGTGTGTGTGTGTTTTCCATAAGATGTTATGGAAAAACACGAACAGACTTTTGACCAATCTAATACATATGTGTATAGATATACACAGGCCTCCCTGGTGGCTCAGTGGTAAAGAATCTGCCTGTAATGTAGGACATGCAGGTTCGATCCCTGGTTGGGGAAGATCCCCTGGAGAAGGAAATGGCAACCCACTCCGGGACTTGCCTGGGAAATCCCATGGACAGAGGAACCTGCCTGGCTACCGTCCTTGGAGTCACAAGAATTGGACAGAACTTAACCGCTAATCCACTACCACCTTATATATGCGTGTGTGTGTTTACATGTCCCATTTCTGCACTTGTAATTTGTTTCATCCCACTGTTTCCTGTTGTGGGTTAGAGTTTTGTTCACTGAGGCCCTTCAGCCTTGGTGTGATGCTGTGAAATGGCATAAGAATGCCAAGACTCCCCTACTTTAAGTTTTGGTCAGGTAACACGTGGGGTCAGAACCCTGCTGAACTGTTGTACTAGCTAATTTTCTGTTGGATAGAAGTGGCAGAAACCCTACGCAAGCTGATCTAAGCAGAAAGAAAGAATATTAACCTTTCGAACTGAAAACTCAAGGAATTGTTCCAGGCCTACTGGACGCAGAAGGCCAGATGGTGTCCCCCAGGACCAGGTCTCCCTCTGAACTTCTGTTGCCGCCAAGTTTAGGTTGGCTCTGCCATTGCAAAGGGGGACGATGCTCACTAATTGCCCCCGCCTTCATCTTTTCTCTGGACAGCCTCAGTGTGAAACGATGGATTGATGCCCATCACTCAGAGCCGTCCTCGTTGTCATGGAATGTGAGTTCCTCTGGAGCTAGGCTCACTGGCATGCCCACGGTGAGCTGGGGGATGTCAGCTGTACAGGAACCATCTAGACTGATGCTTCGTCATCCCCGAGAGAAGGACTTTAAGAAAAATAAATAAATAAAACCTGTTACTAGAAGGAAGGGGGATGACCTCTTGATAATTCAGAACTAGTGGTGTTTACTACACCTGATTCACTGCGACTCAAGCCACCACATTCTTTCTGGAAATCATTTCGTCCTTGAAGTGGCGTCAGTGCTCAGTGCTGCTGCTTTCTTGACGTTGTCACCAGCCTTTCATCAAATTCTAACCAGTGGGGTGAAGGTTACTCTTATCTAAGGGCTTTAATTGCTATTCCTGAGTGTTGGTGTCCAGAGAAATGCAGTTAAAATAGCAGTGAGATACTATTTTTACATCTTAAGTTGGCAAAGATTAACAGGATCACTGGTAGCCAAAATCGGCATGCCTTTGAGGTAATGAAATCCTCATACACTGATGGTAGGAATGTAATTTGGTATAACCTTTGAATATATATATGTGTGTGTGTGTGTATGTTTATCCAACACAGCAGTGCCTCTTATAAATTAATTCTATAGAACATATATTTCAGTTGATTTATTTTTTGAAAGTAGCCAGATCAGTGCACAAAGCATTATTTATAATGTCAAATTCATATTCCAAATTTAATATGTATTAGAAGTGGACTGATTATAAAATTGCTGTCTAGCCACGTATTGGCCTGACATTTAAAGGAAGGTCAATTATCCATCCTAACCACCCCCACCCCAATTTTTCTAATGCAAAGAGAACAGCCCCGCCATGTAGAGCTGGCCCTAAAATCCCTGCCATGGTTAGTATTTTATGATGGTTCACCCTAGAGTGGGTAGGTCACCTCTCTCGTGTTTTGATTACACCTTCCATATGGATTACAGATCATATTCAAAACATTAATTACTCTGCATCAGCATTAATCACTTCACTGAATATATTTCACCTTTTCTCCTTCCCGCAATGTTTGTTTAAGCCACGTCCACTGGATAGCATTGCATTAAAAAGAGGCAGTTCTGTATGGCAGAAGAACTTAGCCTCCAAGACAAAGATTCTGGGGTCGGTTCTGACAGCATCATTCATTAGCTCTGTTACTTCCAGGCAAGTCCGTATGTTTTGTAAGATGTGTGCAGTAATCATAGTCTGCAATAGAAAGCCTGACTGTCATAACCAGTAAATACTAGAGAGTATATGTAAAGTGTTCTGTAAACTCTAAAACCCTGGTCACTTGTACAGTGCTGCTGCGGCTAAGTTGCTTCAGTCATGTCCGACTCTGTGCCACCCCCATAGACGGCAGCCCAGTCGTGTCCAACTCTGTGCGACCCCGTAGATGGCAGCCCACCCATGCTCCTCCATCCCTGGGATTCTCCAGGCAAGAACACTGGAGTGGGTTGCCATTTCCTTCTCCAATGCATGCATGTGTGCTAAGTCGCTGCAGCTGTGTCTGACTCTATGCGACGCTATGGACACCAGCCCACCAGGTTCCTCTGTCCACGGGATTCTCTAGGCAAGAACACTGGAGTGGGGTGCCAGTTCCTTCTCCATGCACAGTGCTGCTTCTGTGCAATTACCTTTTATGATTACTTTTAATCCCTTCCCTCTCATTTTCTTACAAGTAAATTTTTACCCAAACAAAGCAGTTTTCTTACACCTTATATGTTTGCAGAATGAGGGTCAGTAGGTTATTTGGGAAAATAAAAAGTGGTGGAGTGAATTCTGTTGTTGGTTATGTAGTTGATTTTCTTTGACGGGGGTGGGGGGGAGGGTGAAGGTTTTTTCCTTCCTGAATCTTCTGTGCATAAATATTCTTTATTTTGACTGTATAGATGAGCTTATAAGGGTCAAGATAACCCAGTGGATTTAATTCTTGGATCCCTTTCATTTTTGTTTCTGTACTGAATGAGTTTGGTGGCTGGACTTAGTCCTTGAGTTGGTAGGACTCAATTTCCAAGTTTACATAGGAAGTAAAAGGTTAGCCACCTCACTTGTGCTTTTAATGTACATTTAGACCAGAGCCTTCTCACTCCTGGAAATAAATATATGTCCTTAAGTGATAGTATTGGCATGCAGCCATTCTCAGATGTTTCCATATTGTCTGTGGTTATTTTGTGCTGAGAAGATAGCTCTGAGTAGTTGCATCAGAATCCAGATGGCCCACAAAGCAGAAAATATTTACTATCTAGACCTTTATCAAAAAAGTTTGCTGATTCGAGATTTAGACTGAAGTTGGAAATACGTCCTTATTATATAAATAAATATAGATGTATTTCAAATTATATATATATATATTTCAAATTGTATACGTATTTCAAATTATATATGTATATATATTTGTGGGTGAATTGGGATAGGTATATGTGTGCGCATATATCCTTTAAACTTTCTAGTAAATCCTTGGCTCAACCAGAAAAGGATCTAAAAAAATTCAGCACCATCAGTGGTTATTATCTTGAGACGACTATCTTAACATCATTGGCTTATTTTTCAAACATCTAAAAATGCCTACTCTACCTTAGTTATTCTGCTCGGTACCTTAACATATGTTATTTAACTTTACAATCCTCCCAGCAACCATCTCAATGGGTTGGTATTAAACCCATTTCTGAGGTGAGGAAGCAGGTGTTTGGGAAGATTTTTAAATAAACTTGCCAAATTTCTTAGAACTCCTCAGAGCCAGGTTTCAAACTCAGTCGTGTCTGCATTCAAGCTGACAGTTGTGGGGCTGTGAGATGACTGGAGATGGCATCTCTCCTCTTCTCCTGTTCCAGTTCCATGGGAAGAATCTCTCAGGGGTGGGGGTCACGGGGATACACACTGGGCCTAATGTGCACCCAAGAGGCTCAAGTCTGAGTTCCATCTTTTTGATTACCCGGCTAAGGTATTTCTCTCCGGTTTATTGAGAAGTAACTGACAGACATCACTGTGGAAGTTTGAGGTGTACAGACTGGTGATTTGATGCATATGTATTGTGAAATAATCCCTACAGTGAATTAGATAGCATCCATCTTCTCCTCTGGATAGAACAGAAAAGAAAAGAAAGGAAAAAAAAAGAAACAGCTTTTCCTTGTGATGAGAACTCTTAGGATTTCCTCTCTTAACAGCTTTCCTATGTATCACACAGCGGTGTTGGCTATAGTTAACAATATGATGTATGTTATATCCCAAGTACTAACTGGAAGTTTGTGTCATTTGACCTCATTCCTCTAACTCCCCCTCCCCTACTCTTCCCCTCTGTAAACCTTAGGCCTCATCTCTTTTCTATGAGAAAAACACTTCTCTCTCTCTTTTTAAAGATTCAACATATAAGCAAAATCATGCAGTGATTTTCTCTGATACTTTTGCTTAGCATAATGCCCTCAAGATTCATCGATGTCACAAGTGGAAGGATTTCCTCATTTTTTATGGCTGAAGAATAATCCATTGTGTGTGTGTGTATACATGCATAGGCAAAATAACTTATTCATCCTTTCATCCGCCAGTGGACACTTAGGTTGTTCTCATAGCGCATATAGTAAAGAACCCTCCTGCCAAGCAGGAGATGTGAGTCTGATCCCTGAATCAGAAGATCCTCTGGAGTAGGAAATGGCAACCTGCTCCAGTATACTTGCCTGGAAAACCCCATGACATGGGCAAGGGAACCTGGTGGATAGGACATGACTTAGTGGCAAAAGCAGCAACACGGTCGATTTATAATGTTGTGTTAATTTCAGGTGTACAGCAAAGTGAATCAGTTTTACACACACATATATCAGTCTTTTTAGATTCTTTTCCCATATAGGCCATTACAGAGTGCTGAGTAGAGTTCCCTGTGCTATACAATAGGTCCTTGCTGCTGCTGTGCTGCTGCTAAGTCGCTTCATTCGTGTCTGACTCTGTGCGACCCCATGGACTGCAGGCTTCCAGGCTCCTCCATCCATGGGATTTTCCAGGCAAGAGTACTGGAGTGGGGTGCCATTGCCTTCTCCAGCAATAGGTCCTTGCTAGTTATCTATTTTATATATAATAGTGTGTATCTTATTGCCTCTTAGGAGACCAACACAGTCAAGATTTTCTCTAGGTCTGAAATGATTTTCCTTCTTTGATTAAGTGACAAATGAGATGGTTTGCTTTTAGAGGTCATGCTCTGTGGAAAAGACCTAGCTTTAAGAACGAGACTGGAGCTTTAAGAAAGAGACGGGTGCTGGGTGAGAAAGGTGGTGTGTGCTCTGAGGGGAGAGTCCTGAGGGCCAGGGATGGCCGGTTCCCATCCGCTGTTTCAGACTCCCTCACCAGCAGATGAGCACTGCCTTGGGCACCTGAGGAATGTGGGCAGTCTTCACATGGATTTCCCTTTCTTTTTCCTTCAGTTCAGTTGCTCAGTGTGTCTGACTCTTTGCAACCCCGTGGACTGCAGCACGCCAGGCCTCCCTGTCCATCACCAACTCCTAGAGTTTACTCAAACTCATGTCCAAAAGTTGGTGATGCCATCCAAACATCTCATCCTCTGTCGTCCCCTTTTCCTCGTGCCTTCAATCTTTCCCAGTATCAGGGTCTTTTCTAATGAGTCAGTTCTGCGCATCAGGTGGCCACAGTATTGGAGTTTCAGCTTCAGCATCAGTCCTTCCAGTGAACATTCAGGACGGATTTTCTTTAGGATGCACTGGTTGGATCTCCGTGCAGTCCAAGGGACTCTCAAGTCTTCTCCAACACCACAGTTCAAAAGCATCAGTTCTTTGGTGCTCAGCTTTGTTTATGGTCCACTTCTCATATCCATACATGACCACCGGAAAAACCATAGTTTTGAATAGATGGACCTTGCTGGCAAAGTAATGCCTCTGCTTTTTAATATGCCGTCTAGGTTTGTCATAGTTTTTCTTCCAAGGAGCAAACATCTTTTTAACTTCATGGCCTCAGCACATTTCAGTTGAATGGAAAACCTTTGAGTGAGATTCCAATGTGACTCTTTAGAACTGGAGTTCTGAGCTTCCTGTGGGAATAAGCATGCCCGTGTCCGCAAGTTGCCCTTTTATCCCAGGCTCCCTGAGTGGGAGTAGGAAACCCTCCACTAGTCCATCAGGACCTAGAGTAGCAGATGAGACCATCATAATCCTGGACTGTGTCTCAGGAGGACTCAGCTGTGGGCGGGTGAATGCCCTCCATCTTACGAGTGATAAAGGGTTGAGTCCAGACAGCAGTGGTTTTGTGGTGGTTTAGTCACTAAGTCGTGTCAGACTCTTATAACCCCATGGACTCCTGGCCCATCAGGCTCCACTGTCTATGGGATGTCCCAGGCAAGAATACTGGAGTGGGTTGCCATTTCCTTCTCCAGGGGAACTTCCCGTCCTAGGGATCGAGCCCTTGTCTCCTGATTTGCAGATGATCTCCTGCACTGTAAGCAGATTCTTTCCTTTGAGCCACCAGGGAAGGCTAAACAGCCCAGTTAACCATAGAATGCTCCATTTCTTACTCACACTTGGCACACAGTAAGCCCTGTAGTTAGCAAACACTCATTAAGCATTTACTTTGTGCCTGGCAAACAGACATTTGTTTAGTGAATACTTTATTATTCTATTATCATTCATTTTAGATATCCCTATGTAGAAACCTGATTTAGACACTGTCTATAGCTGAAATTCCTGCATCCAGGTAGGGCTGACTGCTTTAGCGAAAGTATCTCTTTGTATGTTCAGTGGCTGTAGAAGAGTGAGTTTGTTCAAAAGGTAACATTTGATCCAGATGGTGATAGTAACAGTTTGTCAGTACTTGGATTCAATCACCACAGTTCATCTTACTAGTTGTAAACTAGTCAAAAATATTAAATTCATGACTGTGTTGTTACAGGGCTTCCGGGGCGGCACAGCAGTAAAGAATCTGCCTGCAATGCAGGAGATGTGGGTTCCAGCCCTGGGTTGAGAAGATCCCCTGGAGAAGGGCGGTGGCAACCCACTCCAGCATTCTTGCCTGGGAAATCCCATGGACAGAGGAGCCTGGAGGGCAACAGTCCAAAGGGTCGCAAAGATGACTGAGTGTGTACACGTGCCCCATGTTGTCATAGGAAAACACAGATAAGGCACAATCTCGTCTTCTGTATATTTATTCACACATATTTTAGGGTTTAAAATAAAACCTATTTTAGGGTTTAGCAACTGTATCCTAGTGTGTTACCTTGGATGTTAAAGTACCAAATATCAGAGTCTATCTATTCTTCCAAGATGGTCTATGTCTATGACATCATCTCTCTGTGCTCATGGGTTCCACATGGTCCTCAGACTCTCCAGAGTCTTAGACCTATTCATCCAAAAATGGGCCTCTTATCTTTCCCAGATCTTTTTGTGATTCTTCTAAACTTAGTCATGGGTGGCACTGGTCAGTCGATTATTTGTAACAGATCCATGAATCGGTCTGGACTTTTGGCCTCTTTCAATTCCTTTTTGTAAGTCATCTCTACTCATGCATATATTTTCCAGTCATTCAACAAGTCCTGTAAGTTCTATTTATAAAATATTTACCAAATTCTTGCTTTCCATCATGTCCTTATTGCCATGTCTTCTTTTGCACAAACCCTTGTCATCTTTCAGTCTGAAATACAGCAAGAGTCTCTAATGGGTCTCCCTGCTTCCTGTGGTCCTTTTCCACATTCCCAATGGAATAGCTTTTCTGTTCCACTTGATTATAGAAAAAATGGAGTCTAAACCACTTAGAATTGCAAACAGACCCTTTGTTATCTGACCTGTGCCTACTTTTCCAGCCTGGACATTCACCTTGCCAATCAAGTCACACTGTCACACCTCTGCTCCTTTGCTTAAGCTGTTTCCTCTGGTTAAAATGCCCTCCCCCACACCATGACTATGTTGAACAGACTCCTGTGCATCCTTCAAAACCCAGTCTAAGAATCTCCATCTTACTGAATTCTCTCAAACCTGCCTTCTGCCTTTAGGCAGAGAAAGAAGCTTCCTCTACCCAGCAGAGACACAGCACGCTTTACTCTGTCTTACTTATTCCAGTAATTATATACTGTTTTTACACGATAACATTTGTTTGTATCTGTCTTCCTCAATAGACTGATTTAACTTTGTCTCCCCAGGCCTGACAAAGACTTTACAATTCACGTATAGAATTCAGTGGGCAGTCACGTATGTAATGTTAGAAGAATGAGTCAATCAGTTACATTTTTGATGTTATTCTTAGATACAGAGACATCTTCATGCTTGCAATTGGAAAGAAAAAAAAATTTAAACTAACCAAGCCTCTAGTGTCAGAGAATTCATATTTATTTTAGCACTCAGTGTTTAAATTGCATTTCTGACAGCCTGGCCCATCGGCTATGCTTCATGAAAGATCATGAGGCTCAGGGAAGAGGCGTATTCATCTCAGCACTGGGATATTTTGCTTTTCTGCAAAGCAAAGGGACCTGGGGGCTCCTTTGCAGGCTGACCATGTCCTGTGCAATCCCAACTGTGTCTGGAGATGCTAGCAGGGATGAAGGGTGTGGTCGGGACTTGATGGGGAGTCGGGTTGCATCAGAAGCACAGAGGGAAGGGAAGGAATAGAGGACTAAGGCAGAAAGCTTTCTGTGACCACGGCAACCACTCCCCCATCTCTGTCTTCCTCTGGGCCAACAGACTCTTGTTTCTGTTTAACTGTCTCCCCCTCCTTCCTCCTAGTTCTTTTAGAGGTCACCTCTCTCGTATCCCTCCATGAAGTGTGCCTCTTTCCTACTTAGTAGACTCTTCCCTGGTGGCTCAGTGGGCTAAGAATCTGCCTTCAGTGCTTTAGACACAGGAGATGCAGGTTCGATCCCTGGGTCAGGAAGATCTCCTGGAGGAGGGCATGGCAGCCCACTCCAGTATTCTTGCCTGGAGAATCCTATGGACAGAGGAGCCTGATGGGCTCTAGTCCATGGGGTCGCAAAGAGTCCTAACACAGCTGAAGTGACTGAGCAGGTCCGCACCATGAAATCTACCTGGCTTTCCGAATCCAGCTGTGGGAGTTCACCACTCCACTCTTTCCCAATTCTGTAAGGCTTTCTAGGAAAGACCCTGATTTGACCAGTCTTTCCATTCCCTAAATCCTACAGTTGAAGGACACCCTTGAGCACGTGCGATTTCTAGCACCGTGCTGTCCTGTGATCAGACCAAATCGAGTCAGCGGGATTAGCTGTCCTGCTATATCTCCTTGTTCCCTTTGTAGGATGAGAGGATTTGAGGCCAAGTGTGATCAGTAATCTCTTTGATGCCCTTTTGTTCTCTACACTGTTTATCCAATTTCCAGTTTAGGCAATTCAAGACGAAATTATCTTACAGAAGGTAGCATGATCATCTAGGGATATTGCCAAGCAAACCTCTTCCATCTTCACTATGTCCATGCTGATGTAACCTGTAGAAATACCCACAATAGCACATATCCCTCTCCCCCTTGTAAGGGAAGAAAAGTCTTTCCTCCTACCTGTCTTATGGTCTCTGATGGGGGCCCTGTAAAACGGATTGACGAAAGATAGATGGACAAGAGAGCAGTGTACGAATTTATTTAATGTAAATTTTATGTGGCTCTGGAGCCTTCTTAAGGAAATGAGGACATGAAGAAGCCTGGGCATTTTATGTTAGGTTTGATAAAGAGTGGACAGTCACGAGGGAAAATGATCAGACAAAATGATGTGAGCTAAGGGTGACAATCAGGGGAACCTGGCAAAGCTTGTTCATTTGGATTGCTCTTCCATCCCTCCATCTTGCAAGAAAATGACCTCTCCCCTGAGAGCTCATGACCCATTTCAGGGGAGGTAAGGTGAAAAGGTCAGACAGAAAATCCTTCCTAAATCGGCCGTTTCTCAAATTCCTTCTGTTTAAAATATTCAAAATGCCAAGATGCCATCTTTTGGAGTAGCATATCCTAAGCCCCATTTCTACCTCCTCCAATCATCTTTAAAAAACAACAAAAAAATTTATTTGGCTGTGCCCAGTCTTCACTCTGGCATGCCAGCTCTCAGTTGCAGCATGTGGGGTCTAGTTCCTTGAACGAGGCAGGGCTGGGAGTGGGGGAAGGGAAACCAGGCCCCCTGCTTTGGGAGCACAGAGTCTTAACCACTGAACCACTGGGAAAGTCCCTCCCTCAATCTTCTGCTCCAGGAGGCCTTGTAATATCTAAAAGGAGAATTTCCCTCCAGTCTCTTAGCTCTCACAATTCTTAACCTGAATCTCATTCCTGGTTCTACCTACCTGTCTACTTTGTGTTCTGATTGTTAGTGAGCATGCGTCTTCCCTTGCGGTTCTTTGCCGGTGAGTTTTGTGCTTGACAGGGCATATCCAGATGGTGTGTCCTCAATGAGTTTTTTTCAATGAAACAAAATCAGGAAGCTGAACCATGTAATAAGAAACCCTAGGAACCCAAGAGTCTTGTCTATGGCTTCTGCCCACTTGCTTCCTCATTTCATTGCAAGGTTCATTTCAACATAAAATCGGCTACTGCAATGTCTCATTCTTTTGTTTATCATCTTTCTTCCCCACGGAACATAAGCTCAGTGAAGGCTAGGACTCTGTCCATCTCTTTTACCTAACATAGTATTGAAAACAAACAAACGTTGTAGAAATAAGCCAAGACCAACCAGATGAGAATGAGCAAAGGCAGTTTACTCAAATCTTGCTATCGCAAGGGAGTAAGCCACCATCAGGCTACTAGTGTTTTAGCAGAGGCTCAAGGTGGACAGAGGGTAAGAGAGGTCTTTCGAGGGACAAAGAGAAGGTTCCAGGAATGTCCTGATTGCCAGGGGGCAAATGGTTGTCCTGGGAAAGCTGGAGGTGGAACAATAAGAAGCAAGACCATTCCTGGGCCTGGTGTTGTCATTTTTGTTGGTTAATTACTGAGTCACATCCTACTCTTTTGACCCCATGAATTATAGCCCACCAGCCTCCTCTGTCCATGGAATTCTCAAGGCAAGAATACTGGAGTGGGTTGCCATTTCCTTCTCTACTATGCCTGGTGAAAGGTGCATATCTCACTTTCTCTGGTTGTCCTGAATTTGACAATGGGAACAAATATTAGAGGTGCCCATTACTTACCAAGTCGAGGCTGTTTTTGAAACACTTGTTACAGGGATTCTTACTGGGCTTTCTGAATTGATTTATTAGAGCTGATGGTCTGACTTCCTACAGGTGTGATTTGTGGTTAGCAGCCTGGCTTCCTGGGTTGTTGGCAGGAGATATGAGTTGGTTTCTTGGACTGGCTGCTGAGAAGATTTAGGGTTCAAGTTCCACCTGTATATATATGGCTTGATTGCTTTCCACGTGTATATTCAGTCTTCCTTTGTCGATAGGAGGAAGGAAAGCAAGGCGGGGAGGGATGACAGAGGTCAGACTCTTACCCAGATGTCATTCTGGATGCTTCATGTCAAGGACCGACTCATCGCAGAGCCATCAGCTCCCAGGAGCACCCACCTTTGAATCACATCCACTAGTCCCAGGCTGGAGCCCAGTGAAGAAAGGAACTCTTTTCCTGTCAGTCGGCCAAAGAAGAGCCAAGGCTTTTGAGGAGGCACTTAAAGAATTTTCAGTTCGCAGTTGTGCAGAAGCTGTTGTTCAGGTAATTTAACATTGATTTTAGTTTAAAAGGCAATTAAGATAAAATGAGCAGCCACTAGCCACTTAGGTTAAATAAGCTCAGATTTAAATTGCTCCCCATTACCACCTTTGTTTGTGATGTTTGAGTTCTTTTATGCTAATTTAACATGCAATCATGTGGTGGCCCAATTGGGGCAGGTAGATGGAAGAGGGAACCAAGCCATTATTATTGAAAGAGGAACGAGTTGGCCCCAAATTGTTCCTAAGATAAGTGCAAAAGTGTTAGTCACTCAGTTGTGTCTCTTTGTGACCCCCCATGGACTGTAGTCACCAAGCTCCACTG
This sequence comes from Nanger dama, assembly GCA_917880005.1. NCBI lineage: Eukaryota > Metazoa > Chordata > Mammalia > Artiodactyla > Bovidae > Nanger > Nanger dama. Next base: position 37,163,651 of record CAKJTW010000019.1, on the reverse strand, counting down.
TCCGTAGAATTTTCCAGGCAAGAATACTGGAGCTGTTAGCCATTCTCTTCTCTAGGGATCTTTCCAACCCAAGGATCGAACCCGGGTCTCCTGTGTCTCCTGCATTGCAGGCAGATTTTTTTTTATACCATCTGAGCCACCAGAGAAGCCCTCCTAAAATGGGATGGGTTCTCTTTTACATCACTCCTGGGAATGTGGATTTGTATAAAAGTCAGGGTCCTGGTTTCCTATGCCTGAAAAGCTAAAATGGTGCCCACTTGTTGACTCATCAGTTTCACTTCTAGATATTTACCCTGACATATCAAACAAGGGGCAGTTCATGAAGCTATGGGCAGAGATGTTCGCCTCATTGTTATTTAACATAGAGTAAAAGGAATTGTGCATCACAGTGGGATACCAAAATTGAAGTTATCATTCTTTTTAGTGGCAGAAAATCTTGATACATTGCAAAGCACAAAACTATTAGAAGGCAGTTTATATGATACAATGTCTCCTGTGTGTTTATGATTTTTTAGTTACATATGCAGCAAAAAATGGACTGGACAGATTTGTAACAAAATATTACATGTGGCTCTCTTTCGGTGATAAAATATGAGTGACATTTTTCCCCTGTGCTTTTGAAGTTTTTTACAGCTTTCCACAATAAACACACATTGGAGTTTTATTTATTTTTTGAGTTCTCTTTAAAGATTTTATTATTGGCCTATAATTGCTTTACAATGTTGGATTATTTCTGCTGTACAGCAAGCTGAATTGGCTATGTGTGTAGACATATCCCCTATCTCTTAGACCTCTGGTCTAATTACAAAACACATTGAAAACAACACATGTTTGTGGTAATGCTATTAAAGAATTCAGTGCTATGCTTGATACACGCCATGTCAAAGATGAAGTTCTGCGTACGTGTTAGGAGGAAGAATGCACGTTCAGTGGCAATAATTCTGTTTCTTGCTCCAAGAAAGGTTGCTAAGCTTCATTAAAAAGGTCATTCACCTGGCCCTAGTAAAAGGTGGAAGGCGAGCCATTCTATAGAGCAGGCTTTTGAAATATGCCCGGGTGATTCATAGATTTGTCTATTCGGAAATGTGGTCATTCACCAGCAACCAATGTTGAGCTAATGGGATCCATTTAGGAATATAACCACAATAGGTCCACCATAAATTGCCTGCTCTCCCGTCTCAATATGCTTCATTAAGCTCACCTTTCCTGATGCGACTGGATTATTAGATGTCAGGATGAAGAAAATCATTAGGTCCCACTGTTCTAATCCTCCAGAGCACCAATGTGGTTGCTATGTAATTTTATTTTATTTTTTCAGATAGAACCTGCCTTATGCCTTCCTATGGGAAAATATTTTCAAACGGGTAAAGAAGCAATATTACTGTATTGTGAGGCGTATCTCAGTAGGTCATTACCATAACTTCTAGCAGAAAGCATAATCTATGTCGCATTTTACTTCAAGGATAAGATTGATTTTTATAAAAATCTTTGGTGCATTGAGGCTTAGCAATTTTTTTTTCTATGAAGAAGCAATTAGATACTGGAGTTTTCCAGAAATGTTAGGTGAGTATAAAAGCCAAACCCTGATTTTTTAAAGAAAAGATCATCATTCAACATTTGAAGAGAAAAGGCAGTTTCTCGGTGAGAAAATGATATTGGCACAATGACAGTCATTACCTCTCACACGGCCAGGTGTCCACCGTTTTCTTACATTTACATCTCCCTGAAAAATTGACAAAAACATGATCCAACAAAGAATATAATATGCACCTGTATTTCTCCTACCAAGAACTGCCATTTTGAATGAGCTTTTTTCTTAGGATGTGTATCTACACACATGTGTGTGCTAGGTCACTTCAGTCATGTCTGACTCTTTGTGACCCCATGGACTGTAGCCTGTCAGGCTCCTCTGTCCATGGGATTCTCCAGGCAGGAATAGTGGAGCGGGTTGCCATGCCCTCCTCCGGGGGATCCTCCCAATCCAGGGATCGAACCTGCATCTCTTACGTCGCCTGCATTGGCAGGCGGGTCCTTTACCACTAGGGCCACCTGAGAAGCCCTAGACACACACACACACACACACACACACACACACACACACACACGCATGCACACACACACACTTAAAATGGAATAACAAGCCACGAATATGTATATATGTATAGGTTATATATATATAAACTTTATTTTAAAAGAGCGCCTGTTTGAGTTTCCTGAGCCATACAGCAAATTCCCATTGGCTATCTATTTTACATATGGTAATGTAAGTTTCCATGTTACTCTTTCCATACATCTCCCCCTCCTTCCCCCTCTCCCCATGTCCATAAGTCTATTTTTCCATCTCTGTTTCTCCACTGCTGCCCTGTAAATAATTCTTCAGTACCATTTTTCTAGATTCCATTGCTTGTGGAGTCAGAGCGAGGAAACAGCGTCCGCTCTGGACCATCTTGTCATGTTGCCCCAGATGCTCGTGTGGACCTTGAAGTCCCTTTGGGCGCATACAAATATTGCTCTGACTCTTCACCGGGGCACTTACACATGAGAATAGCAATTTATATCAATAACCGGGTTGGGCAACATCTGCCAAGGTTGTCACACTCTGTGATTAAATGACCATATGTGCCAGGGAACACGGGGACGATGGGACTGTAATTAGGGTTTGCTGTCTTTCCACCCACCACCGCCACCATCCGTAACTTCAAATAACCTTGCTTTTGTGAACTGATTTGTGAATCAGATTATTCCGTGGAGACTGGTAGTTTTTGTTTCCGTGATAATCATACTTGATATTTGTATATCTCTACAACTACACAGGGGTCTGATTAAACAGAAATCTAGAAACCTTTTGCCATTTTACCTGATTCCACTGAAAACTATGTCCAAAGGATAGTATGTGCTTATATTAGGAGTCAGTCAGCTGTTCAAATGATCAAGGTGTGTATGTATTTTATACTGCATTGTCACTGTAAAGAGTTTTACTTAATGTTATCTTAGCATCTTTCAATGCAACCGCCTCCAAGAAAAGCAGGCAGAGAAAACACACATAAACTTTTCTTAAGTTCACAAGGAGCAAGTTAAACACTACATGAATGCAATATTAAAAGCACCCTTAATGCATAAGAAAAGAAAAAAAAACCCTCCTCATTTTGTTACTGGTGTGACAGAGATGGATGATGGTTATGTAAGGACTTGGCATGTTCAAAAAAAAAAAAAAACCTGGAAATATTGCTGCTAGTTGTGGAGCTGTGATAAATGTGAAAATAAATATTTGAAGGATTTATTAACATTTTAAAATTTGCTTACTGATATATAAAATCCTACTCAGTTGCGCACAAGGCCTTTGATGAAAATACACTCTCCAAGAAGTTGACAGAGAAACCGATTATCTTACCGTTAATCAAGGTAGTATATCTGTATGATATTCTAGAACACGTTTAGATTCCACCCCTTCAAGAAACAGTTGCTTTGAAGAGAAGCAAGGCCGTCTTAGTGCATGGAGATGGGCATTCTGATTGTGAAGGAAATGAAGAAACAAAACTCACTTCCCCAGTCAATAGATGGTTTAGTCTCTACCCAAAGCTATGGCTTAGACTGGGAATAGCTAAGCTGGGGGTAGTTAGAAGCTTGTACAACTCATTTCATTTAATAATAATAATAATAAAATCATGTACCTATGAAGACTTTTGGAAACAAAAAAGAGGAAATTTGCTTTGATTCCACTGTTATCCAAGGTAAATGTATTTTAGAAGGTGGTCAGTGAAGTTTGACAGGACTTAATGCGTATTTTCCATTTCAAAGCAGGCTCCAACTTGAGAGCATCTTCATTCACTACATAATGTGTAAGACTGGAGATTGCAAAGTTGTAACTACTACCACTAAAAAAAAAAAAAAGAAAGAAAAAAAAAGGACACCCACTTCTGGGAGGAGACAGGGAGGAAAAGTTCATCCGCAGCGCTGGGGGCAGGGAGCGGTGAGATTTCCATCTTTTGTTAGTGTTTATACATGAAGTAGCACACTGGAAGTCATAAATGCTGTCCCGTGGACGTTCTGAATAATGCAGGAGTTAGTGTAAGTAATTGGAAGTGCTTATATCCTGCCTTTAGACATTTCTCCGCTCGTGAGTTAAAATTGGTTGTCAAGGGTGGACTCGGAGGACCCTGCAAGGTGCCCTAGTCTGTCATGTGGTACATATTTAATGCTTGAAAGAACAAGGGAAGGGACACGTGCAGGGAGTGGGAGGGAGGGAGGGAGAAGCAAGGGACCGCCGCCAGCTCGGGGAGGCGCGGAGGCGGGACCCACGCAACCTCCATCCCCGGGGCTGCGAGACTTTGCAGAACCATCGGGGCGTCCAGTTTGGCCAGGGTTTTTTTGGCGCCGAGGCCGAGGAGCGCGGGCAGCTGGGCTGGGGCGCTGGCAGCGTCCCCGGCACCTCAGTGGCCTCCCTTTGTGTGTGTGTCCCCGCGTTGATTGCCTCCTCGCTCGGGCTGCTCGCTCCCGGCGGCTCCGCACCTGCTGGCGGCGGTGTCAGGCTGCCAGGCGGCCCGGGCGAGCGAGCGCAGAGGCTCGGGCGCGCACGACAGATGCCTGGAGTCATTTACATTGCTAGCACGTGGGTGCCGCTTGCTGTCGCCTCGGACTTTTCCCGTGCGTTCTCCCGGGGAGGAAGCAGGAGACACTTTGCAGCCGACAATGAAATCTTGGCAGCTAATTGCAGTCGTGGAGATGCCCTTCAGGTAAGGCGAGAGGAAGGCTCTGAACGCTGGCGGGGACGCGAGGATAGCGGGAGACCAGGGCGAGCTGCCTGGAGAGGAGGCGGTGTCTACCGAGGCTTCCCGAAGCCCACTGACTCGAGGGCGGGGGTGGAAGAGGGACGGGGACGGGGGGCGGGCGACAGGGGGAGGAGTGTGCAAATTGACATTTTGGGCTGCCTGTGGCAGGGGAGCCGCCGTCAGCCGCTGTCCAACGTTCGCGCAGAGAGGGTGGCGGCGTGTGCGCCCCCGGGGCTGCCGATTTAGAACAGGGACCCGGCGGCGGCGGAGGGAAGCCCGGCACACCGAAGCCGAGATGGAAGGCTGTGGATGCCTTCGCCGTGCGTGAATGAGACCCGGTAGGTAAGGCCAGCCGGAGGACCCGGGAGGCTGGGCGTCCCGGGGCGCACCCAGGGGCGCCGATCGCCTGGAGAGGGCGAGGGGCGTTCAGGGCGACCCGGGAGCCCCGAGATGAGTGGATTTTCTGGACAGAGTAGAAGTTAGCGGGGAACTTCATTGCCCATGCTCATTGGCTCCGTTTAACTTTATTTCCAGAGATGAATAAGCGTTTATAAGAGAGAGGTGTGTAAGTCCCAATAGGCTAGCAGGGGTTTTGCAGGAGCTGCGCGCTTCTTCAAATGTGAGGTTTCTGAAATGACTGGCCAGATGGGCCGTGCCTTGGGAAAGTTGGCACGCTCATGATCCGAGGGGCATGTATGTGTGAGGGGAGGGGGATGAATTTCACGTTTGTGCAGACATGTCTACACTGGGTACTCTCTCCTCTTTGCCTTTCCCTATTCCCAGGGAAGAGGGAGTAAATTGACAATTCCAAAAGGCTTGGACTGAAGACGTAGGCTCTGGACTGTTTTATTAAATGAAACAAGAGTCATCCTTCTTGAGACATCAGATGGGGAAATGTACCTTGCCTTCCAAAGTGATGGAATTTACTGTCAAGCATTTAAAAAAAAAAAAAAAAAAACAACAAGCAAAGTGTTGAATCTGATATTTGTCATCTGGGGAGGATCACCTAGAATCCTGGGGCTCAGCCAGCCTCTCTGGCCATTTATTTTCAGATTAGAATGAAACTGGTGTTATTTATTTCTGTTAACAAAGAGCTAAGCACTGCCCCCCCACTCAAGAGGGGCCCAAGGGGAATTCTGAATCCAAAAGTTACGCTGGCAGCCTCATCTTAGTGAAATGTTCATTAAATTACCTGTGAAACCAGTCGCTTTGTATTTTTCCATAGCTCATAATTTACTCATTGTTTATGCAGTTTTAATTTTGGTCACAGGAAGTGAATGAAAGCAGTCAAAAATGATTGTGTAATCCTTTTGGGGGTAGCTAGGCAGTAAATGTTTGGTTTAAGACCATAAAATCTTTCTCAACCGAGTTTCATATTTTTGATCTGAACATATCTTCAGAAATCCAAAGGCTGTGAGTGTAGATGTGTTTGTGATATGGAGTAACTTGCCTTTGTGGTTTGCTGTGATTAAGTTTCCAGAGGGCTGTTCTTGAAGTAAGAAAACTCACGTCAGCCGCTGACAGCTGTTTACCACTGATGTTCCCAGGGAGTGCAGGCAGCAGTCTTGATTTTCTTAAGAGAAGCAGGATATTTCAACTTTTGTCTGCCCACTCACACTCTCTACACATGCTGGTGCTTCTGTCTATATTAGAATATTCGCAGATTATTAGGAAGAGAAAATTGCTTCTCTGAAGAGTTGGAGGAAGTATCACCAATACGGGAAGGTTTCCTCTCGCCCTGTCTGATTCATCCTTCTTTTTCCTTCTTTCCTCTCTCCCTCCCTCCCTCCGATCCACCTTCCTTTCTTTCCAACTCTGTTTTTCCCTCCCCATCCACCTTTCTTTCTTTCCATCTTCCTTTTCTTCAGTTTTATACCTGAAACACAATACACACTTTCCCCTATCTTCTCCCACTACATTTTTATCTTAATGTTTTACACCCTGAAGGATCATCACCAGTACCTGATTTTCCTTTATCAGTATTCTCTGCTCCTGTGCAAGGATTAATTAATATCAGACAATCCACAGCAATCTTATTTAAAAGTGAATATTCAAACTTTTCTTGTCATTTCATTTTAACCAGTTAAACACTTGGAGAAGGCCTTTACTTTACATGAACAGAGCTTAATCTTGTCTCTGTCAACACCGAGGGATAGATTTTTACAACCCTCCACTTTGCCTCCCTAACTTTATTGGGGTAAGCATATTTTTACGTTTCTCTCTTTTAAACATGCCGCTCAAACGTCTGTTTTCTCTATTACTTGACCTAAGTTTACAATCTAGATTCGTTTTAATCTGTATTTACTTGAACTTAGTAGAAATAGTCGTGAGCCTTGTCTTACATGTCAGCTTTTTAAAGTATCACAAAAATAGTGTCATGCTTTTCTCCATTTTGTTTTCTTTTTCCCATGATCTCTCCCATAAGTATGACACAAAAGTTGAAGTAGATTTTTAGGTCAAAGGGCATTTGGCAACAATTGCTTTCCTCTAAATTATAGTTGTGAGATGTTGAGAATATATAGCTGTATTTTGAGAGCATGACATGAAAATCAGAGTATGTAATCCTTACTATTTTCTCTAATTACAGAGAATCTGTTTGGTTGGGTCAGTCCAGAGCCAGATAACTATTACGATGTTTAGTGTGAGACAGTTTGGTCTTTTTTTTTTTTTTTTTCTGGCTAGGCTTATAATTTTTCTGTTAGGTTTTGGGCAGAGTTGTAGAACCAAAGAAATGAAGCATGGTCCAAATGAGGTAGGACATTTATGGAATAATGATGAAACCTTGTTAGTATTAATAAACCTTTGTTTACACTTCATTTTTAGCTCTGTTTTTAAATGTCACATGAGTTGGTTTCTAAGTGATCACAGTAAATTCTCAGAGAGTAATTCTATGGAATTAAAATGAAAGGCCTTTTATGAGACTTTAATCCCCATCCTGTGTTGATTTTTCTGACAAACACAAAAACAAATAGGGAAGAAAAACATAGAGCCTTCAAGAGTTTTGCACTTGCAGACTTTGGTCATGGGTCTGAAACCTTTAGGAGGTTGCAACACATTTGATCTTCGTATATATTTGTGGGTGGACGCCTCCGTCCTTCTGTTTATGTTCCTTCATTTTCTACCAGAATTGAGTGTTTACATATATTATGAGCAATAGTAAACAGGAACAGATAAAGGCATGATGAGCTTTTAAATTATGGATTTTAATTTATTTGAATTAAATCATATGCAACAAAATCACGATCCTGGATGGTTTGGCGTTCCTGTTCTCTCCCCTCCCCCGTTTGCATGATGCAGAAAGAGAGAAATCTTTAATAGTCTGCTTTTAACACACAGCCCTCTATTTAGAAATCTTTATTGTTAATTATTCAGTTATTATAATATTCCAAACAATTTCCAGTAGTTTTTTATTAATAGATACAAAGTTCATATGAAAAATTTTGGGGCGTGTGTGTGTGTGTACTTGGCGTGTGTGCCCAAAAAGCTGAAACAGCTTGTGTCAGCTATAGCTACTCATTTTGATTCAGCAAAACTAGGTTATGAATTCAAGCAATTAAAAATAACAAAAAGCCCAATTTCACTGTCTAGATTAATACACTTCCAATTTTTTCCTCCTCCATAAAAATTTCCAAAGTGTTCTTTCCAGTTAGGTGTTTGCATAACCTGTGGGGTATTGAAAGGTCCCTGTTTCACATTGGCTTGTGATGTCTTGATGCTTTGATGTAGCGAATGTAAATAGGATCAATGGCATATTCTTAACACAATTTTCTATTTGCAATTTCTCAGGAAATTTCAGTTGGGCTTAAAGGAAAGCAAGAACAGTTGTTAGATCCCTGACAGTAATTGGTGGGGAATGCTCTTTCAGCTGGTTCAAACGCCAGACAGGCCAGAGAAGGCTCTGAGAAGTGATACAATTGTAGCAAAATAGTGCATCCATGTGCTGAGGCTGACAGTGAGATTGTTCTTTTCCTCTGCAATGGTGGGCGCATTGATTCCTTTTTCTCCAGTTTTATAGGAGTGAATCTAGAATTCTGGATTCTTATTTATCTGGTTAACCAGAGCTCACTGTTCTTTCAAATGGGCCTTTTTATTTATTTATTTTTTTAAATGATGGATTAGTGGTCATAATCAGCCACCTTGAATTCCCTGCAGTTTGAGGTTGTTGTGTGTATGTTCAGTCGCTTCAGTTGTGTCCGAAGGTTTGCGACCCTCTGGACTGCAGCCCACCAGGCTCCTCTGTCCATGGGATTCTCCAGGCAAGAATACTGGAGTGGGTTGCCATGCCTTTCTTTCAGGAGATCTTTCCAGTCCAGGGATTGAACCAATGTCTCTTGCATCTCCTGCATTGCAGGCAGATTCTTGACCACTGAGGCATTCAGGAAGACAGGGTGCAGAATGCCGTTCAGTTCAGTCACTCATTCATGCCCGACTCTGCAACCCCATGGACTGCAGCATACCAGGCTTCCCTGTCGCTCAGCAACTCCTGGAGCTTTCTCCAACTCTTGTCCATTGCGTCGGTGATGCCATCCAACCATCTCATCCTCATCCCCTTTCCATCCTGCCTGCCTTCAATCTTGCCCAGCATCAGAGTTTTTTCCAGTGAGTCAGTTCTTCACATCAGGTGGACAAAGTATTGGAGTTTCAGCTTCAGCATTAGCCCTTTAATGAATATTCAGGACTGATTTCCTTTAGGATTGACTGGTTGGATCTCCTTGCAGTCCAAGGGACTCCCAAGAGCCTTCTCCAACACCACAGCTCAAAAGCATTATTTCTTTGGTGCTCAGTTTTCTTTGTAGTCCAACTCTCACATCCATGCATAACTACTGGAAAAACCATTGCTTTGACTAGATGAACATTTGTTGAAAAAGTAATGTCTCTTTTTTTTTAATACGATGTCTAGTTTGGTCATAGCTTTTCTTCCAACGAGCAAGCGTCTTTTAATTTCATGGCTGCAGTTACTGTCTGCAGTGATTTTGAGCCCCCCAAATAAAGTCTCTTGCTATTTCCATTGTTTCCCCGTCAATTTAAAATGAAGTGATGGAACAGGATACCATGATCTTAGTTTTCTGAATGTTGAGTTTTAAGCCAACTTTTTCACTGTCCTTTTTCACTTTCATCAAGAGGCTCTTCAGTTCCTCTTTGCTTTCCCCCAGAAGGGTAGTGTCATCTGCATAGCTGAGGTTACTGATATTTCCCCCAGCAGTCTTGATTCCAGCTTGTGCTTCATCCAGCCCAGCATTTTGCATGATGTACTCTGCATATAAGTGACAATATACAGCCTTGACATATTCCTTTCCCAATCTGGAACTAGTTTGTTGTTCCATGTCTGGTTCTAAGTGTTGCTTCTTGACCTGCATACAGATTTCTCAGGAGGCAGGTAAGGTGGTTTGGTATTCCCATCTCTTGAAGAATTTTCCTGAGTTTATTGTGATCCACACAGTCAAAGGCTTTGGCGTAGTCAATAAAGCAGAAGTAGATGTTTTTCTGGAATTCTTTTGCTTTTTGATGATACAATGGATGTTGGTGATTTGATCTCTGGTTCCTCTGCCTTTTCTAAATCCAGCTTGAACATCTGGAACTTCATGGTTCATGTGCTGTTAAAGCCTGGCTTGGAGAATTTTGAGCATTACTTTGCTAGTGTGTGAGATGAGTGCAATTGTGCAGTAGTTGGAGCATTCTTTGGCATTGCCTTTCTTTGGGATTGGAATAAAAACTGATCTTTTCCAGTCCTGTGGCCACTGCTGAGTTTTCCAAATTTGCTGGCATGTTGAGTGCAGCACTTTCACAGCATCATCTTTCAGGATTTGAAATAACTCAGCTGGAATTCCATCCCCTCCACTAGCTTTGTTCACAGTGATGCTTCATGATAATTTGTCTGCAGTTGCTACATGATATATTTCTCTGTTGTTTTATTGAAATCTCTGCTTGTGAGGAAATCCAGTTTCTCGTTTGCTAATGTGATGGAAGGACCAGTTGTATTGATTGTATTTTATTTGCCTGTATAAATAGAGATTTGTCCTTTTAGACTGATGAAGAGGGTGCGGGGTGGGCCATGTACCAGCGCATCCATCCTTACAGGAATTTAGCAGTGCTCACCTCCCCTGCACCCCCACTGCTTCTCTGTGTCAAGCATGGGGCTGGGAGTTCTAGTGTAACTTTTCTGGTCCTTACTATCATTCTTCAAGGTAGTTATCACTATACCTAAGGTAGACATAGAGAAGCCATGTTCAAGACTTTTCATGATTAGCATATGCAATTCAAATCCAGATTCTTCTGGCTTCAGTATCCCAAGACACACCTGAAATGCACTCTCTGAATTCAGGAAAAAGTACAGAACAGGTACCCGGCTGATGCCCTCGGCCAGTGGTTCTCAACCGGGAGCAATTTTTTTCACTGCCATCCCCTCAAGGGACAAAATAAAACACAGACGTCAGAATGGGACAAAATGTTTGCAAATGAAGCAAGCAACAAGGGATTAATAAAAATATATAAACAGCTCATGCAGATCAATTAAAAAAATGATAAAAAAAAACCTGAGTGGAAGACTTAAATAGATGTTTCTCCAAAGAAGGCATGCAGATGGCCAACAAATACATGAAAAGATGATCAACATCACTAATTAGTGGAGAAATGCAGATCAAAACTCCAGTGAGGTATCTGTCATCTTTCATGGGTCAGAATGTCCATCATCAAAAATCTACCAAAAAAATCTACAAAAAAATCTACAAATGCTAGAGAAGGTATGGAGAAAAGAAACCCTCCTGCACTGTTGGTGGGAATGTAAATTGGTACAGCCACTATGGAGAACAGTAGGGAGGTTCCTCAAACAACTAAAAATAGAGCTACCATATGACCCAACATTTGGCCGCATATTGGAGAGAATTTTGGTAGTTATGTTTGGGTGAGGGCTGCTACTGGTATCTGTTTTGTAGAGAATAGATCCTGCTAAACATCCCGGGGATGATGCTAAACATTCTAGAATACACAGGATAGTGCCTTCCCCTTCCTGAAACAACAAAAAATTATCTGGACCATAATGCCAGCAGGGCTGAGGCCGAGAAATTCTGCCCTAGGCAATATCAGTGATGCTAATATACACATGGCCTGATTTTTCAAGAAAGTAGATAAGTGAATTTCAGTTATTAAACTTTTTAAATCTCCGGTTGGACACTGTGAATAAGATCACGATGCAAAGTCAGGAGGTCTGTATTTTCTTAAAATTTGACTTTAAAATTTTATAGCTGCCTGTTTTCCAAGCATCTTTCCTTTATAAAGATGACACAGGTCATTGTGATTGAAACACCTGATTTTCCCTGATGTGCTCAGCGTTACCTCTGACAACGGCTCTGAAATGAGATTTCTTTCTCTGGTGCTGATGTCAAGAGAAGAGAAAGGCAGCATCACTAAATGAGTCATGCAACAGTAATTCTAAGAACCTTCCTGCTTCCCCTTGGCAGTCAAGCATGGTTATTTTCTCCTTATCTTTAAGTTTGGCACGTAGGTTTATTTGCTTATTTATTTAATAATCACGTAAACAGTGTTTAAACCCGGGTCTGGCTCAGTGGGTAAAAGCATCTGCCTACAACGCAGGAGACCCAGGTTCGATCCCTGGGTCAGGAAGATCCCTGGAGAAGGAAATAGCAACCCACTCCAGTACTCTTGCTTGGAAAATCCCATGAACTGAGAAGCCTGCTAGGCTACAGTCCATGGGGACGCAAAGAGTCGGACACGACTGAGCGACTTTCTCTAAACAGTGTTTTGCATGTGCCTAGCACAGAGTCGGACATGACTGAAGCAACTTAGCAGCAGCAGCAGTACTGTTAGAAATGCTTTAAAATATTGATTCACTTAATTCTGAAAGACAAGCCCGCATGTTTCATATTATTATTATCTACTTTTTATAGATGAGTCTCCCTGGTGGCTCAGTGGTAAAGAATCTGTCTTCTAAGAAGGAGACGTGGATTCGATCCCTGGGTGGGGAAGATCCTCTGGAGAAGGAAATGGCAACCTACTCCAGTATTCTTGCCTGAGAAATCCCGTGGACAGAGGAGCCTGATGAGCTGCAGTCCATGGGGTCACAAAAGTGTCAGATGACACTTAGTGAATAAACAACAACTTTATTATAGAGGAGGAAACCAAGATCCAGAGAAGCTGAGTAATTTGCTCAAGGTCACACAGCTTGTAAGTTACAGAGGTAGGAGTTATACTCCGCCATCTCTGCTCTTACCCACTTTACCATGCTCTTTAAGAATTTAAGCTTTTAAATGGGCAGAAGCACAGCTGTTTTGGCAGCATCTTCATGAGTTTTGAAATAAAAGATATTTTTTAAGTTTCATTTCAGATTGGTTAGGTAAACAAATAACCATTCCTGAATGAGAGTGAGTGGTAATGTGTATAGTTTTATTTTTCACTATTTAGATACTTCTGAATGTGCAGTTTTCCAGCGTCACAAGGACTTGTGAGTTTTCTTCATTATTTATTTATACTACTGAAAGCAATAGTATTCATAGGCTGTAACTTACAGGATGAATGATCCCTTCAAGAAACTTTACATTTTGGTTTCTTGGCCCTTTGAACATTTTCTGTGGCATCCCGTGTGGTCCATACCAAGTGGGATATGGTGGATGTGGGTACATTGATTCCCAACCTGATCTTGCTAAAGCCAATCAACCTTTGTCATTTAGATTGTGGGAATGACCCTGTCCATCTCTTGCTCTGTTGAATTTCCAGCATATGGTAAAACCTATGAAGAGAAAAACAATTTGAGTAGATGTTTAAATAGAAGTGCCAATTTAGCATACTTTATTCTGCATTAGAAGAAGACATGATCTTGCAAGTCTATGATGAAACATACAATACACAGAGGGTTCAGAAAAACCAAGATGGGAGTAGAGAATCTCCATCAATTTCAGCTGAATGAATGAATGAATACATGGGTGGAAGAATTTATGTTTTAAAACATCGCTTGTCAAGGTTATGTATGGGTGTATACTTTAAAAGGAAGCATCTTCTGTCTTGAACGGGAAGATACTGGGGGAAGAGGAGGTTGTGGCCGTGGGAACCGCTGATGACAGATGACAGTTCTATGCCAGCTGCCTTCTCAGGCTTCTGACCCAAGCTTCCCAGTATTCAGGTGATGGAACATAACTCACTTTGCATTGCCCCGCGGAAAACCTGAAGATCCTGAGCCATGACAATGGGCTGCAGTTTACATGAGGCAAGGCACAAATTTCTCAATATGAGGAAGAAAGGCTCAGCGCTCTTGAACAGCTTTAGTCTGGCCAGCCAGAAATACCAAAACCGTGCACAGGGGCTCTTGAACCACCCTCCATCACCCCTGAAACATTCGAGGAACTGCGGTAGATGTGGAAACCGTTTTAGTCCTTCCTGTATATTTCAGGCCCAGTGAACTCAGATTTGCATGTAGAAGCAAGAAGTGAATCCATTTCAGAAGTGTCAAAAGACTCACGTTGCATCCATTATTGTCCCATATCCTTTTCTTTTATTATTACGGTTCATCAATTTGGCTTTTATGGAATACCTTTTCCGTCTAAAAAAGTGTTGATTCAGGAAATAGTTTGACATTAAGCCAGAATTTGTTATTCAACAGCAAATAAACAGGGATAAACTCCCATAGCTAAGACTCTGATAAGGTTCTGTAAGTGTTGTCTCTTTGTCTATGGTGCTAAAACACATATATCTTGGTTAATTGACTAAAAGAAGCAAACAATAGGAAATTGGATTTAAAAGAGTCATTTTCATTCCATATCCAGTGGAATTGGTTTCTAACATATTTCCGCATTTAATGTGAATCTGCTTTTAAAAATAAAGACAGCCGGTGATACACTTTGTCTGCCATTAAGAGAGCATCCAACAGGGGGTAACGGGTTTCTGCCGAGCCGGTTACAAAGTTGCCCAGAGAGGTTAAAAATATAGAGGATCATCAACGTTATAAGGGGGTTCGGGGCTTCAACTTCTGCTGCTAATAGAAAAAGAAGCTAGGTTGTGTTGTAATGTACTAGGAAACTGCTCAATATATAGAAAATTCTTTACTATTGTCATGGGTACTGATCTTGTGTATTGAGTGTTTACATAAGCCACATGTGTGTGTGCATGCTAAGTCCCTTCAGTTGTGTCCGACTCTTTGTGACCCTAAAGACTGTAGCCTATCAGGCTCCTATGCCCATGGGGATTCTCCACCCAAGAATACTGGAGTGGGTTGCCATGCCTTCCTCCAGAGGATCTTCCCGACCCAGTGATCAAACCCGCGTCTCTCACTGGCACGTGTGTTCTTTACCACTAGCTCCACCCAGGGAGCCTTTGTCTAAGCCTTGCGTTGTGTTATCTCCTGGTCACACATTATTGAACTGAATACTCCCAGCAACTTTAGGAGCCAGGTGCAACGGCGCCCCACTCCACTACTCTTGCCTGGAGAAGCCCATGGACAGAGGAGCCCACTAGGCTGTAGTCCATGAGGTCATGAAGAGTCGGACACAACTACGTGACTTCACTTTCACTTTTCATTTTCATTTATTAGAGAAGGAAATGGCAACCCACTCCAGTGTTCTTGCCTGGAGAATCCCAGGAATGGCAGAGCCTGGTGGGCTGCCGTCTGTGGGGTTGCACAGAGTCAGACATGACTGAAGCGACTTACCAGCAGCTCTTATTAAACCCATTTTTCAGAAGGAAAGACTGAGGCTTGATGTGACTTTTCTAGAGTTACCAACCATGAGTTGGATTTGTAGTCATATTTGAAATCTTATGACTTCAAAGACTATTTCCGCCCTCTGATTGACTCAAAGCCTTAGGGACCTTTGTTCTTACATTAGTGAAAACTGATCTGATATCGATCAGATTTGGTTAACCTTAGGTAGTCCTTGCAGTTCTTTTATTAGGACTAACCTGCTTATAATCATAGTGAAATATGTGGATGAAAGAATGGCTGAGTGGATGAATGGATAGATGGATAAGTGGATGAATGGGTGGATGGATGGATAGATGGATGGATGGATAGATGGGTGAGTGGGTGGATGGGTGGATGGATGGATGGATAGATGTGTGGATGGGTGGATAGGTGGATGGATGGATGGATGGATGGATGGGTGGATAGGTGGATGGATGAATACATAGACTGACCAACTAATGACTCAGAATGAAGATTGGCAAAGAGTATGCATATAGTTTTCATAACAGTAAATATAAATACCAATAAATAAATGAAAATATGTTCACATATACATATACGTGTGCTTTGTATATAAATGTGGAAAGTTTCACCTGTATATATCAATAATTGACATATCATATTAGAAATCATCGTATTTGATGGCATAGGTATTTTGTAGAATGTCAGAGAAAGTGTGGAATGGTACATTTTTCTATGGAAGACAATTTAGAAATTCTTATTTAAAAACAAAGTGCATATTCATTTGCCCAGCATGTCCAACTCTTGGGTTTATATATTTTCACTTTCACTTTTCAAGTTTGCAAAGGTGCAAATTGCTCAACTGGAGCAGAGAAGGAAGAAAAATTGGAGCAAACAAAATGCCTAATGATGAAGGGTAAGAAGCCAGGAAGCATTCAAGGAGTGAAGAGGATCTTCATGGGCCCGAGATGGTGTCTGCAGGACTAAGGGAAGAGTCCAAGAGCCAGACCTGTGTTAGGAAAACTCATTGAGTAAACATACTTGGGACTTCCCTGGTGGTCCGATGGTTAAGAATCCTCCTGATCAGGGAAGATTCCACATGCTGAAGAGCAGCTAAGCCCGTGCCCCACAGCTACTGAGCCCCCCTGCTGCAGCCAGAGAAGCCGCCGCAGTGAGAATCCTGTGCACCGCACCTGGAGGGGCAGCCCCGCACACTGCAGCTCGAGAAAGCCTGTGCATGGCAGTGAAGACCCAGCACGCCAATGAATAAATTCATTTGTGAAAACACTCACACTGTGTCTGTCTATACAGGATGAAATTGCAACAGATAACTAAGGGGTTGAGAAGGAGGGTGACTTTTGTGGTTTCTGTAGAGCTTGACTGAGAAGGGAGCAGGAGAGGAACCCGAGTTTTGCTTTTAAACTTATACAAGATGAATCCATTCTGGAGACCTGCCGTGCACCCTCATGCCTGTGGTTAGCAACGTGGTATGGCGCTCTCAACTGTTGCTTACGAGGGCAGATGGGGCCCATGTTAAGTGTTCTTATAACACACAGGACACAAGGAAATGTTTGGCGGTCAGGAGTGTGTCTGTCACCTCGGTTGTGATGATGGCATCACGCAGGTGGATGTATGATACACCATACATCCACGTGTGTGAGATATAGACTGTGTGCGTCTGTATCCAAACTCGTCACGTTGTCCCCATGAGATATGCAGGGGTTTTTGTCTATCAGTTGTACCTCAGGGCTTTCCTGGTGGCTCAGTGGTAAAGAGTCCACCTAGCAACCCAGGAGACATGGGTTCCTTCCCTGGCCCGGGAAGATCCCACGTGCTGCAGAACTAAGCGCATGTGCCGCAACTACTGAGCCTGTCTGTGCCCTACGGCCCTGGAGCCACAGCTCCCCAGCCTGTGAGCCTCAAGCAGTGAAGCCCAGGCACCCTGGAGCCCAGGCTCCGCAACAAGAGAAGCCCCACGTTGAGAAGCCCCCACACCACAACATTGCAACACAACGTGCTGCTAAGAGTGGCCCACACAGCAACGGCCAAAGACTCAGCACGGCCAAAAACGAATTACAAATAAATGAAATTATTTAAAAATTGCACCTCAGTAAAGCTGTTAAAAAGATTATACTTTGATTCCTTTTGATCTTCAACAAACATCCTCTACTTTGATAATTAAATACACTTCAGTTACAAAACAAAAAAGAGCTTCCATTTTTGCAAACAAGATCTGATGGACCCCTCACGCCCAAGCTGATGTCCATCCACTTAGACGTCAACCTAGATAGCCTGTGTTGGACACAGGCAACCCAAATTGCTTTGAAAATGTGTGTAAGAGAGACTTAAAAGGAGGTATGCCTAAAAATCGCTCGAGTTAAAAATTATATCCTGGCTAAGATTTGGGGTTGTTTTGTGCTCTGAAATAGGGTGGTTGGCTGCTGGCAAATTTCTGAAAATGACAAAGCTACTTTTTTAAGCCTAATGGTTTGGCCACATAGGAAAATGAAATTCCCCAGGTGCTGCAGACCCTTGTCATTCATCGGAGGGCTGGCAAAATCATGATCTTTATCCTCCCGGCTGTGTGTGTGTCTGTCGGGGACTGTGGGCCGCTCAAAGTTGTATACTATTATTTTTATTCATCTCTGGGTCATTTCATCTTCCTGTGCCAGCCGCATGAATGGCTGTGTATGAAAATTGTATTTTGTGCTGAGTTTCCCACTGTGAAAGATGTTTACTATATATTTATGGAAACACTGCAATAACAAAACCCTTTCTATAGCCTTTCAATTTGCTGTAAGGGCAGATAAAATATTTTTATCTCGAACTGAACTTCATACCTTGGGAGATGCAGTAGGCCCGACTTGGAATAATAAAACACTTCAGAGAAAGGCTGGCGCTGTTCAGATTGGTTCAGAAACCTGGGCACTCCACTCGGCGGACCTCCATGCCTTTTAAAGGTGCTGACTGAATACACAAAACCTAGAGCTAAGCACTGCAATGTCGGCATCATTAAATAGAAAAAGAAATCTTTGTATTTATTAAGTACTTTTGCATTGTGTCCACAGAGATGCGGGGCAGCTCACTGAGCAGTGTTTCTTTCATTCTGGGAAATAGAGGAGGGTGGCCGTCACCCCGTGTACTGAAAATCTTGACTCTGCACCTTCGTTTAGGCTTTAGCTTTGAAACTTTTGTTTAGTAGATTGCAGTTGGGAGAAATAATACAGAGAGATCTCTTGTAGGCTTTACCCTGTTTCTCCCCTGCCATGGGAATATTTCACAAAACTATGTATCACGTCACATCTGAGATACTGATGTTGGCGCAGAACAGCCCACTGATGCTGCTCAGATTTTCCCAGATTGCCTTGTGCTCATTTGCATGTGTGCGCTTCATTCTACACAAATTTATTGTGAGCATAGGTTTGGGGATCCACCACCACAGATGAGATACTGAGTACATCCATCCTAAGATTCCTGTTGATAATCACATCCACCTCCGCTCACCAGCATCCACCCCCATCCCTAGCCTCTGTCCACACTGCTCTGTCCTCCGCTAATAAAACCCTGTCATTTCAAATACGTTACAGAAGTGAGATCACACAAATTTATTTTTTCAACTTTTTGTTTTACATTGGAATATAGCCAATTAACAATGTTGTCACAGTTTCAGGTGAATAGCAAAGTGACTCACCCAGGCATATACATGTATCCATTCTCCCTCAAACTCCCTCCCATCCAGACTGTCACATAACATTGAGCAGAGTTCCCTGTGCCACACAGCAGGTCAGTGCGGGTTATCCATTTAAATATAGCACTGGGTACCTGTCCATCCCAAACTCCTGATCATCCTTTCCCCATCCTTTTCTCCCAGCAACCATACGCTTGTTCTCTAAGTCTGTGAGTCTGTTTTGTAAATAAGTTCATTTGTCTCATTTCTTTTTAAATTCCACATATAAGTAGCATCATACAATCTTTCTCTGTATGGCTTAATGCACTCCATATGACAATCTCTAGGTTTATCACTGTTGCTGCAGACCAAATTATTCTATTCTTTTTAATGGCTGTGTAATAGTCCATTGTATGTACGTATCATGTTTAACCTTTTGGGACTGGTAACTCCAGCACCATCATTCCCTGAGTTTTATCTGAATGACTGAGTCCATCAATCATTTGTTTTTTTCTCACTGCTCAGTAATACCCCACTGTACCTGCTATGTGCCATGGTCTGTTTAACCACTCACCTGTTGAAAGACATCTGGGCCATGTGTGGCTCTCACAAATACAGCTGCTGTGAACATTGCTGGGCATGTTTTAGTGTGAGCGTGAGTCTCACTGCTCTGGGATAGATACCAGGAAGAAGGCTTTGGCAATTTTTGATTCATACACATTGCTTGTTCAAATGCTCGGTGCTATCTGACTCTTTGTGACTCCCTGGATTGCAGCACTCCAGGCTTCCCTGTCCTTCACCAACTCCCAGAGTTTGTTCAAACTCATGTTCATTGAGTCGATGATGTTATCCAACCATCTCATCCTCTGTTGCCTCATTCTGCTCCTGTCCTCATTCTTTCCCAGCATCAGGGTCTTTTCCAGTGAGTCAGCTCTTCACATCAGGTGGCCAAAGTACTGCAACTTCAGCTTCAGCCTCAATCCTTCCAATGAATATCCAGGGTTGATTTCCTTTAGGATGGACTGGTTTGATCTCCTTGCTTCCCAAGAGACTTTCAAGAGTCTTCTCTAGCACCACAGTTCAAAAGCATCAATTCTTTGGATCTAAGCCTTCTTCATGGTCCAACTCTCACATCCATACAGATTACAGAAAACATTAACACGCTGTCCCTATTGGAGGTGAGTGCTAGTCACACACACCAGTCAAAGGAAAGATGTAAGATCTTACCCAGATCTAAATGTTTATTTCTGCATAAGCAGAGGACTAAATATGGACACTATCTAGCATTTAGGCAGCATCCACCTTATACCAGTCTGTATACCAAGCCTGTTGTGTGTACTCACTCACTTGTCCTCATAGCATCCTTAGGAGGTATGAACCACCATCACCCCCACTTATAGATGAAGAGTCAGACAGAAAACACTCCAGTCCCTTGCCATATCGCTACAATCTGTGGCACTGAGAGTTAGGCAAGCTGGCTTGAGAATCCCTCATTTGAAGCACCAACAGTGATGTGAACCTCACTCCCAGATCTGTGGGTCAACCCTTCTGGGTGGGATGAGGTGGCATCGGGTTGGGTCAGCATCTGTCAAACTGTCCCTGCAAAGAAAGGACACGTGAATTAGTGGGTATAGGACAATGGCTTGCTGACTTGACCGCCTCTCAACTCACTGCTGTGAGCTAAGCTCACTTTATTCGACCATCTCAGACAGATGGAGGTTTCTTCTGGCTTTTAGATCTCTAAGAAGTCGATTTCACAATCCTCCCTTGGTTACACGCTGCGATATTTCACAGCTCTCACTGGCGGTATGTTCTGCCTTTCTGTGTGGCCCAGATCTGTCTCACCGAAAGCTGAGCCCCCGGTCATTTGTCTCCCTTCAGTGAAGATGTGGAATTGATGGCCCCACATCTCCTCGACAGTACAACTTAAAGGTACTTGTTTCTAACAGAATCTCACGTGGCCGCTTTACATGAATCATGCGGCTTTCCATCCTCTGAAGGCATTTCATATTTCCACCAGGCTTATAAAGTATTTAATATTTTCATATGCTCCAGTGTAAAGCCATCTGTTGCAGTGACAGGACAAAATGTGGAAGGCAAGAACAAGCGTATGTTTAGGGAACGATTCCATGGAATGTTAACAAGAAAGCTATGTGCTACGCTGGGTGTCTTGTCGAAAATGGCCAGGGATTTGGGAGGCATGGCCCCTGGCAGTGGTATTTATAAATAGGCAGTTATAGATGACACTTGCCCTTTCACTCCTGTCCTGTAAATTTAGACTGGACTGCAGTGTACGTGGCGGCAGGGATCTCTCTAAGGGGAAGTAGTGGCATCGTCTGATTTTCAGATCTTTATTTCATCTTGGTTTTCCACATGTGTTTTAACTTTTTTAAAAAATTGGAGGATAGTTGTGTTGTAATGTTATGTTAGTTTCTGCTATACAACTGCGTGAATCAGCTACATGTATACATTCATCTCTTCCCTCTTGTGTTTTAAGTTTTGTCATTCTTTCGGCCACTGCATTGGGAACAACCTGCTGCATGCTAGACTCATGAGTTGCTGAAATTGTGTTTCAGAAGAGTTACAGCTGTTTCTCTGGGCCTAACTTCTTCTTCTTTTGTTAAAAAAAAACATTTTTAACTGGAGGATAATTGCTTTACAATATTGTGTTGATTTCTGCTGTACATCAACTTGAATCAGCCGTAGGTATACATATATCCCCTCCCTCTGGAAGCTCCCTCCCACCTCCCACCTCATCTCACCCCCTCTAGGTTGTCACAGAGTACCAGATTTGAGCTTCTTGCATCATACAGCAAATTCCCACCAGCTATCTATTTTACATATGGTAATGTGTATCAGTTGTTCAGTTCAGTTCAGTTGCTTAATCCTGTCCAACTCTTTGCGACCCCCATGGACTGCAGCACGCCAGGCCTCCCTGTCCATCACCAACTCCCAGAGTTTACTCAGACTCATATCCATCGAGTCAGTAATGCCATCCAACCATTTCATCCTCTGTCATCCCCTTCTCCCGCCTTCAATCTTTCCCAGCATCAGGGTCTTTTCTATGAGTCAGTTCTTCGCATTAGGTGGCCAAAGTATTGGAGTTTCAGCTTCAGCATCAGTCCTTCCAGTTCAGGACTGATTTTCTTTAGGATGGACCAGTTGGATCTCCTTGCAGTCCAAGGGACTCTCAAGAGTCTTCTCCAACACTACAGTTCAGAAGCATCAATTCTTCGGCGCTCAGCTTTCTTTACAGTCCAACTCTCACATCCATACATGACTAGGGTATGTTTCAATGCTATTCTCCCACACTTTCCTCCCTACCCACCCGTGTGTCCATAAGTCTTTTCTCTATGTCTGCATCTCCATTGCTGCCCTACAAATGGGTTCATCAGTACTATTTTTCTAGATTCAATATATATGTGTTAATATACAATATTTGTTTTTCTGACTTACCTCAGTCTCTGTAATAGGCTTTGGGTTCATCCACCTCATTAGAACTGACTCAAATGCATTCCTTTTTTAAGACTGAGTAGTATTCCATGGGCGATGGACAAGGAGGCCTGGAGTGCTATGATTCATAGGGTTGCAAAGAGTCGGACACACTGAGCAACTGAACGGAACTGAATATTTCATTGAATATATGTACCAGAACTTCTTTATCTGTTATCTGTCGGTGAACATCTAGGTTGCTTCCACATCCTGACCATTGTAAACAGTGCTGCAATGAACACTGGGGGTACGTGTGTCTTTTTCAGTTATGGTTTCTTCCAGGATATATGCCCACATGTACTAAAATTGAAATGATACAGAGAAGATTAGCATGGCCCCTGCACAGGGATCTAACTTCTCATACACATGGTGTGGTCTTGCTAATGCAGAAACAATCAGATGCAGGTCCATTGTGGCTGCCCACTTGAACAGGAGGATATCGGCCCAGTCCTCTAAAAACTGTTGCAATACCCTAATGCCGCTTGCTGAAAACTCAAAGCGAATGTCTCTGAGGTGGGGCCCGTTGCTCTTGGGGGAACACCATGGCTAACATGCAGTGAGGATCAGACCTGACAAGCATATAAGGGGCACGTGCCTTGCCTGGCTTATTTCAGCCTCCTAAGCCTCTTCCCTGGCGGGGCCCCTCACTGTCTTCATTTCATAGATGAGGGAGCCATTTTCAAGAGGGTGATTCCCCCAAGGTCACACAGCTCATGGTGGGCAAACCCTGGATCTGACCACAGGCAGGCTTGGTCCATAAACTGGATACGTCATCACTATGTCTTATAACTGACGTTAGTAAAATAGGAGAATCTTGTTCACTGCCTTGCAGACCAGTTCTTCCAATGGTGATATCAGCTGGAACATGTCAGTCAAAAGAGGGCAGACTGTCGCAGCGTGGCCTCTGCAAGCTTCAGTTCTCAGCTACTTCTTCCTTTTTTTTTTTTGGCCACACCAGGCAGCCTGTGGGATCTTAGTTCCCCAGCCGGCAATGGAACCCACACCGCCTGCATTGAAAGTGTGGAGTCTTAAACACTGGACGGCCAGGGAAGTCCCTCTCAGCTACTTTAAAAATAGTTTATTTTTGGCTGTTTTGGATCTGCCTAGCTGTGTGGGCTTTTCCCTAGTTGTAACAAGCTGGGGCTACTCTCTACTTGGGGTACATGGGCTTCTCATTGAGGTAGCTTCTCTTGTTGCAGAGCACAGGCTCAATAGTGGTGGCCCATGGGCTGATTTGCTCTGAGGCATGTGGAATCGTCCCAGATCAGGGATCGAACCTGTCTCTCCTTCAATGACAGGCAGATTTTTTTTTTTTTTTAACCACTGAGCCATCAGGGAAGCCTCCTCTCAGCGACTTTTTTAATTTTCATAATTTATTTTGTTTATTTATTTTCAGCTGTGTTGGGTCTCCCTTGCTGTGCTGGCTCTTCTCTGGTTGTGACAAGCAGGGGCTACTCTCGAGTCGCGGGGTGTGGGTGTCTCATCTCGGTGGCCTCTCTCGTTGCAGAGCACGGGCTCTTGGGCGTGAGGGCTTCAGTATTTGCAGCACGCGGGCTCAGTGCTTGGGGCTCCCGGGCTCTAGAGCACAGGCTCAGTAGTTGGAGTACAGGGCTTAGCTTCTCCATGGCAGGTGGGATCTTCCTAGATCAAGGATTGAACCTGTGTCTCTTGCATTGCCTCCAAGCCACCAGGAAAGCCTCGTTTCAGCTACTTTTTAACTCTGTGAGTAAAGTTCAGTGAGCCCCAGGGGGAAGCTTGCAGAAGGAACTTGATGTGAAAACAGATGAACAGCTCTTGAGAGTGCTACAGCAAAAGAAGGTCATACTGGGGACCTCCACCCCCCAGACCCCTCCTTTATATCAGTTTTGAACTATTTTCTACCAACTTGTGAAAAAAGTGTCTTAGATCATTCACCTGCTTTCAGTCCTGTTAATAAATGGATTGACAGGGTATGTAAGAACCTAGGTCCCAACGGTAGCCATGTCAAAAGAAGACAGTTTCTGGTTAGTTACCCCCAGGCTGATAAAGTTCATGATATAGTAGGATTTAGGGGGATTTTTAAAAACTGGAGGGTAATTGCTTTCCGCGTTGTGTTAGTTTCTGCTGTATAAGGAAGTGAACCGGCTTTATGTATACATATACCACCACCAACCAGAACCTTCCAATCCCCGTCCAATCCCACCCCTATAGGTCATCACAGAGCACTGCTCCAAGCTCCCTGTGCTACACAGCAGCTTCCGTGTGTGTGTGTGTGTGTGTGTGTGTGAGAGAGAGAGAGAGTTGCTCAGTCATGTCTGATTCTTTGGGACCCCATGGACTGTAGCTCATCAGGCTCCTCTGTCCACAGAATTCTCCAGGGAAGAATACTGGAGTGGGTAACCATTCCCTTCTCCAGGGGATCTTCCCCACCCAGGGATCAGACCCAGGTCTCCTGCATCACAGGCAGATTCTTTACCATCTGAGCCACGAGGGAAGTAGCATATATGTGTCAATCCTGTTCTCCCGATTTGTCAACCCCCCCCACCACTTCCTCCCCTGTGTCCACATCTCTGTTCTGTATGCCTGCATTTCTCTTTCTGCCCTGCAAATAGATTCATCTGTAAGCAGGGATATATATTTTCCAAAGAGCAAGATTTCTCATCAGATCAAGTGAAGAAAAACAATCAGGGTAGCTGAGAGAAAAGACCAGTTAGCTTCTAAACACCATTCATTTATTTCAGTCAACTCTCTCAGTGGGACATGAGGGTTTCTTCTGTAAGAATTCCTTTTAGAGCCATGGGTTTTGCCTGTGGGTTTCCATCTCGACAATCAGGTGATAATGATGGGCTATAAACCTCATGGAGACAGAGAACAGGTGAACAATGTGTAATTAATCGCTAACACAATGCCTGGGCCATGTTAGGACCTCAATAAATGTTTTCAGAGAATGTATGATCCTATTGGATTATGCCAGAATATTTATTATCTGTTGCATCCTGGTAAACCCAAGTCATAATTTTATCTAATAACTGGATGATGCGTTCAGAACCCTATTAGAGGAAAGCGTGGTATTCCTACTCACTAGTTTCTTCTCTCCTAAAGCCGAGAAATGTGGGTAATTATTTTCTGAGTTATGCCTAGGAAGAGCAATGACACCACTGTATCTAGCCTCCCCTCTAAAATATTGTTACAACCTCGTTTAGGGTTTACGGCAGCAGCAATGTTGCAGAGTCCTTTCCCCCAGCGCTCTCCATTGGCAAAACACAGCTTACGGTTAATGCAACAGTGAAAATAAATTATTACCATTCTCCGATCGTGTGACAGGTCAGTAATTAACTTATGTCACCAGTTGGCCTTCCACAACTGTGTTTATTCAGCTCCATGGAGCACTTCTCAGGGAAAAGGGAAAGATCAGCAAGGCAGTCTTTGTTTACTGTGGATGCTAAATGCGGGTGGAATACATCTTTTCCTATTGAGGAGGGAATAAGTTGGTTGTTAGTACATGATTTTCCATTCTCCCAAATGATATGGTTATTCAGGGAATTTGAAAGCTACCCTGGAATTAGAAAAGCATAAAGAAATTGCCCTTTATGTGCTAATTGAGCTATTGTGCCTGTTTTCTTTGGTTCCTTTTTCCTGTATAGTCATAGCAAAGAGCTGTGCATTAAAAAAAAAAAGTATGAAAAATTTTAATTAAAAGAAAAATGTGTTTTTTTCCCATTGTAGGTTAAGTGCCTATCATCCAGCTAAGGGACAATGGTATTAGATTTGTAATAAGTACAAGTAAAGCTTTTCATTTTGATTGGATTGGGTGTATTTTTCATCAGCATCTCCTGCGTGAGCCATGATTCCAAAGACAGAGACTTGTAATCTTCTGCAGTGGGAACGATGCAGCTTAAAAATCAATAGGGCAGGAGGTGTTTCAAGTTCTCATTATTGTAATGTGTCAACATCACTTCAGTGACCCCAGAGTCCTATGTTGGCTGGTTTTTCCCTGATTTATTGTGCAATCTCGCAGGGCAAACTATAATTTCACTTGGAATCAGAACGTCCCCATTTATGGTTTGTGTCCCAGTCTCCAGTCATTAGGGTATTCTCGGGAATCGATCCCTCCTGTTGTTGTTAAGAGCTGAATGAAGTTGTCACCCGCTTCGATTACAAAGGCGCTGGGGGAAAAGGAGGCGGTGAGGGCAAGGACCTTGCAGGAGCGAGCTAGGCTTGGCGAAGGGCTTCCTGGCTGTGCGTCTGCCGCCACTGGGAGGACTTCCACCTTTTCTCAGGACCCTCTTACAGAAAAGCCCCACCGCCGACGTGGAGCGGTGCTTCATCGCTTCTCGCGCATCTTATGGATGACGGCATCCTCCTTTTAAAACAAGAGGCGAGAGCCTTCCTTGAAAGTCTGTTCTGGCACATTTTCTAGAACTTGTTGAGTCACGTCGAGTCTTCTTAAATCATCTGATTGAAGAACAACTTCTCTGATTGTCACTCTGAGCCTATAAAGCCAGAGTCTTGCATCCTTTTCCTGGTTGGCAAAATAGCTAGGAACTTAGTGAAACTTCCTGTAAGAAGATTACCCTCTGATTTCAGAATGCATGTGCACACGTGTGCACACACACACACACTGAAAGCGCCTTTCACTGGAGGGTAATTGATGAATGACTATATGATAGTTTTAAGTCATCCTATAGCATCCATAGCAAGTCTACATGCTAGGCCCCTTCAGTCGAGTCCAGCTCTGTGTGACTTTATGGACTGAAGCCCACCAGGCTCCTGTGTCCATGGGGTTCTCCAGGCAAGAATACTGGAGTGGGTTGCCATGTCCTCCCTCCAGGGGATCCTCCCCACCCAGGAACCGAACCCATGTCTCTTATGTTTCCTGCTTTGGCAGGTGGGTTCTTTACCACTAGAGCCATCTTGGAAGGCCCAAAGACTTTAAAAACGGGTCCACATTTAAATTTTAAAAAAAATCTTAAAAGTTTTTAAGAGCTCCATTTATCAAAGTCCCTGACTCTCTCTCATTCTAGGACATACGTTCACTTTATAGACAGTTACTGGGTTCTATTCTGGGTGCCAGGTACCCCTTTTCATTTTCTTTTAAAAGTATGCCTATTTCTTTGTCTGGTTGTGCCGGGTCTTAGTTTGGCACACAGGTTCTTTAATCTTCCTTGCGGCATTTGGGATCTTGGTTGCAGCGTGAAGGGTCTTTAGCTGTGATATGGAAAAACTGCCAGTTGCAGCGTGTGGGATGTAGTTCCCTGGCCGGGGCTGGAAGCCGGCCCCTGCATTGGGAGTGCAGGATCTTAGCCACTGGACCATCAGGAAAGAGCCATGTACCTTTCTAAGCTGCTAAGTCGAGTGGTTCTTCCTCTGAGGCTCTTCATTGATACAGTGAGTTCTCCTTGAGTCTCCCAGCCCTCTCTGGACTTGCTTTCTCCTCTGAATTCAACCCCCTGGTGGCTCAGTTATAAAGAACCTCTCTGCCAATGCAGGAGACCCAGGTTCGATCCCTGGGTTGGAAAGATCCCCTGGAGAAATGAATGGCTACCCACTGCAGTATTCCTGCCTGAAGAATCCCATGGACAGAGGAGCCTGGAGGGCTAGCAGTCCATGGGGTCGCAGAGAGTTGGAGATGACTGAGTGCTAGATTCACTCACTCGATTCACTAAATGATTGACAGAGATCCTGTAGATCCCTGTAGATGCTGCAGAGATAATGGTGAACAAGACAGAGAAATTTCCCTTCTAACTGAGGAAAACTTGCTCTTGAGGGCTCAGAGGGATGGAGCCCTGGTTCCCTTGATTCCTGAAAGTGGATGGGGTTATTCCCTCCTTAACAGGATATTACCTATTAGAGCTTAAGCATGACCTTGCTTGTTCTTTAGGCACTGACCTTGGGTGGTGAGAGGACATGGGGAGATCAAATGCTTCTACTGGATGTTTCTAACCCATGGGATATTGTGCCTATGTACCTGTCGGGACCCAGATCAACTGTGACCCCAGAGAATGTTGACATCAGAATCCCTGTCCTGCCTACCATTCCTCTTCACAGCCTATAACCCCAGTCCTGTGAAGTTCTCTGTGTGTGTTGAGTTGCTTCCGTTGTGTCTGGCTCTTTGCGACCCCATGGACTGTAGTCCACCACGGTCCTCCTGTCCATGGGATTCTCCAGGCAAGAACACTGGGATGGGTTGCCATGCCCTTCTCCAGGGACATCTTCCCGATGCAGGGATCTAACCCGGTGTCCTGCATTGCAGGTAGAGTCTTTATCATCTGAGCCACCAGGGAAATTCTAGCAGAAGCTGAAGAGGCTTCTGAAACAGACGCGTGATTAGAAGCTCAGATCTTAACTCCACCACTGAGAACCTTGAGCAAGTTTCTTTTTTAATTGGAGTGTAATTGCTTTACATAGTTGTGTTAATTTCTGCTGATCAACAGAGTGAATCAGTCAGAGGTGTACACATATCCCCTCCCTCTAGAGCCTCCATCCCACACCCCCGGATCCCACCCCTCTAGTTCATCACAGAGCACCCAGCTGAGCTCCTTGTGCTAATCAGCAACTTCCCACTAACCATCTATTTCACACATGGTAGTGTATATATTTGGAGAAGGCAATGGCACCCCCACTCCAGTGTTCTTGCCTGGAGAATCCCAGGGATGGCAGAGCCTGGTGGGCTGCCGTCTATGGGGTCGCACAGAGTCGGACGTGACTCAGCAGCAACAGCAGTGTGTACATTTGGAGAAGGCAATGGTAACCCACTCCAGTGTTCTTGCCTGGAGAATCCCATGGATGGGGGAGCCTGGTGGGCTGCCGTCTATGGGGTCGCACAAAGTCGGACACGACTCAGCAGCAGCAGCAGCAGCAGCAGCGTGTAGATGTGACTGCTACTCCCTCAGCTCGTCTCACCCTCTCCTTCCCACATTGAGTCCACACTCCATTCTCATATGTCCGTATCTCCATTCCTGCCCTATCTAATAGGTTCATCAGCACCCTCTTCTAGATTCCATGTGTATGCATAATGTATGATATTTGTTTTTCACTTCCTTCACTTCCTTCACTTTGTAGGATAGACTCTAGATTCATCCACCTCTGAGGAGGTCTTTCCATAAGCTAGGTCTTCCAGCTAAAATTGTTGTTTTTGTTTAGTCTTTCAGTCGTGTCAGACTCTTTGCGACCCTGTGGTCTGTAGCCCACTGGGCTCCTCTGCCAATGGAATTCTCCAGGCAAGAATACTGGAGTGGGTTGTCCTTGCCTTCTGCAGGAATCTTCCTGAGCCAGGGATCGAACCTGGATCTCCTAAGTTGGCAGGCAAATTCTTCACCACTGAGCCACCTGGGAAGTCCTCCTAAAATTATCCTTTACCGTTAAGTGCAATGATAAGGGACTTCCCCGATAATAAGGGCTTCCCCTAAAAACTCAGCTGGTAAAGAACTTGCTTGCAATGTTGCAATGCAAGAGACCCAGGTTCGGTTCCTGAGTGGGGAAAATCTCCTGGAGAAGGGATAGGCTACCCATTCAAGTATTCTTGGACTTCCTTGTGACTCAACTCGTAAAGAATATGCCTAAAGTGTGGGAGACCTGGGTTCTATCCCTGGGTTGAGAAGATCCCCTGGAGAAGGGAAAGGCTACCCACTCCAGTATTCTGGCCTGGAGAATTCCATGGACTGTTTAGTCCATGGGGTCACAAGGAATCGGACAAGCCTGAGCGACTTTCACTTTCACTTCACTTCATTAAGTCCAAGCCTGTAGTCTCTCCTTTCATAAGTGCAACCTTCTGTTTATTTTATACCTGATCATCCTGCTTATCTTTCAGAGTTTAAGCAGTGATGCTAAAAGAGTTTTTCTTTTTCTTTCAAGTGTAATGTCAGCCCAGAGGGGAGGGTAGTCACATGCCTCTAGTGACACTGAGCATCCTCAAGATAAGAGCCCACATATCTCGGGGGGAGCTGTGCACACCTGCTTGATGGGACCTACACCAACGGTGTTCTGACAAGTGTGGCTAATTCTGAGCTTCCTCATAGCCCTCCTGTTGGGAATCTATTTGCTTTGGATCGAGGATGCTGGTGCCTCCAGCTTCGACTTCACACTCCTCTCTCCTTAGACATCAGCTGGTTTATTTTAGAGATCACTTGAGAACCTCATACATTCGTTTTCCCAGTCCTGTGGGCACCAGGTTATGCTTTCACTGGCTGGTGGAGACACAGATTATGAGAGCTGTGGTAGAATAAGGGATGTTCTGTGGTTTCTCCCTTTAATGATAAACTAAATGGTGCTCAATTCAAAGTGCAGAGGGCTCAAGAAGACAGGCAGGCAGAAGTAAGCCTGAGACCTGCCTTACCTACTTTTTAGATACACTGAGCTTTGAAAGCTCCCAATAGTGGACAGATGGATGACTGTGAGAGATCCTAAGGCTGCATTCTCCCGCTGCCATGTGAGTTTTCTGAAAACTCCATTTACATGCATTTGATTGCAGACTCGCAAACTTTATTGTCCAAAAGCAGAAGAAAGTGTGTCAAGTCGGTATTTCTATTTGAAAAGCAAAGTCCACTCAAATTATTTTTCTCTTCACTGGACTTGGGGATTCTGCCCTGGTTTTGAGGCTTCTTGCTCGGTGGATGGGTTTGAAGTATTCTTTTAAGCTGTTGACTGTCAATCACTTGTATATAGTTGTCACTTTCAGTGTGTCACCGTCAATAGCAGACTCATGAAGCTTGCAGATACTCATCCTCACTCTGACATGCATAACTCAATTGAGCTCAGTTTATAAAAAGAATCTAAAAATACACAAATTGATGACTAGGAAGAAATGGCTTTCTGAAAGGATCCTTTATTTAATGCACAGGAAAATAATTCCTGGAGATGAATAGTCCTGCTAACTCGCTTTTCATTTGTTTCAAACATATCAAGACCCTACTAAGTATTAGTGTCAGTGTTGAAAATCTTGAGTGAAAACCAGCAAGGAATCTGTAACCCTGAAATGTACAGTGTGGTGGGGTTAAGAAAGGAAGTTAGGTGGGGGGCATCAAATAACCACAATACAAAAACTGTAATTATCGTCCAAGATAAATGTTCTAAAGGGTACCCAAAGAATCGATGCTTTTGAACTGTGGTGCTAGAGAAGACTCTTGAGATTTCCTTGGACTGCAAAGAGATCAAACCAGTCAATCCTAAAGAAAATCCACCCTGAATACTCTTTGGAGTATTTGGGCACTGATGCTGAAGCTGAAGCTCCAATACTTTGACTACCTGATGCAAAGAGCTGACTCATTGGGAAAGACCTTGATGCTGGGAAAGACTGAAGGCAGAAGTATAAGGAGGTAGCAGAGAAAGGGATAGGTGGATAGTATCACTGACTCAGTGGACATGAGTTTGAGAAAACTCCATGAGATAGTGAAGGACAGAGAAGCCTGGCATGTTGCAGTCCATAGTGTTGCAAAGAGTTGGACAGGACTTAGGGACTGGATGATAACAGGCGGTAATACACAGCTGATCTCTACTGAAGGGTTGCTCTGGGAAGGGAAGTCAAGCACTGGGCTCATTGTGTCATAGGCATCATACTGGAATCTTTTCCTTCTTTCGTCTGTTCTGTTCAACCGTCCACATGTCATTTAGCCCCGACTTCCGAGGTGCACGGCTGCCCTCCCCCTGCTGTTTGCACTGCCGCAGCCTGGTCCCAGCCAACATTGCTGCCTCCTTTGTGACTGTGACAGCCCCCTCCTGGCCTCTTCAGGATCTGTGTTTGCCCTCCTCCAAGCCATTATCCACATAATAGCCAGCATTATTTAAAACATAAATGCGTTACACACCTGTGTTTATAATAGCAGCCATTATGGCTATCCACAGCAGCCAAGTGTCCATCGGTGGATGAATGGACAGACAAAACATGGTCTCCACGTGCAGTGGCGCACTGCAGTTCAGTTCAGTTCAGCTGAGTCGCTCAGTCGTGTCCGACGCTTTGCAACCCCATGAATCGCAGCACGCCAGGCCTCCCTGTCCATCACTATCTCCCGGAGTTCACTCAGACTCACATCCATCAAGTCTGTGATGCCATCCAGCCATCTCATCCTCGGTCGTCCCCTTCTCCTCCTACCCCCAATCCTCCCAGCATCAGAGTCTTTTCCAATGAGTCAACTCTTCGCATGAGGTGGCCAAAGTACTGGAGTTTCAGCTTTAGCATCATTCCCTCCAAAGAAATCCCAGGGCTGATCTCCTTCAGAATGGACTGGTTGGATCTCCTTGCAGTCCAAGGGACTCTCAAGAATCTTCTCCAACAACACAGTTCAAAAGCATCATTTCTTCAGCACTCAGCTTTCTTCACAGTCCAACTCTCACATCCATACATGATCACTGGAAAACCATAGCCTTGACTAGATGGACCTTTGTTGGCAAAGTAATGTCTCTGCTTTTGAATATACTATCTAGGTTGGTCATAACTTTCTTTCAAAGGAGTAAGCATCTTTTAATTTCATGGCTGTAGTCACCATCTGCAGTGATTTTGGAGCCCCCAAAATAAAGTCTGACACTGTTTCCACTGTTTCCCCATCTATTTCCCATGAAGTGATGGGACCAGATGCCATGATCTTCGTTTTCTGAATGCTGAGCTTTAAGCCAACTTTTTAACTCTCAGTGGGGTACTACTCAGCCTCAAAAAGGAAGGAAATCTTTCCATAGGCTACAACAGAAATAAACCTTGAGGATGTTATATTAAGTGAAATAAGCCAGTCACAAAAAAGACAAATACTGCAGTAATCCACTTAGATAAATTATTAAGAGTTATCAAGTTTATAAAATTGGAAGGAGAATGGTGGTTAGCAGTGGCTGGGGAAAGAGAGAAAGGGATATTTTTATTTACTTGGTGTGGGACTTCAGTTTTGCAAGATGGACAAGTTCTGGAGATCTGTTTGACAACCATGTAGATAGGCTTAAGAGAAGTGAACCATACACTCAAAAGTGATTAAGAAGGTTTGAGATATACATCAGAAATCAACCCTGAATATTCATCGGAAGGACTGATGCTGAAACTGAAGCACCAGTACTTTAGCCACCTGATGCAGAGATGACTTATTGGAAAAGACTTTGATGCTGGGAAAGATGAGGGCAAGAGGAGAAGGGGACGACAGAGGATGAGTTGGTTACTTGGCATCACTCACTCAGTGGCATGAATTTGCGCAAACTCTGGGTCATAGTGAAGGACAGGGAAGCCTGGTGCGCTGCAGTCCATGGGGTCACAAAGAGCTGGTTGCAACTTAGTGACTGAACTACAACAGCATGCGTATGTGTATGTATTAAAAACATATATTTAAACCACAATAAGAAAAAAAAATTCCAAAAATTCTGTAGATCGATTCAGTTATTCCCCTTCTTCAATGTTGTCCTGTTATATTTAGAAAAATAAGAAAAACAATCCAGACCAAACCAAAGCAAAAATGACTGTGGTCCATAGGCTTTCAGAACATCTGGTCCCTGCCTGCCTGCCTCAAAGACCTCTTTCTTTGCCGTCTGTTTCTCCTTCACTCTGCTCTAGCCCTTGTCTCTTTCTTATTCATCTTAAAATCTGTCAAGGTCACTAGCACACTTTGCATTCATTCATTCTCTTCAAACCATGCACTCTTTTGCTAGATTCACAGAATGAATGTTTGCTACACTTTACGGTGCAAATTCAATTTAAAGAAACATTTGTCAATAAGAAGGAGGAAGGGGGAGAAGAGGAGGAGAATAATAAAGATGATGATCATGGTTGTTATCATTAATATTATTAATTTTAGGTGCCTCACTTCTCAGTTTCTCATTACTAAGGAGTGTAGAGTTTCCTTTTGCAAGATTTTACTTGAATGGCATTCCAAATGGCACCATCCTTTTGGATGAGATTTTTAACATCTATCATTGACCTTGAGAAACGACTGATTTTCTTCAAAAAATGTGACAGAGATGTTGCTTGTGTTTGGAGGTTTTCAAGATATTTATATAGAGAGAGTCTTCCAGTGAAATCACATGGTCTGGTAAAAGGTTTCACTGGGGCTGGCCAGGAGACTTAAGATTTAGTAAAAACTGAATTCGAGGAAATGGGACATAAACTATGGCTCTGATGGTGAGGGAGAAACGGATGGATGATGGCTAGCCAGCTTCAGACAATTGGCTATGTGAGCTGGGGGCTCCCTTGTTCCTATGCTGGAGGCAGACGTGTGATTGTAATTTTCCTGGGAATGCCCCCCAGTTACAGGAAGCTTCTGACTCTGACTCCCTATTTCTCTATTCACTCTTAGCAAGACTCCATAATGAAAGGCTTTCCAGGAGGTGTTAGTGGTAAGGAACCTGCCTGCCGTATAGGAGACTTAATGAGATGTGGATTCGATCCCTGGGTCAGGAAGATCTTCTGGAGGGAAGGCATGGCAACCCACTTTCCATTTGCCTGGAAAATCCCCTGGACAGAGGAGCCTGGCGGGCTACAGTCCATAAGGTTGCAAAGAGTTGGACACGACTGAAGCAACTTAGCATAATGAAAGGACCTAGAGACTGTCATACTTCAGAGAAGAGGAACGTGGAAACACATGCGTTCTCATTCTCATTATAAAGGTTTGTTTTCTATTAGCCCCTTGGTCTCATGTGGCTGGCACTGAACAACTGTAATGGAACCATCATTGGATTCTGCAGGCAGATCTGAAAGCAGCTTTTCAGGAACTTCAAGTTGAAGTGTTTTTGAGATTTGAACGGCTTTTGTTCATGGAAGGTCACATGCCATGCCACAGAAGCTGATTCCCGCTTTTCCTCATGCAAGTCAGCTCTTGTTCTGGACAACACGCAGAGTCCCTGACCTGCCTGAACCCCTTTCCTAAGAAACTCGTGCTTTTGGTCACAGAGGGGACCAGGTGAGGGACAGCAGGCACAGATGACAGCATGCTATTATCATACATTGGTTCACTGACTCCCTAAGAAATCAGAGTCTATTGCATTTCATGTGATGCAGAAGTCAGTAAGGATGAAAGCGTGTGGGTTCCTCCGGGAGACGTAGTACCAAATGAATTTTAATGGTCTCTATCCCTCCCACAAACCCAGTTGGATACTCTGTTGGGCAATAAAGTTTAAAGGTTGGAGAAACTCCAAATCTGAGCCCAGAGAAATCTCTGCTTCTTTGTCCCAGCCTATGAAAAAAAAAAAAAGAAAACCAATTCATTGCCAGTACCTGGCAGGGATGCTCAAGGCTTCTGTCATTTGTTAAGTAGCATGGCACCATTGAAAAGCTTTGCATGTGCAAAAAAAGAAACAAAAATCAAGACATGTCCTCTTTAATGTTCACTGGTTGCTGACTGATGATAATTTGGGGTGTAAAAGTCAGGGAGTCCTCTGAGCCCTTCTGTGTGCTTTCTCCTGCCCTGTTACAAGCTGCAAGATGAAGTTGAAGGGTAGATTTTTGTAAAGCACTGTCTAAGTTAAAGGCAGCTGGGACCCAGAAGTTAAAGGGAGTGAGTTTTTCTTCAGTTGCTAAGCCCTGTCTAACCGTTTGCGATTCCTTGGTCTGCAGTTCACCAGGCTTCCTCGTCCTTCACTATTTCCCAGAGTTTGCTCACGTCCATTGAGTTGATGATGCCATCCAACCATATCATCTTCTTTCACTCCCTTCTCCTCTTGCCCTAGCCATGAGTAGATACTGGAGGCAAAGTCCAGAACTCTTGCTGGTGTTACAGTGGATTGAATATTACAGCGGTCCATGTTCCAGGGACTACCAATAAGACCGACAAAGATAAAGTTGAAGGAAGGAGAGCAGACTGTAATTTTGAAGTTTTCAGTACCAGGCCCTTAAGGGCTGTTCAAGAAGAATAGAGAGGTAGGCCAGTATAACCTGATTCCATGTGGCTTCCCCTAGCAACCTTGTTTTGTTTTTTTAAAGTTCACCTGTGCTTTTCTAAATTCCTATCATCAAGATGAAATACATCTCTCTTGGTAGATGGAGAACATCTTATCAAAAAAAAAAAAAAAAAAAAAAAGACCTGGAAAATTTCCTTCTGTCTTCCTGGGCACTGAGCTGACGTAGGGGAATTTAGAAACATACAGTCTTGGAATCAAAATGAGTGTTCATGCCTGCAGAGGCAAGGAGCCCATGGAAATGATCAACTAGCATTGCTGAGAATAATTATTGTCAAATTGAGTCCATTGTGAATAGTCCTCAGAGATATTTGTCCTGGCAAGAACTAGCGCCAAAGAGAGAATTTTAATACTGACTGACTCCCTGGTGAAGAAAGAAACCTTTAGCTTTATTAAAGGTGGAAGTGTTGGTAATTTGCAGGTAGAATGCATCAGTAACATACACTATAGGATATCATGACAGAAAATTTTTTTGAGAGGCCGTTGTCCAGAGGTGATGATTCAAATTCTGCCCATGGCTTTTCTCTGTATAGAAGTGTCTGGACTTGAAGTCAGAATGTTTTTATTGAAAATATCTTGATTCTGCAGGAAACCAGAGAGTCTACTGAGCTCTTTCTAGAAGAGTCCATCCCGTGAAGTCCATGGGCTTATGATCACCTTTCACAATGACCAAGTCTTCTCCAAAGACTTTTCTTCACCAGCCAAAGAGAACAGAGCTGTTCACCTGTGCATTTCTTCAACAAAAGCATCCACTACGGTTTTTGGGGGAGGGTAGTAATTCTTTACAATGTGTGTTACTTTCTGCTGTACAACAATATCTATGACTCCCCATGCCTACAGGATTGAGACCATATCATCTCCTTAATCTACCTGCTTTCTCATCACATTTCTGAAAACCTCCCCTGCTCCATGTGTTTGTTGGGGGTGGGGGGGGGCGAGGGCATTCCGCATGCCACCAAGCAACTCTCAGACACCAGGTCAGTGTCCAAAATTCAACTCAATTCTGACTCTCCTTCCCTGGAGATAGCATCAGATTCCATGGGTGAAGGGCTCCAGTTCCACAGACCATACGCCCATTACACAAACTTCAGATGCCCATCTCAAGTCCAAGTTTGTCCCATGTGCTTCTGATGGACTGGCTGTCAATCAGAAGTACCTGTGAGCTTGATTAACTTGCTAGAGTAGCTCACAGGACTCAGAAATGTTTTACTTCCTAAATCTCTGCTTTGTAAAAGGATATAACTCAGGAAGAGCCCGCTGGGAGAGGGGCACGGGGCAAGGTGGGGGGAAGGATCTGAGGCTTACCTGCCCCCTCCAGGTGCCACACTCCCCGCGTTCCACATGTTCAACAATGAGGAAGTCCTTTGAACCCTGTCCTTTGGCATTTTATGGAGGCTTATTATAGGAGTATGTCTGCTCAGTTGCTCAGTCATGTCTGACTCTTTGCAACCCCATGGACTGTAGCCCCCAGGCTCTTCTGTCCATGGAAATTTCAAGGCAAGAATACTGGAGTTGGTTGCCATTTCCTATTCTATATTATGTGAGAGTGGGGTCATACAGGAGGCTGAGTGCCAAAGAATTGATGCTTTCAAATTCTGGTAGCAGAGAAGACTTTGAGAGTTCCTTGGACTGCAAAGAGATCAAACCAGTCAATCCTAAAGAAAATCAACCCTGAATACTCATTGGAAGGAGTGTTCCTGAAGCTGAAGCTTCAGTACTTTGGCTATGGGATACAAAGAGCCAAATCATTGGAAAATACCCTGATGCTGGAAAGGATTGAAGGCCAGAGAAGAGGGTGGCAGAAGATGAGATGGTTAGATCACCGACTAAATGGACAAGAATCTGAGCAAAGATAGTAGAAGAAAGAGGAGCCCGGCGGGCTACAGTCTATGGGACTGCAAAGAGTCAGACATAACTTAGAAACGAAACAACACTACGTGACATACTCGTGGTTGATTAAATCATCGATCATTGGCAGTTGACTCAATCTCCAGCCCTCTTCCCTCCCTGGAGGTTGGGAGTTGAGGTACCCCAAGTTCCAACCCTCTCATCAGGTGTTGGGTTTCCCTGACAGCCTGTTCCCATTCTTAGACTGCCTAAAGGCTTTCCAAAAGTCACCTCACTAACATCACAAAAGATACCTTTATTGCTCCTATGACAGGAAATTCTAAGTGTTTTAGAAATTTAGGCACCTCTGTGCCAGGAGCAGGGTAGATCAAATGCATAGGTGCATGCTAAGTTGCTTCATTCATGTCTGAATGGACTGTAGCCCACCAGGCTCCTCTGTCCTTGGGATTCTCCAGGCAAGAATACTGGAGTGGGTTGCCATTTCCTTCTCCAGGGGATCTTCCCAACCCAGGGATCGAACCTGAATCTGGATCGAACCTGAATCTCTTACTTCTCCTGCCTTGGCAGGCGAGTTCTTGCCACTGGTGCCATTCCTTTCTAGATCACACAGTCATAATACTCAGATAGTATTGCCTTCAGTGTACTTGTATGTCCTGTTTTCATTATCTGGAATGCCTCCTTCAGCAGCTCAAAGCTGCTCGCCTTCCATCCCAGTCTTTACTTGGCCGAATTCCACTCTCTTTTGATACTTAGCTCAAAGGTCGGCTCTGCAAAAGGTTCCTTCATTCTCGCAAATAAATTGAGTTTATGCAGTCTTTTCATAAACCTCTACAGGAACACCTGAGTTGTTTATTTAAACTTCCAGGCTTCAAATTTCAGCTCTACTTGGTACCACGTGGGTGACTTTAAGTAAGCAGTAGTAAGCCTCAGTTTCCTCATCTTTGAAATAAACATAGGCTTCAGATTAACCTCATATAGTTACAAAGATAATACAACAGTGACTGTAAAACACCTAACAGCACTCACCAAACGATTATTGTTTGTTGTTATGATTATTTAGGGTGTATGTATTTAAAAGAGTCTATAGTTTCAGAGTAAGAGATTCTCAAATACGAAGCTTATTCATTTTTAGCACCCAAACACTGCACAGTGCCCAGTTCCTAAATAAAATCCAGTGCTTTCATGGAATTGGAAAAGACACCTTTTCACTAAAAAGGCTCTGGAAGACAGCGTGTTTTGTTGTAATGATGTTGATCACTCACTACCAGTCATTTGGGAGCAAAACAAAAATTCTGCTTTTCTCCATTCTCATCCCCTGGAATTTGACCATTTTGATTAGAAATGCATTTTTAGTATTATATATATATATATAGTACCCCCTCCCATATTTAAGAGAAAACTTTTCCTCCGCAGAATTGTGTGGTCATAGGAAGGCGCAGAGACCGTGGCTAACATGGGGGCGTCGTATCTGAGAAAGAACCCTGGTCTTTGCATATCGAGATCTTCTAGTGAGAACTACTCTCTTCCACCACAGAACATCCTCTGGGGTCAGAGAGAGAGGACCAGACTGCATCTAGAGCTCTAAGAATCTTTTCCTGCTCCTGAGATACTGGCATGAGAAATACTCCTTTTAGTCTATTTATCCAGATAGTGACACAGAAATGTCCATTCCAAACCCGTGTGACGAGACCACTGACTCTTTGTGAACCAGTTCTTAGCAAGAAACTTGCCAGCACGAGCCAGCTCCTGTTTGAAGTCCTTGGCTGGTTTCTGACAAGCCACCTCACGAAGGGCGTGATGATGCATGGCCTTCCCAGATCCACCGCGTGTGTCTTGACACTGCCCACATTTCTGCATATTTAGTTTGCTCTCATCCAGAAATAACTATTCTCCCTTCACCTTTGGCATTCAAGGCTGCGTCCTGATCCCCATACATCTGTGTTTAGGGCAAAACTGGAGGGTCGTCAATTAATCTTATGCATGACAGTTAATTACTCCCTCAAGCCTCTTTTTCTCCTTTCCCAGCTGGACAGAGAAGTGAAGAGCTCTTACTTCTGACAGCATCATCACCCCCGATCCTGGCTGGCTTCTTTTGGCAGCCTTTGCTCTCATGCCTTCACTGCTGAAGTAGGAGGGGATTTGAGGATTTATGTTCAAGGAGAATTTAGAAATGCTTTATATTTCAGAGAGTGCTTGCCCTGGGCCTTTCAGACTTGTGAGTCAAAACAAACAAACAAACAAACAAACAAACAGGGCTCTATTGCTGAAATACAGCAACCACTTTTTTTTTTTTTTAATCCCCTACAAACTCCAAAGCCTGTCTTCGGCCATAATGGATTTGACTTTCAAATTATCCTCCTCACCTTCTGCCACATCCCTTAAAGCCCACATGTTTTCTTTTCAAGGGCTAAAATTTTAGCTTGTTTTCACTGGTGATCACTTTAGTTTCCTTTTTTTTTTTTTAAAGTACGTGAGCATGATTTGCACAGGAAATACTTTTCCTATAGGATCTCAGGCCCTAACATTGATGATGGTGTTGATGATAATGGTGATGAGGACCGTTTTACATTTAGAAGAAATGAGACCCACCAGGTTGAAATGTGATGTCCTTGACACCTCGCTGGTTTCAGTGAGTTCATTTTTGTGTCTCTTGGACCAATTCAAATTGTAGATATTCCTAAGGTCTCTTCCCTGAAATGCTGCTGTTCCTGTGGTAGATGGAAAGATGGATTTGTCTGTTAGGATGTCTGTGAGAGTGAGATTGATAGTCAGCCATATGGTTGGTATTTGATGTGTCTTGATTAAATTGAGGGTTGTGTGGTCCAAATGCCAAGCACAGTTTTAGAAGGAAATGGTGGTTAAGATGTTTATCTGGCTTCAGGAGAACAAAACAAAATCATCGCAGATAACATAGCTGGGGAAGGAGAAAGCTGATGGGTTCACTGTTCAGTCCCAGCCCTTCAGCGGGGCATCAGCTGAGGAAGTCATTCAGAAAGGAGCAGAGAACCAGCACTGGCTCAGGTGATTATCTGTGTTATTTAAACTAATTTCTTTCCATTTTATAGATGGGGACAATGAGGCTCTGTGATTTTAGGCAGTTTCCTCAGGGTCCCAGAGACCTGACTCAGATTCAGTCATGCTCCATTTGCTACTTTGCTCCTTCTCAAAAATGTTCAGACATCCTAGACCATCCATCAGGAAGATGGAATTCAGCCCAGTCCCATTGCCTCTCGCTCTTGGGTCTCACTGATGCTGCTCTAGTCTGGCCTCAGGTTGTCTAGAGACCCTGCCCTTTGGAATGTATATCCTACCAGTGTGTGTGTGTGTGTGTGTGTGTGTGTGTGTGTGTGTGTGGCACGTGTGCGCACGTTAATTGATCAGTTGTGTCCAACTCTGTGGAATCCCATGGCTCCTCTGTCCATGGAATTCTCCAGGCAAGAATACTGAAGTGGGAGTCATTTCCTTCTCCAAGGGGTCTTCCTGACCCGGGGATCGAATCCTCATCTCCCACATTGCAGGCGAATTCTTTCCTATCTGAGCCACTAGGGAAGCCCAGGTATATGTGTACATGTGTGTTCACCTGATGCGAAAAGCCAGCTCACTGGAAAAGACCCTGGTGCTGGAAATGATTGAGGTTGGGAGGAGAAGGGGGTGGCATGGCATCATCAACTCAATGGATGTGAGTTTTAAGCAAATTCCGGGAGATAGTGAAGGACAGGGGAGCCTGCTGCAGTCCATGGTTTCACAAAGAGTCAGACACAACTGAGTGATGGAACAATAGCAACAGCACACACACACACCCTATATATATATGCACTTTCATGTATGTGTGTAGAGTTTGCATTTATATAATTTGCAGAAGTAGCAGAAGTTGTGCCTCCTTCTTCCCTGAAACTAGTAGACGCAAGGATGCCATTTGGCTAGAGCTGAAGCTCACAAAAACTCAGATTTTTGTCCCTGGCTTACCTCCTAGAAGGGCAGGAAAATTAAGGGAAAACTCTTTTTCAGAGGGCTCTCAAGGACTGTGAGAAGATAGATGCTTTATTCCAGTGGTCCCTCACCTTTTTGGCACCAGAGATTGATTTCATGATAGACAAGTTTTCCTCAAACTGGGAAGAGGGGACTGGTTTGGGGATGACATAAACTCATTTCATTTATTGTGCACTTTTTTCTAATATTGAATCAAATCATCAGGCATTCAATCCTGGAGGTCGGG
Source organism: Nanger dama (assembly GCA_917880005.1). Classification (NCBI taxonomy): domain Eukaryota; kingdom Metazoa; phylum Chordata; class Mammalia; order Artiodactyla; family Bovidae; genus Nanger; species Nanger dama. The sequence continues at coordinate 37,121,178 of CAKJTW010000019.1, read as the reverse complement.
GACCCCAGCTTTATTCTACTTTCTCCTTTCTGGGTGAGAAGCTGCTGCACACTGCATGCAGGTATAAAGTAGAAAACTTGATTTGCCAAACCAGCCAAGCACCTCTGCTGCCAGGAAGGGAGGGAGCTGTCTCTGTCACCGATCCCTTGAGTGGGATGAATAATCCCTGTCCTGGGAAGAATCTGTATCCAATGCAGGAGACGCAAGAGATGCAGGTTTGATCCCTGGAGGAAGAAATGGCAACCAACTCCAGTATTCTTGCTTGGAGAATCCCATGGACAGAGGAGCCTGGTGGGCTACAGTCCATGGAGTTGCAAACAGTGGGACACAATTGAGAGACGGAGCACCCACAACACAGTTAATACAGAGTCTGTGGACACTTGGTGAAAATCCTACAGTGAAATTGCTCAACCAGTCTGCTATATCTGTAGACCTATTTGGTTATAAGCAAGAAAGAGTGGCTTGGGTCACTTAAGTAAAAAGGATACACAGACCCCTGTGGGTTGGAAGGGGAAGGTGGAGACTGGGTTTGAAGAGAGCAGGGACCAGGGCAGTTCCAGGGGCCTCAGTGGCAGGAGCCTGCTGAGTTCTGTCTTGACACCATCAGAGCGAAGAGTGAACTCCATTAATTTTCAGCCTCTGAGTAACCTACATTGGGTCACATGCCTGCCCTTTGATTTGGGGAGACTGAGACATCTGATTAACGCTCCTGCTGCCCTCTGTCCAGTAGGGCAGCGGGGATTCCCCAAAGGAAATTGGAATCCTATTATCAACAGAAAGCAGACAGATACTGCTCAGAAAAATAATTTTTAAATCTCAATAAAATAGCCATGGATACCCAGGCTTAATAAGAGCGTAGGGGGAAAGTAATTCTACAGCCACTAGAGAGGGGTCAGCTGGCATACACTTTTGGAAGGGAGATTTTGTCAATTTGTATCAAAACCCTTTTGCCATGTTTAGACCCTTTAACCTAGTCATTCCACTTTGGGGAACAGAGACTTCTTAAGGCAACAATCAGGCAGGTGGGAAACATGGGTATCCTAGCTGTTCAGTGTGGTGTTTTTCAGTAATTGTGAATAAATAGAGACAAAAGTATCTAACAATAGAATATTGGTAACATTTTAGCAGGTAGAAATCATGACAGGGAAACTTACAGGCTGTCTTAGTGTCACTTACTGCTCAAGAAAGAGGTGTATGTGCATTTTAAAGAATGGATTGAGGGCAGGAGGGGAAGCGGGCAACAGAGGGCGAGATGGTTGGATGGCATCTTAGACTCAGACTTGAGTCTGAGCAGCTTCGGGAGATAGTGAAGGACAGGGAGGCACGGAGTGCTGCCTTTCTTGCAGAGTCCACACAACTAAGTGACTGAACAACAGCAATGTGTTAGTTTCTCAAGCCTGAGACATCTCTCTCAGACTTTCCACCATTAATTACATTTCTCCTCTTCGTTTAAGTTTAGTTAAACGTTCCCTTCCTTCTCCTCTCTTCCCTTCCTCCTTCCTCTCTTCCTCTTTCTTTTCTTTCTCTTCTTTCCTCTCTCCCCTTTCCTCCTCACTCTCTTCCTTCTTTCCTTTCTTTGTTCCTTTTTTGTCTCTTTCTTCCTCCCTCCCCCTTCCCTGTTTCTCTCTCCTCTGCTCCTTCCATTCTTTCTTCTTTATCTATAACACCAGCAACCATGCATGTTAAGGCCATATTGTGTTTCCAAGGGGAACTTAGGAGCTAAGGAAACTTTCTGATTATAGCCTTCTTTGGATAAACCTCATGTGTGTGAGTGCACATGCACACACACACACACACACACACACACACACACAGATGTATCCTAATTTTTGAAGCTTGAATTTAGATATGCTCCCTTAAATATCAATCATCTTTATCTCCTTGAAAATTACTATCCTTAAAACTAAATAATGAGGAGTCTTCCTTTTGTCTAAAAGTGGAGGGATTAAGATTGAAATTTGGAAAATCCATCCTTATGTCTTGCCCATTTTCATCCTATGTCTTGGTCTTAAATTTGTTACTGGAAGGAGAGCGGTCCCTCTGTTGGACTCTTGGACATCTAAGCCCAGAAACTGAGTTCAGCTCCACGTTCTCACCAAGGTTATCAACCAGCTTCTACAAAGCCAAATATTTGTTTTCTAATGAAAGTGGAAGGAGATTTCAGTGGAGTAAAACGCCCTTGCACCTAGAAAAAAAAATGGTGTCTGTTTTTTTTGAATCAATTCCCAGAGATTATGCCGTACATTTTAATGGTGCTCAGGGGACCTATAGTGTGTGTGTCTGAAAAATGAGGATGAACATTCTCTATGTCCCCCAAGAAGATAAACCTCTGCCCTGCCCCCAAAGAAGAGACCATGAAGTAAAGTGCTATTAATCCAGATGTGATAGGGAATGCTGTATTTCCAGAGATGATACTTGTAAAATATTGATGGTAAACCACCTTCCCATCTTGGATTAATTTTGACCCAGCCTGGCCATTCATCAGAAAATACATAATTCTATCGTATTTGGAGGATTTTTGAAAAAGAATATTTATGAAGCCATCAACTTTAGTCAATGAAATAGGACAGTTAAAAGACTACAAAATATGTCTCAGCTTAGCACAAGGAGAGTGATTCTGGATAAAGCTATTTTTATTAATTTAGCTGATGGGAAGATATGGGGGTGGCTTATAAAGTTAAATGTTACCTATTCAGGAATCACAAATTGCTTGGGGGATTACATAAGTAGGTTAATATTAATAACCAGGTGAATATTTAACTAAGGTTAAATAACCAGACTGCCAGTAAAGAACCTAAGAAAAGGTATCTTGAAAGTTACCCTTAAAGGTATCTTGAAAGTCAGTTAAGGATGTTTGTACTTAACTGAGAAAGGGAGGGGGGCTCTTGAGGAAATTCATGTTTAATATGGAAACACCTGTGTCAGCTGATGAACAGCTGAAGAGGGAAAAAGGAAGGGAGGAATAGAAGGGGGAGGGAGGAAGAGAAGAAAGAATCAGAGGGATTAGTGATGCACTGAGTACAGAGCTCGAAAGTAAGGTGCAGAGAACACCAAGACCTCCATCTTCAAAGCTGGACAAAAAATGGAATTAAACAGTCGGAGGTGCCATTTTCATCACTAAAACAACCAAATGTTCATCCCTTGGACATGTGATAGGGTAAGAAGATGAAGTGAACATGTGACATTGACTTGAAATGAACATCCTTCATGGCAGATCCTTCAAAGCGCATCCTTCTCTATTTGTCTCAGTCTTTACTCTTTCTTCTTAGGTGAAGACTGTATGAAGCATTATGCTGGAAACAGACCAGAGTTTCCTTTGGACATACTCTATCCCAGCAGCTCAGTATGTCCTACAAAGCGTCACTTAGAAGCCCCCTCACAGAAATGGAACTTCTGGCAGAAAGCTTAAGTAAAGCATCTAGTTTCACACTGATTGGTGAATTAATGCCCCTGTTAAAAAGGAGTGGCATTTGCCCTGATGTTTCTGCCACTGATCATTGAGTAATTGAACTTGGGATCAACCATTATAAGACTGGTGGGACCCTTGCTCTTGTCTGTATTAGTACCAAGCACACCCACTACTGTTGTGAAAGTCTCTGTCATAATTTATCTTAGTTGAATCACCAGCCGAGAGGCTCTACCAGTGTACTCACCAGTCATACTACATCGCTTTAGAACGTGGTTGCTGGCAGTAAAGTAGCACTTAGGTTTGAGCCGTGGGCTAGATGCTTCACACACACTATCTCGTTTTTGCTGTTGTTGGGCCGCTAAGTCGTGTCTGACTCTTTTGCGACCTCATGGATTGCAGCACGCCAGGCTTCCCTGTCCTTCACTTTCTCTTGAATTTGCTCAAACTCATGTCCACTGAGTCACTGATGCCATCCAGCCATCTCATCCTCAGTGGCCCACTTCTCCTTCTTCTCTCAATCTGTCCCAGCATAAGGCTGTTTTCCAGTGAGTCAGTTCTTCGCATCAGGTGGCCAAAGGATTGGAGCTTCAACTTCAGCATCAGACCTTCCAATGACTATTCAGAGTCGACTTCCTCTAAGATTGACTGGTTTGATCTCCTTGCTGTCCAAGAGACTTTCAAGAGTCTTTTCCAGCACCACAGTTCAAAAGCATCAGCCTTCTTTATGGTCCAGCTCTCACATCCATACATGACTACTGGAAAAATCATAGCTTTGACTAGACGGACCATTGTCAGCAAAGAGATGTCTCTGCTTTTTAATATGCCCATATTGGGAGAGGTGCTCCCTCAGAAGGTCCAGGACACATGCACTGCAAGTTCACACCTGTGCCTCTCGTGCAAACATTGACATTGCAGAAGAGTGTCTGCACCTGTCACTCAGGACTCTATCTAGCTTCGTCTTCCCTGGTCGCCTCCTCTCTCAACCCATAACTGAGCTCTGTCTCCTTCTCATGCATCCTGTGTGGCTTGCCGTGTGCTTTCCTTTCCCTTAAATGTCCTCCCACTTGACCATGAATCCCTTCCATTCTCAAAGACTGTGAGAGTCCTGCCACTTCAGAAAACCTTCCGTGATTTGCCCAGTTGGAATCCCTCCTTCCCCTTCTTCTACCTATACCCTGATTCTCATGACGGGGTCACTTTCTTCCCTTATCCTTTTAAGTTACATTTAGATTTTTGGCTGTGGTCGGTCTTCATTGTGGCTCTCAGGCTTTCTCTAGTTGCAGCGAGCAGGGGCTACTCTCTAGCTGCAGTGCGTGGGCTGCTCATTAAAGCAGCCTCTCTTGTTGTGGAGCGCAGGCCCAGCAGTTGTGGTGCATGGGCTTAGTTGCCCTGTGGCACGTGGGATCTTCCCAGACCAGGGATGCAACCCGTGTCCCCTGCAATGGCAGGTGGATTCTTCACCACTGGAACACCAGGGAAGTCCCACCCCCCTTGTCTTTTAAGTGTCTTTATCCCCTTTCCCCAAGTTGCCTTGCACCGTTATAGTTGCTCAGTAAACATTCTGCCACTCATCTCTGTAAAATATCCAGGCGGAGTGTTGCATCCGGTTCTCCGAGACACCTAGACGTCTACTTTCCAAATTCATGATGCTTCACTCATTAAGAAATTGACAAGCTGCCTAACTGTTTGAACAGTCTCCAGCACGTTATAAATGTTTGGATTAAACCACCATCAAAGCGCAGTCACTGCAGAGCCAATAAAAAGTGACCTTGTCTTCCCTCTCTTTATTTGCGTGTTTTCTACAGTCTCATCTCCAAAGAGAACAGGAGAAATTGGTGAACAGCTGGGGACGGGAGATGTCCTTCACACATCCTATATTTGGAACTGGTAGAAATAGCCACTGTGATTCTGTGTGTGTTCCACAGGATAGATGTGATTTGAAAATTTTATCTTGGTTGGGAGCCCCTTGATGGCAGGGCCTTATTCATCTCAGCATCATGTGCCAGGGGTGAGTTGCTCAACCACAGTGTGGAAAGCTCTTTGTTCCAGGGAGCTGTCCTTTGTCCTGAAGGCTGTACAGCAGCAGCATCCTCACCCTCAACTCACAAGTTGCCTGGAGCACCCCTTCCCCAGCTCGTGCCTATGAAAAATGTCTTCAGACCTCACCAGTGTCTCCTGCTGAGAGAAATTACTCCTGGTAGCCATGTATGGATGGAAGGGTTGGACAAAAAGAAGGCTGAGTGCTGAAGAATTGATGCTTTTGAACTGTGGTGCTGGAGAAGACTCTTGAGAGTCCCTTGGACAGCAAAGAGATCAAACTAGTCAATCCTAAAGGAAATCAACCCTACATATTCGTAGTAAGGACTGATGCTGAAGCTGAAGCTCCAATACTTTGGCCACCTAATGCGAAGAACCGACTCATTGGAAAAAATCCTGATGCTAGGAAAGATGGAAGGCAGAAGGAGAAGGGGATGACAGAGGATGAGATGGTTGGGTGGCATCACTGACTCAGGACATGAGCTTGAGCAGGCTCTGGGAGATGGTGAAGCACAGGGGGCCCGGCGTGCTGCAGTCTATGGTGTTGCAAAGAGTTGGACAGGACTTAGCGACTGAACAACAACAAAAATATATACTCGTGGAGGGTCTTACCAGATGTTTATGAATGGACATGTAAAACCTACCAAAGTTTTGACATTATCAATTAGCTTGTTTTCTGCCCATGAAGAACAATGAATCCACTTAAGCAGAAACTTAGAAGAAACACATTTTACTCAATACCTAATTTGTGGGTAAAACCTTTCTATAAACCACCCCCAAATTCCTGTTTTCACCTTTTTATTGACTTTAAAATGTCATGAAGGTGTGACTTCCTGGGTGGTCCAGTGGTTAAGAACCCACCTTCCAATTCTGGCTGTGCAGGTTTGATCCCTGGTTGGAGAACTAAGATCTCAGGTGCCTTGCAGCCTATATATATATATATATATATATATATATATATATATATATATATATATATATATATAAAATAGAAGCAATAGTGTAACAAATTTCATAAAAGCTTTAAAATGGGCAACATCAAAAAAATTTTTTTAAATATAATGAAGCTGTGTCTCTGGCTGGAACCCAAACCACATGGCATTTTCAAAAAGATGCCATCCAAGTGAGGTTATTTGCCTGGTAAACAATTACCTAGGAAAACACATATTCCAAGGGTTGCAAGCTCTTCCACTGCATTAAAAATACTTTATCCAAAAGAAAACTCGAGTCCTCAACTTTTACTTGGAGTATAATCATCACGGGGGAGTGAGATATATGTGTATTGAAATACTAGTCCTTAATGAATTATTGCTGAGTGACTGCATAGACTCCCCAGCACAAGTGGAAGTGTGTGTTTAAAGTCCTAAAAATACCCAGTTGTATTAATGCTTGAGAATCTAAATTGCGTGTCTTAGTGAGGTCTTTTTATTTAACAGTTTTACTAAGCACCATCACCAGCTTATGGAACAGTCTCAGCTCAGTGGGGTATAAACATAAGCTAGTTTTCTTTTTCTCCACTCTCTGCTCCCAGCTGTGCTGGGTTGCATATTTCACCCCCATCCCTTAATAACATCTTAAGGAGATTTTTCAACTTTCTGGTTACTTTCAGTTATTAGCACAGTCTCAACTGGAATTCATGCCTGTCGTTTTCTCTTTTAAAGCAATATGTTGTTTTTGAAAATTCCTTCTTTTTTTACTAGTCAAACTTGCAGCTTTAGAGCCTGAAGAGGTGAGGGGAATGTTTTCCCTCTTCCTCTGCAGCCCTCTTTGTCTTGGATTGGAGAGAGAGGATGAGGACTTTGCATGCCTTTGGAGCAAGAAGGAAGAGACTGGGTTCTGGCTCTCAAACTCTAAAATGGAGTTGTTAAGTAGAGTTCCCTGAGCTATGCAGTATTATCTCATTTGCTATCTTTTTAAATATTGGGCTTCCCAGGTGGTTCAGTGGGAAAAGAATCTTCCTCCAATGCAGGAGCCTCAAGGGATGTGGGTTAGATCCCTGGTCTGGGAAGATCCTCTGGAGGAGGACATGACAACTCACTCCAGTATTCTTGCCTGAAAAATCCCATGGACTGAGGAGCCTGGCGGGCTACAGTCCATGGTATCGCAAAGAGTTGGACATGACTGAGTGACTGAGCATGTACGCACACATCAGTAGTGTATATGTGTCAATCCCAATCTCCCATTCTTCCCACCTCCCTTTCCCTCTTAGTACCCATATATATGGTCTTTACACCTGTGTCTCTATTTCTGCTTTGTAAAAGCAATTATCTATACCATTGTTCTAAATCCAACATATATGCATTAATATACAATATCTGTTTTTGTCTTTCTGAATTTACTCTGTATAACACTCTCTAGGTCCAACCAAGTCTGTAAAATGACATACTGTAGCTTCCTTGATGGAGAAGGAAATGGCACCCCACTCCAGTACTCTTGCCTGGAAAATTCCATGGATGGAGGAATCTGGTAGGCTACAGTCCATGGGGTCGCGAAGAGTTGGACATGACTGAGTGACTTCCCTTTCACTTTTCACTTTCATGCATTGGAGAAGGAAATGGCAACCCACTCCAGTGTTCTTGCCTGGAGAATCCCAGGGATGGAGGAGCCTGGTGGGCTGCCGTCTATGGGGTCTCACAAGAGTTGGACACAACTGAAGTGACTTAGCAGCAGCAGCAGCAGCAGCAGCTTCCCTAATAGCTCAGCTGGTAAAGAATCTGCCTGCAGTGCAGGAGACCCCTGTTTGATTCCTGGGTCAGGAAGATCCGCTGGAGAAGGGATAGGCTACCCACTCCAGTCTTCTTGGGCTTTCCCTGTGGCTCAGCTGGTAAAGAATCCGCCTTCAATGTGGGAGACTTGGGTTCAATCCCTGGGTTGGGAAGATTCCCTGGAGAAGGGAAAGGCTACCCACTGCAGTATTCTGGCCTGGGGAGTTCCGTGGACTGTATAATCTATGTTGCAAAGAGTCAGACATGACTGAGTGACTTTCACTTCACTCTCTTGTAGCACAGAGAACTCTGCTTAATGTACTGTGGTGCCCTGAAAGGGAAGGAAGTTCAAAAGGAGGGGGGTGTAAATATATATATATATATATATATAAGTGTTAGTCGCTCAGTCGTGCCTGACTCTTTGCAAACCCAAGGCCTGCAGCCCACCAGGCTCCTCAGTCCATGAGATTTTCTAGGCAAGGATACTGGAGTGGGTTGCCATTTCCTTCTCCAGGGGATCTTCCCAACCCAGGGAGCGAACCTGGGTCTCCTGCACTGCAGGCAGATTCTTTACCAAGTGAGCTACAAGGGAAGCTTATATATATTGTATATGCACAAATGGCTGATTCATTTTACTGTACAGTAGAAACTAGCACAGCATTGTAAAACAACTTATACTCCATCAAAAATTAATTTGAAGAACTTATATCATAATGCTATCTTTCCTGCAGATAAAATTATTTATCTTTGTTAGTTCATAATTTTAGAAATACCTTATTATCTCATACTTTTAGTCATACATTATTTTTATCACTATATGATTAAAAATTTTAAAGTGTAAAAAAAAACCACCATTAGTGCTCTTGTAGTCATCTTGCTTCTGATTATTGCAATTTGTCTGGTTTCTCCTTGGCGTGATGCACAAATATCAAGATACCTCAGATAGACTTGCAGGGGCCTTCTAGTCCCTCAGTTTCTCCCTGTGGAAAATCCATTTTCAGCCAAACCTCATTCCAGCTTCCTCCCTGGTGTCTATTCCAACAATACATCCCACAGGCCACGCAGGTGGCCCTCCAGGGATGCGCTGGCAACCTGGCTCAAGCCCAGCCTTTTCTGCTAGAACTATGTCAGTGACAGCCGACTCACTCAGGCTTCCTGTGCCAAATGGTAGACTGGAAAGTTGTCCCACTGTCCCGCCGCTCCCAGTCTGTCTAGTAGTGTTCTCTCATTCTATTTTGCCCTTGTGCTTAGCGATGTCCCTCAGACACTCATCAAGCTTGCTGCAGCAGCAGGCATCCTACTGGGAACGAATTCAGTTCCCCTTCTTTCAGGCACTGCTGGTACTTGCATGGGATTCTGACTGCATCAGAGGCTTCCCAGGGGGCTCAGTGGCAAAGACACCCCCTGCCAATGCAGGAGACACAGGAGACTGGAGGTTTGATCCCTGGATTGGGAAGATTCCCCTCGAGAAGGAAATGGCAACCCACTCCAGTATTCTTGCCTGGAGAATCCCGTGGACAGACACCACCAGAGTAGTGTCCAGGGGGTCTCCAAGGGTCAGACACAACTGAAGCGACTGAACACACACACACACACACTCACACACACACACTCACACACTCACTGCATGGACACTTGACTTCTTGAGTGAGGTGGGGATCAGGTGCCAGTGCTCTTTGACACATAATCATTTTTTAAATATATATTTATTTGTTTGGCTTCATAATTCTTAGTTGTGACAGGCAGGATCTTTAGTTTCCACGTGCAAACTCCTAGTTGCAGCTTGTGGGATCTAGTTCTCTGACCAGAGGTGGAACCCAGGCCCCCTGCATTGAAAGCTCAGAATCTTTGCCACTGAACCACCAGGGAAGTCCCGTATGATCTGTTTTTCTTAAACCCTCATGCTTATTGCCAGATTCCTCCTGAAACCTATACCTGTCTTAAGATAATTACATTAGGGACAGGCTCTTATGAATATGGGAACATGGTGAAATTTTTACTTTTCATAGTTTTTACTATTCATACCACTGGCCTTTGGAAAATATCTGTATTTGGTATATATAAGCCATCCCCTTCTTTAGGGGATCTTCCCAACCCAGGGATCGAACTCTCCTGTGTTGTAGGCAGATTCTTTACCATCTGAGCCACCAGGAAGCTGAGTAGTATATAGCTGAGTAGTTTTTCAGTGAAAGTGTCCTTAATTTTCTGTATTTCTGTATAATGAATGGCTCCTTTTCAGAGGATATGTGGTTTGATAGCCCTTGTCTTGCCTTTCTGGGAAGTAGAAAAAGTTTCTTGTGGACCCACACATGGCTGCTTAATGGAGATTCATAACATCAAAAGGGATTACATGAGAACAAAGTAATTGTCCTTCATGTATGACTACCAACCCAGTTTTCAAAGGAGTGAAATTAAACATTGCAGTTAATTACAGGGACAGTCTCATACTTGTAGACTAGTTAAGGATCATTGGTTGCAAGCAACAGAAACCCATATTCTGCCTGTGTTAAGCAAAGAGGTGTGTGTGTATGCATGCGCTCAGTCCTGTCTGGTGCTTTGGTGACTCCATGGACTATAGACATGGAGTTACTGGGAAGCTTATTATTAGCAGTTACTGGGAAGCTTGTAAAGTTGAGAGGAGGCTGCACATGCAGTGTGGAGTGGCATGACCATCACAGAGCAATCAATAGTCAGCTGTCTTGTATGGAAGAAATGAATTCCAGCGATGTCTTCTGTTCAGCTGTCATTCTGTTCAGTTTGAGAGCCTGGTAGAGCACTTTCCATTGGCCAAGATCAGGCCACAGACACCCCCCTTACTGAATCCACTTCTGGCAGGGAGAACCAAGATCTGACAGAAGGTACCTCTAGGAAGCTCTTTATCTTTCAAAGTGGGAAGACAGGGTACCTGTCTGTGGTCTCACCAAGCCTGCACAAGGGGAGGGAGATATCACTCCCCTGAAACAAATCTTGAGTTTGTTAGGAAAGCGAGTCAGTTGATGGACCACCAAACAGTGATGATCCATCCTTCGTAACCCATTAGATTTTTGTGCTCTCATCTGGAGGGCTCAGAGCTGCCCAGCCTGTGTTTTAGGGCAACTCTTTCCCGGCATTGCCGTCTTCCCTTCTCTTAGATGTCTGGAGGAGCCTGCAGTCCCCTTCTGCCTCAGGGTGTATTTATCAGACACCGTTTCTGTAAGGGCTGCGGTGACCTCTCCGTGCTTCCTGAACACTCCTCTTCCTCTCACTTCCATTCTCTGTATGAAGGCTATTCCTCCAGTGACATCCGCTTTAGTTTTAGTCAATGTCTCTTTCCTTCTCCAAGTTCCCTCTGGCACCTGCACACCCTGGGCACTATTCTTTTCTGCTGTGGGTTCCTCTTCTAGCCTGCCTGCCCTGCTCTTAACTCAGTACAGCGAGTCCCCTACCCGTGAACCTTCAAGGTGCAAACTTTCAAAGATGTGAACGCGTGTTCACATGTTCAGTCATATAAGTTAGTTCATATGTCTGGCGCACACTGTCACCTGTGTGTGTCCTCTACGAGTGGTTGTGCTTTTGTGGACTTTACAGTAGTGAATAGAGTACAGTGGGGCTTCCCAGGTGGCTCAGCGGTGAAGAATCCTCCTGCAGTGCAGAGATCGAAGGAGATGCAGGTTCGATCCCTGGGTCGGGAAGATCCCCTGGAGGAGGGCATGGAAACCCCCTCCAGTGTTCTTACCTGGAGAATCCCATGGACGGAGGAGCCTGGAGGTCCACAGTCCATAGGGTCAGTTGGGCACGACTGAAGTGACTTAGTAGACATGCGTGCATAGTGTACAGTAGTACAGAGTCTTTATTTCAAGCCCAGGATATCTGGAAACAAGTGTTTAACAGTAGTGATGTAGCTTGTGCTATACTTTCCAAGGTACTGTATTATAAGATTAAAAAGGTTTTTTAAAAATTATTTTATTTTTTGTTCAGTCAGTTCAGTTGCTCAGTTGTGTCCGACTCTTTGCAACCCCATGGACTGCAGCACGCCTGGATTCCCTGTCCATCACCAACTCCTGGAGCTTGCTCAAACTCATGTCCATCTAGTGAGTGATGCCATCCAACCATCTCATCCTCTGTCATCCCCTTTTCCTCCCACCTTCAGTCTTTCCCAGCATCAGGGTCTTTTCTAGTGAGTCAGTTGTTCACATCAGGGGGTCAAAGTATTAGAGCTTCAGCTTCAGCATCAGTCCTTCCAATGAATATTCAGGGTTGATTTAGGATCAACTGTTTTGATCTCCTTGCAGTCTAAGAGGCTCTCAAAAGTCTTCTCCGGCACCACAGTTTGAAAGCATCGGTTTTTCGGGGCTTAGACTTCTTTATGGTCCAACTCTTAACATCTGTACATGACACCTGGAATAACCATAAAGGAAAGGAAAGGAAAGTGAAGTCGCTTAGTCGTGTCCGACTCTTTGCGACCCCATGGACTGTGGCCTACCAGGCTCCTCTGTCCATGGGATTTTCCAGGCAATAGTCCTGGAGTGGATTGCCATTTCCTTCTCCAGGGGATCTTCCCAACCCAGGGATTGAACCTGAGTCTCCCACATTGTAGACAGACGCTTTACCGTCTGAGCCACCAGGTAATAACCATAGCTTTGACTATATGGATCTTTGTTGGCAAAGTGATGTCTCTGGCTTTTTAATATGCTAAGTTTGTCATAGCTTTCCTTCCAAGGAGTGTAGTGACTTTTAATTTCATGGCTGTAATTAGATGGCTACTTAGGCTAACTTTGTTGGACTTAATGCACAAATTTTATGTTAATACTGAACATGCTCTCGGAATGAAACTTTTCATATGGAGGGGAATTACTGTGCCCACTTGTCTAATCTGAGGTTCTGTTTTCTTTTTTAGTGCATTTACCCTCCCTACCCCCATCTGCCTGGCTCTGCTGCTAGAATGTGTTGTTGAATGTGGAGAAGCAGAGGTCTCAGACTGCCCATGTGGGTAATAAGAGACCGCAGTCTGACTCCCAGCCCCTAGCATCACCAGCATGATCACCAATCACATCTTTCTTGCTCCCTGTCCATACAAGGGGAGTCTCCTGATGTCCCTGAGGAATACTTGTTATTATACAAAGTCATTCTGACTTCTTGAGAATAAACTCCTAACTAAGAAGACTGATTTTACTCCTGGAAAATTATGTGTTCTGTTCTGTCCAGTAGACATAAGAGCCTCCCATATTGCCTAGGTACCAGCTTGCAGACATTAAAGCTGTCAACACAAGGACAGAAGTATTAGAGCCAAAACCCAGAGCTTGATGGAATGGATGCGGAGGGTGTGTTTACATGAACTATACCCATTCAGGGTTCACGGTTGCCAAGAACAGTGTCTTAAAACCATTGACTTGATTTTTTTTTTTTAAATTCCCATTGCTTAAGAGATCTCTGAGAACTGTTGCCAAGTCTAATTTATTCACCAGTGTATCTTCCACCTAGGCAAAGGGCCTGGCGCAAATGCTAAACACATTTTGCTTGAATGAGTGAATGAATGACCCAATCAATGAATTGCTTTGAGCTTCTAAAGGAATCCTGACTTGTATGCATCTCTCAGGCTTCAAGTCACAGCTCTTTGAGTGAGCTCTGAAGGCACAACCCTGCCAGAGAGACCCTGCCTTCTTCCTCTGGGGCTGTAGCAACCGATGTACATGTGTTTTATTATTTACTGACTATTTTGACTATGCCATGCCCACTCACCCTCTCCTTTTGTATTCTCTTTTCCCAGCATGGTGGCACTATGCTTTTAGAATCCATTATTAATATTTCTATTTCTTCCTTTTTCCTGTAATCTCTTTCTCGAGTTGAAACTTACCTTGAACTGGGACCTTCTGATATGTCTCTTCTTTTGGCTACTCAGGACTTCTATCCATTTCCTTCTGGGTTTTCTGCAAAATTTAGAGGCATGACCCTTGCCTTTCTGTTATGGAGATGGACACTCAATAAACAGCAAAGATAATCCAGGGATATTTATCACCAAATAAATAGTCAGTGTTGCCACGCAGCTGATTTATAACACAGGACTACAATCTACCTTTAGCAAAACTGCAAACAGAAAATCTTGGATTTTAAAAGTAGCATTGACATATATACACTACTCTGTGTAAACTAGAGAGCTCATGGGGAAGCTGCTGTGTAGCACTGGGAGCTCAGCTCCGAGCTCTGTGATAACCTAGACGGTGGGAGGGAGGTTCAGGTGGGAGGAGATACGTGTCTACGGAGAGCTGATTCACTTTGCTGTATGGTGGGAACTTACACACACTGAAAGCGATTAAGTAGTGAAAGTGAGAGTTGCTCAGTCATGTCCGACTCTTTGAGACCCCATGGACTATATAGTCCATGGAGACAGTGGAAGTTTTGAAATACTTGACTATACTGGATATTTACCCTAAGTCTGAAGAAGGAAGCGCTTTTAAAATTTTTATTTTCTTTAGTTTTATATATTTTTAAAAACTAGAGTATAATAATAATCAAAGAGCAGTTATACTCCAGTTTAAACAAAATAAAACTGAAGAAAGTAAATTTTTAAAAGTACTTCCTTCTTCAGATTTAAGGTAAATATCCAGTACAGTCAAGTCTTTCAAAACTTCCACTGTCTCCAACCATGCTTATAGGAAGGAGGAAAAAAGAATAGATATCACTTTGCAATTTATGTTGTTACCAGCGTGCAACTGAGTACATGCAATTGACTCCAAATGTTCTGTACATTCTAATTTTTGTCCCCTAGTGTCCTCCCCTGTTGACTTCAAGTTAACGCGTAATCTGAAATAGGACATCCCTCATAAATTCCACACCATCAGAGTAATGTGGCTTCGACGACGTGCCGCATTTTCAATGGGCACTGTCACAGAAGGACGGTGGGGGGCCCAGGAGGCTTTTGTTTTCTGATTTTCAGTTTCCCTTCTGCGTCTGCCATGTGATGAGTCTAATTATAGTCAGGAGTCTACTGCAGTGTTTCTTCAGCTAGTACGGCTTGTGAGGTTCCTTGGATCTGTATGATACCCCCAGATTTTTACAGTGCTTGTCTTTGTTGTTGTTTTTGAGTCACTAAGTCATGCCTGTCTCTTTGCAAGCCCATGAATTGGAGCCCATGAGACTCCTCTGTCTGTGGGATTTCCCAGATAAGGATACTGGAGACGGTTGCCATTTGCTTCTCCAGGGACTCTTCCTCGTCCACGGATTGAACCTGCATCTCCTACATTGGCAGGCGAATTCTTTACCACTGAGCCACCTGGGAAGCCCAGCATGTGTCTTAGGCCCAATTTAAACAGAAGGGTAATTCAGAAAGATGAAAGGGACATTGCTGATGCAGGAGTTACCAGTGTTGGGCAGGTTCAGTAGTGTATCCCCATGGCTTATTTGACTCATTGGACTTGAATGGCATTTCCAGAATGTTACACATATGTGAAGGAGAGGAGCATGGCATAGCTCAACTATTCATAGGGAGTGGTTGTGATTTCTTCTGATACTCTGCTCACCGGAGGGGATTTCTCTGTATGCACTGCCTGTCCCTCATGTTTACTACTGGGGAGTACAGCTGCAGCTCCAGAGAACATGCTGGAATGCAGTCACTTCTTCACCTGCTCTCAGCTTGTGCATCTCAGGCTTTATGACTTGGGAACCTTCTTCAGATGCGTATGCCAGTGGATAGGTAGGTCTGGGATGAAGCCTGAGATTCTTATAAGCTTCGGAGCGACAATGACGTGGCTGGCATGTCACACTATGAGTAGCAGATTTTATAGGGTCTGCATGCATGCTAAGTGGCTTCCTTCATGCTAAGAACCCGACTCTTTGTGACCCTATGGACCGTAGCCCACGAGGCTCCATTGTCTACGGGGTTCTCCAGGAAAGAATACTGGAGTGGGTTGCAGTGCCCTCCAGGGGATCTTCCCAACCCAGGGATCGAACCCACATCCCTTATGTCCCTTGCATCGGCAGGCTGGTTCTTCACCACTAGCACCACCTGGGAAGCCCTTTATAGGGTCTAACCCAGGAATAACCGTACTTGTACTTAGATGCCTCTGTAGTAGAGGTTCATACAGAAGAGAGAAACAGCAGACGTCGGTATAGAAGAGGAAGCCTGAATTGAGTTGTGATTGTATTAATTCATAGCACAATCTAGGAGCCACTGTTCTTATCCCCACTATAAGCAGAAGGGCTGTACAGATTTAGTGACATAATCAAGTCACATGGTTAGTAACAGAGTACGTGGTATAGATGAAATTTGAACTCGGGCAATCTGATTTCAGAGGCCACACCTAAAGCCTATACTGACAGAGACTATAAATGCCTTTAGATAAAGTTGATTTGTCTAGAGTATAGTGTTTAGAGTTTTACCATCTTCATCATTAAAACCCTAAGTAAATATTACTTGAGTATCTGAGGCCACGCAACTGATGAGAGAAGGCAACGTGGTCCAACTGGAGGCCAGCAAAGAGCACTAGTTGGATGCCGAAATTTATACAAAGACATATAAACATGTAAGATGGTAGAAAAAACCTGAATGAACTTTTTGGCCAACCTTGTATCTATCTATCGCATTATTTTCATCATCTATAATAATTGGCTGCATGGAGAATATGAATATGACCTATGGGACAAGATAAAGAAAGGTATATTGTTTTAACTGATGATTACCAAAGGGAAAGGTGGTTGGAGTGATAAATTAGGTGAATGGGATTAATATATACATGCAACTATATATAAAATAGACCTGCTGTTTAGCACAAAGTACTATCCTTAATACTCTGTAATAACCTGTATGGAAAAACACCTGAAAAAGAGTAGATATATAAATAAGTGTAATTAAATCACTATGCTATACACCGGAAACTAACACAGCACTGTAAATCAACTATATTCCAAGGTAAAAGAAACATTTTTAAAAAGGTAAAGAAATACGTATTCTTAGGAACTTTGAGGTAATTTGTAGATTAATTATTTTATAGATTTATGCTTTTTCACTTGTTTTTATTCAAGTAAAAGTCATATCACAGAAAGCTAGCCATGTTTTAAGTGTGTAATCAGTTTCATTTAGTACACGTACAACGTGCATCACCTGTAAACAGGTAGAAATATTCCCAACATCATTAGTCATTCTAGAAATGAAGATCAAAAACCACGAGGAGATATCACTTCACACACACAAGGATGGCTATTAAAAAAAAAAGAAAGAAAGAAAGTAAGAAGTATTGTCAAGGGTGTGGAAAAGTTTCCAGGGAGGGTTCTTAAAACGTTGGGCTTCCGTGGTGGCTCAGATGGTAAAGAATTTGCCTGCAATGCAGGAGACTGGGGTTCAATCCCTGGGTGGGGAAGATCCCCTGGAGAAGAGAATGGCAACCCACTCCAGTACTCTTTCCTGGAGAATCCCATGGACAGAGGAGCCTGGCAGGCTACAGTCCATGAGACTGCAAAGAGTTGAATATGACTGCGTGACTAACACACTCTCAGTACGTGAGAATTCTCAGTCCCTTTTGATGAATGAGTTATTATTGCCTTTTTCTGAGTGCATCTTGATTTTCCTCAGTGTTTCCTCCAGGTTTCTGTCTTAGTTGCTAAATTCCAATTCTTTTGTGCCTGTTGAAAGTCGCCATTATAAGAAATGGTGCCGAACTTAGTGCTTTGGAATTAAGGAGTTATTTCCTCATCACCGTGATCCACTGTCTATTCTTAGCTAGGACCAGGTGGGGAGGTTGAGGAGCCTAGGTACTCCACTCCCCCAGGCATTCTGTTCACTCTCTCATGTAGCAGGTCCTGTAAGATTCAAATAAGAGTCCTCCCCCATTGCTCCCTCCACAAGGCTGACTCCTCCAATCCCAGAAAAGGAACAGATGACAACTTTTGATGCAGAATGCATCTGTTCCATGGCGGCTATCTTCCCTGGCAGAAAACCTCCATTGGAATATTTGGACACTCTTGCTCCTAGGAAGGTAAGGCATGACAAACCTATACAGCATATTGAATAGCAGAGACAGCGCTTTGCCAACAAGGTCTGTGTAGTCAAAGCTCTGGTTTTTCCAGCAGTCATGTATGGATGTGACAGTTGGACTGTGAAGAAGGCTGAACGCCAGAGAATTGATGCTTTCAAGCTGTAGTGCTGAAGAAGACTCTTGAGAGTCCCTTGGACTGCAAGGAGATCCAACCACTCGATCCTGAAGGAAGTCAGCCCTGAATATTCAACCCTTCCATTTCACTGGAAGGACTGCTGCTGAAGCTGAAGCTCCAATACTTTGGCCACCTGATGTGAAGACCTGACTCATTGGAAAAGACCTTGATGCTGGGAAAGATTGAAGCCAAACGGAGAAGGGAGTGGCAGAGGGTGAGATGGTTAGATAGCATCACTGACTCAGTGGACATGAGCAACCTCCAGGGGATGGTGAACAGGGAAGCCTGCTGTGCTGCAGTCCATAGGGTCGCAAATGGCCAGACGTGACTTAGCCAGCAAACAACAGCAAAGACCCAAGTCCCCTCCCTCCTGAGCCTCCTTTGTATGCCCCCCGTCCCGCCCCCGGGTCATCACAGAGCACCGAGCTGAGCCCTTGTGCTCAGCAGGCTCCCCCTAGCTGTCTGTTTCCCGCACAGTAGTGTGTATATGTCAGTGCTCTTCTTCCAATTGCTCCACCCTCCCCTTACCCGTGTCTGCATGTTCACTCTCTACATCTACGTCTCTGTTCCAGCCCTGCAAAAGGTTCTTCTGTATCATCTTTCTAGATTCCAGATATATGTATTAGTATGCAATATTTGCTTCACTCTTTCTGACTTACTTCACTCTGTGTGACGGACTCTAGGCCCATCCACATCACTACAAATGACCGAATTGTGTTCCTTTTTATGGCTGAGTAATATTCCACTGTGTATATGTACCGTGTCTTCATCATCCATTCATCTCTCAATGGACATTTATGTTGTGTCCATGTCTGGCTATTGTAAATAGTGCTTCAGTGAACTTTGGGGTACATGTGTCTTTTTAAATTGTGGTTTTCTCAGAGTTTATTCCCAGTATGACCCAGATATAGCTTTCAACCATAATTCTGCCACTTGCTGTGTGTGTAAGCTTGGACAAATCAGTCAGTTCCCCTGTGCCTTCACTTTCCCAAACAAATCTTAAGAGCAGTGTTTCTTGGAGTATCTGCCGTTTAAATCAGATTGTGTAGAGAGTGTTCAGCACACTGCCTGGCACACAGCACTCAGTACTGGTTACTGTTGTTCCTATCTCTGCCCTATTTCTTTCCCCTATTGTATGGTTTTGATCTGCTTGCACAATGCTGCTGCTGCTGCTGCTGCTGCTAAGTCACTTCAGTTGTGTCCGACTCTGTGCAACCCCAGAGACGGCAGCCCACCAGGCTCCCCCATCCCCAGGATTCTCCAGGCAAGAACACTGGAGTGGGTTGCCATTTCCTTCTCCAATGCATGAAAGTGAAAAGTCAAAGTGAAGTCCTCAGAGTATCTGACCCTCAGTGACCCCATGGACTGCAGCCTTCCAGGCTCCTCCGTCCATGGGATTTGCCAGGCAAGAGTACTGGAGTGGGGTGCCATTGCATTCTCCTGCACAATAATAACTGCTTTTAATTTTTAAACTTCTGTAATTCTTACATTTTTCTTCTAGCTGTTAGTTACCTTTATACTTCATCTTGAACATTTTAAGCCTTCTTGAATAGACAGAGAAACTTTAAGTATAATTTTTGAAAGTTTTCTCCA
Organism: Nanger dama; assembly: GCA_917880005.1. Taxonomy (NCBI): domain Eukaryota; kingdom Metazoa; phylum Chordata; class Mammalia; order Artiodactyla; family Bovidae; genus Nanger; species Nanger dama. The sequence goes on along the minus strand of CAKJTW010000019.1, from coordinate 37,101,312 downwards.
CAGGCAGCCAACCAAAGAGTGAAATTTTTCTATTGTTTAGGAGAAAGGCAAGTTTATTGCTTTTTGTATATACCACACGAACCCACACCCCAGCAGTGTGAGTCCTGTGCAGAGCCTTAAGTGTCTCTGTTTTTTCATGAAATAGAGCAGGCAGCCCTTACTGTGCGAAGTGGAAGGATGGTGATGCTCTTGTTCAGTCACTAAGTCGTGTTTGACTCTCATGACCCTATGGTGTGCAGTCCAAAAGGATCCTCTGTCCATGGGATTTCCCGGGCAAGAATACCTGAGTGGGTTGCCATTTCCTTCTCCAGGGGATCTTCCCGACCCAGGAACTGAACCCAGGTCTCCTGTGTTGCAGGCAGATTCTTTACTGTCCAAGCCACCAGGGAAACCCAAGAGGTGAGCCAAAAGACTTAAACTTAATTTTTCATATTAATAATGAATATCTAAATGCACTGACCCAAGGAAAGTTTGTATCAGGCTGTGCAACTAGCATTTCACACCGTCGACTGACATCTGGTTTTTGGAATAAACCTGGAGACTTGCAAGCTATGGCTGACTAGAGGGCAGATGCTTATCTGTTTCTTCTTCCTTCTCGAGCAACATCTCACATGGGGCCGGGCTGTGGAGTGGATTAAATTCAGGGATGGGCACAGATTCCCGTCACCCTGCTGCTTGCATTCCTTTGAGCCCGGTGATCAAGAGCTGAAAGAAGATGTCTCAGTGGGCAACAGCGTGATCGGCCTCCCTGTGTGGGACTGCAGTCTCAGACACTGGCTCTGTCTTCCGGGGCGCCACAATCATCTTCTTTGTAAGACTGTCTGTGAACATCGTTAACCTGCCATTGACTTCCTCTGAGTACATTAATGGGGACCACACAATGTTGAGTCACAGTTTGAAAGGGTGTTTGTCATCACAGTGCGACAGCTCCCTGCTCCCTGACACTCGAGTGCTTATCATTCCTCTTCCTCTGCCTCCTTCCCTGGGCTAGTCCATCCTGTAGCAGTGATTACATCCAAGGCAATTTTGATCAATACTTTTTCTCGCTTCAAAATGAAACGAGTTCAGTGTTTTAGCAGCTGATGAGAGATGTTCTCAAAATGTGGTACGTTTTGTATCCCATGCCTTTGATTGAAGAATTTTTAGGTGGGGAAAAACATTTTTTTGGCTTAATGTTTAAAATTCATAGTACGGTGTCTCTTCCCTACGGACTCTAGCTTATGAATTCAGGAATCCTGGGCATTGTAGCAGCTGCCCATCATTAAGATGCTTGACTGCCTGTGACATCAAAAGATGGAAGAGCAGAAACCCCTTGGACGATATTCATCCTTATGTATGGACCTGAAAAAGGTCTACTTGAAGAAATATTTTCTTTCTTAACAATGATATCTGGCTCAGCTTGGGACACTATTTCTTTCTCTCTCAGACCTTTCTTTCCTGAATCCTGAGCTTTACACATTTTTATATCTTGCTGTGACTCAAGAAGACCTTTGCTGCTCTGTTTTTTTTTTTTTTCCTCCCACTTACACACCCTTCTGACCTGGATGGTTTTGACTGGTTAGAGGAAGGCACTTTGGGGGAAAATCTATAGGATTATGTGAAACATTTTCCCTGAAGTTCATGCTGAGGCTATCTCCGAAGAAGTTAGGGTCTCTGTTGAAATACTCTCTGTAAGGTGAGTTTTTTGAAATGTTACAGCAGGGCCTTTCCTGGGAGGAGGAGTATCTATGCAAGACATTCTGTGTGGGAAAAATGAAAGCAATGCGAGGGCAAGAGATAAAGGTCACTGGGGGCATTTGGGACCCAAAGAAACATGGAACACTTTCTTCTTAAGCCGAAAAGGTACCAATGAGAGGAATCATGAAAAGTACCATGACTGTGATCCCTTACCTTGCTAGGTGTAAACCTGTATAGGAGATGCTTTGCTGAGTGTTGTTTGTCTCTGCATTTCAAGCATTAATACAGTATTTAAAGCATAGTTGCCCAGTGACTGCCAAGCTGCTCACTCAGAGAGCAGTGAGTCCTACTTAAGGTTGGCATCCACTTTCTAGTACTTCGGCTCCACTTTGAGGGAAGAGAGATACTTCTGGGCCATTACACAAATGGGGACAAGAAATTTACCCAAGAGCATTGAATGGACTCAAATCAAGAATGTCTAGACAGCAGTGGAAGAATCTTGCAATCTTCCAATCCGTGACCCGTCTTGGAAACACTTGGAAAATATTTGTACCCAAAGTGTTTCTCAGTTTCAATGTGCAGTTTAGGTAAACTGGTATTCTAGGAGGTTCTATAATTTAACATTCCATAGAAATTTTTATGTGTAAATTTAACTCTGTCTCGTTATCACCAATTATAATAACTATTCATATTGTGGGTTTTTTTTTTTTGCTTCAAATCATGTTGTTTCAAATGCCCTTGTCATTAGCTCCATGGTTCCCCATAAGAGATTTGATGCATTTGAGGACCATAAAACCTACAATTTCACTCACTTCATGTCGATCCCTTACTAACTGCGTGCCTTTGAAAGCATTCAGAACCTCAGTTTCCTCATTTGTAAAACAGAGATTGTAATACTAATCTCTCAAAAGTAATAGTGAGAAAAGATAATGAACTAAAGTAGTAATATGCTAAATGATACCAGGCACATAGAATTAGTAGTGGAAGGTACCCAATGTTGCTATCATGATTATTAAGCTGGATCTAATTTAAAATCAGCTATCCTTGCCCTGTAGCATTATTTGCACATATCTACTTTTAAGATTATTAATTAAGGTTCATTTTTACAGGAGATGTGGAAAGGGGTGATTAAACATAGGTTATTCAGTTTAAACTAAATGAATTTTTTTTTTTTTTACAGGCTGACCATCTGTCAGGGAAGTGGCAGAAGGCTTTCCAATAGGACTGAGTTGAATTAAATTATGAGATAAAAGTAGTAATAATGGCTTTCTTCCAAATAATGTCTCAAAATCTGTCCACTTTTTCCTAGCCCACTGTCACTACTTTGATTCCAGCTACCCACACCTGGACCACTAACCTCCTAACCAGTCTGCCTGTTCCATGGTCTCCCGACCCAACTTTTGTATAATCATCAGAGCAGTCATTTGAATATTCAAATCAGGTCACTTCACCGCATCCCTTCCACCCTCCCGGCCATGAATAAAAACCCAGATAAAATGAAAATGGATAAACTTGGCCTGTTGATCAACATGATTTGGCCTCTTGTTTTTCTCTCCAACTCTTCTCTCTCCAGCTCTCCCTTCCTAGGCTCTAACCATAGTCACCCTCATGCTGTGTAGTCTTAGAAACATGTACTCTTTCTTCTGCTTCAGGGCGCTTCCTGCCATAATCCCCTGCAAAGTCCACTCCTGCATTACGTTTTAGCTTGCACTTGGCATTGAGGCATTCTCTGCCCTCCACTAACTCTCCACCACCCCCAAAGATCTCATTGCATTCTCTTCTTTTCCGCATCATTCCCATTCTAGTTTATAACTGCAGATTTGTTATTGTGCTTTCTCATTAAATAGCTTACCGTTCTATCCCTGGTTCAGAGTTGCTTGAACACAAAGGGCTTTTGGTGTGGGTTAGGCCAGTTGAAACTCACAGCATCTTTGCAAGGAAGGTGTGGGCCAGACTGTCTCAAATGTATAGGTGAGATATATAGTCTAAAATTCAACCTGATAAAGGCTTAGAAGTGGAAAAATTGGGTCTGAATCTCGAACTTCTGATGCCCAAACAAGGGCTCTTTCAGCTTGAATACTGTGCATTCCTGACATTGTCTATTATGGTCTATGTCGTAATTGACTCCTGTTGGTCAAAGTTGGGCCATCTTTCATAAAGCATTTGAACAGGCATTCTCACTGCATACATATCACCTGCCAAACATTGTCCTAGTTATAGCCCAAACCCTTCTTCATCTCTTCTGTTCAAGGATCCTGTAAAGTATGAGCTTTCTTGGGTTGCCTTAACAGAGTACCAAAAACCAGCTACTTTAGCACTATACAAATTTATTAGATCAACGTTTTAGAGGCATGAAGCCTATAGTCAGGGTTTTGCAGGGCCATGCTCCCTCTGAAACTTGTAGGGTTTTTTTCCTTTGCTTCTAAGTAGCTTCTGACGGTGTGTCAGCAATCATTGGCATTTCTTGGCTTACAACTGTATTACTCCCATCTCTGCCTCTGTCATCACTTGTTATTCCTGTATGCCTTCATATCACCTTCCCTTCATTTGTGTTTTTGTCTGTATGTCCACGTTTTCCCTTGTCTACAAGGAGAGCTGTCTTTAGACTAGGGTCCACCCAATTAATGATCTTGTTTCACTTAAATAAATCTGCAGAGACTATTTGCAAATAAGATCACGTTCATGGATACAGAGGGTTAGAAGGTTAACGTATTGTTTGTCAGGGAACACAATTCAACTCATTCCCTTTTCATAAACAGAGCCATAAGCTCTCTAAGGCACTCAAGGTTCCATAGCTTGCAACTATGGTATTGCCAAGGTCAAATATAGATCAGCACTCACAAGTCCATGCTTGGTTTTGGACCAGCCCTAAAATCAAAGCATGGTCAAATGGCCTCAGCGCCTTTGAGCTTGGGAAAGGCTGGCAGCACTCTGAAGTGTCAGTGTCTGTGTTTCATAGCTAGGGTGTCTGCCTGCTAAGGCACTTCAGTCCCGTCCAACTCTCCGTGACTCTATGGACTGTAGCCCGCCAGGCTCCTCTGTCCATGGGATTCTTTAGGCAAAAATACTGCAGTGGGTTGCCATGCACTCTTCCAGGGGATCTTCCCGACCCAGGGATGGAACCCAGGTCTCTGATGTCTCCTGCATTGCCAGGAAGATTCTTTATCACTAATGCCCCCTGGGAAGCCCAGCTCTGCATGCAAAAGCAGAAATGATTCCTTCTGTGCTCTACTCCACTGCATTTAGAATAAAGCATCTGATACTCTTTTAAGGGAGACAACCCATCCTTCATTTTAATTGGTGGGGGAAAATTCGTTATGAAGGATTCTTTCCTGCGAAGAATTCCCTAAAGTTGGATGAAGTATCTGCGATGCTTTCACTGTCTTCTCTTCCCAGGAATCATTACCAGCCCTGGCTAGTGATTTATAATCGCATCCCTAACAAATTCCACTGTTGGTAATGACTACTTATTTTTCTATACAAATGGTTTTTGCTCTCCTTCCTGAGGACAATTAACTAAAGGAACTGGTCATAAATTACTGATGATGATCAGTCTGTCAGAGATGATTGTCTAATGGTGCCATCTTCCATAGTAATTAGATAAAGTATATTTAATTGCTGATAACAACAGACCAATTGTGGTAATGTTTTTCTTTTTTTTGTGGTGATATAAATATCTCCACATAAGAAATCTTCCTGGAAGTCAGGCAGAATAGCACTTTCTCTTTCTTTCTCTTGAGCTTGTGTTAGTCTCTCAGTCATGTCCGATTCTTCAACCCCATGGACTGTAGCCCTCCAGGCTCCTCTGCCCATGAGATTCTCTAGGTAAGAATACTGGAGTGAGTTTCCATTCCCTTCTCCAGGGATTTTCCCCACCCCACAGATTGAGCCCCAGGTCTCCTTCATTGCAGGGAGATTCTTTACCATTTGAGTCACCAGGAAGCCCTCTTTCTTCTCTTGAACGAAGAGGAAGGGAAGAAACACTCATCATTTATGGGTTTCCAGAAATATAATAAATGTGACAGCTTTTCGAGGTTTCCAGTAAGAAGACTGAGCTTTCTAAAGCAGAGATCAGAGAAGAACTACTCTTGGACACATTTCTTTTAGGCAGGAAGCAGGAGTCCTTCCTGGTCATGTTTGATTCCACCCCCACCCCATGAGGGTCACGTCTCTTATATTTGCATCTAAACCTTGGCCTTGAAATGTGAGTCCTTTGAACTCTGGAAAGAGATGGCGTCTAAATCACAGGGTTTCTCACAGCTGGGATGCTTATTAAACCTCAGACTATTTCTGTGTGGGAAATAGTCTATTTCTCTTAGCTGGGATGAGAAGAGGAGGGCTACCTTAACACACATGGATGGGAAGGGCTCTTTCTTGCCCGTTTTTTTTTTTATCTTATGGTCCTATCACTGCATGGCAAACAGATGGGGAAAAAGGAAATAGTGACGGACTATGTTCTTGGGCTCCAAAATCACTGTGGATGGTGACTGCAGCCATGAAGTTAAAAGACAATTGCTTCTTGGCAGAAAAGCTATGGCAAACCTAGACAGTATATTAAAAAGCAGAGACATCACTTTGAAAATGGTCTGTATAATCAAAGCTATGGTTTTACCAGTAATCGTCCGTGGATGTGAGAGTTGAACGGTTAAGAAAGCTGAGTGCCAAAGAATTGATGCTTTTGAACTATAGTGCTGGAGAAGACTCTTGAGTGTTTCTTGGACAGTAAGGGGATCAAACCAGTCAATGCTAAAGGAAATCAACCCAGAATATTCATTGGAAGGTCTGTTGCTGAAGCTGAAGCTCCAAATCCTTTGCCCAACTCATTGGAAAAGACGCAGATTCTGGGAAAGATTGAAGGCAAGAGGAGAAAGGGGTGACAGAAGATGTGATGGTCAGATGGCATGACTGACCCAATGAACATAAGTTTGAGCAAACTCCAGGAGGTGGTGAAGGACAGGGAAGCCTTGCGTGCTGCATTCCATGGGATGGCAAAAAGCTGTACACAACATAGGGACTGAACAACAAGAAATCTTATGGATAACGTCAATGGAACTATTCACTGGTGTGGAAATTGCAAGGACCTTTGTTAACATCCTGTAGAGAATATACATATTTTACATACCTAAGGGTGGCTTATATTTAATCCAGTGTAATGTGTCACTTTGCCAACATGCTTCTAACAGAGTTAGTCTCTGGGTATTGCATTACTTTACAGTCTTTCCATTTCATAGCTATTTTTTGTTCTTTGAGACTTTTTTGTTTTTCACTAGATGGCAACAACTGTCAAACTGGTGATGAGGGTCTGAATCATTTTGGAAGTTTAGCAAACAGTGCAGTGCTTCAGAGAACAGAGCTGAGGCTTCTAAAGTGAAATGAATTGAAAGTCGCTCAACTGCGTCCAATTCTGTGTGACCCCATGGACTATAGCCCACCAGGCTCCTCTGTCCATGGGATTCTCCAGCCAGGGATCCTAGAGTGGGTTGCCATGTCCCCTTCAGGGTACCTTCCCAACTCAGGAATGGAACCTGGGTCTCCTGCATTGTAGGCAGATTCTTTACTGTCTGAGCCACCTGGGAAGCCCAAAGATGATCTTCATACTGAGCAAGTGGGGGGAAGTGTGCAGCATCTCTTGAAGCTTGGTCATTTTTGTTATAAGAAGGAAATGTGTAACCAGTGCAGAATGAGAATGCATTATGTCACAGGATATTTAGGCACTAATTTCATCAGGATTCTTTCAGTGGAAAAAAAAAAAGTTACCAAAAAAAAAAAATCAAAGAAGCTTAAGAGAAAAGACTGGGCCGTGGAACTGGGCAGCGCACAGAGGTGGGCTTCAGGCATTAGTTGTTTTCGTTGTTGTCCAGTCCCTCAGTCATGTCCAGCTCTTTGTGATCCCATGAACTGCAGTGCAACAGGCTTCCCTATCCTTCACTATCTCCCAGAGTTTGCTCAAACTTATGTACTTTGAATTGGTGATGCCATCTAAGTACCTCATCCTCTTTCTCCCCCCTTCTCCTCTTGCCTTCAGTCTTTCCCAGCATCAGGGTCTTTTCCCGTGAGTCAGGTCTTTGCATCAGGTGGCCAGAGTGTTCATGGCTGGAGCTCAAGTTTTAATGATGTCACATGGACTCTGCATCTCTCTTGGATCTGCTTGCTCTTTGGTGTGAGGTTTCCGTAGGCTTCAGCAATCTGTGTCCTCGAAAAGTTACATCCTTTGGAGGATACCTCCAAAGTCCCAGGGAAGGCTCTGATTGGCTAGTTTGAATCATGTGCCTGCTCCTGAACAAATCCCTCTGCTATAGGACTGGCTTTTCTGATTGGCTGGTCTTGAGTCTCATCCTTATTGAGTAGAGTTGAAGGGAGAGGTGTACAACTCCACCTAAACTAAGTAGATAAATGTTCAGTTCAGTTCACTCGCTCAATCATGTCTGACTCTGTGACCCCATGAATTGCAGCAGGCCAGGCCTCCCTGTTCATTACCATCTCTCAGAGTTCACTCAGACTCATTTCCATCGAGTCCGTGATGCCATCCAGCCATCTCATCCTCGGTCGTCCCCTTCTCCCTCCTCCCCCCAATCCCTCCCAGCATCAGAGTCTTTTCCAGTGAGTCAACTCTTCGCATGAGGTGGCCAAAGTACTGGAGTTTCAGCTTCAGCATCAGTCCTTCCAAAGAAATCCCAGGGCTGATCTCCTTCAGAATGGACTGGTTGGATCTCCTTGCAGTCCAAGGGACTCTCAAGAGTCTTCTCCAACACCACAGTTCAAACGCATCAATTCTTCGGCGCTCAGCCTTCTTCGCAGTCCAACTCTCACATCCATACATGACCACAGGAAAAACCATAGCCTTGACTAGACGGACCTTAGTCAGCAAAGTAATGTCTCTGCTTTTGAATATACTATCTAGGTTGGTCATAACTTTTCTTCCAAGGAATAAGTGTCTTCTAATTTCATGGCTGCAGTCACCATCTGCAGTGATTTTGGAGCCCTCAAAATAAAGTCTGACACTTTTTCCACTTTTTCCCCATCTATTTCCCATGAAGTGATGGGACCGGATACCATGATCTTTGTTTTCTGAATGTTGAGCTTTAAGCCAACTTTTTCACTCTCCTCTTTCACTTTCATCAAGAGGTTTTTAGCTCCTCTTCACTTTCTGCCATAAGGGTGGTGTCATCTGCATATCTGAGGTTATTGATATTTCTCCTGGCAATCTTGATTCAAGCTTTTGTTTCTTCCAGTCCAACGTTTCTCATGATGGACTCTGCATAGAAGTTAAATGAGCAGGGTGACAATATACCGCCTTGACGTACTCCTTCTCCTATTTGGAACCAGTCTGTTGTTCCATGTCCAGTTCTAACTGTTGCTTCCTGACCTGCATACAGATTTCTCAAGAGACAGGTCAGGTGGTCTGGTATTCCCATCTCTTTCAGAATTGTCCACAGTTTACTGTGATCCACAAAGTCAAAGGCTTTGGCATAGTCAATAAAGCAGAAATAGATGTTTTTCTGGAACTTTCTTGCTTTGTCCATGATCCAGCGGGTGTTGTCAATTTGATCTCTGGTTCCTCTGCCTTTTCTAAAACCAGCTTGAACATGAGGGAGTTCACGGTTCACGTATTGCTGAATCCTGGCTTGGAGAATTTTGAGCATTACTTTACTAGCATGTGGGATGAGTGCAATTGTGTGATAGTTTGAGCATTCTTTGGCATTGCCTTTCTTTGGAATTGGAATGAAAACTGACTTTTTCCAGTCCTGTGGCCACTGCTGAGTTTTCCAAATTTGCTGGCATATTGAGTGCGACACTTTCACAGGATCATCTTTCAGGATTTGAAACAGCTCCACTGAAATTCCATCACCTCCACTAGCTTTGTTTGTAGTGATGCTCCCTAAGGCCCACTTGACTTCACATTCCAAGATGTCTGGCTCTAGATTAGTGCTCACATCATCATTATCTGGGTTGTGAAGATCTTTTTGTACAGTTCTTCTGTGTATTCTTGCCACCTCTTCTTAATATCTTCTGCTTCTGTTAGGTCCATACCATTTCTGTCCTTTATCGAGCCCATCTTTGCATGAAATGTTTCCTTGGTGTCTCTAATTTTCTTGAAGAGATCTCTAGTCTTTCCCATTCTGTTGTTTTCCTCTATTTCTTTGCATTGATCACTGAAGAAGGCTTTCTTATCTCTTCTTGCTATTCTTTGGAACTCTGCATTCAGTTGCTTATATCTTCCCTTTTCTCCTTTGCTTTTTGCCTCTCTTCTTTTCACAGCTATTTGTAAGGCCTCCCCAGACAGCCATTTTGCTTTTTGCATTTCTTTTCCATGGGGCTGGTCTTGATCCCTGTCTCCCGTACAATGTCACGAACCTCATTCCATAGTTCATCAGGCACTCTATCTATCAGATCTAGGCCCTTAAATCTATTTCTCACGTCCACTGTATAATCATAAGGGATTTGATTTAGGTCATACCTGAATGGTCTAGTGGTTTTCCTACTTTCTTCAGTTTGAGTCTGAATTTGGTAATAAGGCATTCATGATCTGAGCCACAGTCAGCTCCTGGTCTTGTTCTTGTTGACTGTATAGAGCTTCTCCATCTTTGGCTGCATAGAATATAATCAGTCTGATTTCAGTGTTGATCATCTGGTGATGTCCATGTGTAGAGTCTTCTCTTGTGTTGTCCCAGATAAGGGATATTGTGTAGATCCGAAGACAAAACAAAAATTTTGAAGAAAAGAAAAGTGACAGTTGCAGGAGTTCCCTGGTGGGCAGTGGTTAACACTCAGTGCTTTCATTGCCATGGGCACAGTTTCATTCTCTGGTTGGGGAACTAAGACCCTGAGAGCTGTGTGGCATGGCCAAGGACATGAAAAGGAAGACATAACCGTTTCAAGTCCACCCGAGAAGTCTCAATGCCTGAATCTAAAACATTGCTCTCAAGTGCCCCTAAACTAAATACTTTTCTCTTCTTCCTGCCTGAAATCCCTGTTGTCACCCACCCCACTTGCATTTCTGACTGTTCTTCAAAATGTTAGCTTTGGATGCTCAGTCATGTCCCACTCTTTGCAACCCCACTCTTTGCGACTGTCACCTGCCCAGCTCCTCTGTAGATAGGAATTCCCTGGCAAGAATACTGAAGTGACTTCCCATTTCCTCCTTCAGGGAATCTTCCCATCCCAGGCATTGGACTTGCATCTCCTGTGTCTCCTGCATGGCCAGACAAATTCTTTACTACTCGTGCTACCTGCGGAGTCCAATACAATAGAGCATGTCTAGGAAAATCGTCTGTTATATACAGATGACATGCTGTTAGGTAACATATACTGAACTCTTTTTTCAATTAAAAATAAAAATGATTTGTTTATCTAGAGAAAAGCATCAACTGCCCCCTGTTTCCTGAGGGTTGGCTTTTATTCTTATTTATTTTGACAGTTCGGTGGCAGTGACTTACAGTCTCGGTTAGAGCCTTGCTCTGTAATCCTGTGGAATGTCCCTAGGTAACGAGATGTGCCCACTGGTCATGGAAGTCAGTTCTGTTAAACAGGGAGGATTTTATCTGTCTGAATAAATATTTCCAGGGCTCCTCTCACTCTACAGATTCGAGATGTGCACAGGCAAGAAGGGCTATCGCCATAAATCAATAGTTTTTATCGCCATAAATCAATCGTGAAGCCGCCGATTTAGAGGTGACAGCGGCTTCTGGGTTGAAACAAAGATTGTAAAGTGCAGGCAGAGGTGGCAAATACCAAGAATAATATGTGGAGTGGGTAGGAGCATTTTGTGAACATGTATCAAGTGAGGATAGGAAAAAGAGTCTTTGCCCTTTGGAGATATGTTAACTAATTGATATTGGCAAAATGGGAAAGGCAGAGCTACTTGGCAGGATCTGATGCCACATACATCAATTCATGTAGGCATATGTACCGCAAACCCAGCACCCAAATCCGGCATGTCCTTCAAGTCTTAGCTGAAAGGCTGGGCATGCTTAGTCTCTCCATCACACCCAAGTCTTTATGACCCCATGGACTGTGGCCCACCAGTCTCCTTTTCCATGGGGATTCTCCAGGTGAGAACACTGGAATGGGTTGCCATGCCCTCTTCCAGGGGCTCATCTCAACCCAGGGATTGAACCCAGGTCTCCTGTATTGCAGGTGGATTCTTTACCATCTGCACCACCAGGGAAGCCCATGAATACTGGGGTGGGTAGCCTATCCCTTCTCCAGGGGGTCTTCCAGTCCTAGGATTCAAACTGGGGCCTCCTGCCTTGCAGGATGCTAAGTCCTTCTTGTTTTGTGTTACTCATCTTTATGCTACTCACAGGTTGGCATGGAAGTGATAGTTGAAATTGTGAGAATGGATGACATCCCCAAAGAAAAGATGATAGGGGGAAAAAAAAGAAAAGCTTGCTTTAAGGAAGGACCACTTGAATGAGTGGTTGGAAGATGAGAGGCTAGAAGGCTTCAAAAGGTGGGTAGGGCAGCATCAAGTGAAGCTTGCCAGCACGGTGTCATGGAAGGCTGAGAGAATTTCACAGAGATAGCAGCTGTAGGGGGTGTCAAATTCCGTAACGAACTGGATTAATAAGAGTCTTGGACTTAATTCCAGGAAACCTATTTGATACATTTTATACAATTCTATACTTCAGAAAACTAAGATCGTGGCATCCAGTCCCATCACTTCATGGGAAATAGATGGGGAAACAGTGGAAACAGTGTCAGACTTTATTTTGGGGGCTCCAAAATCACTGCAGATGGTGATTGCAGCCATGAAATTAGAAGACGCTTACTCCTTGGAAGAAAAGTTATGACCAACCTAGATAGTATTCAAAAGCAGAGACATTACTTTGCCAACAAAGGTCCATCTAGTCAAGGCTATGGTTTTTCCTGTGGTCATGTATGGATGTGAGTTGGACTGTGAAGAAAGCTAAGTGCCAAAGAATTGATGCTTTTGAACTGTGGTGTTGGAGAAGACTCTTGAGCGTCCCTTGGACTGTAAGGAGATCCAACCAGTCCATTCTAAAGGTGATCAGTCCTGGGTGTTCTTTGGAAGGACTGATGCTAAAGCTGAAACTCCAGTACTTTGGCCACCTCATGCGAAGAGTGGACTCATTGGAAAAGACTCTGATGCTGGGAGGGATTGGGGGAGGAGGAGAAGGGGACAACAGAGGATGAGATGTCTGGATGGCATCACCAACTCGATGGACATGAGTTTGAGTGAACTCCGGGAGTTGGTGACGGACAGGGAGGCCTGCTGCTGCTGCTGCTGCTAAGTCACTTCAGTCGTGTCTGACTCTGTGTGACTGCATAGATGGCAGCCCACCAGGCCACCTCATCCCTGGGATTCTCCAGGCAAGAGCACTGGAGTGGGTTGCCATTTCCTTCTCCAATGCATGAAAGTGAAGAGTGAAAGTGAAGCTGCTCCAGTCATGCTGACTCTTAGAGACCCCATGGACTGCAGCCTACCAGGCTCCTCCATCCATGGGATTTTCCAGGCAAGAGTACTGGAGTGGGTTGCCATTGCCTTCTCCCAGGGAGGCCTGGCGTGCTCTAATTCATGGGGTCACAAATAGTCAGACAAGACTGAGCGACTGAACTGAACTGTACCTAAATCATTCCTAATAATTAAGTGTGACTTCCCTGAGAGCTGGTTCCAGGTTTTATTCATTTCTGGATCTTCAGGGTCTGGCAGACATATTAGGGACCAAAAAAATATGTTTGGAAAATCAGAGTGGATGAATGAGTGGATAAATGAATGCTGACCTTAATACAGCAGTTTAATGTCCTTGCGAAATGAAACTTGCAAAGTGCTAAAGACCAGGTTAGTTAGCGGGATGATGGGCCCCAAGAAACCATTCTAGTTCCATGGAAACTGAACTGCAATAGCCTGCCCTCAGTTCCCTTCTGATGAAGGACCAAGTGAGAAGGAAGCATAGCAGGAAGGCAAAGGGCAGTGATCAGATTTCCATTCACTTAGCCTGATGTTTTCAAGGTTCGGATCCCATTCGTATGAAGTGTCCAGACGAGGCAAATTTATGGAGACAGAAAGTAGATTCCTGGTTGCCTCAGGCTGGGCAGAAGGACAGTGATGAGGAGTGACTGCAGGTCTGCAGGGGTTTCTTTCTGGGGTGATGGACATGTTTTCAGATGACATCGTTCGTTGTGGGAATCGGAGGGCTGAGTACGCTTAAAATGAATTGTTCACTTGGAATAGGTGAATTTTAGAGTGTAGGAATCATATCTCGAGGAAGCTGCTGCCTTTAAACCTGCAGTCTAAAGCTGTTAGCTTCTTAATGAGAGAAATCCAAATTAAAAGCTGTGACCAAATGAGCTTGCTGATACTCTCCTGAGGTGTCCAGACTTACCCATCAGTCACTGATGGAGGAAATGCCTGCAGCTTCCTTCCTCCTCCATCCCTTCTTTCTCTCCCCCATCGTCTGCACACTCCTGAGCCTCATTACTAAGAAAGAGGAACAGAAGGCACCCTTTTTATCAGCTGCTGCTGCTGCTGCTGCTGCTGCTAAGTCGCTTCAGTCGTGTCCGACTCTGTGCGGCCCCATACAAGGCAGCCCACCAGGCTCCCCCATCCCTGGGATTCTCCAGGCAAGAACACTAGAGTGGGTTGTCATTTCCTTCTCCAATGCATGAAAGTGAAAATTGAAAGTGAAGTCGCTCAGTCATGTCTGACTCTTAGTGACCCCATGGACTGCAGCCCACTGGGCTGCTCCGTCCATGGGGTTTTGCAGGCAAGAGTACTGGAGTGGGGTGCCATTGCCTGGGGAATGTGAAAGATGGTTCAGGAGACTGAACTGAGCACGCGTGGTCCTTTCCCCAAAGTAACCAATCAGATATACCGTTCCTTCTTAGGAATGAAGGAGTGAGAAAATGGGGACCCTTGGAACCATGCCTTAGAGGACTCCTCCACATGGAAAGATAGGGCATGGGAAGACGTGTCCCACCCCCCACCTCACACCCTCATGTCTATTAATGACCTCCAGAGTAACAAACGATTTGTTAGTGATTTTAAAAATGACGGGTTTTTGTAAGATTTGAGCCCAAAGATGCCACCCTAGGGAAAAAACTCTTAGTGAAAAAGAAAGAGTTGATCAAGGCCAACATCACTAACTTCACCACTGTTCCATTGATTCCTGGCCCTTTGCTGTGCAGTGGACACTCGCCCTGGCTCTAAACTATAAGAATCTTCTCTTGATTTGCATGGCTCAGTGCAGCTTCTGAGAGCTTTCCTAGATCTCTCCTCTCATGATAATATGAAGAGGACCAGGCTGTAATTTTTACCTTCTCCAGAAGTCCATTTATTATGATTATTCCTGTCTCATCATAAATACTCTTATAACATCTGGAGTCCCTGAGGACTAGAGAATGTTTTCATCACCGCATTTTGACTGAGATCCATTTATACAAAAGGTTTCTCTTGAATTAATTTACTTTTACCCAAAACCTGATTGGCTGTACATGATCAACAGTCACAAAAACAATTAATAACAAAGGTGATGTCGTAAAGGCAAGATGTATGCTGTGAAGTATGGCCTCTGACTGTATGAAGGGAAGAAGTCCAGTTCTTCATGTATGGAAGGCTATCACCCCTCTAGGTGTTTGTACATCTGTGTGTGTGTGTGTGTGTGTGTGTGTGTGTGTGTGTGTGTGTGTGTTGCATAGAGACTTGTGTGAATTTACATTGACATTTAACAGATTTCACTACTCTAGACATTTCATCACTTCTAGAGGCAAATGTCTAGCCTACTCTGCCTGGTTCTGAGTAGATCCAGCCTATACTTTAAATATAGGCTAACTACAGGCTTGGAGTCATAGAAATTCAGAACATAGGAGAGTCGACTTTATTAATTCAGGTATTACCAGATGAAAGGCTTCGTCATTGAAACCAGCTACATTTTTGTCCTGGTAATATCATTCTTTCTTTGAGGCATTAGAGAGTTTGGAGAACAGCACAGCTTCCATGGCCTTCAGAATTATAATTTAAATCTTTTATCCCTGCAGAACTCAGGACATTTAATTTATCGTGATTCATAAAAGACCAGTAATAAACCCTGTCTTTATTTAAACATGGGCGGCAATGAGTTCCCTTTGTAAGAATCTGGTGCTCTTTATCAACGCTTCACTATCTACTTATCATGGATCCTGCGTGTGTACAAAAAGCCATCTTTGTCAGTCAGGGGAGATTTTATTAACTAAAGGTTCATTTGTTCTTCAAGTGACACTATCTCTTTGGAATTACCAGATGTTGTTGAAACTGTGCTGCCTCGCCTTTTATTCTGATGATGGCAAATGTTGAATGTGGTGAATAAATATTGAGCCCTGTCCTCGGTCATCTTAAATAAATGTGATAAAATGAAAACATGCGGCCGCCAAGGTCTCATTTGTTCCCAGGAAGTCCACAGCGTGTTAAGGCACGTGAACAATGAAAGGCAAATCAGCCATGCTCTGGTGTTCTGTTATGAGATGGTCTTGTCATTTTCCAGATCCCATTTTAGATTTCTATTCAGGGAGTGAGACGGTGGCATAGACTTAAAGGTTGGTATGGTTCTATCACACAATTGTGTTTTGTTAAAATTGCAGTGTAGACAATATTGTGGTGGTCTTCCCGAGAAATTTGCATGCAAAAGAAAAAAAAAGTGGCCGAAAATAAGTGAGTGGGAAATTTCTCGTGACTTGGGTCCAGAGGAGATGAATGCAGGTCTGTATATGGACCCTTCTTGGCTCCTGTGTTTAGACTGATGAGTGTCTTTTGAGGAGGAGTGGACTTCCCAGGTGGTGCGGTAGAAAAGAAGACATTTGCCAATGCAGGAGACACTAGAGACATGGGTTCGATTCCTGGGTTGGGAGGATCCCCTGGAGGAGACAATGGCAACCCACTCCAGTATTCTTGCCTGGAAAATGCCATGGACAGAGGAGCCTGGCAGCTACAGTCCATGCGGTCACAAAGAGTGGGACATGACTGAATGACTGAGGGCACAGAGTGCAAGGGGAGGGTTCACTTAACTGGATGATCACAGAACTGGATTTTGTTATCCATTGTTGAACCACAGATTCAATATTTATAATATAAAAAGAAGTGGGAAAGAGCAATCTGTCAAAACGGACATTTTGGAATCACTATGTCCTTCCTTTGTTGCTTGATGTGTGATACCCCATGAACAAAGATTAAAAATAGGCTGTAAGGCAGGATCTCTGCTTTCACAGTAGGAGAAAAGCCTATGAATGCTTTGATAATAATTGCTAATAATTATACTCAAATCATATTACATCAAGAAACTGAGATGTGAATGAGACTCGGGCACTAAGGCTTCACAATAGCAGGCACAGTTTCTCTAATTTATTACACTGTCATCAGTCTTGTGATTTAAAATCCTTCTTCCCAGTCTCCGACAATATAGGGAATTATTGAAAGTTGGCGACCGTCTATTGTTCAGAAATGTTGAAAGAAATGAAGTGTTCCTGAGGATGTTGCTAGAGTCCTGTTGAAAGGGTGGTTAAGTAGCACTGATTAATTCCTGTTCTATCTCTGATGAAATGAAGAAGGGTTACATTTTCCTTCTGAGTATCTCATTGCAAACTGCAGCCCAGGAGTTGCATAAGCATCTTCCTTATCCAGTGTAAATTGATTTGGTGTGAAAAATCTCCAACGGTTCCATTTCAAGGCACTGTTTTATGTGGTGATGCAGGACAAATGTAGAGCTAAGTAGATTTGTAGACTAATTTATTGGGCATTTTAATATTGTGATTTCTCCACGTTGGTGTGTCAAGCACCCCGCTAATGCTTCCTTGACCGTGTACTGCTCACGGCATGCCCAACTCATCTTAATTAAATTCCTTCCTGCAACTACCTTATTTTTGCTCATGGGAGACACTGCTGTCACTGTGAAACATTTTCTAGGAAAATTGAGATATATTTTTCATCCACCGAGCATTTTCTCTCTCTCTCTTTTTTCCTAGACTCTAAATATTAGTCGCTTAAATTAATATGAAGCTATTATGTACTGCAAATGAGTACTTTACAAGTCTTTCAAGATATGTCTTCTGCCCAGAGCCCTGGGAAGGGGGTGATAGAGGTGGAGGCTATGCAGCTATGTTGGGTTCGTGGTGGGTGAAATGATGTGACTCATCCCCACCTGTCATTGTCGGGATACAACCAGAGAAAGCCTTGTGTGACTTGAGAACAAGAAGAGGGCCTTACAAAGCTTGCTGTTGCTGGCTCCACCACTAGGAGGATCTCAGGGCCATCTTCACTTTCAGTAAAAGGAGGAGAGTTTTCCCTGAGCTGTGTGTTTCCTAGCAGTGCAGGAGACACAGGCTCGATCCCTGGGTCAGGAAGACCCCCTGGAGGAGGAAATGACAATCCACTCCATATTCTTGCCTGAAAAATCCCATGGATATGTACATTTACCATATGTAAAATAAATGGGCAGTGCAAGTTTGAATGCATGAAGCAGGGTACCCAAAGCCAGTGCTCTGGGACAACCCAGAGGGATAGGGTGGGGAGGGAAGTGGGAGGGGTGTTCAGGATGGACAGACGCAGGTATATGGTGATGGCAAAACCCACCCCAATATTGTAATTATCCTCCAATTAAAACAAATTAATTTTTTAAATCCCATCAATAGAGGAGCTTGGCAGCCTGCAGTCCATGGGGTTGCAGAGAGTTAGACACGACTGAGAGGAGCACCTGTGTTTCACATGGATTTTCTGTTCAGGAAATGGGAAACTTCCTGAATTCCATAACCTGAGTCACCGGCTGTGTAGGAAGGACACCTGGGAATCAGCTGCCTCATTTAGAACTTTGTCGTGACCTTCAGAAAGCATGGCCTCCAAATGGACATGTGGCTTTTGGCTTTTGTCCTGGGAACGTGCAACTGTCATGTCAGCGTCTAGGCACCGTGTGCTTTGCGACCCCAAATGGCTAATTCAACCAAAGCAGACACTGAATCCGAGGTGCCTCCATTCATCCTTCTATTTCCTTGCCTCCCTCCCTCTCTCCCTTTCTCTACCTCTCTCTCTCTCTCTCTCTTTCTGTTCTTATATAAAATAGGTGGCAATTCAAAAAGCATGATTTCTATCTATATATGGTATCTTCATGACCACTAGCTCTTGCCTTATAGCCTCACTCCACAGACTGTCTTTTATTTCCCCACATACATCAGTCTTCTGAGCAGGGTGTTGTGCATGTTCTGTGGCCTCTGACCCACTACTACCCTTTGCCAGTTTACCTTTCACTTCTTATTTCAATGTCAGCTCAAAAGGCCACTCCTCTTGGAAAGCCCTCCCTGGAATCCCCACCCCACCCCCAACTCCAGCTCGCTGGGGTTGATGACGTCTACGTGCACGTTACTTCCTAGCAACTTATACTTTTTCTCTACTCATATGTAAGTGTGTGGGCTTCTCAAGCGACTCAGCGGTAAAGCATCTGCCTGTCAGGCAGGAGACCTGGGTTCCCTCCCTAGGTTGGGAAGACTCCCCCAGAGGAAGAAATGGAAACCCTCTCCAGTATCCTTGCCTAGGGAATCCCATGGTCAGAAGAGCCTGGTAGGCTACTGTCCATGGGGTCACAAAAGGGTCAGACATGACGGACCTACTAAAGAAAACATGCTTATATGTGTGTGTGTATTTGAATATATATATATTCATATACGTGTGTATGTGTGTGTGTGTGTGTGTGTGTGTGTTTATACATACATATACTTGCCTGGAGAATCCCATGGACAGAGGGTGCTACTGGACTGCAGTCCACAGGGTGTCAAAGAGTCAGATAAACTGAAACAACTTAGCACATACAGACATACTAGGCACCTATTATGTGTCAGGCACTCATCTTGGCATTTGGGACCCACTGGGGGAAAAGTAACCAAACTCCATGAAAATTGCATATAATAAATAAGCAAATTGTGTTCGAAGATGACCAGTGCTATGATAAAAGGAAAGAGGAAGAGGATGAGGAGGCACAGAGAGCAGGTGGAAGAGGACAAGTTAAATTTTACATGAGGGAGGGGACTCAGGGTGAGTCTCACTGTGAAAGTGGTGTTGTTGAGTTGCTAAGTTATGTCCGACTATTTGCGATCCCATGGACTGTAGCCGGCAAGGCTCCTCTGTCCAGGCGATTTCCAAGACAAGAATGCTGGAGTGGGTAACCATTTCCTTCTCCAGGGGATCTCCCGACCCAGGCATGGAACCCACATGTCCTGCATCAGCAGGCACATTCTTTATTGCTGAGCCCCCCAGGGAAGCCAGGGACATTTCAGCAAAGACTAGAAGGGTGTGAAAGCGTGAGCCATGAGGATGTTTGGGGGAAGAACATCCCAAGCAGAGGAAATCATGAGAACAGAAAACTTGAATCTTCTCTGTACCCTGTGTTGAAGGAACAAGTGGGCCGAGAGAGAGGAGCAGAAGACGGTAGGGAGTGACCTGGGGGGAGAAGCAAGGGAGGGGGGGCCATTTGTAGATGACTTGTGACACTTGTAGATAGTTAGAGAGTTTGGGTTTTATTTCACTAAAATAGGGACTTGATGTACCGGATTGACCAAAAGTTTCATTCACCTTTTCCGATGTTATGGGAGGCCATGAACGAACTTTTGGCCAACCCAATGTATTTCAAATGGATAATTTGGACTTCTGCATCAAGAATATCTGAGGAACCAGAGATCAAATTGCCAACACCTTTTGAATCATTGAAAAAGCAAGAGAGTTCCAGAAAAATATCTACTTCTGCTTTATTGACTATACCACCAAAGCCTTTGACTGTGTGAATCACAACAGACTGTTGAAAAATCTTCAAGAGATGGGAATACCAGACCACCTGACCTGTCTCCTGAGAAATCGGTATGCAGGTCAAGAAGCAACAGTTAGAACTGGACATGGAACAATAGACAGGTTCCAGATTGGGAAAGGAGTACGTCAAGGCTATATATTGTCACCTTGCTTATTGTCTTCATGCAAAATTCTGGGCTGGATGAAGCACAAGCTGGAATCAAAATTGCCAGGAGAAATACCAATAACTTCATATATGCAAATGACACCACCCTTATGGCAGAAAGTGAAGAACTAAAGAGCCTCTTGATGAAAGTGAAAGAGGAGAGTGAAAAAAGTTGGCTTAAAGCTCAACATTCAAAAAACGAAGATCATGGCATCCAGTCCCATCACTTCATGGCAAGTAGATGGGAAAACAATGGAAACTTTATTTGGGGGAGAGATTTTATTTTGGGGTCTCCAAAATCACTGTAGATGGTGACAGTAGCCATGAAATTAAAAGGTGCTTGCTCCTTGGAAAAAAAGTGATGAAAAACCTAGACAGTATATTAAAAAGCAGAGACATTACTTTGCCAACAAAGGTCCATCTAGTCAAAGCTATGGTTTTCCAGTAGTCATGTATGAATGTGAGAGTTGGACTATAAAGAAAGCTGAGCACCAAAGAACTGATGCTTTTGAACTGTGGTGTTGGAGAAGACTCTTGAGAGTCCCTTGGACTACAGAAAGATCCAACCAGTCAATCATAAAGGAAATCAGTCCTGAATGTTCATTGGAAGGACTGATGCTGAAGCTAAAGCTCCAATACTTTGGCCACCTGATGCAAAGAACTGACTCATTGCAAAAGACTCTGATTCTGGGAAAGATTGAAGGCAGAAAGAGAAATGGATGTCAGAGGATGAGATGGTTGGATGGGATCACTGACTCAATGGACATGAGTTTAAGTAAGCTCTGGGAGTTGGCTATGGGCAGGGAAGCCTGGCATCTTGCAGTCCATGGGGTTGCAAAGAGTCAGACATGACTGAGCAACTGAACTGAACTGATCAAGAATATATTTTAAGGCCGCTTCCTACATTTGATAGGCATAGACTTTAGAATCCAAGAGGAGTAGAGTAGTATCTATCTATTTTCCACTGAATCCCCAGAATCAAGCCTTGTGCTTGGTGCATCATTGCTCAATATATATGTAACGTGAAAGAATAAAAAGAGTACTGGGTACATCAAAATGATACTGATTGGTGTCCATCCCCTTAAAGCAGGTAACATCAACCGCCAACATGCATATTTCAAGCTCAAGATTTATTTTCATTCATGCATTTAAAGACTACCTCTTAGCCTCAACCAAAGCCTTCCTCGAGTTTACTTAGCCACCTAGTTAATGCTGTTTGCAACGGTTCTTCACCAGTCCTGTTCTAATTTGCATGATATGAACTCTGGTATTTCCAAAAAAGAGATCAGAATCTGGTTTGGAAGGCTTTCCTCCTTAAAATAAACAAGCTTCATGTCCAAGTCAAGGACTGGAAAGTCTCTCTGTGGTCCATCAGGGTAATGATTCATGGGGCAGGATATGTCCCTGGTAGACCAGACTGCTATCCTCTGCTGGATAAATGATCCATGTTGTCAGAATTACTATGCATGCATTCCAAAATACATATTTACCTGGTAGTCTATAGCCATTCAACAGAACTGTTACAGTCTAGTAAGTAAATAACATATTTTTCAAAATTAGAGTGTGTTCAAAATATGTATTTACCCAATAGGCTGTAACAGTTTTGGAGAAATCTGCCTAGCCTTTAGTCTATCAGGCTGACTTATGAATGTGACCATTTAATAATGAACATTTATGAACATTTAATAATGGTTTGAATGTTAATATACTGAAAAAGAAGATGTGCAACTTTTAGAGGGATGAGGGGTTGACATGTTGCACCGACCAGTTTTAGAGGGAAAATTTAATTGTAGAATCTCTTGTTACTCTTTTCCTGTTTCCCTCTTTTTTAATTTTATTTTCAATTAGAGGATAATTACAATATTGTGATGGTTTTGCCATACGACAGCATGCATCGCCCATAGGTATGCATGTGCCCCCTCCCCTTGAAACCCCTCCCACCTCTGCAACCGTGGCCCACTCTGATTGTTACAGGCACCTGCTTTGGGCTCCCTGCATCACACGGCAAACTCCCACCTGCTGTCTATTGGTAATCTATTTCTTCCTCACCTTGCAAGTTCCTGGAGCCCTCAATGCTAATGATACCAAAGTGAATGTTTAAATAATCTAATTCTTGGTAACGTGATATGGCTTCATAAGTGATTAATGGATAGACCTGAACACATAGAGGAGCCAATGTTCTGGTTGCTAATCTCAAGGCCACCAATGAGTCCCAAACCTGGATCATTCTATAAGAGTATCAGTTAATGGATATACATCACGCCAGTCTAGATAAGTTAGACAAATGTGTGTCTTATTTACATCAGCTGTTTAGATATCCTGGACAGGAAAGATTTTTATAGAAAGGGCTGTGAAGCACTGTTTTCACTGAAGTAAAGTGAAAGTTGCTTAGTCGTGTCCGACTCTTTGCGACCCCACGGACTATACAGTCCATGGAATTCTCCAGGCCAGAATACTGAAGTAGGCAGCCTTTCCTTTCTCTGGGGGATCTTCCCAACCCAGGGATAAAACCTAGGTCTCCCGTGTTGCAGGTGGATTCTTTATCAGCTGAGCCACAAGGGAAGCCCAAGAATACTGGAGTGGGTAGCCTCTCTCTTCTCCAGTGGATCTTCACAACCCAGGAATTGAATAAGGGTCTCCTGCGTTGCAGGCAGATTCTTTACCAACTGAGCTATGAGGGAAGTCCTGAGTTTTCCCTGGGATGCTATTAATTTCCACCATAACTGATGTTTGTTCTGCTGTTGGCCATAGGAATGAAGAACTGGGCACATAGTGCAAGGTATTTTGTGGATGTGTAAAATCATAGTAAAAAGCTTATGACTTTGGCACCAGATGACCTTGAGCACTAGCTCTCTGAAACTGGGTAAGTCAGTTCACTTCTTTAAGACTTGATTGCCTTCCCTGGGGACTTCCCCTGTGGTCCAGGGGC
Organism: Nanger dama; assembly: GCA_917880005.1. Lineage (NCBI taxonomy): Eukaryota > Metazoa > Chordata > Mammalia > Artiodactyla > Bovidae > Nanger > Nanger dama. The sequence continues at coordinate 37,077,783 of CAKJTW010000019.1, read as the reverse complement.
TAAGACTCTGTGCTCCCAGTGCAGGGGTCCCAGTTTCGGTCCCAGTTTCGATCCCAGGTAAGGGAACCAGATCCCACATGGCTCAACTAAGGTCTGGTGCAACCAAATAAAGAAGTCAAAATAAATATTAAGAGAGGTTTGATTGCTTCACCTGTAAGATGAGCGTGACTTCAGTACCTACTCCTTGAGATGCCTGTGAATGGGACAACGCCTATTCATCTTCACTGTTCAGAGCATCTACTGAATGTTTCATGAATGTCATCAACTGTTGTCTGTAATCATCACAAGAGTTCAGCTGTACCTTCTATCTCTGGTGCAGGAGTTAGCAAGGTTAACACAGGCCAGATCTCCACATATTTGGTTTGGAAGGAAATGAAGAGGCCAGGCATGTAATTGGATGTTTCACTACTAGGTTATAAGTGGTTGTATAAGTTTCCAAACAGCCTGCATAAATACTTTCAGTTGACAAGTGAGAAAGCAGCCGTGGGTATGGAACTCCTTACTTGGAAAACCATGTGAAACGGACACTTATGAAATGCCCTTTAAAACTCCTTGGAGCTTCATATTCTGCACAATCAGAGCTCTTTCTCCCCCACCCCCACCCCACTCCCACCCCACCTTTCTAATTGAGAAAATCGCTGCACACTGAAGCTGCATAAACTCCTGCAGGGCTTGAATCTTTTTTTTCCATGGCTGTGACTGCTTTGTTGAATAAAAACGTCATGAGGGACTTCCCTGGTAGTGCAGTGGTTAAGAATCCACCTTGCAATGCAGAGGTCGCAGGTTCCACCCCTGGTCAGAGAACTGAGATCCCACAAGCCGAGAGGTAACTGAGTCTGTGAGATGCAGCTACTGCGCCCCAGGGGCTGCAACTAACACCCAGTGCAGCCAGAAACAAATTAATAGATTTATTTTTAAAAGACATCGTGAGCAGAGCCCCCAAAACCTGTCCCTGGGTATGTTCTTCTCTGTAATGTACCTTCCATGAGTTTCACCACCGTTTTTATCCTGGTTTTGATGTCATTTACACAATTAGAACAGAGGCTCCAGGAGGACTTGGTCTTTACCTACTGATTCATTTCCCCAAACCCCAGCGTAATAGCTCATGTGAAACTGACATTCAAGAGCTTTTTGCATTCTCCTCTTTCTCGACTGACTCTCCGAGTTAGTTCTCTGCAGCCTGTGATTCTATGTGACTTTCCACAGTCTCTGGGACATGGATAGGATTTAAAGTCATTGTCTGTTGATATTACTAGTTAGATTATTAGGTTATTTGGTAGGAACAGCTTTATTTATTTATTTATTTGAGAGCTTGCTATCATCCAGACATGATTTTTAGCACCTCACGCCGTTATCTCCTGGAGTGTTTACAGCAAGACATTTAAGTCAATCTTATTATCACCCTCTTTCGTTACATAAGAACCTGGGGCTTGGAAAGAATTTCCCCTAGACCAGGTAGCTAGTAAGTCATGGATCTGGACAATAAAAAAGTATTAGTAAGGGGTGGATCGGAGAAGGTGATGGCACCCCCACTCCAGTACTCTTGCCTGGAAAATCCCATGAACAGAGGAGCCTGGTAGGCTGCAGTCCATGGGGTTGAGAAGAGTCAGACATGACTGAGCGACTTCCCTTTCACTTTTCACTTTCATGCATTGGAGAAGGAAATGGCAACCCACTCCAGTGTTCTTGCTGGGAGAATCCCAGGGACGGAGGTGCGTAGTGGGCTGCCATCCATGGGGTCACACAGAGTTGGACACGACTGAAGTGACTTAGCAGCTGCAGCAAGGGGGTGGATACATAAATATATAAAAAGATGCCCTCAATAAACATGACAAGTAGGGATTAGATACATTTACCTACCAATACATTTCTAGGAACTAGGAACTAGTCTAGTAATTCTACATACTAACTAGATGCTGGACTTTCCCAGTGGCTCAGTGGTAAAGAATTTGCCTGCCAATGCAGGAGACGTGGGTTCTATCCCTGGATCAGGAAGATCCCCTACAGGAGGAAATCATGAGTCCACTCCAGTATTCTTGCCTGGGAAATCCCACAGGAAGAGGAGTCTGGTGGGCTATAGTCCACAGGGTCACAAAAGAGACATGATTTATCGACGAGCCAACAGCAAGTAGAAGTCACATCAGGGAACTTTCCATAGATAACTCTGCTTATTGGAGGAATTAAGATCAGATGCAAGATATGCAAATCATGTGGTCTTTTGGGAAATCAACACCATCCTAAATGGAATCACTGCTGTCATAAAGAACCTGATCAAATGCTTCAAAGTGGCTATAGAATCCTATGTTTGTCTGAAGAGATGCCAATGGAATGCTTAATGGGGTTTCACACCACGTGAAAAATCTGTAATGATTTCCATCTTCCCAAATATAACCTTGCTGCAGGCAGGAGTGAGATTACATCAGTTCACTTCAGTTCAGTTCAGTCACTCAGTTGCGTCTGACTCTTTGTGACCCCATGGATAGCAGCGCGCCAGGCTTCCCTGTCCATCACCAACTCCCAGAGCTTACTCAGACTCATGTCCATCAAGTCAACGATGCCATCCAGCTGTCTTATCCTCTGTCTTCCCCTTCTCCTCCTGCCCTCAGTCTTTCCCAGCATCAGGGTCTTTTCCAATGGGTTGGTTCTTTGCATCAAGTGGCCAAAGTACTGGAATTTCATCTTCAGCCTCAGACCTTCCAGTGAATATTCAGGACTGATTTCCTTTAGGATTGACTGGTTGGATTACATCACACCTCTCCAATTCAGCCTTCAAAATCTCTCTCAGATCTTTATCTGTCCATCTTCTTGTCTATGTTCTTCTTTCTATCTATCTCCTATCTATCCATCTATCTCCTTCTTTCTGTCCATCTTCTTCTTTCTATCTCCATGTCCACCATCCTTCATCCAGGCCGCTCTGATCTTTCTCTGTGATATCCTGTGACTGATGTCTCTGTCTTTTTATATTTATGTCCTCCTTCTCACAGTGGAACTAAAATGCTCATTCATAAATAGGTCTCACTGTTACCCTGCCTTTAGTCACTCTGTATGACCCATCAGAAAAAAACCCAACATTCAACCTGATTTCAAGTCTTTGGGGAGCTGTCTTCTGTTTTCTTCCAAGCTAATCACCTTCCACTTCACCCATAGGAGAGCCACACTCAGTAAGCTTTGTTTGGGGTTTTAAAAAAAAATTTTTGTTTTAATTGAAGTATAGTTGCACTACATTATTGTGTTAGTTTCTGCCATACATGAAATGAAACAGCTATATGTATGCATATATCCCCTCCCTCTTCCAGCCCTCCCCATTCCACCGTTCCTGGTCATCACAGAACACCAAACTAAGCTCCCAGTGCTATACCGGAGCGTCCCTCTAGCTGTCTGTTTCACCCGTGGTGAATCCCAGGCTCCCAGTCCCTCCCACCCTGCCCTTCCCCTCTGTGTCTGCATGTCTGTTCTCTACCCCTGCATCTCTGCTCCTGCCCTGCAAATAGGCTCATCTCTACCATTTTTTGAGATTGCACATATATACCTTAATATCCGATATTTGTTTTGCTCTTTTCTCTGTGACAGCCTGTAGGCCCATCCACATCTCTACAAATGACTTGATTTCATTCCTTTGAGTGGCTGACTAGTATTCCACTGTTAGCTGCTCTCATGCCTTGCTGTGCTCTGTCTCCCTCCCTTTTACTCTCTCTCTGCCCCCAGACATTTGCACCCCTCTCCTGGAACAGTCTCCCCACTCCTTTTTCTTTGTCCATTTCTCTTTACTTTCTCCCAGGATGCCACTCCCCAACCTTTAGCTCTATATCCCTTTTGCGTGTTCTCATACCATCCTTTTCTTATCCGTCTTGCGTCTTCCATTTTTCTATCAGAAGACTAAGCTTGATGAGGGTAAGAACCCTCCCTCCTTGTGAATAAGTGAATGAAATGGTCCTAAACCTCCAGATATCTCTGTCTGAGCATCACGTAACTATAGGTAACATTCTGTTACCTCTAATGAGAACATGTGAGGCACTTATCAGTCCACAGTGCTGAGAGAGTTGCATAAGAAGCATCATCTGCTTTTGAAATTCAGAAGCATTTGCAACAGGGAAGAACTGTGGTCATAGCAGAAAACCTCTCCTTCTAGAAAAGGCATGATACAAACAGTATCCGTGGGACATCAAATAATTCCCTCCCTAACTTTTGCTGGAAGTTCCACATTAGGAAAAAGGGGGCTAGAAAGATTAATCCGTGAGGCATCAATCAGGATAAGACCAGCTTTGCAGCAGCAACAAACAGCCCCCAATCTCCATGACTTCAGAGAACAAATGTTTCTTGTGAAGCCCCTGTGCCCACTGTGGGCTGGCCAGGGAGTCCTGCTCTGTTTCTGCCTGCCTCGGTCACATAATCTCCTTCTACTCTTCTAAAATTACTGGGACGGGGGAGAAGCAAGGTTAATTGCATACTAGTTCTTAAAGCTTTTATCCCAAAGTGACACATGTCACCTCCATTCACACTTCATTAGCCAAAGCAAGACATTTGGCTGTGCTGAGATTCACTGACTCAATGGACATGAATCTGAGCAAACTCCAGGAGATAGTGGAGGACAGAGGAGCCTGGCGTGCTGTAGTCCATGGGGTCACAAAGGACTAGGACACGACTTAATGGCAGAACCGCAGCAACAAAAGGTTCAAGCAGATGAGGAAACTCAGTCCCCGTTTTTGCCCCAAAAGAAAAACACGACTTTTTCGTGAACAACAGTGCGATCATCCCAGAAGCAGTGCTTTTAATGTGCACACTCATAGTGTTTTCATTCTCATCTGTGTGACTTTTGCAGCTGCCTGTACGGACATCCATCTCGCTCAGTTTTTCGCCTCCATTTTCCTTCCCATGCACTTTTATGTGTAAATGTTGGATTGTGATCAATAGAGGCTTTCTCAGTTAATGTGCAATTAATTTTTAGTTCCAAACCACAGACTGCTTAATTTTTGAGTATTTATGGAAACATTTGTTTTGCCAAAGTGTTGTTTCATTTCATTTCTTGTCATTACCTTTAGAGGATATCACAGATAAGGGTCTGTTGAATCTCTTTTCTCCTTCTCCCCATCACCCTTTCACTTCAGGCTAAATCTGTATTCCACCCCATTTGTCTTCTTTTACTGTTCTCTGCACTCTCATCTATATGGGAAGCAGGATTCGTGTTTGACAAGCATGCTTACCCTTTGCTTACTGTTTTAATAAAAATTTCTATCACCATTTTTATCTACAGTAACAGTCGAGGCTCTATTTGATATTGAGATGCTAGATTTCATGGACTTTGAAATATTTTCCCCATATCTTTTTGGCAAGTTCTTTGAACATAGACTACAAAAATTGACACGTCGGAGATGAATTTGCAGACTCCAAGTTAAGTAATGACTACCTGTCCTGGTTTAAATTGTGTTCCAGGATTGAAACATTATATTACACAGTCAAATCATTGAAATTAATGGTCAGACTGTTCCATAACTGAGTTAGCTTCCCTTGAGACGGATATCCTATTAAGTCAGCAGGCTCTCCAAATTTCCCCACCTCGCCCTTGGTTTGGGGATAACGTCGCCTGGGTCTTAGGGATTTCAAAGTTGGACCCAAGGAGTCGTGCTTGCTTTTAAATGAGGGACAATAAGAAGAGGCATCTCTAGTTACACATTTCTTTGGTATGTTAGAATCTTATTTCAGCCTCTTTATGTCATGAGACAGATTTTTATTTCACTGAACATACAGCTGAGAAAAGTGAGGCTCAGGTGTTGAGGGAGGCACCATGCTGAATTCCAGACACTTACTGAATAGCTCAAGTTTACTTGGTGTTTTTCTCCTAGGATTCTTCTCACATATCCTTCCTCAGAGAGGCTTTTCTTCACTACTCCATCCTCCCCTTAAAAACAAAACAAAACAAAACAAAACACTTTACCATATGTAAAATAGATGGTCAACGGGAATTTGCTGTATGGTTCAGGAAACTCAAACAGGGCTCTGTATCAACCTAGAGGGGTGGAGTGGGGAGGAGGGTGGGAGAGAGGCTCAAAAGGGAGGGGACATACGTATACCTATGGCTGATTCATGTTGAGGTTTGACAGAAAACAGCAGAGTTCTATAAAGCAATTATCCTCCAATAAAAAATAAATAAAAACCTGGCCATCCCCTATGTCATTGCTCTATATTCTTTCATCATGTTTATTGCTGTCTGCTTGTTTTGTTATTCATTTTTGAAAATATTTATTTGTTTGGCTCTGTCGGGTCTCACTTGCAGCACACAGATTCTTTGCTGTGGCACGTGGGCTTTGTGGCATGTGGGCTCCAGGAGTGCATGGGCTCAGTAAGCTGCAGCTTGCCTAAAGCACGTGGGATCTTAGTTCCCTGAGCAGGCCTTGAAACCTCATCCGTTGTAACCACTGGACTGTCAGGAAGTCCCCTGGTTTTCTTATTTGCCTACTTATTTGGGCTTCCCCAAGGGCTTAGTGATAAAGAATCTGCATACAGTACATGAGATGCAGAAAACGTGGGTTCGGTCTCCAACCACTACCATTATCAGTAAGGGGACCTTGTTTCTTGTGTTGAGTGCCACAACCTCATCCTACAATACATCTGAGTTCCAACAGATGCTCAGAAATACTTAACAGATGGATACATACTCAGATGCTACCCTATACCTCTCTGACTCACTGAGGAATGGAGTTTTGATTAAAACACCTTCCTGATTTGCTCTATATAAAGGAATGAATCAAGCATTGAAAGCTTTAGGAACAAACCCCACTCTTTCAAGCCTTCAGCAGCTCCGTTTTGCAAGCAACATAGCATATGCGTGCATGCTCAGTTTTGCCTGACTCTTTGGGACCCCATGGACTGTAACCCACCAGGCTCCTCTGTCCATGGGGATTCTCCAGGCGAGAATAGTGGAGTGGGTTGCCATGCCCTCCTCCAGGAAATTTTCCCAATCCACGGATCAAACCTGCGCCTCTTACGTCTCCTGCACTGGCAGGCGGTTTCTTTACCACTAGCGCCACCTGGGAAGCCCAGCATCTGAGTGTGCTTTTAATCCTTAGAGAGTAGAGTCATTAAGAACACAGATTCTGATGCCAGCAGCCTAACTGTGAGCTCTGCCTCTTGATATCCATGTGAACTGGGAATATTTTGTTTTTGCTCCTCTGACTTCAGTGTCCTCTAAAATGAAGACACCTATAGTACTTGCCTCATGGAATTGTTGTGAAGGTTCAGTCACTTAGTTTGGGGTGGAGAGGGGATACAGAAGTGTGTTCGTCATGTAGAAAGCAGTTGTGCAGCATCATCATTTATTATCTGGATTGCTGTTGTTCAGTTTGTTGTGTCTGACTCTGCAACCCCATGGATTGCCTCATAGCAGGCTTCCCTGTCCTTCACCATCTCCCAGAGTTTGCTCAAACTCATTGAGCAAATGGTGAGTTTGCTCACCGTTGAGCTGGTGATGCCATCCAACCATCTCATCCTCTGCCGCCCCCCTTCTCCTCCTGCCTTCAGTCTTTTTCCAGTCCAGTGCCAGAGTCTTTTCCAATGAGTGGGCTCTTTACGTCAGGTGGCCACAGTACTGGAACTTCAGCTTCAGCATCAGCCCTACCAGTGAGTATTCAGGGTTAATTTCCTTTAGGATTAACTGGTTTGATCAATTATCTGGATTGTCTCTTGGCTAATCCAAGATTGAATAGATTGAAGAATCCTAGACATGACTCAGAGGTGAAGTTAAGCTAAACTTCTTCTGAGAAGTGGCAGTCACCACACACACAGAGAAAAGTCTGAATTTGAGACTTTCCTGGGGGTCCAAGCATTAAGAATCCACCTTCTAGTGTTGGGAAATGGGTTGGATCCCTGGTCGGGGAACTAAGCTCCTACATGCGGTGGGACAGCTAAGCCCGAGGACCACAGCTAGAGAGGCTGTGCAGCGTTGCAAGCATAGGACTCTCATGCTGCAACTGAGCCTGGTTGTGGCCAAATAAGTAGATGAATATTTAAGGCAAAAACAAAGTCTGGATTTGTTGCTGGGACGGTCAATCCTGTGTCAACCTTCTTTGTTTTCTACATTGGGGTTGGGGTGGGGGGGTGGTCCATCCTAGCTCATCTGCACAAAACCAGCTTGACCTCCGTCCACAACCCAGTTTCTTGCTTCCATTTCTGCAGCGGAAACCAAAGCAAACCCTTCTGCACGTGACGGGCCAGTGGCTGAATTCCACAGCAGCTTTGATAAGTTCATTTTCAGCAGATTTTTCATGTCTTCCCCTATTTATATCTTTTCAAATTCAATCTCCTTCAATCAATTTTAATCCTCTAATGTGTTTGCTATAAGTACTGTACAATTCACTTGTCCTCAATAATAAAATTCATTTCGGTTCGGCCGGCCGGTAATTTGTTTGAGAAGAAGTCGTTAGGAAACCTTCGCATTCTCTTCTGATTTAGAGGACGACCTTCACTATTGATGGCGTTCTGTTGTCATGCGCTTGAAGTATTCCTTCGTGACTGACGGAGCTGTTTAAATAATGGCCCTCAGAGCCACAGGGTTTCAATGAAATCTGACTACACTAATTCTGTTATATATTAGGCAGCTTCAAGTGGGCTACAAGGACACGGTTTCATTGACCGTGGATTTATTTTTTCAGTCTGTACAAATTATCCCCTCTGTGTTTTGCACCCCCTTCATTGTAAAATACACTTTCCTTCTGGAAATGAGTGTTTTTATTGCTTTATAAGCAAAGCCATGTACCCCAGGCGTCTCCTGAAACACATCAAAACAGATAGAATTGGGTATTTTCTGTACAAAAGATGGACATGTATAGAATGACTGACTCAATTTGCGGTCTAATAAGACTGAGAAAATATAAAGAGTTCACTGTGGAATATTATATAAATCTTTTTTTTAAGATTTTTGATGTGGACCATTTTTAAAAGTCTTCATTGAATTTGTTGCAATATTGCTTCTGTTTTATGTCTTGGTTTTTTGGCCACGAGGCATGTGGGATCCCAGCACCTCAACCAAGGATCAAACTTGCACCTCCTGCATTGTTAGGCTAAATCTTAACTGCAGGAGAACCAGGGAAGTCCCTATAAATCCTCTCTCTATATATCTCTATATTTATATATATAGTTTAAATGTCTTTATAAGTACACATATAAAATCACGAAATGTAATTTATGTACATTTAATGGGGAAAATAGACACTGAGAGCATGTTTTAATGCTGATTTATATATCTCGGGCTTTTTTTTAAACAACCCACGAAGACAAAGCGCCTTCTTATTTAGACTTGGCTGAAAGTTATCGCTCCTATGTAGATGACTCTGCAGTTTCTGCCAACTTCCTACTCAGGAAAAGTTAGAGCAGATGGCGAAATTTGTGTGTCATGTGGCATTTGTTTAAGTGTGGCGACGCTAATGTTTTTCCTCGATCTTTGTAACTGTTTTACTTTTAAAGACCCCATGAGCTTTGAACTGCCATCCTTAATGGTTGCCCTGCTTCAGGATGGGATGGGAGAAGAAGAGGTTTTGAATGGTGAGACACCCGCCTTCCTGGGCCTGAGATCCAATAACTATTGTAGCTTATGAATCAGGGGCACTGTGCACCCCGTTTTCAGAACAGCGTCATTGTTCTCTAAATATTTCCTCCTGCGGGAATCATTAAGGAGCGGGTTCTGTTCAGATCTGTGTGCACTTTTCATTGGCCTTTCCACGACAAAAGACTGGAATTCACATTTATGAGTTTCCGGGGCCCCGGGAGGGCATAGGGAGTCAACATTATCTCAGCCACGTAGCGCATAATTTGTTTTGATAACTACAAACAAAAGGGTCTATTCCCCCAAGGCCTCTTCAGAAATTGTCAGAGGCTCTTCTTCTTAATAATGTGAGCTGCTGCTCTGAGGCTGAAGATCCTCGGCGGGACTGGAGGACAGGAGGGGTGATGAGGGAGGGGGTACTCTGCAGGGATGCTGGGGGAGCATTCTGGAAAAATAGAAACATCTAACCCTGGGAGGCTCTCCTATCTGGGATCAATATCAAGGGACTGTGATCTGTGGCTAAGTCCCAGTTCTCTGAGTGGTTTTTACATTCTGTGTGTTTCCAATGCCTTTGCTTTCCTGGGTTAAGTCTTTCTGCTTTGATGAGGTGCAAGTCAAAGGGGTATGTGTGTTGGGTGGTGGCTTGGATCTACAGGGAGGCTTGGATATAAAGAATCCAGGATCTGTTGCTTTCTCTTTCCCTAGGAATTGTTACCAATACTCCGAGCATTATAGAGAATCTTGGGGTTCTCCCTAAACTTCCTGGAGGCATGCCTCGTTAAATTCATAGAATAGAGGGAAGCATTTTTCTAGAAATGTTTATCACAAGATGAAAGAGGAACACACCTATGGCCTGTTGGGGTCATTGCAGACTTTAGGTAAATAGTCCATGAATGGATTTATTAACAAGGATATGTGGGAGACATGAGTCAGCCTTGTGGATTCTCTGATTGAGGATAGTTCTTCTTTTCTCAGTTTTCACAACTCAACTTCACTTAATGTTTGATTAATCACTTTTATTATGATGGATTGTGATTATTATCACTGTGTATACCAGTAACAAAATACTACTCCTTGCCCCTGTTAACAGTTTGGCAATCACCTTGCTGGATATTTTGGCTTTGCATTTGCACATACCAGTATGCAGTTTTACTCAAATATAAATGAAATGACACAAAATGTATTTTTCTTCAAATGCACACTGAGCAAATGTCCTCTTTATTTGTTCGTCCATAAAGGTCGATGGCTGTCTTCCAAAATGTTGCATCACCTACATAGTGGGGACTCAGCATCACTTATTGAGTGACTTTGTAGCAATAGTTGATTTCATAGTGAATATTTTAAACAGCTGATCTGTATCAAGCTCTATATGGAATGCAACATAAGCCCCACATTGTCAAATATCTAATTATGTATTTTGCACATATTCTTTAATGAGTAGGTGCTACTTTTTAAATGTTAAAGGTTAAAAATTAATCTTATAGGATCAAAACTACACACATGAAAATAAAAAGAATATCTAAATTTTTAAACTAATTTTTTTATTGAATGATAATTGCTTTACAGAATTTTGTTGTTTTCTGTCAAACCCCAACATGAATCAGCCATAGGTGTACATATATCCCCTCCCTTTTGAGCCTCTCTCTCATCTCCCTCCCCATCCCAACCCCCTAGGTTGATGCAGAGCTCCTGTTTGAGTTTCCTGAGCCATACAGCAAATTCCCATTGGCTACCTATTTTGCATATGGTAATGTAAGTTTCCATGTTACTCTTTCCATACATCTCACTCTCTTCTCCCCTCTCCCGAATGTCTAGCTTTGATTGGACTCTAATCTGACAGACCTGACCCTAAGTTTTGTTCTTGTTGTTTTAGTCAGTTAAGTCTGAGTTTTTGAGACCCCATGGACAGTAGCCCGCCAGGGTCCCCTGCCCATGGGATTCTCCAGGCAAGAATACTGGAGTGGGTAGCCATTCCCCTTCTTCAGGGGATATTCCCAGCCCTGGGATCAAACCCAGGTCTCCAGCATTGTAGGCAGACTGTCTGAGCCACCAGGGAAACATTTGTAAATATATATGTGTTTTGTATTACCTTTTTATACATATAGTATACCTATCATGGGGCTTCCTTGGTGGCTCAGTGGTACAGAATCTTCCTGCAGTGCAGGAGACACAAGAGCCATGGATTTAGTCCCTGGGTTAGAAAGATCCCCAGGAGGAGGAAATGCTAACTCTCTCCAGTATTATTGCTTGGAAATCCCATGGACGGTAGGAACCTGCCAGGCTACAGTCCATGACGTCTCAAAAGAGCCGGGCACAACTTTGTGACTAAACCACCACAACAGCATATACCTATATCTGTATTTAAGTCTAGATGTAAAGAAACACACACTCTCATATAATCCATTATAACATTATTTAGTATGGAACACTGCCAGACATCATTGCTAGCTCTTTCCCAGACAGGCAACTACATTTTCACATCTCCCTGCTTTTGCTTCCATGGATGTTAATTCTGTAAATACTTATTAAGTACCTACTGTGTTGCCAACACTCGTCCGTGGGCTGGGGAATTGGCAGTGAATGAAATAAACACCTTTCCTCGGAGACTGTGTACTCTAATCTAGATGGGGTCACTCTGCTAAGAGAGCAGGTCAACACTCCCTCCTCCTGTCTACAGGACAGCATTTCAACTTCCCCTCCATGCCCCTGGAGGCCTGATACTCTAGAGAGCCCCACTGCCCTAGGCTTCACAGTCAGTCACGTGGAGGGAGACAGTGCCCTTCAGGCAGGTAACATTAAAGTGGCCAGTGACGTGGAGCGTGGGGGCGGGGCTGTAGCAGTCACAGCATCAGAGACACCAGACTCTCCCCTTGAAATGTAAGCAATGGGGAAACCATCTCTCCTGCCCCAGACTGGGGCTCTTTCTGCTCTGAGCATTTGTTTTAAAGATGTGTGTGCTGTGCCTGCGTGCGTGCTAAGTCACTTCAGTTTTGTCTGTTTTCAACCCTATGGACCGACCATAGCCTCCCAGACTCCTCTCTCCATGGGGTTCTCCAGCCAAGAATGCTGAAGTGGGTTGCCATGCCCTCTTCCAGGGGATCTTTCCAACTCAGGGACGGAGCCACAGTCTCTTAAGTCTCTTGCATTGGCAGATGGATTCTTTACCATTAAGTGCCACCTGGGAAGACCTTTAAAGATGTAACACATGTATACATACCCATGGCTTATTTGTGTGAATATATGGCAAAAAACCACTACAATATTGTAAAGTAATTAGCCTCCAACTAAAATAAATACTCAAATTTACAAAAAAAAAAAAAAAGATGTAACCTTCCCCCAGTTCATTTCTTAAGTAACAGGGATGCAGAAAGTCTGCCTTTCCTGCAGTGAATACTCAGGAATCATGCTATGACTTGAGAAAGGTTTAACAGATTCATTTCATTCAGTGTGTATCCAGATCGCTGACAATCCTGCATCTCCCTGTCCATCTTTTATTTTGATTTTTTTGGTGTAGACTGAACTCCCAAAGGAAGCAGCACGTTTGGAGAGCCAGAGAGACTCTGGGTGATGTGGTGATGGTGCTGGTCACCAGCACAGGCAGTCTCTGCTCAGGGACAGGCACAGGGAGCATGGCCCCGGTGAAGGGATACGGAGTGCAGAGCTCTGAGGCGGGGACACTGGGAGCCTGGGAGTCCAGGCTGACGGCTGCTGCAGCTTCTCTTCTGCACATCGTGGGGACGTAGTGACACCCACTGGCGTCAGAGGGACAGTCCAGCCACTGTCCTTTTTCCAGCCGGGGTGGGATAGGGGGTCCTCAGTGACAGTCTATAAATTTCTGTCACCTTCCTCCAGGATGTTTACTCACTGCTTGGAGGAGCTTGTTTCTAGAATACAGAGTCACAGATGTAGAAAATAAATGTGTAGTCACCAGCTGGGAAAGGGGCGGAGGGATAAATTGGGAAACTGGGCTTAACATATACGCCATATACACACCGTGTGTGTTAGTCGCTCATTCGTGTCCACCTCTTTGCAACCCCATGGACTGTAGCCCACCAGGCTCCTCTGTCCATAGGATTCTCCAGGCAAGAATACTGGAGTGGGGAGCCATTCACTTCTCCAGGGCATCTTCCAGACCTAGGGCTTGAACCTGGGTCTCCCACCTTGCAGGCAGATTCTTTACTGCTGAACCACCAGGGAAGCCCAGCGTATACACACTGCTACATTTAAGATAGTTAACTAAAAAGGACCTAGTGTATAGCACAGGGAACTCTACTCAGTACTCTGTAATGATCTATATGGGAAAAGGACCTAAAAAGAGAGAGAGAGAGAGAGAGAGAGAGGGTGTGTGTGTGTGTGTGTGTGTGTGTGTGATCTGATTCACTTTGCTGTACACCTGAAACTAACTCAACATTATAAATCAACTATACTCCAATAAGATTGTTTCAAAAATAAAGTGAAAAAATAAAAGACACCTCCCATGGGTGTCTGGACAGACAGCCCTGTTGTCAGCCAGCCAGTTCCTCTCTTGCTCTGTCTGTGAACCTTTCCTTCTTGAGCATTTTAACTCTTTGGCAGACAGAATAGACTCTTGCACTTGAGGAAGCCTTGGTTTCCATTCCGGCCCCACTGAAGGACTATCTGTGGGATTAGAGGCAAGTCACTCAACTCTTAAGGCTCAGTCTCCCCGATCTGTAGAATGGGTTTAACAGAAGGTGGTGCTGACTCCCATGACTCTTTGCTGAAATGGTGCCCATTGCTCAGGTCAGCTACGTGGTCCAGCTCTGCCCAGGTCTGCCCTGGTGAACATGATGGGTGTTCCCTGCTTTTAGGGAATCTTGATCCCAGTACCAGCTCACTGTCGAAAGTTTCAGACCAGAAGAGAGAGCAATGTGAGATGTGATAAAGGGGATGGATCTTGGTTTGCTAGGGTTTTCCATCCATATCTTCTTATATAAGTAGCAGCAGCAAGAATCCCATAGGTTATCACTTTAAGACAGCTACAGGGTTCCCCAGCTCCCCTCTAAGGTGATCAGGGCAGATTTCAACCCATTCCATCTTCCTTTAGAAAGATGCAGTCTAATGTTTTCCTCTGAGTCCTTTTCTCTATGTAATATCATGACTAATAAAAATAATTATATCCCAGTGACTAAAAGCAATTAAGTGCTTGATTAAGCATATTCATGCCATTTGGTCTTTGTGTGTTTATGTTTCCTTCAAATTTAAATTCATTCTCCACTGTGCCTCCTCATAAAGCTCCTAAAAACTGGAGGACATTGAAATGAGACAGTTCCGACTCGTACTTTGATGCACATGTATGCTTTCTAAAGCAACATGAAAGGGAACTTTACTTAGAATCTTGTTCAAACTAAAACCGGGAAGAAATATCAGCTAATAGGGGGTTGTTCCTGTTTTGGTTGACAGGGAAGGGAGGTGATGACTGAACTCAACCTTTGTTGAAGGATATTTTCTGTACTAAATAAAAAAAGGCAATGATTTTTTTTTTACTATAATTAGATAAAAGGATATTTCCACAATGTGTGTGTGCAGGGGAGCTAGGGGGTGTTAAGCCAAGGCAAAGATTTTAGCTGTTGGAAAATTGCTTTCCAAAAATATTAAAGGATACTGTAGCAATGTGGTTGGTTATTTGTTAATAATTTGTGCTCTTCTTCTTCAGCACATTTCAAATAAGTGATAAACAGCTGCCCATCTAGGGAGACAATTGCAGCCCACCTTTTATGTGAGTGGACTTCCCTGGTGGCTCAGATGGTAAAAAAAAAATCTGCCCATGATGCAGGAGATGCAGGTTCAAGCCCTGGGTCGGGAAGATCCCCTGGAGAAGGGAATGGCAACCCACTCCAGTATTCTTGCCTGGAGAATCCCATGGACAGAAGAGCCTGATGGGGGTTATAGTCCATGGGGTCACAAAGAGTCAGACACGACTGATAAACTGACACTTTTATGTAAGTTATGACATGTGACTTAGTTCCACCCAGGGAAATATGGGAAGAAATGGTAGGTGTCACTTCCCGAACTGGCTCATAGAAGCCCCCTCTGAGATCCTCCATATCTCTCCCTTTCCACCATCCTCTGGTTGACGCCCATTTGACCTTGGAAACTATATGTTGAAAATGGTGGATCCTTGCGTCCCTGAATGACTATGAGGATCCAGACCTCTCCACTCTTCCGTGCGGTGACTAAAGTAGCTGCTGTACCATAGGTGAGCACTTGTTATAAGAAACGGTGAAGAATCTGCCTACAACGCAGGAGACCAGGGTTTGATCCCTGGGTGGTGAAGATCCTCTGGAGAAAGGAATGGCAACCCACTCCAGTATTCTCGCCTGGAGAATCCCATGGACAGAGGATCCTGGCAGGCTATAGTCCATGGAGTCGCAAAAGTTAGACACAACTGAGCAGCTAACACACACAAAGTAAAATCGAATAATCACTGCATGGTTTCATCGGGTGTGATGCTTAGTCCTTATTCAAAGCAAATATTTAGATTTTTGGATCAGTGGTGCTTCATCCTGGGCAGTAATAGCTTATGAAGTTTAAGTACGTGGCCCAGCTTTATATGTCTTATCTCCTTTCATCTTCCTCCCAGTCCTCTGCTCTGTACCAGTACAGGAGGGCTGTGCTATGCTGTAGTAACGAAAAACCCTGAAATCTCAATGGCCTAACGCAACACAGATTTCTTTCTTTCTCATGAAAGAAATAATTGAGGGTCTGAACCACTCTCCAGGAAGCTCTGCTCCAGGTGTTGGCTCATTAGTCCCAGTGGCTTTATTCTTAAAGAACCTCCATATTGATAAACAAATCAGGGAGATTTAGCCCGAAATTCTCATACCTGCAGGTAAGTGCTTTGGCCAAAAGTGAGATACTTCACTTCCGCTGTATCTCACTGGCTGGAACTAGTCATGTGAACTCTTCTACTCTCCTGGAAGAAAAGGGAAATCAACTATGGGATCAGAAAGGACTGTTGTTATCAACATGTTATAAATGTGAAGACTGGAGCTTAGGTGAGTTACCTAGACAATGTTACCTAGCTGGTTAAGGGCAGGTTTTGACATGAAGAATGTCACTCAAGAGGGATCCTTTCCTTTATAAGCCATTTGTTGTATATCTTCTCCGTGTTAAAACAACAACAAAGAAAATGAGATGATGTCTTTGTCCTTAAGAATCTTACAGTAGAATGTTAGAGAGAAACATATGGAGCAAGCAGTTACCTGCATTCTGAGCAGTGTAGGACATTACACAAGACAGTTAGTCTTCGTGGAGGGCTCCAAGGGTCTCTGAAAGCTTTTCAGGTCCTTGCAAAAAAACACTGTTTCTCAGGGACACGAGAATTCTGGCTTTTGATGGGCAATGGGTCTGAGAGCAGGGTAGGAGGAAGTTGGCCCACTGACGTCCTTGAATGCAGCAGCAGGCAGATAGCATTTCTTGATTCATTACCTTATGGGTGGATGGCGTTCTCTTCTCTCTGTCCTTGGCTGGCCAGTTAATGGAGCACTGACGTGCTTCTAAGGGTATTTAGGAGAAATAAATAAGGATCCATGGTAGAAAGGAAGCTATTCTTTGCATTTAATAAGCACCCACATTCTCTCCTGAGCCTTGCACAATATGGGGAATGGAAAAATGTGTGGGGCCTTTGTGAGAATGAGAGACAGAGAGAGGGGAGAAAAGGGGGAAGAGAAACAGAAAGAGAGACACACACAGATACAGAGGGAAAGGAAATTTCCCTATTTCAAGTTGGTTCTTCTAGTTTTTATTAGGATCAAAACCAAATGGATAGCAAATATATGTTTATTCAATGTAAAATAGGTTTTTAAATATACTCCTGGTTACTAAATTTTTTTTTGCTCAAAAATTAGATTATAGAAATGATGATGTCTTTTCTTCTACTTTGGTTTTGCTTCTGTATCTCTTAATGCTTTACGCTAAGCTCTTTACCCTCAATTCCTTTTAAAGTCAATGTTCTAAGAATAGGTTCATGGAAGTGTCCACCTGTTAAAAGAATGATGTGGTTTGACTGTTTCCATCACAACTCTACTTTGCCTCAGTCTGTTGATAACTGTATTCAGGTCATTTTGAGTCATAATGTAGTTATGCCAATTATCTAGAGAGGAATACTACTTCCTAATTCTGTAGTCAATCAATAGTTGATCTTTAGGCCTCACTGATGGGCAAAACCACAATAATAAACACCCACAAGATTAAAAGCTTCCTGAGACATAATCCCTTATGGTCCCACTCATAAACACACATACCAAAAAAAGAAAGAAAGAAATGCAGTTTTCTCAATAATATCAAGTCACAAATGGCACAGAAAGGATGAGTAACAAGGACTATGTCAAAGGACCACTCTTTGTGAAAGCACTTTTTAAAAACATATATATATATATATATATATATATATTTTTTTTTTTTTTAAAGAGTCCTTGGGCTTCCCATGTGGCTCAGATGATAAAGAATATGGCTGCAATGCAGGAGACCTGGGTTTGATCTCTAGGTCAGGAAGATCTCTGGAGAAGAGAATGGCAACTCACTCTAGTATTCTTGCCTGGAGAATCCCATGGACAGAGGAGCCTGGTGGGCTACAGTCCATGGGGTCATAAAGAGTCAGACACGACTGAGCGACTAACGCTTTCACTTCAAAAGTCTTTATGGAATTTGTTACAGCATTGCTTCTGCTTTATGTTTTGTTTTATTTTTCGGGGAGCAGCACAAGATATGTGGAATCTTAGTTCCCTGACCAGGGATCGAACCTGCATCCCCTGAACCAGAAGGCAAAATCTTAACCACAGGACCACCAGGGACATTCCCTCTGAAAGCACTTTAGTGGCATATGGAAAGCAAACCCAAACACACACCAGCAAGAGAAGTATCCTTGTTCTCATCACCATTCCAAGAGTGAGGCCAGTTAAGAAGATCAGGGAGTTCTCCAAACCCACACAGCTGACCCAGCACTGGAGCTGAGCTTCAGACCCACGTGTTGTTATCCTCAAAGTCTGTGCCCTTCCTATCATGCCCAAGTCTCACCTGATACCTGGACCCAGTTGAAGCTTTGCAAGAAGAAGATTAAAGTGAACAGAATCACTGCCCTTCTCAGCACAGCAGACTTAAAAAAAATTAACTTATTTATTTTAATTGGAGGATAATTACTTTACAATATTGTGATGGCCTCTGCCATACATCAACATGAATTGGTCATAGACATACACGTGTCCCCTCCTTCCTGAACCTCTCCTCCCACCCACCCCCACCACTCCAGGTTGTCTCAGGGCACTGGTTTTGGGCTCCCTGCATCATACATCAAATAGATAGTCAGACTTTTGCCCTTCTTCCTTCAAAGTAGTCATTGCAGCAGTACATCTCTGAAGTCTTTTGAAGAATATGTTTTACTTTTGATGAAGAGCGTCAAAAATAATCTAATTTTAAAGGATACCCTCAATGCTTCTCCAGTGTCATTTTCTTTTTATCTTTTTTTTCTCCCCCTTAAAAAATTTTTTTTTTAAACTTTTTATTTTGTGTTGGGGTGTGGGCTTCCCAGGTAGAGCAACAGTAAAAAAAAAAAAAAAAAAAACAACTGCCTGTCAGTCCTGGAGATTCAAGAGATGCGAGTTTGACCCTGCATTGGGAAGGTCCCCTGGAGAAGGAAATGGCAACCAGCTCCAGTATTCTTGCCTGGAGAATCCCATGGACAGAGGAGCCTGGCGGGCTACAGTCCATGGGGTCGCAAGAGTCGGACACGACTGAGCCCGAGTATTGTACGAGTACAGCCAATTAACAATGCTGTTAGTTTCAGGTGAACAGCCAAGGGCCTCAGCCATATATATGCATGGATCCATCCTCCCCAAACTCCCCTCCATCCAGGCTCCAGGTAACACTGAGCAGGGCTGCTGTGCTCTGCAGTAAGTCCTTGTCCTGCGTCATTTTCTTCCCTCCATGTCCTCCCCTCGCCTTCCTTGGTGTGCTGATCCACTGAAACCCACAGACTGTGAGTGCCAGGGGAGCAAGCCAGAGTCCAGGGCGGTCTCTCCCTGCCTCTGGTGGGGGCTCGCCAGACCTACAGCGGCTGCCCCTCTGGAGGGCTGCAGAGTCTGTGCTTCAGCACCCCGCCGGGGTGCCACCTCTTTGCTTTCCTGAGGTCTATTATGAAGCAGAAACCCAACACCCCTGGCCTTGTCTCAGGTAGAGCGGGTGGGTGGTTATTTCTAAGAGTACATGTGGGCTCTTCATCTGGGTGCTCTGGTGCTTTGGGGGCCTCCCGGGTGGTGCGGGTGGTAAAGAACCTGCCCGCCAATGCAGGAGACACAAGAGAAGCAAGTCAGGAAGAGCCCCTGGAGGAGGGCATGGCATCCCACTCCAGTATTGCTGCCTGGAGAATCCCGTGGACAGAGGAGCCTGGCGGGCTACAGTCCTTGGGGTCACAAATAGACACAGGACTGAAGTGACTTAGCATGCCTGCTGGCATGGCGTGTCTGCCCTTGGCAACTGGCATGGAGCCCCCCACCCTCTGACCTGCTGACCCTTGCTTTGCGAAGGAAGGCTTGCCCTCTTCCCTGAGCTCTGTGTGGGCCCTGATGGGCCAGCAGAGGTGGAACAAACAGCAGGCAGTGCTGATTACGTCCGGATGGGCCCTTCCTCGCAGAAGGCGGATATTGATCTTTCCATTTTGGTCCTGTGGACTCTCTGGAAATACTACGTGGCCTTCTCATAAACTGGTGACCTATTGATTCCCTGACTGCTGACAGGGCCTCTCTCATGTGTCCCACTTACCTCCTTACGGGGGTGCTTGGCTGTGTTCATGGAGGTCACCTGCATCTGGAGGGAGGTCTTGCTGAAGATGCTCGAACTTTCTAAAAATTGGATGTGTGTCCCAGATTCGTAACTTTGGTGGTATGCTCCTCCTGGAAGCAACTGTTGATGATACAGCAAATACAATCCAAGTCTTTGCAAGGGTTTTGTTTGCCCAGGGAGTTCATAAAAGCCGATCATTCTCAGTAGAGGCATTTCTGTTCGCCGCCTATCCCCAGGAGACATTTGGCACTGTTTGGAGATATGTTTTCACTTGTCACAACTGGGGCAGGGGGGAATGTTGTGGCTGGCATCCATTGGGTAGAAGCCAGAGAAGCTGCTATGCATTCTTTTTGGCACAGGATGGCCCCTCCTGCAAAAAAGGATTGTTGTTGTTTAGTAGCTCATTCATGTCTGACTCTGCAACCCTGTGGACTGTAGCCCGCCAGGCTATGTTCATGGAATTTTCCAGGCAAGAATACTAGAGGGGGTTGCCATTTCCTTCTCTAGAGGATCTTCCTGACCCAGGGATTGAACCCACATCTCCTGAATTGTCAGGTGGATTCTTTCCCACTGAGCCACCGGGAAGCCCCTCAACAAAGGATTACTTGGCACCAAATATCAGTAGTGTCAAGGCTGAGAAAACAGATATGTTCTATTAAAATATACCCAAATTCAATATAAAGCACAATTTTATAACATTACAGATTTGGGAGGATTTTTATCACCTTGCTATTGAAGCGAATTCACTCTGAATAACTCATTTATGATTAGCTACTCTTTGTCAGCCATCATCATAGAAACTTGGAAATGCTTGTAAGAGAAAAAAAAATAGTTTACAGCCTGTCTTCCAATGTAATAAAATAGTTATGACTCCTAAATTTAACAATTAATGATGCTGACATACTGTTGCATTTTGGAGAAATGTAATTAAGCAGTTATTAATTTTGACTTTACTGCATAAAATGTTAGAATAATTTTTTTCCTCCAGTTTTCAAGTATTAACGGATGCCCTTGGAAGTCAAAGTCAGGTGAATAAAAGTCCTTGAACCCATTGATCCTGGACCTCCGTAATGAGGGATTACCAAGTCAATTTACTAAAATGATGGCATCTGAAGTCAACCCTTGCCCAACTGTCATAAATAATCACCCCTCCAAACATCTCTAGCTGTGGATGTCATGAAAGAGTGCCATACGTGTACTAACGAACCAGTAACCTGACCACCATCCCCAGAGAAAAGTTCTCTTTTGATGATGGGATAATCATTTCTGATGTCTCCTCTTGGCATTGAGAATACCGTCGTCTCTAGAGAATGGACTTGTGGGCACAGGGGGGATGTAAGGTGGGGTGAGCTGAGGGAGTAACCCGGTCATATATACATGGCCATGTATAAACCAGATATCTAGTGGGAAGCTGCTGTTTAGCACAGGGAGCTCAGCTCAGTGCTCGGTGATGACCTGGAGGGGGTGGGGTGGGGGGTAGAAGACAGGTTTGAGAGGGAGAGGATAGATGTGTCCTTATGACCGATTCATAACGTTAATGTATGGCATTAACCAATACGACATGGTATATCAATTATACTCTGAAAAAACAAGAGACTAGAGTCACCTCCTTCCCGGCGATAAGCCATCCCATCTGCTGCCACTTTCCTCTCTCATCTCCGGTCACTGCCCCTCGGCGCCCAGTTCTAACCAGTCCACCACATCCTGCTCCGCTTTCGGCAGCACCGCCCTGTCCCGCTTCCTCCCCTGGTCACTATCTGGCCCCGTCTCACTCTTCGTATCCCCACATCAGCGCCCCCTCTTCTGAGAGTCCTTCTCTGACTTACCCCCCAATCCTGCATTACATTAGATTGCTCCTCAGATGTGCCTAGAGCACCTCGCAACTCTGTAGTTAGGTGTGTGATCATTTTACCAATAACCGGTCAAATCCAAGCTTCGTGAAGCCACAGAACGTATATGTTGCTTTCTACTTTATACGGCCTGGAGCACACAGGGCAAACAAAACATACTGAATGAAGGAGGATGTGAATGAACAGAATGAGGGGATTGGAGTGATCTTAAGAACGACATCTGATGATAGAGGCTTGAGAAACTCAGTCACAAACAGAGATGGTCCAGACCTAGAACAGAGGTTCCCAGCACGCAGGGAGTGTGGGTAAGATTATGGCATGGGAAGGAGCGTTGTTCTCCACTGTCATTGCTCTGTCTCCTCTCTGTCACCCCACCTCTCCCTCGAACTGGTGCCATTCTTGAGTCACTCTTTGTGACTCCTTCAACTACAGCATGCCAGGCTTCTCTTTCCATCAAACTCCTGGAGCCTGCTCAAACTCACATCCGTTGAGTCGGTGATGCCATCCAACCATCTCATCCTCTGCCTTCCCCTTCTCCTCCTGCCTTCAATCTTTCCCATGATCAAGGTCTTTTCCAATGAGTCAGTTCTTCGCATCGAGTGGCCAAAGTATTGGAACTTCCGCTTCAGCACTAGTCCTTCCAATGAGTGTATAGGACTGATTTCCCTTAGGATGGACTGGCTTGATCTCCCTGCAGTCCAAGGGACTCTCAGAGTCTTCTCCAACACCACATTTTAAAAGCATCAATTCTTCGGCTCTCAGCTTTCTTTATAGTCCAACTCTCACATCCATATCTGACAACTGGAAAAGCCATAGCCTTGACTAGATGGACTTTGTCAGCAACATAATGTTGGTGAAGTCCTGGGGCCACTACTGAGTTTTCCAAATTTGCTGGCATATTGAGTGCAGCACTTTCACAGCATCATCTTTTGGGATTTGAAATAGCTCAACTGGAATTCTATCACCTCCACTAGCTTTGTTTGTAATGATGCTTCCTAAGGCCCACTTAACTTTGCATTCCAGGATGTCTGACTCTAGGTGAGTGATCACACCATTGTGGTTATCTGGGTCATGAAGCTCTTTTGAACAGTTCTTCTGTGTGTTCTTGCCACCTCTTCTTAATATCTTCTGCTTCTGTTAGGTCCATACCATTTCTGTCCTTTATAGTGCCCATCTTTGCATGAAGTGTTCGCTTGGTATCTCTAATTTTCCTGAAGAGATCTCTAGTCTTTCCAATTCTATTGTTTTCTTCTATTTCTTTGCATTGATCACTTAGGAATACTTTCTTATCTCTCTGCTTTTCTTTGGAACTCTGCATTCAGATGGATACATCTTTCCTTTTCTCTTTTGCCTTTAGCTTCTCTTCTTTACTCAGCTATTTGAAAGGCCTCCTCAGACAATCATTTTGCCTTTTTGCATTTCTTTTTCTTGAGGATGGTTTAGATCACTGCCTCCTGTACAGTGTCATAAACCTCCGTCCATAGTTCTTCAGGCACTCTATCAGATCTAATTCCCTGACTCTATTTGTCACTTCCTCTTTTTAATCATAAAGGATTTGATTTAGGTCATGCCTGAATGCTCTAGTGGTTTTCACTACTTCCTTCCATTTAAGTCTGAATTTGGCAATAAGGAGTTCATGACCTGAGCCACAGTCAGCTCCCGGTCTTGATTTTGCTGACTGTATAGAGCTTCTTCATCTTTGGCTGCAAAGAGTATACTCAGTCTGATTTTGGTACTGACTATCTGATGATGTCCATGTGTAGAGTCGTCTCTTGTGCTGTTGAAAGAAAGTGTCAGCTATGACCAGTGCGTTCTCTTGGCAAAACTGTTAGCCTTTGCCTTGCTTCATTTTATACTCCAAGGCCAAACTTGCCTGTCACTCCAGGTATCTCTTAACTTCCTACTTTTGCATTCCAGTCCCCTATGAGGAAAAGGATATCTTTTTGGTGTGTTAGTTCTATAACATCTTGTAGGCCTTCCCTGTTCAGCCTCAGCTTCTTTGGCATTAATGGTTGGGGCGTAGACTTGTGATCCTGAATGGTTTGCTTTAGAAATGAACAGAGATCATTCTGTCATTTTGAGACTTTACTCAAGTACTGCGTTTTGGACTCTTTTGTTGACTATGAGGGCTACTCCATTTCTTCTAAAGGATTCTTGCCCATAGTAGTAGATATAATGATCATCTGAATTAAATTAATAATTTCCTGTCCACTTTAGTTTACTGATTCCTAAAATGTTGATGTCCACTCTTGCCATATCCTGTTGGACCACTTCCAATTTACCTTGATTCATGGACCTAACATTCCAGGTTCCTATGTGATATTGTGCTTTTTAGCATCAGACTTCACTTCCATCACCAGTCACATCCACAGCTGGACATTGTTTTCACTTTGGGTCAGCCTCTTCATTCTTTCTGGAGTTGTTTCTTTGCTCTTCTCCAGTAGCATAATGGGCATCTACAGACTTGGGGCCAATCACTACCAGCAGAGACCAGCATTCTCCACTCCAAATGTCGGATGGAAAATCAAGGTCTCCTCTCTTGGTCATGCCCGCCAGGAAGCCCAGGAGGAGTTCTGATTGGTCCTGGCGTGAATCAGTCACTGTGGTCAGGGACCTGTGATACTCTGATTGGCCAGCTTGGAACACATGCACAGCCTCAAAGTCAGGAGTGTTACCTTCACCTGAATTCATGGTTTACAAGCCGTTGGCCTGTGTATTCCAAACAAGTCGAATATTGCTGGACAAAGAACAAACGTCTGCTTGTTAAATCATCGCACCGCTGAGTTTTGCAAGAGCATCTGACACTAACTTCCCTGTAGGAACAATGTTTAGTCATTGGAGGAAATAACTAGAATCCTTTTAGCTCCCATTTTACATTTTGTTGCTTTCCTCCAAATAATTGCGATGGGGCGGGGGGCATCTTTTTACCTGTCCCCTTTCTAATTGGGTTCTCTCCCTTCTCTATAACTCCCAGTTCTTTGCTCTCTGGCTGGTTTAGTCAAGGTAACCAGGCATTTTAAATCACAGTGTAATTTCTGTAGCTCAGAAAACTGAACTGAAGTAGTAACTTTTAATAGGTCAATTACATTATTCTTCAGCAGCCTGCTACAGCCTAATGAAACCACAGTTTAATTAGTTGGTGTGATGCCAAAATAAATGTTTCATTCCCAGCTTGTTTTATTTACTCATTGAAAAGTGGGGGAATCTACAAATAATAGGATTGGGAAACGGTAAAGGCTAATGAGTTGGCTGCAGTCGTTTGTAAAGAAAGGCGATTGTGTCATCGGCAGTCCGGATTAGTAGATGAGAAATCTACAGTGTCAAAAATAAAAACAATAGTATAATTAAAAAAAATAGAATTTCTGGGTATAGAGCGCTTTTAAATCATCAATCAATCACAAATACTAAAAGACCGTCAGAAGGGAGCATAACTAAGTCAGAGTCCTGTGATGTATGGGGTATTCCTGCTGTGTGGTAGGCATGGTGCCCAGTGTCATCCCATTAATTTTCCCAGTAGACAGTGGACTTTTAGATGGAGTTTTAAGGTCCAGCAAAGGTGACGTTCTGAGTGTGATGAAACCACACATTCATTATTTTGGCCTCAGTGAGACAGGAACTGTGAAAACAGCAGGAAGGCCCTTTAAAATTCAGCACTCCCACGCAGCCCCTAGGTTCCCCAAGTCCTTCCACCCCTAGGTACCCCAAGTCCTTCCACCCAGGCCTGGAAGGTAAAACTCCTCACCCACCCTGGCAGTGCCAGTCTGGTCTTAATTAGTGATGGTAGGAGGCTGGGTTGGGACAAACCACAATTTTATTTTATTTTATTTTTCCCTGAAGCCTCCAGTAGATCCCCCACTGGGCCACAGTTTCAACAACAGATGAGGAGGTGAGGTTGTTTTCTTCCTTCTATAGGTTATGCACTGTGTTAGAAACCAATGCCTTCCCTTTGCCTCATTTGGATGAAAGGGAATCATGTACTTATGTTTGAGCGGAAAAGCTAAGGAAACAGAACTCCCAAACAGAGAGACAGCTGATGAGGGCTTTGTAGGTGTCACTTCTCATCACTACAAAGAGCCTCTGCATCTCTGTATGCCTGTGGTATACACAATGGTCAGGACCTTAATCTGAGTCGTATTCTTGCAAAGGAAAAAAAAAAAAAAATCATTCCATGGCAGTGCCGTGAACCCTAGTGCCCTCTTGGGTATTTTTTCCTGAGCACCTCCCTTATAGCTAGTTATCATCTGTCCCATTTTAGGTTAGACCAAACCTTTATCAACATTCATGTGTGCAACAGGATGTGTTTTCATTGTACAGTCATCGAGCATTTTAATCACATATGATTACTACTTGGGGAGTTCTTTCACCCCAACTTGAAAACTGTGAAATCTTTTCTTCCTTGTCTGGCATTTACTTTGACTTTATTTCTGTTTTAACTCTAAGGTGGACTTGTATTCCCTGTTGCTTTTTTTTTTTTCAATTAGTGTCACTACCTGATTTATTATTTTTTAATTAATTTTTATTGGAGTGGAGTTGCTTTACAATGTTGTCTTAGTTTCTACTGTACAGAAAAGTGAACCAGCCATACATATACATATATCCCCTCTTTTTGTATTTCCTTCCCATTTAGCTCAGCGGGTAAAGAATCTGTCTGCAGTACAAGAGATCCTGGTTCAGTTCCTGGGTGGGGAAGATCTGCTGGAGAAGGGATAGGCAACCAAGTCCAATATTCTTGGGTTTCTTGGTGGATCTGCTGGTAAAGAATCCGCCTGCAATGTGGGGAGAACTGGATTCGATCGCTGGGTTGGGAAGGTCCACTGGAGAAGGGAAGAGCTACCCACTCCAGGATTCTGGCCTGGAGAATTCCGTGGACTGTATAGTCCATGGAGTCACAAAGAATTGGACACGACTGAGTGACTTTCGCTTTTCATTTCCCATTTAGCTCACCACAGAACACTGAGTCGAGGTCTCATTGGTTACCCACTTTATCCATGGTATCAAGAGTGTACACGTGTCAGTCCCAATCTACCAGTTCATCCCATTGCCCGTTTCCCCGCTTGGGGTCTGTATGTTTGTTCTCTACATCTTGGTCTTTATTTAAGTTTTCTCTGTCCCTTTGGAAAAGGACCAAAGACACCTCACATCACACTCAAATGTTTCAAGTCCCATTTTTCATCCTGACTTATTTTAGAAGACTCTTGCCTTGTGTCTTTGAGCTCTGCTAAAATTTGCTGCGATGATATGCGTGGAGCGCTTCCACGCCTTTGATGGTACTCATTAGATTAAATACACCAACTTGTTCTGTTCAAGAATAACATAGCAAACAATGGTGGATGCTCAGGGTGATAAATATTTGCTGCTGTAATCATGCATCTGTTTAATGCAGTTCAAAGGGAGCAAAAACAGATGCACACTCGCTGGCCATCACTCCATCACTGCAAAACTCATCTAGATTTTTATTCACTGATGCTCAGACAATTTACGTAGGAGTCTGCGCACTAAATTGGAGAATCTTATGGAAGTTCTGTAAAATAAGGATTTGAGAATATTGCAGACAGATAGTAGAGAATGCATGCGATTCTTTCTCTTCTAATTAAAGCACCTACAAATAGATTAAAGATGGGCTTTTGAATTTAAAACAGTGGGATATGGTTTACCCTCCAGAGTGAAATTATGTAGTGTAATATGTAAAACAGGTACTAGCTGTATTGAATAGTAAACATTTATGTTTACTTTGAAATCTGTCACATTTGCTTATACATCCATTGTTGAATATAATGAATCTGTTGTGAAAAATTTAGACATTTAGAATCAAGTGCTATGGATGAGAGCTGTAGGCATTCATCCTACAGTAACAGGAAAATCCCAGTTCACTCAGAAAATAAGATGAGAGAACCAATCATTTCCTTAATAATAACAGTCCACCTTGCATTCTTAGGGTATTCTTTATCATGCAGAGATAACCGAAGAATCATTAATTCCTGTGTTCCTTAGTTACTCAGTCATGTCAGACACTTTGCAGCCATTTGGACTATCACCTGCTGGACTCCTCTGTCCATGGGATTTCTCAGGCAAGAATACTGGAATGGGTTGCTATTGCCTTCTCCGGGGATCTTCCAGACCTGGATTGAACCCAGATCTCTGTGTCTGCTGCACTGCAGGCAGCTTCTTTACCCGCTGAGCCATCAGCGAAACCCCATTATGTGCGAAACCCCATTATGTGCTAAGGTGCCCACAGGATGAGTTAAACTAGCAGCACCAATTAAGCCACTTGTGATCTCTGCATCATAACTTTTTGTATCACACATTTTTGACTTCCCCTATTACGCTGAGATCTTTTGGTGGGCAGTGATATATACCTACCTTGAAGTCACTTAGGAAAACAGAGGCATTGGTTTATATGACTGAAACATCTAGATATATAGCAGGCTGAAATCAAGATGCTCAACTGATGTTGCCAGGAATATCTCCTATTGCCATTACACAGTCCTCTGTGTTGGCTGGGTTCTCAAGCTGTTCCTTTGCAATGGCAAGATAGCCACCAAACGGGTGTACATGGACATCTCGCCAGCTCTGGAGCCTAGTGAAAAAGAGAACATCATTCTAGTGGTTCAAGAGAAGTCCTGGCCAGTCCTCAGAGGTTCATGCATCCCCAAGAAGTCAGATTGTAGATGAGCCCCAGCACATCATATGAACTGATTGTAGGAAAAGAGAGACGGGTCTCTGCAAGGAGTCTTAATATTAGAAGTCAGAGGCATGAGGAACAAGTAAAAATAGAATTTTTTAATGCTTTTATTTATTTTGTTACTTTTTCCTTTATATTGGAGTATAGCCAATTAACAATATTGTGATAGATTCAGGTGGACAGCCAATGGACTCAACCATCCATTCTCCCCCAAACTCCCCTCCCATCCAGGCTGCCACATAACATTGAGCAGAGTTCCTTGTGCTACACAGTGGATCTTTGTTGGTTATCCATTTTAAATACAGCAGAGTATAGTACAGATTTTTGATGCAAAAGATAAAAAATAATTTTTGAGAAAAAAATTTTATTTTCAAACATTCTAAATGCACACCTGTTAAAAAATTAGAGTGTACTGAAGACTCATATATTCACCTGGATTAAACAATTGCCAATCTTTTGTGACAATGACTTTCTCTTTCTTCTCTATTGTATCAGTTACTCAGTCCTGTCCGACTCTGTGACCTCATGAACTGCAGCACACCAGGCCTCCCTGTCCATCACCAACTCCTGGAGTTCACTCAGATTCATGTCCATCGGGTTGGTGATGCCATCCAACCATCTCATCCTCTGTCGTCCCCTTCTCCTCCCACCTTCAATCTTTCCCAGCATCAGGGTCTTTTCCAGTGAGTCAGCTCTTTGAATCAGGTGGCCAAAGTATTGGCGTTTCAGCTTGAGCATCAGTCCTTCCCATGAATATTCAGGACTGATCTCCTTTAGGGTGGACTGGTTGGATCACCTTGCAGTCCAAGGGACTCTCAAGAGTCTTCTCCAACACCACAGTTCAAAATCATCGATTTTTGATGCTCAGATTTCTTCACAGTCCAACTCTCACATCCATACATGACTATTAGAAAAACCATAGCTTTGACTAGATGGACATTTGTTGGCAAAGCAATGTCTCTGCTTTCTAATATGCTGTCTAGGTTGGTCATAACTTTTCTTCTAAGGAGCAAGCATCTTTTAATTTAATGGCTGCAATCACCATCTGCAGTGATTTTGGAGCCCTCAAACAAATAAAGTCTCTCACTGTTTCCATTGTTTCCCCATCTATTTGCCATGAAGTGACTGGACCAGATCTTAGTTTTCTGAATGTTGAGTTATAAGCCAACTTTTTCACTCTCCTCTTTCACTTTTATCAAGATTCTCTTTAGTTCTTCATTTTCTGCCATAAGGGTGGTGTCATATGCATATCTGAGGTTATTGATATTTCTCCTGGCAATCTTGATTCCAGCTTGTGCTTCATCCAGTACAGAGTTTCTCATGATGTACTCTGCATATAAATTAAATAAGCAGGGTGACAGTATACAGCCTTGATGTACTCCTTTCCTGATTTGGAACCAGTCTGTTGTTCCATGTCCAGTCTAGCTGTTGCTATATATATTACTCTATTTGAAAAGTAAAGACACTGTGAACAATTTACATCTGAAGATTTATCTATGCATCTCTTAAAAATAAGTTATTTTCTTATATAATGAGAATATAGTTATTGTTAGTATTACCTTAATCCAGGACCCAATTAAGGAATGTGAATTCCATCTGATCATCCTATTTCTTCCTTACCTTTGACCTGGAAATGTCTCTCCACGATTTTTAAAATGACGTTATTTATTTATTTGTCTGTGTTGGGTCTTTGTTGCTATGTGAGCTTTTCTCTAGTTGCAGTGAGCAGGGATACTCACCGACTTCTCATTTCAGTGGCTTCTCTTTGCAGACCACAGACTCTAGGGCACACAGGCTTCAGTGGTTGCGGCACTTAGGCTCAGCATTTGTGACTCATGGGCTCTAGAGCACAGGTTCCAAACTTGTGGCTCACAGGCTTAGCTGCTCTGAGGCATGTGGGATTGTCCCGAACCAGGGATTGAACCTGTGTCTCCTGCATTGGAAGGCAGATTCTTTACCCCTGAGCTACAAGAGGAGTTCCCTCCACCATTTTTTAGTCTTCTACAATATTGATATTTTTGAAATAGTCCTGGACAGTTTCCTTGTAGAACATTTCAAAATGAAGATTTATGTAAATGTTTCCGCATGATTAGATTTGACTTCCTCATTATGTCCAGAGCACCAGGCTGATCATATTGACAATATCCCATTGCATTGTGTGGGTCAACACTTCATGTCAATGTGTCCCATCTTTGATGACAGTAAAGTTGATCGTGGGATAAATGGCAGCTCTCCCCAATATAAGCTAGTCCAGTAATTAGGAAGTAGTCTGAAGACTCCTTTGGTGGTCCAGTGGTTAAGACTGTGTTTCCCGTGCAAGAGGCATGGGTTCAGTCCCTGGTCAGGAAATTAAGATCCCACAAGCCGTGTGGTGTACGCCTCAAAAAAATCTTTAAAAAGTGATCTGTGGGCTCACACTCCTAGAGAACACATGACTATCCTTTACTTCATCAATCTTTTATCTGTTGAGGATCTTTATTGGAATCAGTTAGGCTTTCCTGGTGGCTCAGTTGGTAAAGAATCTCCCTGCAGTTCAGGAGATCTGGGTTTGATCCCTGAGTCAAGAGGATCCTCTGGAGAAGGGAATGGCTACCCACTCCAGCATTCTTGCCCGAAGAACCTCATGGACAGAGGACTCTGGTGGGCTACAGTCCCTGGCATGGCAAAGATTTGGTCGTGACTGAGAGATTAAGCACATTGGAATTGGTTACTACACTGCTTGTAAAGATGTAATGTCTTTCTGTCGTTCTATTTACATTGAAAATGAAATCAACCCAAGTACTGGCTATACTACTGCGGCAGAACCGTAGCACACAGTTGGAATATCCCTACAAAAGAAAACAACAGAAAAACCCAAACACACTTTGATGCTATTTGGGAAAAAGTATTAGAACTGTGCCTCTTGCCACTTCATAAGTTGAAGAAAAATATCGGTAATGACTGTGCTTACACTTCACTCCCCTTCTCCTAAATGTATTTGGCAGACTAAAAATTAGCTCTAAGTCTTGGTTAAGAATCCTTTTTTTTTTTTTTTATTTTTACTTTATTCTACTTTACAATGCTGTATTGGTTTTGCCATACATCGACATGAATCAGCCACAGGTGTACACGAGCTCCCAATCCTGAAATCCCCTCCCACCTCCCACCCCATATCATCTCTCTGGATCATCCCCGTGCACCCTTTTTTTAAAAGTGAAAAAATAAAAGGAAAGAGGAAAGAGACAACTGGAATAATGACAGCTGGGAGAAGAATGAAAGTGTGGCGTGCATGTTGCCATTTTTCCAGCAATGCTCCGTGCTTAGTCGGGTCTGACTCTTTGCAACCGCACGGACTAAGGTCCTCCAGGCTCCTCTGTCCATGGGGTTCTCCAGGTAAGAATACTGGAGTGGTTGTCATGCCTTAAATACTCCTTAAAATGGAGTATGAAGAACTTTTATTTTGATGTCCACGTGGCATATTTAAAACTCTCCTTACTTCAGATTTTAAGAGCAACTGCTTTCCCTTTGATTCGGTTCGATGATCTCCTATGATCTTCGGAAATTGTACTCTTCCCTTCCTTTCAGACTGAGAAAGTCTTTATCCGAATGGCTTGAACCATTCGGTTTGCCTGTGGAGGTCCTTTCATTTCCGTTGTTTCTTTTTCCTCCCCGGGGTTTTCCAACAGTTCTCCCTTTCAATCGAAAGCTAATTTTCTTTGTGTGTGTAGGTGGTGTAGGATTCCAGGCATTTACACAGTCGCAGGCCTGTATTTGATGTACCTGTTTCAGAGACAATTGTCCTTTATAGCTTTCATGAGTAAATTCAATGAAAAGCCCCACGCGGCTGGTTTGTAACTCATTTAGTGGAGAGTTCTACAGGATTATTTCACAAAGCAGTTCTCAACTTAAAAAGCTAAATTGGCTTTATTGTGCCTAGCTGGGGGCCTCTTCATCACTGAACTCAGAGGATATTTACATGCATGCCAGGAATCTTTCTAGAAAATGGGGACAGGATGTATCTGCAGGTGTAAATTTCCTTAACTTCCTGTGTGCTGCTGCCAGAGTCTTGGAATGGCTAGACTGGCAGTAGCGGGAGCGTTCATCTCATGTTGCAGAAACATGCGTACTATATTCGTGGACGCATGTGTATGTAAGAATCTCACAACTCTTAAGAAATGGCCAGTGGCCCGGTGGGTCATGCACTCACACATTTAGCTCTGCAGTGATTCAGGTGGAAGAACCTGGCATCAGACTGCAGGAGTCCAAATACCGGCTCCACCTCTTCATCGCTGACCTCCAGAAGTTGCATGACCTCTCTGAACTTCATTTTGGCATTTTTAAGAAGTGGATGAATATCACTGTGTTCCAGTTAGGGTGAGCTGGGATGTGTTACAATAACAATCAGCCCCATAGTTCATTAATTCAAATAACAAAGATATCGTTATTGTTCAGTTGCTAAATCGTGTCTGACTCTTTGTGACCCCATGGCCTGCAGCATGCCAGCCTCCCCTGTCCTTTATTTCTTGGAGTTGCTTAAACTCCTGCCCATTGTGTCTGTGATGGCATCCAACCATCTCGTCCTCTGCCATCATTTTCTCCTTTTGCCTTCAGTCTTTCCAGGCACCAGGGTTTATTCCAGTGAGTTGGCTCTTTGCATCAGGTGGCCAACGTATTGGGTCTTCAGCATCAGTCCTTCCAGTGAATATTCAGAGCTTATTTCCTTTAGGATTGATTCGTTTGATCTCCTTGCAGTCCAAGGGACTCTCAAGAATCTTCTCCAGCACCTCGATTCTTTCCCTCAACTCCATGGGCTATGCCCTGTGTCAGACACACTCTGGGACCCAGATTTATGGGAAAGCCAACATATAAATTACCACTGGTCACTTCAGCAGAGGGGAAAGAGTCTTCCGGAGAGTATAGTGCCAACATTAATTCTCAGCCAAGAAGTGATCCGCATCAGTTCCGCTCACAGCTCACTGGCCCACATGGGTCATCAAGAACTGCCAGACCTCAGAGGGTCAGGAATCACTACCCCTGTATGTGCCCAGAGGCAGACAGCTCACAGTAATTAGTGAGCCAGATCAGTTG
Source organism: Nanger dama (assembly GCA_917880005.1). Lineage (NCBI taxonomy): Eukaryota > Metazoa > Chordata > Mammalia > Artiodactyla > Bovidae > Nanger > Nanger dama. Next base: position 37,043,852 of record CAKJTW010000019.1, on the reverse strand, counting down.
ATACATCGCTGCCATACAAACTTATCTTGTTGATTGTTATGAGGCTTCAGTGAGATTATTGACGGAAAACATTTAGCTCAGTGTATGGTCACAGAGGAAGTACACGGTAAACTGTGTTAGTTGTCGCAATAGTTAACATCACCTGCGTCCAGTCATGCCAATCTCTTCCTGGCGATGATGATGTGTGTGTATGTATATATATGTATATAAATCTATTAGACTCTCTGTTTTACGTTCTATAGACTTAGTTATATCTGAATCCCTGTTGCCATGTTACATATTCACAGGCTCCAGATTTTAGGGGAACTCTCTGCCCACCTCAGTGCTTCCCAGGTGGCACTAGTGGTAAAGAACCCGCCTGCCAATACAGTAGACGTAAGAGATGTGGGTTCGATCCCTGGGTTGGGAGGATCTCCTGGAGGAGGGCATAGCAATGCACTCTAGTATTCTTGCCTGGAGAACCCCCATGCACAGAGGAGCCTGGTGGGCTTCAGCCTATAGGGTTGCAAAGAGTTGGACGCGACTGAAGTGAATTAGCACGCACACACTTACTGCCCACCGTAACCAGAGAGACGCAGGGCTGAGAGGTTGCCCTTGGCCGCTAGTGCAGGAGGCAGCTCGCTCGCCATCCTTCCTTTTGTGTCAGTAACTAACTCACGCGCACGCATACGTTGCACCATCCAGGTGACCCCTGCAGGGGCAGACCTATAATGGCCATATATCCCGCCAACGCTGGAGGCCTCCATGGACATTCGGATGAAAATCATCGTGAAGTAGTAAGTGCCATGATTACACTTGGGTTTCTTTCTCTAAGTGGGTCCACCACATATGTAATAAATACATAATAATTGGAAGGAACTATGTGCTCAGTATATTATACAGAGTCCTTTCCGTAATGAACAGTGAGGGTTCTTCCTGCCTGGCCTGGCAAGGAGGGTCAACCTCTCATGAGGTAGGGCTGCTAGAAATACCCTGGATCCTTCAGGCTTCGTCTCAGCTGCTGCAATGCACACGGTGGGCGGCAAAGTCCTTATCTACCACTTTCTGGTCTCTTTACTGCTCAGTTTCTATCCTTAAATTGTGCTTTCATATTTAACTCAAAAATTGCCCAGAAGGCAAGATCTACAGTGCTAAATACAGAAAGAGATATATTTTAAATGCACTAACAAAGCTCACTGCGTAAAGTAAGATTAGCAGATCATCGTGTACACCCAGAAATCTTTTGAAGGAATTCATACACTTAGATCAGAAAATCCATTGGCTTTGTGAAACAGGATTTTTGTATTTGTGACTGATTTAACTGCAGACAGAGAATCAGCTCATATTCTCTAGGTTCTGGATTACTTCATAACCATCTACTATCTAATCATATTGTTGGTTTAAAATTTTTTTTTTAATTTTTACAACTTTCTGTTTGTTTCTGCCATATAACAATACAAATTGGGCATTGTGTACAGATGTGAGAGTTGGCCCATAAAGAAGGCTGAGCACCAAAGAACTGATGTGTTCAATCTGTGGTGCTGGATAAGATCCTTGAGGGTCCCTTGGACTGCAAGGAGATCAAACCAGTCAGTCCTAAAGGAAGTCAACCCTGAATATTCATTGGAAGGACTGATGCTGAAGCTGAAGCTCTAATACTTTGGCCACCTGGTGCAAAGAATCAACTCATTGGAAAAGACTCTGATGCTGGGAAAGATTGAAGGCAGGAGGAGAAGGAGACGACGGAGGATGAGATGGTTGGATGGCATCACCAACTCGATGGACATGAGTCTGAGCAGACTCCAGGAGACACTGAAGGATAGGGAATCCTGGCATGCTTCATGCCGTGAAGCATGGGATTGCAAAGAGTTGAACATGACTGAGAGACTGAGCAAATCATACATATATCCCCTCCCTCTTGAGCTTGCCACGCTTCCCCCTGCCCCCAGGCCATCACAGAGCACCAGAATGGGCTTCCTGTGTCATATGCAGCAACTTCTCCCCAACTCTCCATCTCACACCTGATAGTCAATACGTTGTTAACGCGACTTTCTCTATTCGTCTCACTCTGTCCCCTCCCCCACTGTGTCCACAAGTCCATTCCCTACAACTGCACCTCCATGCCTTCCCTGCAAATAAGTTCATCAATATCATTTTCCTAGATCCCATATATATGTGTTAGAGGAAAATGTATAGTTAATGGTAATTATAAAACTTGACATGTTTATGCTATTTCATGTACGTGGAATTGGAGACTCCAAGAGCTTAGCCACAGATCACAGGTCTATATTTTTTTCCATCTATCTGACTTCCTTTTTTTCTATTCCTTCTTTAGCTTTTCTTTGCAGGTTTGCAATACAGGAGAAATGAAAGAATAATGACTGGTATTTACTGAGGTCTGATGGATGCTTGGTAGCGTGCTGGATATTGCTTGCATATTACTTATAATCATCTTCCACTACGGGTATTTTTAGGCCCACTTTATAGATGGGGCAACTGAGACTCAGCTCCCAAATGATGGAATCTTCATACCTGTCTTACCCTGAAGCTCAATCCCCTGAATAAGCATTGAAATAGGTCTGTGGGCTTCTTCTCCTGTAGGCAAACTTTCCCTGGAAGTTAATGTTAAGTTTCCAGTTCTCTCACTCAGCAAGGCAAGCTGCTGACCTGCTTTACTCCCTCCGGGTTTAACAAGCCAAGGGGATGTGGTTGGAAAACAGTGGCCAGTCCCTCCCAGGTGTCCTTGCCCCACTTCGGCCTTACATGTCCCCAGATCCATGGCTCCATATGCAGTGTGAGTTCATCAGGGGTCATTGCAATGAGTTTAGGTCTTAAAGAAAGGATTAAAATAATCTACCATCACAGTGCATGGAAATGATCAGCCTTTCGTTTTTCTTACGAGCCTCCCGATTACCTTAAGAGGACATTTTCATTTTGGTGATAGGTTACCTTTAATGAAATTTTCCAGTCTCTCTTGTAATAAACGGAGAGCTGGGCCTCAGGCAGACGGTGGGCTCTTAGCAAGACGACTCACACTGTTTTGTTGAGGTTGCTTTTATTTTTATAGCTACCGTCTCTCTATGATCGCGTTCTTGGTTTTTAATTTATGGCAGTAACACACGAGTTCACTTTTAATTTAAAAAAAGTTTACTTGAGTGAAAAAGTGAATTGTTGGAAGAGGTAAAATCGTATCTTATTTTTCTTTACTTGACAAAGGTGTGCCATTCAATAGCACTGGGACGTGTGGCAAGACTAAGTGGTTAGTCAACAAGAAGGCAGGTGGTGTGAGCATGTGTCAGATTTTAAATGAGGACCGTGAAGACGGCAGCACTGGGGAGCAGTCCATGATGGATGGAGACCAAGGGAACGTTTATAGGGTGTTCATCTCTCACCACCTAGCTCTGTGCTGGAATCACAGAACCCTACCCCGTGGCTTTTGTTTCATTTGGCATTTATGGCCAGTCTTGCACATGGGAAGATTGTGGCCTGTCTCCTCCAGTGTTACAGCTTGGATTGAATATTTATTAACCACCCGGGGAACATAAGGCCGATGGAGGGCCCTTGAGTTGATCTTTATCCACAGAGTACGTCTTATCAGATTGGAGTGGTGCAGCAATTCAAAAGGAATGACAGGACCTTATCAAGAACAGGTAGAAGCAAAGCCTTTGTCTAGTGAGGGGGTAAAGTGCCTGTGATGATGGAGTCAGCAAATGAAAAAGATTGTGGTTCCTGGAAAATGAATAGGGGTATGCAGCATTCAGGATTCACAACAACAGTCTACATAGCGGCGTAGCCCAGGGAGGGAGGCTGATCATGGATTTCATGTTTTCGTAGCAATGTCCTGAGAAGTAGAGGAGTACACATGTGACTGTGAATTTCAGGTCTCTGCATAAAAGTGAGTGGCGGGGTTTGTGGCAAATCAGACAGTTAATGCCGCGGATAAAGAGATGCCTCAAATCTAGCAGATCATGGACGTGCAAGGATGAGGGACCCGTGGCCAGATCTCCTGATTATGCAAGAAAAGCCTAATATCTAGGTTTTTATTGTGAAATTTTCTATTATCTACTTTTAAAACTGAGCTTTTTGTTTTTTTTGGTTGCTACTGAGTTTGATTATTGAATTATAGGGGCTCTTTACATATTCTGGGTAGAAGTTTCCTTATCCCATATATGATTTGGAAATACTTTCTTCCATTCTGTGGGTACATTTTCTTTTATGACTATTATTTTTACATGTTTGTTTATTTTTGGCCATGCTGGGTTTTCGGTGCTGCTGGGCTTTTTCTCTAGTTGCAGCGAGCAGGGTTCCTCTCCCATCCTGGTGCTCAGGCTTCTCACTGTAGTGGCTTCTCTTGCTGCGGAGCACAGGCTCTAGGGAGCGCACGCTCAGTAGTTGCTCTGCATGGGCTTAGTTGCTCCAAGGCATGTGGGATCTTCCCCGAGCAGGGCTCGAACCCATGTCTCCTGCGTTGGCAGGTGGACTCTGTACCACCGAGTCCCCAGGGAAGCCCCTGTGGATACACTTTAGATGGACTTGTTTAAAACACCAAAGTTGTTTTTTTTTTTTTTGAGGGGGTGGGTTCAATTTATCTCTTTTTTCCTTTTATTGCTTACTCTTTTGGTGTCGTATATAAGAATCCATTGTTGTTGTTGTTTAGTTGCTGAGTCATGTCTGGCTCTTTGTGACCCCCGTGGACCGCAGCACACCAGGCTTGTCTTGCCTCCACTATCTCCTGGAGTTTGCTCAAATTAAGAATACATCTGCCTACAAACCAAAGTCACAAAGATTTGCTTCTAGGTTTTTTTTTTTTTTTAATGTTGTATGCCATTGGCTTTAATATTTAGATCTGTGATGCATTTTGAGTTATTTCTTTCATGTGTTGGAAGATAAGAGTTCACCATTACACATTTGCTCATGGCTGTCCAACTGCTTTCAGAACTGTCTGGGGCTTCATAAAGATTTTCACCCTAGGGTGATTCTCTGTGATAGCCTACTTGCTGCTGCTGCTGCTGCTAAGTCACTTCAGTCATATCCAACTCTGTGCGACCCCATAGACGGCAGCCCACCAGGCTCCCCTGTCCCTGGGATTCTCCAGGCAAGAACACTGGAGTGGGTAGCCATTTCCCTCTCCAATGCATGAAAGTGGAAAAAGTAAGTGAAGTCAATCAGTCGTGTCCGACTCTTTGCAACCCCATGGACTGCAGCCCACCAGGCTCCTCCGTCCATGGGATTCTCCAGGCAAGAGTACTGGAGTGGGGGTGCCATTGCCTTCTCCGGATAGCCTACTTAGATATAATTATGTCAAGTTGTATTCATTCTCTCATCTAGCAAAAGGTAAGGTTCTACCAAAGGAGAAGTCCTAGTCTTGTCTCTGCCTTTTTTCACTCTCTGCATTGAGCTTAACTCTGTTAAAAGGATGGAGCTTTAGAATGCAAGGCCGAGTTGTAAAGACAGCTTACTCCTTAATAGACTTTCTCACATGCTGTATATACATGACTTGGATAATCATAACTTGAATATAACCAATTCTAATTGAGTCTCTTGCATTATACATCTGAGCTGGGCTCCAAACAAAGGCATTCTCCCTTCTTGGATATTGATGTATAGTGCTCATGTCTGCTCAGTTGTGCTGACTTTTTGTGACTCCAGACTCCTCTGTCCATGGAATTTTTGAGGCAAGAATACTAGAGTGGTTTGCCATTTCCTCATCTAGGAGATCTTCCCAATTCAGGGTTTGAATCAGGAATCCTGCATCTCCTGCACTGGCAGGCAGATTCTGTACCACTGAACCACCTGGGGAATATATATGTAGATTTACATGTAAAGCACACACACAGTGTCCCCTGGTATGTAAAAACCACCCCCAGTGATAATTGCTGAGATGAATATGTTTTTATAGAGATAAACAGAGATTATCAAACATTCATCATATGTGCACACACACACATTCACGAGGCTTTAAGTTCATGTAGCTGCTACCTTCTGCCACTGATATAGTTTTCAGAACGAATGAGCTTTCAGGAGGGAGACTCACTGGACAGCCTTTATTATACTTGATAAAAATCTGGTTTTCTTGCCCCCTGCAGTGGCCATTTGTCATCATAACAACAACTACGAATAACATGTTCTTTTCTTTCCTTTCTCTAGAGAAATTGCAATGGGAGTTTGCATACACTGTATAAAATGCAACCTAGTCAATTTTATTCATTATTAAGGAGAATTCTTTAATCTTCATATAGACTCCATCACCCAAGGGTAGCCAGGGAAGTACTTTGATAGACATCCATCCAGGTTTTTCATTTATTTATTAAATATTCTGTAGAATGCACAGGAGACAGAGGTTCGATCCCTGGGATGGGAATAACCCCTGGAGAAGGGCATGGCAACCCACTCCAGTATTCTTGCCTGGAAATTTCCATGGACAGAGGAACCCAGCAGGATAGAGTCCATGCAAAAGAGCAGACATTGCATAGAGATTAAACAACAACGGTTTGTCAGTTGTACAGTCCAAAGTCATCCTGGCCTCTCTCTTTATCTCCCTCCCATATCCACCTGGAAAAGCCAGATCCTCAACACGACAGCCTCCCCTTACAACTAGGGACCCTGTTCCCTATCAGTTCTGGCTTAAAGGCATCAGAAGTTCATAAAAATACGACCAGATTTTCTTCCAGTCTAAGAGGAGAAACTCATATCAGAAAGTGAACAGGAACTAAAGAGCCCCTTGATGAAGGTGAAAGAGGAGATTGAAAAATCTGATTTAAAACTCAACATTCAAAAAATGAAGATCATGATATCCAGTCCCATCACTTCATGGCAAATAGATGGAGAAACAATGGAAACAGTGACAGACTTTTATTTTGGGGGCTCCAAAATCACTGCAGATGATGAATGCAGCCATGAAATTAAAAGACCCTTGCTCCTTGGCAGAAAAGCTATGACCAACTTAGACAGCATATTAAAAAGCAGAGACATTACTTTGCCAACAAAGGTCAATCTAATCAAAGCGGTGGCTTTTCCAGCAGTCATGTATGGATGTGAGAGTGGACTGTAAAGAAGGCTGAGCACCAAAGAACTGATGCTTTCAATCTGTGGTGCTGGAGAAGACCCTTGAGGGTTCCTTGGACAGCAAGGAGATCAAACCAGTCAATCCTAAAGGAAGTCAACCCTGAATATTCACTGGAAGGACTGATGCTGAAGCTGAAGCTCCAGTACTTTGGCCATCTGATGCAAGGAGCCAACGCACTGGAAAAGACGCTGATGCTGGGAAAGATTGAGGGCAGGAGGAGAAGGGAATGACAGAGGATGAGATGGCTGGATGCCATCACCGACTCAATGGACTTGAGTTTGGGTAAGCTCCGGGAGATGGTAATGGACAGGAAGGCCTGGCGTGCTGCAGCCCATGGGGTCATAGAAAGATGAGTATGACTGAGCAGCAAAAAGAGAAGAAACCGCATGAGAAGCTCATCTTTGCTGTACTGCCTGCCTTTTGCCCTTGAATATTGTGTTGATCACTGGAGCCACCGTGGTCAGCTGGGTATGAGGCAGTGAATCCTCAGGATGCTACGTGTATTGGACTGAGAGTGGTGGTACAGAAAGGTGGGTCCCTGAGAGCCTCAGAGAGTTCCTGAGAAAGCCCAGGGCTGCCAGTGTTCTGGATTTCTTGTTTGTTTGTTTGTTTGTTTAGGGCATAATTAATATCCTTACAGATACAGTCACTGTTGCTCAGGCTTGATTTCTGCAGCTTGTAGCTAAAGGCATCCTTAATGATGTGTCTCTACATATACAAATATGTACACATATTCACACACTCATGCGTTTTCCTTAAGTCCTACTTGTGTTCACAGATATGAAGGCTTTTTTAATGTGGCCACATTCCATAGTTTTTAGCTTGTTCTTATGTATTTATTGGAGTATAATTGCTTTACAATGTTGTTTACTTTCTCCTGTACAAACAAAATGAAACAGCTATGTGTATACATCTGTCCCCTTTCTCTGAGCCTCCCTCTCACTTCCTCCATCCCACCCCTCTCAGTCATCACAGAGCACTGAGTTGAGTCCCCTGTGCTGTACAGCAACTTCCTACACACGGTAGTGAAGTAAGTCAGAAGGAGAAAAACAAATATTGCACACTAGTGCATATGGAATCTAACAAATGGTACAGATGAAGCTATTTGCAGGGCGTGGGTAGAGATGCAGACGAAGACAATGGGTGTGAGGATCCAGTAGGGGAGGGGAGGGTGGAGGGACCTGGGAGAGCAGCAGTAACTTGCTTTTAAATCTGCATGTTTTCTAAGACGTCTTCCCCAATCTGGAGATAAAATTTTAGCTTACTCTTTTGAATGACTTCACATTACTTTGTATTGAGTGCAGACGTGGTTTATCCAACCATTCTCCTACTAATAAACATTTAGATGGACTTTATCAGCCGTTATAAGTAATGATGCAGTCAGCATCATGCAACCGATATTCTAGCCATCTCCCAGTAATCAATCCTCCGAGAATAAACAGAGAGGGTCAGACATGGATATACAAAGACGATTAACCCAGGATTACGCATAATGGCAAAAAATGAGAAATACCTTAGATGATAAAAAGGAGCATGCTAAATAAATTATGATGTATGCATGAGAGCAAACAATATGTGGCATTCAGAATGATGGTTTTTAGGAATATTTAGTGTCAAAAGAAAAAATTCCACTATAAATGAAAGACAAATGTATGGTTATGTTTATTATATTTGTATAGGGTGAAATCTTCCTCAGAATGTTGAAGCCAGGTTTGCACTCAACACACAGTGAGATCAAAAGCCAAAATGTTGGAATTTGGAGCAGAGAAAAGATCATTGCAAAGGTTGAGCAAGAGAAACGGGGTGGCTTGTGCTCAAAAGACCTGAACTTCCCTACAGTTTCATGGAAGAGGTTTTAGAGGCAAAAGTTTGGGGGAGTTCTGTAGGGTGTGTGACTGGTAACAGGGTGGTGATTCAGGAATCTCCGCCACCACCCTTCAGCTTTCTGTGCTTAGCCTGAGGTCAGAGCTTGAACACGGGTGACTGCACTGTTCTTACCGCTCTTGATGTTGTTCCGTTGCTAAGTTCTGTCTGATGCTCTGTGACCCCATGGACTGCAGCACACCATTCTTCCCTGTCCTTCACTATTTCCTGGAGTTTGCTCAAACTCATGTCAGTCGAGTCAGTGATGCCATCCAGTCATGTCATCCTCTGTCACCCCCTTCTCCTGCCCTCAATCTTTCCCAGCATCAGGGTCTTTTCTAATGAGTCAGCTCTTCGCGTCAGGTGGCTAAAGTATTGGAGCTTCAGCCTCAGCATTAGTCTTTCCAGTGAATTTTCAAGGTTGATTTTCTTTAGGATTGACTGTTTTGATCCCCTTGCTGTCCAAGGACTGCTCCACAGAAGTTTAGCTAAAGCAACTCTGCATTTGAAAAATTTATTTTAAATTTGCCGATCAGCCACGGTTCCTCTAATGGTTGTGTGTATTTGTGGAATTGTGACCCAGGGTATAGATTTAGCATCTTCTTCTAGAAGCAGAATTTGAGTTTCAATGACCCAAGCTAATCGAGGTCATCCCCAAATATTTCCCAAGCCTACACTTTTCCTTGCTTGTGAGTTAAAGTCCTCTGGGGATATATACCATCCATCTCAGAATCTCCTGCTTCCCTTGGAATAACAAGGAACCTTTATACACAAACACCTTATAAACAAGAACTACTAAGCAACATACGTAAAAGGCTCAGATACTCATGAGCTGGGGGTGCCTCTGGGATAGGCACTTCCGCCCTCCAGCCAGCAGGGGGCCTCCTCCCACTTATTACGTGCAAAGACAGCTTTTTCCATTCTAAATGATGCTTATCATGGTAATCCTTGACTTCCTCGTGGCTCAGATGGTAAAGTGTCTGCCTACAATGCAGGAGACCCAGGTTCAATCCCTGGGTCATGAAGATCCCCTCGAGAAGGAAATGGCAACCCACTCTAGTACTGTTGCCTGGAAAATCCCATGGGCAGAGGAACCTGGTAGGCTACAGTGCATAAGGCTGCAAAGAGTCGGATGTGGCTGAGTGACTTCACTCACTCACTCATAGTATCCTTTTGTCTTAGTCCACTGGTGTGGCTATAACAAAAATGCTACAGAGAGTGGCTTATAAGCAGCAATTTATTTCTCACAGTTCTGGAGGCCGGATGTCCAAGATCAAGACACAGGCAGATCTGATGCCTGGAGGTTCCCATTTCTGATTCATAGACTCCATCTTCTTAGCCGCCATCACTGAGTCCTCACTTGGTGTAAAAGAGCAAGCGAGCTCTTTGGATTCTCTTTTGTAAGGCCCTAGTCCCAATTATGAGGGCTCCGTGCTCATGACATGATCACCTCCCAAAGGCCCCACCCCTGATACCAGCACGTTGTGGGTTATGTCTATAACACATGCATTTGGTCAGGGGACACAAACATTCAGTCTGTAACACCCCTAACAAGGGCCTTTCAGGTGGTGCTAGAGGAAAAAGAATCTGCCTGCAAATGCAGGAGATGCAAGAGATGTGGGTTCCATCCCTGGGTTAGGAAGATCCCCTGGAGTAGGAAATGGCACCCCACTTAGGTGCTCTTGCCTGGAGAATCCCATGGACAGAGGAGTCTGGCCGGCTACAGTCATGAGGTTGCAAAGAGTTGGACACGACAGAGTGAGGATGCTGAACATGTTACTAGTGCTCCTCAGTGCAGAATGACAGGGAGGCTAAGAGCTAGTCTGTACAGGTTTGAATCTGGCTGCCCGCCTCCTGGCTAGGTCAGCTTGAGCGGGTGCTTCAACTTAATTCTCATATCTGCATTTTTCAGATGCAAGTGACAAGAGCCCTTAGCTTCTGGAGCAGCAAGCATTCAGTGTGTTGACGCTGATAACTAGATGAGTACCTAGCATACAGTTGGTGTTCAATTAGTGTCACCAAGCGTGAAGCAATGACATTGACTAAGAGAATGTAAGCCCAGTGTTGAACCCAACCCAGGCATGTAAGAGAGTGCACAAAATGTTATTGTACCATCGTCTTCTCCCTACACGTCCGACACCTGGTCGTCATTGGTGAGGAGTTGGAACAATCAAGAAAGGGGTTTGGGGTCCCTTCTTTGGGTCTCTGGTCTCATTTTTGTCATCTCACTCCGAATCCATGACCCAGGTTGGTGGGACACAGACTGGTTATTTTTCAGTTCCTCTCCAGCATAAATTTTCCTGAAAATTAAGGATGGAGCTGTTGCATAGGACACCCAGCAGACAGAACTCCTGGAGCCTTTCTTCTCCCTCCTCACCAGGCGCCTCCCCACTGGCACTGTGGTCCAGCTGAGCCCCCGGCAGGCGGCCGCTCTGCTAAGCAGCCTGTCACATGTCCTGCTACAATCATGTTTTATTATAGCTTTCAAAAGATGACCTCTCGTCCCGCACACTCGTGTTTATAGAGGACTTCTGGCATTCTGAAAGGAAGCAGATAGCGGAGCCTCCAAACCCTTCATTTGCTTCAACTGATAACTGCTCTGGCCAGAGACGAACACCGCGGTGATTACAAGATGTAATTTACTACAAAAGACAGTTAATATTACTTACAAACCTGTCATCAGTTCTGGAGAAATCAGAGCCGGGACATGGAATAGGACGCATCTGAGTCTACCTAAAGATCTTGGTCTGAGAGAATTACAAGTTTATAGATTTACCATTTAAGAAACAGCCCCGTTATGAAACATTCATCGTTGCAGACAGACAATACAAGTAACAAGCAAGATTATATCCTTTTATGTGGATCAAGGACACAGATGGTGTGAGAAAGAAAGGAGAAAAAAAAATCCCTTCGGGGGATCTTAAATGCCACCCTTGTGAATTATACCTGAGGCTATTAACTGGGGAATTAGATCTTTGAAAAAGCCTCTAATAAGACTAAACAAAGTCCCTCGGGTAATGCTCTGAATCAGAGAAATGTGTGAAAATATAGCCTCTTCAACGTGATTATAGTCAGAGCTGTAGTTCCTCCCCGAGAAAGGGCATTGAAAGTAGAGGAATGAAAGGGGAAAAAAAATGTTTTAAAACTTTTGTGTCAGACCAGAAATTATAGAGTAGCAACAGCTTAGGGATTTAAATAACCCCTTTAGCCCAATTCTGAAGCCTTTGTGCTTTAAATTGAAGAAAAGAAAGGAATTATAGATCCAATTTAGCATTTTTTTTTATGATTATGAAATGGAGGAGTCATTTTAGCTGAATAAGAATTGAGTCAGGATAGGATTGCAACCTGGGTTATCATTTGCAAGAGGGAGCTGTGGCATTTAAGCTGCTTCGGGGGTACCCGCTCTGATGGGCTTTTGTGAGAGTTTCTTGTTTCCTGGAGGCCAAGGTGAGAGTTTTGGTGCTTCTGTTAGCCAGAGAGTCATGAGTCAGTGTTTGGCGTTTCCCTTCCCCCACTGTAGGGAGAAATACTAGGATAGGGATCTGAGGAACATTTTGCAAGCACTCCATCCTTGAAGTCGGATCTGGTACAGAGCTTTAAGAGGATGTTTTTGTCTTTCTCTCATCCCCAGTCTGAGCCTCTGGACGGGACACACAGGCACATCACAGGTGTATGCACAGAGCAATGAGACCAGTTTTGTAAATGTGGCTCCATCTTAATGCTCCCTCTCAGATGTATTTGTTGGAGACAAGAGACAGTGGAAATGACAATGCTGGGTTTGACCCAAGCTGAGCATGTTAGAGAGGACAGGGCCAAGGATCATGATTTTTAAAGGACAGTGACCTTGTTATATATGCAGTTGATAACCAATAGGACCTACTGTATATCACAGGGAATGCTTCTCAATATTATGTAGGAGGAGAAAGGGGCTACAGAAGATGAGATCGTTGGATGGCACCACCAATGCAATGGACATGAGAATGGACATGAAGGACAGGAAGCCTGACGTCCTGCAGTCCAAAGTGGGGTCGCAGAGTGTTGGACATGACTGAGCAACTGAACCACAGCAGCCAACAACAAATGGAAAAAGAATTTGAAAAAGAATAGATACATGTATATGTATGACTGAATCACTTTGCTTGTAAACCTGAACCAAACACAACAATGCTAATCAGCTATAGTCCAATATAACTCTGTCCCTGGAATTCTCCAGGCAGGAATACTGGAGTGGGTTGCCATGCCCTTCTCCAGGGGACCTTCCTGATCTAGGGATCAAACCCAGATCTCCGGCTCTGCAGGTGGATTCTTTATCATCTGAGCCACCAAGGAAATCCATAAAACAGAAATTTAAAAAAAGAAGGCACAGTGACCTTGCCAGCTGGTCAGATCCTTACCTTTCAGGTAAATGGCTAGTCTCTAGGTGAGGGACAGGGAATCTAGAAGTGGATCCACACAGGAGGAGAGGATTGAATTCCATTTCTGTCCACTAGTTGTCTTCTCTTTGTTGGACATTTGGGAATTTTCTTGGGAGAAATACTGATTTAAGGGCTTCTCTCGTGCTCACCTGGCTTCCCTGATAACTCAGTTGGTGAAGAATCTGCCTGCAATGCGGGAGACCTGGCTTCTATACTTGGGTTCGGAAGATCCCCTGCAGAAGGAAAAGGCTACCCACTCAGTATTCTGGCCTGGAGAATTCCATGGACTGCAGTCCACGGGGTCGCAAAGAGTCAGACACGACTGAGTGACTTGAGTGACTTTCACTTGCAATTTCTGGTGACTCCGTGTAAAGAATCCACCTGCCAATGCAGGAGACACCAACTGAATCCCTGATCCGGGAAGATTCGACATGCTGTGGGGCACCTAAGCCCATGTGCCACAACTACTGAGCCTGTGCTCTAGAGCCCGGAAGCCGCAACTGCAGAAGCCCTTGCTTCCAACTATAAAGGACAGAAGCCGCCATCATGAGAGGTCCATGCACCGCAACTAGAGAGTAACCCCCAGTAGAAAAGCCCGCTCAGCACTAAAGACCCAGTGCAGCCAAAACTAAATAAATCTAAATATATCTGTGTGAGTGTGTGTGTGTGTGTGTGTGTGTGTGAGATACCTAGTCAAATCCTTTGCCCATTTTTAAATTGGATTTGCTGGTGGGTGTTGAGTTTTAGGAGTTCTTTCTGTATTCTGCATCTCAGTCCCCTACCAGATATATGACTGGCAGATATTCCCTCCCATTCTGTGATTGCTTTCTCACTCTGTCCTTAGTGTCCTTTGATGCGAAAACATTGTAAATTTTGATAATGTCCAGTGTGCCTTTTTTTTTTTCCCTTTTTCTTTTTTTTTTTTTTGTCTGTGCTTTTGGTCCTGAGCTATTTTAGAACAACAACAGCAAACTGTTTATTTGCCTGAGTCCGGAACGCTCGTCTAGAACAGAAAGGGAAGGTCAGATGCATCACATGATTTGGTGGTTGGACCTCGAGCTGGCAGGGAAGCCGATCAGCCTGTGCTCACCCCCGAGGTGCCAGGATGTTCTTGCAGGAAGGCCACCTGCAGGGGCGTGTGCGTGATGCTGGGAGGCCAGGCCGGGACTCCTGGGAGAAGCTGCTCTCATTATCTTCCAGTGGCTTCTCTCCAAGGTGGTCAGGGACTCAGTGATGCATGGACAGCTCATATGTTCACCCGTGAACCACGACCGCTCTTGAGGGAAGCGGGGAATGCATTGCTCTGTTCCCGCTCACTGCTCTCTCTCAGCCGTGGGCTTCTGTTGCCGTTATTCAGCACTTAGAAAATTGTCAGTTTTTAGGAAAAAAGACAACTGGAGCCCACACCCTGTAATATGTGTATAAAATCACTGAAGCCTGGGGTGGTTAAGATTCCTCTTCAAATTGGTGCGACTAAAGAGCAGAAAACCAGACCTGGATACTGGAAATCCTGACTCCGGCCAGTGCCCTTCTCGCCATCGACACCCATGAGTGAAAAAGGGGCCTCACCATTTCGTGGACTTCCCAGGTGGCTCAGTGGTAAAGAATCTGCTTAACAGTGCAGAAGCCACAGGAGACGCAGGTTCGATCCCTGGGTCAGGAAGATCTCCTGGAGAATGGAATGGCTACCCATTCCAGGATTCTTGCCTGGAGAATCCCGTGGACATGGGCGCCTGGCAGGCCACAGTCCATGGGGCCACAAAGAGTCGGACGCGACTGTGACTGTGCCTGCGGGCTGGTGGGTGTTCTTTCCAGTGCACCATTTCATTCATTTCATTAAGCGTTTACTTAGCCTCATACGCTAGTCTTCGTACTAGTGGCAAAAAATAAAAGAGTTGGAAATGGAAAATCATCCTTGCCACTGTGGTCTGAGTTGAATTATTGTTTCAACCTGGGATTATTTAAAGAGTGTGCCTGGGAAGATCTGAGTCACAGCGTCTTTGGAGAAGGGTCACAGACTCCAGTGTCCCAGGGCTAAGCTCAGGGCAGAACATAGCCATTTAAAGGGTCAAGTGGCTGCCTGGGAATGCAGCCCCAAATTGCCAGAGCTTCTGGTTTCTTTCAAGAGAACCCAGAAATCGGATTTTCATATGAAACTTGTCAGTTTTCTAATACTAATTTTTAAAGGAATGTATTTAAAAACTCCAGTCTGAAAGCCACTGCCTCCTACAAAAAAAAAGCCAAAATAACCAAAAGAAAACAAAATCTGTGAGATGACTATGGACCTGGATTTAAGATCCTTGCTCTCACAGTTAGACCTATGTTTCTCAGCATTCACACACATTGGAATTATCTACAGAGCTTTTAAAAAAAAAAAATGCCAGTGTTTCATTCAGCCTGCCTCCAGACCAAATGCATCCGAGTCTCTCGGGGTGGGTCCTGGGCATCAGGACTGGTTACAACCCCCTGGTAGCTGTGACATACAGCGGGGTTAAGGACCCTCGGGCTGGAGGCAGTGTGAGCAGCCAAGACCCCCTTCTCCCCACCTCTTTCCCCATCCGTCCGACCATCTGGACTCTGACTGCTGGACATCAAGATGACCCTGATTTTAGAGTTCACATCTGGATAATGGACTGCATGTCTCATTCCTTGTCCTTCTGGGGCATTCGACAGACCCGGACAGATGTCCCTTTCACTTCGTTTGCCATGTGTCCCTTCTGGAAGGTTCGGATCCCCAGCTTCCTGATTGATTTCCCTCTCCCGAGCAAGTGGGCTCTTCAGGGAAGTCTGGAGCTTCTCCCCCTTTTCTCCTTTTCATCTCTGAGCCTGGGGTTTCTCCAGCCAAATAGGAGGCTTTGTTCAGCTGCCTTTGGTCTTATGAATTTGCAGCCTTGCCCTGGAAACACTGGGAGCCCCTGCTGGCCCCTGTGAGCCCTTGAAATCTCCTCTCTCAGATCCGTCTGCTTCTGTCCCCATTTGTACACACACTTCCCTTACCTTTCCATACCAGCTTTTTGGAGTCACTGAGATAACCACAGAAAACCTTACCAAAAAACTGTATGAGCTAGAAATGACCAAAGAGCAAGATAATCTGTAAAGTGGCTTTTATTCCCCCAATTCTGTGAATCTTGTCACTGATTCTGTCACGTCTGCTGATAGCATTTTTTTAAAGATGGTAAGATTTTTAACTTTTTATTTTTATGTTGGAGTATAGCTGATGAACAAAGTTGTGACAGTTTCAGGCGAACAAGGATGGGGACTCAGCCATGCATAAAAGTGTATGCATCCATTATTCCCCAAACTCCTTTCTCATCCAGGCTGCCACGTAACACTGAGCAGAGTTCCCTGTGCCGTATAGTAGGTCCTTGTTGGTTATCCATTTAAAATATAGCAGTGTGTACATGTCGATCCCAAACTCTAACTACTGATGACAGTGTTTTGATCATGTAAAAAAGTATTCTTAATTTTTAGTGGCACAAATTAATTAGGAAGTAGAGATGAAATGAATTTTGGAGTTGCCTCAGACACCTTCAGTATTTTATTATACACAAACAGACCCACACACACTTAAAATTCTAAGGCCTATAGGATTCTAAAGTTTGATGAGAATGTGATCCCAAGATTCTATAACTCATTCTTCCTTGCCATTTATTATGCACTTAAGAATGATGTCCCTGCCAAAGAAATGAGTGGGTCACCTTTTAAAAATGCACAAGTCCTTTCATAATATAGTCAATTTATCCAATTAGGAAAATAAAGCATAGAGAAAAAGTAGGGAAAATAACCCCCGATTTCATCTTCCTATCACGACTAATATTAGCTCTTACAGTTAGCCTTCTGGTGCTGTTTCCCCCTATTGTACATACAGGCTGGGTTTCCGCTTTATTTACTGATGATATTGTCAAGCGTGGACTGTGAACTGGGTCTTGCATTGTGGTCATGTCATTTTTCTAGGTGCTTTGAGTTTACCATCGTCAGTAAGCCCTCAAGAGGGAAATCAAAGTGACAGCACTTTGCCCCAATGCAGTCATTCAATGGATTTGTCATTGGAGTGAATTCCTTTTTCTTGCTTGAGCATCTTATAATGCTAAGTGTATTTCTGGTAACACGGTAATACAAGTGTTGGGGAGAAGGAATAGGCAGAGGCTTAGAGAGGTAAACAGAGCCTGAAATGGGGATTATGTAAAGCATTGCTTCTGATATTCCTTGCATACCAATGCATCAGAAAGTCCTCTATTCCAAGAATTCACACTTCCAGGCAAACAGTTATCCTGACAACTCTAGGGTACCACATGGCCACACTGACTATACATTTTAAAGTCTGTCTCAGGTCACTGCATTCCAGACTTGCTGAATCTTAATCCCTTAGAGTGGAACTCGGGATTCTGTATTTTTGGCAGGCTCCCCAGGGAATCTGTAGTGGCCTGTCCAGCACCCATCTGACATAGCATTCGGTGACTAGTGGAAAGACATTGGAATAGACTCTGAATCTCCCAGAAACAATTCTGTTTAATTGCAGCAATAATTAATAAACAATTGTGTACATGGATTTCCCTGGTAGCTCAGGCGGTAAAGAATCTGCCAGCAATGTAGGAGACTGATCCCCAGGTTTGATCCCCAGGTCAGGAAGATCCCCTGGAGAAGGAATGACAACCTTCACCAGTATTCTTGCCTGGAGAATTCCATGACAGAGGAGTCTGGCTGATTACAGTCCATGGGGTCGCAAAGACATGACTGACTAACACACACACAGTTGCAATGAGATGGGAGTCTTAGCTTTGATATGCAGATCCTTGGAAATTACACATTAGTATATAATAATTCATTTAACATGTTACTGTCATCAGATGAACATTTCCCAGCCGTGGTAAGCAGTGAGGAACCAGTTCTCTCTCTCTTAACCCCCCACCTTTCTCCCTCCCTCTCTCTCCAGAATTCGTCCCTCCTCTCTTCCTGTCTCTTCTTGTTTAGTGTCTATCTGTGTACATATGTGTGTGCACAAATAAGGCCCAGATATTTAGTTCAGATTTTTATGGGTTTTGCATGCAGCATAAGGTTCCAAAATTTACCGAAAACAGCAAGGACCAAAAATAATCCTGTTTCACCTACTAATGAGCTGTTATAGGATGGGGAGAGCATACTTAAGATATCTTATGTACTCATTTAGATTTCTGAGTTATCGCTGTCTGCAAGTATCCTTGCTTTTGGAATTGACAACATGCTGATACAGAGCCAACACATACCCGGAGAGGGAGAAATAAAATAAGCTGGACGGGAAACCCCAGCTCTGCCACTTACCACAAGAGCTTGGGAGAGTGATATATCTTTTCCAAGATTTATCATCTTCTAAGTTGAAAAATCATCATCACTATACAGGATTTTGAGAGAATTTAATGAGACAATGTATAGAAAGGACCCAAAACAGTAGATGCTCAAGAAATATTATTTCATCAATCACTGCTCACTTTCTTAACTCACATTTTCCTAGACTTAATTTAAGTTTGCTTTTTTTTTTTTTTGTGGGGGGGGCGCGATTATCACATTTCCTCAGATTCTTTTTGTGGTGACATTGATTTGTATTATAATCAATACTACATATCTAAGTTAAGTGAAATGTTTCAAGGTGAAGCAATAGAATGATTTTTTTACATAAAATAAATATTTGGGGCATAGAAAGATTTTGGTTAAATCTAAGCGATATAGTTACTGTGTTTTATTTGTTTCTGGTATATATTTGTTCTCTCATCTGCAAAATGGGCATAATAGCCCTCCTCTGTTCTAGTTCATAATTGCTCCTGTGACTAATGATCATGTGATGCAACAAAAATCCAACATCTTACAGTTCTGAAGGGCAGAAGTCCAAAATTAATCTCTGTGGGCTAAAATCAAGGTGTTGGCAGGTTGCTTTTCTTTCTTGAAGCTGTCGGGGGAATCCACACCTTGCCGTGTTTCTTCAGCTGTGTCAAGCCTCTGTTGCGGCACTCGGGACCTCTGTTGCAGCACTCGGGACCTCTGTTGCAGCACTCGGGACCTCTGTTGCAGCACTCGGGACCTCTGTTGCATTCTTCTGGATCTTTTGTTCTGGCACTCGGGCTCAGTAGTTGCTGTGCTCAGGCTTAGCTGCCCCATGGCATGTGGGATCTTGGTTCCCTGACCGGGTATCACACCCCTGCATTGCAGGGCGGATTCTTAACCCCTGGACCACCGGGAAGTCCCCATATTCTGGTCGTTTCCAACTTTTGGAGAATGCCTGAAGCCCTGGGCTCGTGGCTCCCCCTCATCTTCAAAGCAACCAATGACCAAATCAGTTTTTCTCAGTTGCATCACTATGACACTACCCTACTTCCCTTTCGTCTTCAGAGACCCTTAAGAGTACAGCAAGACCGCCTGATAACCCAGAATGACACCCCCCCAACACACACACACACACACACACACACACACACTATTTCAAGGTCAGCTGACTGGCAACCGTAGTTCCATTTGCTACCTGATTCCCCCTTTGACATCTTCACAGGCTCTGAGGATTGTGACATGGACATCTTGGGGCTGAGACATTATTCCACCTCCCACAGCCACCTCATAGAGTGATTTTGGATTTAGTAAGAATATGTAGGTAAAGTTATGTAGATACCAGCATCATGGCTGGTACAGTGTCCTGAAGACAGAGATGCTGATGTTGAAGATGATTTTTGAAAAAAAAAAAGAAAAGAAATAAAAGCACTTCCTTCTTTTAAAAAGCAACTTTGCTAACTACTTTAGCTCAGGGTTCCCCAACTCCCAGGGCATGGACTGGTACTGGTCCATGGCCTGTTAGGAACTGGGTCACACAGCAGGAAGTGAGCAGTGGGTGAGTGTGCGAACGAAGCTTCACGAAGCTTCATCTGTATTTCCGTCTGCTCCCCATCACTCACACTCATTACCACCCGACCTGGCCTCCTGTGAGATCATTTGGTGGCATTAGATAGATTCTCACAGGAGTGCACACCCTGTTGAGAACTGCGCAGATGAGGGATCTAGGTTGTGAGCATCTTATGAGAATCAGCCTGAAACCATCCCCACATCCCCATCCATGGAAAAATAGGTCACTGGTACCCCAAATGTTGGGGACTGCAGCCTTAGCTGGATTGTCTGGTTTTGCCTATCCTCGCATGAATTTACCCAGTTCAGAGATTCACTGATTTGGTGAAGTGGTCCTTTTCTTCATGGAAAATCCTCTGTGTAACACCAAGGATGATGATGAAGGGAAAAAGGCCAGATAGAAACAAAGGAGAAATGGAGATAGATGGGGGTTTGATGTGAGTTTCGTGTTAACTCAGAGTCTGAAGCTCACTGGGCTGCATGAGACTAAATGATGATTCTGAAGAGGCCATATCAATATTTAACTTCCCAGCGTTCATTTTAATGTGACTGAGATCTTATTCGGGGCTTCCCTGGTGGCTCAGGTGGTGAAGAATCTGCCTACAATGTGAGAGACACAAGCTCGATCCCTGGGTCAGGAAGATCCCCTGGAGGAGGGCATGGCAACCCATTCCAATATTCTTGCCTGGAGAATCCCGTGGACAGAGGAGCCTGGTAGGCTGCAGTCCATGGGGTCGCTAAGAGTCAGACACAACTGAGCGACTACACTTTCACTTTTCAATTCCATGCACTGGAGAAGGAAATGGCAACCCACTCCAGTGTTCTTGCCTGGAGAATACCAGGGACGGGGGAGCCTGGAGAGCTTCCATCTATGGGGTCATACAGAGTCGGACACAACTGATGCAACTTAGCAGTTCATTTTAAAATGTGATTGAGATCTTATTCAGGGCTTTCCTGGTGGCTCAGGTGGTGAAGAATCTGCCTACAATGTGAGAGACACAGGTTCGATCCCTGGGTCAGGAAGATCACCCGGAGAAGGGCATGGCAACCCACTCCAGTATTCTTGCCTGGAGACTCCCATGGACAGAGGAGCCTGGTGGGCTACAGTCCAAGGGGTCACAAAGAGTTGGACATGACTGAGTGATCAACACACTAATGAGATGTTATTCATTAAGACCTCAGCTTTTAAAGAAACCACTGAGAAGCAATTTCACCCAAAGATAAATTTTAACCAGTTGGGCTTTACATTTATGGCACAAAAGTCATTCCTAATGATGAATAACGTATGTACTCGTATGGGAGAGATTCATCAGGACGAGTGAAATATTGACATTATAGTTTTTATAGGTTCTTCTGGACAAGTTTCATGTATATGAAGACATGTTAATAAATCAAACTGCCAAGAGGTCACATCAGCCAGCATTTTACCTCCTAACGATCACAATAGCAACATCATCCGTGTCTATGGCTTTCTGTCTTCTGCTTTGAGGAATAGGAAAAAAAAAAAAAATGTCCTGGGCATACACTCTGCTTATGAATTACTGCCAAGTGTTCTTTTAGAAATAGGTTATTAAATATACTCGTTCCATTCATAATTTATCATAATACATGGTAGACCATAATATATGGTCTTCATTTGCACCGAAGCTACTTTCTTCTTAGCTGGCGCATAGATGTCCTTAATGCCAAATTATAACAGAGTGTAGGTTATTACAGAATAAGATTTTCCTATTAATTCCTCAGAAGCAGAAAAGGGGAGGTTATAAAGGGCTTTGTTAGTTTCATCTACCTGAGCATGGGCCCCATCCATCTTCGGCCCCTTAGAAGTGTGTGTCAGAGCTCCTTGCCCACTCTTGATTCTGGTCCTCACACGTCAGCATCCTGTTCATGGCACAAGACTCCACTAGAAGCGCATGTGCGTGTGCATGTGTGCGTGTGCGTGTGTGTGTGTGTGTGAGTCACTCAGTCGTATCTGACTGTGACCTCATGGACTGTAGCCTGCCAGGCTCCCCTGTCCATGAGATTCTCCAGGCAAGAATACTGGAGTGGGTTGCCATCCCTCCTCCAGGGGATCTGCCCGACCCAGGGATCAAAGCAGGCAGGTTCTTTACCGTGTGAGCCGCCAAGAACGTGGCTTTGCATAAGCATGCCCCACTGTTCCAGAAAACCGCCGAGGACACTCGGGGCCATCTGCTCTCTTCCTCTGCTCTGGCTGCTCTCTCAGAGAAGGGCATGTGTTGGGGAATCTTGCCTTTGGCTTCTGTGTGCATTTAGCCAGTGGGAGACATATGTGGAAGACTTGAGTTTAGGAGAAGTCAGGGCTTATTTGTGCCTTTCTCTGCTTGTTGGGGCATCTCCAGATCCTCCTTCAGCATCCTTTGCCACAGTCTCAGCCCCCCCTGGGCAGTGTCCCTCATGGCAGGTGGCCCTGGTTCCTGAGCTCTGAAAACACCCCCTTTCCCATAGCCTTCAATTTCAAGGGTTGTGGCTGCTCTGAAGGCTTCCGGTTCTGGGTTCTTTCACCATCCGTTCTTTGGCTTCTCGACTCTTTTTAATCCCCTTATGTTTAGAAAGCCTAGAATGGGACTTCCCTGGTGGTCCGGAGGTTAAAACTCTTTGCTTCCAATGCAGGGGACACTGATTCGATGCCTAGTCAGGAAACTAAGATCCCACATGCCATGGCACAGCCTGAAAGCAAACAAACAAACAAAAAATGCTTAGAATACTTTCTGCTTCATGCATTGCCTTAATAGCTACCTCTGAAAAAGCACTTGCCCCGTGTATACAAAGGACTTCCCAGGTGGCTCAGTGGTAAAGACTCTGTCTGTCAGCGCAGGAGACACAAGTTTGATCCCCTGCCTGGGAAGAGCCCCTGGAGAAGGAAATGGAAACCCACTCCAGTATTCTTGCCTGGAAAGTCTCGTGGACAGAGGAGCCTGGTGGCCTTCAGTCCTTGGAGTCACAAAGAGTTGGACACGACCGAGTGACTTAAGCACAGGGCACAGCATAGCATTATCACTGGTAGGAATTTGCTCATATTTTTTTAAAATTTAATAGGCCTTTATTTTGGATTAATTTTATACTTACAGCATTTAGATTTATACTAAAGGCAAAGTCTTAGTCACTCAATCTTGCAATTAATGTCCTAGACGTTTAAAACATGTCTTCGTTCCGGAGGCATGTTTCCTTAAAAACCAAAGGTCCAGATTGCCAAACTCAGTTTGACAAACCAAGCCCGCATGTGGTCTGTAAGCACAGAGATGGGAGGCGGGTGCAGGCCCCAACATCTGTGCATGTTTAGGAATTCACAGGAGAGATACCCTGACACAGGAGTTGTCAGGCCTGATTAATACTCCACTCTCACGGGCATGTGCATTAACCCGCAGGCATCACGCTTGCTGCTGGGGTCCCCCACAAGGCCGCCGTCAGCATCGGCCTCCCAGGAGCTCCCCCGCTGAGTGTGTCTCCTCCATGTGTCATAGGCTTGGTTGTCATCTTTGCTAAAGGACTTTTTCAGCTTGAAAAATCATCCCTTTCAAGCATCTGCTTGGGAAAGACGGAGAACGATTTCACTGGAATGTCCCCAGCAAGGGCCAGTTTATAACACACACACTCAGTCTGTGGAATAATGCATGGTGCAAAGAGAGTAGCTTCTTCACGAAGTGAGGCGGTTGGTAGGGTTAAACCAGCCTCTAAGAGAAGGCAGTGGCACCCCACTCCAGTACTCTTGCCTGGAAAATCCCATGGACAGAGGAGCCTGGTGGGCTGCAGTCCATGGGGTCGCTAAGAGTCGGGCACGACTGAGCGACTTCCCTTTCACTTTTTGCTTTCATGCATTGGAGAAGGAAATGGCAACCTACTCCAGTGTTCTTGCCTGGAGAATCCCAGAGACAGCGGGCTGCTGTCTATGGGGTGGCACAGAGTCGGACACGACTGAAGTGACTTAGCAGCAGCAGGAGCAAGAGACATAAACAGTAATATCATTTCTATGTAAGAACGGTTGGTCATGCAATGTCAGCTCTGTAACACAATTCTGATGGTTGCCAGATAGAATGTGGCTTCCCAGGTGGCGCTCGTGGTGAAGAACGACTGCCAAGGCAAGAGACACAAGAGACTTGTGTTCGATCCCTGGGTCAGGGAGATCCCCTGGAGCAGGACATGACAACTCACTCCAGTATTCTTGCCTGGAAAACCCCATGGACAGGGGAGCCTCGCAGGCTGCAGCCCACAAGGTTGAACAGAGTCAGACATGACTCAAGTACTTAGCACACGTGCACATCCAATACTATAAAAACCTAGATCATTTTTAAGCACATGGGGTAGGCATCAGAATTCCACCATGTGAAGGTAAATAGGTATCTTAACCTAGGTAAAGATACTCTGAAAATATGGAAAAAGTGTACGTCAACTACTAACCAGAGTTTTCCATTGGGAAATGGGTTTAGAAATAACTTGCACTTTCTACCCTGTAAATGTCTTTATTTTTGAGGATTTTATGATGAACATGTAATATTTTGATGATTCACTGAAAAATACCTAACACCCTAACATATTTTCTATAGACAGTGTCATTCAGAAAATGTTCATTCTAGATAATGAAAGAAGTACCATTTCTGATGCCTTTCAAATCACCTGCTATGTATATAAGGATATTCTGCCTGGATAATAATAACACACAAGATATGAAGAATACTTCCTCTTTAAGTGCTATGTTTCACAAAGAGGTGGACACAGCTGAGTGACTGAGAATACACACACACACACACACACACACACACAAAGTGTTGTGTACAGTGTGCTT
This sequence comes from Nanger dama, assembly GCA_917880005.1. NCBI lineage: Eukaryota > Metazoa > Chordata > Mammalia > Artiodactyla > Bovidae > Nanger > Nanger dama. The sequence goes on along the minus strand of CAKJTW010000019.1, from coordinate 37,018,867 downwards.
CTTGGTGAAGAATGCAGACATCTACCCAGAAAGCATACAGTGCTTGTAAAGAAGAAAAGCAAACATATTGTTTGGATCTGGTTTGTTTTAACCAGGGCTACATAAACCAACTTCTTGTGACACGCTGTGTTTGTGTCCTAGAGTTGCTCAACAATAGAAATTTGCTCCCTCACAATCTAGAGGCCAGAAGTCCCAGTCGAGGTGTTGGCAAGTTGGGTCCCTTTCGAAGGTCTCTGAAGGAGAATCTGTCCTTCCTCTTAGCTTTTGGTAGTTGAAGTTCCTATGGCATATATATGATATATATATAAAATCGATTCAGTTCAGTCGCTCAGTCGTGTCTGACTCTTTGTGACCCCCATGACATGCCAGGCCTCCCTGTCCATCACCAATTCCCGGGGTTCACTCAAACTCATGTCCATTGAGACGGTGATGCCCACCAGCCATCTCATCCTCTGTTATCCCCTTCTCCTCCTGCCTTCAGTCTTTCCCAGCATCAGGATCTTTTCCAGTGAGTCAACTCTTCGCATGAGGTGGCCAAAGTATTGGAGTTTCAGCTTCAGCATCATTCCTTCCAAAGAAATTCCAGGGTTGATCTCCTTCAGAATGGACTGGTTGGATCTCCTTGCAGTCCAAGGGACTCTCGAGAGTCTTCTCCAACACCTCAGTTCAAATGCATAAATTCTTTGGCATTCAGCCTTCTTCACAGTCCAACTCTCACATCCATACATGACCACAGGAAAAACCATAGCCTTGACTAGATGGACCTTAGTAGTCAAAGTAATATCTCTGCTTTTGAATATGCTATCTAGGTTGGTCATAATGTTTCTTCCAAGGAGTAAGCATCTTTTAATTTCATGGCTGCAGTTACCATCTGCAGTGATTTAAAATCTGACACTGTTTCCACTGTTTCCTCATGTATTCCCCATGAAGTGATGGGACTGGATGCCATGGTCTTTGTTTTCTGAATGTTGAGCTTTAAGCCAACTTTTTCACTCTCCTCTCTCACTTTCATCAAGAGACTTTTTAGTTCTTCTTTACTTTCTGCCATAAGGGTGGTGTCATCTGCATATCTGAGGTTATTTGATATTTCTCCTGGCAATCTTGATTCCAGTTTGTGTTTCTTCCATTCCAGAGTTTCTCATGATGTACTCTGCATATAAGTTAAATAAGCAGGGTAACAATATACAGCCTCGAAGTACTTCTTTTTCTATTTCAAATAAATTCACATTCTGAGGTCCTGGGGGTCAGGACTTCAAAAAATATCTTTTGCTATTAACAGTTACAATATATAGATTCCTAGATGTCAACTGGAAACAAAAATGATAATAAATTAATGGGGCTTAATTAAATGTAAACTTTGCTGCATAGCAAAGGAAGCAATAGGATGGAAGAAGATGTTTGCACAGCCTTTGGAATGAAAAGACAACCTATGAAATGAGAGAACATGCTTGCACATGATGCAAAATGACATGGGATTGATTTTCAAAATATACAAACAACTTATCTGGCTTGATATTAAATCCATAACCCAATTCTAAAAATGGGCAGAATCCCTAAATAGACAGTTTTCCAAAGAAAACACACAGATGGCCAATAGGCACACGGAAAGATGCTCAACATCACTAATTATTAGAGAAATGCAAATCAAACTATGATGTGGTATCATCTCACACCGTTCAGAATGGCCACCATCAAAAGAGTCTACAGGACTTCCATAGCAGTCCAGTGGTTAGGAGTTTGCCTTCCAATGAAAGGGGTGTGGGTTCAATCCCTGGTCAAGGATCTGGGATCCTGTGTGCTTCCAGGCCAAAAAGCCAAAACATGAAACAGAAGCAATATTGGAACAAATGCAATGAAGACTTTGACAATGGCCCACATCAAAACAGTCTTTTTAGAAAAGTCTACAAAGATAAATGCTGCAGAGAGTGTGGAGAAATGGGAACTCTTTTACACGGTTGGTGGGAATGTAAATCAACATAGCCACTGTGGAGAACAGTATGAAAGTTCTTTAAAAAACTAAAAATAGACTTACCATAGGATACAGCAACCCCACCCCTGGGCATATATCTGGAAAGATGAAAACTCTAAATCAACAAGATACATGTACCCCAATGTTTGTAGCCGTACTGTCTATAATAGCCAAGACATGGAAGCAAACTAAGTGTTCATCAGCAAATGAATGGATAAAGAAGAGATTATACACACACACACACACACACACACACATACACACATAAACTGAATCACTTTGTTGTATGCTTGAAACACTGTAAATCAACTATACTTTAAAAGAAAGATATAGATGCAGATATCTGGATCCCAACTGCTCCATCCAATTATTTTGGGATGAGACTCAGACACAAACACTCCAAAGAATTACCATGTGATGCACAGCAAGTTGTGCTAGCCCTCTGCTGCAGACTAAGGACCATTTGGATGGTATCCTAAAGATAAATAAATGCTCCTTTGCTTAATGCAGACTCATTATATGAAACTCAGTTTACATTGACAACATAGGTATTTTGTTAGTGACTCTTTTTTCCTTCTACAAATAGCACTTCTACTCCATTAAAGATTAAGAACTTTTTTGATCCCTAGGGCGTTTCAACTAGAACTTCATTCATCCAAGCTAAGAATTCGGAAGCCTCCTCAATGGAGGTCATCCTTTCCAATAAGCATGGCCACGAGACAGGCCATCATTCCCTCAAAATAAAGAACTCCGTCTCCATGAATTGCCTGTGCTTTCCATAATCCTCTCTGGGTCCAGGAGGGTACCAGGGCAGGTGCCCATTTCCCCTTCTTGGAAGGTCTCTACTTATAGCTTCGGTCTGTTGGCATGCACGTGAGGAATCAGCAGTGCCATTCGCAGCAGATGGGTCTAGCTCAAGCACATTCCCCTTCTCACAGGCACGGTCTGCTTGGCGTGAGGAACTGCATTCCCTTGCTCGCTAATCCTCAGTGATGCGAGCCTCCCTCCTTCGCCCTCTCCCCACCCAATAACCCCGCTTAGTTCCAGGAACTCTCTGTGGGTCAGTTTTCCCAGTCCCCTGATGTGATAGCCCTACTGCTGAGTCCTGATTTTTCAATCCCACTATAGAGAGGAGGACACTGCCCAGTTCCTCTGTGAGGAATGTTGGGGGTGGAGGGCTGCTGTCTACGGGGAAGGCTAAGCAGCAGTTCAAGGCAGAGCCCCAGTCCCTGACTAGAGGCTCTTTTGTGGGAATTGCCAGGCTTCTTTGCAGAAGCAAAGTTTGCATCATTTTATCTGTACTTAACTTTTCTTTCTCCTCTTTGGGCACCTGGTTAGTCAATGACTAAAGCATATTTGTGTCCCTATTTCACATCATTTTAAAAAGTTTATTAGAGAATTAACTGATTAATCCAGTGATTAGGACTCCGTGCTCTTATTGCTGAGAGTCTGGGTTCAATTTCTGGTCAAGGAACAACAATTGCACAAGCCCTACAACACAGCTAAACAAATAAATACGCAGGTTTTACATTTATTTTTACTCATCATCCATAGAGCCCCATCCCCACACATGCTAATGACTCAGAGGCAGTAGAAGTGGGTTTTTTTCCCCCCTTTTCAATTTCCTCCTACTCCAAGTTGGCTAGGGAGTTGGCTCCCTTTCCTGCAGTGACTTGAGGGTCTGTCAGTCTTGGGGTTCAGCCTTTCCTAAGGTTCTCTTTGTCAACAGCAGCAGCAGCAGCATCACATCATGTTTATCAGCATCGTCAGGGTCATCATCACCATCCTTGTCAGCTTCACCTCCCTCCCCGTCGCTGTCACCTTCATCACCATCATCATCAGCAGCAGCAGCAGCAGCATCTGTATCCAGCAGAGGCAAAGGGGTTAAAAGGCACGGAGATCACAAGTGACAGCCTGAACCTGGAATTGACATGTTGACCTCATCTCTCTATCTGGCCCTTCCACCGGGAAAAGTCAAGTTTGGAATTGATTTACGTGAAATCTTTAATGTCCAGAATGTGGAGGTGGATCCGATCTTCCTCCCTTCGAGGTCTGGAAAGCCTCAGAAACTCAGCTTTCCCTGGATGGTGTCAACTGGTCTGAAGGTGTGAACCTCCAATTAGGAGTCACAACAATCTTGCCCCGTTCATTCAGAAGCATTTGTTCAAGACCCCACAGGCATTCTAGGTGCCTCGGATGAGTATGCATCTCAGACGAAGTCTGACTTTCAGGGAACCTACAATCTGAAGGAGGGAAGGCAGTCAGTGCATAAACAGACACCGCTCGGAAGCGTTACATAATCTCAGCTGGAGGAAATAAACCGTGGGTAGTGGGTGACAGAGTCCTCTTTTACTTAGGAAGGTCAGGGAATATCTCCTGAGAAGGTGACCTGGATTTGGATAGAGGCGGAAAGTCACATGGACACGTGGAAGGTGCCAGGGCAGGTGTAGGCGCAAAAACAAAGCTTTCTAAACATTCAGGTGGCTTTTCAAGCATCCCTCCATGCCACTTTGCAACCTTGCAGAACTGTCTACTCTCCATGTCCTGTTCTGTGCTTTCCTGCTCGTCAGTGTCTCACGTGAGCATCTGGAAGCCTTTGCTTGCCTCGTTTTCCTGTCCACCTGGAAAACTTCCTCATTGTCATGCAAGACTGGGCTCAAATGCAGCAACTTTTGTGATGTTTTCTATTGCCCGAGGCAGAATTTCCGCTCACTCCTTTTCTTCCACTGTATCTTGAACGTTTGTGATCCCAGTGTTATATTTATGTGTTTCCATGGACATAAGAAGAGAGATAATTTGGGTCTGTCTGTCTGTCTACTCTCCAGGCATCCTGCATTGAGACCTACCCATTGTGGTGCTTAATGATCACTGAATGTGATTAGGTATATTCCTGAGTAAAACAAAACGAGAGCAACAAAGCCATTGATTGTAATTGATGCCATTTACAGAACATCTACTTAGAACACTGTTCCAAATTCTTAACAGGTGTAAGCTCATTCAGTGTGCACGATAATTGTATGAGTTAGAGACTGTTATTGTTTATGGAAAAAGACCCTGAAACAGAGGAAGGTTAGAATCCTCTGTCCAGAGTCCCACGTTCATAACAGTGACTGTACACAAGCATAGTAACCAGTGTTTATTATGTTACCGCTAAGCATTTAATATGGATTGTTTTTTTTTAATCCTCGCACAACCCTCTGGAGAAAATACTGTGGAAATGCTCATTTCTTAGAGCAGGGAATCCGAATACAGAGATTACATAACCTGCCCAAGAACACATGGGTAGTGCATGGCAGAGATGAGGTTCAAATTCATGTGCACTTGCTTCTAGAAAACCTCATCTTCCCCCAGCACTTGAATGCAATGTGTTGGCACCAGAGAAGGGGGAAAAGAAAACAGCATCAACTTGAGACAAAGCCTGCTGCTCAAGGAAAACATTCAGCAGAAGCCACCGAGGCTGTGTGCTTGGAGCCTCTGTGTGTGCTGGGTGCGGCTGAATCTGGCTTCTCTTGCTGAAGAATTCACTGCCTGGAAGGCTGTGTTTGCTTTGCTGTCCTCCCATTAGATAAGGAATGAGCCCAGCCGGGCGCAAAAGCAGAGTTACAGGGTGAGAACACAGCCCAGAGAAGGCGAGAGGGTTATTTATAGTCCAGAGTCCCAGGCTGAAAAGAAGGCGTGGGAGGAGCTTAATCATCTCCGGGGGAATCACAGAGCACAGACGAAGGTGGTGATAAAGAGCTCGCCAAGGGTCAGGGTTGCATACCAATTACAGTGACTTCCAGACTCTTACCATGCACGGCCCTTAACAGGAGACCAAAGCCATGTTCTGGCTTGGAAGGAAAAACAGCTTCTGATGTCTTCGTGAGCAGAGAGGCAGCCCGTCTGACACTGTTGTTGCAACAACAACTCTAATTTAAATTCCAGGTTCTGTGATAATGAGTCAGCATCCCCATCACTCTGGCTGGCAAATCTTGATACAAGGGAAAATGTCCAGTCTAGTCTGACTCTTTAAATAGCTGTCCATGCCAAGTTTCGCATGAAAGCCGGGAGGGCTTGGTGGTGTCCTCTCTTCTTGCAGGCCAGTGTGTGAAAGCACAGCAGTTACTATTCAGTCAGTTCCCCAATTACCTCGTTTCATTAAATATATGGCTTTCTGCTTCTCTAGGATTCTTTAGGTTGCAATAGACAGAATTCTAACTAAACTCAACTTGAGCAAAAGTTGAGGAAAGTTTCCTTCCAGGGAAACAGGAAGGATTTACTCATGTTCTTGAAAGCAAAGAGTGGAAGGGTGGCACTGGCTTTTCGCCTCTGCTTCGACCTCAGGTGCAGCCCTGCTTCCCCATTTCTTGCCGCTGCTTGCAGCTTTGTTGGGTCTCTTCTCCAGGCTTTCCATTTATGTCCTGGAAACTCCAGACCCCATACCCACCCACTGTCTGAACTCCCTGGAGGTGCTCTAACAGACAATCACAGACCCACTGCTCATGCAAGAGTTTATTCTCTCAATTCCAGAAGCCAGAAGTCCGAAAGCAAGGTGTCTGTAGGGTTGGCTTGTGTGTGGGGCCCTGATGAAGAATTCCTTCCATGCAGCTCTCCAAGCCGCTGAAAGCTCAGCTCTCCTTGGCTTGTGGCCACCCACTCTGGTCTCTGCCCGTGGTGTCATGCGGTTTTACTCTGTGTGCCGCTTTGCCTCCAATCTCCTTCTCTTTCCTCTTATCAGATCACTAGATTTTGGATTGAGGGCTCATAGTAAATGCAGGATGATTTTATTATAATCTTATAATACGTATTTGTAAGGACTTCCTCGGTGGCTCAGACAGTAAAGCGTCTGCCTACAATGTGGGAGACCCGGGTTCAATCCCTGGGTCGGGAAGATCCCCTGGAGAAGGCAATGGCAAGCCACTCCAGTACTCTTGCCTGGAGAATCCCGTGGATGGAGGAGCCTGGTGGGCTACAGTCCCTGTGGTCACAAAGACTCGGACATGACTTAGCAACCAAACAGCAGCAGCAACACATTTTGCACAGGGGGTAGGGGAGGGGAGGAGACAGGTGCCATAGGTGGTTGGTATGGTTAACACTTTCCTACAGAGGAAGCCAGGAAATACCCTTGGGTTAGTGAACTACCGCATCCCTTGCTTTGTGACTCAGCTGGTCAAGAATCCTCCTGCAATGCAGGAGACTTGGGTTCAATTCCTAGTTTGGGAAGATTCCCTGGAGAAGGGAAAGGCTACCCACACCAGTATTCTGGCCTGGAGAACTCCTTGGACTATACAGTCCATGGGGTCACAAAGAGTCAGACACAACTAAGCAACATTCCCTCTCCTTTTCTAAGTGATGATTTTATAATATGTCTTCAGAGTTCTTAGAGCAAAGGAAATAGCCTGCCTTCCTTGGAGTTCTTGGCTGTTTACCTGGTTTTGGTGAGATTAGGTTTCTTGAAGGGCTGTAACCTTGATCACATCTATCAGGGGTTTCAGAAGTGAGTGATGATGGTGAATAAACTGTGGATCTTCTGGAGTTCTTACAAAGCCATCAACAGAACTGAACATCTTGCCTTCTACTCACTTTCGTTCTGCTCAGAGTGATATCCTATCCCTTGACAGTTAGGATGTCGTTGCTTAGACTGATTTTTCCAAGACCATATCTTATTTCCAGAGTAGCCACAGGGAAGCTGGTTTTCAAAGGAAAGTGAACGGAAATGGGTTTTGGATGCGGGTTAATAAGTTTTGTGATATTTTCCCTGAGCTTACTGAAAACTTCTCCAGGTAACTGTGAAATCATGTCAGGAGAAGAAGGATGCTAGAGCTCCCCTTCCCACCATTCTAATGTCAAGCCTGGGAGGGTAACGTTAAATAGATTATTTTATTTACTCAATAAACACCCAAGGAACATGTACCATGTAAGCCACCATAAAAAAAACCCTCCCCTGCTACCACTCCTGCTAGGGACCAGCCTTGTCTTCTAAGAAATTACCTTCCAAGTGGGTAGTGAGAGAGAGAAAGAAGCATTACAAAAACAGTTTCAAAATCAATTATTTAATTGCAATTGGATTAAGTACGAAAGTGAGAAGTACAGAAAGCCAAGTCACTGGAGAGGCTTCCAAAACAGCTTTTTTTTCACCCCTGTAGCCCCATAATTTTAGACATAGTAGGTACTTGCCAACAAAGTAATAATTTGAATGGATGAATAAATATGTGGAGGGTGTGTGCCCAATAAGAATTGTGCCCCGTAAGAATCCCTGGAGCCAAATTGCCGGTTATATAAAGGGACACAATGAACGCTGGAGTGCATGTGTCTTTTTGAGTTATGGTTTTCTCAGGGTATATGCCCAGGAGGGGCATTGTTGTGCCATGTGGTAGATTTAGGGTTTCCACGCTGGTGCTTATAGTGAAGAACCCACCAGCCAATGCAGAAGATATGAGTTCAGTCTCTGGGTTGGGAAGATCCCCTAGAGAAGGGCATGGCAACCCACTCCAGTATTCGTGTCCGGAGAATCCCATGGACAGAGGAGCCTGGCAGGCTACAGTCCACAGAACCTCAAAGAGCTGGACATGACGGAAGTGACTTAGCACACACGCACATGTAGCTGGTTCACAGCAGAAACTAACATAAGGTCGTAAAGCAGTTATGTTCCAATTAGAAGAACAGACACAAAGTCAAGACCTCTTTCCTTTTCCAGATATTTCTGGAGTGAACTCATTTTGTTAGAACTTTAAGAAAGCATTCTGGCCTTTCCTTCTTACTCCGATGCTCCCTAAGTTCTTTCCAACTAGGGTGAAAACCAGCCTTGTCATGGTTTTCAGAACTATGTGGTTTTCCAAGAAAGAAAAAAAAAAGTTTTAAAAATGCAGAGCAATCTGCCTTATCGGTATCTCTTCCAATTAATGTAATCTTGTTTCTGTTATTTCCACCATATTTTTCAATCCAGCGAGCCTCATTACATTTGCAAGTGCACTAAATTAGAGCCTCTATAGAAGGAGAGTGATGAGTATCAGCTAATTTAATTATGTTTCTACATTTTCGGCATTTAATGATGTCTGCCATTGTTGTGAGGATTCCTCCACGGGCTCCAGGTAGTATTAGCACTGATCCCATGTAAAGTTTACGTTATCAGATAAGACTTGACAGCTCATTGAGGTGCGTGTTCAGTAATTTTTGAATCTAATCAAAATTGATTTATGTGCAATCAAATTACAGGAATAAAGAAGCAGCTTCACATAATTTAGTTACTGATTATAGTGTTGCTGCCTCTGAAGTCACACCAATGTGTGCCTCTTAGTTTTGTATCAACATTTCATCAAGATCTAACATTCCGTGTAGCACTTTTTTTTTCTTCCTACTTCTTTTAAATGTTCACATTGCATAGTGGTTGGGTCCTGAGCATCTGTTATAGATGAGATGGACCATTTGTGTCTCCCGAGTTTTGTGTCCTGTTCAGCAAACCTTATCCGAGTGAAGTGTCTGGCACAGGAACCTTGACTGAATGCCTAGATGGGTCCTCAGAGTTGGAGGGAAGGTCCCCAGGAAGGGAGCTGTGGGTGTTCAGGAGCGGGGCTCGTCCTGATGTCGGAGGGAGCTGAGGCATGCTTCTTCCTCCTTCCCCAAGGATGCTCAACCAGCTCTAAAATCCCCCAGTGGGGATTACAGGACAGAATTCTGTTTATTACCCAGTGGAAAACGGTGCTTTTTATGTTTGTTTGGCAGACACTTATTTATAGCTATTGTGTACCAGATACAATTTAAAAGACTTGGCAGACACCCACTTCATTATCATAATAGCTTTAAAAACTATTACTCTTCCCCTTACCCCCATTTTAAAGATGAAGAAACTGAGGGGCCAAAAGCTGAACTGTTTTTCCTAGGGCTGCCCAACTGACACATGAAAGAACCAGGATGCTTTTTATTTTAAATTATATGTTTTAACTGGAAGATCATTGCTTTACAGTATTGGTTTCATTTCTGCCATACATCAACATGAATTAGCCATAGGTGTACATTTGTCCCCTCCCTCTTGAACCTCCCTCCCACCTCCCACCTAGCTTGGTACATATATGCAATGGACTATTACTCAGCCATAAAAGGGATGTATTTGAATCTGTTCTAATGAGGTGGATAAATGTAGAGTCTATTATACAGAGTGAAGTAAGTCAAAAGAGAAAAAACAAATATTGTATTTTATGTATATGTATTTGGAATCTAGAAAGATAGTAGTGATGAACCTATTTTCAGGGCAGCAACAGAGACACAGACAAAGAGAACAGGCTTATGGACACGGACGGGGTGGGGGTGGGGAGGAAGGAGAGACTGAGACGAATGGAGAAAGCAGCCTGGAGGCGTGTACACTGCCGTATGTGAAAGAGAGAGCCAGTGAGCATTCTCTGCATGCTGCAGGACCTCACACCGGGCTCTGTAAGAACCAGGTTTTAATCCAGGTGGTCCAGATCCAGAGTTTAGAATCCTATACACCATGCCCTGTTGCTCTGCCCAAGCTGAAATTGGCTGCCACTCAGCCCACTTTATCCTTGAAGTCACATGTAGACCTGGGAAGCAATTGAATAGGTTGGAGGGCATTGACCCACCTCTTCATAGGGTAATGAGCTCCAAAGAGAAGGAGTTTGAAGCTGGCCTCTACAAGGTGGGATCCTGGCTACTGTCCTAGGCACTACTTACCTGCCCTAGGTGAGCTTAGAAAAGAGAGGAAAACATGAGGGCAGGTATTGTTTGGAGGTAGCAGGAGAAAGAGAGAAGAGTCCTTTCTGTCCCCATGAGGTAGACTGGATGGGGGGCAAGATTGGAGACAGGTTTTCCCAAACACTCATAACCCATTGGAGAATTGGGGTAAGTCCCTAGTGTGTTGGTTATGAGAGAATGCATGGATGGATAAGAAGACAAGGCTCGTTAACCCCTAAACTGAGTCTGAGAAATCCATGCCATGTGATGGATAAACTAAATGTTCAGACAAATAAGCAACAGCTTCTGATATGAAGGCATGGTAGTGGGAAGAGTTGACCATCCCATGAGGCTGGAGGGAGGATGGGGACTCGGAGGAAGATGATGCTAGAGCCAAACTGTGAATGGATAGGCAGGTCCCACAAGGCAGGAGTCAGGCTGGAGTGAAACAGACTGTGTCCTGCGTGAAAGGAGTTGTCCAGCCGCTCAGTCGTGTCTGACTCTTTGTGACCGCATGGACTGCAGCACACCAGGCTCCCCTCTCCTTCACCACCTCCCAGAGTTCGATCACACTCACGTCACTGAGTCGGTGATGCCATCCAACCATCTCATCCTCTGTCACCCACTTCTCCCCCTGCCCTCTATCTTTCCCAGCATCAGGGTCTTTCCCAGTGAGTCGACTCCTCGCCTCAAGGGGGAAAGGAGAACTTCCATGAAACATTTAGACATTCTCCAAATTCTAAGTGGCTTCCAACCATTGCTCCCCAAAGTTGTCATCCTCAGCCTTTTTCTGTTCAAGGCCGACACTAAACATCCCTAAACCTGGCAGCAGCCGTAAAAGCCCAATTGTGGCTGCAACGCGGTGTCTCCGAGTGTCCGTAAAGGGGTCTGTGGCTCGCTGTTTGAACGTAAGCATGTGGGAGGCTGACCAGAGCCCATATTTGTTCACGAGGACATGCTGGGGGACAAGGTATTGCTCTGGGATGTTGGTTCAGTATCACATTCTGCCTCTTAGAGCACTGCTCACGTCACGCTTCTCTCTGGAAGACGGAACAGAACGGCTTCCCACCCCAGTATTCTGACCTGCAGAATTCCATGGATTGTGTAGTCCACGGGGCCTCAATGAGTCAGACATGACTTAGTGACCTTCACTTTCAGCAAAATATATTTTTCATCTTGTTCAAAATTCGGCACTGTTTTCATGAAGGGTTCATTGATGACCAGTGGGATGTTTCTAAGTCTGGAGTGTTTTCCAGTAGTGGGATTTTTTTTTTTTTGGTGTGGTATATGGCTAAACATCTTGTTGTCATTTTAGGTATTTATTTTTTCAACATTATTTTTCAAATATAGAAAAGGTGAAAGAGTCATGAACAAACATCACTGAGATACTACAACTTAGATTTTATCGTATTTGTTTTATCGTATATCTATTCATCTACTCATGCCAGCATCTGTCCACCTTATTTTGGTTTTCAAGCATTTCAGAGTGAGACATCAATACCTTAAACACTTAAAGATGCTGGCTTTTTTGAAGTGTACTTGTTTACATTGAGATACACAGATCTTGTACCTTAGAAAGAAAATTATGACAAACCTAGACAGCATATTAAAAAGCAGAGACATTACTTTGCTGACAAAGGTCCATAGAGTCAAAGCCATGGTTTTTCTGGAAGTCAGGTACGGAGGTGATAGCTGGACCATAAAGAAGGCTGAGCAGCAAAGAACAGAGGCTTTCAAACTGTGGTGCAGTCCCTTGGACTGCAAGGAGATCAAACCAGTCAATACTAGAGGAAATCAATCCTGATGTTCATTGGAAAGACTGCAGCTGAAGCTGAAGCTACAGTGCTTTGACCACCTGATGCAAAGAGCTGACTCACTGGAAAAGACCTTGGTGCTGCAAAAGACTGAGGGCAGGAGGAGAAGGGGACGACAGAGGATGAGATGGCTGTGTCACGCGAGCTTATGTTCCTCGATTCTTTGTCTCGTCACAACAAAGATTTGGAGTGATGGACATTAAAGCCCCCTCGGCGTGTCACAGCTCTCAGGTCTTGGATAGACCGTGTTATAGCTCTCAGGTCTCGACTGGACCATGTTATAGCTCTTAGACAAATCAGTGTTACAGCTCTATTTTATTTAGAAGATAGCAGGAAAATCCATCTTCGAGGCGTGAGGGCATGTCGATCCAAAGACACGAGGAAAAGAGTGCCCTAGCACGTGGGAGAGAGAGAGCTGGTTTTGGCTCCTCTGTTTATATGTTTATCTCTCCCTGGGCCCGTCCTATGTAAATTGGGCCAGCCAAGAGTGTTGTTTGTTTTACCTGAGGTCCTCACTTCGGTCCTCAGACCTTCTTTGTTTCATTTTCGCGGGCTTCTCCCTTCCTTGTCTTGTAGCCACCGCCATTTTGGACTCCTTTTTCCTGTTCTACCTGCCAAACAGTTGGATGGCATCCCTGACTCAATGGACATGAATCTCAGCAAACTTCAGGAGACAGTGGAGGTCAGAGGAGCCTGGCATGCTACAGACAGCACATGAGGTTGCAAAGAGTCAGATGTGACTTAGCAACTGAACAGATCTCAAGTGCACCCTTTGAGGAGGTTTGACAAATGAGTTCACGTGTATAAAATGAACTATGAAGCTATTAAACTGTCACCCCCAAAAGTTTAGCTGTGAGTTGTACATATATTCGAAAAATAATTCACATATTAAACCTGTGATTACGTAAATTGTTTCAACTGTATGTTTATGTATTGGAGAAGGAAATGGCAACCCATGCCAGGATTCTTGCCTGGAAAATCCCATGGACAGAGAAGCCTGGCGGGCTACAGCTCATGGGGTTGCAAAGAGTGGCCCGCAACTTAGTGAGTAAACAAGAGCAGCATGTGTGTGTGTGTATGCATATATACACATGTATGTGTACACACATGTATATGCATGTATGCACATGCTATATATATATATATATATATATGTCATTTTCACTGGATAAATAGTACAGGCAGTGTGCAGATGTCACAGAAATTCTAAGAGTGGTACAAAGATCCCTGTGTTTGGTAATTGCAAGCCTAGGGAAGAGGTAACCTTTTCCATTTATCACTGTCTTCAGAAAGAACATGAGCACACAGAAAGTGCAAGACTACACGGATGTAAAGCCCAGGGTGAGTGGGAAGAAACAGTGTTACTCATCTGACCGAGGATGTTGAACACTGTTTGCTTTGAGAGAACCAGTAGCTACAATTTTTCAGTCAGCCTTGCTCTACATTGTATTTTTGTGTTCGTTACTGTCACAAATGCTTAAATTGGGATTAGCTGTCTTAGTTTTAAAAAAAAAAATACATATATATATATATATATATATATATATATATGTTATGCTTTCATCTTTTGACCCCAAAACATGTAGAGGAACGTCAACATTAATTGGCAGGATGAATGAGGGTGGGGAGGGTGGGTGTCTGGCTGTAATATTCTTAGAAAGAGTGTTGAGAGAGATGCTTACAGCCCCTGAACTGGGGATGACAACTAGATTTTAATTAACAGCAGGTGAGTCTTGTGGTCAGCCATCTGACATTTCGGTGGATCACACAAAAGCTTTTCCATTTGAACCACATTTATTTCCAGCTTAATTAGCCCTTCTGAGATAGCCTGGCTATTAGCAACTGCCTCTCCATTTAAGATCCTTTTAACTAGACCTTTTATTTTTTCCTTATTTTTTATGCTTCTCATTTTGTACTGGCTTAATGTTATAAAGGGCCTGGGCTAACTCATTTTAATGACCTCTGCTACATAAATGCTAATTTTACATTTGGCCTTATTTCAGGAGATTTTTTTTTTTTTTAAGACTATTGCTTCCAGAAGGACAAAAAAATGGGAAGATTAAACCCCTTACCGTCATCTGCCTGAAAAATCCTGTGGTTTCTTGTGACAGGAAGAGGGTTTTCAAATCCCTCCTTGGGCTAAGCTTCTGTGCTTGACGTCTCATTATTTAACTCAGCTGTTTCAGCCTCACCCTTCACCCAGTTAATTAAGTAACTCATTGAATGGATTATTCAGTTTTGATGACCCTGTCCACGAAGGAGAGAGGTGGGGAGTGGTGCTCCTTCACTCTTGCCCTCCTGCGACTTTCTCTTGCCCCTTCTTTCTTGTCTTTCCATTCAAAGAAGGAGAAAAGGACAGAAGAGGAAACTGTGTTGCAGGCAAAGAGGTGAGGATATTACCAGCTTAATCACCCTTTAGTTTCCGAAGCGGGCTTCTTATTCTGTGGTAATAGAGCTATACATGGGAGGTGAGGTTGATGATGGTGATGACACGCTATTTGTTGTTGTTTAGTTGCTAAGTCGTGGCTGACTCTTTGTGAACCCATGGACTGTAGCCCACCAGGCTCCTCTGTCCACGGGATTTCCTAGGCAAGAATATTGGAGTGGGCTGCCATTTCCTTCTCTAGGAGCATCTTCCCGACCCAGGGATTGAACCCACATCCCCTCCATTGCAGGCATATTCTTTCCACTAAGCCTCCAGGGAAACCTCAATGATACGATATGTCTTGATGATAATCATAGCATCACTATATTCAAGCTACTTTTAAGTATCTCTTTTTTAAAGATTTTAAAAATTAATTCATTTGTTTACTTATTTGACTGCATTAGGTCTTAGTTTAAACAATTTAGTGAGTCTAGAAATTCTTTTTACTTGTAGTGGTATCTTGCCTACCTCATATTTTTCTTGATTGACTTTCTCAGGATTCTCAATAAAGAGGCAAAAGAGGAAAGACTCCAGGCACTGATCTTTTCCACTGGTGCAGATGGATGACTTAGTGCATCAACCCAGGTGTTCTGGACTTTCTTAGTATGCGGATGTTACATATTGACCAGAACGTTAGGCCTTGGAAGACGTCTATAAGTCTACAATAAACCTTGGTTTAAGGATAGAGTAAACGAACAAGTGGGCTCCCCAGTGGCCCAGTGGTAAAGAACCTGCCTGAAGTGCAAGAGATATGGGTTCCATCTCTGGGTCAGGAAGATTCCCTGGAGAAGGAAATGGCAACCCACTCTAGTGTTCTTGCTTGGGAAATCCCACAGACAGAGGAGCCTGGCAGGCTACAGTCCACGGGGTTGCAAAGGTCGGACCAACTTAACGACTGAAACAACAGCAAAGGTCTTCATTGCAGCTTGTGGGATATAGTTCCCTAACCAGAGATCAAATCTGGGCCCCTTGCACTGGGAGCGTGAAGTCTTAGCCACTGGATGACCAGGGAAGTCCCTTAGTCTTTCTTTCATGATGTTATTTAATATTTGTAGCAGTCTAAGGAGTGAAGCATGAGAAATGGCCCCACCTTACAAACAGGAAAGCTAAGATTGAGTTGAGTTAACATATTCTTGCCTGGAGAATCCCATGGAGAGAGGAGCCTGTAGGGCTACAGTCCGTGGGGTCACAGAGAGTCAGACATAACTGAAGTGACTTGGCACACAGTTTACTTATATCTCCTAGCTAGTAGGCATCCAAAATTAATCTGAACCCAGAACTAGCTGATTCTTAATAATACACATGGTATCTAGGACATCTTGGTTATAGATCCATGTATTTGAGATCGAGTTTATATTCCTAAACTTGATGGGTTGGGATTTATGTTGAAAATATCATGAGAAGGATGTCCAAATGGTAAGTCACCTAAAATCCTTGATTTATTAGTGATAGAGAAAGTTGACTTTCCTCTAGGGCCGTGGTCCTCAACCAGGGGCAATTTTATTCTCCAGAGGCATTTGGCCAAACAGCTCTGATATATAACCCTTTATGTGTGTACTTTAAATCCAACAAAAGTTGTTTAAAAGTATCCTGTCAAATATATATGGATTTGGTGGGGAGGAGGGGGTTGTATTTGGACTTAACTAGTTGTTCGTCCACCTGGCTGGAAATAAATAAGAGGAGACATTTAACACAGATGAAAGTCAAAGAAGGAGATAGTGGAGGGTTGGGGTGGGGGGTTACATGCACAATGAAAGAGAAAGAAACACTAACATGAAGAGGCAGATAGAAATTTAGATGCTCAAAGCCAGAGTAATTGAAACAGACTTTGGAAATTGTGGATCTGAGAAAAATTAGAGGTTAAGGGGTGGGTAAATAGAAGATAAGGAAAAGTAAAGAGACAAATAGAATAAAACCAAAATAGATGTGTGCATGAAAAAGAGAGAAAGAGAAGTGGTAAGAGAAGAAAATGCATCCTTAATGCTTATTTAAGAATGGAGAAGGTAGAACCTTATTAGAAGGTGAAGTAGAAATAATTAAAAAAAAAAAACCCTCCTTATTTCCCCAATAGTTCAGTGGGTAAAGAAACCCCTGCAATGCAGGAGATGCAGTTTCAATCCCTGGGTCGGGAAGATCCCCTGGAGGAGGAAATGGCGACCCACTCCAGCATTCTTGGCTAAAAAATCCCAGGGACAGAGGAGCCTGGTGGGCTGCAGTCAGTCCATGGGGTTGCAAAGAGTCAGACACAACTGGCATGACTTGGCACACACTCACACTGCATATTTGAACGTTGTAAGAGACTAGGTCTCAAAAGTTTTCATCATGAGAATAACAATGTGTAACTATGGGAAATAATGATTGTTAACTCAACCTATTGTAATAATTTCACATATATACATCTATCATTATATTGCACACAGTCAACGTACAATGCTATACATTTACTCTATCTCAATAAAACTGGGAAGGGTGATGGGGGATCTGAAATCTGTGGAGAAAGAAAAGGACTTCACAACCAGTATGGAGATCACATGTCTGATTTAATCCAGTCTTGCTGTGATGATCTTCCTGTGCCTGGCATGCTGCAGTTCATGGGGTTGCGAATCGGACACGACTGAGCGACTGAACTGAACTGATAAGAACAGTGTTACGGGAGTGCCTTGCATATGTGTCAGAGGCAGCTGTCCACAGGTGCCAAGCCCATCTGGAGGGAGACAGAGACACCTGGCTCTTGACAATGTTGATGGATTTCAGTGGAACAGAAATGAGCTTTCCAAAGTGAGAAGGCAGTCTGGTGGGGTGTTTTGCTTGAGATACTCTTTTGATGATGCTGTGCCCGTGTGATACCCAGAAAAAGCACTTCTTTCACTAAGTGCCTGCCAGGCCACCCAGCCTGAAAATCAGTGATAAAGCTTAAGCGACCCTCAGAGTCTGGGACCTCAGAGGGTTACTTAGCCTGACTTTATCGGCGGCGCCTCTTCTTTGCCATTATATTGCTTATTAGTGGAGCTGATTTTTTTTTCTTGAACTCTGTTAACCTTATACAATGCTGGACTGGAAGAAACATAAGCTGGAATCAAGATTGCCAGGAGAAATATCAATAACCTCAGATATGCAGGTGACACCACCCTTATGGCAGAAAGTGAAGAGGAGCTAAAAAGCCTCTTGATGAAAGTGAAAGAGGAGAGCAAAAAAGTTGGCTTAAAGCTCAACATTCAGAAAACAAAGATCATGGCATCCGGTCCCATCACTTCATGGGAAATAGAGGGGGAAACAGTGGAAACAGTGTCAGACTTTATTTTGGGGGGCTCCAAAATCACTGCAAGTGGTGACTGCAGCCATGAAATTAAAAGACACTTATTCCTTGGAAGAAAAGTTATGACCAACCTAGATAGTATATTCAAAAGCAGAGACATTACTTTGCCTACTAAGGTCCGTCTAGTCAAGGCTATGGTGTTTCCTGTGGTCATGTATGGATGTGAGAGTTGGACTGTGAAGAAGGCTGAGCGCCAAAGAATTGATGCTTTTGAACTGTGGTGTTGGAAAAGACTCTTGACCCTTGGACTGCAAGGAGATCCAACCAGTCCATTCTGAAGATCAACCCTGGGATTTCTTTGGAAGGAATGATGTTAAAGCTGAAGCTCCAGTACTTTGGCCACCTCATGCAAAGAGTTGACTCATTGGAAAAGGCTCTGATGCTGGGAGGGATTGGGGACAGGAGGAGAAGGGGAAGACCGAGGATGAGATGGCTGGATGGCATCACGGACTGGATGGACGTGAGCCTGAATGAACTCCGGGAGTTGGTGATGAACAGGGAGGCCTGGCGTGCTGCGATTCGTGGGGTCGCAAAGAGTCGGACACAACTGAGCGACAGAACTGAACTGAACTGAACCTTATACAAGGGGAAGGGACCATTTGAGCTGTCAGACAGGAAGCTGATGAGTGTCTCCCCAAAGCATGCCCTTTTCTCTAAGTTTGTGGGGGATGGTTGAAATGGCTGTATCTGTCTTACAGATGAAGGTGGTAAGCACCTCAGTGTCAATGTGGGGGCATTAGGAGGGCAGGTCAAAGTTTAGAACTCAGTCTATGGAAGATCCACCGGAAAAGGGATAGGCTACCCACTCCAGTATTCTTGGGCTTCCCTCGTGGCTCAGCTGGTAAAGAATCTGCCCGCAGTGCGGGAGACCTGGGTTGGATCCCTGGGTTGAGAAGATCCCCTGGAGAAGGGAAAAGCTACCCACTCCAGTATTCTGGCCTGGAGAACTTCATGGGGTCGCAAAGAGTCGGTCATGACTTAGCAACTTTCATTTTCACTTTCTATGGCTATTGACCAAGAAACAATCTTCTTCCATAGGTAGATGGAAAGGGCTCTTGAATGTCTAAATCCACAGACTTTTTAGTCTGGAAGGCGTGTGATCACTTGGTTTCAAGTCACTGTCTGTAACTTACCATGTGTATTAGTGGCTTTAAAATCCAGGCTCCGTATCAAACCCTTTGCATTCATTTCTCATAAGCATAAACTGCATACAGATAAATAATGTCCATTCTGGTATAGCAATTATGCTAGTAATTGATGGAAGCTCAAAATGGTTAGGAGAGCTAATAAATGGCAGAGCTGCCTTCTGTTCTGTGTTCATTCAAAACATTTCCCCCTGTCAACTGTACTACTGTTTTAAGAAAATGAGTTCAACAAGAAAGAACACTTGGCTAAGAAGTTGAGATTTCCAGTTGTTGGGTAGAGCAGACCAGATCTGAATCCCTGTCAGATCTGAGACCTTGGCCAAGAAACCTAACTCTCTCTGAGTTTATTTCCTCTTAAATGGGGATAATCATTGTGTCTGCTTCATGAGATTTAGTGAAGTTTTTTTTTTTTTTTTTAAAGTAGTGTGGTATAGTACTGTCTATGTGTGGGCTCCCCAGGTGATTCAGTGCCAAAGAATCTACCTCCCAATGCAGGAGACACAGGTTGGATCCCTGAATTGGGAAGATCCCCTGGAGTAGAAATGGCAACTCACTTCAGCATTCTTTCCTGGGAAACCCCTGGACATAGGAGCCTGACGGGCTTCACAGTCCATAGGGGTCACAAAGAGTCAGCCACAACTGAGCGATTGACCACCAGCAGCATAGTATATGTATACACATTTATGTATAATATAATCTTATATTTATATAAATGTTTATCTCTAAGAATGATTTTTTAGAAGATGTTTGTCACCTTTGAGAAGCTGATATTCTCATGGAAGAGATGGGCACATATAAAATGTACTGGAAATACACACCCAAATGCAATCAGGCCTGCAATAGGAGTGCCAGGAAAGGGCATGGTGCCAGGGAGAGAGGGAGCAGTCAGTTCTGTGTGGCACAGCTGAGGAGGAGATGAGATGAGCTTTGATAAGAACATAATTTGATGTGGACAGAGGGTGATTCAGAGGAAGGGGACATGGTGAGCCCAGGTTTTGAAACATAAAACACGTTTATGGACAAATAGATTCAGACAGAGCATAGGGTCTGGGGACCAACATCATAGAATGTGAGTAAAGTAGGTGGGATTAGTCAGAGCATGAGTCATGAAATATATCAATTTTCATTAAAAAAATATATATATTGTACCCTGCATAAGTTTTTAACACACTTGGCAAATCAGACTCATCCATTTAGGTCCATATTTGATCCATCTCACCAACTTGATGGACGTGAGTTTGAGTGAACTCCAGAAGTTGGTGATGGACAGGAAGGGCTGGGGTGCTGCAGTTCATGGAATTGCGAAGCTTTGGACACAACTGAGTGACTGAACTGAACTGACAGAGAAAAATAAGTAAATATAAATGGTACTAACCCTCCAATTGGAGAAAGCAATAGCACCCCCACTCCAATACTCTTGCCTGGACGGAGGAGCCTGGAAGGCTACAGTCCATGGGGTTGCGAAGAGTCGGACATGGCTGAGCGACTTCCCTTTCACTTTTCACTTTCATGCATTGGAGAAGGAAATGGCAACCCACTCCAGTGTTCCTGCCTGGAGAATCCCAGGGACGGAGGAGCCTGGTGGGCTGCTGTCAATGGGGTCGCACAGAGTCAGACACGACTGAAGCGACTTAGCAGCAGCAGCAGCAACCCTCTAATTAACCAACCAGAAATTGTATTGAGTTCTGTTGTATTTGATCCTCTGAAACTCACAAATCTGGAAGTCATAAGATAAACAGGCAAACAAAAAATAGCCAGGGTCGACATTAAACTTTAAAGACTAAAACTCTAAATTACTCTGAAGAAAACTGGTTGTGAATCTATAACCAAATGAAAAGAAATCACAGAAGGAAGTTAAGCTGAGCGTGAAGGCAGGGACTAGGAGGACGTGGGAATACGTTCACATATCTTCAAGGACATGGCAACCCATTCCAGGATTCTCGCCTGGAGAATCCCAGGGACAGAGGAGCCTGGAGGGCTATAGTCCATAGGGTCACAAAGAGTCTGACACAACTGAAGTGACTTAGCACACACACATCTTCAAGAACATGACAATCTGGGGCTGTTTAGCAGGAGAGCAAGACACTCTTAAGTTTCTCAGCCTCTTCGAGGTGATGTTGTACTGAGTTCCAGTGCCAAAGGCAACCATCCACCTTTTAGGAAGTGGAGGGAGTGGGATACATTCTACTGGAATTTCCCCCAGAATGATTAACATGACAGAGTTTCTATTATATTTCAAGACACCAGCCTCCGTGATTTGAAATTGTTGCATTTATTTCTTACCTTGTTCCCAGGACACTATTGGATAATTGGTAATTAAATTTCTGTTATTCTCTCCCAACACAACGTCTGTATCCGATAAATTGAATAGGCCTGCCAACACAAAAGAAAAAGTAATCAAAACTTTAAAAGGAATCCTCTTCATTCCCTTTTTGTATCTAAAAACCAAATGACAGGTTCTGCAAATAAACGTGGCAGATGGGAAAGAGGGTGAAGAGACAGAGAGAAATGCCATTATCCAAAACTGTCTCTTTTAAGGTACTTTCCTCCTGCACTTATGTAAGAATTGACATGAGAGTTTTGTAGAATGAGTAACTAATAAATTACAGGGCATGAAAAAGAACATATATATTCATTTTTTTCTGGAAAAAAAAAGCTTTTAAATGATTATTTCCTTGGTGACTTTTTCAATTTACTCTTGGGGATCAGAAGTTCATCGTCTACGTATTTAGATTTATACATTCATTACAATTTAAAAAATATTTTCTGGCACTTTAATGTCATCCCATATTGTCAGATTTGGGGATAGTATGCTGGAAGCTAAACCAAGAAAATGGTTAAATGCACGTTCTTCAGTTCAGGCGCTCAGTCATGTCCGACTCTTTGCGACCTCATGGACTGCAGCACACCAGGCTTCCCTGTCCATTGCCAACTCCCAGACCCTGCTCAGACTCCTGTCCATTGAGTCGGTGATGCCATCCAACCATCTCATCCTCTGCCGTCCCTTTCTCCTCCTGCTTTCAATCTTTCCCAGCATCAGGGTCTTCTCCAATGAGTCATGTTCTTGGATGAGGGAATAGATGTATACACAGATTGAGTAACTTTCCCATTACATTAGCTATATAATGTTTAGCCCTCCAATAGCAAATATTCTGTATTCAGTTGTTTAGGTCATAACACCAATTCCCAAATATAGAAAGTTGACAGAAAAATAAAAAGAGGCATCTATTGGAATATATCTATTTCAACTCCATACTGGCTTGGTTTGAGCAGAGGTGGGAGTATCAACTGCTTAAGGCTGTAGACAATCAAATTTACATTTCTGAAACCAAGAACTGGTTACTTAATTTGGGGGCAAGGGCTACTATCCATTTTCTGCCAGAAAGCAAAATGCCAGACCAAGGTCACAGGGGTGGAAAACATTGCCACCCAAGAAACTGTGGTTGACAGGATGGCTAGAGTCCAGGTGAATACTATAATTATCAATTTTCCAGGAGAGTTAGGGCACCACCTAGCAATAAACAAGCTCAGCCAATGTCTTAGGGCAGTGGAAGTTCATCTCTGAATATTCAGCAAGTAGCTTAAGAATGCTAATTTTTTTTTTTTTTTTTTCAAATAGTTTGCACCAGCCCTATTGAACTTCAGCTGTATAACTGGCATACATCTTGCTTTGACCACTGGGTGTCTTTGTGAAATGTCTGATACCTAGGAGGAAATTAAATATTCAATTAAGTATTTCTGTTGAGTCATAGTAGTGTTAGGATCCATACAGGACTGGTTTAGTGTCTGTTGGAGTAGAATATTTTTAAGTATCAATTACCTGGAGACTTGTCCTTATAGGGCTGCATGTCTTGCTGCCACCAGGGGTCCCTGTAATGGACTGGAATAACAGTCAATTCAGTTCCATGCAGTTGCTTAGCCATGTCCAGCTCTTTGCGACCCCATGGACTGCAGCACACCAGGCCTCCCTGTCCATCACCAACTCCCAGAGCTTGCTCAGACTCATGTCCATCGAGTGGTGATGCCATCCAACCATCTCATCCTCTGTCGTCCCCGTCTGCTTCTGTTTTCAGTCTTTCCCAGCGTCAGGGCCTTTTACAATGAGTCAGTTCTTCCCATGAGGTAGCCAAAGGAATAAGTGACGAGAAAGAATTCAGGCAGTGTGTAGAATCATCTTCTATCAAGAAGGAAGAATCTTAATTACAATAAAATAATTGTAGGGGAGGAAAACTTTCCCCATCTTTCCTTCTAGGATCTTTGGCTAGGCTAATAATTAAATGGACATAGTTAGCACATTATTGACCGGATGATTTTGGCAGAAACTAACACCTATGGTGTTAGTATGTCTCCAGCCGATGGTATGTTAACAGAAGATAAATTTAATTCATACATACAGGAACTCATAAAAACGTGACTGAAAGAAAAGACCCAAGCAGGTAGCTTTTATACCTTCTTAAAGAAACAATAAATTTGTGACTAATTAATAAGACAAATAAGTTTGGACTTGTAGTAGTAAATTACTGAGGAAGTGTAAAGTTTCGTTCCTGTAGCCTTTTTGGTCCTGAATTCTCTATCTCTGGTGACGAGCATCTCTAACTTGGTGGAGGGTGGGTACTTTTCCTGAGGGAGATTTATTTCTTACTTTCAGGCAGACATAAGAAGGTCAGGGTGTCCTTTTTGTACTGACTGTTTCTTAAATAACTTTAATTCAAAATAATCAATATGCCAGGTTGGTGTATTTTGGGGTGACACATTCTGTCTCCTTTAATCCTGCCATTGACATTTCCAGAAAGTTTCATTATGTATCAGCTGAGTTCATAGGTTGCTCCATCTCATTGAGCCAATTGCGTATTCTTGAAAATAGGTCAGTTTAGTTAAAACTCATTTCAGGAGGCACGGATGCAGGTGGGCTCCCAAATTTAGCCTATGTTGCTCAAGTAATCACGTGTTTAATAAGAAGCATTTCTATGGAAACAAAAGAAAGATAATGGTGAATAATTGGAGCGTGTTTAATTGTAGTTTTTGAGTGCTGAGGGCAGCCAGTGGGGATTTCTAGATGACAGGCTTGAAGTCATTTCAGAGGAGTGAGGGCAGGCGGCAGTCCCCTGAGAGATTTGCCTGGTTTGCCACCTGAATGTCTCTGGTGATATTTCTGGGTGACCCACATAGTAGCAAGCCCAAAGGCTGTTTGTACATAAGCTGTTGTGGTGATTTCTCTGAAGTTTATATCAAGTTGTCCAACTTTAGCTTACAGGGTTTGGGGGGAGAGGAGAGTTTTAGTTCTGTGATTTCAAATCAGAAAGGTGGGAGAAAATTGGAAACTTTAGCTTGGAGGGTTGTAGCCAGATTTTAGAGGAAAGAGAAGACTTCAGGATCCAGTTAATTTACAAATAGAAAAGCACAACCACAGAGATAATTAACAGCACTAGAATCTAATGTCTGTAAGGATATAATATTGAATCATAATCCCCCCACAATCATCACGATCTTCTTTATCAATGATAACCTCAGTAAGATGAGTTTGTTTGCAAATTTAGTCTCTTTTCAGTAAGCTTGGCTTAGTTATTTACCTAGGTGCAGCAAGAATAACAGTTGATCATATAGATTTTTAAATCCACTTTGCTTGAACTTTCCATAAGGAATCTCAGATTAGACTCTTAAAAACCTCTTGAGGCTAGGAAACCAAGCCAACAGCTTTCCAACAGATCTGCCGTAGGATTTTTGTGTGCAACACCTTTACATTTGGGTTAATTGGTCCTCGGCATTGCCTGAGGTTCTCGAGTCGGCTAGGAAGTGACCTTTCTTACTCACCTGGTAAGATTTTCTGGAATCCTATAAACAAGGTACAAAGCCATTTTTCCAAAGAGACTTTCTTGTTGCTGTAAAATCAAGCTTAGATCCTTAAAGCTGTCTGGTCACACCTGAGTCTGTGTGTTGCTCTCAAACATGGCATCCTAGTCAAGTCTGTGGTAATGTAACCAGGGTTCCAGTTGTGTCCTATTAGGAGAACAGCATATCTTTTTTGTAAGAAGACTTAATTTGAATTTTTTTTTAAATATCCAGTTTTAAAGGTTGCTTTCCATTTACAGTTATTACAAAATGTTTGCCGTACTCTTCATATTGTGCAGTACTTCCCCGAGCTGATCTCATAGCTAATAGTTGTCCCTTCTGCTCTTCCACCTCTGTATAACTCTTCCCTCATTCCTCCACTGGCGATCATGTGTGTTCTCTACATCTGTGAATCGGCTTCTTTTTTGTTATGTTCACTAGTTGGCTTTTTTTTTTTTTTTAGATTCCACAAATAAACAATACCATCCAGTGTTTGTCTTTCTCAGTGTGACTTATTTCGATTAGCATAATGCTTGAGAACAGACTCGTACTGAGTTTATGTAACTAGCTCTATTGCCATGAAAAAAACAACATTAAGAGCTTTTGAGTTCTAGAGGGATCAGGTAGGTTGAAAAGATAAATACTTCATCTTTATTCTCAAAAATAAATTTTGCTAAGTTGCTGATAGCCTAAGAAAAATGAAAAGATACATTTTCCTTAAATCTGAAAAAGTAAGACATAAAAGACATAATAATGTTCCAAATAAAGAGTCATGAAAATTACAGTCATCCTCATCAGTTAACATAGTCCCATGCAATTAATTCTTGGTGATCTCCTGGACTGTTTTTAGCAGTTATATAAAGCCATCAATTTCTTTTTTTTTTCAATAGAGTTCTATAATCTTTTACCAAGTTCAGTGGTAGGATCTGAAAGTTCCAAAAAGCGTGTACTTGATAGAGTCCTTTCCTTGAAGCTCCTTGAAGATGAAGCCATTTTGTAAAAGCATCAGAGTAAAACAGTAACTGTCCGTAAATGACAAGAGGCTTAAAGATGTCAGTTAGAGGTCTGATAAGAGTTTATTACAAGAAACTTTGATTAATTCTGTGATATACAACATTTCAATATCATAGCTATTATTTGGTGATGACATTTACTAGGATGACTGATCTCTAGAAATTTCATATAATTTCTGTACTTACATATACCCTTAGGAATGCAGTATTAAAAGCTTAATATTACTTTTTATTTCACAAAACTTCCCATATAATTTAACATCAAATATGCCTCAGTTAGTTCAGTCACTCAGTTATGTCTGACTCTTTGTGACCCCGTGTGCTGCAGCACGCCAGGCTTCCCTGTTCCTCACCAACTCCCGGAGTTTACTCAAACTCATGTCCATCAAGTGAGTGATGCCATCTAACCATCTCATTCTCTGTCGTCCCCTTCTCCTCCTGCCTTCAATCTTTCCCAGCATCTATCAGAGTCTTTGCTAGTGAGTTAGTTCTTGTGGCCAATGTATTGACGTTTCAGCTTCAGCATCAGTCCTTATAATGAATATTCAGGACTGATTTCCTTTAGGATGGACTGGTTGGATCTCCTTGCAGTCCAAGGGACTCTCAAGAATCTTCTCCAACACCACAGGTCAAAGACATCAATTCTTTGGCACTCAGATTTATTTATAGTCCAACTCTCACGTCCATACATGACTACCTGAAAAGCTATAGCTTTGACTAGATGGACCTTTGTTGGCAAAGTAATGTCTCTGCTTTTTAATATGCGTCTAGGTTGATCATAGCTTTTCTTCCAAGGAGCAAGTGTCTTTTAATTTCATGGCTGCAGTCACCATCTGTAGTGATTTTGGAGCCCCCAAAATAAAGTCTCTCACTGTTTCCATTATTTCCCCAGATGCCATGATCTTAGTTTTCTGAATGTTGAGTTTTGGGCCAAGTTTTTCACTCTCCTCTTTCACTTTCATGAAGAGGCTCTTTAGTTCTTCTTTGCTTTCTGCCATAAGGGTGGTGTCATCTGCATATCTGAGGTTATTGATATTTTTCCCGGCAATTATGATTCCAGCTTGTGCTTCATCTAGCCTGGCATTTCTCATGATGTACTCTGCATAGAAGTTAAATAAGCAGGGTGACAATATACAGCCTTGACATTTTCCTTTCCCTATTTGGAACCAGTCTGTTGTTCCATGTCCAGTTCTAAATGTTGCTTCTTGACTTGCATACAGATATCTCAGGAGGCAGGTCAGGTGGTCTGGTATCCCCATCTCTTTCAGAATTTTCCACAGTTTGTTGTGATCCGCACAGACAAAGGCTTTGGTGTAGTCAATAAAGCATAAGTAGATGGTTTTCTGGAACTCTCTTGCTTTTCGATGATCCAATGGATGCTGGCAATTTGATCTCTGGTTCCTCTGCCTTTTCTAAATCCAGCTTGAACATCTGGGAGTTCATGGTTCATGTACTTCAAGCCAGCTTGAAGCCTGGCTTGGAGAATTTTGAGCACTATTTTACCAGCATTTGAGATGAGTGCAATTGTGCGGTAGTTTGAACATTCTTTGGTATTGCCTTTCTTTGGGATTGAAACTTTGAAAACTGACCTTCCAGTCCTGTGGCCATTGCTGAGTTTTCCAGATTTGCTGGCATTTTGAGTGCAGCACTTTCACAGCATCATCTTTTAGGATTTGAAATAGCTCAAGTGGAATTCCATCACATCTACTAGTTTTGTTAGTAGTGATGCTTCCTAAAGCCCACTTGAGTTTGTATTCCAGGATGTCTGGCTCTAGGTGAGTGATCACACCATCATGATTATCTGGGTCATGAAGATCTTTTTTCTATAGTTCTTCTGTGTTTTCTTGCCACCTTTTCTTAATATCTTCTGCTTCAGTTAGGTCCATACAATTTCTGTCCTTTATCAAGCCCATCTTTGCATGAAATGTTCCCTTGGAATCTCTAATTTTCTGGAGGTCTCTAGTCTTTCCCATTCTAATGTTTTCCTCTATTTCTTTACATTGATCACTGAGGAAGGCTTTCTTATCTCTCCTTGCTATTCTTTGGAACTCTGCATTCAAATGGGCATGTCTTTGCTTTTCTCCTTTGCCATTAGCATCTCTTCTTTCTCGTTGATTTGTAAGGCCTCCTCAGACAACCATTTTGCATTTTTTCATTTCCTTTTCTTGGGGATGGTCTTGATCCCTGCCTCCTGTACAATGTCACAAACCTCCATCCATGTTTCTTCAGGCCCTCCGTCTATCAGATCTAATCCCTTGAATCTATTTGTCACTTCCACAATATAATTGTAAGGGATTTGACTTAGTCATACCTGAATGGTCTGGTGGTTTTCCCTTTCTTCAATTTAAGTCTGTCAATAATTAAATTGACATTTAATTTGTCAATAAGGAGTTCAGGATCTGAGCCACAGTCAGCTCCCGGTCTTGTTTTTGCTGACTGTATAGAGCTTCTCCATCTTTGGCTGCAAAGAATATAATCAATCTGATTTCAGTATTGACCATCTGGTAATGTCCATGTGAAGAGTCTTCTCTTGTTTTATTGGAAGAGGGTGTTTGCTATAACCAGTGCATTTTCTTGGCAAAACTCTGTTAGCATTTGCCCTGCTTCATTTTGCACTCCAAGGCCACATTTGCCTATTATTCCAGGTATCTTGACTTCCTACTTTTGCATTCCACTCCCCTATGATGAAAAGGACATCTTTTATGGGTGTTAATTCAAGAAGGTCTTGAGGGTCTTCATAGAACTGTTCAACTTCAGCTTCTTCAGCATTACTGGTCAGGGCATAGGCTTAGATTACTGTGATATTGAATGGTTTGCCTTGGAAACAATCAGAGATCATTCTGTCATTTTTGAGATTGCCTCCAAGTACTGCATTTCGGACTCTTGTTTACTATGATTCCTACTCCGTTTCTTCTAATGGATTTTTGCCCAATGGTCATCTGCATTAAATTCACCCATTCCAGCCCATTTTAGTTCACTGATTCCTAAAATGTTGATGTTCACTCTTGCCATTTCCTGTTTGACCACTTCCAATTTACCCTGATTCATGGACCTAACATCCCAGGTTCCTATGCAATATTGCTCTTTACAGCATCAGACTTTACTTCCATCACCAGTCACATCCACAGATGGGTGTTGTTTTTGCTTTGGCTCTGTCTTTTCATTCTTTCTGGAATTATTTCTCCACCAATCTCCAGTAGCACATTGGGCACCTACCGACCTGGGGAGTTCATCTTTCAGTGTCATATCTCTTTGCCTTTTCATACTGTTCATGGGGTTCTCAAGGCAAGAATACTGCAGCGGTTTGCCATTCCTTTCTCCAATGGCCCACGTTTTGTCAGAACTCTCCACCATGACCTATTATCTTGGGTGGCCCTACTCGGCATGGCTCATAGTTTCACTGAGTTAGACAAGGCTGAGGTCCATGTGGTCAGATTACTTTGTTTTCTGTGATTGTGGTTTTCAGTCTGTCTGCCCTCTGATGGAGAAGGATAAGAGACTTATGGAAGCTTCCTATGGGAGAGACTGACTAAGGGGGAAACTGGGTCTTATTCTAATGGGCGGGGCCATGCTCAGTAAATCTTTAATCCAATTTTCTGTTGATGGCTGGGGCTGTGTTTGACCTGAGGCCAAACTGTGGTGGAGATAATGAAGATAATGGAGACCTCCTTCAAAGCATCCCATGCAGGCACTTCCACATTCAGGGCCTCCAACCCTGAAGCAGGCCAACAGCGACCCATACCTCCACCGGAGACCTTGGACAGTCACGGGCAAGTCTGGGTCAGTCTCTTGTGGGGTCACAGCTCCTTTCTCCTGGGTCCTGGTGTGCACAAGGTCTTGTTTGTGCCCTCTCTGGCAGGTATGGGGTTTGATTCTAAACATGATTTTACCCCAGTCCTGTGTGAGTTCTGGAGTAGGTCTCTGGGTTCTGGTGCACACAAGGCATGTTTGAGCCCTCTCTGGCAGGTATGGGGTTTGATTCTAAACATGATTTTACCCCTCCTGCCATCTTGCTGGGGCTTCTCCTTTGCCCTTGGATGTGGATTATCTTTTTTTTGGTGGGCTCCAACATTCTCCTGTCTACAGTTGTTCAGCAGCAAGTTGTAATTTTGGAGTTCTTGAAGGAGAAGGTGAGTGCACATCCTTCTACTCTGCCATCTAATATGCCTAGTTAGTCTAACATTCCCCTGTTTATAAGGAGAGAAAACAAAAATTTTAAAGTTGTTCCAGGAAAATTCCAGAGTTACTTCCATATCAAAGGATTAGAATCTGATTTGAGAAACTTGCAAAAATATCAAGTTTTTAAAATTTTGATTGGATGGAATCACAGATAATTATGAAACATAGTTATCCATTTAACAAGTTTAAGACAAGAAGACTTCAAAGGAAAATATGAAAAGTTACATAGTTCTGAGCAAAATTCAACTCTTAACATTGAAGTTTATTTAAGTACTCAAAAGCCTGATCATAAAAATAACATGAAGCACGGGAAATTATTTTGGTAAGACATAAGAAACATTGCTGTCTAGGGAGAGTACTTTAAAATGAAACAAACAGCAAAAAAACTCTCATAATATCTTATCAAGAGCAGACCAGTAATTTGAGAAAATTTCCTTTCAACAGAGAGAAAACCAAATTCTAATTTTTCACCAGTGTATTTTTGATATTAAAATTCATTTCTTCATCTTTAACTTAGTTACAGCTATCCTAATCTTAGTCAGCTTGACCACACAGAAAATTCATTTCCCAAGAGGCCTTTTTCCATAAGCCTTCTATGACTTTCTCTTCTACATTCAGATTTTCCTCTTTCCCATTCTGAAATAACCAGCCTCCCTTTAGGGCAAAATTACCTTCTTTTCCCTCAACAAAAACATGCATCTTTATTTCTCATAACCTCTCTTACTAAAAACATGCATTCTGCTCTCCTTACATACAGAGATATTTCCCTTATAATTTCTGGTATTTTAGTTATATATAATTATATTTTTAACCCTTAAAAACCATAACTTCTAAAGAAAAGAGTTGTAAGCTATCTATTGTACCAGCATCCTTTCAGTTGTCTGGTTTACAAATATATTTAATAATTTTTAGAAACATATGCTTCCTCATAGTACACTTTTCAGAAGATGTAGGCCCAGACATGTTCTCTGACAGATCCAAGTATGTTTAGGTGCTCAGCAATAAGAGACCCAAATTGGATAGCCATGTTTAATAATGAATGTGTCTGTATTTCATATCACTTGTAAATGGTCTAGATACTCAATGAATTCCCATCATTTCATTTAACTTGAGAAAATTTTAAGGTTTTCAATTACCAACAGATTTCGGAAAACTATTTATAATGTGCACATATCATGAAGCATAATCATCACTGAGAAGTCCACCTAAAATCTCTTATCTTACATCTGTCTAAACTATTTCCTCCCAACAATCAGGTTTGGATGTTCCACAAACGTTTCATGAGACACTAGACAAAGCCAGCATCATCTCAAGTTATTTTTCTTGCTGATACATTTTGTAACAGAGATACCATGGGCTTATAAGACTTTTTAGGAAACCTAGTTAGAATAAAAGTGTTATACTTAATGCTGATAAAACTGGAGACATGCCTGCACTCATTAATCCAACAGACTTAAACTTTTAAACTTAAAAAAAAAAGCTTTTTTAAGCTTTTATTTACTGAAAATTATTCTACACCATGTAAACTTGAAGAACATTTGTGTCAGTTTCTGTTATTTGTTGACGTTTAGAATATTTACTTTGATAAACATCTATTTGTGTTTAAACCACTTATACGGAACTCTTCACACATCAATTTTGGCAGTGCTGTCTATAAGTAGAAACATATAGATTATGTTATTCATTTACAGACATATGTAAACATAGACTCAGAGATCTGAAAGTTTTTGTTCTAAAAGTTTAGACAGGAGATGGCTATCATTTTGCAGAATTCACTAGCTTATAAATGAACAGTTCAATAAGTTAACTGATCTCTGTAGAGAAAACACTTTTAATTTGTATTTGTCCTTCACAAGTGATTTTATAGAAGCTGTGGGCAAGACAGTCTTTGTAACAACTGGTATTAAAAACAAAGCAAAACAAAACTCTTTTATCTCTCTTCAGTCTTAGGTGAAGGTGGCTATAGTTTTAGATACTTCCTGGAGGGTATTCATTGAAAAGACCTGAAAAGATTTGCAACTTCAAGGGACAGAGGGGAAAAAAAAATTGCAAGTTTCCTTCTAGTCATTTTGGAGTATATTTGTATATTATCAAAAATCTGGAATAATTACTATGTAAATTCTCCCTTCTTAAGTGCAGGACAATTGTAACTTCAGTGTTCTGGTTTGTTTTTGTTTTTGTTTTTGCAATATCTACAAATGTCTGAAGGTGAATAAGAAAGGATTTGAGCACTTTCTTGATGGTACAGTGGTTAAGACTCCATGCTTCCAATGCAGGGGTCGTGGGTTCGATCCCTGGTTGGAGAAGTTCCACATGCCAGGTGATGCAGACAAGGGCGGGGGGAGAGATTTCAGTGGACTCTGAGTTGTTTTCAGAGTTATGCTTTTGTTGCAAATCAAGAATTGCTCATTTCTACTCTTTTTCTCTTGCATTCCTGTGAGCTCTCTTCAAAGAATCCTGTAGCTGCTTTCATTATAATGCTTAGCATTAGACTAGCCCACTCAACCACACTGTTTTGAATTCTGCCTTTCAAATCAGGGAGGAAATTTTCTCTAAGGCAGAAATTAAAAGAGTTCTATGTTCCAGAGCTTCGGGGTTTAGTGCAGTAGGCCTTTGAAAGGACCGTATGACGCGTTCAACAAAGGTGTTCACGTGTTCTTCTCTCTGAGTGCACAATTTAACTTGAGACCAGTCTGCCGCAGGAGGGGAACGCCTGTGCTAATGTTCCTATCAGCGCCCCAGAGCCAGCCTCCATCTGCGCCATTTCCTGGCCATTTGCTGGAGGGCCTGGGAGAATTTCTGGCCATCTATTTCTTCTGTGAGGGAGGCTGTCAATGGCTCTTAAGCTTTCTTTTTCCTCTCTCTTAAATTTACGGGATCCTCTAAAAGTGGAAGGAAAAGGGCTTTGTAATTTACAAGATCTGCTGCACTCCGGGGAATGTGCCTTCTTTGGGTGGGGCTCTATGATCCATCCACGACGGACACTGTAGAGAAGGGCCTGGAGCTAGCAGAGCCTGGTGGAAACGCCCGGTAATGGAGCCCCCTGTCCCTCCTGGGTGCGTCTGCCCAACCCACTCCCTGTGTTTCAGCATTTACATGAATGACTTGTATAGCCTGGATCTGGAGATCCGGCTGGTGTGTCTTTGCAAAATCTCCTAAGGAAAGGGCAGTTAAAACAGGCAGCTGAATGCGCGCAGGCTTTCTCTAGTTGCGATGAGCGGGGGCTACTCTTCGTTGCGGGTGCGGGCTTCTCACTGCGGTGGCTTCTCTTGTCGCAGAGTGCAGGCTTTAGGGAGTTTGGGCTCAACAATTGGTGCCGCATGGGCTTAGTTGCTCTGCAACATGTGGGGTCTCCCAGACCAGGCATCAAAAGCGTCCCCTGCATTTACAGGTGGACGCTTAACCCTTGGACCCCCAGGGAAGTCCCGTCACCTGATTTTTAGACTGAGGACTGCTGGCCCAGGGAACACCTGTGCATACAGCAGGCTACGCTTGTGTTCTCCTGGGTGGTTTTTCCCCGTGTAACAACTGATACCACAGGCGGAGACCAAGGGAAAACATTGACTGTCTCTGGGAGGAAAGTGATGGTGACAAGAGTATTCATGACATTCTTGACCAGCATCACTGGAACCCAGGAATCCGTTCACTCGGACATTCTCTTCTGCTAATTTCAGTTTAGAAAAAGGACAGGGCCTGTGCCACTCTTGCTTCCACCGGGCCCTGCAGGCAGAGATCCAGGAGATGGAGCTGGTCAGAATTCTTACCTTCTGCCCAGACTTGTTGAGGGGTCCAGGGCTCTCAGATGCAGTGTCCTTA
Organism: Nanger dama; assembly: GCA_917880005.1. NCBI lineage: Eukaryota > Metazoa > Chordata > Mammalia > Artiodactyla > Bovidae > Nanger > Nanger dama. The sequence goes on along the minus strand of CAKJTW010000019.1, from coordinate 36,984,694 downwards.
GAGGGAACAGGGTCTTGCCCATGAGGAGCCCTGTCTTGATGCCCATACTGTAGGAGAGGAAAACCTTTCCTTTCTTCCCTTCCCGGATCTTGAATATCCTAATAATTCTCCAGGAGATCTTCTCCAGGGTATCTTGCTGACCCAGAGATCGAACCCAGGTCTCCCACATTGCAGGCAGACTCTCTACCATCTGAGCCATAGGGGAAGCCCATCCTAATAATTAATTGACCCTATAAACAGATTAATTAGAGAAAAAAATTTAGCTTCATACCTATGGCTGCTCCTAGGGGCTTTCCTGGTGACACAGATGGTAAAGAATCTGCCTGTAATGCAGGAGAATCAGGTTCGATCCCTGGGTCGGGAAGGTCCCCCTGGAGAAGGGCATGGCAACCCACCCCAGTATTCTTGCCTGGAGCATCCCCATGGACAGAGGAGCCTGGCAGGCTACAGTCCGTGGGGTCATGAAGAATCGGACATGACTGAGTGATCAACATGGGTGCTCATAAATATGTGAGTTTCAAAGACCTTACCAAAGCAGGCAGCTTTCATAACTTTTAGGCAAAACAAACAAACAAACAAAAAAAAAACAAAAAAACCACGTTTGTGAAGAACGGACAAGTTGAAGAAGTCTGGGCTTGGGGTGTAAGTTACTGAGGTCATGAGGAGGTTTGTTGACACAGCTTTCTTGACCCTGAATTCTGTGTCTCTGGTAACAAGGATGCTGTCTACCCTCCTGGTCCACGGAGGGTGCCTTTCACATGGGAGACTTATGAGCTTTCAGGGGACAAGGGAAGATCGCTGGCTGCTTCTTAAGGAACTTTAATTCAAGTAATCAGTATGCTAAAGTGGCACGCTTTGGGATGGCTGATTCTGCTCCTCTTCAGTATATAATGTACAGGATAATAGGCAATGAATATAGATAAAGATAATGAAATTTTAAATTGCAACTCTAATAAGCATTTTTCACCCCTAACTAAGTGACAGCTCCTTACATATTTTTATCTCACTTAATGCTAACACTGGGGCTTCCCCAGTGACTCAGAAGTAAAGAAGCCACCTGCCAATGCAGGAGACATAGGTTCGATCCCTGGAAGATTCTGGAAGATCTCCTGCAGAAGGAAATGGCAACGCACATCCAGTATTCTTGCCTGGAGAATTCCATGGTCAGAGGAGTCCATGGGGTCGCAGAGTAGGACACGACTTAACGACCAAAGAACAAAAATAAGAGAAAAATATGGTGGCTCTATAGGAGGAAATAAAAACTCCCCATGGGACATGCATGTTCCAGCTCTGGCTCCTCTCTTAGTTGACCTTGAACCAGTGGACTTCTCTGAGTATCTTATCAGACCGGCATAGTGCCTGCTCTAGCGCCCTCTAGGGGCCATTTTAAGGCAAAGCATAAAAGCAAGCATCAATAACGACTCCCCAGCAGCAACCGAAAGAAGGCTGTAGACGGGAAGATAATCTCCACAGCAGACACACTATTCAAGCAGAAGACCCAGTGTCTTTCTGAAAGGGACCTGACCGGCTACCAAGCTGCTGGCTGACAGGAAGGGTGTAAACTCGCCTGTCTGCATCCTGAGTTCCTCGTCTTCTGTAAAGTTGCCTCACTGGAGTGCTCTAAACTTCAATTTGATAATTGCATCCTCAGATCCCTTAATGAAGGTGCCTATCAAAATATAAATAATTACCCAGTAATTTTGTATTTGCAAATTCTGTGCTAGCTGTTTATGCTTCACGTGGTTCAGATCGGAAGTTCGCTGCGTGCGAGCGGGCGTGCTAAGTTGCTTCAGTCGTGTCTGACTCTTTGCGACCCCACGGACTGCAGCCCACCAGGCTCCTCTGTCCATTGGGTTTTCCAAGGAAGAATACTGGAGTGGGTTGCCATGCCCTTCTCCAGGAAATCTTCCTGACCCAGGGATCGAACCCACGTCTCCTGCATTGGCAGGTGGGTTCTTTAACACTAGTGCCACCTGGGAAACCCAGGGACCCTCTCTTTCCTAAGTCAGGGGAATTTCCAGAGCTCACAGAGTGGTTGATGTCCATAGCACAGTTCTCCACCCAAGGCATCTGGTTTCACCTTCAGTCACACTCAACACTGACCTCTGTCGTTTTCTCACGCTATTTATAACTACCAGGGAGGCTGACTTCTTGTTTTGGTGCTAGTGATGCAGCATCTATTCTCCTCAGAAGTGCATCCCTGGAACTTTCAAGTCCAGTGGCAATCCGTGAACAGCACTGGGATCGCTGTAAACACTTTCTTCCTCCTCATCAATTGTGTTCTTTGGACAGCATCCACTTTAGTTCATGGAAGGCACCCCCCACCAGCCGGTTACCTCTCTTCATCTTCCCTCTAGTTCCTATTTTGGCTGCATCTGTTTATTATTCACAGAAGCCCAGCCCCAGAAGTGCAGGGGATCATGTGGGTTTAGTCACTTAGTCATGTCTGACTCCTGCGACCCCATGGACTGTGGCCCGCCAGGCTCCTCTGTCTGTGATATTTCCCAGGCAAGCCTACTGGAGTGGGTTGCCATTCCCTTCTCCAGAGGATCTTCCTGATATAAGGATCGAACACAGGTCTCCTGCCTTGCAGGTGGATTCTGTACCACTGAACCACCAAGGAAACCCCAGGGAAGCTAGGGATTATCCAGTGGGCCAAAAGCAAAAAATGAACCCCACCAAAAAAACCTTTTGCTGGGATGCTTCTCTGACTGTACAGCTATAGAGAGGATGTGTTTGGATGCTAGGTCTTGATATGAATGCAAAGAGAAGCAACAGAGCCGACAGAAGCCAGGAGACAAATCCTGGGCTTCCGGGGATGGTATTTTTCTTTTCAATCCTGTTTTTAAGCAGACTTGTTAAGAGTTTGCAGCTGACAGCTCCTCCAGAAGTATTATTCTTAAAAGCGGCACTGAAATTATTCACCTCATGTAAAAACAAGTGCGATTTACATCTAATATGGGTAATTACTTTTACAGTTAATTAAAAGCGCTCTCATTAAACTCCTGCTGTGATGCCAATGCATAACTGTTATTTGCAAATAGACCCTGGGTTTGAGCTCACCTCTGTGACATATTGCTCCTACCTGAGAGGGGGCTGCCTTCCACGGTATCAAATTTAATTGTGCTGAGCCAGCAGCCCTGTGTTGCCAAGCTTCTGCCAACTTGCCCTCCTCCCCTGATAACCGAGCTGGAAAGAGAATAGAATGAAGAGAACAAAGTAGTTTGTGGGGCTGAAGGTGTAATTCTCAAAGAAGTTGAGTTCCAAGATGAATTCCCTCCTATCTTTATTTGCATAAGAACTAGGTTTGCCAATATTGCTGTGGTCTTTGCTGCTGCCCCCAAAAGAAATCCACCCCCCCTTAAAATTCCTCCAAATGTTTATAATAGTACCATTGATTTCTGACCTAGCTACTGTCTTGGTTCAATGGATTTATGTTGAGATCTTAGTTTACATGCACTTCTGCCATTTGTATTATTTCAAGAGAAATAGCTCTTAAATTCTCAGTCTTCTTCAAGCTTAAATGGAAGTCTTAGTGCTTTCAGAATATCCTGTACCTGGAAACACAGAACCTTAAACACATATTAATAAAACGCCTCCTCAAATTATCACATTCCTGGCAAGTAATTAAGGCTTATTAATTAAAGCACATAGTCATTTGAGGCTTAAGTTTTGAGGGAGCAGAGATTGTGATATTTCAAGACGTTTACAGACCCAATGAATTTGATGTTCCGGTATAGTGCTTGGCGCTTTTGATATTTTGCATGGCTATTTGCTGCCATCTGCTGGCCATAGCTGATATTGCAGGGGGCTGAGTAAATTTGTGAATGGAGATGTTAAGAAGCGGGTACACTATGTCGGTATGAATGTTGTGTGCTGATCTTCTTGTGAACGTTGTGTACTGATCTTCATGTATTCCAGTGGCCTTGTCTGAGTCTTAGTCCTTGGAGTTGAGTGAATACAGATTGAGGAGTTCGACTGAAAGAAACACATGATATCTTCCTTGCACCAACTCTAGTTGCAAGACACTCAATTTTTTTCTTCCTTTCTTTTTTTTAAGTAGGGCAGAATCTTCTTTAAATAAGGCAATTAAATTTAGAACATTGATTTAAATATTTGGATTCCAGGACAGTATATGTTATTGAGGCAAGTCTAAAATACATAGCTGGTAGACCAGATGGATTTCAACCCCTCTTATCTCAAATCATCAAAGCCAATTCCCCACTCTCTGTCTCTTTATACTGCATTTTTTTTCTCTTCTGCAAAATGGAAACATTGAGCCCGTGGTCCTTATCACTTATAGTTACTTTCAAAGTCTGAGTCTTTGTGGAGGTCAAAACAATTAAAGACTCAGGTTGCAATAAATCACCAATAATGTTCTAAATGCTAGATGCTAAACTCATAACTGGTTGGCGTCTTTTAAACTAGAAATAATTGTAATGTTCAGAACAGCAAGTGTCCAAGCTCTTGGGAAAATGATGCTATTTGGAAGGAAACCATTTATAATTAAAAGGGAAGAGAATATACCATGCCCAAATTTGTTTCCTTGCCAGAAGGATTATTGCTGTTCAGTTGCTAAGTCATGTACGACTATTTGCGACCCTATGGACTGCAGCATACCAGGCTTCCCTGTCCTTCACTATCTCCCAGAGTTTGCTCAAATTCGTGTCCACTGAGTTGGTGATGCCACCCAACCATCTCATCCTCTGGTGCCCGCTTCTCCCCTTGCCTTCAATCTTTCCCAGCATCAGAGTCTTTTCCAGTGAGTCAGCTCTTCACATTAGGTGGCCAAAGTGTTGGAGGATTATTGGGGGATGGTTATTTTTGAGAAGCTGCAGATACTGGAGTATCTCTGAAAACAGCAGAAGCTGGCTTTTTGAGAGAGAGATTTGTATTTTGAGAGAAAAAGAAAAATCTCCACTTGTAAAGATATCTCCATCTCCACAGAAGGAGGACTCGAAGTCGCTAGAAACCCTTGCCAGGGAGAAGGCAAGAGCTTAGGTCTCCATCTCAGCCACACCTTTGTTTACTGTGCTTTCCAGATAACCAGCATCCCAACCCTAAGGCCTGTTTATCTTTGGCTGAAGATGGTCCTTCAGGGGATGTATGGGCCATTTCTGGCAGTTACTTTTCCTGGGTCTCTCCCCCATGTACAGGAGGCAAACAGGAAAAAAGCCTTCTAGTAAACCCTCCACGTGCGAACAAGTTCCATTCCCAGAGTGCATTTATAAGCCCAATTTGTCTGTAAGTCTAAAGTTAGCCTAGGTGCTCAACTGACATCCAGCTTTGTAGAACCATAATAGTTTAGAGTGGTGTATAGTTGTCATATAAATGCTACGTTAAAAAAAAAAATAATAATAAAGAAAACAGTATAGGATCTTGAGAAGCACCGTAGTCCAGTACAGCAGCTGGCATACAGGGGCCAGTGTGGAGTGAACAGGCCAGAAGGAGCGGGGAGGAGAGGGGCTGGGAGATGGCGGAGCTGGAGGACCGTCAGGAACACGGGACGGAGGGCGAGCTGTGGTTTCACTCACACTTTTTAATGTGAGTGGCATGGCCTCTGGTTCCTCGCTGGGTTCAACTCCATCTACCCCCTTGAAGAAAACAATTCGGTGAGGTCTGGGCAGTGGGTCTGTTTTTCTCCCCCGTAGATGACACGGTAGCTGTGGGCTGCCTTCTGGATGGCCTCCGCAGCCTTCGTGCACCCTTCTACCTTCAGGTCCTTAGCTGCAAACCCTAACAGTGCCCGCTCAAATAAAGGAAAAACCCGTATGTTTCCTGCACCCTGACCCTCTTGCGGGTCTGCAGTTCGATCCTCCTTCTTGTTGCTCTCGGTCGTTTCTCTGGGCCTCTGATTCTTGGCGCTTGTTTGCAGTACCAGCTCCATCTCCGCTGCTTTCTGGACATCCTGGGTGGGAAACAAAGATCATATACGACTGTGCTCTATACAGTACAAGGCACTGAAGTACACAAAGACACACTGCTTGCGGAGGATGACGCACATGACAGTGTACACTGAACACGCGAACTACCTCACGTGACTGGTCATGAGCACACATGTTCCCTTCAGTTCGCTCGTCTCTAGGGGAAGGCTCGTCTGTAGGGGACTCACTGTGTTTCTTTTCCTCTCGTCATCTGTCTTTGTTACTGGGAGTTTCAGCCAAGATCCTAGGAAGGTAGAGGGAAAAATTATTGCCCCTCCTCCTCCCGTAAGGTTGATTCAGAATTTTAAATGCACTTTTGAATTCTTTTTGGAATAGAATGATGTAATCCATTGCTTCTCGGTGTTCTAAACTGTCTGGCCATAGCATTTATTTTCTGTTTGAGAAGAAAGAACAAAACACTTGGATTTCTTCCGTTCATAAGAGCAGTTGATCATAAGCCCTGTTTAGACTTGTCAGCTGAGTCTTTGGATGTGTTTCCCTCGGCTCCCAAGAGATGACTTGAGCTGCAGGTATTTCCCTTAAAAACTCTGGGACTTTGTATCCAAGTCCAGGAGAACAATGGTGTGTCAAAGATATATTAGCCTTACTTAACCCTTACATGGACTTCCCAAGTGGCTCATTGGCAAAGAAACCGCCTGCCAATGCGGGAAATGTAAGAGATGTGGATCCTGGGTCAGGATCCCCTGGAGAAGGAAATGGCAGACTGCTCCAGTGTTCTTGCCTGGAGAGTCCCATGGACAGAGAAGCCTGGCGGGGCTGCAGTCTACCGGGTGGCAGAGAGTCATCACTGCCTACCGACTAGACGACAACAGCTCTTATGTAAGATATAAAGGCCCTGCTCTTTTCTTTCCATTGCCCTTCCAGCATTAAGAACTGAGATCATCCATTTTTAGGACAGTTCCAGGGGCTGGACTCTGAAAACACAGGGGATCCTGGGCGTAACAGCTCTTGAGAGTGAAAGCGATCCCCAGGATTGTTGATGTTTAGACTCCTCTGGCTGTGGGATTCTCCAGGCAAGGGTACTGGAGTGGGTTGCCATGCCCTGATCTTCCTGACCTAGGGATCGAACCCTCATCTCACGTCTCCTACCATTCTTTACCACTAACGCCACCTGGGGTGCTCCGTACAGGCTCCTAGCTTCTAAGTCTCCCGAGGCCTCCAGAATCTCCCTGGCCGGTGTGTCTCTCCACCTGCTCCTGGAGACCTTTGCCTTCAGGCTCTTCGGAGCCCGGCGTGATGCTGATCCGCGAAGCAGCACGATGATGCTCCTGCACGGCGCACAGAAATAACCCTGACCTACAAAAATCGTCAGAAAGAACTGGCACGAGAAACGCAGACGAAAAGAAATCTCTCTCGGGAGACGAAACAGCTTCTGAAAAGAATAGATACGCACATGCTTTGATGTCTGAAAGCCAGAGGAACTCAGAAGCCTCTAGAGAGAAAACTTTAAAAATAGAACTGTTTTTGAAGTTCTCAGGGACTCCACTCAGAACCGGGTCTCCCAAAGACATTCGGCGAAGGCCACTGACGATAGCTAGCGAGTCTTGATGGCTTGCCGGCAGCTGAGACCGTGGCCGATATGCCTCACAACAAGGGAGGCAGCTCTCATTATTATTATTACCTTTATTTTACAGGCAGAGAAACTGAGGCGCTGCTGGGGGAGCCCAGTGATATGGATCTGAGCTTCGTGATTCCATAGCATATGTGGGTTTCCATCTACTTTGGCAGTTCATCATCGTTCAGGGTTTCCCAGGTACCGCAAGAAGCATGGCTGACTCCTCTAGGGAAGTTGATTGTTGGTGATGAGTGTAGGGCTACAGATTCATACTTAACACTTGAGCACTTGATCTGTTCCCCCAAGCGAAGCCATCCAACAAAGTACTTCCTCGACTCCTCCGGCTTGGAAAAGGTCAGGTCGAAGCCCGCGGTCTGCAGACACCCACTCTCCATGGAGCGATCCGAACCATAATTTGTTCCTGCCAAAGTGACATTTTTCCAATTTGAGTCCCACATTGTTCAGAAGCAAGAGCATGTCCCCTGGGGCGCCTCCCGCATTGTTCTGCAGCAGATGACAAACCAACAGTATCATCTAAATAAAAATTCCAGCGTGGGCTTAAGTAAATTAATCCTGACAAGAATAAATTGAATAATCTTCGGGAAATGGCAAGAGCTTGGATCTTGCCATGTGGCTTTTATCTGTCCCTGGCGTGGGTCCTTAGTGGCAGATTAAAAAAAAAAAAAAAATTGCCTTGGGTTTATTGATTTTGTTCCTTAGTTGAGTAACTCCTGCCATTTCTGTGTGGGTAAATCAAAATCATATATGGATTCATCCTTGCAAACTCATCATATTTTCATTTGAGGAAGAAAAGAAAATGCATGCTTCCCCTGGTCAGAATGGCATCAAACAGGCAGGGGAGTGCTTTTGCCTGCCTGTTTTCTAGATGATATCTCTGAGGTTTAAACAATCTACACTTTCATCTCTCCCATACCAAACTAATCTCTACTTTCTCTTCATGTTCCTTAGAGTAGGGTCCTAACCTCCAGTATCTAATGCCTGGTGATCTGAGTTGCAGCTAATGTCATAATAACAGAAATAAATGCAATACCCTCGAATCATCCTGAAACCATTCTTCCTCACCCCCCATCCTGGGAAACATTGTCTTCCATGAAACCTGTTCCTGGTGCAAAAATGGTAGGGGCCACTGCCTTAGAGGATGACTTCAAAGAGAATTCTGAGTGGGAAGCAGGGCACTCCTCTGCCTGCAAGTTCAGTCGACCTCAGCTGCTAAATTGAGAGTCAGAGTGGGAAAAGTGTGACTCCATGTCCTCCGACTGTGCTTCTCAGATCGTCCGGGGTATCTCACTGTCTTAATCTGACTGGTGGTTAAACAGCTGAAATTTATTTTGCTAAAGATCTGGAGGCTGAAGGTCTCAGAGCAGGGTGTCAGTATAGTCAGGTTCTGGTGGGCGCTCTCTTCCTGACAAGCAGATGACATCTTCTCTCTGTCCATGTGTTGCCTCTTTTTGGTTCACGAGTGCAGGAAGGTCAGAGGCGCTCTCTCACGTCTTCCCTCTGGTGCCTCTTCTTGCCGGTATTGCCAGTAAGTCATGTCCGACTCGTTGTGACCCCATGGACGGCAACAGGCTAGGCTTCCCTGTCCTTCACTATCTCCCAGAGTTTTCTCAAACTCACGTCCATTGAGTCGGTGATGCCATCCAACCATCTCATCCTCTGCCACCCCCCTTCTCCTCCTGCCCTCAATCTTTCCCAGCATCAGGGTCTTTTCCAGGAGTCAGCTCTTCACATCCGGTGGCCAAAGTATTGAAGCTTGAGTGTCTCTTCTTATAAAGGCACTAATCCTATTAAATCAGGATCCCATCCTTACAATTTCATTGAATCTTAATTATGTTTTTAGAGGCCCATCTCTAAAGACAGCCAACATGGGGTTCAAGGGCTTCAAACTATGCATTTGGGAGATACAACCATTATGTCCACAGCACTTTTTAAAATGTGAGTTCTGATTCAAGATCTCTGTGTAAGTATGTGTGTGTGTGTGTGCATGTGTGTATGTAATACAATATGCAATGTATATAATGTACAATGTATATAATATAATGTGTATATCATAGAATACAATGTATATAATGCAATGGAACTCAGCCATAAAAAGAAAAAGATAATGTCATTTGCAGCAATAAAGGACAGAAATGGTATGGCCATACAGAAGCAGAAGATATTAAGAAGAGGTAGTAAGAATACACAGAAGAACTGTACAAACAAGATCTTCATGAACCAGATAACCATGATGGTGTGATCACTCACCCAGCGTCAGACATCCTGGAATGTGAAGTCAAGTGGGCCTTAGGAAGCATCACTACAAACAAAGCTAGTGGAGGTGATGGAATTCCAGCTGAGCTATTTCAAATCCTAAAAGATGATGCTGTTAAAATGCTACACTCAATATGCCAGCATATTTGCAAAACTCAGCACTGGCCACAGGACTGGAAAAGGTCATTTTTTTCCAATCCCAAAGAAAGGCAATGCCAAAGAATGTTCAGACTACCACACAATTGCACTCATCTCACATGCTAGTAAAGTTATTCTCAAAATTCTCCAATTCAGGCATCAACAGTACATGAAACATGAACTTCCAGATGTTCAAGCTAGATTTAGAAAAGGCAGAGGAACCAGAGGTCAAATTGTCAACATCCACTAGATCATCAAAAAAGCGAGAGAGTTCCAGAAAAATATCTCCTTCTGCTTTATTGACTATGCCAAATTCTTTGACTGTGTGGTTAGCAGACCAACTTACCTGCCTCCTGAGAAATCTGTATGCAGGTCAGGAAGCAACAGTTAGAACTGGACATGGAACAACAGACTGGTTCCAAGTTGGGAAAGGAGTATGTCAAGGCTATGTATTGGCATCCTGCTTATTTAACCTATATGAAGGGTACATTTCACATTTCATGTGAAATGCTGGACTGGATGAAGCACAAGCTGGAATCAAGATTGCTGGGAGAAATATCAACAACCTCAGATATGCAGATAAAACCACCCTTGTGGCAGAAAGTGAAGAACTTAAGAGCCTCTTGATGAAAGTGAAACAGGAGAATGAAAAAGTTGGCTTACAGCTCAACATTCAGAAAACTAAGATCATGGCATCCGCTCCCATTACTTCATGGCAAATAGATGGGGGAAACAATGGAAACAATGAGAGACTTTATTTCAGGGGGCTCCAAAATCACTGCAGATGGTGATTGCAGCCATGAAATTAAAAGACACTTGCTCCTTGGAAGAAAAGTTATGGTCAACCTAGACAGCGTATTAAAAAGCAGAGACATTACTTTGCCAACAAAGGTCTGTCTAGTCAAAGCTATGGTTTTTCCAGTAGTCATGTATGGATGTGAGGGTTGGACCATAACGAAAGCTGAGCACTGAAGAATTGATGCTTTTGAACTGTGGTGTTGGAGAAGACTCTTGAGAGTCCCTTGGACTGCAATGAGATCCAACTAGTCCATCCTAAAGGAGATCAGTCCTGAATATTCACTCGAAGGACTGATGCTGAAGCTGAGGCTGAATCTCCAATAATTTGGCCACCTGATTTGAAGATCTGACTCATTGGAAAAGACCCTGATGGCTGGGAAAAATTGAAGGCTGCAGGAGAAGGGGACGACAGAGGGTGAGATTGTTGGATGGCATCACTGAGTCAATGGACATGAGTGTGAGAAAATTCCAGGAGATGGTGACGGAAATGGAAGCCTGGCGTGCTGCAGTCCTTGGGGTCTCAAAGAGTTGGACACGACTGAGCAACTGAAAAACAACAACAAGAAAAACAATACAAATGAATGTGTGCGCAAAACAGAAGCAGACTCACAGACATAGAAAGCAAGGCAGTGATTACCAAAGGGAAGCAGGAAAGCAGAGGGACAGATTAGACACACGGAATTAAGAGGTACATGTATCCAGTACAGAAGCACCAAGGATATATTGTATAGCCCAGGGAATTCCAGCCATTATCTTACTATAGTTTTTAATGGAGTACGATCTTGAAAAAAAGAATCACTAAATCACCATGCTGTACATCTGAAACTAATATAATATTATACATCAACTATAGTTAAGAAAAAATAAACACTAAGTAATCCTAACCTTGTTTCTTTTGGGGAAATTTAGAGGCAGGTGTGAAAAACACCCCACACAGTTCCTGGCACTAAAGGGACGTGCCTTCACTGCTCACAGGTTCTAGCCCACTTTGCTGGTAGCAGAACAGTCTGTTACAAAGAAAACAAAGTCCTCTCCCTGCGACACTGTCTGCTCTGGTTCCACTCTTGATTCACGTGGACCTAGCGTTTGCTGTGCTGGAGCCATCGCTATGGTGATAGCCTTGGACCTGCAGCCACAGTGTTCTCGTGACACATCAGCAGAACATCCCAACCCAAGAGGGAGAGAGTAAACAGGGCTATTGACTTCACTGATATCCAACAGGGGCGCTGTTGTTTGCAGATGCCTCCACAGCGCTGGCCCGCCCGGGAGTGCCCCTCCCGTGTCTCCGTTGCTAGCATCCTCAGACGGGAAACCTTGCAATAGTCCTTGAGCCCGTCTGCTCCTCGCCTCACACAGCCAGTCTTTGAGGACGCCTGTTGATCTGTCCACACTCTGACTGTGACTCCCTGCCTCCCCTGCCCCCCACTCCCCTTGCCATCACCATCACCTTCCACCTGAATTCCCACAGTAGCCCCCACACTTGTCTCACTTGGCACTTTTGGCCCCCAGCCGTCTCTTCTATTTAAAGAGCAGTCAGCTAAGGGCTTCTCTGCTGCTCCAGTGGTTGGGAGTCTGCCTTGCACCGCAGGGGACACTGGTTCAATCCCTGGTCTGGGAAGGCCCCCCAGAATGCAGGGCAACTAAGCCCATGAGCCGCGACTGCTGAAGCCTGTGCCTCTGGAGCTTTGGCTCTGCAACAAGGGAAGCCAGCACGGGGAGAAGGCCAAGCACAGCAACGAGGGAGCAGCCCCCTCTGGCCACAACCAGAGAAAAGCCTGCCTGCAGCAATGAAGACCCGGCATAGTCAACAATAAAAATAAATTAAAAAGCAGCTAATACCTGTTCTCTCTTCACAGCCTCTGAGTTGAAATGATGAGCCTTGGGCAAGGATGTGGAGAGACCAGAACCTTGCTCATTGCCTGCAGGAGAGTACGATGTTGCAGCCGCTGGGGAGTACCATATGGTGGCTCCTCAAAGACTTATGCCTGAAATTAGCCTGTAATTCAGCAGTTCAACTTTTGGACGTGTACACAGAAGGACTGAAAGCAGGGACTTGAACGGATGTGTGTACACCCATCTTCATAGCAGCACTGTTCATGATAACCGGAATGTGAAAATGGCCCAGTGACTACCCGGGGATGAGTGGATAGACAAAGCGTGGTCTTTCCTTGCAGTGCAATATAATCCAGCCTCAAAGAGGAAAGAAGTCCCGAGACATCCTACTGCATGGGTGAAGGCATGATGCTGAGCAAAATAAGACACAAGTGTGTCAGTCGCAGTCGTGTCCAACTCTTTGCCACCCTATGGACTGTAGCCCGCCAGGCTCCTCTGTCCGTGGGATTCTCCAGGCAAGAGTACTGGAGTGGGTTGCCGTGCCCTCCTCCAGGGGATTTTCCCCACCCAGGGATCAGATCAACATCTCCTCTATCTGCTGCATTGGCAGGTGCGGTGCTTACCGTTAGCACCATCTGGGAAACCCTCACACTAAGAACAAAAGTAACTCTGGGTGGTTGCTCACTGATGTCACCTCCCCCTATTTCCCTAACAGGCTTCCCTCCAGCCACAGAGGCCTCCCACCGCTTGACCTTCTCCGCCCCATTGCCCCCTTAGGGCCTTTGCACCTGTTCTCTCCTCTTCTGAGATACTCTTTCCCAAATGGCCAGAAGCATAGCTCATCCCTCAGCTGCCTTCAAGCCTTTACTTAGTTGCCAGCTCCCTTCAAATTTAAAGTCTTCCTCAGCATTTCCCAATCCCTAAGGCCAAGATCACTGCAGATGGTGACTGCAGCCATGAAATTAGAAGACGCTTACTCCTTGGAAGAAAAGTTATGACGAACTTAGATAGCATATTGAAAAGCAGACTCATTACTTTGCCGACTAAGGTCCGTCTAGTCAAGGCTATGGTTTTTCCAGTGGTCATGTATGGATGTGAGAGTTGGACTGTGAAGAAGGCTGAGTGCCGAAGAATTGATGCTTTTGAGCTGTGGTGTTGGAGAAGACTCTTGAGAGTCCCTTGGACTGCAAGGAGATCCAACCAGTCCATTCTGAAGGAGATCAGCCCTTGGATTTCTTTGGAAGGAATGATGCTGAAGCTGAAACTCTAGTACTTTGGCCACCTCATGCAAAGAGTTGACTCATTGGAAAAGACTTTGATGCTGGGAGGGATTGGGGGCAGGAGGAGAAGGGGACGACTGAGGATGAGATGGCTGGATGACATCACTGACTCGATGGACGTGAGTCTGAGTGAACTCTGGGGGTTGGTGATGGACAGGGAGGCCTGGCGTGCTGCGATTCATGGGGTCGCAAAGAGTCGGACACGACTGAGTGACTGAACTGAACTGAACTTAACTGAACATGCTCAGTTAGTAAGTTGTGTCTGACTCTTTGTGACCCCAAAAAGTAGCCCACCAGGCTCCTCTGTCCCTGGGATTTTTCAGGCAAGAGTGCTGGAGTGGGTTGCCATTTCCTCTTGCAGTGATCTTCCCGACTGAGGGATCAAATTCCATTCCCTTCTCCCGGCTTTATTTCCTTTCATGGAATGTCTCCTCTTCTAAGCATCAAACATTACTGATGTTTCCTTTTTGTTTTCTGTCTTTTCCAGCAAAATGTGAGCGTCACTAGGGCGGGGCCTTCCTGTGTTTTATATGTTAGGTCTTCCATGCCTAGAGCAAGACTTGGCAAGAAGAAGGGGCTGAATGTATATCTTTTGAATGAGAAATGAATATCACAATTGCTTGTGTGTGTATGTGCCGTTTTGTGTAACTTGGGAGTTCCTTGAGGGTTGAAACCATGTTTTCTCTTTTCATCTTTACATTCCAAAGCAACAAGAAAAATGCATAAGAAGTAAGTATGTGACAAATATGGATGAATAGAAGGATGATATTTAGATGGATGGATGGATGATGGATTGTGGATGGATGCATGATGGATGGATCATGGATGGATGAAGGGATGGTGGATGGATGGATAGATGACAGATGATGGGCCAGTTGGATGGATGGATGACTGGACAGATGGATGGATGGATGCATGCATGGATGGATGGATGGATGGAAGGAGGGCTTAAAACAGACAGTGATGACTTTGAGTTGAAGAAAGCTAGATTTGACAGTCCCAAATCTAGAATGGACAAGAGACTTTAATTCCCATAAGGGCAATCTCTGCTGATATATGGAAAGGTGTCTGAGGTGGGCGCATCATTTTCGAGCCATCCATTACTCTTTGCTGTGACTTGTGATCCATAGCTTTGCCTTCACCCCACATCTGCATGCAATAAAGCTTAGCTATGGCATCCATATGTCTCTAATGCAAACAGCAGGGCATATACTTCTAAAAAGCGCTATAAAGGGCAATGGCTCGAGAAACAACCGTCAGGAGCATGAGCTTTTTATTATTTTAAAGGGCATTTCAACGACACCGCTGAACGTTTTCTGACCATAAGTCTGACTCCTGTCCTCTCTCTCTTTCTTTTCTCCTCCTCTCAGGATATCAAAGCAGACTGCAATACTTGTGTGGAAATAGAGGACAGAAAGGTAAGTCTATATTTTTCATCCTTTCGGTTTCAAACAAAACAAGATTTCTGTGATTTAAACCTAAGTGTTGAAGGTATGCCTTGCTGGAAGACGGCTTGCAAAGGTGATTCACATGCTGGTTTTAGACACGTAAAACCAATCGCGTTTTTAAAATGTCTTTTTTTTCCTTTGCAATCTGAATTAGATCTGACAACTTCACTGAAGATTGCGTAATGTAATTACATGTTAAAAAAATTGTGCTGATTTTTGTTTTAGTCATCTGCTTCTTTTCAGAAAAATAGCTCATTTATCCTTAACTCATTTCACATTTTAGAGGAATATTTTGGCTGATCAGTATGTGTAATATGCCATATATGATATAGAATTATAGGACATTGCATATATAACAGAAGAAGGTATACTCTTAGGCTTTTTAGGGTGTGCCCCTGAAAATAAATATAACTGATTTACAGGTAAATATATATATATATATGTATCTGATCTATACATTTTGGCTTGAAAAAGAGCCTGTACTGATTCCTGTCGTGACATAGTCACATGAGCAGTGACTTTCTATGGTATAAACTTATTCTCGTGATGTTTTTTGGGGGCGTACAGGAAAGGGAGGTCATTTGCTTTGTATCTTAGAGTTTTTCCCCCATTTATCTTCTTGTTAGACTGTGTGGACCCGCTCAGGACAGGCGACCACTAGACAATTGTTCTTTCCTTTAATATTTTCGGTCTGCCTTTATTGACAAGAGTGCACAGAAGTTTCTGTGAAGGAGTGTGTCCAAGCAGACCAAATTTACCTTTAATGCCTTGGATTAAAACAAACAAAAGGTCAAATAACTGGATTGAGGGTCCATATCTCCTGGCTACTTTTGACACCGTTCTACAATTTTGAAAGATGTTTCTCTCTGCGACTGTACCATTATTGTTGAAGGCAGTTATTATTTCAAGCAGAGGTTTTCAGCCCTGATTTTGTGCTAGCTCAGTCATCCGCTGATTAATAGGGCAATGAGGACTTCTCAAAACAAAATTTGCTTTTAAATAGAAGGCAGGCACCATGCATCATCTTAAGGAGGGTTAATCTCCATACTTTGAAGCCAGCGATGACACCAGGCTTAAATCCGAGCCTGATGATCCGAGCTGAGTCCCAGTTGCGTCTTGTCTAGTTTGCAGGCAAAGGTGTTACAGTTCATATTGGCGTTCGCTACATGTTGACAAACTGGTGTGTCTGCCGTTGTGCATGTTGTGAGTTGGGCAAATGGAATTGAGGTGGAAGAGGTGTTCCCCGTCTTTTTAAAAATCTGTTCCCAGGGACTCTGCTCACCACATGAGAGTGTGTTTCCTGCCTGCTTCCGAAGTTCCGGATCGCTTCCTTGGGATTTATTTATTTAGCTGTTTATTTCGACCGGGCTGGGTCTTCCACTGCTGCGCCTGGGCTTTCTCTGGTTGTGGCCAGTGGGGGCTGCCGTCCTGTGCGGTACGGAGGCTTCTCACTGTGGTGGCTTCTCTCGTTGTGGAACAGGGGCTCCAGAGTGCAGACTCCGTAGCTGTAGGGCACGAGATTCGTTGCTCGGAAGCATGTGGAATCTTCTTGGATCAGGAATTGAACCTGTGTCCCTTGCATTGGCTGGCGGATTCTTACACCACTGGATCACCATGGAAGTCCTTCCCTTGGATGTTCGTGGAATTCATAAACGTGTTTCTGTCTAGTTTTTTTGGTTTGTTTCATTTTACTTTCTTTGCCAGTGGTGTTGGATTCCAGATTCCAGAAGGATGATGCTGTTGAAACAGCATCACCTCCGTCACCAGCAAGATAAGTGAACAAGCAGGATACTCTCTGGGCAGTGTAAGCTGGTCGCAACACTCCACTCTTCCACCCAAACCCATTTTGGCTCATGTTTCATGACGATAGTGCTCTCCCACATCTATGGGCGCTCTCTAGTGATGATTGGTGGGAAGAAGTCAGAGGTGATCATTCTGTACATAACTTCAGCTGTTTCCAAAGAAGAGTAACAGACTCATACACACACACTTAATTTCCGTGCTTTGTCACGGACAGTTGGGTTGAGTCGGGCACTTCAAATGAAGCCTCGTGTCTGGAGGGCTCGCCTGTTGTTTTCCAACCCTGACCACACGTGACTGACGGCTGAAAGAGAGGGGTCCGGCTGCTGGCCATTCTAAAGCCAATAAAAATGCAAGGTTGGTGGAAAGAAAGGTTTGCTTTATTTCACAGGGTGGCAGCTGGAGCGGTGTGGGTGAGGGTGGACGCATGCCCAGAGGCCAGCTCCTCCAGGATGATCAGTGGGCAGGACCTTTTAAAGGGGAGTTTGGGGGTCCGTATGCACAGAGGGGGAGATAAAGTTAGAACAGTACAGTCAGCTCTGACAGTCCTCTTGAAATGGGTCTGGCGGTGGTTGTGTCGTCTCGATTGTTTCAAATCCACTTAGTCTTCAGTTCCAGAATCAGCTTGCTCCCACGTCCTGGAGGCCAGTTCTCGAAATTACAGCGACTTTCATCATGGCTACACTCTGTTCATCATACAGTTAACGTTCTCCACCAGGTGGGGGTTTCAGTATCTGCAAAACAGCTCCCAGCTTATGACTCAGTGTTATCTTCTGCCCTTGAGAAGGAACTAAAGGTCCCTGACGCCGCTTAATGACTAAACTCACATTGTTTGGTCCTGTTTGACTGTTTTCCTTTGCTTCTGCCTTTTCTCACTTCTCTGATTAAACTTATTCTTTGACTGAAGTTGTTCTGCAGACAAAAAGTGGGTGGAGGACATGGGAGGGAGGGACCATAAGGCCCTGCTGTGTTACGTGATGACACGTGAATTCTCTGAACCTTTGACTGTATGCAACTGGTGGGGACTCCTAGCAACACACCCGCTGCCGTGCCTGCTTCCATTTTTTGCCGTCTTACACTCTCATGGCATTTTATTCCCTTTGTTCAAGAGAAGAACTGTCCTTTCTCTGGATGTCCTAATATGGTTGGAAGTGGGGTGAGATGCAGGATGTAATTCTGCCACTCAGGGGCCTGTCTCTCGGTGGGAAAGTCCTAATGAAATCTAGTTCCCCCGGAGGAGGGGTAGTGTTCCCACCCTTAGGAGAGAAGCGCCAGTCCCATCCCTCCGGCCAGAGACGGGGCGTGAGGTCACGGAGGCAGACGGCTGCCCTGGCGTCTAGGATGCTGTGTCTAGGATGGCGTTCGGGTACTCTGTCACCCCGATGTGTAATTATGAAATTGCACCATTGAAGTGATGACACTCTTTCCTGCATGAGCGTGCGTGTGTGCGTGTGTGTGTGCGTGTGTGTGTGCGCGCGCACACACACATCCCCCTCTATCCATTCTGAATGCTTCTGGCAAAATCAGTAATTTGATAAAGTGGAATTGAAGTGACAGGAGATGACAGAGGTGCCAAAATAATAAGTCAGCTGGTCTCTGAAGAGGCAGCCCCTTGGCCCCAGATGGAGTTTTACGAAATGCTGAGAGCTCTGGAGGAGACCTAGCAGTCTCCTTAAAGAGCTTAAAGTTTTCCTTAAAGCTCGATTGCCTTTAGTTGAGAAAGCTTAACGTGATACCCACTGGGCTAGATGGCTTCCCAGGAATTGCTTCCTTTTCTCTCGTTTCTCCCTTCTCTTTCACCTCCCTTCCTCCTTGACTGCCTCTCCTCCCTATATTCTATATACAGGGATATATTTGTGTGCTTCCATCTGTGTTTTCATCTGACATATTGTTGAGGATCTTCTCGACAAGAATTTTAGAAAACAGAAGATCTCACGCTTTCAGTAGGGTCTAGTAGGGTCCTGGGGCCTTCCAGGTGGCTCGGTGGTAACGAATCCACCCGTAATGCAGGAGATGGGTTGGATCCCTGGTCGGGAAGATCCCTTGGAGGAGGACATGGCAACCCACTCCAGTGTTCTTGCCTGGAGAATCCCACAGACAGAGGAGCCTGGCAGGCTGCAGCCCATAGGGTCACAGAGAGTCAGGCATGACTCAGCAACTGAGCATGTGTGCACAATAGGGTCCCTCCCCATCGAGCTCCTCCAGTTTCAGGCCTCTTCCCACTCTCCTCCACTCGGTAGGGCCGTTTCCCTTGAGATGAGTCATTTTCCCATCGAATCCTAGACCAGACAGAGTGATGGGAGATAATCGGTGAGTTTGAAGAGGTGGAGAGAGCCCTCATCTTAATGAAGAGCCATAAAACCACTCTTCCTGGTCTGCACGGTCTGGGCTCTATCTGAGTCTGTTGACAGAAGGAGAGAATATATATATATTTTTTGCTCTCCGTTTCTCAGTTTCCCTGTATCCTAGCCGCCTCTTTTCCATCAGCAGACGGTGAGCTAATTGTCTCTTGGAGAAGCCTGCCCGCTTGTTTATGGAGGGATTCATGGTGTGTACCGGAGTGTGATTTCATTTTCTGCTTCCCATTCACTTTCAAGCCCAGCCATGAGCAGCGCCCCTGAGTCTGGGCCCCGCACTTGGATGGCTTCCTGGCTGTTTCCTAAAAATCACCCAGAGGATGTCACAGGCAGATGTGAAAGTCTGGTAGCATTTTGTTTTTTTCTCTCTCTCTAAGTGGGAAGCAGAGCTCAAAAGGTCTCCTCCCACAGGCTAGGGCTACAGAGCTAATGCAGGTTTAGCCAAGGCGATGCCAGGTAACCCATTCCTCCGGGTGGCTGCCCAGCTTTGCAAAACCTTCTGTGTTTGACTTTACATGACCTGCGTTGCTTGTGAGAAACAGAGGCATTTAAGTTCACTTTTATTTGTGGTGTAAAATCCATCTGAATTTCAATACTATTATGAGGACTGAGGTCCAGGTGATGAGAACAGAAGCTGATGGATCAGTCAGGAGGAGAAACTGTCAGGAGAAGATGAGAGCCCATTTGTCAAAGGCTGTAAACACCGACAAGGCTTTCTCTCCTCACTTACCGCCTGGCCTGGTGTGGCTAAACAGTTTCCCATCTGATACAAAATTGCATGGGAGAAGTTTAAATGGTTTTCAAAGTTAAGGCAACTTTCAGATTGTGTCCAAGTGAAGCTGTGCTGTGTGACTGGTGATGCTCTGGTGAGTGCTGGGAGTTGGGAACATTTCCTGTATCAATACTTAATCTGGGTCAGGCATCCTTAAGTACCGCCAGATACTGACAACAGCTAGTGTATGAGGAACCATCGTCATTCCCGTTATACGAAGTGAAAACAGGGAAGCTCAGAGAGGTTGAAAGTTTTGCCCAAGATCACCCAAGCTACATCACAGGCTAGTATGTAAATTCAGAGATTCTTATTTCTGAAGCTGGATCCCTAGCCCTGAAGCCATGCCTCGAGCCATGCTGTGCCAAGTCACTTCCGTTGCATCTGCCTCTCTGACCGATGGGCTGGAGCCCGCCAGGCTCCTCTGTCCATGGGATTCTCCAGGCAAGAATCCTGCAGTGGGCTGCCATTCTCTTTCCAGGGGATCTTCCCAACCCAGAGATCAAACCTACATCTCTTATGTCTCCTGCATTGGCAAGTGAGTTCTTTACCCTTAGCATCACTCGGGAAGCTCCATATATTGCCTTACAGACTCACTAAAGGGAATTAAATGTGCAAAACGCGAGAATAGCCCTTTCCAACTGATGCATTTGTACCTGGGCTGGTATCTTCACCCATTTCCAGGTAAATAGCCCAGTTTTCAATCTGGGGCATCCTTTTGATGCCCGCATTTAGTTCTGAGTTATAGTGGAGATTTATCAAAGCCTCGTGAAGCCTAGCCTTCTGGAGTGCCCCTGGCACCTGGCCGTGGGAATACCAGGATTTCTTCTGGTCTTGCAGACAAGAGATAATGGCACCAGGATGCAGTTCTGGCTTCAGTTTCCAACAGACCTAGTGTGGTTCCTGGCTTTGGCTCTTCTCACGTCATCTATGCAAGCATTAAAAATTCTGTGCTCAAAGCCAGCGTTAACAGAGGACTCCCATTAAAACTATACATACGCTGGAGCTGGGACAATAAAAGTGCTAACTGCTCAGTTGTGTCTGACTCTTTGCGACCCATGGACTGTAGCCCGCCAGGCTCCTCTGTCCATGGGATTCCCCAGGCAAGAATCCTGCAGTGGGCTGCCATTTCCTCCTCCAGGGGATCTTCCCGACCCAGATCTCCTGCATTGTAGGCGGATTCTTTACCATCTTAACCAACAGAGAAACCCAAAGTTCTGGACTTTAATCCCAGTTTCTCACATAGCAACTCTGAGACCTGACCTTGAGAGCCTTTTGTACTTTAAATCAGTGTCCTTTTTTTTCCATCTGTAAACTGGAGATAATAAAATGCACTTGGAATGTTGATTTGAGGCAGTGACAAGGTAATACTGCAAAGTCGTGTGTATAGTGCCGGGCACAGAATGAGAACTCAGTCAACCGCACCTACTTTTCTCTTTTGGTTTTCCTAGGGTCCACACCCACAGACATTCTGTGTCACTTATAGTGAAACGTCTTTAAAACAATGAGCCCTCTGGAAAGTGTAATGGGGGCTCAGAGAAACGGGCAGCCCATAGGACCTAGTCGACCTTGGGAATGTTTTACAAAAGAAGAGATGCTTGGCTGAAGTCGGGAAATAACAGTCACCTATCTTCTGCATCCAGGCAGGAATCACATATTAGTGAAGTGAGACAGTTTATTGTAGGGGAATACAGTAAATCTCCTCCATAAAAGCAAGTTCCATTCCAAGAGTGAGTTCATAAGTCCAATTTATTTGTCAGTCCAACAAAGTTGGGCTTCCCTGATAGCTCAGTTGGTAAAGAATCTGCCTGCAATGCAGGAGACCCCGGTTTGATTCCTAGGTCAGGAAGATCCCCTGGAAAAGGGATAGGCTACCCACTCCAGTATTCTTAGGCTTCCCTTGTGGCTCAGCTAGTAAAGAATCTGCCTGCAATGCCAGAGACCTGGGCTCCATCCCTAGGTTGGGAAGATCCCCTAGAGAAGGCAAAGGCTACCCACTCCAGTATTTTGGCCTGGAGAATTCCATGGACTGTATAGTCCATGGAGTCTCAAAGAGTTGGACACTACTGAGCAACTTTCACTTCACTATTTCCAACAAAGTTAGCCTAAGTCCTCAACTAACATGATCAACTATATAGTACTGTACTGTTATAGGTTTATAATACTTTTCACACAAATAATACATAAGAAAACAAACACACAAAATAAGGAAACATTTTTAATCTTATATAATATCTTGAAAAATACAGTAGTCTAGTACAACAGCTGGCACACCAGGGCTGGAGTCGAGTGAACAAGCAAGAAAAGTTACTCCCTGGAGGAGGAGGTGGGTGGGAGATGGTAGAAGCTAAGGACCGTCAGCCACAAGAGATGGAGGGCAAGCTGCAGTTTCACTCACTCCTGACGCTGATGAAACACCCGTTTGCATCTTTGAAAGTCTGCAACTTGAAGGCCCCTATGTAGGGGGCTCACTGTATGAAGTGTTGGGCGGCCTTGAACTCAAGAGTAGGGCCCCCTGTGTGGGGCTGCTATTCAGGGAGGGCATATTCAGTGCTGCCTCTTTCTCAGCTGGTTTGGAAATCCGGATGTTAATAGAAACATCTTGTGCAAACTAGATAAAACATATATTCAGAAAAGAGTCATGAGACTTGCAAGGCTTGAAATGGACAAGTTGAGCCTCATGGATGAGGAAGAGGTCTGGTGTGTGTAATGCCCCTCCAGGGGCAGTGTCTGATGAAGGCTCTCTTGGCAGAGAGAGCAGCATAGAAGAAAACACAGAGGTGGAGGAGAAGGCGACGTGTGTAGGGGAGATCAGGGTCCAACGTGCATGTCCAAGAGTGGCCAGAAGGGAGGCTGGCACGGTGAGTAGGTGGAGCGTTACGGAGGGTGTTGGTTATTACACTGGTGCACTGGGGCTTTGCATCCATCTCCCTCCCAGTGAAAGAGAGAGTAAGGGAGGGCATGACCTTGCTGAATGGGGCCAGAATTATGTGGCACCAGGGAGGTAGTTGAAGACTTGGGTGGCTAATTCAGCCAAAGGGGGAGCCATGAGGGAGAAAGGAGAGAGAGGGGACAGAACACAGAGATGGACCCACAGAGACTGGCCCTGGCTGAGTGCAGGCGTGCAGGGAGATGAAGGCTTTGATTAGAACAAGCTCATGGCAGCCAGGACCCTGAAAAAAAAAACAGTGTGGCTGGGTGGTCTGCCAGGCGCCCTCCTTTAAAAGATGTTTGGTAGGGACTTCGCTGGTGGTCCAGTAGTTAAGACTTTGAGCTTTTCCAATGAAGGGAGCGTGAGTTCAATCCCTGGTTGGGGAACTAAGATCCCACATGCTGTGGGGTGCAGCCGCCCCCCCCCCCCCAAGAAACAGAAACAAACAAAAACCCATTAAAGATGTTTGACCAAGGAAGACCATGTTTCCTGAGGTCCAGCATCACCCAAGTGTGACATGCAGATTTCAGATGAGGGACGGTGGGGTCTGCAGACCCGATCACTTAGTGAAGGGGTGTCAGTTATTTCTCAGACCTTGGGTTTACATCAAGGAGACAGAGTTTGGAGCCTTATTTGTTTTGTGTTTGACCCAGCACATTTGCTATTCAACTTTTTAACCAAGAGACCAGTAACCCTTGACAAACAATTCTGCTGATGCCGTTTAGCTATAATTCAGTGACATTGTTTTACTTTTGAATGAGGGTTACATTCTTTCTCTGACAGAGGATCCTGCTCTGTCCTTTTATGTCAGTAAGCTATTTTTAAAAACAATCTACTTACAGTTTTTAAAAGTATTCTTTAATCTGTTAAGGACACAATGATTGAGTTCATTTAATGACAATCAGATGCATATAGGAAAAGTGTGCGTATGGATTACAAAGCAGGAGTTTAGAAAACCCACCGTTTTCTAATGGTGGGTTTGCAATCAAGGAAGAAGTTTGGGTTTGCATTTGGGATGTTTCAAACTCTACTTGCCTGCAAGGCTGACCAGAAATGGGCAAGAATGGAATTGGGGGTCCAGGCTGAAGTGCAGATAGAAGGGCATGAGTCTGAACTACTAGAGCCAGATAGGAGATGAAGAGAATGGTCTGGATTTGGGAGAGAGTTTGTCAACCCTACTCATGTGTTTTGGTGATTCTCAGCCACGGGTCATGGATGGCTTCACCCAGGAACATGTCAGAGTCTGCTCAGCTAAAGTCTCTATATACTACTGACTGCCATAAGGAGTAAAGGAGTTGATCAACATGGACAATAAATTAATCTCCTGGATTTCAGAGGCTTAGATAGATGCCAGTGAGGTTGAAAATGAACACAGAAGAGTCACCAGGGTTGGTTTTCGTTTAGCATTGCTACCTCACTGTGGGGGTGGGAGGGGATTAGTCCTCTGGGCTCTGACAAGCAGAACAAAGAGAGAGGGAAAGGCACTCTCCTTACCCAGAGGGGCTCTCCCAGAATGAGAAGCAGTCATGGAAGAGTTTCTCATTAAAGACGGAAATGAGATCCTCAAGGCAGAGAGGAGCAAAGCCTGCTACAGTGAGCACCATTTGGCGAGACTCACAGAATGTGTCTGGAGATTGGATTTCTTTTCTGCTCCAAACGTCCTTTGTTGAAGGCTGATGGCATGTATGCATTACATGGGAAGATACTCCAGGATGCCCCAAAGCTGTGGAAATGAACATTAAAGCATCCCCAGGGGTTGATAATTTGAGTTGCAATTGAAGAGGGACAAAAGGTAGAGACTCCTGGGTGGGGTGCAAAGATGGAGTTTTGTAGGAAGAAGCGTGGCAAGTCTTGAGAAGTGGATAGCGGTCTGTGGCTTGAGAGGGGGCTGGGAAGCAACCACGGGCCAGGCACTGGAAGCCTTAGACACACGGGGATGTTTGTCCTTTATCTAAGAATGATGTCTGTTGTATCTGGAAGGGGATCGGATGGTGTGAAAGGATCAGATGCAGAGAGACAGTGCCATGGCCCCGTGGGGGTCTCCTTGCTCACAGCTTATGCGTGACTGCTGAGACCTCTGCTGGTCAGCCCTGGCCGCGCTGGGCTCTGGCCAAGGAGTAGGGCTGTGTCCTCTGACACCAGCGAAGACTCGACCTCTGTGGCTTGGCCTTTCTCTTGTGCCGCCTCCTGCCTCTCATGCAGCATACTCAAGACTTGGAGTCTTTTTCAGATTATGAGCTCTTATTCCTCTTGGGCAAGGCTCTCTTTCCAAAAGAGTTTGCACCCACTCACCAGCTGTGGTTGGTTTGGCCAAACTTGGTGCTCACTCGTGTCCCCACCATCTCCCACCAAAGAATGGTGCCCTTCAGGGCAGGCATACTAACAGGGGTCAGCCGTTCACGGACTCCTGTGCTCAGCACGGATTTGTGGCCAAGATCTGGGTAAGACTTGGTGTGCCCACTAGAACACGCCTGGCCCTGTGTTGTTCTTGCTCTCTGCTGGAAACAACGGTTGAGTTAGATGTGGAGCCCGCCAACATCAGTTTTACTTAAACTTGGCCACCAGCCAAGAGAAGGGATGATAAACCTCCGTGTCTTTAGCTGTGTGTTCAGAACCTCACAAAGGAGAGGATGGAGATGAACTTAGAAGAGCCTCCTCCAAAAATGGTGGAGGGGGTGGCTGCCAAGAGTTCGTTTGCATTTTCGTTCACTTGTACATGATTTACTTCAAAAGACGATGTTGTAGTGACTGCGAAAGTGTAACAGAGGAGTTTTCTAGGTGATAGAACTGCTTTGAATTCTGATTTTCTGGTGATTTAATGAATCTATGTCTGTGTTAAAATCCAAGTAGCTGCACACCAAAATATGCCATGCTCCAAATTTTGCTGCGTGACAATTTTAAAATGGAGGAAATCTGGGGAAAGTGGAGTGATAAATAAGAAGAGAATGGCGCCATGGAGGGGAGTTTTGCAGAAAGAGCAAGGCACATGTTCTTCTGTTAGTTTAATGCCATGATTTTGAGCACTTTGCATTTCAGATCTTCTATTGGAATCCTCAGATTTGTGGGCAGTGGTTTCTATCATCTTTTATATGATAAACAGAATAGTGTCAAATAGAAATTATGATTGTACTTTATAAAAGATTTCTGGTATTGCTTCTCGGCCTTTTGGCTAAGTGTTAATCATTCAGCCATGTCCAACTCTTTGTGACCCCATGGTCTGTAGTGTGCCAGGCTTCTCTGTCCATGGGATCCTCCAGGCAAGAATACTGAAGTGGGTAGCCTTTCCCTTTTCCAAGGCATCTTCCTGACCCAAGGATCAAACCCGGGTCTCTTGAACTGCAGACAGATTCTTTACTGTCTGAGCCACCAGGAACTAAGATCAAGTGTAAAAGTTTGTGGTAAATGAACAAATTATCGCAGTAAAGAGATCGATCTTTTTCCTTTGTGAATTTAAAAAAATGATGTTGTAAGCACA
Organism: Nanger dama; assembly: GCA_917880005.1. Classification (NCBI taxonomy): domain Eukaryota; kingdom Metazoa; phylum Chordata; class Mammalia; order Artiodactyla; family Bovidae; genus Nanger; species Nanger dama. Next base: position 36,958,090 of record CAKJTW010000019.1, on the reverse strand, counting down.
AAAGAGTTTTGATATCAAACAGATCCTGGTTCTGCTCTTTGCTAGTTGTGAGATTTCAGAAAAGTTATCATAGCTTTCTCATCCACAGCCACACCCTTGGGAAAATGGTGATAGGTCATGCATGCTGTGTATGGATTATTATTGAGGACTCAATAATGAGAACAATATTAATATTAATATAATAATGTTAATCAGGACATCTTCCGTTGCATAATAGAAAATCAAGTTGAACCAGATTAAAGAGAAAGCAAAGATAGTCATTGGGTCCTATGACAGTCAAATTGGGCTCTCTTCTGGTGTTATTCGTCCTGGGATCTAAACTTCAAATGAGATTACCATGGAAAGAAAGAGCTTCTTTTCCAATAGTGTCAGTAAAGCCACTGAGAAACGCTTATTGGCTTCACACCAGTCTCTTAGCATATTGGGGTAGAGCAGACTAAGGCTTCCCTTGTGGCTCAGATGATAAAAAATTTCCTTGCAATGTGGGAGATCTGGGTTCAATCCCTGGATCAGGAAGATCCCCTGGAGAAGGGCCTGGCAACCCACTCCAGTATTCCTGCCTGGAGAATCCCAGGGACAAAGGAGCCTGTGGGCTACAGTCCATGGCGTCACACAGAGTCAGACACGCCTGAAGCGACTTAGCACACACCAGCACCAAGTCCCAGAGCTGCAGAGAACAGTCCTCTCCTTGTCCATCTCTCTCACCCTCAACCAGAAGTAGGATGGGCCCCCTCTGAATGACCTACATGGCCAAACGTAGAGTGAAGTTCCTAAAGGAAACCTAGACCTCTTTCCCAGAAGAGAAGATGGATAATCATTGCAACTAGCACACACAGAGCAGTGACTAAATATGCCAGACATGGTTTTTTGTGTCTTCTATTAATATGATTGGGTCCTTATAAAGATCCTTTAAGATACTGCCCCCATTTTACAGACAAGAAAACTGAGGGGAGGAGGAGGTGACTAATGCACCAGAGATCACCTAGGGAGACAGTGTAGGATGGGATTCACATCCAGGTGGTCTGCCTTGGATTCTTAACCATGAGGCTATGCTGCTGCTTCTAGGGCTGCTGTACAGGAGAGAAAACAAAAATTAAAAAAATTAAATTTAAAAAAAAAAGCAGACTTTGAATGCATCGCAGGCTCAGTGCCTGTCTCACACATAAATGAAGCTCTGGATATGAGAATTATTGTTCCGCAGCACTCAGTGGAACAGAAATAGCCCAGGCCAACGCCAACTGCATCAGATCGCACCTCTGCGTTTAATTCCCACTAATAACTCATCCTTCGGTCTCCTCTCGAGGTTCTCGATGGGTCTGCTCTGCAGTGATCAGAACGCTCGTGGTACCAGTCAGCGCCTCACTTCCCCACATGGCTGAGAGTTATTTTTGTCTGCAAGAGTTTCTCAACTCCAGGAGGGGCCTCTGTGCCTGCCTCTTAGATTCTATCTGCAGGTTAACTGATGCTTTCTCTTTTACTCAACTTTGAAAATGAGATGTTAGTCGTACTCTTTCATATATTTCAGAAAAATTTGAAAGTGGTGGTGGAGAGGGGTAGGCATGTAAAAATGGGAAGGGCTTCTCAAATGGATGTGGTGAGGAGTTAAGCCAGCCTCTGACGGGCTGGGAACCCGAATGACAGAGGACGGGCAGTGCTGGGCGTACCTCTCAGGAGCATTCTGGGCTGAGAAGTAACACAGCACCGTGAAAAGCTCGAGACGTGGATCAGGCTGTTTGATATATACCTTCTGGCTTCGGAAGTTTGTCTGAAGAATCGCAAGTATAATGCAGGGGCTGAGAGCTTTCACTTGGGATTCTCAAAGGGCTGGGTTTGAACCCCAGTTTGGCCACTTCCTGCTATCTAACCTCTCAGATGCTCAAGTTCTCAGCTCAACCAAGAGGATGTGAGAAACTGCTTTCTGAGGTGGTGGTGGAAATCAGTGAGTTAATTTGCGTAGAGGACTTAGCATCCTGGCTGGGTGCAGAATTCAGTGAAAGCAAGTTGGCCTTCTTTTGCATTTTTTTAAATTGGGGTGTGGTTGGTTTAGTGTGGTACAGCACAGTGGATCGGCTCTAAGTATACATATACCCTCTGCTTCTGAGGCCTCCCTCCCCGCCATGCCGCCTCTCTAGGTCATCACAGAATACTGAGCTGAGCTCTCTGCTGTGCAGCAGGTTCCTGCTAGCTCTCAGTTTTAGCCATGGTAGTGTAATAAGAGGGCTTCTCAGGTGGCTTGGTGGTAAAGAACCCGCCTGATAATGCAGGACTCACAGGAGATGCAGGTTCTATCTCTGGGTCAGGGAGATCCCCCCGCCTCCTGGAGAAGGACATGGCAGCCCACTCCAGTACTTTTACCTGCAGAATCCCATGGACAGAGGAGCTCAGCGGGCTACAGTCCATGGGGTCTCAGAGAGTCAGACATGACTGAGCGCACACCAGAACTGTAGTGTGTGTGTGTGTGTGAGTTCCAACCTTGTAGTCCACCCCTATGTACACATGCCCATTCTTCATGTCTGGCTCTCTTCCTGCTCTGCAGAAAGTCTCACAATACCGTTTTTCTAGATTCCACATATATGCATTAACATATGATGCTTGTTTTTCTGACTTACCTGTGTTCTGTGTGACAGTCTCTATGTCCCTCCATGCCTCTGCCTTTGGCACAGTTTCATTCCTTTTTATGGCTGAGTAATATTGCATTGTATAGGTGTGCCACATCTTATTGTTGCATTCTTAGATTGCTTTCCTCCTACTCTTCCTGTAATCTGTGTCTCAGTCTCCTAGATCTCTGGTAGGATCAGACAAGTTTCATCTACTGCTGCTGCTGCTGCTGCTAAGTTGCTTCAGTCTGTGTCCGACTCTGTGTGACCCCAGAGACGGCAGCCCATCAGGCTCCTCCATCCCTGGGATTCTCCAGGCAAGAACACTGGAGTGGGTTGCCATTTCCTTCTCCAGTACATGAAAATGAAAAGTGAAAGTGAAGTTGCTCAGTCGTGTCCGACTCTTTGCGACCCCACGGACTGCAGCCTACCAGGCTCCTCCACTCATGGGATTTTCCAGGCAAGAGTACTAGAGTGGGGTGCCACTGCCTTCTCCAAAGTTTCATCTAGGACCAGGTAAATAAATAGCCAAGCTAATGACAAAGCTTCATCTAGATACCAGCTCCCCCGTGGGTTTTCTGTATCCTGTAGGGATTTATCAATCTGGGTGAAAGTGCTTAGAGAAGAGTTGGAAAGCACAGTGAAAGGTGCACAGCCAACGATTGGAAACTTATTTAATCTCTGGTGTCGGCTGAGATTGATCGATAGTGGCCGCGTAGAATGCTGTTAATGAGGAGGAGTCTAAGTTGTAGGTTCTACCAGACAGAGTGCATGATTGATTAGTGATGCCTGAAAGAGTGAGAGTTACAGCACGTCACGTGTGCTGGGAGGAGGTGGTGCTTGGTGGGGAATGTGGCAGCTGATGAATGAAACATACACCATTGCTCTGTTTTTAAGCCCAAAGATGAAGAGAACATAGGAGCCTCATGCTTTTATGACTTTCACTACTTGGTCTTGTTTTTGAGCATGTCTCTCTCTCTTTTTATCTTATAGACTTGCAGTCCATGGAGGCTCAAACATTTTTATAGAAAGTACATGGCTTTAAAAAATTCAGCATCTAAGAGCTTTCTTTTAAAAACAGTTTTAAACTTCTTAGTTTATATTGGGCTTCCCTGGTGGCTCAGACAGTAAAGAATCTGCCTGCAATGTGGGAGACCCAGGTTCGATCCCTGGGTTGGGAAGATCCCCTGGAGAAGGGAATGGCTACCTACTCTAGTATTCTTGCTTGGAGAGTCCCATGGATAGAGGAGCCTGGTGGGGTCCATGGGGTTGCACAGAGTGGGACATGACTGAAGCGACTTAGCAGGCACACCGTTTATATTGGAGTATAGCTAACTATGTTGTGATAGATTCAGGATAACAAGGGGACTTGGCCATGCAGATACACGTATCCTGAATCCCCTAAACTCCCCTCCCATCCAGATTGTCACATAATGTTAGGCAGAGTTCCATGTCCTGTGTGGTAGGTCCTTGTTTATTACCCACTTTAAATACAATAGTGTGTACATGTCCATCCCAAACTCCCTAATTACCCCTTCCCCCATCTTTCCCCTTTGGTAATCATAGCAGAAATTAATTTTTATGAGACCTTTCTATCTGGCCTGTGTAACCACACTTTTCTTGGCCCTTGAGAAATATACTCTGTTGAACATTTTGGTGGTAATTTACCTGACTTCACTCTTACATAGGCAGGGTTACATTTTTGATCCCTTGATTTTACAAGTATGATTTAGCACTAATGACATTTGTCATCTCTTTGCAATTCTGTATTAACTGGGGCTGAATTGCTTACATTTTAATACCATTAATTAAAGCTATTATTATTTGTCATTTACTTAAAAGAAGCAAGTCTATTCTTCAGTGTAATTTTTAGCAATACTTCTTCCTTTAAGCTCTGAATTAAAGCGCATTTGGGAAACAATTAAGTGCAGAGCTGGTGTTCTAGGATAGTTCTGTCATCTCGTCTTAAAAAAAAAATGGCCATCGGCTTTTTTGTGATGAGTGGAGCGAACGTTAGTTAATTTCTTTCTCTTCAGTTGGTTTGTTTTATCATCTCACTTTGTGATGTGTGATCAGGCGACTTCATGCTTGAGATAGAAAGCACGCCCTGTCTCAACGTGATTTATATTGTCCCAGCACTTTTGCACAGTTCAGCTGAAATTTTCTTCATGTTCATCAAGGTCAGAAAACCCGGGGATTATGCCATCCATCTCAGCCTCGAGAGGGCTGCAATAATTTTGGATGGTACTTGATGTAATAGCAACAGAATTCAAAGACGGGGCGGCTAAAACATGCACACACGTGTGTGGACACACACAGACACACACAGTCCAGTGCACATTTGGCGTGGAGTTCTTGTCAGTTACTAAAGCTTTGTGTTTGTGACCTGATTATAGGTTTGCTGTGGTTGTTGTCCAGTCACTAGGTCACGTCTGACTCTTTGAGACCCCATGAATTGCAGCACGCCAGGCTTCCCTGTCCTTCACTTAGAATTTGTTGCAGTCATCATGAACGCATCACCTTTTACTGTAGCCGTTGCAAACTAAAAGCTATCGGAAGCTGCAGGTCAGCCAGAGGTTTTTCCTATTTTCTTTCTTTTTTTAAAATTTATGTATTTGTTTACTTTGGCTGAGCGGGGTTTCCATCGCTTCGTGGGCTTTTTTCTAGTTGAGGCAAGTAGGGACCGCTCTCTAGTTTGGGCGTGCAGGCTTCTCGTTGCAGTGACATCTCTTGTTGTGGAGCACAGGCTCTAGAGCCCGGCTCAGTCGTTGAGGTGCTCTGGCTTGGTCGCCCCACACCATGTGGGATCTTCCAGTACCAGGGATCAAACCTATGTCTCCTGCATTGGCAGGTGGATTCTTTACCATTGAGCCAGGGAAGCCCCCTATTTTCTTTGTAACCTAAAAGTTTTCTGGGTGGATTGGCTGACAGATCCTTGAGAGCAGAACACGTCTCAACTCAAGACCTTCTGGCTTTAGTTTAAGGAAGCAAATGTCTGAAGCAGTGCTTGTCATGAGCCGGGTTTGCACACTCTAACTCAGCCAAAGAGACTGACAGCTCTTCTTAGTCACCTGATCCAGTGAAACCACTCGTTTCCATGGTCCACAGAGAATCAAGTCCACGGAGTAACTGAAAACTTCCAGTGCATCTTTGCATCCCCTTAAAATAGCACCCTAACTCACAGTAAGGGAAAGAATGTAATTTGTAGTTTGATCTGTTTGGACTGAGTTTTTCTGTTGATCCAGTGTATCAGTCCATAAACTGACAAATATTAAGGTTGCCCTGATGACTGGAGAGTTTTCACGGGGAAATGGTGAAAGCTGTGAGTGATCATTAAGGAATGAACAAAAATTCACACAAAGGAAATTATAAGTGGAATCAAACACATGGTGAACACGTGCCCTTGAGAGCTGCATGAAAATGCACATGGAAGGCACTGTGAACACTCATTTCTACGTCCCAGATTTGTCACATAACACAGAATAAGCATTTTACCTCTTCCCATATTGGGTTGCCGTGAAACTGACTCCCATATTCTTCATCAATTGTGTTATAGTTTGATGGAACTCATTTAAAAGTCACAGGACACAGACCTGTGGAGAAGCATGCAGATAATTATTCCTTGGACTCACTCTTACTCCTGTGAATTATGCCAACTCAGTAGAAATAAAAACCATCACCATTCTTTTATTTGCAATGTCAGAAGACTGGCAACATCCTAAACATCCGATCCTAAGGTGATGGCTTATTCTGTTGCATATAGAACATAGTGGAATGTTCTGTAGTCATTAAAAAGGGTGAACATGCTTGTATCAGAGACCCCTGGAATAATAATAGATGTAAGGTAGTATGTGTTTCTGATTATGTATAAAGTTTGCATGAGAAAAATATATTTATTTTCATATTCATAGTTTATGATCTAATAATTAGAAAATAATCCACTGTGATGGTTAACTTTGTGGGGCAGCTTGACTAGCCATGAATGCCCAGATTAAACATTATTCCTGGGTACTTCCAGAAGGTGTTTCCAGATGAGATTAGCATTTGCGTCTGCACTCAGTAAATTATTGTTCGATCGCTCCCTCTGGCATGAGTGAACATCACCCAATCCATTGAGGGCCTGAACAGGACAAAAGGCAGAGGAAGCAGAAATTTGGCTCTTTTTTCTGCCTTGCTGTTTGAGTTGTGACAGCTCATCTCTTCTACTGCCCTTAGACTAGAATTTACAACATCAGCTTCTCTGTTTTCAGATACATAGACAAATACATTGAAAAGTTCCTTATCTTTTATATATCCACATGTATAATATCTACCTACCTATCTAAATTGTGTGTCTGTCTGTCTCTCTGTCTGTCTATCTTTCTATCCATCCATCTACCTACCTACCTACCTATCAACCTGTCCTATTCTTTTGGTTCTATTTCCTGGAGTGTCATGGCAGATGAAGTCACAGTGGAAGGATTGGAAAAGGTCCTGTAGAAGCCATGCAGGATGGAGCTTAGGAATGAGTTTGGCCATAGCCCTTAACCTTTATGCATCTCTGATTCCTCTTCTCTAATACAAATGATAATGAAAGTACCCACTCCTTAAAGGTGTCATGGGCCTTCTGCACAATGTGTCTCAATAGCCAGTCTCCAGTGTCTGGCCCATAGGAGTCACTCAATGCATAGTTGCTAACAGCAGTCACGTGACTGAAAGCTGTACCAGTGGGGATCGTGATAAGCAGTCACTATTCCTGTTGAGAATTAGAATATCACAGATTAAAAAAGATGATCTCAAAACAAAACACAATAGTCTGTGGTGAATGTTTCATCTGTAATGGTACCAGGGAGCTAACGCATGAGGTGGGTTGCCAACACAACCCCAAGGAGGTGTCTTCTTCTTCTTCTTCATTTTTATTTTTGCAAAATTAGGTAGCTTTTACAACACTGTATCTGAGAGCTGACTGAATCCATTGGACCACCGTGGATCTGGTTGCAGATTCAAGCAGAGTAAATTTTTCCAGATGAATATGCTTCATGTTTGCTGAAATGGTACCCATCGGGGTTTGCAGCACCTTGAAAAATGGTAGATGGGGAAAAAAAAAGGAGGGAGAAGCCTGCAGCAACCTGAGGAACAGTGACCGAGAGGTGAGAAGGACAGTCACTGGGAGTCCAGAGGAAGGCTTGCAGGATGAGAAAGGTTTGGGGACAATGGCAACCCACTCCAGTATTCTTGCCTGGAGAGTCCATGGACAGAGGAGCCTGGGGGAATAGTCCATGGGGTCACAAAGAGTCAGACACGACTGAAACAATTTAGCATGCACCCAACCACTTGATGGTAGTTAAAGCCCTGTTGTAACATTTGACTGGTCACCTGTATAAATTCAAATAAAGACACAGATGTTCGTGACATGTTTCTATGCAGACTAGAAGTCCTTATTTTGTTACTGTAAGTTCAAAATAGACTTCTTGCCCCAAAAGGCTACCTACATGAAAAGATCCCCCAAAAGTTTTTAATATCCAGCATAAATTAAGAGCTCCATATCCAAAACATCAGGGAGTTAGAATTAAATAAAAATTAAGCCCAGAAGCAGAATAATGACCCAGCAGTTCATTACAGCCTTACATTTTCAATCAAAGATAAAATCTCATTAAAAGTGTATCTTTGATTAGGGAACACATTTGGACCGCTCCAAGTTGGATTGCTTTATCCATAGACATACGAGCCGTGAAATCTTTCTTTCCCTCTTTTCTAACTTTAAAGACAGGGAGCTATTTATCTTCTGATATCGTTATAAAGGTTATTAATATTAGAGGAAGGCTGAGCAGAGACAGCAAAGCTTCTAAAATAGCCACCAGTGACTTTTACCTTGTAAACTTAAAGGGCCTATTTTTATAGTCTGTTGTGATTTTAGGGAAGAATTTTTACATATTGCTTGACTGATTCATCAGTAGGGAATGACACTGAGCCTCTAATCCAGCTCTAACCCAATAGAAACAGAATGCAAGGTGCACGTGTAATGCCACATTCTCCAACAGTCCTAATAAAAAAGCAAAAAGGAGCAGATGGGGTTCATTTGAATACTATATTTTATTTATAGCCTATGTGATAATTTCATCGTAAGATGTAATAAAATATTTATGGGATAGTTTATATCATCTATTCTGTTTCACACAGCACATCTCAATTCAAGATGGTCTTATGAATTGAGAGAGTAGCATCGCCATGTATTTACTACCATGTGTAAAATCGATAGTTAGTGGGAAGCTGCTGTATAACACGGGGAGCTCAGCCTGGTGCTCTGTGATGACCTGGAGGGGTGGGATAGGGGCGTGGGAGGCTCAAGAGAGAGGGAATATATATATTTATATGGATATATATATATATATAATTACGGAGAAGGGGATGACAGAGGAAGAGATGGTTGGATGGCATCACCATCACCGATTCAATGGACATGAGTTTGAGCAAACTCCAGGAGATGGTGAAAGACAGGGAAGCCTGGCGTGCTGCAGTCCATAGGATTGCAAAGAGTCGGACACGACTGAGTGACTGAACAAGAGCAATGACTAACGCGCATTGTTGTATAGCAGAAACCAACACAACATCGTAAAGAAAGTTTTCTCCAATTGAAAAATGGGAGAAGAGAGATTTGCTAATACTAGGAAGAGAAAGTTAAATATTGTACACATTTTAAATTCTGGTTATATAATATGTTTAATTGTTCCCTGGCTTTTGTAGGGGTATACTTCAATATCTTGTTTGCAAACTTGATTTTCAGTGATTACAATTAACTATACCCCTGATAGCTCAGTTGGTAAATAATCCACCTGCACTTCAGGAGACCCCACTTGGATTCCTGGGTTAGGATGATCCTTTTGAGACGGGATAGGCTACCCACTCCAGTATTCTTGGGTTTCCCTTGTGGCTCAGCTGGTAAAGAATCTGCCTGCAATGCAGGAGACCTGGGTTGGATCCCTGGGTTGGGAAGATCCCCTGGAGTAGGGAAAGGCTACCCACTCCAGTGTTCTAGCCTGGAGAATTCCATGGACTGTATAGTTCATGGGGTCAGAACAAGTTAGACACGACTGAGCGACTTTCACTTTCAAAGAAAGATCATAGTCTCCTTCTCACTCCTCAGTAAATCATATGTGGCTTCTGTATGGGGCAACCCAGGAGTCACCCAATCCTGTCATTTAAAACAAAGAGAAACCTGAGCGATTTTGTAGACACTCTCCAATAACAGAAAGGATTTACATTTGGAGAAATAGTTGCATTCCAGATTTTCATTCCATAATGTGCTTTGGGAAACACAAGAAGCACAAGATACATTGAACTGATATCAGACTTCCTTGAAGCCCCCTGTGTCTCAGAATAGAGGCTCTGACCAATTGGTTTCAAGAAGTGCTTTAAGCCCACTGACCAGGAATAGCTGATGAGGCTCGTTGTGTAGTTCAGACAGGATGTGGATAGATCAGCTATTTATACAGTGTTTCCAAGTGTGGTGACCATTCCATCCTTCCCAGATAAAGTCATTTTGCGTGGTATGCAGATTTGTCATTGGATATACTTGGATCGTGGAGTGAGACGGTTTCCCTTTCAATCCCATTTCAGTCTCTCAGATGTCAAAAGCAACATCTCTTTGCGTCGCTAGTATGTCTCCATCACCTCCCTAACACTTGCTAATTTTTTTTTTGAATAGAGAGAGCTTTCAGCAGACAATAATACTGAGCCAGAATTTAACAATTGAGGAACACTGCTGTCTTTTCAACCAAATTATTCTGATCATCTCCATCTATTCCATTTTGGTATTCAGATAAAACAGAGCCTCAAATTTTACTGAAGCACAGAAGAGTCAATTTAAAGAAAAATAATAACCTCGTCATTGCCAAGGTGATCCAGGGATAGGGAAAAAAATGTTGAAGTTGATGCATGAATGAATTGATGTCCAGGAAACAAGTATTTATCTTGTCCTGAGGATGCAGGACAAGAAGATTTGTCTTTGCTTGTTTCAGACATTACCGTGTTGCTTAATTTCTTGGTCTCAGTTCCCCTGGCCAGTTTCCACAAGTGATGCTCCTTGGCCATGGAGGCACATATGGATATGACACTTGAAATCCTTTGCTACCAATGAGTAAAATATTTAGTGGTACCCTCCCTTCTAGGAAGCAGCCTCTTTATCTTTTTTTTGTGTGTGTGCTAATTTCAAATGGATTGAAAACAATGTCATGTATTTTGAATACATGCTTTGCTCAAAAATTTTAAATGCTTCAACTAAGCACTGCCAGGAGAAATATCAATAACCTCAGATATGCAGATGACACCACCCCTATGGCAGAAAGCAAAGAGGAACTAAAGAGCCTCTTGATGAAAGAGAAAGAGGAGAGTGAAAAAAGCTGGCTTAAAACACAACATTCAAAAAACTAAGATCATGGCGTCCGGTCCCATCACTTCACGGCAAATCAATGGGGAAACAGTGGAAACAGTGACAGATTTTATTTTCTTGGGCTGCAGAATCACTGCAGATGGTGAGTGCAGCCATGAAATTTAAAAAACTCTTGCTCCTTGGAAGAAAAACTATGACAAACCTAGGCAGCGTATTAAAAAGTAGAGATATTACTTTGTTGACCAAAGTCCATCTAGTCAAAGCTATGGTTTTTCCAGTAGTCACATATGGATGTGAGAGTTGGACCATAATGAAAACTGAGCACCGAAGAATTGATGCTTTTGAACTGTGGTGCTGGAGAAGACTCTTGAGAGTCCCTTGGACTGCAAGGAGATCCAACCAGTCCACCCTAAAGTCCTGAATATTCACTGGAAGGACTGATGTTGAAGCTGAAACTTCATTATTTCGCCACCTGATGCAAAGAACTGACTCACTGGAAAAGACCCTGATGCTGGGAAAGATTGAAGGCAGGAGGAGAAGGGGATGACAGAGGGTGAGATGGTTGTATGGCATCATCGACTCGATGGACATGAATTTGAACAAGCTCTGGGAGTTGGTGATGGACAGCGAGGCCTGGCGTGCTGCAGTCCATGGGATTGCAAAGAGTCGGACACCACTGAGCGACTGAACTGAAATGCACTGAAGCATGGACTCATCCAAGATCAAACTCATCATCCACACCACCTAAGGGGGGCCTAGTGTGTTCTTTGAACAAAATAAAAAGAAAAGATGAAGTTTTTTTTTTTTTTATATGCAAAGTCTTCCTGTCCTTTCTGGTTTCAAGTTTTCTTTGTTAACTCACGCTGGGGAGGCTAAATAAATTCCAGAACTTTCTTCATCATAAAAACCACAATGCCAAGCTGTTTATTTTCTTTCGCATGTTTCTGAGCTTTACTCATGCTCTCAGAGAGTTTAGGAAGGCAGTATTTTATGCTTTTTCTGCCTGACAAGCAAGGCAGGGTGATGAGTTTAGATTCCTGACTATGATGGAGTTCAACGCAGTTTTGCTGCTTTATGGTGTTGTTCTTGAGGAAGTTAACTTTCCTTTTGGAACTGCAGTTTCCTCATCTGTGAAATGGGTTCACAAGAGACCGAGGCTTGTGGTTGATAATTAAGAGAGATAGGGTAGTACTTATTGGAGGAGGAAATGGCATCCCACTCCAGTGTTCTTGCCGGGAGAATCCCAGGGACGGGGAGCCTGGTGGGCTGCCGTCTATGGGGTCACACAGAGTCGGACACGACTGAAGCAACTTAGCAGCAGCAGCAGGGTAGTACTTACAGTGGAGCTGTTCATTTATGCTAAGTGGCAGGATTACAATCATTACTACCATATCATTCATTTCTCTGGGTGTACTTGACCTCCTGTGGCTTGAGTTCTGTTCTAAAATATCATTTGACTCCTTCCCCCTTCTACTTTTCCAGCTGAAGTTGACCACTAACAGGCGGTAGAAGTGATGTTTGACAAGGATCACTGCTGTGGTTATGATTTAAATTTCTGCGATTCATCTTTGTAAGGCAGAAAAGATGGTAGGCAGCCACCTAACTTTGCGAACTAGTCATTTGACAACATTGCGTGCATGCATGCCCATTCGCTTCAGTCGTGTCCGAGTCTTTGCAACCCCATGGGTTGTTGCCCGCCAGACTCCTCTGTCCTTGGGATTCTCCAGGCAAGAATACTGGAGTGAATTGCTATTTCCTTCTCTAAGGGATCTTCCAGACCCAGGAATCGAACCCATGTATCCTGCATTGGCAGGCAGATTCTTCACCACTGAGCCACTGGGGAAGCCCTGATATGTGTGTGTGTGTGTGTGTGTATACCTATATATGTGTGTGTGTGTGTGTGTGTGTGTATACATATATATGTGTATGTGTGTATACATGTGTGTGTATACCTGTATATATGTGCGTATACATATGTGTGTGTGCATACCTGTATATGTGTGTATACCTGTATATGTGTGTATACCTGTATATGTGTGTATACATATGTGTGTATACCTGTATATGTGTGTATACATATGTGTGTATACCTGTATATGTGTGTGTAAACATGTGTGTGTATATACGTGTGTGTGTGTGTGTGTGCGCGCGCGCAGGTAGGTAACCTGCACAGAGCAAGTGGATCTCCTGGCCTAGGGGGCCGCCAGCCCTGAGATCTGCATGCCCCTGCCTCGGTGCAGCAGTGGTGGGGGGGCCCATGCTGGGCAGTGGCCAGCAGTTTGAGCTTCCTGGGCTGACACACCTGGATTCAAAGCCCCCTTCCATCAGCTAACAGCAAGTCACTTCCCGGTGGGTTTTATAACATTGAGCCCTGCTTTCCCTTACATGAAACAGCCGTAAGACTGAAACGAGGTCACCTAGGGGCAAGCATCTGTCACTTGGTGGGTGCCCGCTTACCTGTCCCCTTCTTTTCTGCTGGTCATATGCAGCCTTGTTACGACTGGGAGGGAAAGATTACCTGCTCATTGTGGGCACTTCAAACTTGGGTGCATTCATTTGTATGTTTAAGCACAGAGAAAGAGATTGAATATACTTATGGTTTTCTGGGCTATTAACATGTTTTTATGGTCCAACTGTAAGATCTGCTTCTAAAACACACCTGCCTAGGCATATGTTTCTTGACTCACTCTCCTGCTTGTAACCTGTGGGCTGCTGGTGCAGAAGCTAGTATGGCCAGTAGGTGGCAGCACAGGACCAAGGAAAAGCTCCCGGGTGCCAGGGGCCACTGTTTTAATTAGCTGAAAGCAAGACAGGTAGGTTTCTATATAGTTTTTGATTTTGTAATTTTCCTGAGCAGCCACTGAGGGCAGATGTTGTCAGCCTTTCCCCGGTTTACATATCAGAAGAGAGGGAATATCAAGATGCAATCAATCGCTGGCCACAGCAAACCCCCTGAACTTAAGTCTTGCAAACATCATCAGCTTGTGCCATCTTAGAAATTGCTGCAGCAGAAAGAGGCAGGAGGCTATCAATTACTTCGAGGGCTGCAGTCCGCTCTGTCCTTGAAAAGCAAACCAGCTGACTCTGTGGGTGAGATCGGGGGTGGCCATCATGATGGGAAGCCGGCTTTTTATCAACGTCCTAGAAGCTGGTCTGGAGCCCTAGAGGAAGAAATTAAAGATCGGCTTAAATTCGTGCATGATAGCTAAGCTCCCTGTAATGAATGACCATTAACTGGTCAGCAAAGTAATTGAAACAAGGGAAGCCTGGAGGAACAGAAAACATTTTTAAGGCTGATTCTTCCTCTAGTTGCTTCCTTTGTCCGTTGAGTGAGAAGAGCTTGATGTGAAGCAAGCTTGTACATTTTCAGCTCACCTTTTACATTTTCCATTCATACTTCAGGTGATCTTTCAATGAACCTATGTGACAGGTCGTGTTAGAGCCATTTTACAGATGAGGAAAACTGAGTCTCAGAGACATCACGTCCCTTGCTTAAGGTGGGCATGATGCTGAGAGAGTTTCAGGGGACATTCAGACCTCAATTCCTTGTCATTTTGGTTCTTCATGAATAGAAAGGGCTTCTAAATAAATATGTGATGTCTCCTTTTGTATTCTGTTCAATTTCTTTATTCCTCCTTCTCTTCTCAATTGACAGGAAATGAAGATATGAGGTGCTATGGGCCATTTTACTGGCAGTGGTTAAGACCATTTTACTGGTCTTAGTTAAGTTTACTGGGAGAGGGAGAGTTCCAGATTTTTAAATTATACTTTTAATACAAGCTAATCCAAACACCAGTTGCTAATTACACAGAAATAATACATTCATTGTGGGACATTTTAAAAATATATACAAAAATACAGGAAAGTCAATTGATCTCAGCACTCAGGAATAACAACAATGGTGTATTTGATGTTTCCAGTGATGGTTTTCCCCAAACCACCTATAATTTTAACAAACAGCATTCATAGAGTGTTGTGTTTAAATTCCACCACGAAAGCCTCTCCTATCTCAATATCTTTTCTTCTTAAAAATGCCATTTTAGTGGCTTTGAATCCTCTCTCTCTCTATGAATATTCCCCACTTTTCTTTGCTGTTGTTCCTCTGATTTATATACTACATTGATTCCCACTTGCAAGAAATAGGTTCTTTCTGGCCTCTGATAGAAGATGCCACATCTTAACAAAAATATTCCCTGAAGGTGCAATCACGTGACCTCCACTGGGCTATACTCGGTGTGCACTATTTCATTTATACCCTGCAGCCACTGTGGTCGAGTTATGACTTCCTCAAGGACTAAATGGTAAGAATATGAAGGAAAAATTGCCTTCGACACAATCAGGCATGTTTCCACGCAGACCAGCCCCTCCAGGTGCTGGCTTCTTGTCACTCAGGGAGGCCTCAGCCGGACCAGGGAGTGGCAGGGGGCTGTCGACAGCAACCAGAAAGCTTCTTTCCAAGGGAAGGTTGCAGACCCTCCTGGGCTTATTCTGAGGCTTGGTCCCTCCCCTTGCACTCTGCGGATGCTTCGGGAAGCCCGGCAGGCTATCAGGATGCGCGTGGATGGCAGCCAGTCCAAGGACCACGATGCCCAGGCTTCCCTGGTCCTTGGGACGCAGCTTGTTTTTGCATAATTTAAGCACTACATGATTTAGCCGTTTAAGTTCTGTGAAATTGGTGTTCTTCCATCCATGAAATTATATACATCTTGGGAACACTTCCAGTTACTAAAGGGGTGAATGCAGTCTTCAAAGCAGGGAGACAACAGGCGTTGATAGGGCTTACCCCCAAAGAGTGCCATTCCATGCCTGCCTGCCAACCTGAGCCACAAAGGCAGGCATTTGCTTTTTAAATTCTATGGCAACTGAACTGCCAAGTGTAAGCTTACCATCACGTAACCAGCTGCAGTTCATTCCCTTTTCCCAAATTCCCCCACCCCCTCTCCCTGCCCCGGTTTCACCCGGCCAGAGACCCATGGAAATTGTGGGTCGTGCAGATTTCATGTTCTTTCTAAACCTTCTCCAGACTTGCTACTCACTTGTGTTTGGTGCCTATGACAGTGACAATCTTCCCAGAAGTGCCTTTGATTCAGTGATGGCGTGTACGTGATTTGCACTGTGTGTGTATGTCCACTCAGATTCTTCTCATGATGATGTAATTTTAACATATTCATTGTGTAAGCACAAATACTGTATGGCATCATGGAGAAGTGCTGCTAAACTCATTTCACTAATCTCTGCAGTGTTAACATATTAACATCAATATCTTGTTCCTCAAAGAATCAGACTTAGAGAAGAAAGACATTTCTGTGACTTGAGGCATTTATAGAATCCCAAATTAGAATGGATACCCTCTGAATTCCTGGCTCAAAGTCAGGGGAAATGGTTCCCAAAGCAGAAAGGAGGAGTTGGGGAATAAATTAGGAGATTGGGATTAACATGTGCACACTCCTCTATATAGAATGGGTAATCAACAAGGATGCTCTGTCGTGTTTGACTCTATGCAACCCCATGGACTGTAGTCCCCCAGGTTCTTCTGTCCATGGAATTCTCCAGGCAAGAATGCTGGAGTGGGTAGCCATTCCCTTCTTCAGGGGATCTTCCCGACCCAGGGACGGGACCCAGGAAGCCAGGGCTCCTGCACTGCAGGGGGATTCTTTACCTTCTGAGCCACTAGAGAAGCCCAGTCAACAAGTACCTACTGTGTAACACAGGGAACTCTAATCAGTATTTGTAATAAACAAGATGGGAAAATAATCTGAAAAAGAATATATGCGTGTGTGTGTAACTAAATCACATTGCTGTACATCTGAAACTAACACAGCCTGCAAATCAAATATACTCCAATATAAAACAAACAGCTAAATGTATTTAAGTCAGAGGATAATCTGTATTAGTCAGGACAGACTGGTTTGTGCTATAGTAACAAACATATCCTGCTGTCTCAGCGGCTTATCCCTTGGAAGTTTCATTCTTGCCACACAAAGCCTGGTGCAGATACCTCTGCCCTCAAGGGAAATGCCAGAATTCAGAGTGTGTCTATTTTCAGTCATAGGTATGTCTTATGGTGCATATAAGACATATACTTATGTCTTCATCCCAGGTGTCTCAGTGGTGAAGAATCCATCTGCCAATGCAGGAGATACGGGTTTGATTCCTGGGTTGGGAAGATCCCCTGGAAGAGGAAATGGCAACCCACTCCAGTATTCTTGCCTGGAGAATCCCATGGACAGAGGAGCCTGGAGGGCTACAGTCCATGGGGTTCAAAGAGTCAGATATGGCTGAGTGACTGCGCACTAGCAGGAACGTCTTATATGGCTTTGCAAGGCTGCCGTGACAGGAGAAGAAAAGGCTTAGAGAGCCCATATCTCGTCTCTGAGTGTCAGCCCAGAGTTGTCACATGGCATTCCCACTTACTTTCTCTGGCCCAGAATGAACCACATGAGCCCAACCTGGCTGCAAGGGAACCTGGGAAATGTGTGCTCAGGCAGAACAGAGTGAACTGGGCTTAGTGATCCCGTATCATATATCTCTGCCACAAGGCAGAATGATCCTCCTGAGAATAAGCTTTAGAAGTAGAAGATACCACATGTTCCCGCAAATATTCTTTGTTAACATACTACATGCCCTGTCCTGTGCACGCTTTATCTGCATTATGTCATTTCAGCCCCACTGCAGTCGTGGTTGGGGTGATTATTTTCCCCAGGGAACTTCTTTTGTTTGTTTCAAGCTTTAAAACTTTGAATTTTGTATTGAGGTATGGCTGATTAACAGCGCCGTTGTGATGACTTCAGGAGGACAGTGAAGGGACTCAGCCATAGGTATGCGTGTATCCATTCCCCCAGAGCCATCTCCCATCCAGGCTGCCACATCACCTTGAGTGGCCCAGGTGGCTTCTGAAGCCCTAGCAGTGAGTACCCTGGGATTCAAACCCAGGTCTTACTGAGACACCAAGCCTGGAACATCAGCCAGCCAGCCCATCTATCTGCAGATTCTTGATAGAGAACTGAAAGACCTGACTCATCCTGTAAGGCTGCCTGTATCTGGAATTGTTATAGAAATTGGTCTTAGGACCTCTGGGTTGAATTCTTTTCCCATTTCCATACACTTTTATGACTCCTATCCACTGATAAAATAGCCTATGAAACATAAGGAAGGCATTTTTATTAAGTCTTACCCTCCAGATTTATTATATATGAAAAATGGGATGGATTAGATGTGGGTAATGGATATTTTTTCACAAAAAGAAAAAAAGAAAGCTTTTTAAATTGTAACTTCCTCTATATGCATTTAAACACATTTTATTTAATGCATAAAATCATTTTTACTCTTACATAAGAGATATTAATCAGAGAACTGTCCTTTCTACAAAGTGCCTCAGCTTGTGTACAGCAGTGTCCACTATAAATGATATCACAGGGTTTCTGCAGCTGAGATCGTCCTGAATGTAGATACGCTCTCTGGGGACAGTTGTCAGGAAAAGTCTCTGGAAGGACTTTGGTGACACGTCCATCATTCACGTTGCATTTGGCTCCTCATTGCAACTCCCACAACATGGAAATAAACAGAGAGCCCAGCTGTTTTATTTCTCTGTCTTCCCAAACTCATTGCCCACGCCTCCCGAGTGAGGGCTATAAACTTCATCTTGTGCAAAGTGATTAGTCTCTGAATGCAGCTTCTCTCTGTGCTGTGCTTGTGAGAGTGTGTGTGTGTGAGTGTGCCTGTATGTGTGTTTGTGTGTCAGTTGCGAATCAGCAGCTATGAGGTATAAGAGTTGACTGGTCTCCAGAGCATACTGGCAAGCTGATAGAAAATTAGTTTTGGGTATTGATGATAAACAAGTTAATCTTCTTTAGGTAATCTTTCAAAAACAAAGCTTGCTTTATTTATTTATTAATAGCATTTTTTTCATGTAGAGAATTATCCATGACTGAAATTAAAAAAATAATAATAAAGTACTTAGAAGATATTCTTAGATTTGAGCCTCTAGCTTACAAGGATTTTAATAAATGTCATATTACCCATGGCTTAAAACAGGGGCTAATTCATCTCCAGTTTACCTTAAATAACATTACTCTTTAAGAAGAGATTTCCTTGTGTTTTATTGGAATTTTGTGATGTGGAGAAATAATGATTATTCACATGCTTTTCAGTGTACATAGAGGGACAGCATCACTCATCCAATATAGAAGGAAAATAATGTGCAGATCTGTTCATGGACATACATTGACGTGAAAAGTTATCACACTTAACAACAACAAACCCTGGAGTGTTTTAAAATGCAGAGTGATAGTGCCTAAGACAGTTTAACATTCAAGAAAAGAAAACCAACCTATTTGTTTTAAACAATGGTGTATAAGTTAAAGACAGACAAGACCTCAAAAATCGTCATTCCAAAATTATAGTCACTAGATGCTAAGATAAAATGCATCCTTATGAAGACAGGCCAGGGAGAAATTCATTGATTGGTTGGTTGGTTGGTGATGACCATAAATCTCCACGGTGAGCTAATTATAGTCTCAAAAGAAAGGGGTTGAACCAAAAAGATATATCCCAACCTCAAGTTATTTCACCTCTGCTTTTCTTGACTTTAGAAGGCCTGTGGGCCAGAATGGGCTTCCCAGGTGGCCCAGTGTTTAATAAGACTGCATACTCACACTGCGGGGAGCACAGGTTCGATTCCTGGTCAAGGAGCTAAGATCCTGCCTGCCACACTGTGCGGCCAAAAAGAGAAAGAAGGAGCATGGGGCACAGAATGTACTGTCTTGAAGTCACCCTTTTCTTTCCGGTCACTTCACATTCCTCAGTCCCATTTGCTTTGGACTCTGAAACACAATCTGTGGAACTGGCAAGGTTGGGTTTGCATCTTCACTGAATGCGGCTAGTCAGGGATGATCGTGAAGCAAAACGGTTTCGAGCGTGTAGGGTGCAAACAGCACCAGCCCAGCCAGTGTCCGTTCCTGCTGTTATTCCTGTTACGTCGTGTTCGTTCTGACTGTTAACATGAAGATGTCACTTTGCCTTGATAGAGGCTGAGGGAAGTGAAGGGGACTGGGGAGTCTCCCGACGATGTCTTTTGTATCAAAAAGAGCCTGCTATTAGCCACGTGGGAGCTGCATGTCAGTCACACCAGAAGATAATTTCCTGTCCCTGTAAAGTGATGCTTGTGGTTCCCAGAGCCGCTGTATCTCTTGGTCCTGGGGGTGGGGGAGAGAGGAGATGAGTTAAAGCCATCATGAATGGGGCTGGTTTAACATTTTTTAATTTATATTTTTGATTGCCCTGAGTCTTCATTGCTGGGCAAGAACTTTGTCTAGTTGCACTGAGCGGGAGCTGCTCTCTAGGTACGGAGCTCAGCCTTCCCGCTGTGGCGGCTTCTCTTGTTGAGCACAGGCGGTATGGCACACGGGCTTCAGTCGTTGGCACTCTCAGGGGCTATATCATGGGCTCTATAGTTGAGGTGCATGAGCTTAGTTGCCCTGAGGCAGGTGAGATCTTCCTGGGATCGATACGGGGATCAAACTTGTGTCCCCTGTATTAGCAGTCAAGTTCCTAACCCCTGGACCACCAAGGACGTCCTGTGGCTGATTTTTTATTTATTTATTTTTAATTGAAAGCTAATTGCTTTGCAGTATTGATTGGATTTCCGCCATACGTCAACATGAATTTGCCATAGGTTACGTATGTCTCCGCCCTCTTGAACCTCCCTGCTCCCACCGCCCTGCATTGCTGCAGAGCCCCAGCTTGAGTTCCCTGAGTCACGCACGACCTCCTGCGGGCGACCTATTGAAATCCAGGCTACTCTCTCCTTTCATCTCATCCGCTCCCTGTGTCTGATCTTTAAAGAAAGGCTGCTGCTGCTGAGTCACTTCAGTCGTGTCCGACTCTGTGCGACCCCATAGACGGCAGCCCACCAGGCTCCTCCGTCTCTGGGATTCTCCAGGCAAGAACACTGGAGTGGGTTGCCATTTCCTTCTCCAGTGCAAGAAAGTGAAAAGTGAAAGTGAAGATGCTCAGTCGTGTCCGACTCTTAGCAACCCCACGGACTGCAGCCTACCAGGCTCCTCCATCCATGGGATTTTCCAGGCAAGAGTACTGGAGTGGGATGCCATTGCCTTCTCCTAAAGAAAGGCTACTTGGCCGTTACTGTGCCCTCCTCTCTTCCTGTCTACTTTCCCTTGTCCTCACATCCAAACCTGTCACTTTCAAGACCTATTAATTACACTTCCTTGGTATGTCTAGCATCCAAAGCTATTCTTTCTTTCTTAGCTTTCAATCAAGGTTGGGAAAACATTTTTTTGTTAAATAAATGCTGTGTAGCAGGCATCATTATATGCATTATACATAACATTTCACATCACCCTTGTATCAACCCTGGGAAGTAAGATTGTATGCCCCCACTATCCAAGATAACCTAGATGCACGCGTGTGACATGACCGAGGCAGGCGGCATTATGCCCTCTCCCTCACCAGTGTCTCTATCCTCATTCCTGAAGCCGGTATTTTGTCTTCCATGGCAAAGAGCACCATGCAGATGTGGTTACGCTGAGGACCTTGAGATGGGGAGATGATCACATGGCCCAGTGGCATCAGAAGGGTTCTTTAAAGAGCTGATAACCTTCTCCTGCTGTGCTCAGAAGGGAGCTGTAACACTGGGAAAATTGTCAGAGTGTTGTAGCTTTTCTGGCTTTGAGGAGGAGGGGATATGAGCCAAGGAATGCTGGCAGCCAACTGAAGCTGGAAGAAAATTCTCCCCAACAGCCTCCAGAAAGAATGCAACCTGCCTGGAGGTGCTTTGATTTCAGTCCCATGAGATTCATGGCAGATTGCCACTATACGAAATTGTAAGATTGATATATTTGGAATTAGGGCTTCCTCGGTGGTTCAGCGGTCAAGAATCCACCTGCAATGCCGCAGTTGCAGGAGACGCAGGTTTGATCCCTGGGTGGGGAAGATCCCCTGGAGGAGGGCATGGCAACCGATTCCAGAACTCTTGCCTGGAGAATCCCATGGCCAGAGGAGCCAGGTGGGCTACAGTCCATGGGGTTGCAAAGAGTCTGGCATGTCTGAAGTGACTTAGCTATGCGTGGATATTTGCAGTTATTTTCAGCTACTGTTTTGGTGGTGACATGTTACGACAGCAACAGGAAAAATTAATGCAGTGACGTACTGTTCAGGTCACCCCGTGGCTCGGTAGGTGTCTGAGCTATGCTTTGAATTCAAGTCTTTTTCACATGATAGAGTTGATGTAATTTTCACTAAACTTCCCCCATGGTTCAGTCCTCTTTTCTTCTTCACCTTCTTATCCTTGAAACCATTCCTATCTGATAACTCTCCCTCAACTTCCTCTCATTTCAACCAATTGTACTCATCACTGGTGCATTATTCTTCATAAAACATTGCAATTCTTGATGCCTTTCAATGACCCCAGTCGCTCAGTCTTGTCTGACTTTTTGTGATCCCATGGACTGTAGCCCGCCAGGCTCCTTTGTCCATGGAATTCTCCAGGCAAGAATATTGGAGTGAATTGCCATTCTGTTCTCCAGAGGATCTTCCTGACCCAGCGATCAAACCCGGGTCTCCTGCGTTGCAGGGATTCTTTACCGTTTGAGCTACAGGGAGGACCTTTCTGTGACCCCTGGGCCTCATAAAGGAAGCAGACAGGGGCTTGCCTGAGAGCCCAGTGGTTAAGACTCTGCCTTCCAATGCAGAGGGTGTCAGTTGGATCCCTGATTGGGGAGCTCAGATCCCACATGCCTCAGGGCCAAGAAACACAAAATAGCAACGATATCATGACAAATTAAATACTTTAAAAATGGCCCACATCAAAAAAAAAAAATTCTTTAGAACAAAAGGAAGCCACATGGTTTGGCCTTCTGTATTTCTCTCCAGAATTATCTCTCACTGGATTCACCCATCCTCTAGCAAAACTGGAAAATGATTTCTCATCCATTCCCACCATATGATCCACCTCTGAACCCCCTCCTTTTTTTTCTTACTGATTCTTCTCTCTGGAATGTGTGTTCCCTGACAGCTAGTTGAAATTCCACCTTTCCTTGGAGTCTCTCTTCTCTGATCCGTTCAAAATCACCTCCAGCATCAACACAGTCAGCATTATCGTGGTAGCCATAATTATCAAGATTATCGTCATAACCGTCACCATCCACCAATTATTTAGTGATGACAATGTGCCTGGACATGACGCTTAAGCCCTTTATGTGAATTATCTCACTTACTGCTCACCCGTGTGCAGAGGACACCAACAGTTCTCTCGTTTACAGAAGAGAAAACTGAGCCGACTTTAAAGGTTACCTTATGACAAACTTTGGAGAAGGAAATGGCAATCCACTCCAGCACTCTTGCCTGGAAAATACCATGGACGGAGGAACGTGATAGGCTACAGTCCATGGGGTCGCAAAGAGTCGGACACGACTGAGCGACTTCACTTTCACTCTCACTTTATGACAAATTTAACTTCCTATTGTCATGTGAACCTGTGTCAACTGCTGAGATCTTGAAATATTTGAAACAAATATCCACCATAATTTGACTCCCGGACTCAAAGAAGAATGTAATCTTTTATATAAGATTACAATACAGCCACCATCTGTTGAGTTTTTTGTTGTTGTTGCCCCTATTAAATAATCCCCTTTTTGGCTGCTGTCATATCATAATGCTGATATTCTGTCCCTTGTACAAGTCTCTGATGTCTGTTAAATGAGAGCAGAGGCTGGGACGTGAATCAATTTTCTCTCCTATTTATCTTGACAAAAAATTTAAGAGATTATCCACCATTTGGAGTTGGCACGGTGTAATTATGTAGATTATATGCACAATTCTCATCCAAATTCCATTACAGAGAGAAGAAGAGAGATCTAACCTCTCTCATCACATGAAAAATTTATTTTGGACACAAATGGGAAATGTTATCAAAGAATACCTGTTCCAGGGCAATTCCAAAATATTTTTGTCACGTCACATCCTTTAAGTTGTTTCCATAGGCATTTTGTTCATCAGGAGCATCTTTACTAAGCAAGATGCATCAACTCACAGTCTCATCCCGTTCATTCCCTCTCTACTGTGTTAGCTTTATGTTAATAATTGCTACTGTTTTCCCATATAGTAGCAACACGGCCACCAGGAGCCACAGGGTGAATAATACCCTCCCAGTAGCTACGCTGATAATAGTTATAGAAATGAGGTTCCAGCGTTTCCTCTCATTGGACCACTTTAGGGTGTGGTCTGCGTCGATCACTGGGATTGTATGCACTAACTGGACAGAGTCGGTCCGTGTCTCTGCCTCGGGAACCCGGGGTACCATGAGGCAGGATGGGACAGAAGGCAGTCCTCAGAAGCAAGAATGAGGAGTTGTTACAAGTTGGGCTGCCTAGATCAAAGCACAGGTGTCATTCTGCTGCTGCTGCTGCTGCTAAGTCGCTTCAGTCGTGTCCGACTCTGTGCGACCCCATAGACGGCAGCCCACCAGGCTCCCCCGTTCCTGGGATTCTCCAGGCAAGAACACTGGAGTGGGGTGCCATTTCCTTCTCCAATGCATGAAGGTGAAAAGAGAAAGTGAAGTCGCTCAGTTGTGTCTGACTCTTAGTAATCCCATTGACTGCAGCCCACCAGGCTCCTTCACCCATGGGATTTCCCAGGCAAGAGGACTATAGGCAGAAGTATTTGGTGAAGAGAAAAATAACTAAATGACATCGAGGCATTCTGAAAGATGTGTTGGGAGATTTGGTAGTATATCAGGCAGGCTGTGGGTGTGTGTGGGGAAGATGCTATAACTTTCAGATGACTGATATTTTGGAAAACACTTGTCTCTGTGGATTTTAATGTGTTTTATTAAAAAGAAAAGAAATTGATTGGCATAATTGAATGTGTTTGGAAATTTTTGAATTAAATAGTTTTTCTTTACTGTAAGATTGCTTAGACCCCTTAAGAAATCAACACACATAATTATGAAACTTCAAGAATGGGATATGGAATTATATGCACTGTATACTTTTCTTGGAAACTTCTCTCTCTCTATGTATGGTGCAGACTACCCTCCCAAAAGATTGTCACTGTGTCCAGATTATAGCAGGTACTCAATAAATACTCATCACATGCTTTGGGAACTTTGATTCGATCATTGTGAATCTCCTCTCTACATCTTGTAGCAAAGATAAATGACATGTCTCTGCTATCCTTGTTGTAGTGCCCGATTATATTTGTTTCTTTGTTTTCCCTGCTTGAAATCTAAGGGTGTTTCTGGGTGAACATCTCCATGTGCCCATGGAGTTATGGGAGGAGACTGGTTATGTGAAAATGGCAACCAGTAGGCTATTCTTTAGATGATTATATTGCATAGGCTTTTCAAGAGATGTCCAGACACACTCTGATCTGATTTCTGACTCTGTGTGCATATAAACTGATGAAGACGTTTACCTTGCTTGAGGCAATTGTTGTATCTAGAAAACTGAAAAAATTGAATTAAATTATAGGGTGAATACACTGGGGAACTCATTATTAAATAAAATTCTATTTTACCTATTTTCGTAGTGAGGGGAATTATTTTGCAAAGTGAATACTGTCCTCTCGTTCTCATGATAGATCATTTAAAGGTGAGAGACACAATATCAGTAGGTACTGCTATTATAGACACATGATGATCATTTAATTAAACAATTGATAGTTATAGTATGAGTTTTTATCTCTGAGCTAAGTGAAATATCTTTGACTTTATCTTAGAGATTTTCTTTGGGAAGAGAAAGAAGTTTTAGGATGGCACCTCCTTTGTATTATACAATGAGTACTGTTTTATATTGAAACTGCGATTCACTTTCTTCCTGGTTAAAAATGCTTTTTCATCCTTTCTGAAATAAATACGATCTTTGAAATTAGATTTGATGTAAATCCAAACGTAATGAGATTCAATTTTTCATTGTAGCCGAATTAGATGGAGAACTTCAAATATTTATTTGAGGTTTAATTTGAGTAATTTAGGAAAACACTGAGCTTCCTCATTCATAAATGCTAATTACTTCTCTTCATCAAATATTGTACTCTATTCCCTTCTGCCATCAGTGCAGTCGTGTTCAGATATGAACACTTTTATATCTCCAAGGGGATTCTTTTTTCATGTAACTTCCTTGGGTTGCTTAACTTATAAAACCTTTAGAAACAGAGTTAGCTGTGCCTGTGTTTTGGAGTGTTTAGTTTTATAAGGGAAAAGAGGTGAGAAGTGGAATAGCATTTACATTGATTTTCTTTAAGGCTGTGCTCTACTGAGAAATAGTATTTTGTCTTACTAAAGCACATGGTTAAGAAATGGAGATTGCTGTCTTGCAAAACTCCCAAAGTAAACTCCAGCAGCTGAAAATGCCTGTAGCCTCTAGTTGATTATAATTCTACACTAAATCAAAAGTGACTGCTTTTAAAAACTTCCATAAAGAAAAGCTTAGGCATTTCACACTATGGCTTGGCCCATGCAAGATTCTTCATTCCTTTCCTTTTAGAGTTTCCTCCAGGTAATGAAAACATATATAGGTGCGTTCCATGAGGATGTTTAGGGGTTGACTAGAGTCATCAGGCTTCTGCGGTGGTGGTGGAAACAGTGTAGTCACTTCAGCAACAGCTGCAATAACAGGGAAGATCTGAGTTTTGCCACATTTGTGTCTTTGCCCACCAGCTTTATTAATGACTCCTGACTTTGCTTATTGGACTTGCCAGAGAACTTCATAGTAAGCATTCTATTGATCAGGAATCTTTTGAGTGCAACTGACAGAAACCCCCGTGAAGTAATTTAGGCATCAAAGGAAACATATTGGTTCATATGAAAAGTATCAGGATGGTACTGACTTCAAGAAGAGATGAATCCAGAAGCTCAGCTTTATCCAGAATCTAGTGTTTCATGACTTGAATTTGTTTTTCCTTGTGTAGCCACCAGACTCATTCACAGTGGAGTCAGTGGCTTACCCCTGAATCAGTTGCTGTGATGCATGATTAGCATGGATTCAAGCACCAAACCAAGGTTATTTTTCTCACTTGGGAGCTAAAGAAAGAGGGGCGACCCATCTAAAATGGAGTTTGGGGTGATCCTTTATGCAACAATGTTGTCAGCAGCAGACAGGGAATAGATACCAGGCAAACCACCACAATAGATGTCTTTTAGAACACCCAACCTGGAAGGTGTCCCTATAGACTGACTTTCAGCCTTTTCCAGGGGTGGTAGACTGATCACAGATACTAGTAAACCAGTTCTAATTAAGTGTGCAAGCTAAAGTGCTAGTTGCTCAGTCATGTCTAACGCTCTGTAGCCCGCCAGGCCTCTCTGACCGTGGGCTTCTCCAGGCAAGAATCTGGAATGGGTTGCCATTCCTTTTCCAGAGTCAAGTGTAGGATGCAACCCAAAGGCTAAAAGTTGCTTTCTGTTTAGGAACCAACCAGAGTCCATTGGTCCATGGTCCATATTCAATGACTGTGTCCTGATGGATCGTGTTTCTCAGGAATGGAATTTGCTAGAATTGTCTCTTCTCACACAGAACACTGAGTGTGAATTTGGAGTGATTTCAGCTCTTCAAAGATTATAAAATATGTATTTCGTTACTTGTATATTAAGAGCTGGAAGCCAGAAATCCACTTACATTTCTTCCAACTTCCTTAAAATTTTATCTTCCCTCTTGCTCCAATTTGACAGTTGGCTCATGTAAATATTATTAGGTTAAAAAAAAAAAACCCACAGTGTTAGGACCTAAACAAAGTTCGTGGGGGTAAACCGTGTGTGCATCTAAGCCAGTCCATCTTCTCTGAGATTTACGAGAACGTGGGAAAACCCGCATTCATCCGTAAGTGCAAATTTTTTTTTTTTTGAGAACAGAATGAATGTTTCAGCTGCATAAACTTGAGATGCTTAAGTAAGACTGTTCCTCTGAAGTCCTCTTGTGGCAGCCATAACCCAAATCAATTCAGTCAGCATCATTCCCCTGCCCAGCCCCTGGCTTTCCCCATGTGCTCATACCATGTGCTCTGTCTTTTGTCTCTTCAAATTTTTGTTTGCTCTTCTGAAGTCATCATCATCAATTAATATTTGCCAAGGACCCGTAGGGTCTAACCTGCCACGTCTCCATCTGTTATTCACCAGTGCAGACGTGGTGGGCCCCACCCCTTTGGGTTTGAATCACATTATTATAAGCTATTTTCAGCATCCCTCACCTGCCATCTTCCAAACATTCTCAAATCCCACACCTCAGTTCTGCCCTGTTGCTCTCTCCACAATTTCACTTTCCCAGC
Organism: Nanger dama; assembly: GCA_917880005.1. Taxonomy (NCBI): domain Eukaryota; kingdom Metazoa; phylum Chordata; class Mammalia; order Artiodactyla; family Bovidae; genus Nanger; species Nanger dama. The sequence goes on along the minus strand of CAKJTW010000019.1, from coordinate 36,929,851 downwards.
ATTACACAGTGGTGAGAAATGTATATCCCATACTCTAGTATTGAACTCCAGGTCTGCTACATTCTAGTTTATATGACCCTGGGGGACTTCGGGGACCTTCTGGACAGAGGAAGGGGGACATATTTTCCCCTTCCTCCATAAAAGAGGCATCTTGAATATGTCTATATAGTATGGAGATTCTAGGGCATGGAAAGGATAGTTGTGAAAATTAAATGAGGTTAAAGGTTGAGAGAGTTGGACCATAAAGAAGGCTGAGCACTGAAGAATTGATGATTTTGAACTGTGGTACTGGAGAGGACTCTTGAGAGTCCCTTGGACTGCAAGAAGGTCAAACCAGTCAATCCCAAAGGAAATCAACCCTGAATATTCATTGGAAGGACTGATGCTGAAGAGCTGACACATTGGAAAAGACCCTGATGCTGGGAAAGATTGAAGGCAAGAGGAGAAGGGGATGACAGAGGATGAGATGTTTGGATGGCATCACCGACTCAATGGACATGAGTTTGAGCAAACTCTGTGAGTTGGTGATGGACAGGGAAGCCTGGCGTGATACAGTCCATGGAATAACAAAGAATTAGGCATAGCTGAGCAACTGAACTGACTGATTTTTTTGAAATATAGTTGATTTACAATGTTTTGTACATTTCTGCTGTACAGCAAAGTAATTCTTATTATGGGGCTTTCCAGGTGGTGCTAGTGGTAAAGAATCTGCCTGCCAATGCAAGAGATACAGGTTCGATCCCTGAGTCAGGAAGATCCTCTGGAGAAGGAAATAGCAACCCACTCCAGTAGTCTTGCCTGGAAAATTCCATGGGCAGTGAAGTCTGGCAGGCTATACAGTACATGGGTTCACAAAAGAGCTAGACAGAGCTGAGCATATATGTACATGTATATGTATATGTATATATTTGTGTGTGTGTATTTACAAGCATATGTATATATATATATATACACACACACACATACATATATTTATATTGTTTTTATTATGATTTTTTAAAGAATTTTTTAAGTTTTTTTTAAAATTTATTTATTTTAATTTTGGCCACATCCTGAAGCAGGTGGGATCTTAGTTCCCTGACCAGAGGTTGAGCCCTCACCCACTTCATTGGAAGGCAGAGTCTTAACCACTGCACTTCCAGGGAAGTCTCCTTCATTATGATTTATCGCAGAATATTGAATATAGTTCCCTGTGCTATACAGTAGGACCATTTTTTTTATTCAGTCTATATATATAATAGTTTGCAGAGGCAAATTTCAAACTCCCAGTCTATCCCTCCCCTAACCCCCCTTCCTCTTCTTTCAAACTTGCTGTGCAGAACAGCAACTAAAATAAGACTCTCAGTAATGATCATGGTATGTAAGTATTTTTCTCTATGCGAGGGCAAAAGCTTCAGAGAGTCAAGACGGTGCTGCTCGTCTCTGCAGGAGAAGCCTGGTTTTAAAAAGCCAAGCCATTTGGCAGTCTTAACCGCGTTGATTTCAGCACATTACATAATGTGCCGATAGCCCGTACATGCTGACTGGTCAGGCACTTGGGTAATAAACACCAAGCAAGCGATATGTCATAACAGACAAATGGGCTCTTTAAACTTACAATGGGAAAAAGTGTTTTCATTGGCAAGGAGACTTATCTGTCAGTCAGCCCCTGCCCCACTCTAATTATGGACATGGCACTGAGTTGATGTCGGGGAGATAATAGGAGCCATCAGACGTGGCCCTTGCTCTGAAGGTGTTTACGACCATGTTGGGAAAATGAGGCAAAAGAGATGAACGCACGGTAGGGGAAGGCCCATCATGGTTGTGTATAAGAGCCAAATGAGGGGCCCAGGCTCTGAGTATAGTTATTCTGCTACTATCCTTCAGTTTGGGCTCAAAGGTGATGTTGAACTGGTGGACAAGTACAAATCATTCTGAGTTATTGAGTCAAAACATAATTTGCCCTGGGTCCCTGGAGTGAGCTAGCTGTCATAAATATTTTCTGGGTATCCTTTCTTCTCTTATGATTGGCAACAGAAGCTTAAGACCTCTCTGTCATCATCTGGTTTTCTCTCTTCCCCACAGTCCCACATAAACCAAACAGGCACCTGGAAATTGAGAGGTGTTCTCCCGAGGTGACTTGTTTTGTTAGCAAAGCCAGAGTTGGGGACTTACTCAGTTTTTTCATTGTGGTTGGGATGTTGCAAGAGCCCCACGTCCACCCCCCTCTTTCCCAAGCCTTTCTCTCAAGAAATGAACCCAAGGCTCCCTGGAATGAGGAGCAAGTACACCCCATCAAGTGTGTATTAAAAAGTGACCATAAGTGATTTCCTGAAGTTAGACACCTGCTAAGACAACACCTTGAAACTCAGACTTTCAGTACTTTACATGCACCATATTTTCTACACAGTGCATCCACAAGTGGTTAAAGGTCATAGTTAAAGACTTTCTTGATGGTCCAGTGAAGTCTTCAAGTAAGTCCTTAGCTAAGACTCCATGTTTCCAATGAAGGGGGTGCAGGTTCGATCCCTCGTCAGGGAAGATCCTGCCTGCTACTTGGTGTGGCCAAAAAAAAAAATAAATTACAAACAAGAACCACAGCAAAAGTAAAAAGAAAATTTCTCATGTGACACTTTAAAAAAAAAAAACAAAATTAGAGGCAATGAGAATTTATGATCCATGGAGCAGTGCAATGAGGACGTGAAGGCACCCTTTTAATGCTCTAAATATCTTCTTTGCTTCTTTTACTAATCATGTCCTTGGATTCCTTAAGTCTTGTTGTAGATTGGGTGTTGTAAACATGTATCAGCATTTCCTTCCTGTTTAGGGCTGAATAACTCTCCATCATATGGGAGGTATCATGTTTTGTTTATCTGTTTATCTATAGATGGTCACTTAGGTTGCTTCTACCTTTTGAATATTGTGAGTAATCCTGCTATGAACCCAGATGGGCAAGTAGATATTATTCTTTAAAAAAAGAAGAAAAACCTCCTTTTTAAGTTTTGTAGAGATATTCCATTGGCCAAAATTTGTTTCGCTGGGTTTTTCCATAATATGGTACGAAAATCCAAACAAACTTTTTGGCCAACTCAATATAATTGCTGTATAATATTGTGTAAATTTAAGGTATGCACCATGTTGATCTGATATGTCTGTAGACTGCCAAGTCATGACCATTGTAGCGTCAGCTAACACCTTCATCCTGTGACGTAATTATCATTTCCTTTGTGTAATGAGAACATTTACTCTGTTAGCAATTTTCACTCGGATAATACGATGCTATTCACTCTCATTACCTTGTGCATTAGATCCCCAGAATTGTGAGTCTTATAAGTGGAAGTTTGTACCCTCTGACTGGTATCTTCCCATTTCCCCCACCTCCCCAGCCTAGCTTCTAGTAAATTCCACTCGACTCTGTCTCTCCCAGGTCAGCTTGGTGAGTGTTCCTGTTTTCCCATATAAGTGATATCCTATGGTCTTTTTTCTCTGACTTTCTCCACTTAGCATAATGCTCTCAAGGTTCATCCAAGCTGTTATAAAACGGTAGGCTTTCCTTCTTTCTCGTGGGTGAAAAGCCTTCCATTCTATCCATGTTCACGCCGCAGCCTCTTCACCCATTTATCTGTTGGTGGACACAATTGTTTCCGTATCTTGGCTCTTGTGAATGACACTTCGGCCATTGTGCAGATTTCTCTTTGAAATTAAGGCAGATGCTGTCTTTAACCCCATTTTCTAGATAAGAAGATTCAGCTCCGGCAGATCAAGGGACAGGACTCGGATCTGTCCAGCCCGGAGTTCACACTCGTGACTGCTGCTGTGTCTGTCGCGTTCTTGCTTTGACAGCAATGGTGGGGAATCCTGAACAAGGCTCTGTCATGCCCGAGGCTGTGGGGGAGTGATAGCTCTTTCATGGGAAAGTCGCTCTGGCTTCTCCCTTCAGGAAGGGGAATTATCAAGGCTCCGTTGCCCTCTTTTGATTTGAACCCTCTCTGTTCGTGCCTCTTTCTCCTCCGACTTCTGTCCATTGCTCTATGTCGAGCTCCTGGTTGAATTCCTTCGAGTTGAGGAAGCCTATTATGCCCGGCACTGCCCTTAACTCTTCTAAATCCTTGATCCACATAAACTTCCTACTAACCAGATGGGCAGGTATGTTATTAATGCCGTCCTGGGTCATGTGTGAGATGATGAAGTTGTACATGTGTGCATGCTAAGTTGCTTCAGTAGGTCTGACTCTGTGCGACCATGTGAACTGTAGCCCTCCAGGCTCCTCTGTCCATCGGAGTCTCCAGGCAAGGATACTGAAGTGGGTCGCCACGCCTTCCTCCAGGGGATCTTCCCCACCCAGAAATTGAACCTGCGTCTCTTGTATCTCCTGCATTGGCAAGTGGGTTCTTTACCACTGAGCTACCTGGGAAGCCCAACGCAGTTGCGCAGAAGCTAGAAATCTGCCTAGGTTCACACAGTGGTGGAGTTGAACCCAGAGTCTGTGCTCCACACCACGATCCACGCTGCCTCCCGGGCTGAGACAGGGTTCAGACCCACCTGTAGATGCTGCATCGCTCCAGCCAAACCTGGACCGGCCTAGCTGAGGCGATGCTCTCATCCTGAGTCTGCTCTCGCCATCTCCACCCACCCGCTCTAGCTGGGCTTAGGTCTTCGCTGTTCACAGCATGCCAAGTAGCAGCCCCGGGAGGCCATTGCAGCTGCTTCAGTATTCTACAGCCCTCTTGGGTCTGGAAGCTGTTGGAGGCAGACACTGCAGACCATTTGTCTAATAATATGGCTGCTCTTTCCTCCACCTAGCTAGAGCCAAGGCAGGGGGTGGAGGGAGGAGGAAGAAAGAGAGGGGAGGGAGAGGGAGAGAGAGGCTGCCTACTGTCTCTGTATTTATCCCAAATCCATATATTATTTTGGAACATTCAGTATTGCAGAAATATGCAAAGGGATAAATCACTCCTTTTACCATCTGGTCTCTGAGAACCCTCCCAAGAACTGTAGCTTCATTTAATTTTGTTGTGTTCCTTTCTCAACCTTTTGTGCTTTCCATCATCTTTTCTTGGCTGCATTTTTGGGGTTTGTTTTGCCTTCAGTTGCTTGCTCCTTTAGCTGTTTCTGCATTTTACTTTCTGAAAAAGAAATACCAGCTCTCGCTCATCAACGTTCTGCCAGATTCTTTATTTGGCATTACGCTGCCCCGTGCCTATTTTCTTTACCTTCATCTGGAGCCCTGGAGTGATGTGTGGGTATTTTTCAATGCCCCAACCAGATGCACCAACCAGCTTGATGGTCGGTAATGAGGAAGCAGTGTAGCACCCCTTGGTCTTTGAATTTCTTGGCAGTGCCTTCATGGCAAATGTTTCCATGAGATGAGCATGGTGGACCAAGCCCAGGCATTGCTACATGGTTCCAAAGTCCTTTTAAGTGAACAAATGGGTTGGCACTCATCTAATGGGAATACAAGTCCAGTGAGGTTACTTAGCATGTACTGGTTTCTCACTGTCTGAGTGGGAGATTACAGATAAGCAAAGGAAGAAGGCCACAATGATATATTTAGATAATAAATATGAGTTGGACAACAGCATGCACTCATATTTAGCTTCTTATAGACACAGATGGTTAAATATAGAAATATCTATAGAGATGCCTGTATGCATGGAATGTGTGTGCTTTGCTCAGCCATGTTCGACTCTTTGGGACCCTTTGGACTGTAGCCTGCCAGGCTCCTCTGTCCATAGGATTTTCCAGGCAAGAATACTGGAGCGAGTTGCCATTTCCCCCGCCAGGGGATCTTCATGACCCAGGGATGGAACTCATGTCTCCTGCATTAGCAGACAGATTCTTTACCACTGAGCCACCTGGGGAGTATACACAGAATAGTATACACACATCTTTCTGCTCTGTCAGCTCAGAGAAGCTAGAAGCAATGATACCCCAGCAGCATGAGCACACTTGGCACCCAGACCTTGGTATCTAATTCCATTCTCTATTAAAAGTGACAAGAAACAACTGCTTTTAGGATTGGGGCATGAAATATACAGGATGAGCCTAGTACTGAGCACCTCAGAGTTCAGGAAAATAAAGAAATGCTCAAAACAACATCAAAACAGGCACCATGGTGGAATATTGCTTGTAAATGAGAAATGGAAGACTTCTTAACATGTGTTAGTGAACAGTCACTGCCTGCCACTCTTCACTCATTGAAAACTTGGGCTCTTGCAACTGATGGCTAACTCGCATACTCTCTCTTATGAAGAGCTTTGGGCTACATCTCTGTCTGTCTCTCCTGTGAGCAGGTGAGACCTGAATTCCGTTCCTTGGGTTCACAACTACAGTAACTTCCCCGGGCTCTCACAGCCCAGTTTTGAAGATCAGGGCAACTTGAAACAAGGAGAGTGAAGAATAAATCACATTTCCAAGGAGAAAAATCAAGTCATTGCAACTCAATTATTAATGCGCAGAACTGTTATGTAATGTAGCAGCCCAATTAACAGGTGTCTCTTGGGAAATAATCAAGGCTTAATTTGGCATGATAATTAGTAACCTCCCCCTCCCAGCTTTGGCTGGGGGCCCCTGCAGGACAGCCTGATGGTTGGTAATGAGGCAGTATCACTTACTTTGCAGCCGTGTTAATTGTGTCTTTCTGTGCATGGGGACAAGACAGATTTACCTGTTTCTAGATGCTGAGATGTGCCACTGGTCTGATAGAGCTGTGCTCATTTTCTGGTCTTGCCAACCCTGGCCTTGCTGAAGGGCAGCATTCTTAGACTTTTGAGATTTCTTTAATTGGCAGAGTTGTTTTAATGGCTACACTTCAGTCTGCTGTTGTGGGTTTTTGGTTTTTTTGATAGACTGGGTGGCAGAATTCCAGTTTTATAAGACATATGGCCAGGATTGACATATTCAAAACAGGAAATTGTCCTGTTTTGTGTGTCTGTAATAATGGGTGACCTCAGTCACCATGTCATAGCTCTGTCCCCTCTATGTGTCCCAGGGCATACCTGTTTGTTACAGTAAAATACTAGATGTGAGTATAGTCACAGAGAGCAAAAACATGGACAATTACAAGAGTGTTTTATTTTTATCAGAAAAAAGAAACAAATAGAAAGCAGAGAAAGCACAGAGAAAAAGAGAAATAAAACTATCACAAATCACCCATCAACTGAGAGATATTAACATTCTGAGATATTAACATGAACTGAGAGATATGATACCTTTTCAGTTTTATACACACATACACAGGTCTACATAATTATAGCTATTGATCTAGGTATGATTTCTTTGCAAAATTGGATTTGTAATCTGCATATTATTCTGTTAACATGTTTGCTCTTATGTGTGTTCGCCAGCCTCCTTTGTCCATGGAATTCTCCAGTCAAGAATACTGGAGTGGCTTGCCATTTCCTACTCCAGGGGATCTTCCCGACCCAGGGGTCGAACCCACATCTTTTATGTCTCCTGCATTGGCAGGTGAATTCTTTACCACAGATTTTGAACTGGGTCCACCCTGCGTTTTCTTAAGCTGTCTTTTTTAAGTTTGAGAGCCACTGATCTTTGCTCTAAGAGTTAAGCTGATATAATATGCATTTCCTCCCTAAAGGATTTTCCCTAAAATCCTTTATTAAGAACCATTTTCCTTGATTTCTACTTGGGAAAAGTTTTGAGCATCTAGATAGCTTTCCTGTTTTTGTTTTGTTCAATTTTGTTTCACTATTATAGACATCACAACAGTGAACATCCTTACATATGCATCTTTGCTATATCTTGTCCCTGGGTTTCCCTGGTGGCTCAATAGTAAAGAATCTGCCTGCCAATGCAGGAGACACAGGTTCGACCCCTGGTTTGGAAGATTCCCTGAAGAAGGAAATGGCAACCCAGTCCAGTATTGCCTGGGAAATCCCATGGACAGAGGAGCCTGCTGGGCTTGCAGTCCATGGGGTTGTAAGGAGTTGCACGTGACTGAGCGGCTAAGCATGGACACGTGCACTCACACAGCTCACCCATAGAAGAGGTCAAAGGGTATGGCTATTTGAAGGTTTTGGACTGATTTGGGGAACTTCTCTTTCCTGAGGTCTGTGCATCTGCAATCCCACAGGTACGTCTGAGTTCCCTCCTCCCATTGCTGCTCTGAAGTACGTTTTTTAAAATTCCAGGTTCTGCAACTTTAGTGGTGAGGCAGGAAGCCAATAGAGAAAGTTTATTAAATTCTTATTTATGATTTCAATTTGTATCAGCCTTTGCCTTCCCCAAGCTCGAGGCAACACTTGGAGCACATCAAGCTTGTAACTCTTAGCTGTGCTGATCTGAGAGAGGGGAGGTAGACAAGATGGGCAAAGAGTGCTGGATGGAAGGAACATGCTACCCCACAAAGTCAAGTCTAGAAAGAGAAGCAGTTTGGGTGGTTGAGGATCATTTGAGGTACTTTCTGAAAAGCCTAGGTTCAGAAGGAAAGCTCTTTTTTATCCTCTTCTTGATTCCTTCTTATACGGGTAGAAGAGAAGATCACAGTGAATTTACATGTGTGTGTTTAATTTTTTGGCATGCCACAGCAACGTGTTCAGTTCAGTTCAGTCACTCAGTCATGTCCGACTCTTTGCAACCCCATGGACTGCAGCACACCAGGCTTCCCTGTCCATCACCATTTCCTGAAGCTTGCTCAAACTCATTTCCATTGAATCGGTGATGCCATCCAACCAACTCATCCTCTGTTGTCCCCTTCTCCTCTTGCCCTCAGTCTTTCCCAGCATCAGGGTCTTTTCAAATGAGTCAGTTCTTCGCATCAGGTGGCCAAAGTATTGGAGTTTCAGCTTCAGCATCAGTCCTTCCAATGAATATTCAAGAGTGATTTCTTTTCAGATTTACTGTTTTGATCTCCCTGCAGTCCAAGGGACTCTCAAGAGTCTTCTACGTCACCACAGTTCAAAAGCATCAATTATGCATTGCTCAGCTTTCTTTGTGGTCCAACTCTCTCAAGCACACATGACTACTGGAAAACCATAGCTTTTACTAGATGGACCTTTGTTGTCAAAGTAATGTCTCTGCTTTTTAATATGCTGTCTAGGTTTGTCATAGGTTTTCTTCTAGGGAGCAAGCATCTTTAATTTCATGGCTGCAGTCACCATCTGCAGTGATTTTGAAGCCCAAGAAAATGAAGTCTGACCCTGTTTCCATTGTTTCCCCATCTACTTGCCATGAAGTGATGGGACTGGATGCCATGGTATTAGTTTTCTGAATGTTGAGTTTTAAGCCAGCTTTTTCACCCTTCTCTTTCACTTTTATCAAGGGGCTGTTTAAATTTGTCTTTGCTTTCTGCCCTAAGAATAATGTGTGTGTGTTTAAATATTTTTGACGCTAGGCAGGATCTTAATTCCCTGACCAGGAATCGAACTTGTGCCTCCTGCAGTGGAAGCGCAGAGTCTTAACCCCTGGACCACCAGAGAAGTCCCTTTTCCCTTTTTTGTGTTTGTTAGCTGGTTGGGCTTCCCTGGTGGCACAGAGAGACGGTAAGGCATCTGCCTGTAATGCGGGAGACCTGGGTTCGGTCCCTGGGTTGGGAAGATCCCCTGGAGAAGGCAATGGCAATCCACTCCAGTCTTCTTGCCTGGAAAATTCCATGGACAGAGGAGCCTGCTAGGCTTTACAGTCCATGGGATCGCAGAGTTGCACATGACTGAGCAACTTCACTTGCTGTCCATAGGCACCTGGCAGAGCAGGTAAGTTGAAACAGCAGACCAGCCCCTCCTTCTCTCGCCAAACCCTCCTCCTCTGTTGAATCTGCCCTATAGAGCCCCTGTCAGTGAAGCATAGTAGTTGTCTGAGCTGCAGACACCCTGAGGGTGATCAGAAACAGACCTACACGCAAACAAGCAAAAATCACTGTCTTCCCAGCTATCTGGAGGCCGTCATCTATTTTCTTACTTTCCTCTTTTTATTTATTTGTTACTGGTCAGTTGCTAAGTCAAACCCTACTCCAGTACTCTTGCCTGGAAAATCCCGTGGATGGAGGAGCCTGGTAGGCTGCAGTCCATGGGGTCGCTAAGAGTCGGGCATGACTGAGCGACTTCACTTTTGCTTTTCACTTTCATGCACTGGAGAAGGAAATGGCAACCCACTCCAGTATTCTTGCCTGGAGAATCCCAGAGACAGAGGAGCCTGGTGGGCTGCTGTCTATGGGGTCACACAGAGTCGGACACGACTGAAGTGACTTAGCAGTAGTAGCATGTGACTCTTTGTGACCCCAAGCACCCATGCTTCCTCACCCTTCACTGTCTCCCAGAGTTTGCTCAAACTCATGTCCATTGAGTCAGTGATACCATCCAACCTTCTCATCTCCTGTCACCCGCTTCTCTTTCCTTCAGCATCAGGGTCTTTTCAGGGGTGTCGGCTCTTTGCATCGGGTGGCCAAAGTATTAGAGCTTCAACTTCAGCATCAGTCCTTCCAATGAATATTAGGACTGATTTCTTTTAGGATGGACTGGTTGGATCTCTTTGAAGTCCAAGTGATTCTCAAGAGTCTTCTCCAGCACCACAGTTTGAAAGCATCATCTCTTTGGTGTTCAGCCTTCTTTATGGTCCAATGTTGCTTTTAAAAATGACTTATTTATTTTTGGCTGTGTTGGGTCTTTGTTACTGTGAGAGCTTTTCTCTAGCTGTGGCAAGCAGTGGCTACTCTCTAGTTGCAATGTCCAGGCTTCTCATTGTAGGGGCTTCTCCTGTTGCGGAGTACATGCAGGCCTTCATAGCGGCAGATCCCAGGGTCCAGAGCACAGTCTCAATAGTCTGTTGCATGGACGAGACTATTCCATGGCATGCGGGATCTTCCTGGACCAGGATTCAGATCTGTGTCTCCCACATTGGCAGGCAGATTCTTTACGACTGAGCCTCCTATCTCTTTTCTTCAATGAGGTATGAATAAACTTCTAAAATGAACTTCTTGTGGCTCATTTTTGGAAAAACCTTCCTTTCTCCAACCACTACCCAGTGAGAGGCTGTTAAGATGTTTCCGCCATGTTCCTCCTGCCCCTACCTTGGACAATTCCACACCGAAATCCACCCCCACCCCCAAACGATTTAAGATGCTCTTAATTGCTTTACTGGAGGGAAATAGAACACCTTTTAAGCCAACAGCTGAGCGATTTGCTATGACAATTCTGCCACTGTGCATTCACTTAATTTCCAATTAATCAAACATTCAATAAATCATTAGGGTAATTACACCTGCTCCCATCCTCTGGCCCCAGCACATTAACTCAGCTCAGGCACCCCTGGACTGGCTGCGGGGAAGGTGTTCATTTGTCTGCCCTGGCTGGGTGCACAGCCTGGCTCCCTGTGAGCCTTGAGAAATGACGGGTAAGAAACTGTAATTATTTCAGGCACCACAAGTTTGCTCAGATTCCTTCTTCTTTGCTTCTCACTCCAGTGCTTCCTCAACAACTTAAGCCAACATCAGAATCCTAGTAGCAGTGGCTGGTTAATTTCAGCAAGTTTTTTTTTTTTTTTAATCATTTTTATTTCCCGACTGTGCCTCTTTTCTAATTACACCATCTCCCCAGGTGAGCGATAATTCCCTCATCACCATCTATCTCAAGCACAGATTATTAAAATAATATAGCTTATGTCATATAAATGTAACAGAAAGTATCTTAAAGATGCTTTATTGAAAGCTGGTAAATTGGTTCAACAGATGAATGTTTTAAGGCCTGTTTTTAAAAGGCTGCACAAGTATAAACCCACTGAATTACTGCTGCAGTTTCTCACGAGTGGATGCAATTATTTTAATATCTAACTGTGCACAAGACAGATCTGAAAGAGAAGGAGCTAAATTCTCCGAGATTAATTAAAGGGTTTCATTTTGCTCTTGATTAAAAATAAATTTCAAGCATGCATCACTTGTTATTCTCTTGAAGAATTTGCATTACAGGGTGTTTTTTTAAAAATATATGTATATATATAAAAAATACTGAAAATGTTAAGCTTCATGAGTTCTTCATACAATATAGCCAGCAGCTCATAAAAAGAAGGGTTGACCTATTGTTGCCACAGCTTATTCTCCTGCATATTTCTTTATACTTTTCCATTTGTGAAAGGTATTAATCTTAAAACTCATTTCCAAGGTAAGATGGTGCATTTACATGCATTTCCCCGTAAGATTGCTCTCGATCCGATCTATGCCCATTGATTTAATTTCTTCTCCCTCTCAGAGCCAGTGGTGCTGAAGGGTTTATCGTAATTACAGTGTTGTGGGTTTCAGTGAACAGCCGGCTCCCTGGTACCTTGAGCGTTGGTTTTGATTCTTACGAAGCTCACTCAGCCCCAGAGACCCTGAGGGGAGCATCTCCAAGGCTGGGGGCACAAGGTGGATGGGGAAGGATGCTGGCTGGTACACAGCCGGGAGGCACGGGGAGGCTGGAGAGAGGATGGCCTGGGGCTACTGGCCAGATGGATCACCGTTCTAAGGGGTCCCTTTAAGGTGAATCACTTGGCAGTTTTGAGAGTTGGCAGACGGTTCAGCCACCTGTGCTCATCGTGAAATGAGATACAGGAACCTAGGGGTCTGAAATATGCCGCTCACCCTTTGAGGGATGGTCCAATGGTGCAGGAGGCGATATGCCTAGTAAGACTGGGGATGGAGTGGGCAGGTAACCTTAACCCAAATGGCCTGGGTTTTGAGTTGTGCTGAGCAGGGTTCAAGTACTCCGAACCAAAATGCTCATCGATAACAGCACTGGCCAACAGAACATGATGCATATGTTATGTTAGTTTTTCTGGTAGCCTCATTGTCCAAAAAAAGCTCAAAGAAACAGGTGAAAATCCATTAAACACAATGCTGTATGTCCCCATAGTTTATTATATGTGAGGTATTATGTCAGCATGTCATCAATATAAATATGAAAGAGACAGCTTATGTTCCTTTTTTATTTAATTCTTTTAACTCCCATCGTGAATTTCAAACTTCCGGCACCTCTCCATCTGGACCAGCCATGTTCCAAGTGTCTGGGAGTCACCGCCTCCTGTGGCTACCATATCGGATGGTGCTACTCTGGGTTGGGGCTTCCCAGGTGGCTCAGTGGGTGAAGCCTCTGACTGCAGTGCAGGAGACGCTGGAGACATGGTTCGATCCCTGGGCCGGGAACACCCTCTGGAGGAGGGCATGGCAACCCACTCCGGTATTCTAGCCTGGAGAATCCCATGGACAGAGGAGCGTGGTGGGCTATATCCACAGGGCCACAAGTCGACATGACTGAAGTGACTTAAAGTGCGTGTTCTCTAGCTTGTATATAAGTAGAAGATTCCCAGCTGCAAGTGAAGGAATCTAGCTTCAAATAAGCTTCAGCAAGAGGAGACCGTTTCAGCCTAACTGGATCTAGAAACCCAAAAGTCGCCTCCGGGAGAGCTGCCAACCTGGCCTCAACCTAGCTCAGCACCCAGGCCTCAGTCCAGTGCCTTCCATGGTGAGATGACATACTTCAGTCATTCATTCTTGAATTCATTTATTCAGAAAACTTTGAAGCCTTGCCATAGGGTAGGCACTCTAACAGGCACTGTAGTCAAAGCATTGGTGTGACTGAAAATACACCCACGTCTCTGCACCTCTGCGTCCCATTTCCTTGGTCCAGACGTCATTTTGCAGGTGGACTCTGCAGTATCTTCCTCTCCAGTGTCCAACTCATTTTCTGCCCAGACCCAGGGTTAATCTTTCCCCTTCTCACTTGCAACTATTGACTTAAGAAATACAGTCACAACCTGAAAGTGCCGCATTGTTTTATTTGGTGGGAATTCTTAGGACTTCAAGCCTGAGAGACAACATCTCAAGTAGTCCTGAGAAACTGCTCTGAGAAGGCAGGGGAAGGAGTCAGGTGATTAAAAAAGTTTGCAACAAAGGGGGCAGGTAGTCTAAACATCAAAGATGGTTGTTAACAAAGGAAAACCGGATAGTTCAAGTTAAGAAATTTAGTTTTCTATGTATGGGAAGATGCAAGCATCTGGGCTCACTGAAATCATCCCTTTCATATGTATCTCAGCTATCTGGGGCCAGCTCCTGCGTTTTCACATTCCCTGTCCACAGCAAGCCCCACCCTTGATCGCTGTTAGATCACAGGTATTATTTTCCTTCCTGAATTCCCGAAGGGCTCACCAACTCACACCAGAGGGCTGCATTTGCTGATGACCGTGACATCCTTGCTTACCGAAACGGAAATAGATACTCCATTTCACACAGCTCTGATCACATCACTCCTCAGTTTTTCAGGAGTAACCCCCTCCGCCATTGCTTATGGAGTTGAACCGTAAAGGCTAGGAAGAATCTTCATGACCTTGCCCCTGCTAACCTCCTCTTTCTCTCACGAAACTCCTTTAAACCCTGAACTCCAGACCGGGATTTCTCACCTTCAGCAGTATCAGCGCTTAGTGGCGGGTCATTCTCTGTAGTGTCCTGTGCACAGTCGAACAGCATTGCAACCTCCACCCGCTAGAGGCCAACCTCCCCGGCTGTGACAACCCAAAACATCCGCAGACATTGCTGCTGCTGCTGCTGCTAAGTCGCTTCAGTCGTGTCTGACTCTGTGCGACCCCATAGACGGGACCCCACCAGGCTCTGCCGCTCCTGGGATTCTCCAGGCAAGAACACTGGAGTGGGGTGCCATTTCCTTCTCCAGTGCATGCAAGTGGAAAGTGAAAGTGTAGTCGCTCAGTTGTGTCCAACTCTTCGCGACCCCATGGACTGCAGCCCACCAGGCTCCTCCGTCCATGGGATTTTCCAGGCAAGAGTGCTAGAGTGGGGTGCCATTGCCTTCTCCGGCAGACATCGCACATGTTCCTTAGTGAGCAAAGCCCTGCCCTCACTGAGAACAACAGCTCCCAAAAAATAAATAAATAAATAGAAATGTCAGTTTCTCAAACGTACACTGTTCTTCCTCTTTTGCAGGCTTCTGTACCTTTCTTCATTTCAGTTTTCTGATCCACCTTCTTACTCCTAGCTGGTAACCTCTGCTCACCTTTTGTAGCTGAGCCCTAACAACACCTTCTATGAAGCTTTCCTGACTTCTCCCCAGGTAGAAGGTATATGGCAAGGTACTCACATTCCGATAGGGGAGAGGGGAGATTCATCTTAGAGTGGTGCAGAGATAGGTTTATGGACTTAGAGACAGATTGCATATGGGGAATTTGATGAGAAATGGACTATTTCTGGCCATGTCAGTAAACAAAGGGTGCCAAGTCATCAGGGATTGCAGCCACCATGAGGGGGGTGAGCCCTAAGGGAATTCAGGAAGGAAAGAATACTTTCCTTCTAGCAGTGATCAGACTGTGGCCACTCCCCATGGTGAACCCTGAGGAAACTCTGGATGTGAAAACACAGGATACTGGCCCCAGACAGCTGAGGTGCAGATCAAAGGAAAGGTTTCAGTGAGCCCAGACTCTTGCATCTTCCTGTACACAAAAAAAGCGCTAAATTCCTTAGCTTGAGATATCTGATTTTCTTTTAATTAACAATAATCTTTTGATGTTCAGACTTCCTGCCCTTTGTTACAAAACCTTTGTATAATCTGGCACCTCCCTTGCTTCCTCAGAGCAGTTCTCTCAAGATTACTTGAAATGCTGTCTTCTGGCCTTGAAGTCCTAAAAATTCCCACCAAAGAAAACATAACTCTCAACTTTTAGATTGTGCATATGTATTTTTCAAGTCGACCATGTATAGGAAGAGGCCACCTTCCTGACGGTTCAGTCATCATGTACAGCCTTGAAGCAAGGATTCATATAAAACCTATGTATTGGAGAGGAAATCCTTGCAGTGATGGTGGAGGAATGGTGAAGTGACAAGGGAAAGAGGGGGCAATGGGCAGAGTTTGTTTCATTGAGCCACTGACCATTGTGTGTAGCTGGAACTTAATCCCGGTATAGGAACACATGGAACTTGTGTATGCACACACTGTAGATTTATCCTAATACCCCAACGCTATTAGTCATTGGTTGAAGGGTAAGGCTTCTCCAGCGTACCTTGTGGGCAAAGCAGTTGTAGCATCCAGCCAAAGAAATTCAGACATTGAATATGAACACCTGAAATGTCAGGCCATCAAGCCCTGACACTGTGACACTGAAGGGATGCTTGAGGCATATCCCCCATGTCTGCCCCACACAGTGACTCCCAAGGTTCAGTTCAGTTCAGTTCAGTCGCTCAGTCGTGTCTGACTCTTTGCGACCCCATGAATCGCAGCACGCCAGGCCTCCCTGTCCATCACCATCTCCCAGAGTTGATTCAGACTCACGTTCATCGAATCAGTGATGCCATCCAGCCATCTCATCCTTTGTCATCCCCTTCTCCTCCTGCCCCCAATCCTTCCCAGCATCAGAGTCTTTTCCAATGAGTCAACTCTTCGCATGAGGTGGCCAAAGTACTGGAGTTTCAGCTTTAGCATCATTCCTTCCAAAGAAATCCCAGGGCTGATCTCCTTCTGAATGGACTGGTTGGATCTCCTTGCAGTCCAAGGGACTCTCAGGAGTCTTTTCCAACACCACAGTTCAAAAGCATCAATTCTTCGGCACTCAGCCTTCTTCACAGTCCAACTCTCACATCCATACATGACCACAGGAAAAACCATAGCCTTGACTAGATGGACCTTAGTCAGCAAAGTAATGTCTCTGCTTTTGAATATACTATCTAAGTTGGTCATAACTTTCCTTCCAAGGAGTAAGCGTCTTTTAATTTCATGGCTGTAGTCACCATCTGCAGTGATTTTGGAGCACCCCCCAAAAAATAAATTCTGACACTGTTTCCACTGTTTCCCCATCTATTTCCCATGAAGTGGTGGGACTGGATGCCATGATCTTTGTTTTCTGAATGTTGAGCTTTAAGCCAACTTTTTCGCTTTCCTCTTTCACTTTCATCAGAGGCTCTTTAGTTCTTCTTTGCTTTCTGCCATAAGGGTGGTATCATCTGCATATCTGAGGTTATTGATATTTCTCCCAGCAATCTTGATTCCAGCTTGTGTTTCTTCTAGTCCAGCGTTTCTCATGATGTACTCTGCATAGAAGTTAAATAAACAGGGTGACAGTATACAGCCTTGATGTACTCCTTTTCCTATTTGGAACCAGGTTAGGAGTCTACATAACCGTGAGATGGGCAGTGCGTGCCATTTTTAACACAGGAGCTCATCAGGAGAGCTGACCTCTTTCTTGGCATAACAAGTGTTACCTCCTTGGGAGGTTGCCTTTGAGATTCTGGTGGTGGTTGAACTAAGGTCTCTAGAAGGCAGCGGAGAGTGAGGAAGCCAAGAGTGGAGACTGACTGCAGCTGAAGAATCTAGTTGTGGAGGCATCTTTGTGGAGATGGTCATTGATGTTGAGTTGCTAAGTTGTGTATGACTCTCTTGCAACACCATGGATTGTAGCCCACTGGGCTCCTCCATTCATGGGATTTGCCAGGCAAGAATACTGGAATGCATTGCTGTTTCCTTCTCCAGGGGATCTTCCTGATCCAGGGAATGAACCCACGTCTCCTGCGTTGGCAGGCGGATTCTTTACCACTGAGCCACCAGGAGACAGCTGTTCAGTCGCTCAGTTGTGTCCAACTCCTTGCAACCCCATGGACTGCAGCACACCAGGCTTCCCCCTCCATCACCATTTCCTGAAGCTTGCTCAAACTCATGTCGGTGATGCCATCCAACCACCTCATCCTCTGTCGTCCCCTTCTTCTCCTTCCCTCAATCTTTCCCAACATCACAATTTTTCTAGTGAGTTGGCTCTTCGCATCAGGTGGCCAAAGCATTGGAACTTCAGCTTCAGCATCAGTCCTTCCAAAAACATTCAGGACTGATTTCCTTTATGATTGACTGATTGGATTTCCTTGCAATCCAAGGGACTCTTAAGAATCTTCTCCAACACCACAGTTCAAAAGCAACAATTCTTCAGTGCTCTGCTTTCTTTATGGTCCAACTCTCACATCCATTCATGACCACTGGAAAAACCATAGATTTTACTAGATGGACCTTTGTTGGCAAAGTGATGTCACTGCTTTTTAATATGCTGTCTAGGTTGGTCATGACTTTTCTTCCAAGGAGCAAGCATCTTTTAATTTCATGGCTGCAGTCACCATCTGCAGTGATTTTGGAGCCCAAGAAAATAAAGTCTGTCACTGTTTCCATTTTTTCCCAACTATTTGCTATGAAGTGATGGGACCAGATGCCATGATCTTTGTTTTCAGAATGTTGATTTCCTTTGGGATGGACTGATAAAGATGGAAGAGGTAGGATGTATGGGGGAGGGGATAACTGGAGAAGGTTCTGTAACTGGGATTAGCTTTGCCCCTCCCTTGAAGTCTGTGTGGCAGTGGGGAGTGATGGATGCAGAGATGCCTGCCACTTGGGACCAAGCCACAACGATTGCAAATAAAAAGTTTCACAGACACTCCTCAGAATGAATTAAAGGGGCTAAACCTTATCATACACACACACACACACACACACACACACACACACACACACACACACACATGGAACAGGGAACCTTTCCCTGAGGCAATGCAGGAGAAAGTTTTCATCTTTTTAAAACCCTGTTCTCCTGAATTATCTTCAAAAGTGCTTTAGAGTGTGGGACTGAGGTGAGGAGGAACAGATGAGGCTAGTGATTTTGAACTAGCTACAGCTTTATCTTGGTGTGTTATAAATATGTGATGCTACTTAACATAGCAAGCCATGAGGTTAATAAACAATTGACTGCCAAATTTGTCATTGGCAGGGAAGGAGGTTATAATCTGTAAGGAGCTTTGTGTCCTAACCAATTTATTCTCTAACAGGACTTCATTGCCTCTGTCGCTGAAAACTCCCAAGGAGTCTTAAGAACTAAAAACCCAGATTGGCTGAGCTTGGTTTCTCTAGCCTCTTTCCTCTCTCTCTCTCTCTCTCTCTCTCTTTTTTTTTTTTTTGGCTTCGTCTCCCACCCAGATAAGACACTTGGAAAACCCATTTCTTAAAATGCTGCTGCTCACCTGGGCTAGTAACGCCTGGCTTGTTCTTTCTGGGTGACTTTTATCCTGAGAGCTGGAAAGAAGTGAATTCCATGGTGGAATTCATTTTAAATCCTTGTAGGCTATGCAGAATCAGGAAATAAA
The DNA here is from genome assembly GCA_917880005.1 of Nanger dama. Classification (NCBI taxonomy): domain Eukaryota; kingdom Metazoa; phylum Chordata; class Mammalia; order Artiodactyla; family Bovidae; genus Nanger; species Nanger dama. The sequence goes on along the minus strand of CAKJTW010000019.1, from coordinate 36,910,773 downwards.
ATAGTGTGTTTCATAGGAACATTAACTAATACCATCCAATTTTCTTAGCAAAATATGAACGTGCCGTGGGATTAACGTTCAGCGTGCTTCCTGTCTCCTTGGTCCAGCGGCTAATGCAGGTTCCCTTGTGGTTCAGCTGGTAAAGAATCCACCACAATGAGGAAGACCTGGGTTCAATCCCTGGGTTGCGAAGATCCCCTGGAGAAGGGAAAGACCTGCACTCCAGTATTCTGGCCTGGAGAATTCTGTGTGTTCACAAAGAGTCAGACATGACTGAGCGGCTTTCACTTCACTTCACTATGCACAGTTGGCCAGAGTTCCAGGGTCCCACTCTAAGGGCTGCCAATCACCTCCCAGTCGACATGAATGGAGCCACTGCAGCTGTGCAAGCTCACCCTGATCAACTGTATTGATATATGGTCGTCCTGGTGAAAAGATGAGTTTGTGTGTGCCTATTTTATTTTTATTTTTATTTTTTTAGTTTTTGGAGTTAGAGTGCGACCTCAGTCACTTCAGTTGTGTCTGACTCTTTGTGACCCCACGGACTGTAGCCCACCAAGCTCTCCTGTCCATGGGATTCTCCAGGCAAGAATGCTGGAGTGGATTGCCATGCTTCCAAGGGATCTTCCTGAGCCAGAGATCAAATCCACATCTCTTGTCTCCTGTCTTGGCAGGCAGGATCTTTACCACTAGTACCACCTGAGAAGCCCAACTGTCCTGACGCAAATCCCACCAAAAAGAGTGACCATTGGCAGTTTCCTTCATTCCGAAATGGGGATTTTAATACTCTTCCTCATAACATTGTTGTTTAAAATGATGCAAGAGATTTCTTTTGCACTTCCTTTCCCCCTTGCCTAGACTGCTTACCCAGGCAAGCTGCTCTTCACTTTTATAAATGCACCTCAGATACCATCTTCTTGGTATTCCTGATACCTAACAACTCCCTAAGTCCCACCTCAGTTCCCTCTTCTTTCCCATACCTACGTATATACATGCAACTAGGAGATGAGAAGAACCATTGCAGGCTACATTTTTTTTCTATTTTGTTTTATTTTGTTTTACTGCATTTCTCTTATTTAGTGGGCGACTCTGCCTTCACATGCACATTTCTGCAGCTAAAATCTGATTGCTTGCTTACCTGCCTGCCCAGAACTTCCTCTTCTATCTTCTTGGAATGGAACTCATCCTGGAAAGGTCTAACTCATTCAGAAAAGACTAACTCTCCCTCCAACTCCTGGTAACTTGGGCTCTTCCAATCAGCATTTTCCTTTCCTCTGGGCATGGTGATTGGCTCACCAGTGGACATGTGACCAGCTCTATCCAATGAGATTTGTCCCTGGGAAGGAACTCATTTTCCTGAGGTTATGAAATGAATGGGGTGGTGGCCTGAGATATCCGATGACCATGTTGTAGTACATCGGTGTCATAGGCTGCATGTTTGCGCCCCTGGAAAATTTGTATGTTGGAAACCTAAGCCCCAAAGGGATGGTATTTGGAGATGGAACTTTGGGGAGTTAACTGGGTCATGAAGATGGAACAGTCATGAGTGGGATTAATGCCCTTATCAGAAGAGACAGGACCACGCCCGCCCAGCCTCTGTCTCTGTCTCTTAGTCTTCTTGCTATCACGTGAGGAAACACTGGGAAGGCGCCTGTGTGTGCTCAGCTGTTCAGTTGTGTCCGACTCTTTGTAATCCTGTGGACGGTAGCCCACCCACCAGTCTGCTCTTTGTCCATGGGATTTCCTAAGCAAGAATACTGGACTGGGTTGCCATTTTTTTGTCAGGGGGTCTTCCTGACCCAGGGATTGAACCTGCATCTCCTGGGTCTCCTCCATTGGCAGGCATATTCTTTACCACTGAGCCACCTGAGAAGCCCACAACGAGAAGGCAGCCACATGCAAATCAAGAAGTGGGCTTTTATGGGGCATCATTTCTGCTGGTACTGTGATCTTGGATTTCTTATTCTTCAGAACTGTGAAAAATAATTTTGTTCTTTAATCCACTGAGTCTATAGTATTCTTTCAGAGCAACCTGATTGGACTGAGACACTAGGGAAGGCCAATCTGAACACAAAACAAACTGTTAAAAGGATGTTCGTTTCAGAAATCATTTGGATGTTGGCACCTACATCTAACTGAGCCTGGAGCCTTAAACTTCTCAGTTTTGAAATAAAGCAACCCCCCTTGGTTGTTGTGTGTATATGTTAGTTTTAGACTGTACCATCCAATGGAGTCTCATCTACAAGAGCATGAGAAATTTGAGAGCATGTATCTGCTTGACACGTTTGACACTCATTATGTCAAATTCAAAAATGCCCAACTCAGAGGTTCACAGGCAGAGATTTAACAACCCCAAATCGTGCATAGTCAACCAGATGGATTAAGATAGCCTGTGAGCCTGAGACGTGGAAGTCATTTTTTCCCCCAGAAATACAGTGATTTTTATATGTCACATTCCGGATTGACTCTCCCTGTCAGCTCTGCAAGCGTCTTTGGAACTGACAAGTGATAAACCAGTTGAAAGCCCTAGTCACGAGGTTTGGTTATTGATGATACTGCTGGACCAGGGATGTGCCATTAGTCTGTTCTGTGGGCGCTGTGAGTCTGAACATGGACCCAAAGGAAAGACTGGGTTCTGCAAGCGTTCCCTCAATTGACCCAGAGGGAGAGTGGCTCCTGCCCAGAGGAGTCCTGGAGTTGAATGCATGAGAATGTCTGTCTTTGTTTTCTTTCAAAGCCAGTGATTAGTTCTCACCCAGTTGGCGGATATTTTCTGTGGAAAACCTGACCGCTGAGTTCCATGACAAGATGTCTCAATCCTTCACTTTCATTGTCTCATTGGAACAAAGTTACTGTACCAAATTATAATGGCAGCTAATATTTATTTATCTGTCCTTTCCAGGTAGATGGTAGGCTGGAGCTATTCCAAGTGCTGCTGTGAAGTGGTGAATACTCCATCCTTGTTTTTATTTCAGTGCGTGCTAGGCTAAGTTGCTTCAATCCTTTCTGACTCTTTGTGACCCAGTGGACTGTAGCCTGCTAAACTTCTCTGTCCATGGGATTCTCCAGGCAAGAATACTGGAGTGGGTTGCCATGCCCTGCTCCAGAGGGTCTTCCTGAGCCTCAAGTATCCTGCACTGGCAGGCAGGTTCTTTACCACTAGCGCCACCTCGGAAGCCCCATTTATTTCAGTGGGAGATATCAGTGATAAAGAAGTAAACACATATGTAAACAAGATAATTATGGGTTTTGATCAATTACATAAAGGAATCTGTATAGGGATGCAATAGAGTAATTGATGGTGTGATAGCTGGTGGTGGTCAGAGAGGCCCATCTTTAGAACACCTTGTTCCAAAATGAAGCCATCTCAGAAGAGGTCACACTTGAGTGGAGACCTAAGGGTGCAGGAGGAGCAACCAAGGATAAGTCAAGAAAGGGTGAGCCAGTGCAGGTGAACAGCAAGGGCAAACCCCCTCGAAGTTGGAAAGAGGTTGGCAAAGTGAAGAAACAAGCGCGAGATAAGTACTGCTGGCCTGTGGCAAGTGAGAAGGAGAGATGCTTCGGCTAGGTCAAGAGACAGGAGGCACTCCATTTGTCCTAGGACCTATTTAAGTGGTAGGAAACTTGGGTTTCATTCATGAGTGTGTTTCCCTATTTGCTGATGGAGTAGGTGCTCCTGAAGGATGGAGCTTATTGCTGGGTAGCAAAACTATGATTGAGTAGTTCTTTGCAGGATCCATCTACTTCACCCTGACAGACTGCCACTAAGATGTTTTTTGTTGTTGAGTTGCTGAGTCTTGTCTGACTGTTTGTAATCCTATGGACTGCAGCACACCAGGCTTCCCTGTCCTCCACTATCTCCAGCAATTTGCTCAAATTCATGTCCCTTGACTCAGTGATGCTATCTAGCCGTCTCATCACCCCCTTCTCCTTCCTTCAATCTTTTCCACCATCAGGGTCTTTTCCAATGAGTCAGCTCTTCACATTAGGTGGTCACAGTACTGGAGCTTCAGCTCCAGCATCAGTCCTTCCAATGAATATTCAGAGTTGATTTCCTTTAAGATTAACTGGTTTGATCTCTTTGCTATCCAAGGGACTCTCAAGAATCTTCTCCAACACCACAGTTCAAAAGCATCAATTTTCTGGCACTCAGCCTTCTTTATGGTCCAACTCTCACATCCGTACGTGGCTACTGGAAAAACCATAGCTTTGACTATACAGACCTTTGTCAGCAAAGTGATGTCTCTGCTTTTTAATATGCTGTCTAGGTTTGTCAGAGCTTTTCTTCCGAGGAGCAAATATCTTTTAATTTCATGGCTGCAGTCACCATTGCAGTGATTTTTGGAGCCCAGGAACATTAAATCTGTCACTGCTTTCACCCCCATAGCTGGTTTCTAAGCCATAGATGGATCCCAGAGAAGATGGGGCAGTGCCCATTTGACATAAGTATCATGAGGGTTACAAAGACATCACAAATGTAGGTCTCGTAACTCAGCGTCAGGCAGAGCCAGTGCAGGACTCCGAACAGTGTGTCCTCTGCTGCATGCTTTGTCTCTTCTTCACATAATTTTAAAAAGTTAATTGTGGTAAAATACACATACTGTGATGTATGCCATTCCAACCTTTTAAAGTCGATGGTTCAGTAGTATGAAATATATTCACATTGTTGCGTAACCAGTCTCCAGAACTTTCTCATCTTGCAAAACTGAAAATGAATGCTCATTATAGAGCAAGTCCCCATTTCCTGTCCCCTAACCCTTGACAACCACCATTCCTACCTCTGTCTCCACGAGTTAGACAATTCTAGGGACCTCATGTAAGTGGATTCATACAGGTTGTTTGCCTTTTGTGACTGGCTTGTTTCACATAGCGTAATATCCTCAAGGTTCATCCTGTTGTAGCTTGGCTCACAATTTCCTTCCTTTTTAAGGGCTGGAAAATACTCAGTTGTATGTACAGCCCACATTCTGTTTATTCATTCACCCACGGGTGCACACGAGTTGCTTCAGTTGTGTCTGACTCTTGGGACGCTATGGACTGTAGCCTGCCGGGTTCTTCTATCTGTGGGGTTCTCCACGCAAGAATACTGGAGTGGCTTGCCGTTTCCTACTCCAAAGAACCTTCCCGGCCCAAGGTCAGACCTATGTCTTTTACGTCTCCTGCGTTGGCAGGTAGGATTTTTACCACTAGTGGCACCTGGGAAAAGCCCAATATTCCACTGCATGTATAGTCTACATTTTGGTTATTCATTCAGCCATGAGTGGACCCTTGAGTTGCCTTGACTTTTTGTCTACTGTGAATAAGGCAGCTTAGACCATGGGAATTCAAATACCTCTTTGGGGCCTTGCTTTAGATTTTTGTGCGCTTCTTCCCCAAAGTGGTAATGCTGGATTATATGCTAACTCTTGTTTCTACTTTTGAGGAACCACTATATTGCTTTGCATGGTGGCTGCAACATTTTGCATCTGCCAACTGTGCACAAAGGTTCTCATTTATCCGCGTCCTGGCAAACCCGGCTTATTTTCTTTTCTGGTTTTGTTTTGCTTTGTTTATAATAGTTTTCCTAATGGGAGTGAGGTGTTCAGGTCATGTCTTCTTGGTTACCTCCTTGGGAGGTGTGCCATTTGTCGAATAACTGGCCATCTTTCATCTTCTCACTCCCATCAACAGCTTCCTGGAGAAAGCTGCATAAACCATTGAGAGAATCCTTACCTTGAGGGTAAACAGAATGGCACTTTACCCAGAAGAAGCGTGCCATGTGTTCAGTACCATGTTTGTTTGGCGTTTATGAGAATCCACAGATTTCTCCAGAATAATTGAGGGGAGTTCTTGAGTTTCCCTCTTGTGAACTTGAACATCTCCAAGCCATACCCATTTAAACATGGCTAAAATGCTGTTTCTCTCTGAGTGTAATGCAGCCCATAATTAAATGATTTGTAGGAGCAGTCTGAATGGAGGGCCTCATTCATCAATACTGCATGAATTATGTAGGCATATCTTCATCTTTACGTTATTTATCTCGGCGGCCAGATGGGTATGTTGGCTGTAATATTCATCAGTAAGAAACCCAAATACAGCTTCGGTACACCGACATCTGTGCTTAGTCTGACCACCCAGGGGCTGGGGTGCATGTTTGTGGGGACGAGGGAACCCTCTGCTTCTAGGCAATTCAAGGGTGCTCCAGGTTCTGGAGGTTGACCCTGGATTAGTCACCCCTAAGTAGCTCCCATCAGAGTGAAGAAGGCTCTGAGAGAGACACATAGACATCTGGGAGGGACTGGCAGTGTCCTCAGAGGGGCAAGGTTGACACCGTTACCATTTTTGCACCCTGTTCCAGTGAGCTGGCTCTTCACAACAGGTGGCCAAAGCACTGAAGCCTCAGCCTCAGTGCCAGTCCTAATGTGGTTAGGAGGTGGGACCACTGGAAGGTGATCAGGTCATGAGGGTGGAGCCCTTATGAAGGGGATTAGTGCGCTTATGAAAAAGACCAAAGAGAGCTCAGCAGAGCTGCCTGGTAAGTAAGGTACAAGGAGAAGATGACTGTCTGCATATCCTCACCAGACACTGGATTTGCTGGTGCCTTGATCTTGGCTTTCCCTGCCTCTGAAACTATGATAAATATATGTTATTTCTAAACCACCCAGTTTCTGATATCTTTGTTATAGCAGCCCCAATAGACTAAGACAGTGGATAAACGTGAGGCTTCAATCCTGGTTCCTCCCACTAAGTACTCTGTGGCTTTGGATAAGCAGTTTTCTCACATTTCTCACCTGGACAATGACATACTACAGGCACATGCTGTACAAAGTCTTCGTGAGGATTACTGGAAACTATGTAGGTCATGAAATACAGCACTATACGACCATGGATAAAAAAGAGAAAAATTTAGAAGGTGTGGCTATGGAATGATCTCAGAGGTCTCCTCTTGACAAAGATACAAAGGGCAAAATGCTATATAGCAGGGTTTCCCTGGAGGCTCAGATGATAAAGAATCTACCTGCAATGTAGGAGACCCAAATTCAGTCCCTAAGTCAGAAAGATCCACTGGAGAAGGGAATGGCTACCCACTGCAGCGTTCTTGGGGTTTCCCTGGTGACTCAGACAGTAAAGAATCTGCCTGCAATGCAGGAGGTCTACTCTTAATGAAAATTTCAAGGGCAATATGTTATATTGAGTATGTTCCTATTCAAGTAGGAAAAAGAAATACAAGTATAGATAGAGTGTGTTCACATATATATAGCATTTCTGGAAGGTTCCACACCCAAAATTAACTAATTTCCTCCGGGGAAGGTAACTGACAGGGGATGTTTCACTTATTATTTTATATTGTGGTCTTTATGTTTGATTCTATTATGTGCATATGTGAATATTTTTAAAGGCATGGACTCATTTTTTAGAACAAAGAATGACATAGAGAAGTAAATATTTGTCCTAAGTGAAGATATTTTTTTAAAAATAGAAACCTTTTTAGTAGCTGGTGATGCGTTTTTCTGACTATGTTCTTTAGGTCCAGGGCTTCCCTGGTGGTTCTGCCTGTAATGCTGGAGACATGGGTTTGATGCCTGGGTTGGGAAGAGCCCCTGGAGAAGGAAATGGCAACCCACAGTGGTATTCTTGTCTGGGAAATCCCATGGACAGAGGAACCTGGCTGGCTATGGTCCTTGGGGTTGCAAAGAGTCAGGCAAGGCTTAGCAACTAAACCTCCATGACCACCTTTGGGTCTTAACCTGAGGGATCTGGGTGTCCTGCCCCAGGGTTCCCACCACTCTCCCAACTTCACTCCATGGCTGAGCAGAGAATACCAAGCAGGCATAAACTAAGGGGGAAAGAAGGAGAGCCAGGAAGATTGGCCCTTGGCTGAAGGCATGCATGGTGCCCACTTGGCAATAGGGGAGAAGTGGGTATTTTCCTCAATGTCAACATGTAAGAGTTCTGCTGAGTCATCAGTTCTCAAACTCCACCTCTAGGGCATAGTTCTCTTTCTTCTGTAAAGGAATCCAAAACTAAGAGTCTATCATTTGAATGTATTTTCTGGGGCTCTGTATTCTCCTCAAGCATCGGACTGTTCACAGTTTGCCTTTTTTTTTTCCAGCTGTGTTCTTCATTTGATTTATCAGAGATGATCCTTAGTAATTCAGTTTGATATTGTTCCCTGTATCTGATGATAAACACTTGAGAGGAACCAGGAAATCTATTTTTGTATTAAATAATAACACTGGCCCTTTCATTATCCTTTCAGAATTGCAAATCAACTTTGCTCTCTTCGGCTAAGAGAGAGGATCTGAGATTTGTTCAGTTTGACTCCTGCGTCATTATGCTGTTCCATGTTAAATAGAATGAGACTTTGTTTGGCAGAGCCAGGAGGGGCAGTATATTCCCTTTTTACTGTTACTAAAACTGAATCCAATTTCCTGCATAGAAAGAGCTCACCTCTTTTCTCTAGACCTTGACTGGTTTTTCCCCCATTGAGGGAAATTTTTGAGCTTCGCTGTGACTCTAGTTTTATATAATAGTCCCAATTAGGTTTTAATTAAGAGTCCTTGCAAATTACTTCCTGTTAATGGACAAAAGCAAATCTTGCACCTGCCGAAGAGAACTTTCCCCCACTTTGTGCTAAGTTACTTCAGTTGTGTCTGTCTCTTTCCGATCCTAAGGATTATAACCCGCCAGGCTCCTCTGTCCATGGAATTCTCCAGGCAAGAATGCTAGAGTGGGTTGCCATGCCCCCTCCAGGAGATCTTCCCAACCCAGGGATCAATCCCACGTCTCTCGCAACTCCTGCACTGACCTGCAGATTCTTTAGCACTAGCGCCACCCCGGAAGCCAGGCACTGTAAATGAGATGAAATCCGACCTGTTCTCAGTCCTGTGTAAGCGATGGTAACATGGCGCATGGTGAATGGCAATCAGTACAATGCTTTGGTGTGTTCAGGTCCCGGTAAAAACGAGAGGAAAGAAGAATGCCTTTAAAGTAAACAGCTACCGTCCTTGTAATCTTCCACTGCTTCAGCCACCGGAATGCATTCAACCATGCATGCCTGCCCGAAGACCAAGTTAGCAAGGAAGGTTGGAACTGAAACCTGCAGTGTGCAAACACACTCTTCTTTTTCCGTGGCTCCTTCCTCCTTCCACTGGTGTCTTTGAATACCATCAGCCTATGTAATTGCTCTGTTCCTTACCCGGGTACCTAATATATCTGGCTAGTGTTTAGGAACTCTGTGGGATGACTTGGGGGTGGTTTGGGAATTATTATTGGCTGCGCTATAAGCATCTGGGGAGGGAAACAGAAGACACCGCCAGGACGCAGCTCACAGCCCCTGATGACACCGCCAGTGCGCTGCCCAGCCGGGGAGCGAGGCAGTGCGGACCGAGGAGTGACCGCACGCACGGAAAACTCCTCGTGACTCTCATGTATCTGGCTGTATGGACGTAGGGCTTTCGATGTACCCTCACAAGTCACAGTTTCACAGAAGGAAGAGGTCACACTCATTTTTTTGCCTCTTTTATCACCCCCTCCCCCTCCCGCCCCCCACGCCGACAACCTCCAACTGGACATCTCTAAAGGATATTTTCTTAAGGATCCAAGTTCTCATTAGTCTTCATTTTCCAGTTGTTGCTTTTTTTTTTTTTCATTTTTCCCCTGTTTCCACCTACACCAGATGAAGCACAAGGCAAAAATTAGATTATACACAAATTGTACACTGATTTATTAGCCTGAGCCAGGACTTAAATGAAAGGAGAGGAGACAGGATAAACAGCTCTTGGGAGATTTGTGTGAGTGGAGTTCGGCAGCTTTGCAGAGTTTCAGTGTGAACTGGGTCTGGAGTACCCTAGCTCTTCCTTCCTAGAGGTGAGCCTGAGGAATGGGCCCACTTACAGATGCCCAGCCACTTAGCACAAAGTCTAACACACACAAGCACCTCCTTGACGTGCCATATTGATTTCAGTAGGAGCCATCTGACTTCTGCCTTGAAAGTTAAGTCGTTCAAGTTTTCCTTTGCATGTTACTCCATTTCTCTGTTCCTCTTCTTATATCGTTTGAGCAAGATAATTCCTAGAATATTTTTGTTCAGTCTCTTAGTCGCATCCAATTCTTTGTGACCCCATGGACTGCAGCGTGCCAGGCCTCCCTGGCCCTCACACTTTCCCAGAGTTCGCCCAAGTTCATGCCCACTGAGTCGATGATGCCATCCAACCATCTCATCCTCTGCCTTCCCCTTCCCCGTCTGCCTTCCACCTTTCCCAGCATCAGGGTCTTCTTAGAATATAGGATTTCATTATTTCACTTTGAAATCATGTAGCCTCTTTTGGAATCTGAGCTATAGCTCTTATGCACTTAGGTAAAGGAGGTCCTTTACCTTCCCCATCTGGAAAATGGGGAGATCATACTAGTTTGGCCTTCATGGGTTTGTCCTGATGCTTCTGTGAAATAACGCAGTTGGGTTCTTAGCATAGGGTTAGCTGATGTGACAGTCTGACACTGTCTGTTTATTCTTTTTTTTCACCTATTGTTCCCTAACTTTTTCATTCTGCTTTCTGGCAAATTTCTTCAAGCAGCACCACTTCTAACAGTCACATCTGAAGTGGAGCTTCTACAAGACAACTCTGGTGTCGTATTTTTGCCTATAAGCAATTTTCAGCTTGGGGAAATACAGGGTTGCAGTTTACTCATCAAATAACTGAAAACATAACTTTAGCAAATTTCTCTCTTGTGTAAACAGTTAAAAACGTCTCTCTCTCCTTATAGAGGAGGCGAGTTTCCTTGAGCCCAACTGTATTTTGAATGTTTCATAACCTTGAAAATTGTTCATCTCTATGAAGTAATCCCTTTTATTACATAATATAAAGGGAAGATAAAGTTGTTAATTCTCGATGCATCTGAAGTGGTGACATGCAGCAAACAGCTCATTATCTTCCACACAAAGCGCAATTACTCAGTATAGGCAAACCTCTTTCCGAAGCTGCCTTATATTTGAGCTTCCCCATGCTGGCTAATGCCGGATATTGATTCTGAATAATTCAAATAGCAATAAAATTGGGTTTTCATGACAGTCAATCAGAGGCATTTTATATTTAATGCTCAATGGAAAAAGCACAGTGTCTTCTTACCTTCTGAATTTCAAAGCCATTAAAGTAATTGTAGGTCATTAAGCTAAATTTCTCTGCATAATCGGGATAGTTAATCTAATTCATGTTCCATTCAAAACAGTGAAGAAGAACTGATGAATTTTTAGTTAATGCTGTACATGTATATATGGACATGTCTGTGTATCTGTCTGCCTGTATCTGTGTATGTACACACACACTTAGTCAAAGTACTGTTTCTCTTATCAGCATTCATTTCATTTAACGCAGTTAACAAAGCATATGGGGACGTCTTTAAATAATTCATTTGATCCTGTTTTTCAGATATTCTCATGGCCTCAGATATGAGATATGCAATGGAAATATTCCATACTAAACTAAGAAGCTTCATTTTTTAAATATGATTATTCTCATCTCTTCTTTCTCAGAGACCATTGCACAGTACATAATTATATATTTCAGAGAGAGAGAAGTAGGGAGGGATGTAAGGGGTCCCCAAGCCCTAGAGATTCTGACTTGATTTCTCTAAGATTGGGGTCTGAGCATCAAGGTTTTTGTGTATGTGTGTTCTTGTTTTCAGTTCAGCTCAGTCATGTCTGACTCTTTGCAGCCCCATGGACTGCAGCACACCAGGCTTTCCTGTCCATCACCAACTCCCGGAGCTTGCTCAAACTCATGTCCTTTGAGTCAGTGATGCCATCCAACCATCTCATCCTCTGTCATCCTCTTCTCCTCCTGCCTTCAGTCTTTCCCACCATCAGGGTCTTTTTCAATGAGTCAGTTCTTTGCATCAGGTGGCCAAGGTATTGGAGCTTCAGCTTCAGCATCAGTCCTTCCAATGAATATTCAGGACTGATTTCCTTCAGGATCGACTGTTTTGATCTTCTGATTTTTTTTTAATTCTTAAAGCTTCCCAATTGATACTAATATTCAGTCTGGAGTAACAAACGTGGCTAGTCTAATTCATTCACTCACTCTTTCACTCATTTATCCAAAAATTGCTTATCAAATACCTGCCTTGTTTTACAGTCCTGCAGGCATTCTCGTGGCTGACAAGATGAGCATGGTGGTCTCCTGAAACCTTCAAACAAATCTACTAGAAAATGTAAAAATGCTGATCAGTTCAGATACTCAGTGGTGTCTAACTCTTTCTAACCCCATGGACTGTGGCATGCCAGGCTTCCCTGCTGATAATAGACCAAAATAACAAAGACAAGAGTCTGTGTATAGCTGCCTAGACAGCCTAATATCTCTGCCTCTAGGAATGTTATCAAAACCCTATAATGTGATTTGATACTGAAGGGTTTCTGACTGACTACAGAGTTTACTCATTCTGTTCTAAGTTAAGACCTGTAAACCTTAATATGATTAGCCTTCTGTATCCATGGATTTTGGGCTTCCTCTTCAGTAGCTCAGCTGGTAAAGAATCTACCTGCAATGCAGGAGACTCCGCTTCTATTCCTGGGTTGGGAAGATCCCATGTAGAAAGGATGAGCTACCCACTCCAGTATTCTTGGATTTCCCTGGTGGCTCAGACAGTGAAGAATCCGCCTGCAATGTGGGAGACCTGGATCTGATCCCTGACTGGGAAAGATCTCCTGGGGACATGGCAACCCACTCCAGTATTCTGGCCTGGAAAATCCTCATGGACAGAAGAGCCTAGCAGGTGACTGTCCCTGAGGTCACAAAGAGCTGGGCATGTCTGAGTGCCTGAGCACAGAGCACAGATCTATGGATTTCACTTCCATGGATTCAACCAAATACAAATTGAAAATATCTGAAGAAATATCTGAAGAAAGTTCCAAAAAAAAAATTTGAATTTGTTGCATGCCAGCAACCCTTTACATAGCATTTGCTTTGTGCTTACAATTATTTACATAGTATTATCATTGTATCTGATATTATAAGTAACCTAGAGATGATTTAAAGGGCTTCTGTGGTGGCTCAGATGGTAAAGAATCTGCCTGCAATGTGGGAGACCCAGGTTGCATCTCTGTGTCAAGAAGATCCCCTGGAGACTGGAATGTCAACCAACCCCAGTACTCTTGCCTGGAGAATTCCATGGACAGAGGAAGCTGGTGAGCTGCAGTCCGTGGGATCGCAAAGAGTTGGACATGACTGAGCAGCTAACACACAGACAGATGATTTAAAGGAAACAGGAGGCTGTGCTTAGGTTGTATGCAGATGCTGTGCCATTTTATGTAACAGACTTGAGTATCCCCAGATGGTGGTATCTCTGAAGATCTTGGAGGGAATCCCCAGCAGAAACCGAGGGATGAATTCACGATCACAGATTTGTTTGTTTGAAGGTAGGAATTTGTGTGAAAGCAGGATTCTGCCTATTCACACTTTGGGCTGTGAAGTTATGTCCTGTGTTAACTTCGGTCCAGTTTCTTTCCACCTCTGGGAAGAAGTGGTCCTTCTCATGGTTAAGTGCTGATGCCCATAGGACAAACGAGCTGTGGGAAAAAAGCTGTTTAGAAGAGAGAATGGCCCCATGAGGTGTCTTCCTAAAATGTGCATGGAATGCCTCACTTCAAGAAGTGAGAATAGCTTATCAGAACCTCAGGTCTTAATGTGCTGACAGGTGTTTCAGCTTCTTCAGCATGTTCCTCCAGGAAATAATTTGGAGGGTTTGGAAATTACCATGGAGATAATCTTGATGCTCTTTAGATATGCCTGGGCTGTATGTTAAAAAGATAATTTCCCACCTTGGCAATCCCTCCTCGCTTTGATTTGAGTATTTGTTTCCCTAAAAGAAGCCTAGAGTAATTATAACTCTTTATCTATCTGGAGAGGAGGAGGGCATCAGAACAAAGCCTGAGAAGATATGAAGGATTTATTGGGAAGACGTAGAATTGTTCACTAGCGCAGTCACTGAAGATGGGGGCACAATGGGTTGGGAGAATTCATTTGTTCTCCCTTGTGTTCACTGGGGGCCATGAGATATATCATACAGTAAGCAGTAAGTATGCGGGATCCATCTATTCAGTTCTGAGAAGGGAGTTGGATTGAAGGATGATAATGATGCCTTTGGGCTTCCCTGGTGGCTCCTACAGTAAAGAATCCACCTGCAGCACAGGAGACTGGATCCAACCCCTGGGTTGGGAAGATCCCCTGGAGATGGAAATGGCAACCCACTCCAGTATTCTTGCCTGGAGAATCCCACGGACAGAAGAGCATGGTGGGCTACAGTTCATGGGGTCGCAAAGAGTTGGACACCACCGAGTGACTAAGGTGCACACGTGCATGTGCACACACGCACACGATGATGTCATTGGTTACCAAGGAAACTGGTCATTTTGTGGCACATTTTCAATGAGTAATAAGGACTTTTATATGAGATGCCAGTCTCCTGGAGTCCCATACTATTTTCAGAATCATCATTAGAGACACTGAGACCAGATTGACTTTTAAATGGATTATGGAATTCTAGAGATGAAAGACACTTTAGTCATTTATTGGATGTTCCTCATACCTGGCTGAGGATCAGAAACATGATTGAACTTTGTCAAGATGCCCAGTCCCTAGTCTGTTTTCCTGAATCAGAATCTCTAAGTATAAGGTCTAGAGATCAATTTGGAGGGTTTCCCAGGTGGTGCTGGTGGTAAAGAACCTGCCTGCTAATGTAGGAGATGTAAGAGCCATGGGGTTCAATCCTTGGGTCAGGCAGATCCCCTGGACCAGGGCATGGCATCCCACTTCAGTATTCTTGCCTGGAGAATGCCCATGGACAGGGGCCCTGGCGGGCTACAGTCCATAGGGTAGCAAAAGAGTGGACACGACTAAAGTGACTTAGCACACACATAATTCGTGATTATAGACCACAGTGGTTAAAAACTTGAGCTCTTTAGGACAGTGAAAATACTCTGTATGATACTATAGTGATAGGTACATGTTTTTATACATGTGTCCAAACCCATCAAATATATAACACCTAGCATGAATCCTAATGAAAACTGTAGGCTTTGGGGGTACTGTGTTCAGTGTAGGTACATCAGTTGTACCAAATGTACCCACCAAGTGGAGGATGTTCATAATGGGGGAGGTTATGTGGGGGGGCAGTGGTGACGTAGGAAATTTCTATATATTCCTCTGAATTTTGCTATGAATCTAAAACTACTCCCCAAGTAAAGTCTTTAAAAAAAAAAAAGAAAGTCGCTCCCTCCAACAAATGAGCAAACCCTAAAATCAGGAATCTGACAGAGCTGGTTTCTAATTCCATTGTGATGACTTGCTGTTAGACAGAAGAGGAGGTCCTCACTGCAGAGCTGAGGACAGTCAGAATGCATTCTGATTGGCGAGTGCATGCTGTCCAGGGGGTGGTGGTTAAATAGTGTGGACAGTACCTTTGTCTGCACAAAGGGTCACAATAAAAGCAGAATCCCTCCAAGAGTTTGGGGGACTCGAGGCTCAGTCCTGGCATCATCAGGGGTGTAGCACACAGATGTGCTTCTTTTTGCCATGGATGGCTTAAAGTGCTTCCACACAGTCTGCCTGAATGTGAAGCGCTCCAGTCTTCTCACCAGCTTTCACAGACCTCTGCCTGAATTACACAGAGTTCAACAGCTTTAATTATAATCTTTTCTTTTTTTTTGCCTTGGATCCTGGCCCACATCTGTGAGCTTGGCAGTTGTGTGAAGTCTGACCCGTCCGTTCAACTCTCATTGAATGTCTGTAAATGCCCTTTGTTGAACACTGAGCACTGAAGGGTGTGTATAGATGTATTTGTTTTGTTCAAAAGAAAATAATATCCTCAGGGCTGAGTTTTGAATTCACAAGATTGCTAATCATTGATCATAACAGCTCAAATTTGCAGAATCCTTGACACGGATTATCTCATTTAATCCTCTCAATAAAGCTGGGGGTGAAGGTATTAATATCCCCACATTAGGAAAGAGAGCCTCGGTGCAGGAAGTTAAGTAAGTTATTTAAATTGCCCCAGAGTGTAAGCGGACCAACTGGGATTTGGGTCCATGTCAATCAGAAGATTGCTTTCTTAATGGCTCTCCTAAAATACCTGGAATGATGTCTCTCTTACCCAGATGTTCTTTCTTCTGGGGCAACTCTTCATCTCTCTCTACAAGTATATTCTTTGCAAAGGAGGTTTTTACATGTAGCACTAAACATCCAATTCCCTACCTTCCCTTCCCTTGCTTTTCTCCCCAGCAGGGACCACATAAATTTCACTTAAAAATGCGGAAAGGGTGTCCTACAAAATCTAGATCTATAAAATGAAACAGGTGCAACATAAAAGAGTAATTTTCCAAAAGTTTTTGATGCCTTGTAAATGTTGCGAAAAAAGTGTCTTAAAAATAAAATTGGTGATATATTGCTATATGTGATCAATAAACCACATGGTCTCCAATTTCATGGGACAAGATGAATATGGTTTAGTGAATAGAGTGTGGGCTTGGAAGTTAAATAAACTGGAGTTCTAATCCCAGCTCAGCCATTCATCAGTGGGGTGGTCTAGAGGAGTTCCTTAAACTCTGAACTTGGTTATTCAATCCTGTCAATTAGGGAAATTGTATCTATTGTTCAAGGCCTGTTTTTAGGATTGGAAAGTTTTAGATAGATAACCTTGTATGTACTTGGCAGAGAGTAAGCCTTCAGAAATTAGGTATTACTCATCTGAATTTATTCAGAACTCTCTGAGTAGTAAGCACTGTTTGCTGTTCAGTACTGTTTGCTGTTAACTATGTCTAACCCCTATTACTGGGGCTTCACCTGGTGGCTCCTCAGAGGTTAAAGCATCTGCCTGCAATGCAAGAGACCTGGGTTCAATCCCTGGGTCGGGAAGATCCCCTGGAGAAGGAAATGGCAACCCACTCCAGTACTCTTGCCTGGAGAACTCCCATGGAGGGAGAAGCCTGGTTGGCTACAGTCCATGGGGTTGCAAAGTGTTGGACAGGACTGAGCAACAAACTACTAACTACTATCCACATTACTAGGCTCTTGATGAGGGTGAAAGAGGAGAGTGAAAAAACTGGCTTAAAATTCAACATTCAAAAAACTAAGATCATGCCATCTGGTCCGATCATTTCATGGCAAAAAGATGGGGACAAAGAAGCAACAGTGACAGACTTTATTTTCTTGGGGCTCCAAAATCACTGCAGATGGTAACTACAGCCATGAGATTAAAAGACACTTGCTCCTTGGAAGAAAAGCTATGACAAACCTAGATAGTGTATTAAAAAGCAGAGACATCACTTTGCCAACAAAAGTCCATATAGTCAAATCTCTAGTTTTTCCAGTAGTCATGTATAGATGTGAGAGTTGGACTGTAAAGAAGGCTGAGTGCTGAAGAATTGATACTTTCAAACTGTGGTGTTGGAGAAGACTCTTGAGAGTCCCTTGGACATTAAGAAGATCAAACCAGTCAGTGCTAAAGGAAATCAACCCTGAGGAGTCACTGGAAGGACTGATGCTGAAGCTGAAGCTCCAATACTTTAGCCACCTGTTGCAAAGAGTTGACTCACTAGAAAAGACCCTGATCTGGGAGAGATTGAGGACAGGAGGAGAAGTGGGTAAGAGAGGATGAGCTGGTTGGATGGCATCACCGACTCAATGGACGTGAGTTTGAACAGACTCTGGGAGACAGTGAAGGACAGAGAAGCCTGGTGTGCTGCAGTCCATAGGGTCGCAAATAGTTGCACATGACTTAACAACCAAAAAACAACAGGCACCCCTTTGGAGCTGCATTTTCCCCAGACAATCAAGGCTGGATATGAGAAATTCCAATAAAGGAGAAACTGTGAGAAACTCCCCACTCCAAGAGACATGGGGTTGGGGCGGGGGCTGGTGAGCCAGAGTGGGGGTCCTCTCCCACTGTGCTGAACAGAAATCTGAGGAGTTGTATTCTACAACTGGACCATTAGTTTCGTAATTCAGAGGCCCTCCTCTGGTGATCACTTGGAACAAGCAGATGGTTGAACAGTGAAAGGGGTTTTGTTTTTTGCTTTTGCTTTTGGAATAATCGCATGTTATTTCCCTAGTTGATTTGCTCAGTTAGATTAATTTTTTGTTTATTAAAAGGGTTGGGGACACATCAACGTGATTATCCAAATATTTTCTGACCCATCTAAGATTTCCCTTTTGCTGTTTTTAATTCTTTTAGCCATGAACTGGGGGCATATACAAGTACAGCTCACTCCTATGCTGTTAACACAGAAAAGAGCAGTTTAGAAGGAGAGGTTGTTATTTATATTAGGTCTCTGTTTTACTCTGCCTTCTCAAACCATGTGTGAAATGATTTATTCATACACTGGATTCTAAATATGAGTACATTGGAAAGGGAGGAGGGATTGAGCAAGTGAGCGACCTGGAGTCTGAAGCAGGGGATCCAGAGCCTGAGCACAGATAGATTGAACAGGGAGGAGTGCTGTGATTGATTGGTGATGTCTTGTCTTAGGTGCTGCCTGGAGGAGTAACAACTCTTAAATCCTGTCCCTGCCACATATCCCTGACCTGGAGACTTTCTGAAAGTGGTGAATTTCCTTTAGACAGTGTTCAGTGAGCATCTCCAGTGTGTCAGACACATAGTAGGCACTGGGGAATCAGCAGTACATAAGACACATGAGGCCTTCCCTTCATGAAGTTTTGCAGTAAAGGAAGCGAGAGAGGCAAAGCTATATTGGAGTTGGTGATGGACGGGGAAGCCTGGCATGCTGCAGTCCATGGGGTCGCAAAGAGTTGGACACAACTGAGTGACTCAGCAACAGCAACAGCAAATATTAAGGAGATATAATTTGTCCATTTGTTTGTTTTGACTGCATCAAGTCTCAGCTGTGGCACACAGGATCTTTGTTGCATCATTCAGGATCTTTCATCACACAGGTCTCTAGTTGCGGTGCCCAGGCTCCAGAGCACGCAGGCTCAGTAGTTGCGGGGCATGTGGGCTTAGTTGCTTTGCGGCAGGTGGGATCTTAGTTCCCCAACCAGGAAAGGAACCCACGTCCCCTGCATTACAAGGTAGATTCTTAACCACTGGACCACCAGGGAGGTCCCAGTATAATTTGTATAGGTAAGGAATTATAACATTTTTGCATCTGCTCATGTATTTCCTTCAAAGGTCCAGTTGAGATTTGCCCTGCCCTTATTCATTATTACTTCTTCTTAGAAGTCTAAAAATTAAGCAGGTTGATCTGCTGTTTAAATTACCAGGCAAAAACGGGAAGAGGAAATCTTGGGCATATGTGCAAGCATGTATCACTGTATTGAACAAAAATGCAAACATTTGAAAGTGGGAAGAATAACTATGCTTTTTTTTTTTGTCCTCTCCTGCTGTCTAGAAAGCTACCGTTTGGTGGTCTCTCGGCTTTCTAGTGGTCATTCCTACTGAGCTCCTGTTTCCAAACTGAGCTCTGCTTCTGAGATGCACTGTCTCACCTGAGGCTTACTTGATGTGAGAGCTGAGCAAAGAAATTTAGTTCAAAAGAGTGAAGAATGTTAAGCAGATTCTAGATGGGCTGGTTTCTTTCCCCCAGATGTTCTGAAGACTTCTGTTGGTTTTGTGTCCAGGTACACAAATGAAGTGTGGAATGTAAGAACTCATTTACTAAACAGAGACTTATCAAGGGTATTTATATTTTAGTTAGTAACCCCTTTCATTTAGGATATTGTAGACCTTTTTTTGAGGATCAGATGGATGGATACCAGCACAGCTTCAATGGACATGAACTTGGGCCAACTCTGGGAGATGGTGAGGGACAAGAAAGCCCTGCAGTCCATGGGGTTGCAAAGAGTCAGACGCAACTTGGCAATTGAACAACAACAGCCAAGGACTTTTTTAAAAACAAAACGCTTGAACTGTATTTTTTAATGATGACAGAACCTATGAGGCCTTCCAAATATTTATCAGACAGGCTAAGAGTGAACATTCCTTAGCAGAGTGCCTGGCACAGAGCTGAGTATTAAATCAATGCCAGCTGTTGCCAGTATATATGACAATGTGTTTCCACAATGGAAAAAAACAACAGAAAAAGAGGTTAAGAGTTCTAGTTCTGGCCAAGATGGAAAAACAGGTACCAGATTTAATCTGTCAGCTTACATGGCTGTATAAAGGACAAAATATATGTAATGCTGGTTTGCATGACAGTGTGTGTCTTAGTCCATTTGTGCTGGTATAAAAAATGTATGCCACAGACTAGGTGGCTTATAAACAAACTGAAATGTATTACACAGTTGGAGAGGTTGAGGAATCCTAGATTAAGACTGGCGGATTTAGTGTCTGGTGAGAGTCCATTCATGGTTCACAGAGGCCTACCCTTTCATTGTGTCTGGACACAGGAGAAGAGATCAGGGAGCTCTTTGAGGCCTCTTATAATAGAGCAGGAGGAAGCCCATTCTGAGGGACTTCACCCTCATGACAATCACCTCCCAAAGCACCACCTCCAAAGACCATCACAACAGAAATTGAGTCTCAACAACTGAATGAGGGGAGAGGATGTTCAGTTCATGGCGCTGTAGTCCCAACAATGACAGACAGTGACCTTGGAGAGCTGGGAACAGTTGCCCTAGCTCACTGGCTTAAGAGAGTTTCCATGCAGAGAGAGGGAGAACCCAGGGAAGGCTGGTGGGCTGTCTGCACTGAGGGGTCAGAGCTGTTTGTCCACCCAACGTTTGTAGATAACTCCACCCACAATCAGCACAAAATGCACTCTACTTAGAGTCCACAGGCCATATATCAAGATAAACCATGTCCTAAACATAAAGATAATAGGAAAATCTCCTAACATCTGGAAACTAAACTGTAAAATTCTAGGAAATCCATAGGTTAAAGAAGCCTCAAGATAATTTTTTTAAAGAAAAAAAATGCATTATGCTTAATGAAAAGAAACATATAGTATATTAAAACTTGTGAGACAGCTAAAGCAGCCATGGGAGGGAAATGCATAGTAGTAAATGCTTTCAAAAAAACAAGGAGTGGGGAGTCTAAAAATCAATAAATAAGCTCCCACTTCAAGAAAACAGAGCTCCCACCTCCCCAAGCACAAATGGAACAGGAAATAAGATGGGAGCATAAGTCATGGATTTGAAAACAGAAAAACAATAGAGAAAAGCTGGTTCTCTAAATTTTTTTTTTAATTGCAAACTTCTAGCAAGAGTAACAGAGGGAAAAAAAGAAAGAAAGAGGGCAGTGATTACCAACATCAGGAATGAAATGGGATATTGCTATTGACCCAGCAGACATTAAAATGGATAATAAAAGAAAACTGTAAACAACTGTACACACATGCTCTTGACACCGCAGATAAAGTAGACCAATTTCTTGCAAAGTACAAACTATCGCAATTCACCCAGTAGGAAAGAAATGCTTTGAATAACCCTATAACTGCTAAGAAAATTGAATTTGTAATTTTAAGACTTTCCCACAAGGTTCAGATGGTTTCACTGGAGAATTCTACCAATATTTAAAGAACAATTAACACCAATTCTACACAGTATCTCCCAGAAAACAGAACGGAACATGTCCAAATTTATTTTATGAAAGTTTTATGGCCTGACACCAAAACAAAAGACTGTATAAATAAAACGAAAAGAGAAAAATCACTGCAGATTGATAGTCCTCATGAATATGGATGTAACACACTTGACAAATATTTGTAAATAGTACTCAGCAATGTATAAAACCAGTATACCCTTTACAGGAATGCCACACTGGTTCAGTATTCAAAATTCAAACAGCGTAATCCATCATACTGATAGGCTAAAGAGTGACACTCTGGTGATATTATCAGTTGATGCCAAAAAAAAAAAAGCATTTGAAAAACTTGGAGACCACTCAGAACTTTCAGAAAACTAACAGTAGGGGACAGTTTCCTTAACATGATAAAGACTATGTGCAGAAAACATCTAGCTAATTTTGTGTATAAAGGTGAAAGACTGGGTTATTTTTTTCCCCTGAGATGGGGAAGAAGACATCTCTGTTATTCAAGCTATTATGGGAGTTTCAGCTAGCCACAAAAGGGTAAGAGATGGGAGTAAAAGACATGCAGGTTATACATGAAGAAAGAAGACTATCCCTGTTTATAGATGACATAATTGTCTGTGTAGAAAATCCCAAGGAATATACCAAGAAAGACCACGTTGTGGTCAGCAAAATCACAGAATACAAGATTTAAACAAACAAATGAAAAAAGTTAGATGTATGTATAATATGATACATACAGGACTTGTATGCTGAAAACATCCAAATGCTGATGAGAAAAAGAAAAGATCTAGGTAAGTGGAGAAACATACTGTATTCATGGATTGAAAGACTCAGCATAATAAAGATGCTGGTTCTCCCAGAATTGATATAGAGGTTTAATGCGGTTCCTATCAAAACCCCAGCAAGACCTTTTTATAGATGTAGACAAGGTTATTCTAAAGTGTATGTGGATAGGCAGAAAAAATGGAATTGCCAAAACAATTTTGAAAATGGAGAATAAGGTGAGAGAAATCAGTCCACCCAGTTTCAAGACTTATGTTGTTTCAGTAACCTTTACAGTATGGTATATTCTGAGGGGTAGACACAGAGAAGAATCAAACAAGAGTAGGTAACACAGAAATAACTTTACATATGAATGACCTGTGATTTTTGGCAATGGTCTAAAAGCAAATCAGTGGGGGAAAGGATAGTCTTTTCAACTAAGGGTGCTAGAACTGTTGGATATCCAAACATACACAGGTCAAAAGAGAAAAACAAAACAAAAAAGAACTCTTGATCTACACCTCACACATCTCTTAAAAATTAACCCAAAATGGATCATTGATTAGATCTTAAATACAAAACCATAAAACTTTTAGACAATAACTTAGGAGAAAATCTTTAGAACTGAGCTTGGTGATGTGATAGCAAAAGGACTATCCATAAAATTAAAAAAATAAATAAATAAACTGGACTTAATTAAAATTAAAAACTTTTATTCTGTGATTAACATATTGGGAAGGCACGCTACAATATTTGCAAAATAGAAATCTGATAAATGTAGTATTGAAAATATATTTTGAAAGCTCTCAAAGGCTACAGATAAAAATACATCCAATTAGAAAATGGACAAGACTTGAAGAGACACTTTACCTAAGAGGATGTGTAGATGTGAGATATTCAGTATCACTAACCATTAAGGAAATACAAATTGAGAACATGATGAGCTATCACACATACATATTAGAAAATGCAAAATAGAAATAAGGACAATACCAAGTGTTGACAAGAATCCAGAGAAACTGGATCTTTCATATATTGCTGATGGGAGTATAAGATGACACAACCCTTCTGGAAAATAGTTTGGTAGTTTTTCAAAGAAAATATACACTTACCTTGTGAACCAGCAATCACACTTCTAGTGAACTTACCCAGAGCAATGAAAACTGAAATCCAAAACCAAACAAAAACAACAATAACGAAAAGAAACCAACCTGCACACAATTTTCATAGCAATTTTGTTGATTAAAAATTAGTGGCTTCCAGGAGTTAAGGATTTGTAGAAGAGAAGGAGATGGCTGTGACTTAAAGGAGTAGCAAGAGGGAATCTTGATCATGGTAGTGGTTACGCAGATCTACATATGTGGTTAAATGGTATAAACCATACAGACACACCAATGTCAATCTCTGGTTATGCTATTATGTATGTTATACTGTAAGATGTAGCCAATGAATCACCAATATTACTGAGTAGATGAAGAGGGCAGAGAGTTTTCTGTACTATCATTGCAACTATCTGTCTCTCTATTTCAAAACAAAAGATTATAAAGGTATCACTTCAAAAGTACCCTAAATCACCTGCTGCTAAGTCGCTTCAGTCGTGTCCAACTCTGTGCGACCCCATAGACGGCAGCCCACCAGCCCCACCCCCCCACCCCGTCCCTGGGATTCTCCAGGCAAGAACACCAGAGTGGGTTGCCATTTCCTTCTCCAATGCATGAAAGTGAAAAGTGAAAGTGAAGTTGCTCAGTCGTGTCTGACTCTTCACGACCCCATGGACTGCAGCCCTCCAGGCTCCTCCGTCCACAGGATTTTCTAGCCAAGAGTGCTGGCGTGGGGTGCCATTGCCTTCTGCAAATCATCCACTAATAGGACAGAATACAGTTCAAGCTAACAAGCTTTACAGTTAAAGCTAAAAGGAGGTAAGATGAAATCACATAGGTAATCCGAAAGTAGACAAAACGAGGGAAAAGAAAACAAACAACAGATGAAACAGATAGATTATAGATTTAAATCTAAATATATCAATAATCACATTAAATACATGATCTAAATATGCCCAGTTAAGAGGCAGAGACTGTCAGAATGTATAAAAAGAACAAGACCCATTTAGTACCAAAAAAAAAAAGCAAGACCCATTTATAGGCTCTCGACAAGAAACATACTTTAAACATAAAGACACAATTTAACAATAAAAAATGAAAAGAGATAAGCCATGATTACATTATTCTAAAGAAAACTGGAGTAGCTTTCTTGATCTCAAGATGCTAGATAAAAGAAAAAGAGAATACTACTAGGGAATAAAGAAAGTTGTTACATAATGAAAAATGGTCAATTAACCAAGAGAGCGTGACAGTTTCAAATGTTTATACACCTCACAATAGAACTTTAAAATAAATAAAACTAAAATAAGTGAAAAAGCAAAGAGAAATGGCTAGAGATTGCCGTACTACTGTCTCAATAACTGATAGAATAAATAGCCACAAAATCTCATTAAATATATGGAATATTTGAACAACACTATAAATCCACTTGTTCTGGTTAGCAACTATAAAACTGTTTACCTCAAAAGCAAAAGAGACACTAATTTAGTAGACTGGGCTATTGAAAACCAAAACAAAGAGACTAAAATAAGCAGAACAAATTTAAAAGAGTTAAAAAAATCATAGACTATGGTCTTTGATCACAACAGAGTCAAACTGGAAATAACTGCAGGAAGATAACAGGAAAACTCCAAATATTTGGTAACTAATCAGCTCACTTATAAATAATTCATGGATTAAAGAGGCATTTAAGAGAAGCCGAAAGAGAAATTGACCTGAATGAAAATGAACACACAGCAGATAAAATTTTGTGTACTCTCTCTAAAAAGTATTTAGGGAGAATTTATACCATTAAACATCC
This sequence comes from Nanger dama, assembly GCA_917880005.1. Taxonomy (NCBI): domain Eukaryota; kingdom Metazoa; phylum Chordata; class Mammalia; order Artiodactyla; family Bovidae; genus Nanger; species Nanger dama. The sequence goes on along the minus strand of CAKJTW010000019.1, from coordinate 36,885,591 downwards.
ATATTAGAATTTTTAAAAGTTTCAAATAATCACTTCATTTATGACCGTAGGAAATACAAGAAATTAAACTGAAGTTAAGTAGAAGGAAGTGAAATGCAAATGACCTAGAGGGTCTAAAACGTATTTTTAAAAAAGGGGGAAAAAAGTTTGATGAGGGTAATGATACAACATATTTTCCAGACTTCATACAGATATTAGACAGGGGTGCCATAGTTGTCCTCTTAAACCTTAGCCCTTATCAGTTTCATTGAGCTCACACTTTGGGCTTACTACCATGATGTCAGATGTGCACAGGGTAGAAGAAAGAAGCACTGGCGAATATATTCCAGATGTCATGCGTGCTCACAAGACTAGAAGTGCCTGTGACTTTTTATTAAACACAATAACTCAAACGTTGATGTCTAGCCTGTGGGGATTCCGTCTCCTGGCCGTCTTCTTGGAGTATTTGGCAGACTCCAGCAGGTGTGCCGTGTGTGTGCAAACTCAAATCTCATTCCATCCCGCGGAGCTCTACTACTCTGCAGACCTTCCCTCTTCGCAGCTTTCTGAGACATTAGTCAGCTCACCAGTGTTCTCCTGAGGTGCCAAGGAAGGGAACTGTTAACTGACCTTACCTGGCGGCACTGTCACCTGAAATGTAAGAAGCATGGTTGCGTTGTTGGGATGCTCGCAGAATCCCTCCTTAAAGTGGTACTTCCAGCATTTTCTGTGGCTGCTCTCTTTAAAAATCTCAGACATTGTGTCTTATAAGAAAACCAAACAAAAAACCTTGCAGTGCCATGCTTCGCTCAAGTATGCATCACCCCCTTGTGTATAAATAGAAGCACATCTTCTGTTTTGAGAATCTTTATTTTATTTATGTTTTATTTATTTTTGGCCATGCTGGGTCTTCACTGCTTTGAGTCGGCTTTCTCTAGTTGCGGCGAGCAAGGGCTACTCTCTGCTTATGTTGCTCGGGCTTCTCATGGTGGAGGGCTTCTCTTGTTGTGGATCAAGGGCCCTAGACACACAGGCTTTAGTAGTTGTGATGCACAAGCTGAGTTGCCCCCAGGCATGTGGAATTTTCCTGGACCAGGGATCGAACCTATGTCCCCTGCTTTGGCAGGCAGATTCTTAACCACTGGACCACCAGGGTATCACAGAACACATTTCCTGGGCACTGTCTATCTCATGGATACAAGCTCCTGCAAATAGATTCCTGGAGTCGTCAACCCACATGCCCAGATGCATTCTGAATCACGATTTATTCTCAGTACCGACCCACTGTCCAAAGCCATTTTCCCCACATAAAACTTTCATAGGCAATCCATACCTTGTAGCTTCAAAATTGTAAAACTAGTGGAAAACATAACACCGTGTCAGCCTCAGCATCATGAGGGTTAGGCTGTGTTTGCTAACTCCCTCCTCTTTTAAAAAACACATTCATGTATACTTTCTTGTAAGAAATGAAGCACCAATCTATGTTCAATGCAGAATGCAGGATGCATGGGGCTGGAGCACAGGATGATTCAGGTAGAGGATGTGGGGTGGGAGGTGGGAGGGGGCTTCGGCATTGGGAGATTGTGTTCACCTGTGGCTGATTCATGTCAATGTGTGGCAAAACAAATACAGTATTGTAATTAAAAAATAAATAAAAATAAAAAATAAAAAATAAATAAATAAAAGACACATTCAGCACTTAGAGGTGTGGCTTGATGGATTTTTCATGAGAAACGGCACTCTTATTTATTGTGCTGTTTTCCTGATACTTTTTTGTATTAACTGAGGTTGTATATTTAATTTGAACCAGGTAAGAAAATCCCTTCTGACATTACTTTTGGTGTGATTTACTAGCATCTACGCTTGACTAAATGCCATTATAGATTCAGTGCTATGCTATGTGTGTTGGGTTGGCCAAAAATTTGGTTTGGGTTTTTCCATAAGATGTTGGGAAAATCATGAAGGAACTTTTGGCCAATTTGATAGATGCCAGAGGCATACAAACCCGGTCTTCTCTTCTTTCTTTTTCCTCGTCTACACCAGATAGATAGATAGATAGACAGACAGACATATATATGACATGCATACATAATATCAGCTCAGTTCCGTTCAGTCGCTCAGTCGTGTCTGACTCTTTGCGACCCCATGAATCACAGCATGCCAGACCTCTCTGTCCATCACCAACTCCCGGAGTTCACCTAAACTCACGTCTATCGAGTCAGTGATGCAATCCAGCCATCTCATCCTCTGTCATTCCCTTCTCCTGCCCCCAATCCCTCCCAGCATCAGGGTCTTTTCCAGTGAATCAACTCTTCGCATAAGGTGGCCAAAGTATTGGAGTTTCAGCCTCAGCATCAGTCCTTCCGATGAACACCCAGGACTGATCTCCTTTAGGATGGACTGGTTGGACCTCCTTGCAGTCCAAGGGACTTGCAAGAATCTTCTCCAGCACCACAGTTCAAAAGCATCAATTCTTCGGTGCTCAGCCTTCTTCACAGTCCAACTCTCACATCCATACATGACCACTGGAAAAACCATAGCCTTGACTAGACAGACCTTTGTTGGTAAAGTAATGTCTCTGCTTTTTAATGTGCTATGTGGGTCGGTCATAACTTTCCTTCCAAGGAGTAAGCGTCTTTTAATTTCATGGCTGCAATCACCATCTACGGTGATTTTGGAGCCCCCAAAATAAAGTCTGACACTGTTTCCACTGTTTCCCCATCTATTTCCCATGGAGTGATGGGACCAGATGCCATGATCTTCGTTTTCTGAATGTTGGGTTTTTAAGCCAGCATTTGTACTCCCTTCTTTCACTTTCATCAAGAGGCTTTTTAGCTCCTCTTCACTTTCTGCCATAAGGGTGGTGTCATCTGCATATCTGAGGTTATTGATATTTCTCCTGGCAATCTTGATTCCAGCTTGTGCTTCTTCCAGCCCAGCGTTTCTCATGATGTACTCTGCATAGAAGTTAAATAACCAGGGTGACAATATACAGCCTTGACGTCCTCCTTTTCCTGTTTGGAACCAGTCTGTTGTTCCATGTCCAGTTCTAACTGTTGCTTCCTGACCTGCATATAGGTTTCTCAAGAGGCAGGTCAGGTGGTCTGGTATTCCTATCTCTTTCAGAATTTTCCACAGTTTATTGTGATCCACACAGTCAAAGGCTTTGGCATAGTCAATAAAGCAGAAATAGATGTGCTTCTGGAACTCTCTTGCTTTTTTGATGATCCAGCAGATGTTGGCAATTTGATCTCTGGTTCCTCTACCTTTTCTAAATCCAGCTTGAACATCTGGAAGTTCATGGTTCACATATTGCTGAAGCCTGACTTGGAGAATTTTGAGCATTTCTTTACTAGCATGTGAGATGAATGCAATTGTGCAGTAGTTTGAGCATTCTTTGGCATTGCCTTTCTTTGGGATTAAAAGACCTGTGGCCACTGCTGAGTTTTCCAAATTTGCTGGCATATTGAGTGCAGCACTGTCACAGCATCATCTTTCAGGATTTGAAATAGCTCAACTGGAATTCCATCACCTCCACTAGCTTTGTTTGTAGTGATGCTTTCTAAGGCCCACTTGACTTCCCATTCCAGAATGTCTGGCTCTAGGTGAGTGATTGCACCATTGTGATTATCTGAGTCATGGAGAGCTTTTTGTACAGTTCTTCTGTGTATTCTTGCCACCTCTTCTTAATATCTTCTGCTTCTGTTAGGTCCAGACCATTTCTGTCCTTTATGGAGTCCATCTTTGCTATCTCCTCACATACATACATACATACATACATACATATACATATACATACATATACATACATACATATATATATATAGTCATTATTCCGTCCCTAGATCATGCCTGACTCTTTGCAACCCCATGGACTGAAGCACCTCAGGCTTCCCTGTCCTTTGCTATCTCCTGGAGTTTGCTCAAAGTCACATTCATTGAATCGGTGATGCCATCCCATCATCTCATCCTCTGCCACCTCCTTCTCCACCTGCCCTCAATCTTTCCCAGCATCAGGGTCTTTTCCAGTGAGATAGCTCTTCACATCAGGTGGCCAAAATACTGGGGCTTTAGCTTCAGCATCAGTCCTTCCAAAGAACATTCAGGGTTGATTTCCTATGCATATACACAGCTTATTTGGAATGTAGAGCATTTGAGTTTGGCTTGATGTATTAAGAATTCTCAGAGGTTATAATTGCTCATCTTAATTTCTATCCTTCATTCAATAAGATTTTGTTGAGTACCTACAAGATGTCAAGGATTCCACAGTAAGACTGCAAAGGTCTCTAACCTGGTCTAAGGAAGAACACAGACCTTGGGTAATAATTATGGGTGAGATACACACTTTTGAAAGGGAAGGAGTTTTCTTCTTTTTATCATGGGAGTGTATGACATGAGGAACTAATCTGGGTATCTGTGAAAAGTCCAACCTGTCTTTCCACAGTTGACACTGAAGCTCAATATTTAGTGAGAAACTGCTGGTGGTAGGGGTAGGGGGCATATAGTGTTCAGGAGGACAGATTGTGGCCTCACACAGATCTGGATATGAGTCCCGAGTCTGCTGTAGTTTAGAGGCAAGGTCTTGTTTGCATAAGTTGCCCTCTCTTCTGAGTCTGGATTCCCCATCCTTACAGTAGGTCAGCCATGACATCAGCCTGATTACATGCAAGAATGGAGGTATATACTAGTCACTTCACACAGTGCCTGGGAGAAGGTGAGCGCTATCGCTCTTCCCCAAGAATCTCTCAGTGGATGCTGGTTCTTGCTGTGATTCCTGTTACCTGAGTGCTTTATACACATAACCAACCCTGGAAGTGTCTTTCCCCCAATTTACAGATGAGTACACTGAGGTCCAAGGGAGTGTAAATAAACCTGCCCCTAAGCACGTCCCCGGGAGGCAACCAACCAGATTTCAAAGCTCATTTTCTCTCCCTTCATCCCACCGTCTATTGACCGCCTATACCTTCTTCATCTCCAGGGCACTCTTTCCTAATCGGTATATTGAGGGTAACGAATCTAAGTGACCTCACTGAGTAATGAGCCAGCAGCGTTTGTTTTGTGCAGATTCTTGCTTAAGAATAACAACGACTTGGAAAGTTTCTCAGTGTCGACCGAGCAGCCTTATGGTTAAAACCACTGAAGAATGCAATGCAAAATGTTTTCATTTCCTCTTGCTTTCTGTCTCCCTTGGAATAACAGTCAACAGGAAACACATTTCTGAAACACTTTTCTCTACATCCTCAGAATATAATAAGGCCAAGCTAACTGTCTCCGGCTATTGGGAGTTAGTCGACACACAAATAAAAAGAGGGTACTCTCAGAGTTTTATGAATTTTTCTCTCTTAACAGTCTTGGGTTGGAAGGACATCTTTGAAATTGATGTAGCTATCACCCAGGGGCTAACATTAAGATTTCAGTAGAGGTGTATCGGGTTATGATCTTTCTGTTACCGTCAGAACCGCAGCTGTGTGTCTGCATTGAGTAGTGTGCCAGATAAAGCAGAAGGGTATCCTGGAGAAGGGGGAAAAAATATAACAAAACCTACTGAATCATGAGCTCTACCGGAGGGCATTTGTTAAAGGTAAATTCATCAATAGCTGTTAAGTCATTTGTATTGAATAATTCTCATAGCCTCACAGCACTTTTTGGTTTTAATAATGGGTCAGAGAGAGGAGGTTGGTGATGGATGTGATGTTATGGCATTTGGGCACTTAATTGCAGCTGGGCTTAAAATAGCAGCAGGAGCTGAAACTGGGCTGGCTTGAGCATAATTTACGTTTTCTGACTACTAAGATACTCTGTTTTTATATTCACATTTCATATTTCATGACATATTCTTCTTGGTGTGGTATCAACCAGCAATGTATCAGAGACTCAAATAAACTGGCAAAGAGCTGTAATGTAAACTGGTGACCGGAGTGGGGCATCTGAAGTTACTCCTTGTCCATCACTGGGAGAGATATAAATTTGATAATTGATATGAAAAGTGACACCTGCTGTGAACTCAGGACAGAAACATTCAGTCTTGAAGTCAGAGGCTTATTATTTATTGATACTGTTGAGGGGTTACCACATGTGTTGGGGGTAGAGGGTTGAGTAAGAGAGAGATCTTTCTTTGCCTTTGTAGACTGATTATTTCTTTGGCAAGAACAGGAAACTTGTGAAAAACAGATGCATGTTGATGTTGGACAGAAAACAACAAAATTCTCTAAAGCATTTATCCTTCAATTAAAAAATAAATTTGAACCAATACAATATTGTAATTAGCCTCCAGTTAAAATAAATAAGTTTAAAAATAAATAAATAAATTTGAAAAAAAAAAGATGAGTCATTTACACTCCCCTTTAAAGGGGTTTGGTTTAAAAAAAAAAATGAGGACAAATAGTGCCGAAAGGGACTCATGTCTTGAAGGAACCAGAGGGCTGAAACAGTGAGCGATGGTGGAAACTACAGTGGTGGGTGCGCCTCAGATCAGCTGGCCAGCATGCTCTCTGAGAAGGACCCACTGAAGCAGAGATCTAAGTGATGCCAAGGTGCCCTCTGGTCCCAAAAGACAGAGAACATTCTAGAAACAGAGACAGCGTGGGAGAGAACTAAGAAAGGTGGTTGTCGTAAGGCACAGATGGTGAGTCAGGAGGGTGGTAGAAAGTGGAGTTGAAGAGGAAGGCCTTGTAAGCAGTTTATGTTTTATTTATGACACAGTGAGGGATAATGATGGATTTCAAGTAGGAGGTACCAGGCTCTGATGTAAAGTATTAGGTCACTTTTGCTGACTGTAGCCTGGACAAGGCATAGAAGGCTGAAAAGGAAGCATTTCCGTGATACAGGAAAGACGGAGCAATGGCCTCAAACAGAGAAAAGGATGGATTGAAGATGTATTTAGAAAATGTGCTAACTAAAGAGAAATGCGGTGACCAGTACCCATGAGACAGACTGGGACCTGGGACCCTTTCATGCAGTGCTCACCCCTGGACAGACCTCTCCTGGAGCAACAGAATACAAAAAAAAATTATAAGGGACTAAAAATAACTGCATGCATGTGCAGTTGGGGCATCTTATGGACAAGATACTAAAAGACCAAAAACTCAACTGATGCTTCCTAAGAGCCTGGGGCAAGAGTGAGGGACTGCACATACCCCCTGCACTGAACACCTCAAAGAGGGTGGTGAGCCACCTAAGCCGTCCCTTCAGTCCAACCCCTGGAGCCCCCATAGTCTCACCCCACGTAAAGAACCTGCTCTCCCTGCTTGGGGAGGGAGCAGAAGAATCCGTTACTTGTTCTCACTCCTTATCACTGCAGCAGAGACCCCAATAGAACCTTCCTGAATTTCTCATCTGGCCTCGGATCAGTTTCTATTGATTAAGGAAGCCAAGAACCCTGGTGGATAACATACCCTGAAAGTATGTGCTCCATATGCTTGGAACTTTCACACTTGGATAGACAGAACATCCTCGTTTTCTGTGTCTGGTTTCATCTGCAGCAACTGTTCACTTTATTGGTTCAGTTCAGTTGCTCAGTCCAGTCCGAATCTTAGCGACCCTATGGACTGCAACACGCCAGGCCACACCGTCCATCACGAACTCCTGGGGTTTACTCAAACTCATGTCCATTGAGTCGGTGATACCATCCATCCATCTCATCCTCTGTCGTCCCCTTCTCCTCCTGCCTTCAATCTTTCCCAGCATCAGGGTCTTTTCCAATGAGTCAGCACTTTGCATCAGGTGGCCAAAGTATTGGAGTTTCAGCATCAACATCAGTCCTTCCCATGAATATTGAGGGCTGATTTCCTTTAGAATGGCCTGGTTGGATCTCCTTGCAGTCCAAGGGACTCTCAAGAGTCTTCTCCAACACCACAGTTAAAGCATCAATTTTTGGTGCTCAGCTTTCCTTATAGTCCAACTCTCACATCTATATACATGACTACTGGAAAAAATATAAGCTTGACTAGATGGACCTTTGTTGGTAAAGTAATGTCTCTGCTTTTAATATGCTATCTAGGTCGGTCATAAATTTCCTTCCAAGGAGTAAGCGTCTTTTAATTTCATGGCTACAGTCACCATCTGCAGTGATTTTGAAGCCCAGAGAAATAAAATCTGTCACTGTTTCCACTGTTTCCCCATCTATTGTTTCCCCATCTATTTGCCATGAAGTGAAGGAACTGGAAGCCATGGTCTTTGTTTTCTGGATGTTGAGCTTTAAGCCAGCTTTTTCACTCTCCTCTTTTACTTTCATCAAGAAGCTCTTTAGTTTTTCTCCAGTTTCTGCCATAAGGGTGGTGTCATCTGCATATCTGAGGTTATTGATATTTCTCCCGGCAGTCTTGACTCCAGCTTGTGCTTCTTCCAGCCCAGCATTTCTCATGATGTACTCTGCATAGAAGTTAAATAACCAGGGTGACAATATACAGCCTTGACGTCCTCCTTTTCCTATTTGGAACCAGTCTGTTGTTCCATGTCCAGTTCTAACTGTTGCTTCCTGACCTGCATATAGGTTTCTCAAGAGGCAGGTCAGGTGGTCTGGTATTCCCATCTCTTCCAGAATTTTCCACAGTTTATTGTGATCCACACAGTCAAAGGCTTTGGCATAGTCAATAAAGCAGAAATAGATGTTTTCCTGGAACTCTCTTGCATTTTTGATGATCCAGCAGACGTTGGCAATTTGATCCCAGTTCCTCTGCCTTTTCTAAAACCAGCTTGAACATCTGGAAGTTCATGGTTCACATACTGTTGAAGCCTGACTTGGAGAATTTTGAGCATTACTTTACTAGCATGTGAAATGAGTGCAATTGTGCGGTAGTTCGAGCTTTCTTTGGCATTGCCTTTCTTTGGGATTAAAATGAAAACTGATGCTTTCCAGTCCTGTGGCCAGTGCTGAGTTTTCCAAATGTGCTGACATATTGAGTGCAGCACTTTCACAGCATCATCTTTTAGGATTTGAAATAGCTCAAGTGGAATTCCATCACCTCCACTAGCTTTGTTCATAGTGATACTTCCTAAGGCCCACTTGACTTCCCATTCCAGGATGTCTGGCTCTAGGTGAGTGATCACACCATTGTGATTATCTGGGTCATGAAGATCTTTTTGTACAGTTCTTCTGTGTATTCTTGCTACCTCTTCTTAATATCTTCTACTTCTGTTCAGTCCATACCATTTCTGTCCTTTACTGTGCCCATCTTTGCATGAAATATTCCCTTGGTATCTCTAATTTTCTTGAAGAGATCTCTAGTCTTTCCCATTCTATTGTTTTCCTCTATTTCTTTGCACTGATCACTGAGGAAAGCTTTCTTATCTCTCCTTGCTATTCTTTGGAACTCTGCATTCAAATGGGTATATCTTTGCTTTTTGCTTCTCTTCTTTTCACATCTATTTGTAAGGACTCCTCAGACAGCCATTTTGCTTCTCTGCATTTCTTTTTCTTGGGGATGGTCTTGCTCCCTGTCTCCTGTACAGTGTCACAAACCTCCATCCATAGTTTCTCAGATACTATGTCTATCAGATCTAGCCCCTTAAATCTATTTCTCACTTCCACTGTATAATCATAAGGGATTTGATTTAGGTCATACCTGAATGGTCTAGTAGTTTTCCCTACTTTCTTCAGTTTAAGTCTGAATTTGACAATAAGGAGTTCATGATCTGAGCCACAGTGAGCTTCTGGTCTTGTTTTTACTGACTGTATAGAGCTTCTCCATCTTTGGCTCCAAGGAGTATAATCAATCTGATTTCAGTATTGACACTCTGGTGATGTCCATGTGTAAAGTCTTCTCTTGTGTTGTTGGAAGAGGATGTTTGCTATGACCAGTGTGTTCTCTTGGCAAAACTCTTATTAGCCTTTTCTCTGCTTCATTCTATACTCCAAGGCAAAATTTGCCTGTTATTCCAGGTGTTTCTTGACTTCCTACTTTTACATTCCAGTCTCCTATAATGAAAAGGACATATTTTTGGGGTGCTAGAAGTTCTTATAGGACTTCATAGAACCATTCAATGTCAGCTTCTTCAGCATTACTGGTTGGGGCATAAACTTGGATTACCTGATATTGAATTGTTTGCCTTGGGAATGAACAGAGATCATTCGGTCATTTTTGAGATTGCATCCAAGTAGTGCATTTCGGACTCTTTTGTTGACTATGATGGCTATTTCATTTCTTCTAGGGATTCATTTTATTTGTAGGTGAGATGAAATGGAGTCACCCTCTGAATTGAATAGAATAAAGGAAGAACATATAGTACTTACTCCATCACCTGATTTAGGAGTTTTGAAATGGATTTGACTCAGACTGCAGGCAGTGTCAAAGAAAGCCCATTGATGGTGCCTTATCCCTTCAGTCCCTTGGTTTCCCTCTGCTTGCTACTTGAAACATGAAGTGAAAGTGTTAGTTGCTCTGTTGTGTCTGACTCTTTGTGACCCCAAGGACTGTAGCCCACCAGGCTCCTCTTTCCGTGAGATTCGCCAAGCAACAGTACTGGAGTGGATAGTCATTTCTTTCTTCAGGGAATCTTCCTGACCCAGGGATTGAACCAGGTTTCCTGCACTGCAGACAGATTGTTTACCATCTGAGCCACGAGCGAAGCCCTTGAGCTGATAGAGCCAGGAGCAGCTGTCCTGGGAGTTGAACCGGTACCATTTACTACCCTCATGATCCTGGGAAGAATAGGTGATTATCATAACTTGCTTGTTACTATTTTCATAATGAAGCTGTCTCTGACCAGGTATGATCTTGGGCTTACATAATTGAATTTTAGATGGAGAAGCGCTGCTGGTTTATATGAAATTTCCACGGGTACCAGCGTGAGTCCAGGATTTAGCCAACAATATTTTTAATTGAGATTTTATGTCCTTGCCCTCAAATCAAGCACTTTAATAGGATCCCAGTTGGAATAGGTGACTTAGTAACAAGTTACCGCTGCTTTCAACGTCAGAAAGGTGTTAATTTCTCTAACTCCTGCTGTGAGTCCGTCCACTCCAGTGACCCACTGCCTGCATGTACCATAAAACCGGTGTTTCTGCATTCCATTATGTTCAAAGTATAGCTTTAGTTGTCTGCATATTTCTTGCAGGACATGCTGGCTCTGTTCCATCAGAAAACATTAAGATGGAAAAAGTATTAAAAATATTGATTTGTCATCTATAACACTGAAGTGACAGATTAAGATGAAATTTGGATGTACTCCAAACCTCCAATAACTTTGACAGTCTTGGATGGAATGGGATGATCTCAGTCTAATTAATAAGCTACATCCATGTGAGAAAAGTTGGGGGAATGAACCAAGAAATTGGCCATAGAAAATTTCACGTTTTTCAGATATGTGTAGACTTTTGAGATCTTAGAGGATATTCCATGTAGCGAGAACTTGCTGTCAGCTGAACTTGGTGTTCTGTTCTGTGTTGGCTCAGCTGAATGTTTTAAGCTTCTTTAGACTTCTCAGGTCACCTTATCATAGTTAGTTAGTTCAGTCACTCAGTTGTATTTGACTCTTTGCAACCCCATGAACTGTTGCCCACCAGGCTTCTCTGTCCATGGGATTCTCCAGACAAGGATACTGAAGTGGGTAGCCTTTCCCTTCTCCAGGCGGTCTTCCCAAACCAGGGATTGAACCCAGGTCTCCCACATTGCACGCAGATTCTTCAACAGCTGAGCCACAGTGGAAGCCCAAGATTACTGGAGTGGGTAGCCTTTCCCTTCTCCAGGGGATCGTCCTGACCCAGGAATCGAACCAGGGTCTCCCGCAGTGCAGGCAGCTTCTTTACCAGCTGAGCTATGAGGGAAGCCCTCTCTACTCTAATGTTTCCCTCATTTTTGGAGTGGGATTCTATCTTTCCTTCCAGCTGCTCTGCTCAAAATTAAATAGAATCACATAGTTAAGTTTATGTGTTTTCCCAGAGAATCTTTCTCTCCTGAACGACCAGGTGTTTATAAGCAGTGGCTACATAGTAATTTAATTTTTTTTTTTGAGAAGGAAAAAATGCACATTTGAATTTGATGTGTATTCTCTTTGGAAATTTGTGCAAGTTTGAGAGTTTATGTTAACTATTTCATAGTTGTCATGTAGTTGTATGAAGTCATGATGGCATGAAGAATGCAGGCACTGAATTTGAGTTAATATCACATGTGCTCAAAAGTGGAGAAGGCAATGGCAAGCCACTCCCGTACTCTTGCCTGGAAAATCCCATGGGTGAAGGAGCCTGGGGGGCTGCAGCCCATGGGGTTGCTAAGTTGGACACGACTGAGCGACTTCACTTTCACTTTTCACGTTCACTTTCACTTTTCACTTTCATGCATTGGGAAGGAAAGGCAACTCACTCCAATATTCTTGCCTGGAGAATCTCAGGGAAGGGGAAGCCTGGTGGGCTGCCATCTGTGGGGTCGCACAGAGTCGGACACGACTGAAGCGACTTAGCAGGAGCAGCAGCAGCAGCAGTGCTCAAAAAGTATGTAAGGGGGTGGTGATGATGTCTGAAATTTACTTCAAAATACACTGAAAATAAGATGGATTTTTGGAGGGATAGGCATATGGAAAGTTCTGAGATGAAGCAAAAGCCTAGAAAAATGCTAAGAGTAGAGTACAGGTGTGGGTAATAGCTATTTGTTGGAAAATTATTTCAACTTTTCTGTAGGTTTACCAATGCTAAATAATAAAATGTTGGGACTATATACTACCAAAGTTAACAATCACGTTGATAACTCGTGGACTGAGTTTGGTGGCTCAGATGGTAAAGCATCTGCCTGCAGTACAGGAGACCCAGGTTTGATCCCTTGGTCGGGAAGATTGCTGGAGAAGGGAATGGCAACCCACGCCAGTATTCTTGCCTGGAGAATTCCATGGACAGAAGAGCCTGGCAGGCTATAGTCCATGGGGTCACAAAGAGGTGGACACGAATGAGTGACTAACACTACTTTCAGACTGAGCTTTAAATTGTGTGCTTGCATCTCACATCCATTCTGTGACTTGAGGATGGTTTGAGGACCATGTTTGTAGCAGGATTATCTTGCCGTCACCCCTTGAGTCCCCTTCTACCCCCTGCTTCATGATTTTGGGCCCGTTTTGGTCTTTTGTTTGAATGTGTGTTTTATCTGCCTGAATAGAAACAGTGCAGTTTGGTTTCCTCGTCAACTTCTCGAAGTAGAAGAAGCATCAGACCAAGAGGAAGAAAGAGAAATTTTTTTTTGTTTAACTGAAGTATAATTGCTTTACAGTGTTGTTAGTTTCTGCTGCACAACAAAGTAAATTAGCTATATGTATAAATATATCTCATCCCCCTTGAACCCCCCTCCCATCCCCTCAATCCCACCCCTCTGGGTCATCACAGAACACTGAGCTGAGCTCTCTGTGCTATGCCATAGCTTCCGCTAGCTACCTATTTTATGCATGGTAGAGAATATATGTCAACGCAGTCTTCCAACTCGTTACATAGTTACATTCCCTCCAACAGTGCAAGAGAGTCCCCTTTTCACCACATGCTCTCCAGCATGTTTATAGACTTTTTTTTTTATAACGGTCATTCTGATCCATGTGAGGTGATACCGCTTTTCAGTTTTGATTTACATGTCTCTAATGATCAGTGATGTTCAGCATCTTTTTTATGCGCCTCTTGGCCATCTGTATGTTTTCTTCGGAGAGCTGTCTATTTAGGTCTTCTGCCCACTTTTTTTTTAATTGAATTAAAAATATATATATATATATTGAGCTCCATACACTGTTTGTATATTTTGGAGATGAATCCTTTACGCGTTGCTTTGTTTGCAAATCTTTTCTCTCATTCTGAGGGCTGTTAGCCACTGTGGAGAGCAGTATGGATGTTCTTTAAGAAACTAAAAATAGAGCAGCCGCACTACTGAGACAAGCGTCTCTTACCTTCCTTCTCTTCCCTTCCTTCCGCCCTGAGCCTCCCCCTGCCCCCCTCCCCGCTCCCTCCTCCTCGGTGTCAGAGCTGGGGAAGCAGTTCTGGCCTCTTTGGATTTATGCGGTTCAGGGTGAGAGGATGCTGTTGCCATCCGCGCTGCTGTCTGCTCTGCATTGATTGAGCTTCCTGGGCTTGAGGGATTTTTTTGCCGAGCTGAGTTTTCCGGTTGATATGCTCTCGGTCATTTGTCATAAAATCATTCCAAGCAAGCTGTTTACTGGTCTGAATGCTTAATTACTGACGGGGAGGAGCCTGGCTCCTTGAGGAGCTGGGTGTTCTTCGCATGCCTTCTTGGAGCTCACTTATCATCTGGCACCCCGTGATTGCTGGGTCGTGTATACCGTACACATATCCCACTTAAGAATGAAAAATAAAGACACTTCCGATTGTACCTAACTATTCTGAGGTATGTGCACACAGATCATTTCACCTCGTGCCATGGTAGTATTTTGTTTTGAATATAAATTGATCGCCAGACTCAGCTCTTGGCGGCTCCAGCGATACAAGGGCCTCTGCTTTGGGTTTCCCATCAGAATGTTCACCTGGTTTATTTTGAGCAAGTTCCAGAAATGCTTTACTGATTCCTCTCCCACCCTCAACTCAAGGGCCTCCATCCTAACTGCTTAAGTGCTGCTGGGTATAATTATCTTCCTGAAAGAAAAAAAAAGTTTGTATAAATTGGAGTCAAGTTTATTTGTGAATGCAAAGCCATCTTGAGAATTATATTTCAAAACCTGTCGTCGAGGATTTAGCATCTGAAGTCCTTTCCTGGTGGTTTATTTATAATTTCAGCTCTTTTTATGAGGAAAATTAAAACACTGTTTGGGCCCTCCTCGACATTAATTCACACAGACAGTTGCCCTCTACAAATTGGCCTCAGTTATCTTTTTTCATTGATTGCATAGCAGTGAATATTTAGGGAGTATATTTTTAAAAATTAGTTTATTTTTTAATTGAAGGATAGTTGCTTTGCAGAATTTTGTTCTTTCCTGTCAAACATCAGCATGAATCAGCCATGAATGTACATATATATGTCCCCTCTCCCTTGACTATCACTCCCTTTTCCCTCCCCATACCACCCCACTAGTTTGATACAGAACCCCCATTTGAGTTCCCTGAGTCATACAGCAAATTCCCATTGGCTGTGTATTTTACATATGGTAATGTAAGTTTCCGTGTTTTTATAAAGGTGGTGCTTTGGGCAAGATTCAGAGAGACACAGACTAAGTCAGAGTGAGATTCAGAGAGCAAGAGAGATTCAGGAAGACAGAGAAAGTCAGAGAGATGCAGAGAGAGGAGAAAAGCAGGAAACGGAATGTTTTAATGCCAAGATAACCTGTCAGAAAGCCTTAAATATTTACTGGAGTTTTGATGTTTCATTTATCTCTAAGTCAGCGGGGCATCGTGTTGTTTCAATTTTTTATCGTGAAGTACCATGGCTCTTGTCTCTGTAAGGAATTAGAACTTAAAAAAAGAAAAAAAAAGGAAAAAAAACACACACAAGAACTTTTAATCACTCTGCTTTAGATATATTACAGGAGAATTCTCTTCCTGTCCTGTCAGTTTCCCCTTATTAAAAATAACTGCTTGTCACCCCTTGAAACTCTTTCTCTTGCCGTCCCCCCCACCCTTCTTATGACCAGTCCCCTTATTCAGAGCTATTGCCCTTAACGTAATCGGGATGCTTTCAGAACTGCCAAAAGGTGAAATTGACTTTTTGAGGATGCATTCCTGAAAGCTGCAGCTGATGCACTTTCCCCAAGTAGAAACATCCTGTGTGTTAAGACTGAGAGGGGCAATTTACAGCCAGTTCCAAATGGGGAGCCGAGGTCAGTAAGTGCCCACTTCGGCAATCTTAGCCTGGCTTGGATGACAGTGCACAGAGAGGTCCTTCCGAGGGAGCAGTCCCCGGGGACCCGGCCGCCTCCGCCTGCAGCAGGCCTGCTTTGCGAGTTTTATGTATGGTGGCATGCACAGTAGACACCTCCCAAAGTCTAAACTTCTTTCAGCCATTGTGAAAAATGTACAATCTTGGCAATTCTGTTTCAGAGGTTTTATGTAAAACCTGGAGCCACACACTGAGCTTATTGGTTCTTTTTAATGTGTACATTTTATGAATGATCACTCTGAACCCTCCCATTTATTTTCAGAAACCATTTACATTTTTAAAAATTATTTATTTATTTTCAACTTGGAAGATAATTACGTTATGATGTGTTAACTTATGCTGTCCAACAGCATGTGTATATGTATACGTGTATACAACATATATGTATACGTGTATCCCCCTCCCCCCTTGAGCCTGTACCCTCCCATTTTTGAAGGGCTGTTTAAATTATTCTCTTTATTTCACTAAAGAGAAAAAAACAAAAAAACAGGGCTTAGAAAGTTGGGGAAAAGATGCAGGTAAGTCAACATGGATCTGTGATTTAAAACTACCTGGTTTGTGGGTCTAGTTTAAACGACCTTCTTAACCCAACAACTTATATTCTTTTGTTCTACATCCCTTTATTTAAGGACTTAATTTAAAAGCCTTTTGTTACTCCCTGTAAAATTATTTTGTCATTAGTAAATTCTGTTTATAAGAGCATGGCTCCTCTATTACAAGGGAAAAATATAAAGAACACATTTTAGGATCACAATTGTTAAAAGATAACTTGTGTATATTATTATACAGTAAGTGTCAACCGTGTGTCTAACTATTCTATCAATAATTCTTTAACAGAGAAGAAACAGCCGTCAGAATGTCAGTTGTTTTTATTGAACTAAAAAGAAGATAAAACATTTTATTTGGTTTGCATTATATTTTGTCTATCCAGAAAATACTAATAAAGTATTAACAGATCTTTAAGGGAAAAAAAGCTATGTAATTTGACTCTAAAACCTGTCCTCTTCACCACCCCCTGCAAGGCTTGTGATCCAAGAAAAATTGGCATTCTTGAGACCCCAGAAGCTACCATCAGCATCGGCTCCTCCACTTGTTTTGTTAATGTAGACTAGAGATAATTTAGTGTAAAATGTCCCAATAAAAATTTTCCCCAAAGCATATGTAAACCACAACATAACAGATTTATCAAAGTAGCAGAATGCTATTATGTTCAAAAGATTAACCAGACCGAAGCTATTTGTCATAGCAACGGGTGCTGGGGTTGACAAATTACAATTGAACCCAGTTTGTAGCAAAATGTTAGGCAGAGCCTTGACACTGATGAATTGACATGGGAGTCCAGCCTGGAATATATTAGAGCAATTTAAATATCATTCAAAACAGCACACATCCTTGTCCCGGAATATCCTCAAATTGTACCAAGTGATCACTTCACATCCTTGATCCTAGTGCATCAGTAGCCAGACACACCATCTCTCTAGTCATTCTTAATTGAGAGGAAGGAAATCCTGAATAAAAGTTTACATCAGTTGTCAGGGAGTCTGATTATGTGCTGCGTGCTCAATCATTCAGTCCTGTCCAACTCTTTGCTGGACCCCATGGACCCTGTCTCCTCTGTCCATGGAAATTTCCAGGCAAGAATACTGGAGTGGTTTGCCTTTTCCTCCTCCAGGGGATCATCCCAACCCAGGGATCGAACCTGTGTCTCCTGCATTGCAGGCAGATTATTTACCATCTGAGCCACTGAGGGAGCCCCTTACAGGCATTTAAAGACTTGTGGTGGGAGCACAAGGCGACATTATCTTATAAATAAGAAAAATTTCAGATAATGTGTTTTACCCTAATGAGATAAGAAACCTTTTCCTAGTAAAATTTATGGACTGGGTGGTGATAGGGGCTCAGAGAGGTAAGAGGAAGTGTTCAGAAAGAGGAAGAACCTGTGATTTTAAAAACAGAAAATGGATCTTTAACTTGTATCCCTTTGTACAATGAGTTGATCAAATTATCACGAGAAGAGGTCTTCTCTTTCCTGGTGGTTAGTTTTCTGCTATGAGACAAAGAATGTGATTAGATTCTCTGGAAGCAAAGTTGAAATGTAGTAGAGTCAGCAGTTTCTTATCACTTACCTCTGTCTTGCCAGTTAATTTGCGACACAACTGGCTTCATTTCAAGGTATGTTGGTCCCCTGTGTGTGCGTGTGTGTGTGTGTTTGTGCACCTGTGTGCACGTGTTTTTGCCTTCCGCTCCTGCCCACCTGACTGTTGCCGTCATTTTCGTTCTTAGGGTTTGAGTCTGCATATCTGTGGTAGGGTCTCTTCTTTTTCATACAGGATTTTATATGAATCTGTCATCTATTTTCACTTTGTCTTTGCCTTTGCTTAAATTTCAACTTTTATAGACTTAGCATGTACAGTCCCTTTCCTTGACTAAATTTATGCCAAGCAATATATGCAAAGCTTTGGCCATGGTCCATTACAGGCTGGTTTTATGTATGTTCATGCATGTTCAGTCATGTCCAAGTCTTTGCAGTCCCATGGACTGTAGCCCACCAGGCACCTCTATCCATGGCCTTTCCCAAACAAAAATACTGGAGTGGGTTGCCATTTCCTACTCCAGGAGATCTTCCCGACACAATGATTGAACACAAGTCTCCGGTATTGCGAGTGGATTCTTTACTGCTGAGCCACCAGGGAAGCCCAGAAGATGGCATTAGCATTAATATTTGTCCCTACTTTTCTGTTGTATATAAAGGTAAAAGGGAGTCAGGAGTCTAAGAGTATTATATTTTTAGGTACTTTTTTTTTTTTTGTATTTTAAGCTCCATTTGCAGTTTTAGGTTTAGAGTAAAATTAAGAGGACAGTTATAGAGATTTTCTTCATATACCCTGTCCCCACCACATGCATACCCTCCCCCATTATCAACATCTCCCATGACAGTGGTGCATTTTTGACAACTGAGGAAACCACACTGATATCATAATCACTCAAAGTCCATAATTTACATTAAGGTTCACCCTTGATGTTGTACAGTCTATCAGTTCAGTTCAGTTCAGTCGCTCAGTCGTGTCCGACCCTTTGCGACCCCATGAATTGTAGCACGCCAGGCCTCTCTCTGTCCATCACCAACTCCTGGAGCTTGTTCAAATGCGTGTCCATTGAGTTGGTGATGCCATCTAGCCATCTCATCCTCTGTCGTCCCTTTCTCTTCCTTCCCCCAATTCCTCCCAGCATCAGAGTCTTTTCCAGTGAGTCAACTCTTCGCATGAGGTGGCCAGAGTACTGGAGTTTCAGCTTTAGCATCATTCCTTCCAAAGAAATCCCAGGGTTGATCTCCTTCAGAATGGACTGGTTGGATCTCCTTGCAGTCCAAGGGACTGTCAAGAGTACAGTCTATGGGTTAGCATAAACATAAAATGACACATGTCCATAATTATAACATTGTGGAGTGTTTTCAAGTCAAAGGGAATACTTGGACAAATTATCCATCCTTTGCCTCTTGCAATTATAACCTGTGTTATTTTTGATACCAAGGAAATGTACGCATTTAAAACAAATCCTTAAATACAGTGATAGGAACAGTGCTGCTGGCCTAGGTGGCATGTACAAATGCAAGTGGTTTTAGAAGGAATGGTCAGTTCACTGGAAAACTTAGCATTCAGTAGAGTTCTACACTAGCCTGTTACAACCGTGGCCTTATTGACTGATTTGGGTAAAACAAGATAAGATCATGCATTGGAGTAGAAAGCCCTGTCTTTCTCTGCAGGGTTTGGTTATAAAAACCTGTTTAGGTTATAAAAAATTACTAGGGGCTTCCCTGGTGGTCCAGTGGTTAAGACTCCACACTCCCAATGGAGGGCGCCCAGGTTCTCTCGTGGGTCAGGGAACTAGATTTTGCATGCCACAACTAAGACCCAGTTTAGCCAAATTAAGAATATATATACATTGGGAAGGAGAGCTTTTAGAGTAACTCAGAGCCTTGGCATGTGACACAGAGATGATCTTAGTCTCTTGAATGGAGGAGGATCAAAGGTTTCAACTGAAGACCAAGTCTACAGAGTGTGGTCCTTGGGAGCAAAATCTGCCTTATGCCACAGAACCTTCAAGAACTTATTTTATTTTATTTTTTGATATGGACTATTATTAAAGTCTTTATTGAATTTGTTACAATATTGCTTTTGCTTTATGCTTTTTGGTTTTCCAGCCCTGGGCTGTGTGGGATCTTAGCTCTCCAACTAGGGATCAAACCCATACCCCCTGCTGGAAGTTGATGTCTTAACCAGTGGACTACCAGAGAAGTCCCTCAAGATATGATTTTAATGGCTGTGCATCCCTCGCTCTCTACCTAAAAGTTAACTTGCCATCTTTCCAATTAATAAGAAAATACCAAACAGAGCATTAAAGTTTACAGCTTCACATTTTCAAATTAAATTATCTATTGATTAGTTGGGAGCTATTATTAAAAATCAGCACAAGCACATCTGACAAGATCTTAAAAATATATTCATCATGATGACTTTCATCACATCGTAAATGGTGGGTCTGCACTTCATTTTAGAAGTAAGGGAGGCAAAAGGGCAATTAATTTGAAGCCCAGGTAATTGGGGGAAAAACTAATCTATTTAATCAGTCCCAAGAGATAAGTGATTTCAGAGAAGTGACACTGGAATATTTGGTTAAGAAATTTTGGTCTGAAAAGGTTATTTATGTATGCTTAGGAAACTCTTCTGTAGTGTGCTTCAATTTAGCATTCGCATCTCTTATGCTCAACTGTGCTTGGTCTGTGGATATATTCTTTTTAAAAAGTTTTATTGGTGTATAGTTGACTTACAGTGTTGTGTTAGTTTTTGTTGCAGAGCATAGTAAATCAGTTGTACATATATACATGTGTCTATTCTTTTTGTATCGTTTCCCCGTATAGATCATTAGAGAATATCAAGTAGAGCTCCCTGTAGTATACAGTAGGTTCTTACTGGTTATCTATTTTACATGTATGGGCTTCCCTGGTGGCTCAGATAATAAGGAATCCTCCTGTAACACAGGAGACCTAGGTTTGATCCCTGGGTCAGGAAGATCCCCTAAAGGAGGGCAACCCACTCCAGTATTCTTGCTTGGGAAACTTCATAGAGAAGCCTGGTGGCTTCTCCATAGCCCATGGAGTCACAAAAGAGTCAGACATGACTGAGCGACTGAGCAGGAACTGGCAACGTATTAATCCTGGGATTGTCACAAATGTTTAGCAAGCTTACTAATGCACTTAGAACCTAAGTTTTAGTAAACAGCACCTAATTGAACATAATGACACACAGTGGAATCACAGATTATTTTCCATAAGAACAAAAGGAAAGGTTTAAATCTGGGAATTAGTTCATGACTCACCAGTAGGGGCTTCCTTGATAGCTCAGTTGGTAAAGAATCTGCCTGTCGTGCAGGACACCCCGGTTCAATTCCTGGGTCGGGAAGATCTGCTGGAGAAGGGATAAACTACCCCCTCCAGTATTCTTGGGATTCCTTTGTGGCTCAGCTGGTAAAGAATCCGCCTGCAGTGCAGGAAACCTGGATTCAATCCCTGGATTGGGAAGATCCCCTGGAAAAGGGAAAGGTTCCCCACTCCAGTATCTGGCCTGGAGAATTCCATGGACTGTAAAGTTCATGTGGTCGCAAAGAGTTGGACATGACTGAGTGACTTTCACTTTCACCAGAAGGGGCTCTTTACAAATTCTTGCTCCACACACGTTTGTTCAAAAGCTGAAATCCTAGGCTACCATGTTTAATTGCCCTCAAAAAAATCTTAGAAATAGAAGAAACTGTGAACGTTTTTGAGATTCAGTCTCATTCAGTCTCACTGATATTGAATGATATATTTAAAGTCTCTGTAATTGGCCCCATACCATGGTGAATTCTAGAGAGACAGTATGAATGAGGCACAGATCCTAAATCCAAAGGGCATATAGACTAATCAGGAAGAGAGGAAAGAAAAATGCTATTGCAGAGTAAAATAACATGTTACCAGGGTCATAGCCACCTAGGACGTATAGAGAAGGATGCACTTCCTTGACAGATGTGGATGTAGGGTGAGTACAAAAAGATTTTCTGAAAAAGATGACATCTAAGCTGGCAGCTGATGGGTAAGGAAGAGCTTTCTAACAGGAGGTGGAGGAGGAGAGGAAAGTGTACACAGATGTCCAGTAGAAAGATGTCGGATAGACCCTGCCATGCTCACTCTCCAGGTACTTATCAAGTCCCTAAGATAGAGTAGGACTATATTCTGAAGACTTACAGAAATGTCAGATTGCTTTTTTTTCTTCACCCCTGAACTGAGCTCCTTTAGAGCAGAAATGGTCCCATTTCTCTTGGTTAACCCAAGACCCTCAGCTTAATGGATATCACATGAAAACTGTTTAGTAACTATTAGTTGAATAAATGAATTGATCAACTGATGATTTATCACAATTGACTCTTGTCAGTGAGAAAGCAGAGTCATTGGTAAAACCACTGATTTCGATGGAGTCAGGGTGGAGACCTAAAGCTCATCACCAGTGGTCACCTTCCTGGTGCTTCCCAGACCATTTAATCTGCACTTTTTGGTAGTCATTCAGCCGGCAAAAAAAAAAAAGAAGAAGATATCTTTATCTAGCCCCACACTTCTTTTTATTACTGGAGTTTTCACAAACACAAGGACAGGTACGGGATTTCTGGCCTCTCCTATTGCCTGACTGACTTAGGATTCTAGCAACAGAAGAAATGATCTTAGCTTGGAGTAACTTTCTTGGTAAATGAACCATAGTTAACCACCAGTCATCAGCAACCATTTACCTTTCTAGTGCCTTATCATTCATGTATTTCACTTTCTGATTGGCTTCCTGTCAAAGTTTCAGGTCTATTTTAGAATCTCCTTTTTATTAGGAATATTTGCCAGTGTTCATCGATAGTGGGGCTTCCCTGGTGGCTCAGAAGGTTAAGGATCCACCTTCAATGCAGTAGACCCAGATTTGATCCCTGGGTCGGGAAGATTTCCTGGAGAAGAGAATGGCTACCCACTCCAGTACTGTTCCCTGGAGAATTCCATGGGCAGAGGAGCCTGGCAGTCTGCAGTCTATGGGGTCACAAATAGCCTGATGTGACTGAGTGACTCATGACCTGATAGTACCTTTATCATTCCAAAAACACCTGACAGATTACTAACAAATATTAAATGTTTAATTACGTGTGCACCACAATGTGTGAGCATGGCAAATTTTCTTTGGCTGCCATTTGTAAAAATCTTCTGAAATTCATACATTTAATTTGTGTATTTGAGTGTGTGCTATGCTCAGGAAACCAAGCAAGTGTTTGGATATACCCTGTAGTTCCAGATAACAGTGTGATCTGAACAAAGATGAATCAGTAAGTTTCTTTACAGTAGCCACCAGGAGAATGAGATAGCAGGTTGGTAGCACTGTCTGGACGCTGTGAAGAATGACAGGCCATCAGAATCCCTCATAATGGAATCTACAATTTCTATACATTTCTCCTGCATCCCAGCCTTCACATCTGGAGAGGGGAAGTTCCCTAGTCAACTCAAGCTCTGGATACCCTAAATCCTCTACTAAAGCATCTTAACTCTTCATCTTGTTTTAAAATAACAGGAGCTAGAGTACAAGTTGGAGGCTTCCCAAGTGGCTCAGAAGTTAAAAAAAAAAAAATCTGCCTACCAATGCAGGAGACGTGGGTTCACTGGTTCAATTCCTGGGTCAGGAAGATCTCCTGGTGGAGGAAATGGCAACCCATTCCAGTACTGTTGCCTGGAAATCCTGTGGACAGAGAAGCCTGACAGGCTATAGTTCATGGGGTCGCAAAGCGTTGGACATGTCGTAGCAACTGAGCACAGGCACAGTGGTACAAATTAAGCAAGACATGAGAGCATTCACGTTCACCTCCTTTTGCCCTTGCTGTGTATCAGTGATCCAGCGCAGCCCTTTTGGAAATGGCTCATCCTGGAGGGAAACAGGAAATACTTCGTCTGAGTTCTGTATCTCCTGATGGTGATGGTATCAGGCAACACCTGGTGGTGTATTTCTTAGTTCCTGTCACTGACAGGTAAGCCAGATTGCTGAGCACAGTCCCACAGTCTTTTCTCTGACTTTCTTTCTCGTCCACTTATTTGTTTATCCCACAAATATTCACTGAATGTCCACTCACCTTTGGGACAATCATGGGGAATAAGACACACACGGTCTTTGCCGCTGTGGAACTTGCATTCTACTTGGATCCAGCAAGAACAAAAGAAGTAAATAAAGGAGAGATTGTAAGTATCATAAATAAACAGATGGGATATTGAGGTGGAGAATAATAATGTGTGTGTTGGCTGAGGTGATCAGAAAAGGTTTTCCAATGATATGAACCTTAAACAGAGCTAGCATATAAGAAGGAATCTTGAAGTGTGTTCTAGACTAATACAGCAGCAGGTAAAAGGGCACTGAAGTGCTAAATTAAGCCTGTGATGCGGGTGGGGAGGAGAGACTGAAAGTCAGAGGGACAGGCAGAGACCAGAGAAGTCAGGATTCTATATGCCGAGGCTTGCATTTGGTTCCAGACATCACATATACCTCAACTCAACTCAACTCAACTCAACTCTGTACACAACTAAATTCATTCCATCAACCACTGGAGAGAAAGCAGAGCAAGTACTGCCTGTCAGAAGTCTATGTGTAACTATAATTATTACAGCAAAATTTCAGATGAGGAAAAAATAAAAAAGAAATAGGAGCCTTTCAGGGCAACAGACATTTGATTTAGTTATCCCTTCATTGTCTTTGCTTTTATACATGCTCTTTGTCTCTTTCTGTTGGAGAAAACAAATAATTCTTCCTTTTTAATTTTGTATACTATTCAGGGAAAAACATAATTTTGACCCACTTGAGCATTTGTTTTTGCTTTCATCACAACTGTTAGAATTATAGTCTCCACGGCCTACGGGACCTTTCAAAGGTCATTAGGCACTTCCAAAACCAGTCAAATATCCTTTGTTTTTTTTTTTTCTTTTTTTAATTTTGGGGTGGATACTCAAATTCAGTAGAAGTTTCTGAAATAATGCAGCTTTCTACATCTTCGATGTCTAATAAGATACCCACTAACCATGTTCAAGCTGAGTTTTGGAACTCTTGCTATTGCTCCCAAGGAATGACATTTTAAATTTTTATCTAATTTTGATTAGTTAAAATTTAAATAGCCACACATGACTAATAGCTATCATCTTGTACTACACAGCTCTAGAGCCTCTTTTGAATGTCTTGCTGGGATTTCAGTAGAATTCACAATTAACAGTGGTTCTCAGAAAGGATTTTGGTTATTGACTTGATGTTGTTATTTTGTTGCCAAGTCATGTCTGACTCTTTTGTGACCTCCTGGACTGTAACCTGCAAGCTCCTCTGTCCATGAGCGTGGATCAATTCTGCATGTAGTTACTTTTTTCAAAGTAACTGTTGTTTTCACCTTTTCTACCAACCATTTCTTCTCCCTCTGGTTTGCTGCTGTTCAGTCACAAGTTGTGTTCAACTCTTTGTGACCCCATGGACTGTAGCACACCTGGCTTCTCTGTCCTTCATCAACTCGCAGTCTGCTCAAACTCATGTCCATTGACTCAGTGATGCTATCCAACCATCTTATCCTCTGCTTCCCCCTTCTCCTCCTGCCCTCTGTCTTTCCTAGCATCAGGATCTTTTCCAATGAGTTGACTCTTTCCATCAGGTGGCCAGAGGATTGGAGCTTCAGCTTCGGCATCTGCCCTTCCAATGAATATTCAGGGTTGATTTCCTTTAGGATGGACTGGTTTGATCTCTTTGTAGTCCAAGGGACTCTCAAGATTCTTCCCCAGAACCACAGTTTAAAGGCATCAATTATTCAGTCTGACTCTCACATCCATACATGACTACTGGAAAAGAGGCCTCTATTTTAAAGAACCACCTCTCCCATCACCTTCCCCCTCTCATGCTTACAGGAGCAACTCCTTGCCTAGTTCTAAAGTTGGGTATGTAATCTAATCCTGCCCAACTGTCAAAGCTTCATCTCACAGACAAAGGGATTGGCCAGGAGAGATGAGCATGTGACTCAAATCCAGACAGGGAGACTCATTCTCAGAACATGAATCAAAATTGTTGGTAACTGAGCATGTTTGGACTGAAACTGTTGGCACTCTCTGTGCTTCTCCGAGAGCCTGACCAATGCTACAGAAAGCCCAGTGGCGCTAGGACTCATGGCCAAGCTCCTGAGAACCACGCTGCCCAAATCCAGAGTTATTCTTAGGTTTTTCACTCATATGATCCAAGAGATCCCTTTTTGATTAAGCTAAGCTGAGCACCGAAGAATTGATGCTTTTGAACTGTGGTGTTGGAGGAGACTCTTGAGAGTCCCTTGGACCGCAAGGAGAGCCAACCAGTCCATTCTGAAGGAGATCAACCCTGGGATTTCTTTGGAAGGAATGATGCTGAAGCTGAAACTCCAGTACTTTGGCCACCTCATGCGAAGAGTTGACTCATTGGAAAAGACTCTGATGCTGGGAGGGATTTGGGGCAGAAGGAGAAGGGGACGACAGAGGATGAGATGGCTGGATGGCATCACGGACTCGATGGACGTGAGTCTGAGTGAACTCTGGGAGTTGATGATGGACAGGGAGGCCTGGCGTGCCGCGATTCATGGGGTCGCAAAGAGTCGGACACGACTGAGCGACTGAACTGAACTGAACTGAGTCTGAATCAATGTTGCATTTGAAACAAACAAGTTTTGATGAGTACAATGATTAGACAAGCTGTCCCAACATTTGTGGAAAATATTAATTTCTTAAATCCAAGCTGACCAACATTTGTGGAGAGTATATATTTCTTAAATACCATAAGACTGATATCTAAGAAATTATGATAGAAATCTAGACATAGTTAAGAACATGGAAAGTGGTATCGTGAAGGAGCTAGTAGAATTTCTTCCTTTTTAGCTGAATATGTGAACCTGACAACAAAGGCTATTCCTTTTCCATCCTACATGGATTGAAAATGTGACAGTCCCATCAATGATCAAAATTAAGTTTGGGCTAAGATTTAAACTCAGAAAACAATGCTCTTGTAATAAAACAAAAATCAGTATGAGCCAAGTAAAGATATTTTTAATCAGTGTAGCTGTTACTCTGAATCTATTTAGGTAGGATCTGAGAGGTTACCTCTTCCAGAAAAGAAAGTCCATTCATATCTAATTATTCCCCAAACTTGCTTCTTTTCAGTCTTGAGAGAGGGCTGAACATGGAGGAAATGTATGATTTTGAACTTGTTTGTGTGTCCACACCCACGTGGTGTGTTTCCACCCGCATGTGTGTGTGTTTGTGACTTCCACCTCACCTTATTCCTGGGCTTCTTTCTGGAGTGGAGCGTGGTTCCTTTGCCATTTCTGTGTTTCCGCACGATGACTCAGTGATAATCGCTAAATTCAACTCCATGTCACACCCTGGAATTTTGTCTTTCACGTGATATGAATATATGTTTCTCACAGTTTTAGGCTGAGAGCCCATTTCCTTCAATGCTTCAAGTTCTTTCTCATGTCAGTTCTCCAGTTCCAAATGAGCAGTACGTGGAACTGTGAACACATTTCCCATTCCTTATCTTTGCTTGAAACACACCTCACTATGGCCAGCCATAATTCAAAGGCTTGGAATATGAGAGGTTGCCTGGGTATTGCCTGTCTTTTCCCTGTCGATGTCCCTTAGCAACTGAGCTCACCCAGGTTTCTGCGAACCATCTCAGCCTGGTGTGAACCACCTTCAGTGACACCCAAAGATGCTACATCCTCTTGACCAGGCTTGAGGGCATGTGGAACACAGGGCAGCTACTCTCCCTTCCCTCTCTGCTACGGGGCCGGGACTCTTAGGACCAAGTTTGTGTGTGGCTTTAGGATGTTGGTCTTTCCCAAGGAATATCATCTGATTTAATTAAAAGCAGGCCCTTCCGTTCAGGAAACTCAAACTGGTGCTCTCTGACAACCTAGAGGAGTGGAATGGGTGGGAAGTGAGAGGGCTGATTCATGTTGATGTATAGCGGGAAGCCAACACAATATTGCAAAGCACCTGTCCCCTAATTAAAAATAAATAAATTACAATAAAACCAAGTCCTCTGAGACACATCCTGAACTGCTGACAGCAGGTGCCCCTGGAGTCCTGAGTGGGTATTGTCGAGAGTTAGGGTAAATGTTGACTTCACTTTGTTTGTTTGTTTGTTTTCCAAATAGCAAGCGTTTGCAATTTTTAGGAACAATAAAGAATGCTATTTGAAAGCATTTTCGAAGTTTTTTTCTCCTAGAGTGGATGGCCTAATTTTTTTCTTTAACAATACAAATATGATTGTTCCAAGAAGATCAAACATAAGATGCATAGAGTAGAAAGATGAAATTCCCTTCCCAACCCACACAAGCTTTTTAAATATACTTCCCAGAGGAAGCTGTTGTAAATAGCATCTATTTTCTAAACATTGACAAAAATATCTAGAGATAATCGGTACATCTGAGATGAAAAGATGCATGAATAAATGTACTCATATATATTTATTGCGAATCCAAAGACCTGTACAGTTTTGATCAAAATGACCTCTCTGTATACATGTTGCATATATATATATATATATATATAGGTGATATATGCATATGTACGTACACACACACACACACACACACACACACACACACACACACACACGTATATATGGTGCTCAGTTGCGTTTGACTCTTTGTGACCCCATGAACTATAGCCCACCAAGGTCCTCTGTCCATGGGATCCTCCTGGCAAGAATACTAGAGTGGACTACCATTTCCTCCCCCTGGGAGTCTTCCTGACCCACGGATCTAGGTGCTATCTCTTATGTCTACTGCATTGGCAGGTGGATTCTTTACCACCACCACCACCCAGAAAGCCCCTATGTGTGTGTGTGTGTATGCATGCACATGTATATATACATACGTATATATTGTATTTTTTTCATTTAACAGTATATCATGAGTGTTTTCCAGCTGCAACAGTCTTTTGAGCAATAGCTCAACATTCTTTAGTATTCACATCTGTCTCTATAAATGCTCACCCCCTATTAACAAGCATTGGGCTGTTACTTAATCTGAATAATTACCATTTTTCCTACCTATCGGTAGTAGTACCACAATAGCATCCTGATACATATAAGCAAGACTTCCCCGTGGCCTCCCCAATTTGTGCCAGTTGACTTTGAATTGCAAAACAGGTGGTATTCCATAGCCATCTCTGCTAAGATCCCCTGCAGAAATAGGACGCAATCATGTGACCTGATCTTTGCTGATGATCTGTACCCAGATATAACAAAAGGATGAGATATGTTTTAAATGCACCTCTAGATATGTGGAGTGTTTGTCCAGGGGCTGATGCTGCAAAACCCATACTGAGGACTCTCACCTCAGGTTTGAAGATGATTTGTTTGGAGCGATTTGAAATAAAAGTTCAGGCTTATTTCTCATAAGTCTGTTATTTGGAGGGGGATTTCATGAACCATTCTATTTATCTTATGCCTTCCGGGCACAGGGTTTTATGAGATGGGTATTTTTAAAGGAACAACTTTATTCTTGGGTAGGTTGACAGGACTTTTAATGAGGAAAGAAATTAGAAACTGGAGCTGGAGGCAACATGGTCAGTAAAAAGGAAAAGGAAGCAAGGAACAGAAATTTAGTTTAAATGCCCTTTAAAATGGTTGTTCCTGTAAATATTCTTGTATATATCCATTCATAGTTATGGCTAAGAAAAATAGGGAGGTGTGGCTCTTGGGCTTTTCTTAACAAGAGAGTGATTGTCACTTTCCCAGGTGCCCCTGATTTTACTTAAATTCCACCAAGTGTAGTATCAACTGAAATTATACAAATCCAGTAACATATATAATGTTCGAAGGCAGGAGTTGACAGACTAGCCCAGCCCGCCTGCCTGTTTCTGTAATAAATTCCTGGAATGCAGCCACATCCATTCATTTATGGGTTGTGGCTGATTTTGTGCACTGAATGGCACAGTTGAGTAGTAGGATATCCCTCAGAGTCTAGGGCCCTTCTTATCTGGCCCCAGAGACTGCCTGGGAGGAGGGGTGCGACCAGGAAGTTCTCTCTCTGCCTGGCAGGGAGATGCAAATGAAAAGAGGGGACGGAGCTGTAGGCTTGCTCAGTTCTTTCTCCTTGTATCCCTGGTCAAGGAAGTTACTCTTTCTTTAACAGGAAAAGGATGAACATTGGAGAGAGCCTGATTCTAATCAACAGGTCTGCATCTATAACAGATAATGCAGCTAAGTTTTTAGTGATACAGAAAAATCATGTAGTTGGGTCTGGGATTTGCCTCTTGTTATGAGCTGAATTGTCTCCTTAAAAAGGAGACAATAAATTCATACAGTGGAGTCTTAGCTTCTGGTACTTCAGAACGTGACTATATTTGGAGATAAATGAGATTGTTAGGGTAGTCTCTAACCTAATATGTTGGGTACCCTTATATTTCTGAGTCTAAGCTCATATTGCTCACTGCATGACAGGTCAATAAATCAAGAGATGATTTGTTGAGGCAAGAGTTAGTAACTTTGTTTGGAAAACCAGGAGACCTAAAAGCTGATGGACTAGTGTCCCAAAGAACCATCTTCTCTGAGTTAGGATTCAGGCTTCTTTTATACTAAAAGGGAGGGGTGTGGTTGGTTGTTGCAAACCTCTTGAGGCTGGAATCCTTTGTTCTTGCAGCTGTCCATGTAGGTCACGTGACAATGTTCCTATAAACCTCCCAGACAAATGTTAGTCTCCGTTGTGCAGCTTTTTATCTTCATACAAATGGAAAAATGTTATATGTTTAAATATCAGAGGCTTGAGAATGAGCTATCCTGTATATTTCAGGCTATGGGCAATATTCTTAACTTGTAGAAAAACAATAGAATACAAAATTTAAACCAAGAGAAACAGATCTAATATGGAGTCAGGTTTGTTCTTCCCTATTGAACTAAGAAGAAGACACAAGGACACAGGCACATACAGTGGGAAGAGCATGTGAAGAAACAGGGAGAAGACGGCCGTCTACAAGCCAAGGAGTGAGGCCTTAGGGCACACCAACTCTCCTGGCCCTTGATCTAGGACTTTGGGCCACCAGGGTACATTTCTGTTAGTTAAGCCACCCAGTCTGTGATATTTTGTTTTGACAGCCAGAGCAAACTCACACACCTCTGCTTAAGTCTAATTTCCTTGCTTCTTAGACATGACATGGGCTCTTGCTATATTCCACAAGCCTTTCTGTGTGTAAATCAGCAGTTCTCAACCAAGAGAAATTTTGCCTCCCATTGTCTACTCCCAGCATTTGGTAATGTCTGGTCATGTATATACTTTGAATTTTTTTTATGCTTTATTTGGGAGTATGCTCTGTCTTCATTGCTAACACGGGTTTTCTCTAGCTGCGGTGAACAGGGTCTCCTCTCCAGCTGTGTTGCTTGGCCTTCTCATTGTGGCGGCTTTTCTTGCTACGGAGCACGGGCTCTAGGGCTCTCGAGCTTCAGCAGTTGTGGTGCACAGGCTTTGTTGTCCTCCGGCATGTGGAATCTTCGAGAACCAGGGATCAGACCCATGTCCCCTGCACTAGTAGGCAGATTCTTAACCTCTGGGTCACCAGATAAGTCCTGGAGACATTTCTGATCGTCACAACTAGGGGAGGAGATAGGCTCATTTGTAGCTAATGGTTAGAGGCCAGGATACTATTAAACATGCTACAAAGCAGAGGGCAACCACCTGTAACCAAGAATTAACCCACTCTGCCAAATCTGAGAAATCCTGGTGCAGGCGAAGATGCATCTCTATCACTTCTCTGCTTCCCCATCCCTCTCAGAATGATGCTTATCTTTGAAAGTGTTGGAAGAGGTTCATCCCACACTGAACAATGTGTACAACGTCCATATAGGATCATCAAGATAATTTAAACTAAGGGTGCCTTCAGCCTTTAGATCTGGTCCATTAGTTCCTGCTCAGTACACTCTAGAAAAACTATTCAGTTTGGTATGATTTTGAGGACATGGACTTCGGGATTCCTAAGGGCCAGTCTTCCTTTCAGTCCTGTTAACTTCCCCAAGTTTGCAGCCTGGGGGTGGTGCTGGAGCAGGCAGAGGAGAATGAATGATTGATGGATGGTGAGCCTCTCAGGTAGAAGCAGGCTGGTGGGAAGCTGCCTTTAAAATCATATTTTATATACAACTGTGGGTCAGCGCAGGCTCCCAGTATACAGTGCCTGACCTTAGTATGGGGGAGCGATCGATTGTGCTCAAACAGCGAGCCATCCAAATGATTTATTTATGCAGCGGTGCAGCTTTCCGCTTCTTTGGAAGTAGGCGCCGACAAACAGTTTTGCGCATGCGCCTGCATGCGTGTGCGCGCACGCGTGTGCGTGTGTGTGTGTGGCACACGCACGCACATGTGTGCGTGTGCGTGCATGCGTGTCCTATGACCCTCCCAGTTTCAACGGAACCTATAATTAGCTCCTCGGAGACCAGATAATCACTCTTTGCTTTTTCTACCTGTAAATGCTCATTTGGCTTTCGGATTTTTGTTAATGTCCCAGCTTTAAACCACCTAGTATTGAGCTTTTGGCACAATATCAAGTTATCAGAACACAGAATGGCAATCTAGGAAGATACTGAAAGACTCCAGAGTCTGCGATACAGATTGCCTCCCTCCCTTTTTATTGCCTAAATTTGAAGGAAAGCTTTTGAATGGTTATTTTTGAGCCTATCTACTGTATCCCCCTCTCAAATGGAATACTGTCCTAGGAAAGCACTGGAATATAGTCATTAAGGGTAGACACTTCAAAGCAGATAGACTACACAGGCATCACAAATAGATCCCTGGCGTTCTGTGCTAGAGATCACAATCCATATAACTAGGGCTTCAAAAATAAGTTTCTGAACCAAACTAAGTGTCTACAGCCCAGTTTTCATTTCTGCCAGCAAGAGGGAATTCTGATAGTCTTACTTCTCGAAGTTAGTCAAAGACTGTTGAAGAATTATTTGTAAGAAGGAAGAACAAAATTACAGTTTATTGATAATTAGCAATATGCCATGTCAGTGACTGTCCAGTAGAACTTTCTGCAACGAGGGAACTGTTCTATCCGTGTGCCCTCCCACATTGTAGCCATGGGCCACACGTCATTATAGAGCATTTTAAATATGCTTAGTAAAACTGAGGAAGTGAGTTTTTTATTTGATTCGATCTTAATGGGCTTCTCTGGTGGCTCAGACGGTAAAGAGTCTGCCTGCAGTGTGAGAGACCTGGTTTCAATTGCTGGGTGGAGAATATCCCCTGGAGGAGGAAATGTCAACCCACTAAAGGATTCTTGTCTAGAGAATTCCATGGACAGAGGAGCCTGGCGGGATGCAGTCTATGGGGTCGTAAAGAGTCAGACACTGACAGAGAAACTTCAGTTTTTCACTTTCAATATTAAATAATCCCATTGAGGAGTGTCTACCATATTGGAAAATACAGCTCTACATGGCCTGATCTTATAACTTTAAAAAAATGTGAATACATCTTTATTATCTCTGTACATGTACATACAATGGACTTAAACAGTGTAGACAAAGAGCCTATAAAGATACACAGATACACATCAAACTGTTAATACCTCTTAGGTTGGGATTAGAGAAGGGGTAGAGAGAGGATTTTAACATCTTATTTTGCCAAGAAGAAAAAGTGATGGGATTAAAAACTAATCAAGCAAAATGAGACCCACTTATAGAGTCAATTTTGTCAAGCCATCTCCTTGAATTAACCTCAGAAGAGAAAGATGGAGGATTATACAATTATCTCTGGATCCCAGACAGCCTTCTTCCACCCTTTGTCCCAGTCATTTCAGAGAGCGTGAATTTGGGGTCTTAGCCAACATAGTCCTTCTGTTTTCTGCAATAAGCACTGAAAAACAGCCATCTCAGTGGCCTTTAAGGCTGTGAACCTGAAAACAGGGAGCAGTGAGGAGAGAAGGAAGTCACACAAACAAATGCATGAACCACACAGTCAGTCCCAGAGATGAAATCCTTGTGTTTTGTGAAAATCCCCTATTGTGGAAAGCTATTTGCAAAGCCTCCATAGGCTTTGCAAAGCCTCCATAGGCTTCGCTTGGCTGATAAACGGCAGTGAATGCCTCTTTCTAAGTCTCCTGCCAGTGACAGAGAAATGGCTAACCAGGGATTGTGTGCATGGGCTTATTGATTCCAAGTTTGATACCAGCCACAAATTTCTTTCCTAGGTTCGGAGGAAGAAATCAACACTTTACTGGAGCATGGGTTTTTAAATGTTAAGTAGGAACGAAATTAAGGAAGAGAGAGAAAAACAAAAAGAGAGAGAGAAGGAGAGAAATACATTGCTGCTGCTGCTGCTAAGTCACTTCAGTCATGCCCGACTCTGTGTGACCCCATAGATGGCAGCCCACCAGGCTCCCCGTCTCTGGGATTCTCCAGGCAAGAACACTGGAGTGGGTTGCCATTTCCTTCTCCAAGGTGAAGCAAAGGGATGAAATTTACAATGCCTAGAATTAAAACACATGGAAGACTTGCTAGGATCACAAGAACTTGACCAGATCCCATCCAGGGCGTACACTGTTTCCTGGGCGATTTGGAGACCCAGCTGACTCTCTGGGTAGTCAGTTTTCTTCATCCATAACAAATGAGTATGCCATCTCTACATACTTGAATTATTGCAACAGCAACAACTTAGAAAGCTATGCACGCTTTTGAGGCTCAGTGCTTTCCTGTGACTAAGCCACACTAGGGTGCTAAACCTTTCTGCATAGATGCAATCAAATTAGAAGTTAAATTTGATACTCTAACAGGTTACCACCTGGGACCAGAAGTGGCTTGCTTTGTATTTTTTTCTTCCTAGCATTGTGAAATGAACAAGGGATATGGCCCATTTTCATTTCAGTAAATACCAATTTTTAAGGGGAAAATTGCACCTGTTATTGTATAGTTCCTGAATTATCCCTGAGGTTAAAACCATTTGTGTTTGTGATTCTTATGCAACTGTGGGCTTTCCTAGCAGCTCAGACAATAGACAATCTGCCTGCAATGCAGAAGACCTGGGTTCAGTCCCTGGCTTGGGAAGATTCCCTGGAGAAGGGAATTGCAACCCACTCCAGTACTCTAGTCTGGAGAATTTTATGGACAAAAAGCAGGCTACAGTCCATAGGATCTTAAAGAGGTGGACATGACTGAGTGCTTAACACTTTCATTTCTTATGGAGTTGTAATTACAGTGAAAAAAACTAATATTCTTCTCTCATGGATGACACATTGATCTGAAAGCTGCCTGTGGGGAGGATTCTGTTTTAAGTGTTATTCTCAATTGAGTGAAATGCCAGGCTTAGAGTAAACAGTCCCCTATACTATCTTCAAGATATTCTATCTCTCTGCATCCTGACCCTCAGAAAAATTATAATATGGCCTTGGACTGAAGATAATTGCCAAGAAAAGAGGAAATGCTCGCACATTCTCTGGCATTGCTTTAAAAATAAATAAATAAATAGTAATTGATTGGTATGTAAGTGCATGAACAAGTTACTTTCCTCCTGTGTCTAACAGGGAGTGTTTAAGTTACTAATATTTACCTGTTCCTGAGAAGGCAAACTGGTAAAGGTGGGGTGGTGGGGCAGAGGACAAACAAACAAACATACAAAAACACTAGGGATCGGTTTGCAGCTACATGTACACTCAAGTTATTTTTTAATGATTTTATTAGGCAGCTTCTATATTCCATTTTGTAATTCATTTCCCGGAGGCAACTTTAGACCTTGCAGGCCTGTTTGCAATTCCTATCAGAGTAGGGGAAAAAAAGAGAGGATAATGGAAATTTCACAAGTTATTCAGTTGTTGTTGTTTTTTTTTTTTAATTCGGTTATTTGCCCTGACAATTTCTTAAATCTGCAGACCTTGATGTTTTAATCTCATGCATGTTGATAGTGCTTGATATTCATAACTGGTAGATTTGATAAATTTTTAACCAGGAAGCTGAATATGATGAGAAAACACAAGGGAGCTTTGTATTTTGTACCTTGTAGTGCAGCAGCCTTCCAGTTTCATTTTCGGTCTTTGCACTAAGAGTGTTCCCGGGAGGCATCAGGATTGCCCAAAGCTGACTTCCATCCATATTGAAATGGCTTCGTCTAAGCTTTTCCCCAATTCCAATTGCAGTGCAGGTGGTAATATCTGTGCAAGAACAGCAGTATAGATATCAGTTTAAAACTCATATAAATATACATTTATACTCCAGGTGTGAAGTCATAACATGTGGGATAAATCTTATCATTTCACCATAAGTGGAATAACAGATTGAAAGTAGGATGTATTGTTGGGGAAAAAAAAACAACAAAACATGTTTTAGATTCACAGTGCCAAGTCATGCAACAGTGGTTTCATGAGAACTGATTTCCAAAGATCAAACAATCGATGATAACTATTCAGTCTCTCTAATCACTTTCATAAATAAATTAAAATATTTCTTTTATCTCAGGAATGTCTCTCAGTGTTTTATTATAGAAAACAATGCTGCATATCAATGTAGAGAATAGTAAAATAAACCATTACATCTTTCAGTAATTATCAGCTCATGACCCATTGTGTTTCATATATATCACACGTATTCCCTTCACCTTCTTGGATTTTTAAAAATAATATGTATTTACTTATTTGGCCTTAGTTGTGACACATGGGGTCTCCATTGCATCCTGTGGGATCTTTCTTTGTGGCACATGGACTCTCTAGTTAACAGTGGGCTTAGTTGCTCCAGGGCATGTGGGATCTTAGTTCTCAGATCAGGGATCAAGCCCAAGTCTCCTGGATTGCAAGATGGACTCTTAACCACTGAACCATCAGGGAAGTCCCTCCTGGATTGTTTTGAAGCCAAGGCCAGGCATTGTACATTTCATCTGTAAATGTTTTAGGGTGTACTCCTAAAGGAGCAG
The DNA here is from genome assembly GCA_917880005.1 of Nanger dama. Lineage (NCBI taxonomy): Eukaryota > Metazoa > Chordata > Mammalia > Artiodactyla > Bovidae > Nanger > Nanger dama. The sequence goes on along the minus strand of CAKJTW010000019.1, from coordinate 36,848,845 downwards.
ATCTACCTTCAAGACAGCCTCATGCCTAACTCTACAACGTGAACGTTGATCTGCTCAGTGTCCACGTTATTTTTTCCTAATTATTTTACATATTTGAAAAGTTAGTTTGAAAAGTGAAAGTGTTAGTCTCTCAATCATGCCCAACTCTTTGTGACCGCATACACTATAGCCCACCAGCCTCCTCTGTCCATGGAATTCTCCCGGCAAGAATACTGGAGTGGGTAGCCATTCCCTTCCCTCCAGGGGATCTTCCCAACTCAGGGATCAAACGGAGTCTCCTGCATTGCAGGAAGATTCTTTACCATTTGAGCCACCAGGGAAACCCTATAAAGTTAGTTTACTTGAATTGAAATCAACCAAACCCTGTGGATGCAATTACAAGATAAGTCTGATGTGAAGTCTCTCAGTCGTGTCTGACTCTTTGTGACCCCATGGACTGTAACCTACTAGGCTTCTCTGTCCATGAGATTCTCCAGGGAAGAATACTAGAGTGGATTGCCATTTCCTTCTCCAGGGTATCTTCCCGACCCAGGGATCAGACCCGGCTCTCCCGCATCAAAGGCAGATGCTTTAACCTCTGAGCCACCAGGGAAGCCCACAAGATAAGTCTACATTTCTTGAATTTATACCCCCAGCCCTGTTCATGATTTTCTTTTTGTGAGTGTGTGATTTCCAACACAAGATATTAGTCTAATAGATCAATTATTGAGCTAATGATACCTATTATTCATTCTATTCAATGTGTGCCTATTGGTGGCAACATTTAGATATTAATTGAGTATTTTGTATATATGACATTTGGGAATAAATATAACTAGAAGCTGAGAAAACTACTCAAGAGCTAAGTTAAGGTGGTTTAGAGTTATTGTCACCTAGCATTCTTCTGCAGTTGCTTGAGAAATGGTGTAAGCCATATTTTTAACAGCTTAGATATGGAATTTTTCTTTCATGGATAAAATATGGCTGCCATTGACATTGATTTTTTTTTCGCTTCTGAGTGAAGTAAATATGGGCATTGCACATAATATATATTACTCATGAAATACAGGCTATGACTTTACAAAGTGGTCATGGTTTCTCCTCCCAAAGTATTCATTATGAAGTGTGGTGTTATATTTCATTCTTGAGCTAAGGGTTCTACCAGATCGGGTCTGTTCTTGGGAAAAATGACTAAAGAGACAAATTAGAAAAGCCCCTCATCACTTACCTAATTCACTTAACAAATGTCATATATTAACACATATATGTGGAATCTAGAAAAATGGTGCAGATGGACCTGTTTGCAGGGCAGGAATAGAGACACGGGCATGAAAATGGACATGCGGACCTGGGGTGGGGAAACGCGTGGGCTGCATTAGGAAACTGGAATTGGTGTATATTCAGTACAGTGTGTAAAGTAACTAGTTGGGGCGGAAAGGAGTGGGATGAATTGGGAAGTTGGGGTTGACCTATATACACAACAGTTTGTAAAACAGATAGCTAATGGGAAGCTGCTGTATACAACAGTGAGCGCCCCTTGGTGCTGATGACCTAGAGGGGATGAGATAGGGGTATTGAGAGGGGATATATGTATGCGTATAGCTGATTCACTTTGTTGTACAGCAGGAACTGACACAACATTATGAAGCAGCTATACCCCAATCTAAACAAAAAAGAGTTGCTGTGAACCAAAGCAACGATCCAAAATGCCATGGATAATGAGGAACAAGCCACATCATTTTTCAAGTCATTTCTATGGTCCAACAAATTGCCCCAGAGTCCTGGATACAGACTATGAGAGAGGAAGGTGATGGACAGGCAAAGGGCAGCTGGCTCCAGGCTGAGCAAAAATGCACTGATCCTTTCAGTTCAGTTCAGTTCAGTTCAGTTCAGTCGCTCAGTCGTGTCCGACACTTTGCGACCCCATGAATCGTAGCACTCCAGGCCTCCCTGTCCATCACCATCTCCTGGAGTTCACTCAGACTCATGTCCATCGAGTCCATGATGCTATCCAGCCATCTCATTCTCTGTCATCCCCTTCTCCTCCTGCCCCCTAATGCCTCCCAGCATCAGAGTCTTTTCCAGTGAGTCAACTCTTCACATGAGGTGGCCAAAGTACTGGAGTTTCAGCTTTAGCATCATTCCTTCCAAAGAAATCCCAGGGCTGATCTCCTTCAGAATGGACTGGTTGGCTCTCCTTGCAGTCCAAGGGACTCTCAAGAGTCTTCTCCAACACCACAGCTCAAAAGCATCAGTTCTTTGGCACTCAGCCTTCTTCACAGACCAACTCTCACATCCATACATGACTACAGGAAAAACCATAGCCTTGACTAGATGGACCTTAGTCGGCAAAGTAATGTCTTTGCTTTTAAATATTCTATCTAGGTTGGTCATAACTTTCCTTCCAAGGACTAAGCATCTTTTAATTTCATGGCTGCAGTCACCATCTGCAGTGATTTTGGAGCCCCCAAAATAAAGTCTGACACTTTCCCCATCTATTTCCCATGTAGTGATGGGACTGGATGCCATGATCTTCGTTTTCTGAATGTTGAGCTTTAAGCCAACTTTATCGCTTTCCTCTTTCACGTTCATCAAGAGGCTTTTTAGTTCCTCTTCACTTTCTGCCATAAGGGTGGTGTCATCTACATATCTGAGGTTATTGGTATTTCTCCTGGCAATCTTGATTCCAGCTTGTGTTTCTTCCAGTCCAGCGTTTCTCATGATGTACTCTGCATATCTAACCCTAACTCTTTAGCAAGAGTCTAAACCAGAGAGTTGGCACTAAGAATACTATCTGTCTGTGTAACACCTTCTGGTCCTGATGTCACCAGACTGCATTGGATAGAGTTTGTTCTTATCACTTAAGCAACCACTTTCAAAATGTCTGAGCCAATTTTCCACTGAATGTACCATGTTTTGTGTGTTTCCAACCCCAAAACAGCCATCAGAAGTGCTTACCGGAGGCCCATTGTGGTCTATGCTCCATGTGAACACTTGCTGACCACTGTCCAGTGTCACATGATATAAATTCATTGCCAGGATCACCCTTTTCCAGGTGAAGACACATGACCTACGCAGGAAACAGCAGCAACAGTACGACAACAACTTCTAGGTTCCAGAGCTAGAATGCGGCAGAGATGGAATTTGACTCAAAGGGTATTAAACTCTAAAACCAGTGCTGTTGGCTGAGTTCCTCTCAGCATTGGCTTTGGCCAATGGCACTGTGCTTTGGCGACTTTGCATGCATGTGTCTGACCTCCCCATCCAGCTCTCTGAACTCTGTCCACCCTCCCCACCCTACTCTTTGACTCACACTCTCAGACATGGGGATATGTTCGTAAGTGGTTCAGTCTGCCCTGGAGAGGGTCTATTTGGAAGAGAAGTCTGTATGAGGGAACTGCTGGGGAACTGTCTGCTCGCAGCAAAAACACTGTGATCCCAGGTACCTCCAAGTGAGTGGGATTTGGCATCGAAGTGGGCATCCCCTGGCCCCTGTGGGCTCCTCACTTATCAGAGGCGTGTGTCAGAATAAGGGGATCTTGATGGGCTCAGGGAGGAGCCAGTGCTTCTCGGGTCTAAAGTCTCGTAACCCCCAACCATATAACAAAACAGAGGTTCATGCCACGTGCTCCATACTGATGGAATTTCTCATGGGTCCAACCAGAGTCCTTGTCTTAACTTTGGACTTACTCTCCCAGTGTTTTCAGGACACAGAGCAAGTGAGAGAACATATTTTTGCAGGTGCAAGGCAAAAGCAAGAGAAAAGCAACGTAGTCCCTTTAAAGATGGTGGCCATGAACATTTCAGACAGAGCTCAGAGATCCTCAAAGTGGGCCAAGTAAGCCAGGAAGTCTCTTAAAAAAAAAAAAAAAGACATTCATTTCCCTGACTCACATGGAGATGATGAGGAGAGTAGGATTATGTGCTGACTGAGGAGTCAAAAAGCTGGGGAAGGGCTGTTTTCCAAGAATAGAGGCCCCTTGCACTTTGGTTTCCCATCCAACACTGTCTGTAAACTGTTGAAAATAAGAAAGAGAAAGCCCCTCGAAAAGAAGTGGGTGGTGGGGTCACAGTGAGGGTCATGGTCTCTATTGAATGAGAGTGGGAAATTGATTTGAGGATAGCAGGTTTCAGACCAGAAGGCAGAGAGTTGCTTAGTCAGCAGTTCCTTTTCTTAAAAAGGGCTTATGAAGTCTTAGGGGTCTTATCTGAAATTCAGATGGCTGTGCGCTCCCCACCTCACAGGTCACCCATCTGGCTGCAGAGCCCTTGCTTTGGGACTTAGGTTGAAAAGTTAGCAGTGTACCAGTTGGTCTGAATACTGAATATGTGCAATGAAAGCCTCCCTGGTAGATTGTACCTCCACTAAAATCCAGTGGTTTTCTGCTCCCTGAGCTCTCCAAGAAGCATCCATGAAACATTTATCAGGTGTGTGGAATAAGGTCAAGTGTGGTATGCTCGGTCAGGACTGAGCTGGGGAGAAAAGGGACAGCATTCTTGAAGGCAGGTTCCTACCTGATCTGGCCATTCTAGGCAGCATAATCTTAAAAACAAGAGCCTGGTTGGCCCCACCTTACTTAGGAATTTGTCAGCAATGGAAAGGAAAGAAGCTCTTTCAGCTTTATGCAGAAATAGCAAAACAATGAACAAGTCAACAGCATCAGCAATGCCTTTTGTTTTCCAAATCCTTTTTCTCCTGGGCTTGCCTGCAGGCAGACTGCACTCCAATCCTCATAGGTTAAGTTGAGGTCATGTGACCATGTTCTGAATCTCCAGTACTCTGGCCACCTGATGAGAAGAGCTGACTCATTTGATAAGACTGATGCTGGGAAAGACTGAAGGTCGGAGGAGAAGGGGTCTACAGAGGATGAGATGGTTGGATGGATCACTGACTTGATGGACATGAGTTTGAGTGGACTCCAGGAGTTGGTGATGGACAGGGAGGCCTGACGTGCTGCAGTCCATGGGGTCGCAAAGCGTTGGACACGACTGAGAGACTGAACTGAACTGAACTGAACTGACTGTGCTCTAGACAACAGGAAGTGGATATAAATAATATTTGTCCCTTCAGATCTAGCCATAAGTCCCCATGTGGCCCTTCACAGCCTGTTCTCCATCTATGGTGACAGCAGAGACTGATTCTGATGATGCCATATGTCCTAGTTCTTTGGAGCTGCTGTTAACAGATGCTGTAGACTGGGCAGCTTATAAACAACACAAGTCTATTTCTCCCAATTCTGGAGGCTGGAAGTCCAAGATCAAGGCTTCAGCAGAATAGATGTCTGATGGGGACCTACTTCCAGGTTGATAAAAGGGTCATCTTCTTGCTGTGTCCTTACATGGTGGAAGGGGTGAGGGAGCTCTCTGGGTCTCTTTTATAAGAGCACTCATCCTATTCATGAGGGATCCACACTTGCAATCCAATCATTTCCCAAAGTTCCCCACCTCGAAATACCATCCCTTTGGGATTAGGCTTTAACAGGGAGGGACACAAATAATCAGTCTATAGCACCATGAGTACCCATGTGTGCTAAGTCCCTTCAGTTGTATCCAACTCCTTGCAACCACATGGACCATAGCCTGCCAGGCTCCTCTGTCCATGGGATTTCCTAGGCAAGAATATTGGAGTGGGTTGCCATTTCCCACTCCAGGGGATCTTCCCGACCCAGAGATCAAACCCATGTTTCTTATGTCTCCTGCAGTGGGAGGCGGGTTCTTACCACTAGCATCACCTGAGATGCCCCCTATAGCTTGTAATATGTTACAAGATAAAAGAAATTGAGTCTGTGAGGGATTATATGAGCATAGCCCCTCATCCATTACCCTGGGAAGACCTGCAGATGAGCAACACACTTCTCTTGGCTTAATCTCAGTGACCTGAAGTTGTGTTTTACAGAACAAAGCCTTCCCCAGTAATACAACAACTTAACCCAACACTATTAAAATTGAATTATGCTTTTATTACATTGTAAAGTTAGCACAAGCATAATTCCATGCCACGGGGAGGAGTTCTAATATTAATATCCCATCCTTGTTTAGTAAGTGACTAGTGAGAAAAAAAGTCCGTGAGGTCTGCATCATGTCTGTTCTGATTTGAATAGGATTTCCTTTTCTAAATTCCCCACCATCTGCAGAGTATTTCCTGTGGGCTCCACACCCCAGTCAATGAGGCATCTAATTCTCTCGGAATTAATTTCATAACAATTGTTATTCCCTCTGTAAAGATGTTCAGCCTGCTTGGGACACAGAATGTTCAACCAGTCTCTAAGGATGCCTCTGTAATGCCATGCGGTTATGCCTGTCACCAGCTTATGTCCTGAAATGACAGTGCTGTGCTTGAGAAAAGCTGTGACTCTGTGGCTGCCTTTAAGCTTCCAGAACTCAGAGTCCCTGTCCAAACTACCTGATTCCTTCCTTGTATTTTCTCTCTTCTTCCTGCTGCATGATGGGACAGTATGGTTTTATTCTCTGGAAAGTCTCTCCCCTCAGATGGGTCCAGTCTGAAAACGACTCTCCCGCTGTACAGAAATATGAATGTCATGAAACTTCCTAGGTGACATCACTAACCAACCTCCTTGAATTTGGTAGATCAGAATTTTAGCTCAGAATCCCTTTATCCTAAGTAGAGTCTTCTTTAGAAAGAACTTAAGGCTGAAGACTACAAACCAGTGTTCTTGCCTGGAAAACGAATGGAGGATCCTGGCGGGTGACAGTCGGTGGGGTCATAAAGAGCTGGACATGACTGTGTGACTGATACTTTCACCTTCCCCAACAATGAAAAGGGCACGATAGAATGAATGCCACTGAGTTATTTCCCAAGCCACGATAACCACACTATGCTTTACCAAGACTTAACAGAACAGATGGGCTTTGTGGTCAGCCGTGTCAGATGCTGTCATTTGAAGGATGAGGTTCAGTCTTTGAGATGCATCCTGGAATGCTACAACGTTAAGAGGTTCTAGATAGTGTCTGATTTAATTCTATAATTTTTAAGGCAAAGAAACCTAAGTGTGTTGAGGGCACGTGAATCACAAATAGAGTCAGGGTGGTATGTTTAAAAAATAAAAGAGTTTTATCCATAAATGCAAAATCACTGCAATCTGTTACTATTTGTACTGGTTGTATGAATTTAAGCAAATTATTTCCTTTAGTGGGCTTCCCTTTCCCAGTCCACATTGATTCAATGCCATGAGCGTCATTTCATCTACTCAAGAGGCATTTTATATTGATTCCTTTTGTGGATGTTGTCTGTTCATTTCTTTTGCCCATCTTTCTGAGGGATTTTTGTTCTTTTTTTTTTGATGTTCATTTCATCAAGATTTTCACATTAATTTGCACAGAACTTTGCAAAGTAGTCTCCTATGATTAAAAAAGAAAAACTTTAATGGCTTCCCTCTTGTAATTTTTTTATTTGTATTTTTGTGGTTTCTCCTTCCCCTCACCCCTTCATTAAGAAGTGATTAGTTTCTGTAGGTTTCATTTTACAAGAAATATGATTTAGTAATAGTATCCAAGGTTTTTTTCTTTTTGTAATTCATTGATTTCTGGTTATATCAAGTTTTGAGGTGGGGATTTAATGACTATATTGGCATTTTAAAACTTTTATTGGAGGTGTTTATGATATGAATTTTCTTCTGGTCATTGTTTTAAATGTGACCCTGAGATTCTGAATTTTAATGTGCAGTGTTTTTATTATTGTTATTTTTTATAAGTTCTGTAATTGTAAAGTTTGATTGGTTGTTTTTATTCCAAAGTGGATTAGAGTTTCAAATATTCATTCCATTCCATTAGTTTCTTTTTATTTTTTCTTCTCCATGGACTTTCATTTTACATAAATTGGATATTATTTGTATGTCTTCTACTCCCTCCACTGACTTTGTGATCTATTTTGTTGATTGCTTTATTGTTTTTCTTTAATGCTCATTTTAAACTCTCATTCAAATCCATTTTTCCCTCCTTGAGCACTTTATAATTTTGACTTTATTTTTTTATATAATTTTTGCTTTTTTCTTTTATTTCATTCCTTAACTCAGTCAATGACCATTTCATTGTATTCGTATGTCTTGACCATTTCCACTTTATATTTGTGAGTTAATCATTAAGATATTCCCAAATGCCTTTTTTTTTTTTTTTTTTTTGAGATATTTAACTGAGTGCAGGATGTTGTGTTTCAGTTTTCTTCTGTAGCTTGCTTGGAATGTGGGGGAGACTCTTCAGCAGCTGATATGCTTGGATTATCACTTTTGGTTTACGAGGCTAGTGGTGGGAGTGGTTCACAAGATTTCAAGTTCACAAATCTCCGCTCTGTCTGTAGTCAAGTATATTTTCTTTAATGGGTGGTTTTTATTGGGGAAAGGGAGGTTCAAGAGGAGGAGTTGTGTTTATTGTTTTCTTTTGTAATTCTTTGTGTTACTGGATCCTTAATTCCTCCATCTAGCTCTGTGTTCTCCCTTCACTTTATAGTTTCCAAAGGTCAGTTCTCTCATCCTAATTACCACCTATTTCTCAAAACCATCCTCTTTCCAATGCAGCCTCCTCACGCTCTGAGAACACTGTTAAGTCCTTTCCCTGTGGTGAGTGCTCAGACCACCAGCTCTGTTTCTCTGTAGTTTCCCATTTAAGATAGATGTTTCTTCTCAGAGTCCTTTCAGTTCAATCTTGAACTCCTCTTTCTTCTCTTCCCTATATTTTTCCGAACTCTCCTTATTCTTGTCAAAACTTGGGAGAAATCTTTCTACTGGAATGTGGTGCTTATTTCGAAATCAGAGGTTGTTTAAAGTTACCGTGTTTTTGTCTCCAAATAATGCTGCAGGTGTGGAAAGACCCAGATGCTGGGAAAGACTGAGGGCAGGAGGAGAAGGCGACGGCAGGATGAGATGGGTGGATGGTATCACTGACTCAGTGGACATGAGTTTCAGCAAACTCTGGGAGGCAGTGAAGGACAGGGAAGCCTGCTGTGCTACAGTCCACGGGGGCTGCAAAGAGCCGATAGGACTTGGCAACTGAACAACAACAACAATCAGTAGAGAGTTGGGAGAAGGTGCTGGAGATTAGTTTCAGCAGCTGCCATTGTCTCAGCTATGTGGAAGTTGCTTTTCTTTTTAATATTCAGTTATGTATGGTTGGTTATTGATTATGTATTTTAAGCATTTTTTCTCCCTTGTATTATGTTTTTTACCCTCCAGGCAAGACTGGTTACATAATAGGTGAAGCCCTGTGGAAAATGAAAATTCAGAGCCGTTTGCTAAAAACTTGATAAGAAATTTAAGAGAGCAAAAGCAGAGCATGAAACCAAATACTGGAGCCTTCTGAGTGTGGGATTCCGTGTGACTGTATGGGTCACACATGAAGTCTGCCTTGGTGCAGTACTTTGTATATGTTGAGTAAGTTTGGTTCAGCAGCTTCTTAAGTGTTATCTTTCACGTCCAGAGCCAGAGAAGTGGGAGAGGGAGTGTGTGTCTTAGTTTGAGACTGGGGCTTAGGAGATCTGAGTCCTGTCCCCACATCTGTAAGGGATTTATAGGTGCGACTTTGAACAAGTCATTTTCTCTCCGGAGTTTGGGTTTCCTATTTGAAGAATGGAAAAAAAAAATACTAAACTTTGAATTTTGCTACACAAACTATCACACATATCACTGATGAGAACGAAATAAATTTTAATAGTGCTGTTAGTCCTATTACATAATAGAAAAAATATAGACCATGGAGACTAGGCTTTATGTCTATTACTTCTTAATATTTGGGTAAAGTGAGTAATTTATGAAAAATCAAGGTTCAGTTTTAAGATGCTATTGATGAATTACAAGTAGAGATGATAATCATATACTGAAAACCATGAAGAAGGCACAAAAGCTTCTAGAATTTGGGGAACTTGGAATAAGATGATGCCTGAGGACACTTTCAGTCTCTTTCAGCATGTTAGGATTCTATAATTGGGTGTATTTTTAGAAAATCGTGAGTGTAATTTTTCTAATTTGAAAAAGAGGAAGAGTTTAAAATATATAATTCAGAGTCAACATGTTCACACTTTCCAGAGAGACTGGTGGAGAGATGAAGTCCACATTCCTGGTTCTCCCTCAAAAGCATTCCATTTCAAGACTAATCTGTACAGTGTCCCCGAGCCCCTAGTCAGCCCCCGCCCTTGCACTCAGCCACCCAGCGCTAAGTCAGGGCTGTTGAAAGCTGTTGTGCAAGGATGTTCTCTATGGCAGCTTGATGTCAAGTCTTCTTGACTGCAGGTTTTCATGTCTGCCTTGTCTGACACTCTCCAAAGTTCAAAATAGGCTGTTCGTGAAGGGAATTAAAATAGATGCCACTCATCTGTTAACCAGTCACTAGATGTAATCTGTCGCATCTCACAAAAGTTCCTGATCCAGTTGCACAAGACAGTAGCCCACGCCAGACAAGTTTATCACTTATTTTTTAAGAACCTAGAATTTAACACTGATATTGTGATCCTCTTCGCCAAATGGTATCATGTTTACAAAGGTACTGTTTGCAATTTTAAGGAAATCCTAGTGTCTCAATGGGAATAGACATTCAGTCTCCCCTTTACCCATAAGTTTCGAATGTAGTTTTTAAAATGAAATTTGATGGCAGATTTGTTGACCTTTTTCACTGAAATTTGATTCTCTTCCACTGAGACTGATTAGATTCTATAAGTTCCTTGGGGAAAAAAAAGTGTAAACATTAGTTGCTCAGTCCTGTCTGACTCTTTATGAGCCCATGGAGTGTAGCCTGCCAGGCTCTTCTGTCCATGGAATTCTCCAGGCAAGAGTACTGGAATGGGTTGCCATTCCTTTCTCCAAAAGATCTTCCTGACCCAGGGATTGAACCCAGGTCTCCTACATTGCAGGCAGATTCTTTAACATCTGAGCCACTAGGGAAGCCAGAGTTACTTATCAGAAGCTAACTTTCCCACTTGTTCTTAACCCAACAGTCCACGAGAAATTCTTCTAAACTTCTGTGTCCTGGAGGACATTGTTGGCATCCTAAAATGTTTAGACGTTTTAGTCCATTTCCAAACATTTCTGGGCATCCCCACCCAATCACTGACTTGCTGATGTTTCAACGCCTGGCCCTCCTACCAATGCTAAATCGTTGACTCTTCACAAACATAAAATGGAAACTTTACTCTCAGGCCAAAAAGAAAGAAAGAATCAAAGTGATTGACTCTGTAGGAAATAAGAAAAATGAGTCATCACAGTTTTCAGCCTGTTGCTGACTATATTAAATTAAAATCACACAGCAACAGACATTCATTTCTGTGGTTTGTTTTGGATTTATGTTGATGTATGGCTTTGCCTGCTTGTTTCTTCACTTCGTTTAGAAGGAGGTGGTGTATTAAAGTCAAGGTCTTGTATAGCTGATGGGAATGGTTTAAAAAAAAAAATGTTACGAAACATATATCTCCTCTTGAACAATAGTCCAGGGGAGCAATCACACATCGAAATAAAAACAAGAGAGTGTAATAGAGCAAGCAGGGTATGATTCAATAACTCCGTTAGATTGCTTTATTGGCTAGGTAATGAAGCATGCTAGGGAATTTCAACCAAACATGAGTCAACATACTGCCAACTAACATTGGAAATAACTGATCTACTAGTTTAGGAAGCATGGGATGAAGTGAACTGTTCAGTTTCTCCTGGGTTGGAAAGTGTTCCCAAGGTTCACCGTCTCAACACTACCTGGGGAAGTTGACCCAGGGTTGCTGGGAGGGAAAAAAAGGACATTCAGGTCTTCCGCGAGCTCTGTCTGCTGTCCCATCGTTTTGTTTGTTTTCACATGAGAACTTTCAAACCAGGCTGATACAAGTATAAGGCATTCTCAACTACAGGAAATGGCTCTGCCTAACTGTAGATTGCTAGTGCTTTTCTCTCTCTCCCTTTCTCTTTAATTTGGTATTTAATTACCTGCTGCCTCTCTATGGCTCAGGTTCCCTTCAGGATTCAGGTGGAGGGTTGGGAGAGCAATTTCCTTTGTGGCTTAATATAATTATTCATAATGACTGCATATGGTCATTTTATAAGTTCCTAATTATTTTAAGTGATTGGTGCACAGTCATTTGCATAGGCTGTTTAGCAGAACACTCATCTCATTCAGTGACCTACATATAAATCACTGAATATTCTGTAAGCATCTAAAGCAGGTGGGAGAAACCAGCCCCCAGCCCCTCGCAAAGATCTTTCATGGCTCCAGTGTGTGCGTTCCAGAATGTTTAATGTAAATCATAATAGCAGTTTGGATTCACTGCTCTTCAAATAGATGTGTGGTTGATGTAGGGGAACATGCTTTAATTTTTTTTTTCCTTCCAGTAGCAGATGGTGCATGGATTTTATTTGGAACGGGCACTGCTGTCCAAAGTAATTGTCAACGGCTTTCTCGCTCCACTATTGTGAAAAAAAGAGGGACTTAGAGCTTCTGGATCAACCCATTCATTTTACAGATGAGCAAACTGAGACCTCAAATATTGATTGATTTCCCCTAAGTCACTAGTTTTTAGACAGAGTAAAGACTAAAATGCACATCTCCTGACAGTCAACCTAATTCTTGTTTCTCTATGCTACACATTTTCTCTCGAGAGCTGGCATGATACATGTCACTTTTTTTTTAAAAAAATGGAATTCTGTTTCTGGTTATATTTTATCTGCCTTTCTTTTCTGAAAACCAACTTCCATTGATTCAGAGGAAGGAGCAGTTAGTCCACAGTGCTGATTTCAAGCTGGGATAGTCTGTGAAGTCAAGGTGACCCACTTGTGTCCAGCATACTCTTTGACGACCCCATGGAGTATCACCCACCAGGATCCTCTGTCCATGGGATTTCCCAGGCGAGAATACTGGAGTGGGTTGCCATTTCCTTCTCCAGAGGATGTTCTCAACCCAGAGACTGAACCCACATCTCCTCCATTGGCAGGCAGAGTCTTTACCACTGAGCTGCCACCAGGGGAGCTCTTGAACTTGCACACTCACCTTCACAGAAGAGGCTTTGAATGGTCTTCTAACTGGGTGATTTTTTCCAGTGTTAACTGGAGGGCTGGTAATGCACCATTCCAGCTTCTCCCCAGTTCACAGCTAAATAAGAAACTCATCAGCACGAGGAGTGTTGTCTTCTTTGGGGGAAATAAGGAACGGAACACAGATGCCCGTCTTTCCCCACAGTCACCCAGCCCTAGCCTTTCTCCCCTTCATGTTCTCACATTTTTAATGGGTTTGCTGGGAGGTGAAATTCAAAAGTTAAGAACCACTGGGGAAATTCTCTGACCATCCAGTGGTTATGACTCCACACTTTCATTGCTGAGGGTGCAGGTTCAGTCCCTAGTCAGAGAACTAAGATCCTGTGAGCCATGTGGCATGGCTAAAAATAAAGAAAAAAAGAACCACTGGGATGAGGGCTTATTTTCCATGAAACTATATGTTAAAAATGTCATGGTTACATAGTCATTCTCTGGCTAAACCAAGAAACTAAAAAAAAAAAAAAAAAAAAAAAGCCTAATTTCTTAAAACCACTAAACTCCCCAGCCCCCACTGCCAAAGAAATATTCACTGCTCTGGGTGATTTCCCAAGACTAAGAAATAAAATTTCTTTCACTGCCATTAATAGATTTCATCTGTGATTTCATTACCTAATTGTTCTTGTAGCTACTTCACTACATCTGTATCTATATCTATCATAGATATTCCAAAAAGGAGGACCCTTTCTTTCCATCTCTTTCTTTTAAATGCATTTATTATAATTCCCATATATATATATACATACATACATATATATACATGTATGCATATATACAAACAGATGTTACTTATGGGCTACAAGTTCTTATATGATGAACTCCCTCAACTGAGCACATATTTATGGCTATAAATCCTCCGTGGAGATGTGTCTGTGTCTACCTCCCAGCTTCTTCTGTATCCCCTAGCTATCAAATTCAACATTCTCTCCTGGCAGCTCAGTGATAAAGAATCACCCGGCAGTTGAACCTGAGGAGACTCGAGTTCAATCCCCGGGTTGGAAAGATCCCCTGGGAAGGAAATGGCAACCCACTCCACTATTCTTGCCAGGAAAATCCCATGGACAAAGGAGCCTGGCAGGCTACAGTTTGGGGGAGAGGGTGGTGTCGCAAAAGAGTCAGACCCTACTGAGCATGCAAGCAGCTGAGAAAAGAATTTATACGATTGCCATCTTCGTTGTCATTTGGTAAATGGACCACGATTTCTGTCTAGAATCCCTTTTTCTTCCACATCTCAAGTTGGAACATTTGATGGATCAAAGGGAAAAAATGGCCTAATACAGCAGGTGGACATAGGATGCTGTGCACAATCTTGAGGTCTGTGCTGCTGGTCTGAAAGGTTTCCATTCTCTGCAGTGCTGCGGGAAGGAAATAAATGGATCAGTTCTCTCAGGGATGGAAGGCTCTGCCATTCCTTGTGTCATCACCCTGAGGATTCACAACAGCCTTGTCAACATTTGGCAGAAAGAGTCAGCCTGAATCACTCTTACCTGCTAGAGAATGTGTGTCCAGTTTTGGTACCTTGTGTGGATATTGTTGGGAATCCAGAACTGGTCCTTGGGCTCCTGGTAAATCTGAGACAGAGAACTCTCATAGAGGTTAAAGTTTGAGAGCTATGAGTGTGGGTGAACGTGGAAAACAGACATGGAGGTTATCATCAGGTGGTCCTGTTTGGGGTCGGGGGAGGCAAGGAAGGGAGGAGAGAAAGAGCAGGAGGGAGGGAGAGGTGGAGTAAGTTTATTGCTTAATATAGTTTAATGTGGGATGGCAGGGAGGTGAAACAGTTAAATGTATGTAACGTATACCATTTCCCGAAGCATATGCTTAATGGTTCTTGATTTCAGGTTCCTCAGGCTTGATGTGGTTATTGCATATGCCGTATTCCAGTAAACTAAAATAAGCCTTTTCATGAAACAGGAGCTAAAACTACAGCCACAGGAGCAGTGAAAACAGCTGTAGCACGCAGCTGTAAGCGCTGTCCTTGGTCCTGAGCGAGACCTAGAGATTTATGAGTCAGTTGGACCGTTCCTTCTAGTCATACTGAGAGTCCGGTTTTTCTGAACTGTGGCACTTGGTCCCGTGAAGCCTGGCTTCATGCAGTCCTGGCATTCAGAATTGTTTGGTGAGCTTCCTGTCTGAAATCCGTGAGTCCCAGAATCACTCTGCTTGAGTATCAGTCCCATTTCTACCAAGCAGTTGGTTGCCCTTGGAGAAGGTGATTAGGCTCTCTGTACCACTGGTTCCTCGCCTACAAACTAGAAATGATGATGATGGTGATAACACCCAAATCATCAGGATGTTAGAAAGATGACAAATATATGCCACATCCTTAAATAGTGTATGGCATGGATGTGTGCGTGCACACTTAGTCACTCAGTCACGTTCGACTCTTTGTGATCCCATGGACAAAGGTGGCCCACGAGGCTCCTTTGTCCATGAGATTTCTCAGGCAGGAATATTGGAGTGGATAATCAGCACCTAATAAATATTGTCTGTCATGGTGATCAGCAGCGTTGATCCAAACAGGGCCTCTCTCTGTTCTTCTGGCCACATGCCTAAGCATAGCCAGGAGGTGTTTGTTCTAGAGGAAAGTCCCTAGATCCTGCCCCGTATTTCCTGAATTCCTGTGGTTTGTACCTGGACATTTGTCCTTTTGATAAACTCTCTAAACGGTTAAAACTTGAGAATCGATGAACTTGGGAAAGGTGAAAAACATTCTGAGACAAAAGGAATAGAGGCTAACACCAGGTGGTCCTGTTTAATAGAGAGAGAGAGACAGAGAACAGCTATATTCCTTAATTCAGAATGGCAGGGAGCTGAAACATTGCCTAATTCTGAAGCAGCAACAACTCCAGACCCCTGATGTTTAAATAGGAATCCCAGATAAAACCCCTCATTCTAACTGCAGCCATGCTACCCAAGATAACAGCTGTCTCCATTCAAAGTCACATATATCTGTTCTTGGTCGGCTAGTGCTTTTGGTTTCTGTGGCCAGAACAAATGTGCTCTCATGACTTTAATTTTGCACTTTGAACTAATTAAATTGTATATGCGGAGCTAAAATATTTATATGCTCAAGATAATAAAAATAATCCGTGATAAAGAGAACAATTGGAGTAAAAGTAAAGGAGATTTAGTGGCACCATATTTTATTGAGCGCCTGTGATTAGATTGTGTTCCCTAGTATGCTTTAGGGACTGTAATTCAATCTGCAGTTTGAACTGATGACTTTTCTGTAGAGGTTTAGAGGGGGAAAAAACGAAATTCTTGTTCTTAATGTCTCAAGTTTGTCTTTAAATGGCCATTTATTCCATCTTGAAGTGGGAAAGGGTTTTTACTTTAAGAAAAGGAAGAGTGAGATTATTTTGATGCCATCCTGGGTGGGCGGGGGCAAAGAATGATGGGGGGCTGCATTTGGAAACACATGGTCTTCATTCTGTCCTGTATCATGAAGATGGTGTAGGGTGACCAACCACCTCCATTTACCTGGATTGTCAGGTAAATGTAGGGTTCACCACTTAAAACTTAGCATCCTGTATATATTTTGGTCCTGGGTAAATCAGAAGAGTCAGTCACCCTGAGCCTGGGAGGTACACTTGTGTTCTTTATGTAATAATTTGGACTTCCAAGGGGGCACACTGGTAAAGAATCTGCCTGCCAGTGCAGGAGAGGCAAGAGATAGGGTTCAATCCCCGGGTCAGGAAGCCCCCTGGAGGAGGAAGTGACAGCTTGCTCTAGTATCCTTGCCTGGAGAATCCCATGGGCAGAGGAGCCTAGTGGGCCACAGTTAGTGGGGTCATAAAAATCAAATATGACTGAGCAACTGAGTATATATAATCACTTAGGGAAGTGGTTCTTATACTTCAGTAGAGGGTTTCTCAAACTGTCACGTGCTTAGATGTTACCCAGGGATCTTGTTAAACACAGATTCTAACTCAGGTCTGGGGAAACCCAAAGATTCTGAATGCCTAGCAAGCTGCCATGTGATATGAAAGTTGTCCATCGATGGATGTATGGAAACATCTTCCACAGGTCATAGTAATAACCATAGTATTAACCTGCCCATCAACGTATGTATGGGGACATCTTCAGAGGTCATAGTAATAGTCATAGCAGTAACCTGCCCATCAGTTTATGTGTGGGAACATCTTCCAGAGGTCATAGTTTTAACTGACTTGTTAAAAAGCAGATTCAGGATCCCCACTCATTCTGATTCTTCCCAACTCTTGCCCTTTCTCTGCTTAGAATTTTGCTCTTTAAACAAACACCAGGGGCGGCCCCTAGACCATTCAGCTTTAACTAAAAGGGCTCTCCTTACCTTTTGGATAAAGTAAGATGTTACAGGAAAACCCGAACGAACCTTTTAGCCAACGGCTTTCCAGAAACTAGTAGATGACAAAGTGAAAGTGCTAGTGGCTTAGGTATTTATTGTTTACTTTGGGGTGTGCTGAGTCTCCGTTGCCACGCGTGGGCTTTCCCCTAGTTGCAGCAAGCAGGGACTGCTCTTTCTCATGGTGCTCACGCTTCTCGCTGTGGTGGCTTCTCTTGTCATGGAGCACAGACTCTAGGGCGTGCCGATAGTCACAGCATGCAGGCTGGGTTGTCGCACGGCGTGTGCGATCTTCCTGGACCAGGGATCAAACTCAGGTCACTTGCCTTGGCAGGTGGATTCTTAACCACTGGACCATCACGGAAGTCCAAAATAGGTTTCTAAACTAGTATCTCACGTGAGTGATTCTGTATAAGTGGGATACAAGATGGGGGATTTTTATTTTTTCATTTTCTCCTGGTTATTTTGCCATGGAGTTAGAAACCACTTCAGTTCTTCAAGTGGAAATCCTGAAGACCTCACTGTCTATCTTACCCCTGTATGAGTGTCTTTCCATGGTATCTGATGACACTGTGGGCAATCAATAAATAGTTGCTGAATAAATGAAAAAGTGAGAGGTTTATCAGGGCAGCACTTCTCACACTTTAATGTGCAGAGGAATCACATGGAGATCTTGTTAAAAGTACAGATTCTGAGTCAGTTGTTGTTGTTGTTCAGTAGCTAAGTCGTGTCTGACTGTTTGTGACCCCGAGGGCTGCAGCACTCCAAGCTTCCTTGTCCTTCACCATCTCCCAGAGTTTGCTCAAACTCATGTCCATTGAGTCAGTGATGCTATCCAACCATCTCATCCTCTGTTGCCCTGTTCTCCTCCTGCCCTCAATCTGAGTCAGTAGATCTGGGGATTAACCTGATGTTAGCCATTTCTAACATGCTCCTGATCAATGCTGATGCCCTGGATGGTGCTTTTGGTAGAGAGAATCTGAATTAAACATGAAAGAAAAATTTAAAGGTGACATTCATATATATTTCACCATACTGTTAAATTACTAAGTGTGATAGTACTTGCGTATTCAGTATATACAAATAAGACCTAGCACTGAGATAAAACCATGTAAGTCTCTTGCTGTATTCAGACTTGTATATTGAAAATACAGTTGCATTTAACTTATGAAAGCTTGTTTCCACTGGGGATCTTCCAATTCAAGATAATTATGCAAAGTGAGACACACATATATAGCCTGATATTAAATTCAGTGCAAAATAAGACACACATATATAGCCTGACAGTAAATTTAATGATTGAGCCAGTCATGATGACCCAATAAAATTCTGCTTATCATTTATTAATATAAATGAAAGTTAGTGTTAGTGTTAGTTGCTGTGTCGTGTCCGATTCTTTGCAACCCCATGGACTGTAGCCTGTCAGGCTCCTCTGTCCATGGGACTCTCCAGGCAAGAATACTGGAGTGGGTAGCCATTTTCTTTTCATAGGGGATCTTCAGGACCCAGGGATTGAACCTGGGTCTCCCACACTGCAGGCAGACTCTTTACTGTCTGAACCACCAGGGAAGTCCCAAATGAAAGTTAGTGCTCTTTAAATTAAGATTTTATTTTCTTTGTCTCCAAATCACTGAAGATGATGACTGAAGCCATGAAATTTAAAGACACTTGCTCTTTGGAAGGAAAGGTATGACTCACCTAGACAGTGTATTAAAAAGCAGAGACATCTCTTTGCTGACAGAAGTCCATATCGTCAAATATAATTTTCCATCATCAAAGCCATGGTTTTCCTGTAGTCATGTGCGGATTTGAGATTTAGACCATAAAGAAGGCTGAGCACCAAAAAATAAATACTTTTGAATTGTGGTGCTGGAGAAGACTCTTGAGAGTCCCTTGGACAGAAAGGAGATCAAACCTATTAATCCTAAAATAAGTCAACCTTGAACATTCATTGGAAGGACTGATGCTGAAATTGAAGCTCTGATACTTTGGCCACCTGATGCGAAGAGCCAACTCATTGGAAAAGACCTTGATAATGGAAAAGATTGAAGGCAAAAGGAGAAGGGGGCAGCAGAGGCTGAGATGGTTGGATGGCATCATGGACTCAGTGAACATGAGTTTGAGCAAACTCTGGGAGACAGTTAAGGGCAAGGAAGCCTGGCAGGCTGCAGTCCATGGGTGACAGAGTCGGGCACGACATGGCGACTGAACAATAGCAACGTTATTGAAAAGACAAGGAAAGAGGTTTCCTAAACCAATAGGATTTTAGCCAAAGAATCATTCACCAATACTCATTTTCCCTTGTACAAATGTGCAGATGTTTTACCAGATAAAGACTAGAGACCTGGGCCTACTTTTTAAAGAGTAATTATCAGAAAATTACTTCCCATAGTAAGGAGAAATCATTGTATAATTACACTAGGAAGTTCAAGCCTACATTTTGAATTTTTTTCTAAAGAACTCTCATTACAAAATAAGATGATGCTGTAAGCTGTAAAATATTGTTATCTAGTAAGCTGTTCCCATTAATATAGACCTGGGATATTGTTCAGAATCCAGAATTTCCTAACACTTCCATGTTACATTCTACTTCTGACAAAATATGTCTTTGGGCTTCCCAAATGGCTCAGAGGGTAAAGAATCCACCTAGAAGATGCAGGAGACACAGGAGGCCTGAGATCAATCCCTGGGTTGGGAAGATCCCTTATGAGGAAATGGCAATCCACTCCAGTATTCTTGCCTGGGAAATCCCATGGAGAGAGGAGCCTGGTGGGATATAGTCCAAAGGGTCACAAAGAGTCAGACACGACTGAGCAACTATAAACACACATGCACACAGGTTACACCTGTGTAAACAGAATTCCACTCAAAAGTATATTGATAAGATTTACCTTAGAGTGTGCCTTGATGTGATAAATTTAATGAAGTCAAGTAAAAATGCCTGTCTTATCCAATATTCCTATCATTCTAAGTACTTCAATCTACAGCAGTGAACAAAGACAATGTTTCCTTCCTTCATGAAGGTTGCATTCTAACCAGATCCACCCTTAGCCCCTTATCTAGCCCTGACACATTACAGATGAATATGTGTTAATTGAAGACTGGCTGAATAGTCCATGCCCTGTAATAGAACTGACGATGTCAATAGCTCTAGACACATAAACAGTCTTCCTGCTACATGTAAAGAATCCTAAATGTGACTCTAGACAGTGCAGGTGGTTACTCTGGAAATTGGGGGATTTGATTCGATGCAAAGTATCAGTTTTCAGCGTGTGTTTTTTCATGGGAGTGTCAATAATGAGAATGCACTATTCATTAGAAGAGCTGGTTTCCTAAGGATTACAGGCCTCAACATTGCAGATGGCTGGGGCAGAATGCTGTGTGCTCATTCACAGACACACACACATATATATACTACATGTGTAAAACATAACTGCTGAGAAATTGCTACATAACACAGCGAGCCCAGCCGGGTGACCTGTAATGACCTCCATGAGTGGGATTGCTGGGAGGGAGGCTCCAGAGGAAGGTAATGGATGTGTAATTATGGCTGATTTGCATTGTTGTAAGGTGGAAACCAACACAATGTTGTAAAGCAATTTCCCCCAATTAAAAATAAATTTCAGAAAAAAGAGAACCTTGGCACCCAGGAGGCTGGGGTGAAGGTCCGTTCCCTTCCCTGTTGCCAAGTATGTGCACCTGTCACTCTGAGTCCTAGATAAAGTGTGGGAACTGGCGTTATGTTCTTCAGAGTCCATTTTATCCCAAACGGGAAGTTTGGTTGTCAGATCCAATAACGACTTGCCTTGTTATGATCACACACAAAGAAATACAGACCATCAGACGTTAAGAGTGCATCAAATTGTTTCTGGTGTCTCTTGAAGGATGTTTACCAAGGGGAGGTCAACTGTTAATGTATGCTGAGAACATCTTTAATGTTCTCTTGACCCATCTTGTCCAGTCTTTTGCATCCTTCATACAATGTCCATTGTTTCTCTCAGAAACATTTTTCCCTCCGCTGTGTATTCCCAAGACTCCCATTGTTGCTGTTGTTTAGTTGCTAAGTTGTCTCCAGCTCTTTGTGACCCCATGGTCTGTAGCCTGCCAGGCTCCTCTGTCCATGGGACTTTCCAGTTGAGAATACTGGAACAGATTTTCTTCTCCAAAAAGATCCCCACACTCAAGCCACCTGAAGCCCTTCTCTTACCCTTTCTCTGATAGTAAACTTGGAGCTTTGCAAATGAATCTTCAGTCTTTTCTTCTGGTCTATTTTTTTTTAAACCCATTCAGCTAGTTCTGAGCAATGAAATTCCAAATACAAAACTGGAAATGAAGTTATCTTTGGTAGGTGGGGGAGAGGAAAAGCTGTAAATATTTTCATACTAATAGTATTCACTTGCTATGTCTACATAAGATATCATCCAGCATCTCAGAGATGTGGTTCACAAAGATGACCCAGACAAACACATATTAGAATATTTAGATGATTTAGAATAGAATTAATTGGAGTAGAAATCACCGTAGAATTGTCATAGTTCACAATATAAGAGAATAATTGCTAAACTAATTAACTGGATGCTCTTCCATAGCTAATATTTGTTTAAAGATTTTCATGAGTACTCTTCTTTTCTGAAAATCATTACAAAGCTTTATATTAGTCTGATGATGTTGAATACTTAGTTTAATATCATCAGAAAAAATCAATGTTTCCAAAGACAGAATGGGAAATTGTCCTTTATAATAAGAAAAATCTAGAGCCAGAACAAATACAGTGTTCTAAAAAAGTGCATTTGCATTCTTTTCAAATTCATATACTACCTTAAGCTAATAAATGTTAAATGATTTCAGAAATAATTGTTGCTGGGCCTATTCTGATGAGTAAATAAAACCATTTGTATGTATTCACCAGCTTAGGTGGATAGCATTTGTAAAAATAAAATACTTTTTATAGAATCTGGATTGCTCTCTTCAAATGTTATCATTAATTGCTTGTATACATACATATACTTTACTCATATATAGTACTGAATTTGGATTATGATGTGTGCTAAGATAGTAAGATTTATATTAATGAGATAATATTGTTTTGTGTTAGTAGTGTGTGTGTGCTCAGTCACTCAGTTGTGTCCAACTCTTCGCATCCCCAAGCCTGCCAGACTCCTCTGTCCATGGGATTTTTCAGGCAAGAGTTATGGAGTGGGTTGCCATTTTCTCCCCCATGGGATCTTCCTAAGCCAGTGATCGAACCCACATCTCTTGAGGCTCCTGCATTAGCAGGTGGATTCTTTACCACTGAGCCACCTGGGAAGCGCTGTGCTACCAAAGGGGCATTTTTCTAGCTTTGTGATTTCTCCAGCTCTTCCTCCCTCTCCTCCTCCTTCTTTAATGAAGCACTGGTTTCAATTTCAGAAATACAATAGATTCTAGAGTGAACAGAATGACCAGTTAGTCTGTTGTTGTTGTTGCTGAGCCACTAAGTTGTGTCTGACTCTTTGCAACCTCACGAACTATAGCACGGCAGGCTCCTCTGTCCTCCACTATCTGCTGTGTTATAATAATTAAAACAAGAAGTGATGTTGCCTTAGACTAAGATGTTGGGGGAGATGCAGAGAAGTAATGTGTAAACAGATGCAATAAAGGCATACAATTAATAGAATTTGGTATTGATTTGTAACAGCTATTTGGGGAGAAAGATGAGTAAAAGACAACTTCTCTGCTTTGTGGTTTCTTTGGTGGATTGTGGTTCCATTCACTGAGACAGGAAATGCTAGAATAATGTCTGGATTGAGTAAAGGAATTGTGAGTCCATGTGCTCATTCACTGTTGTGAACTTGCTTGACATATGACATCAAGACACTTATTCCAACCCTATCAATGGGTTCCCTGATGACTCAGGTGGTAAAGAATCCAGCTGCAATACAGGACACTTGGGTTCCATCCCTGAGTCAGGAAGATCCTTTGGAGGAGGGCATGGCAACCCCCTCCAGTATTCTTGCCTAGAGAATCCCATGGACAGAGGAGCCTGGTGGGCTACAGTCCGTGGGTCACAAAGAGTCAGACACGACCGAGCTTTCATGTGTCTAACAGTCCTATTGAGTTGTCTAGCAGCTTCCAGCAGGTGGTGTCTATATTCTGCTGAGGTCTCAGCCCTTTGGAATTGCCTCAGTCCTTCCCCCCTCCTTCCTTGCTGCTTCTCCTTCACTCTGATTTCCTTCTGATTGTGCCCATATTATTGAAGCAGCCTTTTAATTCTCCTCTGGCAGGATTACTTTCCTAAAAGCCATCCAAGTAGAATTTCTTTCCTTTAAGTGAGTAAACTATATTCTAATGAGCTTCCCCCATGACTTCTCTAGTGAGTGGCTGTTAGATGGAAAGAACCGCAGCATCATTTTCTCCGATCATCTTGAGAGTGACTGTTGTGGACACTGAGCAAATATTGCCTGATGGGCGTTGATTGCCAAATGTATCATCTCAGTTTTGGGTTTGAGGTGGTGGTTATTATTTTAAGTTAAACTTTAGTAGATAATATATTCATGTGTATCTAACTTCACACATTATAAAATAATACACAATGGAGATCAATTCTTCTTCCAATCTCTGCCCCCAAGTATCCCTATTTCTCTTTCAAGAGACAAATTTTTTTTTTTTTTTAAATTGGGGTATAGAAGGCAATGGAACCCCACTCCAGTACTCTTGCCTGGAAAATGCTATGGATGGAGGAGCCTGGTGGGCTGCAGTCCATGGGGACGCTAAGAGTTGGACATGACTGAGCAACTTCACTTTCACCTTTCATTTTCATGCACTGGAGAAGGAAATGGCAAGCCACTGCAGTGTTCTTGCCTGGAGAATCCCAGGGATGGGGGAGCATGGTGGGCTGCCATCTATAGGGTCGCACAGAGTCAGACACAACTGAAGTGACTTAGCAGCAGCAGCTGCAGCATAGTTGCTTTACAATGTTGAATTAGTTTCTGCTGTACAACAGAGTGAATCAGCTACATGTAAATGTATATCCCCTCCCTCTTGGGTCTCTCTCTCCCCACCCCCTCCCCACCCCATCCCCCATGTCACCACCACAGAGCACTAAGTTCCCTGTGCTATACAGCAGTTTCCCACTATCAAATATTTAGAAACAAGGTAGAAAATTGCAGAGGAAGGAACATTCCCAAGCTCATTTTCCGAGGCCACCATCACCCTGATACCAAAATAAGACAAAGATATTACACACAAAAAGAGAATTGCAGACCAATGTCACTGATGAACAGAGATGCAAAAATCTTCAATAAAATGCTAGCAAACCACACCACCATGATCAAGTGGCGTTTAGCCCAGGGACACAAGGATTCTTCAGTATACACAAATCAGTCAAAGTGAATAGTTACAGAAATTGTGGTACATATATACAATAGAATGTTACTCAGCTTTAATAAAGAATGCATTTGAGACAGTCCTGATGAGGTGGATGAACCTAGAACCTTCTGTACAGAGTTAAGTAAGTCAGAAAGAGAAAGACAAATATTCTTAATGTATACGGGGCTTCCCTGATGGCTCAGAGGGTAAAGCTTCTGCCTACAACGCAGGAGACCCGGGTTTGATCCCTGGGCCGGGAAGATCCCCTGGAGAAGGCAACGGCAACCCACTCCAGTACTCTTGCCTGGAATATCTCATGGACTGAAAAGCCTGGTAGGCTAGAGTCCATGGGGTCACAAAGAGTCAGACACGACTGAGCGACTTCACTTCACTTCAAATATTATTAATGCGTGTTTATGGACTCTAGAAAGATGGTACTGATGAACCTATGAACCTATTTGCAGGTCAGCAATGGAGACAGACACTCTAAACTCCCTGCCTCTGTCTCCAAGACACTGGAAATTGTCATGCCTTGCAAATATGCAGCCATCCGAGTCAATACTTCCTATGACACCCTTAGTAGGAAACAATGGTAGATAATCCCAAAACACCTGCAGAGAGAAACTAACGTATGTTTCTCCTACACAATAGTAACTGCACCAAATGCTTTCTATGTGCTCTTGTATTTAATTAGTAAGACAGATACTATTTTGTAAAACAGGAAACTGAGGTTCAGAGGTTAAAGACTCAGGGAGAAAGGAGCAGTAAGCCAGGTCTGCGTACTTCCAAACCCTTTGTCTTCCCCATCTTCACTGTCTTCCCCATCTTCACTGGAGAGCTGTAATTCATTCTAGGAGGCAGAGTTTAGGACGTTTCTAAGGACCCAAGACTTCATTCTGTTGTATATAAAATCAAACCAGAAGTGGCATGCACCTTGGGACAGAATCACTACCCCATCCCATCAGACATCCTTAGGAACATGGCGCAGATCAAACTGAAATCTGAGAAGTTTAGATGAGGTCTGTGGAGCTGTGGAAAGGAGTTTTTCGTTGTCTCTGAATTGGTCATTCTCAGCAGCAGAGTCATTTATAAGATGGGGGCAATCATAGAAAGCAGTGGCTTTAAAAAAACACTTTAGCTGCCAAAAAATCTCATTCCAGTTCTCTGGAAGAGTGCTGTCGTACCAAGTATAATTCAGCAGCCCACTGCCTTTCTGGAAGTTGTGAAATTGGAGAGAGTTGCTTTTGTCCAAATGAATAAACACCACCGAGATGAGCCGACCTACTCGTTCTGAGTTGAGCTTGATATGATCAGACAGCTAGAGCTGCTTCCCTGGCTAGGCTCCCCCTGCGATTCTCTCTCCCTCTCCATCTCGCCCTCTCCTTCTGCCTCCCTCCTCTCTCCTTCCTTCCTTCCTTCTCCCTGTCTCCCTCCCTTTGTCTTTCTCTCCCTCTCTCCCCTTCTTCTCTCTCCCTCTCTCTCCTTCATCTCTTTTGATAACCAAATAAGGTCAGCTCTGAACGATCCCAGGAGAGAAATAGCTATCTTTTTCTTCCTTCACTTAATTTCCAGAGATGATAATTCATAGCAAATGTACCTTTATATATACATAATTAGGGATTAAGTCTCAATTACTTTTGTTGACTTGCACATCTTTGTCCATACAGTCTGGAATAAATTATGTTGTTTGGCTTTTCATTTTAGCTATCCAGAAAATAGCCAACCCTACTCTTTATTTTTATTATTATTATTTTGGAGAGGTTACCTTTCTACCACACTGTGATCCAAATGGGTCTGACAATACAGATGTCCTAAAAACACGAAGCCCCCTGAGGACCGTACAGACAGCTTCTATGAGTTCTTTCTCCTTCTTGACCAAGTATGGTGAAGAGATGGATGTGGAATCTAAGCCTGGCCAGCTGTCCTCTCTCTCCTGGGACTCTGACTCTCTAGAAGAATGGCTGATATGATGATGAACAATGGTATTTATTTCTGCATGAACGATACCCTTTTATGAGTCTTAATTCCATAAACATCCCATGTTCTTCTATAAATCCCCCTTTTTCTTAAGTTAGCCACAGGTTCTGTTGCTTATCACTATAGAACTGCCAGATAATTCACTGTCTCGTTCCAAAATAAATGTAAACAATTTGTGGGAACAATTATAAAATCTACAGAGGAAAAACTAAGATCACAAAATAAATGAAAAACATCTGGCTACTTCTGTCTGGCAGAGAGACCTTTATTAGAAACTCAGTTTTATGAGATAAATGTTCAGTTCAGTTCAGTTCAGTCGCTCAGTCATGTCCAACTCTTTGCAACCCCATGAATCGCAGCACGCCAGGCCTCCCTGTCCATCACCATCTCCCGGAGTTCACTCAGACTCACGTCCATCGAGTCCGTGATGCCATCCAGCCATCTCATCCTCGGTCGTCCCCTTCTCTTCCTGCCCCCAATCCCTCCCAGCATCAGAGTCTTTTCCAATGAGTCAACTCTTCGCATGAGGTGGCCAAAGTACTGGAGCTTCAGCTTCAGTATCATTCCCTCCAAAGAAATCCCAGGGCTGATCTCCTTCAGAATGGACTGGTTGGATCTCCTTGCAGTCCAAGGGACTCTCAAGAGTCTTCTCCAATACCACAAATGTTAAGGCCTCCCAATTCACAGAAAAGTGATACTGGACTTTGAAAAGAATTGTACCAAACTGCCTTTGCAAGAGTGGACTTAGGGAAGGGAAAGCCTGAGAGGCCTTTAAAATGCACTGGACAGAAAAAAGGATGAGAAGCAGAATTACCATTCAACTGTGCAACAGTAGAATCGGACCCAATGATGTTGGCCAAGATGATAAATGGTATGGGATAAAATCACCTCTGTTAATATGGTAAGGTTTTCGCCAAGTAACATTTAACATTTTTATGTTTTCTCCATGAATGTCACAGAATTCTAGCTTGTTCAGTTTAGGAGAAGGGAGCATTTAATGTAGCTAGTCCTCATATGATTCCAAGATTAGCTGGGCTTTTTCACTGATTTGGGGAAGATTAACAACCTGAATGCTGATATTTATAAGACAAAGAGAAAAGTATTGAAATATGTTGAAGACTAGAATTTCATATATATATATATGTTAATTCTTCTCAACAGGAATGGGAACAGCCATGGCTATTTCTCCAAACACATAATGCAATACACGTTTGCTGGTTTGATTTTTTTTTTGAATCAACCAATATATATACATTTTTTCATCAGTCTCCATATGATGTATCCTTTATAAGAAACTTGCTGTTAAAGCAAAGTCATTTAAAATTAATTGATGACTCTTAAAAGTAAGGCCCCAAAGGATAAATTATTTTCCCTCCTGTTAGAATGAATGTCTGTGAATTTTAAGATGTTCTTTGAATTTCCTATTTTGTTTGGGACTGCATTTCAGTGAGTATTTCTCCCTGTAGACCAAGCAATGAGATTTTCCTGAGAGGACCTTAGAATGGCAGCGTAGAAAGCAAAGTGCTAATTTATACTGCTAAGACTTGATTCCGTTTTAAATGCCCAGGTTTGGCCTGCATATTTGAGGAACAAGGGTGCCCCTGAGAAAACTGGAGACTTGCCTGCTGGCCCCCCATTAGTGCAGAGGGCTGGCATTTTCCTGTAGGTCCTTTGCTTTACCACATAAGGTTTTTAACAGCATCATGGAAGTCAGAGCTTTACACAGTGGTGGGAGTTCCTGAATCCTTGGGCAGTCATGGCAGAGTTAAGATGCTTCTAGAGGTTGTTTCTATCTTTCTTTGGAGACTGGCAAAATAAGGAAGGAAAGGTGGAATTTAAAAAAGTTTCCTCCTCTGTTTATTTTTTTTTTAGTGTTTACAAAATTGTATTTCAGGAAAATGACACGTTATCCTGGCAACCAGTTAAACAATGCTGAGCTATATGAAGAAAACCATGAATTTTTATTTACTCTCACTAAATATATATATATATATATATATATATATACACATACATATGACCTCTCTTTCCAGGGGATTCATTGTTTTATGGCTGAAAAATTAGGTCACAAGTACTACATATACCAAAATTATGACTGTAGGAAATAAAATCACTGGCTTATTACTAAAAATTGGGCTTCAACCATATCCTAGGGTATATCCAAATTATTTCTGGCAGAGAAAGACAAATATCATATGATATTACTTATAGGTGGAATCTAAAAATATATACAAATGAACTTATTTACAAAAGAGAAATAGATTTGCAGACATTGAAAATGAACTTATGGTTAACAAAGAGGGAGAGGGAGAAATAGATTAGGAGTTTGGGATGAACATATGCACATTGGCATGGCATGGTATGTGTGTGCTCAGGCCTGTCCAGGTCTTTGTGACCCCATGGACTGTAGCCCACCAGACTCCTCTGTTCATGGAATTTTCCAGGCAAGAATGCTAGAGTGGGTTGCCATTTCCTTCTCCAGAGGATTTTCTGGACATGGGGGAAGGGGGGCAGGGATACATTAACACTTTAGGATTAACCTGTACACATTGCTACGTATAAGACAGACAAACCAGGATCTACTGTGTAGCACAGGGAACTATATTCAACATCATGTGATAACCGTATAATGGAAAGAATCTGAAAAAGGAACAACTGAGTCACTTTGCTGTACACCTGAAACTAACACAACGCTGGAAATCAAGTATAATTAGGAGGTGGGAGGGAGGCTCAGGAGAGAGGGGACTTTTCTATACCTGCTGCTGAGTCATGTTGATGGATGGCAGATACCGTCACAGTATTTTTAACTAATTATCCTCCAATTAGACATAAAAATTTAAAAACTATAATTAAAAAAAAACTGGAGGAAAAAAATTATTTCTGGCCGTCTTTCCCAGGTGACACTTAAACCCCTAGGCCATGAATCGGGCATCTGTCTTTTCCAGATGTAGCTGCTCGCAGGGGTCCACCGTCGTCACCTCTTACCTGGAGAACTCTGATGTCTGCTCCTAGACATCCCCTCGGGATGCCCCCATGGCTCTGGTCTGGGGACCCCAGACCACCCTTCCATTGTCTTTGAGAAGGGCAGACGGCCCCCTTCCCGGCTTTGTGCTGTGTCACCTCCTCCCTAAGGAGGTCTGCTTACTTTGATATCAAGTCTCCCCCACCTTCTGCACCTAAACCCCCTCCATCCACAGGTGGTTCAGAATCAACCCCAGGAGCTGAGCAGGGGACCGATACCCCCCATTCCATTTTCAGTTTTCTTGTCCCCTTTCTGAGTCCCAAACTCTCACCTCCTATCAAAATCTTCTTCCTTCTCTAGTAATAAAATAAAACCTCCTGGGCTTGCCAAGAGCAGGAAACACATGGAGTCTGGAAAGGGTCCACTGGGAAAGAGTGGAATACAACAGGAAAGTAGTGCTTACCCTCCCACTGCCTCCATTTCAGCTCAGCCCCAAACGCCCTGTTACATAAAGGAAGAGAAATAATGGCCCAGACTGGGTGCAGTTCCTCCCTTGCTGAACTTACCAACAAGTTATTAACCAGGCCTCCACCAACACTCTCAACTTGGCACCAGCAATAGCTGAGGTTCAGTTCAGTGATCTAGATGAAGGGAAATTAGATTCAGGCAAACATAACAACTTGTCCTGGAGTGAAGAGTGAATGCATAATTCCTCTCATTTGTCCCCACTTTATTTAATAGCCCACATAGGGAGCTTATTTAAAACTACAAAACAACACAACACCAAACCAGCCAATATCAGGAGACGGTCTCATTGAATCATCAATATTAGAATAGTAATTATTATTATTTTCTCCTGTGATATAGTAACAAAGGGGAAGGCAGGGAGCGAATATCTAAAAGAGAGTCAGAAATACCCTTTTGTGCTGTTTAAACTGAAGGCAAGGAAGCTAATTAAGACAGAGCTCATGTACTAGTCCTAAATGTCTTTTTTATTTTTTAATGAAATATAATTGCTTTATCATGTTGTATTAGTTTCAGCTGCACAGTGGAGTGATTCAGTCATATGCAGACATATATCCCCTCTCTCTTGGATCTCCCTCCCACCACCCTCATCCCAGCCCTCTAGGTCATCTCAGAGCACCAGGCTGCTTTCCCTTCACTTCTTTTCTGTGGCACTGTTTTCTATCCATTTATTGAATCACTAACCACTGGATACCTACTATGTGTCATTAATTGAATAACCATTGAATACCTACTAGGTGTCAGGCCTGATGCCAGGTCCTAGGAGCAAATTAGACCAGGTCTCCAGTTTCACAGAGCCTAGAGTTTAACCGGAGTGGAGAGACAGGCATAAATCAAAGAAATAAAAAACTACAATGCTGTGAAGGGAAGTTATACTGGGGCCACAAGAGTAGAAAACAGAGATCATGGATGTAAATCCAGAGAGGCAGTTGAGAAGATGCTTGAAGCATGGGTGGCGTTCACGAGGCTGAATTGGGAGGAGAGAGAGCAACAGAGAAGGTCTAGGGAACCTGAGGGAGTGAAGTGCAAAGTCTTTAAGAATGCAACACGCAAGGATGGATGGGGCTGGAAGCGAGGCTGGATGGGACTGGAGGCGAGGCTGGATGGGGCTGGAGGCGAGGATGGATGGGGCTGGAGGTGAGGCTGGATGGGACTGGAGGCGAGGCTGGAGGCGAGAGACGTGCTGGCCCCTGCAGGACCATGTCCGGTCCACTGAAAGACATGATGTAAATGAATGCTGTGATCTGTCTGTATTTTTCAACTGTTACTCCAGCATCCTCCCTGGCAGACGTTGCATACTGACTATCTCCACAGCATCTCATGGAATCAATCCTCCTACAGGGGAGTAAACTAAATATTGGAGACAGTATGTGACTTGCCCAAGGTTGCCCACTTGTCATTTGCCAGAGCCAGGATTCAAACTCAGGTCTGCCTGACTCCAGAGCACGTCCTCTTTGTTTTTTGTTTTTTGGTTTTTTAATTGGTTAATTTGGACTGCACCAGGTTTTCGTGGCTGTGTGAAGGCTTTCTCCACTTGCTTCGAACAGGGCTACTCTTCATTGCAACGTGAGGCTCTCTCATTGAGATGGCTTCTCTTGTTGCAGAGCACAGGCTCTGGAATGTGGGCTTCAGTTTTTGTGGCTCCCGGGCTTAGTTGCTCCAAGGCGTGTAAAATCTTCCTGGCCAGGGATCGAACATGCGTCCCCTGCATTGGCAGGCTGATTCTCAACCACTGGACCACCAGGGGAAGTCCTAGATCACTTACTCTTAACCATTGCACTGTGTTGCCTTGACTGCCAAGCAAAACTCTCATTGTTTGCAGACAACCCTCATTCTAATTCTAATGAGCTAATAATCTGTTCTTAATAATTACTTTAGGAAAAAAAAAATCAGTTCCTACCAAACATGTCAACACTGTGTCTATGCCTTTGGGTCCAATTAGAAAAATAAATCCACTCCATTGATGCCAAAGGCAACATGGAGCTTTTAGAAGGTACTTGAAGACCTTGAGATACAGAGTCTTAGCTGTGATAAGACGGGGAAATACTTTAGGGAGAAGAGCTCCTTTCTGAGTGTTTACCATTTTAAAAGAATTGTGGCATCTCTGACTTACTGAAGAAGGCATCTGGATGAGAGTTAGTCATGGGTTTTGTTGTTGCAAGACTGGCTTCAGTTTGCCTTTACATGACTTTTGCACACTGATGAACTGGAATTCAAGTCTAGATAGCTCACAGCAGGAAGGCCCTCAGGAAGAAAGTTTTGACATGGCAGCATGCATATTGCCGATTCAGGGTTCTGAGAGAATGCTCACCCCTTGACTAGACCTATAATACATCAAATCATCCACACAATTAGAGACAAGAACTTGGTTTCTGGATATTTTAAAGTGAAAGCAGACACCCAGGTAATGCATTTCTGATCGCCTTAATCTATCATAATTTCAGACACATTTAACCAGAATGCATCTTTCACATAGGAGGATGCTGCTGAGCTATCAGCTGCAGGTATCACCTTCTTTGAGTGTCTCATGATGGAAATAATTGTTTTAAAACTTATTTTGGGGTGCTTCCCTGTCAGTCCAGTGGTGAAGACCTCATCTTCCCATGCAGGAGGTATGGGTTCAATCCCTGGTCAGAAAGCTAAAATCCCACATACCACAGCGCAAAAAAACAAAACAAAACAGAAGCAATATTGTAACAAATTCAATAAAGACTTAATTTGGGGAGGGGGAGCTACTTTGGAGCAGTCCTCCCTGAAGTTGGTCTGCTCCAAAGTAGGTCCCTTGAAGTAGGAGGTCCCTTTAATCACATTTCTACTGTATGAGGACTTTTCTTTCTTAAGTTCATGTCCAGCTACAGAAATCCTGTTAATGGTCATAATTTGAGCATTTGTGAAACACCCTTGGAATGTCATTCATATCAGACAAGAAGGGTCATGACCTCTATGAAGTTTTGCCTCATACCTTATTCCTACACCGTCTCCCCAGAATCTCACTGTGTCCCTCTATTGTGCTTTAAAGTTAGATGACCTGCTTTTAAATCCAGCTATGTCATTTTCAAGCTAAATGATCTTGGCACTGTTGCTCCATGTCTGGTTTCCTGACTCTAAAATGGGAACACAAATATCTTGGGATGTCATGGTATAGTTGTAGTGAGGTTTCACATTTTTCATCCCCTCTCCCATTGTCTACCTGTCCTTTCATGCGTTCCTCCTGTTAGAGTACCAGGTGGATATTTCCTGTCTCTTTTATCCTGCTCTTGGTCATGTGACTTCATCCGACCAATGGCATGTTAGCGGGCATGATACCAGCAGAGGCATTCGAAATACCTGTGGAGCTGGGATCACCCTCATGTGCTTCTCTCGTCAGCAGGACAGCATGGTCTCTACATAGTGCACTGGCCTCAAGAGTGTATGCCTGGGTCTGACCTTTGCCATCCTTGGCGGCCTTGACCATACTTTCCGTGCATGGTGATTACGTGATAATTAAAGCTGCCATGAGTTGCACACTCACCGTGTATTACATGCAATGACTTACAACAGATTCTTGCAATCATTGTCACTGGATTCTTGAGGCAACCCAGCTAAGAAGATTCCCCGTCTGTTTCCAGTATGGACAGCAAGGCTCAGAAATGGTGAAGTCGCCAGCATTCCACAGCTAGAAAATAGTACTCATAGCTCTGAGATTCAGTGTCAGGCCCCTGTGTCTCTGGTGAGACTTTCACAGCCAGTCCACACCTATGGACTCTACTCTCGTACCTGTTTCAGACTCAGTGTCACTTTACAGGGAACCCTGACCATGACGTCGGCCTCTGGTTTCTTCCCCCTCCAAAACTGGATCTTGGTACCTGACCTATTCTTGTCCCAGAATTAAAAAACTGCTGTAGTCTTTGATATTTATTCTTGGTTATTATTTGAGGTGAATTTCATATGAACACACTGCTGTATTTAAAATAGATAACCAACAAGGACCTACTGTATAGTACAGGGAACTGTGCTCAGTTTTATGTGGCAGCCTGGATGGGAGGGAGTTTGGGGGAGAATGGATCCACATATATGTATGGCTGAGTCCCTTCGCTGTTCACCTAAAACTATCTGAACATTGTTAATTGGCCAATACAAAATTAAAAATAAGTTAAAGACTAGATATATATGTGTGTATAACTGAGTCCCTTTGCTGTACAGCAGAATTTAGCACAATATTATAATCAATATAATAAATACTACTCCAATATAAAATAAGTAAAATCTTAAAAATAAAGAAAATACATAATTGTGTTCCAGTGAACAATTTAGTGGCACATGGTACACTCAACCTATTCAGTTCAGTTCAGTCACTCAGTCGTGTTCGACTCTTTGTGACCCCATGAATTGCAGCACACCAGACCTCCCTGTCCATCACCAACTCCTGGAGTTCACTCAGACTCAACCTATGGCACAATCATTTTTATCTATTTCTAAAACACTTGTATCACCTGAAAGAAAACCCCATACACATTAAAGCAGATTATCTTCATTTCTACTTTCCCATATCTCTGGGCAACCATGAATCTGCTTTCGGTCTCTCTGAATTGTTCACATACAAGGAATCAGAGCACATGATTTTTGTCTTTAGGTTCTTAAACTTAGCATAATATTTTTGATAGCATATATTTATGATCTATGTAGCATCATAATATCTATTTTGTATAACATCCTTTATTACAGGTGGCTAATATTTCATTGTATGGCTATACCGTGATTTGTTTGATCCATTTATCCATTGATGGACATTGTGTTGTTTCTACCTTTTGACTGTCATGAATAGCGCAGCTATGAACATGTGTGTACATGTGTTGGTTGAGCACCTGTTTGTGTTATTTTGAGTATGTACCTACGAATGGGATCTCTGGGTCATATAGTAACACTGTGTTGAATTCTTTGAGGAAGCATTGGACTGTTTTCCAGAGTGCTCATCTCTGATTTGCTTGTCTCTAGTACTGGGCTTCTCAGGTGGTGCTAGTGGTAAAGAACACGCCTCCCAATGTGGGTAGACATAAGAAACACTGGTTCGATCCCTGGGTCCGATTCCTGAGTTGGGAAGATCCCCTGGAGGAGGACATGGCAACCCACCCCAGTTCTTTTGCCTGGAAAATACCATGGACAGAGGATCCTGGCAGGCTACAGTCCATAGGGTAGCAAAAATCGGACACAACTGAAGCAACCTAGCACTTAGAGGTTGGTATTTCTTGACTACCATACATTCTGCATGACCAAATATGGCAGCATAGATGTGTAGAATTGAGAAATGGTCACTAAACGGAGGGCACTGCTAGCTAAGTGGTTCTGGGGGCATTTTCTGCAGCCACTGGAAGAGATGGAATGAGAAGGGGCAGATGGAAGTAGAAAGGGATTCTTGATCTGCTCCAAGTCCAGGGGATGATGAAAGGGAAAAGCACCAGTGGCTGAATGCAGCCAGTTTGAGATGCTGGTACGGTGGGCTAAGAACAAAGACCTTGCTCACCAGTTTTTCTTTCTGCTTGTTCCCTTCCATCACAATTATTCTTTCTTGGACACGTCCATTCGTCAATGCCTGCTGACTCTCGCCCATCCTGAGCTCTGTTCCTGTCACTTGCAAGAATTTGGCTGTCAGGGGGAGATGCCAGCAGGCCTTTTAAAAGCCACTGCAAACTTTCATTGCTAACTTGTAACTTGGAGGAACTTCGGGAGAAAGGGTTATAAATAAAACGCATGCATCAATCTGGGTTTCACAACAGGAATGCAATTCCACTCTGTGGCTAGAGATAAAACATGTCTTGCCGTGCACAGTGAGCTCTTTGCCGTGCTTGCATTTTATTTCCCATCACAGTCTAAGTTATGGCAGATGAAGCTGCCCGTAAGGTATGAGGGTAGACAACCCCATGCTAATTTGCACTTATACATTATGGTGTGTTTTTTAAGGTCCAAGTGCTGGCTTTCCTGGGCAGCGTAGGCTTGGAGGAAGGGAGAGGGGTGGAAAAGACCCCATGGACAGGGCTGGGGCTGGTCTGACTCTGCAAGTAGGCTAAGCCTTTTGAGAGCAATGACTGAATCTCAGATCTCTTTATGCCTTAAAATACCCAGCAGAGCCAGCCACATAAAGGGCATGGATTAGTATTAATGAGTATGTGCTGCTGGGAATTGTTCTGATCACCATTAGAATTCATCACCAAGAACAGCCACCCCTGATAGTTGCTCAATGTGTACGCACTCTCCTTGGATGCTGTACGTGTATAATTCCCATTTCATGTTCCTTAGCATCACGTGACTTGACTACTGCTATGACTTCCATTGTGCAAATGGGAAACTTTTATCAAGCTCTGAGCTGATCAAAGACAGGACCAGCATTGGACCCCCGGCTGGGAGGGGCCTGTGCTAACCACTCCTCCTTCCTGTATTCTCCACCACCTCAAGGTGCCAGGGAGGCTGTATGCCACCTCCCCCTTCCTTAACTATCTTCCTCCCTCTTCCCCACTGCCCCCCCGCCCCGTCTTTTCAATTTATTCACTTATTTGTTTATTTGTTCTTTGGCTGGACTGGGCCTGAGTTCTGGCACGTGGGATCTGGATCTTCATTGTATCATGCAAACTCTTATTAGTTGTGGCACGTGGAAGCTAGTTCCCCAACCGGTGATCACACCCAGGCCTCCTGCCTTGGGACCACAGTCTTAGCCACGAGGCCACCAGGGAAGAATCCCCTGTTCCTTGCTTTTGAATTCCCCTATTCTTGTTTTCTTCAAGTCATTAGAAGCATATTCCTAATTTTTTTTCCATCCTTGTGTCTGTTTTTTCATTCTTTGAGTTAGTTCCATCCCACTGAAGTTTTGTGAAACTATGAAGAATCACACAGTATCTGAGTTGCTGCAGAATCAGAGATGGGTAATCAGATACCCCCTGCCTTAGGGGACCTTGACAGGTAACCACAGACAATTAAGGTTCTGTGCTGTGAGCTGGATGGAGGGAATCACAGGACGCTTCAGGAAGGAATATGCCGAAGGTGCCCCACACAAATCAGGGCAAGGAGCAGCTTCCTGGAAGAGGTGACATCCAGTCTGCATCTTGAATGATAAGGAGCTGGTAATGCCAACGAAGGCTTTCCTGGTGGCTCAGTGCTACAGAATCTGCCTGGAAAAGCGAGTTACCTCCCTGAGTTGAAAAGATCCCCTGGAGGAGGAAATTGTAACCCACTCTAGTATTCTTGCCTGAAAAACCGCATGGACAGAGGAGCCTGGTGGGGTACAGTCCATGGGGTTGCAAAAGAGTCAGATAGGACTTAGTGACTAAACAACAACAACAATGTGAATGAAACAGTGGACACAGTATACTTTTTTATTCCCCGTGGACTTCAAAATCTTTGTCTACATTTTCCATCTTAAAGTTGTAGAATAGTGAAGAGAAATACCAAGAATATAAGTAGTTATCTGTCCAACAAGGCAACAACTCAGGATGTCAGTTTGTTCTGAACACAAAGTAGTGATTTGTAATAAATTCTGGGTTTCTTCTTTTTTTTCCCATTAAAATGCTGAGCATATATCCCCTATTTCTCTTGATCACCATCATCTTAAATAATAATAAATCTCTTCAAGTTAATGTTGTCTTTTTTGGTCACACAGTAATGAAAGGGTAAATTGCTTGGTGCCATATCACAGGAATTTCTTCTTTGGATTTATCACCCAGTCCCTTGAAAATAATTTTTCTTCTAGTTACTCTTTCTTTTGCCTTCCTTTAAAAAGTCCACTTAAACTTTTTTAAAACCTTTTCTAAAGAGAACATTTTAAAATATGGTACTTTTTTAATTTTAGCTTTGTCATAGGACCTCTTGATGAAGGTAAAAGAGGAGAGTGAAAAAGTCGGCTTAAATCTCAGTATTCAAAAAAAATAAGATCATGGCATCCAGTCTCATCACTTCAGGCAAATAGATGGGGAAACAATGGAAACGGTGACAGAATTAATTTTCTTGAGCTCCAGAATCAGTACAGATGGTGGCTGCAGCCACAAAATCAAAAGACACTTGCTCCTTGGAAGATAAACTATGAAAAACCTAGACAGCATGTTAAAAAACAGAGACATTGCTTTATCAACAAAGGCCCAAATAATCAAAGCTATGGTTATTCCAGAAGTCATGTATGGATGTGAAAGTTGGACCATAAAGAAGGCTGAGTGTCGAAGAATTGATGCTTTTGAACTGCGGTGTTGGAGAAGACTCTTGAGAGTCCCTTGGATTGCAAAGAGATCAAACCAGTCAATCCTAAAGGAAATCAATCCTGAATATTCCTTGGAAGGACTGATGCTGAAGATGAAACTCCAATCCTTTGGCCACCTGAGGCAAAGAGCCGACTCATGGGAAAAGACCCTGATGCTGGGAAAGATTGAAGGTGGGAGGAGAAGGGGATGACAGAAGATCAGATGGTTGGATGGCATCAACAACTCAATGGACATGAATTTGAGCAAACTCTGGGAGATGATGAAGGACAGGGAAGCCTAGCGTGCTGCAGTCCATGGGGGTCACAAAGAGTTGGACATGACTGAGCAACTGAACAACAGCATAACACTTCAAAAATAACACATGTGGGTTGTAAAGAGAAGCTGTTAACAGTTCAGAAGTGAAAGAATTAACAGGTGATACTGTCTTCTTGGGGCTCCTCTGGTGGCGCTAGTGGCAAAGAACCCGCCTGCCAATGCAGGAGACATAAGAGACGTGAGTTCAATCCCTAGGTCAGGAAGATCTAGAGAAGGGCATGGCAACCCACTCCAGCATTCTTGCCTATAGAATCTCATGGACAGAAGAGCCTGGAGGGCTATAGTCCTTAGGGTCACAAAGAGTCGGATACCACTGAAGTGACTTAAGCACTGCCTTCTTGTCCCCATATCCTTTCTGGAGGCAGCCATTATCAACAGCTATTAAGTGTGTCTTTCTAAGCTGGGGTTCTCGACCTCACTTCTGCACTGTTGACATTTGGGGTCAGATCATTTTTTGTTGGGGACAGGGACTGTTGTGTATACTGTAGAATTCTTAAGAGCATCTCTGACCTCTGCTCCCTGGTGGGCTACAGTCCATGGGGTCACAAAGAGACCTATACAACTGAGTGGCTGAGCTTGCAGGTGCTGACCTCTGCTCACTGCAGGCCAGTAACACCACGCCTCCACCCAAGCTGTAACAACCACATTTGTCACAGGCATTTCCACATGTCCCCGGGAGGCAAAATCACCCCAGTTGAAAAATGACTGCTCTAGATGTTTTAAAAATCACACACGCAATCCAAGAATCAGTGGGAAAGTCAGAGATTATTGGGCATTTGGGGGCTGATTTGGGAAGGATGAGGGAAATTCATTACCGGAGAAAAGGAATTATGTGTCTAGAATAAGCAAGTTGAGAAGAGAAAAGAAAGGCTTACTCTGGAAACAGTCTATTTGGATAGTGAAGGTCCAAAGAAACAGCTATAAGAAGTGTTTTTGAGTTCCACTCTCTCTTCCTTTTTAAAACTACAATATCATTTCCCAGTTAGTGGGTATTTATTCACTGTATCACTGCAGGAAGCATGATCCCTCAATCAATAGCAGAAGGAAAGAAACCGGTTGGAGACGAAGAAGGCAATCAATGTGGTGAAAATGGGACTGGGATCTTAAAGACATTGGCAGCAAGTGGAAGGTTCCCAGATGGTGGGGCAGGAACCAGGGGGTCCTACTCAGGAACTTGGGTCTTTCATCTTGGGGAGGGGAGTCGTTACAATCCCTAGGAAGCTCTCTAATGTGAGTGCAGGATTTTAGGAGTCTGGCAAATCCGAATTCAAATTTTTGCCATCTTTACAGGTGGGGTGAGCATAACGCATCATGGTTAAGATCATGGAGCCAGCCCTGGGCTCATCGTCTGGATCCCCCTCTGACTACATATTTCACCTTGATCTTGTCATCTTATGCATCCCAATCTCATTTTTCTCACCTGGGAGTACAGGCATCGTCTCACCTGTGTGGGTTATAAAGAGTGAGCCAGCCTTCCCATGCAACACTGCCTGGCACACAGGAAGTACGCATTGTTAGCTGGCATTACTACTGCTGGAGCAGTCCTTTTTGCTTGTGCTGAGGCTCTTGTCGTTTTTCAGTTGCTAAGTCACGTCCAGCTCTTTGCGACCCCATAGACTGCAGCACTCAAGGCTTCCCTGTCCTTCTCTTGCTCCCCAAGTTTGCTCCAACTCATGTCCATTGAGTCGGTGATGCCATCCAACCATCTTAGCTCCCCCTTCCCCTTTGGCCTTCCGTCTTTCCCACTGTCAGGGTCTTTTCCAGTGAGTGGGCTCTTCACATCAGGTGGCCAGAGTATTGGCGCTTC
This sequence comes from Nanger dama, assembly GCA_917880005.1. Taxonomy (NCBI): domain Eukaryota; kingdom Metazoa; phylum Chordata; class Mammalia; order Artiodactyla; family Bovidae; genus Nanger; species Nanger dama. The sequence continues at coordinate 36,808,377 of CAKJTW010000019.1, read as the reverse complement.
AGCATCAGTCCTTGCAATGGATATTCAGGGTTGGTTCCTTTAGAATTGACTGGTTTGATCTCCTTGCTGTCCGAGGGATGCAAGGGTTTGAAGAAATCCTGAAACTGACTGAAACACAGTCAGCTGCACAGTGCACATCAGATAAGTGTTAGCGCAGGCGCTCTTACGCACATTCTACCTCCTCCTCTCCTTTCATCTCTCCCTCAACTATGTTTCTCTCTTTTTTTCTTCTCTCTCACCTTCTTTGCTACAAGCCTCACAGCTCAGGCGTGAGAGAACTCACCCTCAGGCCACGCGATTTATTTTTCTCATGCTCATTTCTATTTTAATAATTATCATATTGACTCTGAATTTATTACACTACAAGGATGAGTCTAAGCAAAATCTCATGAATTTAAACATTAACATAAGATAAATTAGTTTGAAATTGAATTCCTCGAATACAACTGAATGTGTTCCATATGATGAATAAAGAGTTTTCCAAATAAAATCTAAATCACTGCTGTTCCATTTTTGAGTGAATAGAAGGAATACATGGGGGTATTTGATAAGGTGAAAATATGATTGCATCACAATAGATTAGCCATGCTCTAAACTAACTTTTCAGTTTGGGGAGAAGGAAGCGTGGGCACGAGGTTGAGTAGATCAAATGTGAAGGTTTTTGTGTATGTGTTTAGTAAGGCTCTTAGTTACCTCCAGTTTAACACCAGTTATTATAAGATATCATATTCTTCTAAAGAGGCTGCTCTTTTTCTTTTTTTTCACATTTTTGAATTAATGAATTCCCTTGTTAGAGGCTAATTAAAGCAGATGTCAGTTTGTTGATTTTTTTTTTTAATCCTGTTTTCTTCAAAAGCTCTTCCCTTCAATATGATCTCCAAAGGGCTGAAAACGCTCTCCTCTAAAGCACACCAAAAAGACAGTGGTTGTGGATAAATAAGGTAAACCCATTAAAGAAGAAATGGGCAGTGTATACATATTGCTGATTCACTTTGTTGTATAGTAGAAGCTAATACAATATTGTGAAGCAATTATACTCAATAATAAAAGATGACTGTAAAAATTAAATAAAAATAAAGATGCAATGATTAGTGTACCAAGACTATTTGGGAGAAGGCATGGGAAATCAGACCAGTCAATCCTAAAGGAAGTCAACCTGAATATTCATTGGAAGGACTGATGCTGAGGCTGGAGCCCCAATACTTTGGTCACCTGATGTAAAGAGGCGACTCATTGGAAAAGACCCTGATGCTGGGAAAGATTAAAGGCAAAAGGAGCAGGGTTGGCAGAGGATGAGGTGGTTAGATAGCATCACCAACTCACTGGACATGAATTTGAGCAAACTCCAGAAGATAGTGGGGGACAGAGGAGCCTTGCAGGCTACAGTCCATGGAGTTGCAAAGGGTCAAACACAACTTAAGAGACTGCTGCTGCTGCTGTTGCTGCTAAGTTGCTTCAGTTGTGTCTGACTCTTTGTGACCCCATGGACTGCAGCCCACCAGGCTCCTCTGCCCATGGGATTTTCCAGACAAGAGTACTGGAGTGGGGTGCCATTGCCTTCTCTGACTTAAGAGACTGGACCACTGTAAATGGAAATTATACTAAATATCTCATGTTTTTTAATGGAAAAAAAATGAATTTCATTTAAATCAAGAAATACTCTGAGGAAAAAAAAAAATGGAAAGAGATATTCCGCCCTTTGTCAGACCCAGAATCATTCCTAGAGGCAAGGGGCTTATAGTAAGAAAGACAAGTTTTGCTCCATTCATGGAGGCTTCTAAGGGTGCCAGCTGGTGGCTCCTGTGTATTATCCATCACATGTCAGTAGTGTGATCTGTTCAAAGGCTAGGTGTGACCATGTGCCTTCTGCTGCTTTCCTGTGCTTTCCCAAAACCCAACTCCTTTCTCAGGTAGCCAAACCAGCCTCTCAGCCTGCAAGTCTCAGAGCATCCTGCCCCCAGCCTCACCTTCCACTACGGGACACCCTGCTCCTTCCCCTTCCCCTGTGCTGAGATCTCTTCTGCTCTCCAAGACCTCCTCCCCTCCCACCAGCGGTGTTTGCATAGCCCGAACTGGTACCTAGACCTTGCCGCCTCTGTCACCCTCCATGGTTAATACTTCCATAGACTTTGGAGCCACAGAAACTTCATCTTGTCCAGGCACCCCTGTCCCCAAATTCTCTGACTGTATCAGGCCTTTATTCTTATCTGTCAGAGAACATGGGACTTCTCTCCCGGGCAACAGAAATTCCAGCTGTAATCTTGCATGCATTTCTAAGCAATTCTGATTAATATCTTCTTTTAGATCACTGAATCCTATGGTCCTGAGGGGACCCATCCTACCTGCTTTGTGCTCATCAAGTCCTCCCCAACACTTCGCTCAGGGCTGGCACAGAGTAGACCCTGGAGCAAAAGAGCAAAAGGCTGTAAGCTTGGCAGACCCTAAGACCCAGCAGAGGAGAGGACCAGGTGCCTATGACATGGGCCAGATGCCAGGGAGTAAGTGGGCTTCAGCAGAAAGGTCAGTGACTCATAGCTGAGACCCCAGCCCAGTCCGTTGCTCCTTGCAGAGTCCCTGTTTGCGATTGTCTAATGAATGGAAGGTGAGAGCTCAAGAGAGACCAAAGAAATGCTCGATGTCTTGCATGACCCCAGAGGGGAAAGTATTTGAGAGGGAGTTGATGAAATGTGGTCAGGAAAAAAATAGCATTTAAAAAAAAGAAGAGAGAAAGCTAAGAAGTTATACATCTAGGAATTTAATCTACATAAATACAAATATATACCCAGAGGAATAAATATATATGAGGAACTAAATTCACTGCAGTTTTTATGAGGAACTAAATTCACTGCAGTTTTTATACATATCAGTTCAGTTCAGTTCAGCCACTCAGTCGTGTCCAACTCTTTGCGGCCCCATGAATATACTTTGTACATATATGAAAAAAAGGTATATGTATATATGCATATGTGTATTGTGTCATAAGTATATCGCATGTGCTGTGCTAACTTGCTTCAGTCACATCTGATTCTTTGCAACCCCACAGACCATAACCCATCAGGCTCCTGTGTCCCTAGGATTCTCCAGGCAAGAGTACTGGAGTGGGTTGCCATGCCCATCTCCAAGAGATCTTCCCCACCCAGGGAGGTGTGAACCCACACCTCCTACATCTCTTGCATTGCGGGTGGATACTTTACCACTAGTGCCACCCGTGGAGCCCAGTGTGCACACTCAGAAGTGTATGTATGTGAATGTATATTTTGTTGCTGTTGTTTAGTCGCTAAATTGTGTCTGACTCTTTCGCAACCCCATGGATTGCAGCCCACCAGGTTCCTCTGTCCATGGAATTTCCCGGGGAAGAATACTGGAGTGGGTTGCTATTACCCTCCCTGAGGAATTTTCCCAACCCAGGGATTGAACCGCATCTTGTGTGTCTCCTGTATAGCAGGTGGATTCTTTACCACTGAGTCACCTGGGAAGCCCTAGACACACACACACACACACACACACACACACACACACACACACACATGTGTCCCAGGAGGAGGGCACGACATCCCGCTCCAGTATTCTTGCCTGGAGAATCCCATGGACAGAGGAGCCTGGTGGGTTACAGTTCATGGGGGTGCAAAGAGGAAGACACTTAGCACACACTGAAGTCACTTAGCACACACGCACACACAAATTTACGTGTATACATGCATGCATGCACACATGCACACACACGTATGTATACATATGCAAAGTTTATCAAAACTTGCTTGGGTACATTTTGGCCCATTCATACAATGAAACACTACTCAACAATAAAAAGAACATTAATTTATGGGTACTAGTATGGAAAAGTGTTAGTATAATACTGTCTATAAAATGAAAACAGGTTATTTGCATAATGATGTGCATGATATAAACATATTTTCTTAAAGTGTGTAGAGACTTGGGCTCCTAAGACATACTATGAATTTCCCACAGTGGAAAAAGTCTAAAATGATCCACAACTATTATTCTTGATTGGTTCCTGGAATTAAGTTTGAAGAGGTGAACTTTCACTCTTTTGTATCTGGATTTTAATAACTATCAGAGACATAATAATAGCTGAGTAGAGCAAAATGTCACAGAAACCTAGAAGAAGAGCTTAGAAACAGAAAGAAGAAAATATCATCCTCTATGGCAATGGTTCTCAACCAAGACAGTTTTGCTCTCAGGGGTCATTTGGCAGTCAGTGTCTGGGAGCATGTGGGTTTGTTACATTCTGAGGTGGGGTAGGTGACCTGGCATCTATTGGGTAGGTGCCAAATAATTGACACTTTCAAACTGTGGTGCTGGAGAAGACTCTTGAGAGTCCCTTGGACTGCAAGGAGATCCAACCAGTCAGTCCTAAAGGAAATCAACTCTGAATATTCATTGGAAGAACTGATGCTGATGCTGAAACTCCAGCACTTTGGCCATCTGATGGAAAGAGCTGAATTCATTAGTAAAGATCCTGATGCTTGGAAAGATTGAAGGCAAAAGAATAAAGAAATGGCAGAGGATGAGGTGGTTACATAGCATCACTGACTCAATGGATTTGAGTCTGAACAAACTCCAGGAGATAGTGAAGGACTGGGAAGCCTAGTGTGCTGCAGTCCATGGAGTTGCAAAGAGTCGGACATGACTTAGTGACTGAACAGCAACAGGAAAAATGCTCTGAAACATATTTAATCATATAATAATATCACAGAAATTCTCTTGACAAATTTCTTTTATATACTTTTTACTTGGCCCAAAATGTTTCCCTCATCAATTCCAAAACATTTCCCCTTCTGATCATTACATCTGGATTAGAGTGAGTGTTTAATATAATAATTTGACTAACTCAGGGAAATTATTTTTTGCCCAGAGGCAGAATTGTGAAGAGCTTCCACAAATGGAAGGACATTAAGCATTGTTTAATACAAGGATGATCGCTAGCAACTTAGTTTTGTTTTTCATAACTTTTATCCTCTTTGTTCATCTCTTGGGTAGGAAAAGAGCTGGTTCTTTGGGGGATGTTTTCATTTCATTGCCTCATATTTGGGAAGGAGAGACTGTTGCAAGCACAGAACCCACAACTTGGGGGATTTTTATGATCATCTCAGCCATGAATATCAAGGGAGCATCATTTAATAGAAAAGCAAAGTCTTAACTTCTAAAAGAGAACCTAGCATTCTCTAAGAGGGGGTGGAATTAAATTACTTTTATAGGAAATGGGAAGATATTGCTAATGGGAATATCCTGACTGGTGTCACTAATTAAAGAAGGCACTTTGGAATTAATTGACAGCCTGCACTTAAGAATATAATTGCATAGTAATCAACCATTGGTAGACAAAACTTAATGCTATTTATTAGGTGAGGATAAAACTTTTTTCCTGATATTTCAAAGCCAGGGATGCGACTCTGTTCTTAAATTCATCTCCAGAAATGAATCAACTATATTTGTGTGCGAAGAACCCAAGTGAATAAACAAGTAGGATTTTCTGAAGGAAACCACACGATGGGATTTATCTTGAAAAGAGCAATTGCAGATATATGTCATACGTCATTACCGGAGAGCTGGTGACAGTATTATTCATTATGTGGTTGCAGAGTGTTCTAAATTAGAGAAATGGATTATTGGAAGTAGATGATTTCCCCAGATTGCTACTTAATAGTGACTAAGGGGTCCGCAGTACTCATCTTTGCAATGAAAATGGTGCCAAAATCCAGCAGTGGTTGACGGAAATGAAATGGAAGATCTATTAGATTTAATCTGGAGCTGCTGCCTAATTTTAATGCCTCTGGCTTAGTATGAATGTCCTGGGGTCTCATAGATTGGGTGCTTACAGCAATCACAGATGGAAGTGAAGATTTCCAAGATATTTACCTCTTGTCTGTCCCTGCTTCCTTACTGCCATGTATACACACAGCAAGCTTCCTTTACCAACTAAGTTTCTCCCTTTGCTCTTTTCCATTATGGGAAAGTGCTCCCTTTGTAGATTTCCTGACTCTTTTTACCTGTTCTGAGCTGTAAAGCTTCCCATCTTAAGTGAGCAACCCAGCTGCTGTGTTCATTCATTTATTCATTACATAGAGTCCCAACTACATGTCAAGGCCTTCTGGCTCAGCCGGGTAAAGAGGTCACCTGCAATGCAGGAGACCTGGGTTCGATCCTTGGGTTGGGAAGATCCCCTGGAGAAGGGAATGGCTACCCACTCCCAGAAGTATTGCCTGGGAAATCCCATGGACAGAGGAGCCTGGCTGGCTATGGTCTGTGTGGTCACAAAAAGTTGGACACAACTTAAGCAACGGAACCACCGCCATACCCGACTGTGTGTCAAGCCCTGTACCAGCCTTTGTGGAATTATGGGAACAGTAGTGTCCCTGTACCTCCGGCCCCTGAGCTTCCCATCTCTAGGGGTGTGTGTGTGTGTGTGTGTGTGTGTGTGTGTGTGTGTGTGTGCATGTACTCAGTCATAGCACACTCTTTGTGATCCTGTGGACTGTAGCCCACCAGGCTCCTCTGTCCATGGAATTTTTGAGGCAAGAATAATGGAGTGGATTGCCATTTCCTTCTCCAGGGGGCTCTTCTCGACCCAGGGATCGAACTCACATCTCCTGCATTGGCGGGCAGATTCTTTACCAGTGTGCCACCTGTGAAGGAGGGTTAGGAACAGATATTAAATGTATAGTCACACAAATCTCTATGTAATTTATGCTTATTCTCTTACTGCTGTGATTACCACTTCAGGCTAAGCTCCAGGAATACCAGCCTCCGTTCCTTTATTTGAATACTCTAAGCCATTTGGCACTGCAGGGCCTTTGCACTTACTCCTGTCTTCTTGGAAGGCTCTTGCCACGGCTGTCCCCTACTCATACTTCAAAACTTATTTTAACCACCATCTTCCTTTTATAGGGCTTCCCTGGTGGTTCAGATGGTAAAGAATCTGCCAGGTTTTATTCCTGGTTTGGGAAGATCCCCTGGAGGAGGAAATGGCAACCCATTCCAGTATTTTTGCGTGGAGAATTCCATGCACAGAGGAGCTTGGAAGCTTACAGTCCATGGGGTTGCAAAGAGTTGGACACAACTGAGAGACTGACACTTCTCTTCTTGAAATTACTTATTTCTTTAATTGTTGGCTGCACTGTCCACAGGCTTTCTCCAGCCGCAGCAAGTGGGAGCTGCTCTCCCTTGAGGTGCCCAGGTGTGCAGGCTTCTCATTGCTGTGGAGCACAGCTCCTCTTTTGTTGAGGAGCACAGGCTTTAGGCGTGTGGGCTCAGTAGCTGTGACTCTCTGGCTCCAGCTTGCAGACTCAGTAGATGTGGCCCACCAGCGGCATAGTGGGATCTTCCCAGATCAGAGGCTGAACCATGTCCGCTGCATTCCAGGTGGACCCCCAACCACTGGACTACCAGGGAAGTCCCTAACTGCTGCCTTTCTTGACTACCTCATCTAGAGTTGCATTCTGCCTGGTTTATTACCCAACAGTTACCCTGATCATTTCCTCACTGCACTCATACATCTGTCAAGAGCCTACTTGCTTACACATGTGTTGTGTGTCTCTCCCTCGAAAAAGCTATGTATCACAGGGGCATGCGTTTTGTCTTCCTGGCATTTTACCACCAGCACCTCTAACTGAGTGGGCACCCAATAAACATCAGCTGTTGACGGACGTGGCTGCCAGCCATGATCAGTGTCACAAAAGGAGAACACCAGTTGCTACAGAGAATCATAGCAAAAAGACCTCATTTAGATGGAAAGTACAGGGGAGACCTCTGCAAAGGACTGACATTTCAGTTGATGGGTTTGTAAGATTAGATAGGAAGAGAGAGGAGGAAGCTGCATTTCCAGACCAAGGCAACAGTGTAGGGACAGCTTGAAGGACAGAGAACTTGGCACACCCAGAGAACTGACAGATGAGGATGCCCAGGGTCCAGGGAGGGAGAGGGCAGCAGTGTGAGCAGGGGCTAGAGGAACCAGCCTTGGAGGCTGTGGGAGAGCTTGGACACTGCGAAGCCACTGGAGGCCTTTAAAGGATTACAGGGACACGACCCTATAAATATTTTAATAAGATCTCATTGGCTGTTGTGAGCAGACTTGTTTGGAAGAGAAAGAGTAAAAGATGCCTGAAGCATTGCTGGGCACAGAGCAAGTGCTAACTAACCGTCTGTTACGGAAGGACAGTAACTATCTGAATGGATACTGAAAGGGGAGATCAGTAGGAGGGAATTTGGTTCTTTAAAGAAACCTTGCTAAAATGTGAAGTTTGGCAAGGGGGAACACTTGATCTTTCTAAACAGTTTCTAAAGTCAGGCGTCCTCTTTCTTTGAGCTGAAACTACTGGCAAGATACAGTTGCATGTCGCTTAGATGTCTCTGAGTCCCAGAGTCATTCTTGCAGATTTTTTTTTCTTGTCTTTGTGGTTTTGTCCACCTGGAAGCCAAATTTCCCCTTGGTTGACTGACTTCAAAAGCCCAACATCTCAGGTAGAGATGGCTCCATCAGCAAGGACGATGGGCCAACCTCCACAAACACAATGATCTGTGATGATCCATTTCTTTCCTTTCTGAGTTTCAGCCTCCAAAGAAAACCTGGATGTAGGCATTGACTCCTCTGTATTTTATCCTGCATAATCAGGACAAGAAATGAAGTGGCACTAGTATTCAGGTGATAACACATTTTAGTAACACACTCCCAAGTCTCAGTGGCTTTATACCACTCAAGTTTACATCTTCTTACCCACCTGGTCAAAATGGGTGTTCCTAATGGGTGGGCAGCAGTCCTCCAGGAAGAATGCAGGGACCCAAGCTCCTCCCCCTTGTGGCTCTGCCATGATGGTTGCCAAGGAGAGGGAAGATCACGTGGGCCAAGCCTAACATGAAAACAGAGCAGCGCCCTCACTCACTTCCATTGGCTCAGAACAGTTACGTGACCACACCTGGCTGCCAGGGAAGATGGGAAATGCAGTCTTTGTCCCTGGAGGAAAAATAAACCTGCTCACGAGCAGCCAGCCAAGCTTTGCCACTGGGCAACTTCCTTAGAAACTTGAGATGCCTTTGCCCAGCCCAGTATTCTTGCCTGGAAAATTCCATGGACAGAAGTGCCTGGCAGGCTATAGTCCATGGGGTTGCAAACAGTTGGACACAACTGAGCATGCCCTTGGAGTTGCTGTTATACAACTTACAATATGTAATGGCTATACTACTTTATTAATGTGGTAATATGTTACTGAGTATGCTGGGCATTTTTTTCCTCATGAATTCTGGAAAACAAGAAGTTACCCCCGCCCCATTCTGCCTTCCCATCCACTCCTTAGAATCTGTTTTGCAACAGTGATGTAGTTAAAGATTTCTCCTCTGCAGCTGAATTAAACTGCAGAAAGAAAGCAGCATTTGAAGTCAGGAACTGAAATACACAGTAACAGAGGCAACCAGAAACCCCATAGCGTTTTCACTTTGTTTTGTCCTGTCTCCTAGCAAACTCATGGTTTGTTTGAGGACTCTGCTGCACTCCTTTCAGAGGTATCTTGACTTCCATAACACTTCAGATCTTCCTTCTGTGTGATTTAGAATGGCACCTCAAAACAGGAACCTGTTGTTTCTGGGGAAATCAGATCATCTTTCAGGATATGGCTGAAGGCATGTCTCATCCAGTCTTCCTCTCACCCTCGTACAGATGTAACAGATTATTTCTTTCTTGGGTTCCATTTTATGCTGTGTAGCCTTCTGTGATGGCTTGTCTGTTACCAGTAATACGGTTCTTTGTTTTCTTATTAAAATATAATCCCAGTTCATTGAAGAACACTTAGAAATTACAGGTTTAAAAAAAAAAAAAAACAAAACAAACAAGTGACAATCTTGCATTCCCCCTCTGCAGTGCACTTACTGCTCCTGCGCCCTCCCTGTCATTAGACTGAGAGTGTGTTGAAGGCAGAGGCTGTGTCTCTGCCCTGCCTTTGTGGTTGAATTCCCATTGCTGAGCAGAGGGCCTGACATATGTGAAACCCTCCGTAAAAACAGAAGAATGGAAATGTGGCCAGGTGTATGGCTAGCAGACCCATCTAGCTAGTTACAGATGGGCACTCTTCCTCTTTTAGAGTAAGCCAGGCTCAGAGAAGGATGCGTTGTAGGTGACATATATGGTTTAGCCTCTGCCAAAGCAGTGCTGAGATGAGAATCTTGCAGCTTGCAAACTGTTCAATTTTAAGTTCTTTGGGAAAGTTCATTTTCTGCATGGAAATAACGATACAACAAGACTAGCCTGCACTAGGTAACTTACAAGCCTTCCATTTCAATGTTCTGATGCTTTCGAGTGTATCCTGAGCTCACACAGGTGTGGTGCAGGTCTCTTCCATGATGTGTGTCAAGATCCAGGCTGCTTCCCGTAGCTGCATCACCCAAGGTGAGTCTGCCTGGGAAGAGCATGTCAGAGGGCTGCTCTCAGATTGTCTGCAATGGAGGGGATGTCCGTGCATGGCCTCCTTGCCAGAATGAATCACCCTGCTTCACCCCCATGCTAGAGTCTTTTAAATGACCAGGGATGTTAGGAGAACTAGATATGAGGGAACAGTAGGCATGTGGGCCAAAATAACCATGTCTTCAGTTCAGTTCAGTCGCTCAGTCGTGTCCGACTCTTTACGACCCCATGGACGGCAGCACGCCTTAGGAGGCAGTATCAAAAGGCTTCAGAACTCAAATACTAGACTCAGACTGCCTGGGTCAGAGCTTTTTACTGGGGGCAATTTGTATAATCTTGGATAAGTCATTCAATCTATCTAAGCCTCACTTGCCTCATAGAAAATTGAGAAGAATAATAGTTTTAATTAAAAACTATGCAGATCAGTGAACTTGGCATTGCACAATCTCACTAAATACTAATTATCTTTTTTTTAACATTTTCATTTTGTATTGAGGTATAGCCAATTAACAATGTTGTGGTAGTTTCAGATGAACAGCAAAGGGACTCAGTCATACATGTCCATGTATCCCCCAAACTTCCCTCCCATCTATGCTGCCACATGACATTGAAGGGAGTTCCATGTACTATACAGTAGGCCCTTGTTGGCTGTCCATTTTAAATATAGCAGTGTGTTATCTTTAAAGGCTAATACTTAAAGGAGATACCATGATTACAATCCTATTATCATTGTTGGTAGTAGTAGTAGCAATCTGTTTGCTTTGCCCCTTCAGTTGCTCTCAATTAGAGACACACACGTGGACATACCTTGACAGGGTATACCAGAAGGCTCAGTGCTCAATTTTCCCAGCTGCTCCTATCTAACTCTGAAAATTGCCCTGAGGAGCCACCTGCCCATAAAGTGTTCATTATTGAAGACCGTGTAAGATAGAGCACGCTATTTTTTGAGGAATAAAGGGGGAGGTGTATCTATCATTTCCAACACAGCTGCCTCTGTCTGAAAATGATTACCCCACACACCACCATCGGCCCCACTGCCTCAGTCCCACCACAAAGCCTGATGAAGTGTTCTCAGCAGCAATGCTGCTCAACCATCCACGGACTCAATAAACGCCCTGAAATTTAACATGCGTCTGCTGTCTGCTGAACAGCTCTGGGCACAAATAGGTTTCTTTTATTATGGACAGAAAGGCCAAGTGAAATTTTAATCAGACAGACAAGGAGGGTATCTGAAAACACTGAAATGCCAGACCTGCTGATATTTCCACAATATTGAACTTGTCTTTTTGGGGGCCTCTGTAGCTATTTCAATTAGCTGTGAGACACACAGCCTGTGTTTTTTGCATACCCTCTTCTTTTTAATTAAGCGGCTGTTCACTGGGATATTAGAAAGCACACATTTCTTCTTGTAACATGCAAACTATCGAAGAGAAAATTGAGCAGTTGAAACATTCGGGTTTAAAGAGTTCATGGTTATCTCAATCTGTGTAGGCATTGTACTGGATATTCTGGGTGTTTTCTTTCTCTCATCTCAGGTTGCTAGATTTCTAGGCCTCAGCTTTTTATAGAATATATTTGCTTCAATACATGGTCCTCTTGCTCTTTTTTAAATTACATAATATAGTTGAAACAAAGTTTTTAAAATGTCTGTAACAAATATGGATACTGGGAAACACAGTCAAACTAAAATCCATGAACCTACCATAAATTTGAATAGTAAAACACTTATTGATACTATTAAAATGAACTGTTTCCACCTTGGTGAGTTTACCTTTCATGATAATTATCAAACACCATTTTGTCAGTTAAAGTGCACAAAAGTACCACTGATCACTGGAAATGCCAGAAGAAAAAGAAATCTTTATTTCTTTAAAATGAAGCATTGTCAATGTATTAGTCCTCTGGACTATATTGGAAATAAATCCTAAAAATAAGAAGCCAACTTTGGGTGTGAGGAGAAATTGAGCCATCTCTGACATTGATTGATTGATTGATTTTTTTCATTCATTCCCTCCCTGGTTCCTGCATTTATGGATTCTCATTCATTCTGCCATTCCTTCATCAAATATTGAGCATAATAAAAGTCTTCTTTAACAGAGAATTAATATGATCATCATTATAGTGTTTAATTATAACATTATAATTATACCATTGTGACCGTAATACAAGAGTTCTATTGACAATTCCTTGTCAGATGAAAGGAAGACATGAGGTTTAGTTTGCAAGCTCACGTTTTCAGAAACCGAAAGATACCTTTCTTTCAACCGTGTTAGACAGGGATCCACTTGAACTATCCTAATTACACCAAAAAAAAGCCACCACGAGGTTAATTGACACCTTGTTTTCCATTTTTATTTTCCTCATGTTTGCTTGAAGGTAAAAGCCTCGGAGTGTGCTTGGGAAGGGAGAGTCAGTAATTCTGTAGTTCTGGATGATTTTCAGAGCCATCTAACCTCGGGCCAGTGAGACAGGTCTTATCATGGGGCTCCTCTCCCGCAAGCTGTCCACCCACAGTTCTGGAGCTGATTTTGCTCTTGAAACCCTCAGAAATGCTTTCCGTTGCTGCTGACTCTTGAGTAGTAAGGAGTGCCAAAGCCCTCTGGGGAAAACAATGGAGAAACCTCAGGGACTGAACCTTCCTGAATGTGGATGGCAGCCCACCAACACCTGCAATTTCTATGTTCTCTGTTGAAGCCAATGAATGTACTCTCTTCATTCGAATGTAGCTCAACAACAGTTTTTAGCATGAAAAATACATCTGGATGCTAGTCATCTGAATAACTTTAGTAAGGAAATATGTAAGATATGGTATAATTTCAGTAGCATATCTTTTTCTTTAAATAAATAAAAGCATATATCATTCTTTTATTTTTTTCCTAATTGGAGAAGCAACTCATGTCCACCTTTGCAAACACAAATACTTCCTGCTTACATAGAGAAAAAGACTTCCTCCTTAATTCAACCACCTGGAGATTGTTCACTACTTAGGGCAACTCTGCTAACCTAATTCTACATATATACCTGTGTGTCTGTTTGGAAAAAAATTAGATTATACATTTCTGTCCTGCACAGTGGGTGCATATAAATCCATCTCCTTTGCCATGGCTCTGCAGCATTCCAGTGTATCAATGTATGGCCATATCATTTAACCAGTCTCCTTCCTGCTGATGGGTATTCAGGTTGTTTCTGGGTTTTTGCCTTTTTTTTTTTTTTGGTATGAAAACACATTTTAAGGAAATGATTTTCCAAGTAAAATATTCTGTGAGAGTGAATACCTCTTGGGTCTCAACAATGGGTGACAAATCCTTCTTCTTCCCCTTGAGAACCTTTTGCCAAGTTTGACAGAAATATCCGTTTCACCAAGGATGGGGTCAAGCACAGTGGTTACAGGTGCTTTCATGGGGGGAAACAGTGGTTAGAAAAACACAAGTCCCAGGAAGGAAAAAAAAACCTGCTTTCAGATAACAATGCTTTTCTGGTGACTTCTCTTTGCAGAGAGACAAATTAATGGATTTGGGACTGTCTCCTTGATTCTTCTGCTCTGTGAAATAGGATAGGAAATAGAAATAGGAAATAGAAATAGGATTGGAACCCCGGGATAAAGCACTCCTGAACTTCTTGTTTCCTCAATGCCTTCACAACCCCTAGCTGTGTCCCCAGTGTAAGAATAAGGAAGAAAATCACCCAAGTTTTCATCTGTCTCCTTCAAATCACAGGGGTTGCTTGGACCATGATGGCTTGTGCTTGTGCTTAGTCTCTCAGTCGTGTCTGACTCTTTGCGACCCCTTGGATTGTAGCCCCCACCAGGCTCCTCTCCTCCTCCCCACCAATCCTCCCAGTCCATGGAATTCTCAGGCAAGAACACTGGAGTGGGTAGATAGCCTTTCTCTTCTCCAGGGGATCTTCCCAACCCAGGGATCGAACTCAGGTCTCCTGCATTGCAGGTGAATTCTTTACCATCTGAGCTACCAGGATACCCAAGAATACTGGAGTGGGGAGCCTATTCACCATCAAAAAATGCACCATTTTTGGCAGAGCTCTTTCTCAGTGATGTATTCACTTTTTCCTTGTTCTCTCCTGTACCTCCGTCATCATCTAAGCCATCATCACCTCATCCCTGAATGGCTGCAGTGGCCTATTAGCTGCTTTCCCTACCTACCCTGTTGCCCCTAAACCTACTCTCCCCATGGCTTCTGGAGGAATATTTTCTTTTTTTTGGCAGCACCATGTAGCATGCAGGATCTTTGTTCCCTGACCAGGGATCAAACCCTGCAACCCTGTACTGAGGGCTTGGAGTCTTAACCACTGGATAACCAGGGAAGTCCCTGGAGGAATCTTCTTAATCATCGGGTTACTCTTTGGCTTACAACCCTTCAGTGGTTTCCAGGTGCAGCTGGAGAAAATGTCAAGGATCACACTTATCCTTGGCAGCCGCTGCATCTCCAGCACAGGCCCCTGTACACCCTCCCGTGCCTTCAGTCCCTGTCCACACTGGCCTTTCATCAGCTCCTCTGACAAGGAGGGGTCTGTCGTGTTTCAGAGACTCTGTGCTCTCCATCAGTGCTGGGATAACCTCAGTCCCAGTTCTGCATGGATGCTCCTTCTCATTCTTATATCTCAGCTTCAGTGTCACCTTCTCAGAGACCATCAACAGGAGACGTGCCTTCCTCGGGTATCACAGAGGTCAGGCTGTTTGCCTCCCACAGAACCCATATCACCACGTGGAATCTGTGCCCATCCGTATTACTCATCTGGCTCTGCCACTGCAATGCAAGCTCCATCAAGGTGAAGCATATTCTTCATGCTTACGTTGCCTGGTCCAGTGCCTTCTACGTAGTGGACCCTGGGTACATCTTTCTTTCTTTTTTTTTAAAATTTAATTACATATTTGTTTTTGGCTGCACTGGGTCTTTGCTACTGTGAGTGGGCTTCCTCTAGTTGGGGTGAGTGGGGGGTTACTCGCTGCAGTGACTTCTCTTGTTACAAAGCCTGGACTCCAGGTCCAAGTGGGCTCAGTAGTTATGGCACACAGGCTTAGTTGCCCCTTGGCATGTGGGATCCTCCTGGACCAGGGATAAAACCCATGTCCCTTGTCTTTGCAGGTGGATTCTTTTTGGGGGAGGGAGGGGGCTGGTGAATTCTTAACCACTGGACCACTGGGGAAGTCCAATACATCTCTCTTGAATTGAAGAATGGAGAGGAGAAATGAGATGTGCTTTTTTTTTTTTTTTGAGTTTCTGTGACCCCTTTATTCCATATTAGATGAGCAGTCTCATTGAGCTCCAGTGTTGTGTCTTCAGGAAAAGTGGATGCCCTGTAGGTCTTGGACCTAGTTAACCAAGTAAAGATGACTCCTAAACCCCAAGTTGTGTTGCCTGAAACCCAGACTTCCTCAACAACTATCCATGGACAATGGGAAACGAGAGACGGCATTGTGTTCCACCAGACGACAGCTGGGTGATAATGAGAGAGGGAGGAAAATAAGCCCCCCAGCAAATGGGATATAAAACCTGTGACACACCAGGTGGGGGAAGAACCTGGGGAGCTATTTGGAGAGCTTCCGAGATGTAAGATCAGAGCTCTGATGTGGAAACGCTCAGAGACTTTGGCCCCTATGAATCATGTATTGGGGAAAGAGTTGAGCATCTGCAGACATCAAATAACCAATAAAATTTCATGAATGGTAATGCTCTCCGGGCTCCAGGAAAATAAAGCTGACCTTACAACATGATCCCGCTAACAAAATTAGGTCATTTGTCTTTGATAGGAGATGGCCACTTCCTTATTTTTTATTTATTCATTTGTAAGCAGCTGCTTTAATAAGCCTGCATGGTCTTGTAAGTCACGCTCATAAGTTCTGGTAAAGCCTGGAAGAAAATTGCAGAAGGAAAGCCTGTCTCTAAATTACCCCCTGGAAAAAAAAATGGAAAAGAGGTGATGGCTAACACTTCCGAGAGATGCAGTTTTGCCATGTCTGTGGGGCAAGACGATTTCCTTGTTTCTGCAGACTTGGTGCATGTGGAAAAGAAGAAGGAAGGTCTCAAATCACAGAGCTATAAACTAGGTTCATTTCTGCCTCTCTTGGGAAATGAAGTGTCTCTCCTGTGAGCTTAGGACTTTCTCTGTCCTTCCTCAGAGAGCTCCGCTCACAGATGGTTTAGCTATACCTGTCTCGCACCCGGGGAACGTGACACCCCCAAACCTCCAACTACAGGGGCATGGTTTCTGTGACCTAAGGCCTTCCCCGGTGGCTCGGACGGTAAAGAACCTGCTTGCAATGCAGGAGACACAGGTTTGATCCCTGGGTTAGGACAATCCCCTGGAGGAGGGCAGGACAGCCCACTCCAGTGTTCTTGTCAGGAGAATCCCATGGACAGAGGAGCCTGGCAGGCTATAGTCCATGGGGTCGCAAAGAGTCAGACACAACTGAGCAACTTCACTTTCAGGGGGAGCTGTAAAGCCAATGGCAAAGGTCATGAATAGAAGTGGCATTCAGAACCAATTCATATAATCCCGTCAACCCCATCCTAACCTCAGGAGGCTGATGTCATTAGACAGCTGCAGTCATTAGAGCATTTGTACAACTGTGAATGCTTATGCATCTGTATTCTTTGTTTTAAAGCAATCATGTATTACTGCAGTAATTCACAAGACTTCACAATATTGTTGTACAAAGATAAGAATGAAGAGACCAAGTTACTCCCCAGGACTTTGTAATGCCAAGCAAACTGTGGTTGATGATAGCCTCCAAATGAAGTGACACAGCCAGCGACTGACACTGTGGCAACCTGGGGAGCCCATGGCCATTCAACAGAGGGGCCCCACGTTGCAATTGTTTGTGACCACCTGGAAGAGTCCATATTGTGTGTCCACACCTCTCATTTGACTGGAGATGCCTGCATTGAATACTTGAAATTTCCTTTTTTTTATTGTCACGTGTTTTTAAAAATATTTTTTAATTAAAATTAAAAATAACTTGGAGGCTAATTACTTTACAATATTGTATTGGTTTTGTCATACATTGACATGAATCCACCACGGTTGTACATGTGTTCCCCAACCTGAACCCTCCTTCCCTCTCCCTCCCCATCCCATCCCTCTGGGTCTTCCCAGTGCACCAGCCCCGAGCATCCTGTGTCATGCATCGAACCTGGACTGGCGATCTGTTTAACATCTGATAATATACATGTTTCAATGCCATTCTCCCAAATTATCCCACCCTCACCCTCTCCCACAGAGTCCAGAAGAATGTTGTATACATCTGTGTCTCTTTTGCTGTCTCACATACAGGGTTATCATTGCTATCTTTCTAAATTCCATATATATGCATTAGTATACTGTATTGGTGTTTTTCTTTGTGGCTTACTTCACTCTGTATAATAGGCTCCAGTTTCATCCACCTCATTAGAACTGATTCAACTGTATTCTTTTTAATGCCTGAGTAATATTCCATTGTGTATATGTACCACAGCTTTCTTATCCATTCGTCTGCTGATGGACATCTAGGTTTCTTCCATAATATAATAGTCCTGGCTATTATATACAGTGCTGCAATGAACATTGGGGTACATGTGTCTCAATTCTGGTTTCCTTGGTGTGTATGCCCAGCATTGGGATTGCTGGGTCATAAGGCAGTTCTAGTTCCAGTTTTTTTTTAAGGAATCTCCACACTGTTCTTCATTGTGGCTGTACTAGTTTACATTCCCACCAACAGTGTAAGAGGGTTCCCTTTTCTTCACACCCTCTCCAGCACTTATTGCTTGTAAACTTTTGGATAGCAGCCATTCTGACTGGCGTGAAATGGTACCTCATTGTGGTTTTCATTTGCATTTCTCTGATAAAGAGTGATGTTGAGCATCTTTTCATGTGTTTGTTAGCCATCTGTATGTCTTCTTTGGAGAAATGTCCATTTAGCTCTTTGGCCCATTTTTTGATTGGGTCATTTATTTTTCTGGAATTGGGCTACAGGAGTTGCTTATATATTTTTGAGATTGTTGGTTGCTTCATTTGCTATTATTTTCTCCCATTCTGAAGGCTGTCTTTTCACCTTGCTTATAGTTTCCTTTGTTGTACAGAAGCTTTTAATTTTATTTAGGTCCCATTTGTTTATATTTGCTTTTATTTCCAATATTCTGGGAGGTGGGTCATAGAGGATCCTGCTGTGATTTATGTCAGAGAGTGTTTTGCCTATGTTCTTCTCTAGGAGTTTTATAGTTTCTGGCTTTACATTTAGATCTTTAATCCATTTTGAGTTTATTTTTGTGTATGGTGTTAGAAAGTGTTCTAGTTTCCTTTTTTTTTTTTTTTTTTTTACAAGTGGTTGACCAGTTTTCCCATCACCACTTGTTAAAAAGATTGCCTTTTCTCCATTGTATATTCTTGCCTCTTTTGTCAACCATAAGGTGTCCATAGGTGCCTGGATTTATCTCTGGGCTTTCTATTTTGTTCCATTGATCTATATTTCTGTCATTGTGCCAGTACCATACTGTCTTGATGACTGTGGCTTTGTATCAGGTAGGTTGATTCCTCCAGTTCCACTCTTCTTTCTCAAGATGGCTTTGGCTATTGTGAAATTATTTGTTCTAGTTCTGTGAAAAATACCATTGATAGCTTGATAGGGATTGCATGGGTAGATTGCTTTGGGTAGTATAGATTGCTTTGGGTAGTATACTCATTTTTACTATATTAATTCCTCCAGTCCATGAACATGGTATATTTCTCCATCTATTTGTGTCCTCTTTGATTTCTTTCACCAGTGTTTTATAGTTTTCTATATATAGGTATTTTGTTTATTTAGGTAGATATATTCCTAAGTATTTTATTCTTTTCTTTGCAATGATGAATGGAATTGTTTCCTTAATTTCTCTGTTTTCTCATTGTTAGTGTATAGGAATGCAAGGGATTTCTGTGTGTTGATTTTATATCCGCAACTTTACCATATTCATTAATTAGCTCTAATAATTTTCTGGTGGAGTCTTTAGGGTTTTCTAGGTATAGGATCATGTCGTCTTCAAACAGTGAGAATTTTACTTCTTCTTTTCCAATATGGATTCCTTTTATTTCTTTTTCTGCTCTGATTGCTGTGGCCAAAACTTCCAAAACTATGTTGAATAGTAGTGGTGAGAAGGGCATCCTTGTCTTGTTCCTGACTTTAGGAGGAATGCTTTAAATTTTTCACCATTGAGGATAATGTTTGCTATGGGTTTGTCATATATAGCTTTTATTATGTTGAGGTATGTTCTTTCTATTCCTGCTTTCTGGAGGGTTTTTATCATAAATGGATGTTGAATTTTGTGAATGCCTTTCTCTGCATCTATTGAGATAATCATATGGCTTTTATTTTTCAATTTGTTAATGTGGTGTATTACGTTGATTGATTTATGGATATTGAGGAATCCTTGCATCCCTGGGATAAAGCCCACTTGGTCATGATTTATGACCTTTATAATATGTTGTTGAATTCTGTTTGCTAGAATTTTGTTAAGGAATTTTGCATCTATATTCATCGGTGATAGTGGTCTGTAGTTTTCTTTTTGTGGCATCTTTGTCAGGTTTTGGTATTAGGGTGATGGTGTCCTCATAGAATGAGTTTGGAAGTTTACCTTCCTCTGCAATTTTCTAGAAGAGTTTGTGTAGGATAGGTGTTAGCTCTTCTCTAAATTTTTGGTAGAATTCAGCTGTGAAGCCATCCGGTCCTGGGCTTTTGTTTGCTGGAAGATTTCTGATTACAGTCTCAATTTCCATGCTTGTGATGAGTCTGTTAAGATTTTCCATTTCTTCCTGGTTCAATTTTGGAAAGTTGTCCTTTTCTAAGAATTTGTCCATTTCTTCCAAGTTGTCCATTTTATTTGCATATAGTTGCTGATAGTAATCTCTTATGATCCTTTGTATTTCTGTGTTGTCTGGTGTGATCTCTATCTCCATTTTCTTTTCTAATTTTGTTGATTTGATTTTTTTCCCTTTGTTTCTTGATGAGCCTGGCTAATGGTTTGTCAATTTTATTTAACTTCTCAAAGAACCAGCTTTGGGCTTTGTTGATTTTTGCTATGGTCTCTTTTGTTTCATTTGCATTTATTTCTGCCCTAATTCTTAAGATTTCTTTCCTTCTACTAACCCTAGGGTTCTTCATTTTTCCTTTTCTAATTGCTTTAGGTGTAGAGTTGGGTTATTTATTTGACTTTTTTCTTGTTTCTTGAGGTAAGCCTGTATTGCTATGAACCTTCCCCTTAGCACTGCTTTTACAGTGTCCCATAGGTTTTGGGTTGTTGTGTTTTCATTTTCATTCATTTCTATGCATATTTTTATTTCTTTTTGATGTCTTCTTTGTTGGTTATTCAGCAGCGTGTTGTTCAGTCTCCATATGTTGGAATTTTTAGTAGTTTTTCTCCTGTAATTGACATCTAATCTTACTGCATTGTGGTCAGAAAAGATGCTTGGAATGATTTCAATTTTTTTGAATTTACCAAGGCTAGATTTGTGGCCCAGGATGTGATCTATCCTGGAGAAGGTTCCACGTGCACTTGAGAAAAAGGTGAAATTCATTGTTTTGGAATGAATTGTCCTATAGATATCAATTAGGTCTAACTGGTCTATTGTATCATTTAAAGTTTGTGTTTCCTTGTTAATTTTCTGTTTAATTGATCTATCCACAGGTGTGAGTGGGGTATTAAAGTCTCCCACTATTATTGTGTTAATATTAATTTCCCCTTTCATACTTGTTAGCATTTGCCTTACATATTGTAGTGCCCCTATTTTGGGTGCATATATATTTATAATTGTTATATCTTCTTCTTGGATTGATCCTTTGATCATTATGTACTGTCCATCTTTGTCTCTTTTCACAGCCTTTGTTTTAAAGTCTATTTTATCTGATATGAGTATTGCTACTCCTGCTTTCTTTTGGTCTCTATTTGCATGGAATATCTTTTTCCAGCCCTTCACCTTCAGTCTGTATGTGTCCCTTGTTTCGAGGTGGAGCTCTTGTAGACAACATATATAGGGGTCTTGTTTTTGTATCCATTTAGCCAGTCTTTGTCTTTTGGTTGGGGCGTTCAACCCATTTACATTTAAGGTAAATATTGATAAGTATGATCCTGTTGCCATTTACTTTATTGTTTTGGGTTCGAGTTTATATACCCTTTCTGTGTTTCCTGTCTAGAGAAGATCCTTTAGCATTTGTTGGAGAGCTGGTTTAGTGGTGCTAAATTCTCTCAGCTTTTGTTTGTCTGTAAAGCTTTTGATTTCTCCTTCATATTTGAATGAGATCCTTGCTGGGTACAGTAATCTGGACTGTAGGTTATTTTCTTTCATCAATTTAAGTGTGTCTTGCCATTCCCTTCTGGCCTGAAGAGTTTCTATTGAAAGATCAGCTGTTATCCTTATGGGAATCCCCCTTGTATGTTATTTGTTGTTTTTCCCTTGCTGCTTTTAATATTTGTTCTTTGTGTTTGATCTTTGTTAATTTGATTAATATGTGTCTTAGGGTGTTTCACCTTGAGTTTATCTTGTTTGGGACTTTCTGGGTTTCTTGGACTTGGGTAATTATTTCCATCCCCATTTTAAGGAGGTTTTCAACTATTATCTCCTCAAGTATTTTCTCTTGGGATTTCTTTTTATCTTCTTCTTCTGAGACTCCTATGATTCAAATGTTGGGGCATTTAACATTGTCCCAGAGGTTTCTGAGGTTGTCCTCATTTCTTTTAATTCTTTTTTCTTTTTTCCTCTCTGTTTCATTTATTTCTACCATTCTATCTTCTACCTCACTAATCCTATCTTCTGCCTCTGTTATTCTACTGTTGGTTCTCTCCAGAGTGTTTTTTATCTCATTTATTGCATTATTCATTATATATTGACTCTTTTTATTTCTTCTAGGTCCTTGTTAAATATTTCTTGCATCTTCTTGATACTTGTCTCCAGGCTATTTATCTGTAACTCCATTTTGTTTTCAAGATTTTGGATCATTTTCACTATCATTATTCAGAATACTTTATTAGGTAGATTCCCTATCTCTTCCTCTTTGGTTTGGTTTGGTTTGGTGGGCATTTATCCTGTTCCTTTACCTGCTGGGTATTTCTCTGCCTTTTCATCTTGTTTATATTGCTGTGTTTGGGGTGGCCTTTCTGTATTCTGGCATTTTGTGGTTCCTCTTTATTGTGGAGGTTCCTCGCTGTGGGTGGGGTTGGGCAGGTGGCTTTTCAAGGTTTCCTGGTTAGGGAAGCTTGTGTCGGTGTTCTGGTGGGTAGAGCTGGATTTCTTCTCTCTGGAGTGCAGTGAAGTGTCCAGTAATGAGTTTTGGTGAATTTAATGTCAGTGGGTTTGGTGTGACTTTGGGCAGCCTGTATATTGAAGCTCAGAGCTATGTTCCTGTGTTGTTGGAGAATCTGCATGGTATGTCTTTCTCTGGAACTTGTTGCCCCTTGGGTGGGTGGTGCTTGGTTTCAGTGTAGGTATGGAGGCATTTGGTGAGCTCCTATCGATTAATGTTCCCTGAGGTCAAGAGTTCTCTGGTGCTCTCAGTATTTGGACTTAGGCCTCTTTCCTCTAGTTTTCAGTCTTATTCTTACAGTAGCCTCAAGACTTCTCCATCTATACAGTACTGATGATAAAACATCTAGGTTAATGATGAAAAGTTTCTCCACAGCGAGGGACACCTGGAGAGGTACACAGAGTTACATGGGGAAGAGAAGAGGGAGGAGGGAGATAGAGGTGACCAGGAGGAGAAGAGGGAGACTCAAAGGGGAGTGAGCAAGCTAGCCAGTAATCACTTTCCCTAGGTGCTCTTCACAGTCTGGACCACTCAGAGATGTTCATGGAGTTACACAGAGAAGAGAAGAGGGAGGAAGATGACAGAGGTGGCCAGGAGGATAAAAGGGGGCGGGGATCAGAAGGAGAGAGACAGATCCAGCCAGCAATCAGTTCCTTAGGTGTTCTCCACAACCCAGAACACACAACGAGATTTACAGAGTTGGATAGAGAAGAGAAGGGGGAAGGAGGAGATAGAGGCGACTTGGTGGAGAAAAAGGAGAGTCCAAAGGGGGAGAGAGCAATCCAGCCAGTAATCTCGCTCCCAAGTAAAAATGGATATTGAAGATTGGGTTCTTAAAGGTACAAAATTGATAACAAATACCAAGAAGCAAAGATTAAAAATCTAGAGTAGAGCTTAGATTCTCAAAAATACAATATTAAAGAAAAAAAAAAAAAACAAAGTCACAAAAATTATAAAATATATGTATATAAAGTTTGCTTTTAAAATTCGGTCTTTTTTTGCAAAGTAATAGTAGGATATAAAAATGAAAATTAAAGGAGTAATAGAGGATTTAAATTTTTAAAAATTTAATTAAAAAATGATAATAGTAAAAATATATCTGGGACTTTCTCTGGTGTTGTTGGGGACAGTTCATTTTCAGATATTTCCTTGATCCAGCTTACACTTCTCAAGATCTATAGGCTGCTTCCTATGTAGTCGGTGCTCACTGCAGGGTTTTAATCTGTTGCACCTGTCACTTCCAAAGCAGTTCCCTCTGTTTATTTTATTTTCTAATTTTTTAAATTATTTTTTTTTTTAATTACAATACTATATTTGTTTTGCCATACATTGACATGAATCAGCCATAGCTTCTGTTTGCTGGTCTCTTCAGTGTCTAATTTTCGCCCCTGACACAATGGGGCGGTGGTGGTCACTTTTAGGCTCACTTGTTCAGTCGTGCTATGGGGAGGGAGGAACACTGCAAACAAATATCTCTGGCATCTGTGGGGAGTGCTCCCAGTGTCTCAGCCACACTGGGTTTGCCCCTGATCACAGAGTGTGTGCTTTCCCAGTCTACACTGCTCAGGCTCTAGGTTGCTCTGCCGGGAACTGTCTGAGGCGGGCCCTGGGTTGGAGTGCACTTCCCAGGTCTAAGCCATCCAGGTTCGGGTTCTCAGGTACTCCACAAAGGCACAGAGTTGAATGGGCCTGCGTTTTGTGCCCTCTCCCTGTCCGAGCAGCTCAGGTGACCAGGTGCTTGGTGAGCGTGATCGCTGAGTTATCACCTCCCCCATCCCAGCCGCGTGGTTTTCTGGGTGTACAACTGGCACGCCTTCTCAGGCGTGCCGTGTGTCTCTTCTGGGGAGCTGATCTCTGGCTGTGACCCTCCCGGCAGATGTTGACTGTCCAGAATCCCAAGGAGTCTTGGTTAGCAACGCAGTCTGCTTGCAGTGTGGTAAATGATGCCTCTCTGGGGCCACGATTGCCCTCTTCTGGCTCTGGCTGCTCCCACCTGCCTGTCTTCAGTGGGGGAGGGGCCAGTCAGCAGCCAGCTAGCTCTGCTCAGTCCTTTGTTCTGTGAGCGTGGCTGGCGGTGTTTTAGGTTAGGGCTTTTCTCGGGACAGCTATCCCACAGTCTGGGTTGCTATCACTAGTTAGTTCCCTCAGATTGCCCTTGGGAGATTCAGGCCCAGTCCTTACCCTAAGCAATGCAGCCTGCGCCTCTCTGTCCAGTCCCCACTTGCTAGTGGTGGATGCAAGCATCTGTGCTGCTTCTCCCCTGGGAGTTGCCTTTAGGCACATAATCTGTGGATTTTAATTATTTATTTAGTTTTCCTCCCGGTTATGTTGCCCTCTAAGGTTCCAAGGCTTGCCACAGATTGGCCGGTAAGAGTGTTTCCTGGTGTTTGGAAACTTCCTCTTTTAAGACTCCCTTCCTGGGACAAATCTCCATCCCTACCTCTTTTGTCTCTCTTTTATATTTTGTATTTTTCCTACATCCTTTCAAAGACAATGGGTTGCCTTTCTGGGTGCCTGATGTCCTCTGCCAGCATTCAGAAGTTGTTTTGTGGAATTTGCTCAGCATTCAAATGTTCTTTCGATGAATTTGTGGGGGAGAAAGTGGTCTCCCCATCCTATTCATTTGCCATCTTAGGACTTCCCCTCCCATTTTTTTTAATGTTGGCAATTAATACAAACTATATAAAAACACTTTTCATGTCCACCAAAAAAAAAAAAGACCCATGCATTTGTTGACTACACATGACCAGCAGACAACAGATAGCCAATTCTACGTTGAAGGTAGTATCTGCTATTTTCAGCAATGTTGGTCACATCTGGTTAAATAGACAGCTGAGAGAGAAAGAAAGTGTAAGTTGCTCAGTTGTATCTGACTATTTGCAACCCCATGGACTATACAGTCCATGGAATTCTCCAGGCTAGAATACTGGAGTGGATAGCCTTTCCCTTCTCCAAGGGGATCTTCCCAACCCAGGAATCAAACTCAGGTCTCCCGCATTGCAGACAGATTCTTTACCAGCCGATCCACAAGGCAAGTCCAAGAACACTGGAGTGGGTAGCCTATCCCTTCTCCAGTGGATCTTCCTGACTCAGGAATTGAACTGGGGTCTCCTGCATTGCAGGAAGATTCTTAACCAACTGAGCTATCAGGGAAGCCCAAGAGAGAGAGAAATAGAAAGGATGGTAAATAGGTAGCAGACAGATCAGTTAATAGATAGAAGTGTGGAGTTTCATGGGATAACCTAAGTAACATTGCAAAGTGGCAGAAAAAATGCAATAGCAAGCATTTAAACAGCAAGTTCTAGACTCAGAGAAAAAGGGTCAGAGGTCCTTGTTAGAGACAATGACCTGAATTCACAGTCTCATTCCCTTGCATGTGGAGAGGAACAGAAAACAAGAGAATGGCAAGGAAAGGCCAAAGCATTGCCTACCCTGGCTAACGCCACCTTGCCCTGTGCACACATTTTAGGCATCTTGACTGCTCTGCTCTCAAACCACATTTAGGCAGCACCCACCTCGCTATGCTTGTGCCTTCCTGAACCTGTAGACTTAAGGAAAATTAAACAGCTGTCTTCGGGTATTAATGGGACCCTCTGCAGATTCTTCTTTTCTGGTTTAGATCTAACTATCCCTAGAGGATGAAACAAAGGAACCCAAAAACTTACTGAAAATTCCTAAATGTATGGGGGAAATGTCCAAGTATCAGAGACATGTGTTGATAGTACTGGAAGTCTGGTATTGAAGAATTCATTTCTGTTGTACCTAAAGTCAGCTCCTGCAATACACTGCTCGTTGACAGGAATTAGATTCATTTTTAAGAGAAATAGATTCTGACAAAAGAAGAAAAATGTATCCGAATGCTTTATATAGAACTGAAATGCTGCTTTGCCATGACTAAATGTCTAAATCCCATGAGTTCTTCAAATCCAGTTCAAATGCTACCTCCTCCAAGAAGCCACCCCAGTTTCTAGCACTGGAAGCCTTCACTGTCTCTCTTCTCTGACCATGGTTCTTTGTTTTCAGTCCTGTCTTGTGTCTGAATTCTTAATGTGCACGTGTACCTGCTAAGTCTCTTCGGTTCTGTCCGACTCTTTGTGACCCCATGGAACTGTAGCCCACCAGGCTTTTCTGTTCATGGAAATTTCCAGGCAAGAATACTGGAGTGGCTTGCCGTTTCCTACTCCAGGGGATCTTCCCAACTCAGGGTCCAAACCCACATCTCTTATGTTTCCTGCATTGGCAGGCAGGTTCTTTACCACTAGTGCCACCTGGGAAGCCCAATTCTCTCTACCTTGTGTTATAGTTACTCATTTCTCCACTAGAATAGAAAGTTGATTTAGGTTTTAGGAACCTTGGGCTTATCTTTATTAAAGATATGGATTTTAGAAGGTGAACAAAAGAGATAAGTGACTTTTAAAATCTCAAATGAACAGAGAAATCCACCCTCTACCTGCACATACATACACATCTTCTAAACTGGGCTAACAGAAATGGACCCTTTACACATTCTCTTGAACTGTAAAGTGAAATGCTAAGTTCCTCAGTTGGGGGTGCCTGTCTCCTCATCATCAATCACTCATTCAACAGTTGTTTGTTGAGGTCTTTTAGAAGCCAAGGACTGAGTTGGATTCTGATGTTCTCTTGGGAATGAAGCCTGTTCTTAGGTTTGAAGCTTTTAAAAAGTAGATAAATTATTACATACTTACCAATGGGGACAGGCATGATGAAAGGATCAAATAGGGCATCCCACAAAAGAGATAATGATGGGAGTGGGTAGAAGAAAAATCTACTGAGGTAGGGTGGTCCTGGAGGCTTCTCTGAGGAGGTGATGAGTAAGCTAATAAATAATAGATGGCAAAGAGCTGGCTGTAAAGAACAGGTTTGAGTAGAGAACCTGAAACAAGGCCAGATATACTGATTGAGAAAGAAGAGATGGGAGACGTTGCAAGAATAAGCAGTATCAGATCAATGCCCACCCAGCTGAAATTCTCTCCTTTGTTGAGGCACCCTTACTGGCCTCAACTAATCCATACTCTTCTTTCCATGTTTTCTATGAGTTTATCCTTGATTCACAATTTTGCATTATTTCCACCTTCCCTCATTCTGATATAACCATGCCCAGATAAAAATCATCTATTGGCAAATAAATAAATAGTGACAATACCAAGTGTTGGAAAGGATCCCTCATACATTGCTGGTGGTAATTTAAAATGGCACAGCTATTCTCAATGATAGTTTGTCCTTTTCTTGTAAAACTAAATGTGCCACTACCATATAACTCAGCAATTGTGCTCTTGAGCGTTTGTGCTAGGAAAATGAAAGCATGTTCACACAAAAGTTCATAACAATTTTATTTAATAATGGAAAATGAGAAACAACCCAGAAGCCCTTCAATGGGTGAGTAGTTAAATAAACCATGGTATGTCCCCACCATGGAATACTATTCAGCAATGAAAAGGAACTATTGACACATGCGGTGACTTCACTGAAACTCTGAGGAATTATACTGAGTGGAAAAAAAAAAAAAAGCCAGTCCTGGAAGATTACATATATGTGATCCTATTTGTATAGCATTCTTGAAATGATGACAGTATGGAAATGGAGAACAGATGAGTGGTTGCAGAAGTCAGGAGTAAGGTGTAGAGTTAGTGTTTTGTTGTTGTTTACTGGAGAAGGAAATGGCAACCCACTCCAGTGTTCCTGCCTGGAGAATCCCAGGGATGGGGAGCCTGGTGGGCTGCCGCACAGAATCGGACATGACTGAAGTGACTTAGCAGCAGCAGCAGCAGCAGTCACTAAGTCAGTTGTATCTGACTCCTTTGCAACCTCACTTTGCAACCACCAGGCTTGTCTGTCCGTAGGATATCCCAGTAGAGTTGGTAGGTATGGTTATAAAAGGGCAGTGCAAGAGATCCTTGATTTGATGGACTGTGTCTTGACTGTTTCAACATTACTCTCCTGGCTGTGATATCATCTACAGGTTTGCAAGATGTTACCATTGGGGCAATTAGGTTAGGAGTACATGATCTCTCTCTGTATTCTTTCTTACAACTACATATGAATTTACAATGATCTCAAAATAGGAAGCTTAATTTTAAAAATCTATCAGTATAACAAATTAGTTTTCTGAGCTGTTTTTTTCATCTATTAGCATATGAAATGTTTTTATTTAAATGTCTATCCCCTCTTTCAGATTGTGAGAGCTTTCACTCCAGAGATCTTGTCTTAATTATCTTTGCATAACTCCTCTCAACAATCCTCCTATTTATTTCCGAGGCAAGAACAGAGCCCTGGGTTCAGGAAAAC
The DNA here is from genome assembly GCA_917880005.1 of Nanger dama. Taxonomy (NCBI): domain Eukaryota; kingdom Metazoa; phylum Chordata; class Mammalia; order Artiodactyla; family Bovidae; genus Nanger; species Nanger dama. The sequence continues at coordinate 36,779,395 of CAKJTW010000019.1, read as the reverse complement.
ATGAGCAGAATCCCAGATACAAGGTCAAGCACAAGGCTGTGGCAAACTGAAGGCATGACTTGACTTCAAAGAACAAAGGGCCAGCAGGCTGCACCCCACCAACACACCCCACCTTTCATCCCCTGGGCTTCCTATGAGGAAGCATCATGGACCAGGCATGGAAGGATGTAGGTGTCTTGTGCTCCATGAGAGGGACCTCACTACTTACTCTCTTTTGCTTTCTGGTTTTTGCTTTTGTTTTCGAGGGGAGGCAGTGTGAGTGCATTACGTTCCTGTAACAGCTATAAATGATTACCATAAACTTAGTGACTTAATTTAAAATGAATTTTTTTAAATGTGGACTGTTTTTAAGTCTTTATTGAATTTGTTGGACTTCCCAGTGGCAGTAGCAGCACCTGCTTCCCAGTGCTGGAGATGTAAGAGATGCAGGTTCAATCCCTGGCCAGAAAGATCCCCTGGAGGGAGGGCATGGCGACCCACTCTGGTATTCTTGCCTGGAGAATCCCATGGACAAAGGAGCCTGGCAAGATACAGCCCATGGGGTCACACAGAGTCGGACATGGCTGAAGTGGCTTAATGTGCAAAACTGAATTTGTTATAATATCACTTCTGTTCTTTATGTTGTTGTTGTTTTGGCCAGAAGGTGTGTGGAATCTTAGGTTACTGACCAATGATGGAATCTGCACCCCCTACATTGCAAGGTGAAATCATAACCTCTGGACCACCAGGGATGTCCCAAACTTGGCAACTTTAAACAACAGAAATTTGTTCTCTCCCAGTCTGGTGGGCCAAAGTGTATGAATTAATGTCAAGGAGCTGAAATCACTCTCTTCCAGAGGATCTAGGGGAGATTGTGTTCTTGGCCTTTTCTAGCTTCAAGAGACTTCCTGCAGTCCCAGACAGGTGGCCACATGGCTCCAGACTCTGTCTCTGTAGGCACATGGTCTTCTCCTCTGTGTGTGTCTCTGCCCCTCCTTTAGAAGGACATGTGAGCTTGGATGTAGGGCCGTTCAGATAATTCAGATTCATCTCTCATCACAAGATCCTTAATTTAGTCACATCTGCAAAAAATCTTTTCCCTCCCAGCATTTACAGCTTCCAGGAATTAGGACCTGATATATTTGAGTGGCCAATCATCTAGCCTCCTGCAGTAAGTGTGAAATCAGCCTTGCAAGCAGAGGATGCATCCCTATGTCTCAGGAACTAGCTGTCCAGGTGAAGTGCATGCTGGGAACAGTGTTGATGGATGATATCAGAAGATGGCATCACATGTGGCCTCTCCCACTGGAGGATGGGGAACTAGCTAGCTTATTGCCAAGCAACCCAGAAAAAGCCTCTGGGACCATCCCTCAGACAACCCTGTCCCTCTCAATCCATCACTTAATGACCATGTGAACTTGGGGAAATCGCTTAACTCCTTCTGAATCTCAGTTTCCTCCTTCCCCAAAGGGGAATACTTCTAGTAGCCAACCCTTAGGGCTTTTGTGGGCATTAGTGATCACATCTATAGATTTTATCACAGCAACTGGCCAACAAATGCTGGCTATGTTATTGTTGCTGTTGTTTTCATGATAGCAATGATGATGGTGATGATGATGTAACCATGCATGTTGTCAGTTCCGTTGCACCCCTTCCTTAACCATTGGACTTCCCGCTTTTTAATTAAGTAATTTATGTTTCATTGGATTAGAGTTGCTTTACAATGGTGTGTAAGTTTCTACTGTACAACAAAATGAATCAGGTATATGTGTACATATATCCCCTCTCTCTTGGACCTCCCTCCCAACCCCACCCCACGGTGGAACATATATGCTAAGAAAACCATGATTCAAAAAGACACATGTGCCCCAATGTTAATTGCAGTACTATTTCCAATCACCAGGACATGGAAATAACCTAAGTGTCCATTGACAGATGAACAGATAAAGAAGATGTGGACTTCCTCATTTAAAAGGAAAATAGTTTTGATAGAGGAAAGTGTCCATGACATGGTACCTGAAGTCAGTCCCTACTTGAGAATCTGACAATGGTAGATGCTCCCAGGATTTGAGTTAAGAGTGGTTGAGGGATGGTAGCACGTGAATTCCTACCTGTTGCATGCTCAGTTGATTCAGTCATGTCTGGCTCTTTGCAACCCCATGAACTGCAGCCGGCCAGGCTCCTCTGTCCATGGAATTCTCCAGGCAAGAATACTGGCATGGATTGCCATACCCTCCTCTGGGGGATCTTCCCAACCCAGGGATCAAACCCACATCTCATGCATTGGCAGGTGGATTCTTTACCCCTGAGCCACCAGGGAAGCTCACCTCTTTGCATTAGATGAAGCAATTGGATGGAATTAATTTGCATGGCCAGCAGCAAAGGCTCTCAATTTGCACAGTGACTAATTTATATTAATTGTAGACCTGTGACAGCTTAGCACCCTGGTTGGATTTGTTTACCAGGACACATATCACTGGGACACTGGGACTCACTCTGCAAAGAGAGGACCTGCATCTCAACCTCACTTGAAGAAACCTCCATGGGGCTGTTTCCTCCCCACAGGCGATGCAGTGACAAATGACCAGTACAGTAAATGGTTAAGATAGCCAGGGCCAGGATCCATGGGATTTATGCAGATAATTAGCTCTCCCTGGGTAGTGACCTGCATGTCTAGGTAACTTTTATTTTTTCAGACAGTCATCTCCATAATGAGCTATTAGTCTGCAGGCCAGAAAGAAAGAAAGGGAGAAAGAAGGAAAGACCTCAGGCAGTTAAGTCTTTGTTGCTTCCAGAAACCCTGATTTCTTTGAAGCCAAATGTGATCATGTTCCCTTTTACAAAAACTCCATTGCTCTGTACTGTAAAAGCAACTCGAAATACGAGGGTCTGACTTTTATTTGTTTTGATAATGGTTTCTGGGGTTTTGGTGGAGCCTGCATTCGATGGTAGTCATCTTATTCATCTTACTCATCTCCACTGGTTCCATTAATGCAAGGAGGGACATATACCATTAGCATAATTTTCTAGTTAGAGAACTTAAGGATGATGGAAGATGGATATGTCTAACATAGGCAGGTGTCTTTGGGTACCAATGGCAGAACCTGTGTAGAGGAAAGGGGTTAATGATTAAAAGGCTCATATAAGTAAGGAATGTGTTATATAAATATAGGAAGATCTGAGGAGGTAAACTCTTGGAGACCCAAGGACATATCCAGACTTCTGAGACTATAAGAAATAGGAAATTCAGCGAAGTTGGGACTTCCTCTCCCCCTTTTCTGACACAGCTTACCTTTTACCTGGCCACCAACATCCCCTGAAACTAACATCTGACCTTCCTGCCGCCATGAAAAAGCTTTCTTTTTCCTTGCCCTGATTCACACATGACAGGGGAAGGTGCCGATCACTGAGACTGGAATCTGACACCAGTGCTTGGACTAACCCATGAAAGCTGAGAACAGGGTCACACTATGGTGGGGAGAGTGGAGGGGCAGGCCCTGGGTGGAGAGAGGGGTGGTCCTAAAAGAAGGGAAGGATGCTGTGTAGACAAAACAATAGATTCCACTGCAATCCTGAAGGCGGTAACTATGCCTGTCGTGCCTAATCTGCAATCCCCAGGACGCAGCACAGAACCTGATGCAAAAATGAGCACACAGTGAACACGTGCAGGAGGGTGGTAGAGACAGGGAAGGGGGTTGAACTTCTAGGCATGGGTCTGATGTAGCCAAACCAAGGTAAGCAGGATTTGCAATAGGCAGTCACACGAAACGGAAAGATAAGGAATAAGAGATCTTTAAATCTGGAGAGAGATCTCAGTCATGAAAGCCCAGATTGCATCTCCTATACTGCTGGAGTCCTCTGATTCATTAGCTCTGGGGAATTCTATCTTTAGAGAATACCGAGTGAGCAAAGAATTTCCTTCCATCCATCTTTCCTTTCTCCCTTCCTGTCTCTCTTCCCTTCCTCTTTTCCTTCCTTCCCTTCCCTCTTCCTTCCTTGCTTGCTTGCTTCCTCAGGTATGCATTGGCAACTGGCTACTGTACTGGCCAGGAGAAACTTCTGAATGATCAAGACAGATTTTCTTTAGTTAGCTATTTTATTGAGTGTGATGACATAGGAGTTTTATTCCCAGTAAGTATTATTTTGAAATCATCATAACCCTTGTGATTATGGATGCTGAATCCTTAGGGTCATTATTTGAGGTTAGGATCTGGGTAAAAAAACCTGATCCTACAAAGGTGACCACAGTGTTACCACTTGAACCACTGCCCTCTGTACCCAGGATACAGAGGTCATGAATGCCCCCTAAAAATAACAGATGGGTTGTTGTTGTTGTTTACTCACTAAGTCATGTCCCTCTCTTTGTGACCCCATGGGGACTGCAGCACACCAGTCTTCCCTGTCCTTCACCATCTCCCAGAGCTTGCTCAAACTCATGTCAGTTGAGTTAATGATGCCATCCAACCATCCCATCCTCTGTTGTCCCCTTCTCCTCCTGCCTTCAATCTTTCCCAGCATCAGGGTCTTTTCCAGTGAGTCAGCTCTGCATCAGGTGGCCAAAGTATTGGAGCTTCAGCTTCAGCCTCGGTCCTTCCAGTGTAAGACAGAGAAACGTTCCCTTATGGATGTTCTTCAAAGACTGTTTCAAATCAAGGAGATGGGAATATTTATATGATCCTGACTCTTCAAAATGTCAGATGTGGTCACACATTCCATTTAAAAAGCAAATAATGATCTCAATAACTTACTACCATGAAGCAATTATAATGATTCTATCTGTCAAAAAAACGAAACAGAACAGATCTCATCACCGACAGATAGCATTAGGGAGACATTTGTAATACTTGGCATCTTAAGCATTTTGATTCTCAATCCATTAACTGACAGACACCTAAAGCAGTCAGTTTGAATCCTATTAATTAAGCTACAAAATAGCCCTCAAAAGAAAGGAAAGAAGAAGGAAGAGGAGAGGAAAAAGAGAGAAGAAAGGCGAAAGGGAGGGAGGGATGAAGGGAGGGGATTGGATAGATATTGGGTATCCTACAGTTAGTTTTTTTAAATAAATCATTGCACAATGCTGTCAGTGGCATTTCTTTTTGGCTGGTCACCTTATTTAGTTTGTTTGTGAAGTGGGTGCTGCAACAACCTGGACACAGACCCCTGTACAGTGATCTTTGGTGTGGTCAAGAACACTGGGATTTTAAAAAGACTCTAGTTCTTGCTGATTTGGGACTCTGGCTCTTCATAATGTTGATTTCCAGAGCTGCGTTCTGCCATATTGATGGTCCTCCCGTTCTCTAAATATGTTCAGATCTTATTAGGATGAGTCCCAAAGAAGACGTCAACACCTTTACCGAAGAACTATTTAGAAAGATTTATTGGTCACTTCAAAATAATCACATTATTTGTATTGAATCAGAAAACCCACTCCCAGGAAGCATGGGGGAAAGCAAACACCATGTGTGCCAATGGAAAGAGTTAAGCCATTTTTCTATTTACATGGTTTATTTCACAAGTGTCTGACTCATTGGGCATAACCAGCACAGTTAAATTACAAAATTACTATTTGGTCCCTTTTTTATTGACTACAATTCAAGGCTGCTTCAAGCCTCCCAAATTTAATCCCCCTAGCTCTTTGCCGAGAACATTACCTTTTATTTTCAGTGTTAAACTGTGTAAGATACCCCTAAGGCTACATGGAAAGTTACTCCCAGTGATCGCAGCTAACGGAGTGTATCAATTGTTCATGATTTCCCATCTCCAGTAAATTGGGAGAGGCAGGGAGAGCAGTGGAATGCGAATTCTGTTCCGTCAGCACTTTCTTGCCCTAGCTTAGCCCAAGTAGAGCCTGTTTGGGTAATTAATTATAGTGTGTTTGTAGCTCTTCATTCCGAGTTATCATTTAGCAACCTGTCAAAGCCCCCAGCTAATGAGCCTAGCCCATAGACTTTGATGCATTTATTTGATTTCATTTTTTAAGCATCAGGACAATCCTGGTTTTTCTTAGGTCAGATGAAGTTAAGAGGGAGATTCTGCACCCCTTTATGGGGAAGAAAGGCTTTATCTGCTAGTCACACATAGGCATGCCAAGAATGAGCTTGCTTAGAGCTTCCCGTTGGCTTTTGTCTAATAAATCAAATGCAAGAGTATCTGGAAGAATGTTGTAATTATGATTTAATACTTGAAGGATGAGAGAGGTCCTCATAAATGCCCTTGTTAAAGGGGTGGTGACCATTATCTCTGGACTGGAATTTCATCCCGATTATGGGAAAAACTAGAGTTAACCAAGAACACGATTCTTTTCTATTTTTTTGGCTGTGCTAGGACTTTGTTGTCCAGAGAAGGCAATGGCACCCCACTCCAGCACTGTTGCCTGGAAAATCCCATGGATGGAGGAGCCTGGTGGGCTGTAGTCCATGGGGTCACTAAGACTGAATGACTTCACTCTTAATTTTCACTTTCATGCATTGGAGAAGGAAATGGCAACCCACTCCAGTGTTCTTGCCTGGAGAATCCCAGGGGCGGGGGAGCCTGGTGGGCTGCCATCTATGGGGTCGCACAGAGTCGGACACCCCTGGAGTGGCTTAGCAGCAGCAGCAGCAGCAGCAGCAGGACCTTGTGGTGTGCTGGCTTCCCTAGTTGCAGCGCATCAGCTCTCTAGTGAGGTGTGGGCTTAGTTGCTCTGTGGCTTGTGGGATCTTAGTTCCCCAACCAGGGATTGAACCCAAACCCCCTGCACTGGAAGGCAGATTCTTAATCACTAGACCACCAGGGAAGCCCCAGGATTCATTCTTTTGTGCTGTAGTTTCTGTGTGGTTCTTTCATGGTGGGCTTGTAGTCACTCTACAATCTGTATTTGGGGAGGACTTCGGCATAGCAATTTGGTTTCAGGGCAGAGGTAGAAGGGACGAGTCTTGGAGGGGCATTTGTATAATTGGCGTCTTCCTTTCACTTAGACTTGTATGGTTACATCCTTTGCCAAGGAGGATTTCATTCACTTCAAATTGAGATTGAGAACCCATTAGGTATCTCCATCAAAGAAAACTAACAGTTATTGTACAGAATGGCATGTCAGAATAAGCCTGCTACTTGTCAGAATAACTCTTCCTATTCATGAAGTTTCTGAAGCATAGTTGTAACTGAAGTATCACGTGAGCGGTAACCCCTACAGTCCCCAAAAGAAGACTTTTTTTCCCTTATCAGTCAAAAGTGAGTAAAAACACATTCATACCTGATGGTTTAACTGAGTCACAATGACGCACATTCATTTATGCATGGGGTCACAAATGAGGTTGGGAGAAGGAAGTAGATTATGTATCCTTAATACCACGGATGCTAGCAGGTCATTCTTTAAAAATGGTAGGAAGACAAATGATTTCCTCTATCTGATGAGAAGATGCTATTTCTTCATAAAAATGCCATCTTCTGCATTTAATTTGTTCTCATCTCATCCATTGATCTGTTACCTGTTGTCTTTTTATAATAAAGGGTCAAGGATTCCACACACAGTTCTCTCCTCCCCTCCTCAAACAAATGAGGGAATTTATATTTTATGACCCTTTAGCCCATCCTTGGGGTTTACGATAACCCTAAGATCATAATTTCTTGTATGTGTCGGCCATCTGTTCGGCAGAAAACTGGATGATTCTAACAATGGCTTTTCGTTCTTGTGCAGGTGGGTAGATTTAATGGCAATAGACCGGCAAATTTCCTAAATGTAAGTCTTTTTGTGTGTGTGCTGCCTGTAAAAATATGAATTAAAATGAGCTCCACTTTGTCAGATACATTTCAGACATCTTCCGAGGTGGGGGATCATCCTTCTGTGTTGATACCTAACCTCCATAGAATTGTCATTTTCTAGTCTCTAACTGTGGTAACTATTTCATTCAAATTTCAAAAGGGACTACAGCATTGGTAAAATGAGAAAGCGTCTTCCAGCCTTGACCTCTGATAATAGCAGACATGTTAATATGAAGTTATTTCAATCCCCCAAAGACATTATACAAGTATATATTTTTTTACTAACATTCTTGTTGCTTTATAGATTCACATTTTTGAGTATTCAGAGCTTGCTTTTCCTTTCAGTTAGAGGAATGCAGTGGAGAGAAGTGTTATTGATGAGGGCTGATTAAGCAAATTAATGAATTGAGACAGCTGAATAGTAAGTGAGCAGAATTTGAGCAGTGGAATTGGTTTTTGCTCATTGACTGTAAATGTATGAGTTAAAACCACAAGGGTGCCTGATAGAACAAGCTATATTGCTGAGGTAAGTGAAGAAAGAATATTTGGAATTGCATTATTTTTTTTTCCTCTTTTAAAAGAATAGTCATATGCTGGCTATTCACTGCCTTTATTTTTGCACATGTTTTCTTTGCCTCATTTTCTGAGTCATCTGCAATGGCTCAGATGAATTCATTTGACCAATGTGTATTGAATGTCCATTGTGTTCCAGACATAGCATTAGGCAGGTAAGGCTCCTGGTAGAAAGATATGACTTAATATGTCTGATTACTGAATATTCTCAATTCTAATAGAACCATGTGCCCTTTGCTAGATTTGCTAAATATTCATCCCTGAACAATATCTCTGAAAAGCAGTTATTTGGCAAATACTAAAAGTTAAGACAATAGGCTTCCCACCTGGCTCAGATAGTAAAGAATTTGCCTGCAATGTGAGAGACCTGGGTTTGATCCCTGGGTTGGGAAGATCTCCTCCGAGGAGCAAATGGCAACCCATTCCAGCATTCTTGCCTGGAGAATCCCACAGACAGAGGGACCTGGGGCGCAGTCCATCAGGTCACCAAAGAGTCAGACATGACTAAGCAACAACAAAAGTCAGAACCACATGTTTGCCAGGATGTGGGATCAGTGGGCCCTCTAACTTGATATAACTGCTTTAGACATTAATTCAGCAACATTATGAAAAGTTCAAGATGCCCATAGTTTCATAATTCAGCAACATTATGAAAAGTTCAAAATGCCCATAAAGTTCTCTTACCTACTTTATCCCTAAGAGACCTACATGAAAATATCAATTGTACTATGGTGGAAGCATGACATTGGGAAAAGAACAGTCAACCGTATGTACATTAATTGCCCATCAATAGAGAAAGAGTAAATAAACTGTAGCAAAATTAACCTCTGGAATGCCATGCTGTAGTTAAAATTAATACACTAGATCTCTACGTGTCAACATGGATTCATCTCAAAACAGTGATACTGAACTACAGCGAAAAGTAATCTGCAGACGAAGACAGGCAGTGTAACCCCATTTATGTACAGTTTTTTGAACATGGAAAATACTACATATTCTCTTGGGATACAGGTATGTGTAGGAAACCAGAGACATACAAAGAGGAATGAGAAATACTGAGATCTGCAGTATGGCTGTATCTTTGGGGGAGTGGGCAAAGAGTTGCAACCAGAAACGGCAGCTGAGAGAGATTCAATTATATGTGTTGTATTTATGATGCATGCTGCAGAGTGGACACATGGCATGCATTTTAGCATCTTCTAAATTTTTTTATGCCTGATGTATTACATTAAAAAAGGAGCACATTTAAGAAGCTACAACCATTGCTCTGCATGCTGTTTCTTGAGCATCAGATTGCTGTGTGTGTTTTTTTTTTTTTTTAAGATGACCATTCTCTAATCATCCTCAGGTCTGCAAAAAAGCTTTGTCCAAAAGAAATGCTCATTTTAAGTGTGATAGCTCATCAAGATTGTTGGGGCACATAGGCAAAGGACAATTACTCTTGGTCCACAAGACAAAAGCTGGACGAGTGAACCAGTTTCCTGATATCTTTGATCAATGCAAACGGCTAATTGAAAGGCATGACTCTCTTTTCCAAAAGGAATGAATCTCTCCCCCACTCAATTACTGGGATAATTGCTTCAGCTCTCAATATTCCTTTAACTGGGCAGATCCAATGTCAACACCTAAGGCTCTCATTTCACATTAAACTGCCCAGTCGCTCCAGTAAACAGTCCTTCTGTTGGGACTTTCTGTTGCAATATTACTTTGGCACGCACCCTCCCGTATTCCACAGTGCGCATGATGAGGTCAGATGTGTTTTGGAAGGCCCTGAGGTCTTCCAGATTCACAGCTAGTTGAAGAACACACATCAATAATAAACATTTGGCGAGAGTGTTTTTCACATTCAAGCTCTCTCTCCCTCTCCTAGCCAAAGACCTGTTTTTGTCTAGCCTGCACTTTCTCTCTGCCCAGAAATACCATTAAAATTAACAAGTGTTCCCCTTGGCACCAGCAGGGGTCTGCTGAGGGAACAGTCTTGGAATGGGCAATGGTGAGACTTGAATCAGACAAGGGGCTGCGATGTAGATTGTGGAGTGTGTCAGGCAAACTCAATAAGCTCCAGTCAATACTGACGGGAAAAAGCAGGGCAAAACTAATTTTGATGAGAACGTGTCGTTGAACTGCAGGGGAGGCCTGGAAAAGGATGCACTCGACAGAAAATAAAAGTGATTTTTAAATTTCACTTTCAAGTTTATCAAGGGCTTGCTTGCTGTGTGCATGGCGTGTTTAGGAACAGAAAGTTAAATGAGTACCGGCCTCTGCTGTGGGCGTAAGAATTCCCTTGAAATCTCATGAAGACACAGATTCCTGGACCACCCCCAGTGACTGTATTTCAGGAAGTCTGGAGTGGGGCTTAGGGTTTTCCTTTTCGCAAGCTCAAAGGGGATGGTGATCCTGCTGTTTCACGGAGCGCGTTTGGAATAGCAAGACCCTAGATGGGTTTGGATGAAATGGAGGAAGAAAGTAAACAAATGACAACAACAGAAAACACAACTGAAACCCTTCCCTTCAATGCTATCGGGAGATGCCATGGCAGGCCTATCAGCAATACTGAGGGAACAAACCGTTCTGCCTTGCACAGGCAGCCTGCAGAGACGAGGTGGTATTTAACCTGGACCTTCGCTCTTGAAGAATACAGAGATTTTGAGGCAGGAAAGAGCACTCGTATCTCAGAAAAATGAAATAAACATGAATAAGGTGCGAGATGCATTTGAGAATTAGGGAATAACTTAGGAGGAACAGACGTGGAGGTGAAAGGGTGATCATAGATGGTGTTAAAAATTTGGCTGCAGCTGGCTCTGAGAGAATTTGTAGAAGCCTTATAAAGGATTTGGTACATTGTTCTCTAGTGGGGAGCAAAGGCGTTTTCACAAGACTACTTGTGGTGAGTGGATGAAAAGGAAGCCAGTTAGCAGGGGATGAGGGTGGGGAGGAGTGTGTGATTAGGATTCACCTGAATTTGTTCTTGGGGTAAGAAGCGTGTTACATAAAACATTCCAGCCTGGAGGCAAAGCCCTCAAGGTTGGAGACACAGCATTTGCTGGGTGTAAATTAGAGAAAATAGCCAAAAGCAAATAGTCAAGGTGAATTTATGGAAACGCATACCGGCAACCAAGAAAGTAGGGACTCTCTAATCGTAAGACTCTATGACTAACATGACCAAGTTTGTTACTAGAATTTAGGACAGACCCATCAGAAAAGAACCTGAGCTAGCTCTGCCTTCTACCACCTCTTGATTCATTATGTTGCTTGTACAGTGACTCAGTGGTCAAGAATCCACCTGCCAGTGCAGAAGACAAAGGTATATGGGCAAGAGGGGCTTCCCAGCTGGTGCTAGAGGTAAAGAATCTGCCTGTCAATGCAGGAGATGCAAGAGACACAGGTTCGATCCCTAGGTTGGAGAGATTCCCTGGAGAAGGAAACGGCAACCTACTCCAGTATACTTGCCCAGGAAATCCCATGGACAGAGGAGCCTGGTGGGCTACAGTCCATGGAGTCAGAAAGTGTTGAACACAATTTAGGGACTAAGCAACAACAGCAGGTAGAATACACAGTGAGGATTGTGTTTAAATATCTATTACTATTATTTCTTAGCTGTGGAGATAAATATAATAGTCAATAAAGACGTAGCCTGGGGACTTCCCCGGCAGTCCAGTGGTTAAGAGGACAGGCTCCAATGCAGAGGGTGAAGGTTTGATCCCTGGTTGGGAAGCTAAAGTCCCATATACCTTGCAGCCAAAAACCCAAAACATAAAACAGAAGCAATATAGTAATGGATTCGATAAAGACTTTAAAATTGATCCATATTAAAAAAAAATCTTAAAAAATAAAGATATAGCCCGTTTCTGGATGACTCTTGTCATCTTCTTTGCCAGATGAAGACAATGTTTGAGGCAGAGAGGATGGCATCAAAATATCAATATTTCGGTTTAAAAATGACTCTTGGCACAAATTGGAGGTCTGCTCCTCTCTGTTCCTCAATGCCAAATATAACCATAGAGAGATAATAAGCCACGCTGTATAGTCTCAGGAGGGTGTGTAACTGAAGGAACCAAGTCTCATAACCAAAATGAAATACCAAGTTCTTTACTGGTACTTTGAATATCTATGTAAAAATTGCCTATCCATTTCTATTTCTTTCCTTCACGCCTTGTATTCCTCCGTTCCTCTCTCTTGCAAAAGGCTCACAGATTCTGCTCTTCCTATATTTCCTCATGCCCAGATGTATACCTTGCAAAGCCTCCAATTAATTTCCCTCGCAAAGGGTGAACCTGCATCGGAGTGCAGGGTGGGTAGGAACAAATCCAACAAACAAGAAAAGCCAGGATTGTCTTTACCAGACAGAGGCACAGGTCATTTCAGGAAAATTATTTTAATAATGCTTATCCTATTTCATACATAATTCATCATTTTTTTCTTTTCAAATTGCTAGATACCCAGACTTTTCTCTCTATATAGAACTCTTCCACTTTGAGATGCATTGAAAAATAAGAAAGTCAAATTTTGTTTAATAAAAGCTTATATGTGGGTGTGTATATGTGTGTGTGTGTGTGTATGTATATGATGTATGTATCCCCATGGACAGAGGAGCCTGGTGGGCTACAGTTCATGGTGTTGCAAAGAGTTGGATACGACTGAGTGGCTAAGCACATGAAGCGTGCATGCGTGCACACACACATACACACATATGTATGTAAAAAAAGTCAACATGACCCTTCATTCTTTACTCAGCCAATTCAGTGATCTGAAGGCGTGAAGACATTTAAACAAACAAACAAATTATAATGCAGTGATACTGTAAATACAAACAGAGCACACTATAGGGAGACTCTTACTTTATGGGGTTCAGACATTTTACAAAATCATCAGCATTTCAGAAAAGAAGTGACGTGGTCATTGCTCAAAAGAGGAAAAATGATATAATCTCAGAATAAAAGGAAAATAAAAATCATTAAACATTTAGCTTTGGTTTTAAAATCCTGTGTTCTCATATTTTTATCAAGGACTCAAATACACGTCATCACAGACTATATGGGTCAAAGGAGCACATTACAGAATCAATGATCTAATTAACGCACTTTAATTGCTCACAGTGCAAAATTCCAAACTGGCTTTAAAAGCCTTTAGATACTACCTGGCATCCTGAAGAAGAGGCTGCTTCCTAGCATATTTGCTATGTTCAGCCTAACTTATTTTTTTTTAATATACTTTTCCTGTAAGGCAAGGTTGAGAACAGTAGATAGAGGCATTTGGGACTCTGAGTCTGCTATTGGGAGCTCACTGCTTTTTTCTGATGCTGTGTAAAAGATGTTAATCCACATAGAAGGGACATTTTGAGGGTTTTTTTTTAATAAATTCAAAAAAATTACAGCCCAAAGTTAACCTTCTTCCTCAGCTACAGTGAATGTTGATGGTGGGGATGAGTCTTACAGATACTTACAATAGTTAATTTAATATATGTTCATTGTAGATAATTGAAAATTACAGGAAAACACAATGAAGAAAAAGCACTTGTAATGTTCTCAGTTTATATTTAGCGTACACCATTCTGATCTTTTCTTTGTATCTGCACATACCCTTTGTTCTTGTTGTTTAGTGGCTAAGTCATGTCTGACTCTTTGGGACCCCATGGACTGCAGCATGCCAGGCTTCCCTGTCCTTCATTGTCTCCCAAAGTTTGCTTAAACTCGTGTCCATCAAGTCGGTGATGCCATCCATCCATCTCACCCTCTGTCACCCTCTTCTCCTCCTGCCCTCAATCTTTCTCAACATCAGGGCCTTTTCCAATGAGTCAACTCTTGGCACATTACCTAGCATAGACCTATTTAGGTAACACATGCTTAGCAATCTGCTATTACAATTCAGGAATTGTGTTAGGTGTTAGAGATACAATTTATGTGATTCTGTAGATAATATTTTGTATTCCAGTTTTTTTTTAATTTAGCAAAATATTATGGGCTAGGAGATTCATTATTCTTCCTTATGTTGCACACTGACAGCAAAGTACTCCCTAATCTCTAACTTACAAGCTCGCTCTTTCTTCTTGAGGTTTCCTCTTATGTGTTATTTTATCAGTTTTCACAAATGAGTTTGTTTTGCTTGGTTGATAAGTGGTGTTGATCACGATGGTACACTAAAATTTTCAGGTACAATTAAGTTTTCTCTCTCATGTGTGTAGTATTTCTGACTGTTCCCCTGTTACTCTTCTAAGTAACTTAATATCAGTACACTGCTTGATAAAGCTCACTTATTTTGTTCTCCTCCAGAAATGTCTAAAATAAGGAAGACATTGGAAAAAAAAAAAAACAGAAATAAAAGGAAGCACTATTGACTAGTACAACATCTTTGGGTAAATATGGAAATGGAAGAATTGAAATAGAAGCTAATGGGTGATATTTTTGTATAAAATAACCCATCCCTCCTCTTCTTTCCCCCAATCTTTTTCTGTGTAATATGCATTTTTCTTTATCTTAAATGACTTTGCTCACCTTTTCTCTGGTGGTTCTTTATGATTTCAATCTCTTCTCATTATTTTTCATGTTTCATGAAATGTAAGCTACTTTCTACCACTTTGATTTTGTGCATGGGGTGACTGATGCACTTTAGGTTTCAAGCTATGATGAAACAATAATAAAATATAACAATGGTTATTGTGTAATCATAGATAGCTATGGATGGATGTTAGAAGGAGGGAAAAAGAATCCAAACCCTGCCCATCATCTCTGTGTCTGCTGGTATCTTTAATCTGCATCTTTGGGTTAAAAAGAAAACAGATGAAGTTAAAAATGTCTTATGTGAAGGACTTTGTTAAAAGGCTAGGAATTTCTAAGAGGCTGACTTTTGTGTACGTACTGCTTGGCATACAAACCATCAAGATGAGGAAGGCCCTCAAAGATCTTTAGCTTTAGGAAGCTATCTAAAAGTCACACTATTCTAAAGTTACCAAAAAAGAAAAAGAATCAAAACAAAAGCTTTTAGAGGCTGTATTATCTAGCCTTAATTTTTTTTTTTTTTCAGGACTTGCTCTTACTATGAACTTGTATTTAATGATTGCATTCTAACCAGCAAGAACAAATCCGAAGGGAATTCCCCATAAAGCAGTCAGTTTCAACTCAAAGATATACTCACAGAAGTTTTCTTGGTCTTGTAAAGAATCTGTTTTCAGCTGCTTGAGCCTTTGCTTCCGGGTGGGCACTGGGCCTGGGGAAGGAGCTCCTTCTGAAATGTCATTGGCTCCAGGCTGTGTTTGTGTACAAGGAATCCCTCTCATAAAGCAGTTATTTTCTTTCATGAGTCACACAATCCAGAGCTTTGGGCCAGCTGCTAAGTTTTCCATTTCTGAGAAATGACTGACCCATAAGAGAAGGAAGGTACTTACCAAGACTACTCTGGTGGTCTAGTGGTTAGGACTCCCAGCTTCCACTGAAGGGAGCAAGGGTCAGGGAACTAAGATCCTGCAAGCTGCATGGTGCATCAAAATAAATAAATAAATAAATAAAAGAGAAGGAAGGAGCTACCAGGAAAGATATCCAATACATATGTATCAATTACCAGGATGTCATTACCTTCAAGCACACTCAGGACAGGTCCTGTTTATACCTTCGGTGGTGGTGATTTAGTCGCTCACTCGTGTCTGACTCTTGCAATCCCATGGTCTGTAGCCTGCCAGGCTCCTCTGTCCATGGAATTCTCCAGGCAAGGATAGTAGAGTGAGTCCCCTTCTTCAGGGGACCTTCCCCACACAGAGATCAAACCTGGGTCTCTTGCATTGTGGGTGGATTCTTTACCATCTGAGTCACCAGGAAAGCCCCAGACTGAATATGTTCCCCTAAAAATTCACATGTTGAAAGCCCCATATGATGATTTTCAGAAGTGGGCCTTTGGGAAGTAATTACGTTTAGATAAGACCATGAGGGTGGGCTTCCCCTGTAGCTCAGCAGTAAAGAAACTGCCTGCAGTGGAAGAGTCGCAGGAGACAAGAGTTTGATCCCTGGGTCAGGAAGATCCGCTGGAGGAAGGCATGGCAACCCACTCCAGTATTCTTGCCCCGAGAATTCCATGGACAGAGGAGTCTGGTGGGCTACAGTCCATGGGGTCTCAAAGAGTCACACATAACTGATTAATGCTCTTACAAGAGGAGGAAGAGACAGCAGAACTCTTTTTCTCTCTGTGATGTGAAGACACAACAAAGAGGGCTGTCTGTCTGTCTGCAAGCCAGTAAGATAACTCTGTCTTGGAACTGATCTGCAGGCATGTATTGGGCCATATGAGAAATGGAGATTATCATGGTCTTTTGTGCACAGGCAAAGAAGGGCTTAGAAAAGGGTGAAGAGGAAAACTATCATCAGAATCTATCTTAACTCTCATTTCTTAGGATTAGGGTTTTATTGTGTCCAGCACATTGCCCTTGTCCTAAATATTTCTTGGCTTTTTATACTTGTCACTATTCTCCTTCCCCTTTTCTGGCTTCTTTCTTGGAGTTTTATGATCATATCCTAACTCTCCACTCCTTCTCCAGCATTACCTTCACAGGTCTTACCCAAATTATAAAACAAATTCTAACACACACATTCATCAGATTATCAAAACTTTATGAATCTTTAGAGGTCCATCTTGAATGCTTAGAAATGGAGAAAATTCTAATAGCACCAGCTGTGTGTTGAATTTCCAAATACTTCATTCTGGTGTGTTTTGAAGACACATGAGCCAACTTCTCCATGGAAATCAGAGGAACTGGATTGCAGTCGGTTCTGAATGTGACTGCTCCCCTGCCCCCACTAACAATCCAAAGCACACATTCACCCAGAAGTGACTTACATCATCTCAGTATCTGGGAGTCTGCTCACTGTTGGAAAATAAGGGCAAAGAGAAACATCAAACAAGTTGAGGCTGTGAGATTTAGGTATGTCATTCTCTGAGTTAGCTGCACAAATTTGAAAATTGTTAAATGGATAATTTACCTCTCTCTCTCTTTTTAATTCTTGTTGGAATATAGCTGCTTTACAATGTTGTATTAGTTGCTTGTTGTTCAGTTGCTCAGTCATGCCTGACTTTGTGACCCTATGGACTGCTGCACGCCAGGCTTCCCTGTCCTTCACTATCCCCCAGAGTGTGTTCAAACTGACATGCATTGAATCGATGAGGTCATCCAACCAACTGTAAAGCAAAATGAATCAGTCATACACATACGTAGATCCCCTCCCTTTTGGGCCCCTTCCTGTTCAGGTCACCTCAGTGTATTAAGTGGAGTTATTTTCTTTTTGGTGATGATGCTGGGGTTTGTATGGGGCTCATGAACTACCCAGTTCTCTGTTCGCATAAGGCCCGAAGAAACGCGTTCGTGGTTTGGCTGGAATATATTGTTCTGTTCAGAATTTTACAGGCAAGACCAAGAGAGTTAGCGGCCTGGAATGGGGCAGTGAAGGAAAGAAGATGGTGTTCCGTTTAGTTGCTTGAAAGTATCTGCGCCTTTCCCTTGTCGGCACTACTGAGATTTAAGACTGTTAGGAAACAGAAATCTGACATTCCAAGATGCTCCCCTCGGACTTTCAGATATCTCCTTTGCATTTTGATTGTTGCAGCTAGTCATCCCTCACTTCTGATACCTATAAATATCTAAGGTTTTAGTTGATACACATCCAGGTAGCTTTACAACGAGGATTTAAGAGCTCCGTGATGGTATTTGCCATGAGTAATTGCTAGGGAAGCATATTGGATCACCTTGTATAACTTTTGCAGTCTGGTTTTAATTTCAGGTTTGACTGTTATAGTGTAGCTTTGCAAAGCAATAACAAAAAAGTCATAATTTAGATTAGGAGAAACAAAACAAATGATGATGGGAATATTACCATAACCATAATTTTACAGCACAGTTTAATTATTTGGTTCAGTAATGTTCAATAATTATTTCAACACCAAAATCCCTCCCACCCCAGCCCCTCAACAAACTAAACAACTGTTTCACTACCAGCAGCTAATTTATAAGGCAATTTCAGAATCTCATGACTTCTTGTCTCTCTGAGATTTACAGTCACTAATAAAAGGCCCTAACTTCAAGAGGCATGAATTAAAACTCATCTATAAAAGAGGAAAAATTTAGGATTTTTTTTTTCTACTTCTATTCAGAGAGATCCATATGCTTATAGACTTGGCTGTAAGTGGGTCAAGCTCAGTATCAGGAGTCTACTAGGTAATCTTGAAATGTTGGAAAAATAATGAATGAATTAACATATGAAGAAGGCAGACACTTAAGGGTGGACCAGTTGACTTTTTAATTTTTTTTTAATAAAAAAATTTTTTTAATTTTAAAATTTTTTTTCCTTGTGTTCTTTGACTGAGACTTTGAGGGAACATTTTGTTTGTTTGTTTTTAATGAACCAACCAAAGTTTTATTTTATGGATTTGGAAGTCACTCTTGACTCTCCCTTGTGCCATTCACCACATAATGTCCAGCAGATTGCCCTCATCCTAAATAGTTCTTGACTCTGTATACTTGTCTCTATCCTCCTTCCCTCTCTTCTGGCTTCTTTCTTTGAGTTCTGCGATCTCATCCTAACTGGCTTCCTTTCTCCAGCCTTACCTTCACAGGTCTCTTCCCCATATGTGTGCTCAGTTGATCAATCATGTCTAACTCCTTGTGACCACATGGACAGCAGCCCTCCAGGCTCCTCTGCCCATGGAATTTTCCAGGCAAGAATACTGGAGTGGGTTGCCATTTTCTCCACCAGAGGATCTTCCCTCCAACAGGGATTGAACCTGTGTTTTTGCATCTCCTGCATTGGCAGGCAAGTTTTTACCTCCAGTGCCCCCTGGGAGGCCCCCTTTTCCCCAATATACCAGCCAGAATAATATTTTCTAAAACACGAAGCTGATCATTCTTCTTTCCTGCGGAAACTCCTGCCATTACTTCCACTGATTTTAGGATCAAGTCTGGAACTTCTATCATTGGTCCTTGAGGCCTTGCTTGGTCTCTCCTGCCTTGTATCCCCACAACATACCACTCTCTCACACATCCATGCTCCGTGAAAGTGTGTGTGTTTCTCTCTGCAACTGCGAAGGCTCTAAAATCACTTTGCGACGTTATTCCCAATGTTCCTCAAGATTGTGGATGTCATTTCTTCTGGGAAACCTCAGTTAAACACCCCTCATTATTGGGTTGGCCAAAAGTTCTTTCTGGTTTTTCCATAAGATGTCATGGGAAAACCGGAAGGAACTCTTTGGCCAACCTGATATTTTCATTGCCGCATTGGAGTACCCATTCAAAGCATCTGTTTAGCCTTCATATGAGCTCCTAATTCCCCCACCAGATGACAAACTCTGCTAGAACAGGGCCGAGTCTATCTTGGTCACCATTTTATGCTCAACACTTAGCATAGTAACTAGCATGTGGTGAAAGTGAAAAGTGAAGTCGCTCAGTCATGTCCGACTCTTTGCAACCCCATGGACTGTAGCCTACCAGGCTCCTCTGTCCATGGGATTTTCCAGGCAATCGTATTGGAGTGGATTGCCATTTCCTTCTCCAGGGGACCTTCCCAACCCAGGGATCAAACCCGGGTCTCCTGCACTGTAGACAAATGCTTTACCATAGGCACTAAATATTTATTGGATAAATGAATAAAGCACCCCTATCCAGATAAATGTAGGCTTCCCTGGTGGCTCAGATGGTAAAGAATCTGCCTGCAATGCAGGAGACCTGGGTTGGATCCGTAGGTCGGGAAGATCCCCTGGAGAAGGGAAGGGGCTACCCACTTCAGTATTCTTGCCTGGAGAATTCCATGGACATTGGAGCCTGGTGGGCTATAGTCCATGGCATCGCAAAGAGTCAGACATGACTGAGACACACTTTAACTTTCATGAGCTGGATTTGGGCTGTGTCTCAAAACCAGAGTTCTGTGTCCTTGAGGATTTAAAAGTGCCCCACGAAATCGAGATAGAATTGAATTCATTTCTTCAACCATGGTGGTTGAATTCTGTTTGAGTCCTTAGAAGAGTTAACAGAATATGATGATTCAAAAATTCCATGTTCCATAAAAATAGTGCTATTAAGAAGAAAGCTATACTTCTCGGTAACCTCAGTGACACACTGCTCTGTTTGACTTCCCTGGCTGCAGCTGGTTTTGAGTATAATGCCATTGATTTTGAGAGATTTCATAAAGATAATTAGATATACTGGAGCGTATTCTATATTCTCAGCATTTCAGAGGCTATGCAAAGCCACCCTAACTTTTGAAATATATACCTGGCATTACTTTCTTGAGAAACTTTCAGTTTTTATGCAATGGAAAAAATATATATAATAGAAAGTGTACCTCCTGAAGCATGAAGAAGGAATAAACCACTAAAGAGTGGGGATTTTTGCCTCTTTTTTCGTTTATGGAAATCAATGTATGAAATGTATGCTTAATTCATACATTAGTTATCACAGTCCCAAAGCATAACTGTTTTAACACCTTGAGCTTTCTTACACTGGTGCAGGGAAAAGAGTGCAAAATCATTAGAAACATGATTATGTTTTAATTTAGGTCTTTTAGTTATGTAAGCAGAATGCAATTAAAGAAGAAGTGCTCGCTATGTCTACATATTTCAAATAGGCTTTCAATTTATCACAGTTTTATGTGTATCTTCTTCAAATGCATGAGACTTCCTCAAGGCTATGACATTGAATTATAACTATGTTCTTGTAATTATGTTCAGTTTACAAAAAAAAAAAAAAACTATTTGTTGCATAAACTATTAAGTTAAACACATTAAACAGCTAGTTTGCATTGGGATGCTGTGAGACTTGATGCCAGCTGCAGGATTCTCTCCAGTCTTAGGCTAGGGTAGAAAATGTCTTGGATGTTATGACGTCAACTCATTCATTATCACCATCCTCATCATTATGGTCATTTTCACTGTGAAAATTGGATACAGGCATTTTGTTTATCTTAACAGTAGCTCTGTGATCTTTATTAATCCCATTTTCCAGATGAGGGGACTTTGAAAGTTTCAGTGATTTGCAGAAAGCCACAGAGCTGGGAAGTATAGTGACTAAGGCAGGAAACCAAGAAGACTGCCTTCCTAGCTCATTCTGTTAATCATAAATGTCCTTTGGAGTTGGCCAGATGAGGAGGAGTGGTGAGTGGGAATGAGAAGTGGTTGGGGAATTGAAAGAATGGAGCAGAACGACTCCAGATCTAAGTTGTAATCTCATCATCAGTTGACAGTCTGACCCTGGGCAAGTGACTTATGAACACTTAATCATATAACACCTACAATGCTTGTGCACATGATGGAATTCATCGGCAGTGTTACTGTGTTGCTCAAAGAAGCAAATCTTCCAAAATTAAACTAGAATACACAGGATTTACTATGTTGGAATTCTATAAAATAATAAGATTTTATTTGTAAAAAAATAAATGTAAAAGAATAGGCAGGGACATTATGAAAAAGAATAGCAAAAGCACTTGCCTTATTGGAAGTGAAAGTGAAAGTTGCTCAGTCGTGTCCGACTCTTTGCAACCTCATGGACTATACAGCCCATGGAATTCTCCAGGCCAGAATACTGGGTGGGTAGCCTTTCCCTTCTCCAGGGGATCTTCCCAACCCAGGGATCGAAACCAGGTCTCCCATATTGCAGGCGGATTCTTTACCAGCTGAGCCACAAGGGAAGCCCTGCCTTATTGGATATCACTGTTATAATGCTAATATCATTGTGTATGTGTGTGTGTGTGTGTGTGTGTGTGTGTGTGTGTGTGATAACATAAAATAAAGGTGGTACTTGAAAAACAAATTATGTTGCTGTCATGGTGGTGATGATGATGGTGCTACCACTATTGTTACTCAGAAACTCTCAACATCTCTGACCACTTTGGAATTGTCTAAGAGATGCAGAACATTGTGGAGGGAGCAGTTCCTTAGAGAAGTTTATCTGTTTGGATCTGCTTTTTATACTGAGGCCTTTGACCTTTCCTCTCCAACAAGACCTGTGTCTCTCAAGTTGAAAGGGGTCCTTGAGGTGCCAGCTGTGTGCCTGGCCACTCCATATGACTCCCATGAAAACCTAGAGCGTCAAAATCCTTTGAGTTACCAGTAGCTACAGCATCAATCAAATCAGTGCTCTGACAAGGGCTGTGAATTATGTTTATGGCTAAAGCAAGGCTGTGGTTAAGGAAAATAGCCTTGTTAAGACCTTGCTGCTTTTCAGAAGATTGGAATCAGTCCACATCTGACTGATTCTAACCACCAATTTTGATGATTATAAGCTCCCTGGTATGGATACCTTTAAAGAGCCACTGACACAATTCATCTTAGACTCTTCACCTCCAGTTTCCTTGTGTTCACAGAATCATCTGATTGCTTCCTGGTCACCATACGCAATGCAAAATGAACAATTTGTTGACTCTTCCACCATTAAAGGAAAATAATATTAACACAATTCAACCTCCCTGAATGAGTCTATATTCTCTGCAAATTAGTCAACTGGAATAAAGTCACTCTTCAGAAATTTCATGATATCAAAAATAACTATATTCTTCTTGGTCTTTTTTTTTTATATTAATTACATAGTGTAGTATGTAGGACTGGAGAAGGCAATGGCACCTCACTCCAGTACTCTTGCCTGGAAAATCCCATGGATGGAGGAGCCTGGTGGGCTGCAGTCCATGGGGTTGCGAAGAATCGGACACAACTGAGCGACTTCACTTTGGCGTTTCACTTTCATGCATTGGAGAAGGAAATGGCAACCCACTCCAGTGTTCTTGCCTGGAGAATCCCAGGGATGGGGGAGCCTGGTGGGCTGCTGTCTATAGGGTCTCACAGAGTCGGACACGACTGAAGCAACTTAGCAGCAGCAGCAGCAGTATGTAGAACATGTGTGTGCGTGTGGTAGTTGCTCAGTCATTCTGACGCTTTGGGACATCATGGACTGTAGCCCGCCAGGGTCCTCTGTTCATGGAATTCTCCAGGCAAGAATACTGGAGTGGGTAGCCATTCCTTTCTCCAGGGAATCTTCCTGATCTGGGGATTGAACTCGTATCTCTTAAGTCTCCTACCACATGTATGTGCTTAGTTGTTCAGGTGTGTCCAGCTCTTTTCAGCCCCATGGACTTTAGCCCACCAGGATCCTCTGTCCATGGGGATTCTCCAGGCAGGAATACCGGAGTGGATTGCCATGCCCTCTTCCAGGGGATCTTGACCAACTCAGGAATCAAACTGGGGTCTCCTGCATTGCAGGCGGATTCTTTACCAGCTTATCTACCAGGGAAACCCCTAACACATAGTAGGCACTTAATAAATATTTGCTGAATAGAATATAAATCACCCCTGATCAATAGACTGAGGAGGCTTGGATTGAATAATGCACTATGTTGGCATAAAAAGATGGCTTGTGATTTTTCTTCTTAAACTGCCTTTCGCAGTAAGAGTTCTGTTCCTTAAGCTTGGCTAGTATCAAGAAAGTCTTTATCCTGCCATCTGATAGCGCCTGCTTACTAATTGGTAATCTTTTCTTATTTATGTGTGCATTATGACAAAGCATGAAATAACTCCATCTCCTAAAACCGACCCAAAGATGAATTTCAGACCTCCGCAATGAAAGCTGTGTTGGAATTCATCATTGCGTAAATGCAAAAGTGCTTTCAACCCTCCAAGCTCTGGGTACACTCTTCTAACCTTTCCCCCACCAAGTTTCTGAAATATTTATGTGAGAATAATTCGTAGAATAATGAATATAGCTTTCCAGTGGAGCAACAAACGCACACTATATTTCTACTATCGTTTCTTATTAAATATTTATATGTGTATTTTGTGCTTGCTTCATAACTGCCCATTTACTGATGCTTAACAAGCACAGATAGTCCAGTTGAGGAAAAATAATACCAACCAACAATAACCGAAAACAAACAGATGAACCAAGGGGAGCGTGTTTCTGTACTGTTTACGTTTAAAAAGCGCATTTAACATTTTTAATACAGTCCATATTTCACAAATCCCACATGTTGACATGTCCTAGAGGAAGACGGATGGGTCGACTCGGAGGTACGCCTCTATCTAGCCTTGTGTGTGCCTCTGCAGAGTTCATCTTTACTTCCCTTTAGCAGAACACAAAAATATGATTCTCTAATAACTGATATAACTGCATCATCTTCCAATACAGACTGCATTATTAAATCACAGAGACAGACAAAACCAGAGTCGTTGGGAAGCTTAACTTCCACTTGATATCAGACTGTAAAATGCCTATTTACTGTAACCAGAAGGAAATGAACAACAGAGCCCAGTACCTGGAATCTGGGATAACTTCTAAACTGACTGCACCAGAGTCTTGTTTGTGTGCCATTATATTCATGCCTTATGTTTTTGCACTGCTTTTTCATACCCAGGGCCACAGTGATATAATCAGAATAGGAACTGTTATTCCCTTTCTGCAATGAAAAAATAAGGTGCAGAGAAGTCACGCAAATGGTACAAATTCTTTCCATAAGACTTCAAACAGTATAAATTGCTTTCACACACACAATCACATCATGTTGTGTAAGGGGGAGAATAATCCACCTCGATTTTCTTCCAGGTCCTGAGATACCCACTCCAAGAGCATAAGGAGAGGGTTGGCTTCAGACTAGAAGCTTAAACAGGCTTTCGCAAATGGTAGTTTCAAAACATACACAGAGCCTTGGCTTAGCCAAGAGCAGTCTGGAGCTGAGTTGGAGGATCAGGGTTGCAGAGAGCTGAGTTGTTCTGTAGAAGCAGAGAAAAGTAATTCAAGGATGCTTTTGTTTTTAAAAGGGATTAGGGCTCCAGGTCCCATCGGGGTGGGAGGGACAGGAGAGAAAAATGGCTGGATGGCAGTGTGTGCGTCGACGTGCTTCTAGACGTGGTGATGCCTAATGTTTGAGATGTGTGTTTCTCCAGTGTCAGCTCCTCAACCCGGCCCCACACCCCACCCCACCTTCTGCTTCCCTCTCTGCTGGGCATTTCCTGATCTTCCTGGTTTGAGTGGAACCATGTGATTAATTCTGGCCACTGAGCTATAAATAAATAAAAGTGACAGGTGGTGGGACATTTGGTGTTGATAAAGTACTTTGTAAATGTATTTTTCCCTCTGACATGGTGACTAGAAACATTGGAGATCATGGCTCTTCCTAGCTCCCTGAGAGGTTTTGAGGACCATGACCCACTCCATCCGACCATATGCATAATGGACCTGTCATATGAGTGAGAAACAAGCTTCTGTTATTCCTCAGCCCCTGTGATTTTTGGAGTATTTTGTTACTGCAGCACTCCTTGGTTCATCCTGACTGATACAATCCACTGTATATGAAAAACCCTTATGTGAACATTTACCTTATATGTTTGTTGTGAAGGAAAGGGACTGCATTTCATGCTAGGGCCAATTTTAATTCAAACATTACTTAACCACAGCAAGAGACAGAGGATAGAACAAAGACACAGTGAGGACAAGGGATGGAACCCCGATAAGCCCCCTCACACCCTGGCAATCCACAGAAATCTTAAGAAAGATTTGGATTTTCACAAACTATAAAATGAATGTTTAGACAGAGATCTTCCCTGATGACTCTGCAAATAAAGAATCCACCTGCGATGTAGGAGGCATGGGAATGTGGATTCAATCCCTGGGTTTAAGTGTGAGTGGGGAAGATTCCCTGGAGAAGGGAATGGCTACCCACTCCAGTATTCTGGCCTGGAGAATTCCACTGACAGAGGAGCCTTGTGGGCTGTAGTCCATGGGGTCACAAAGAGTCGGAAAAGCCTGAGCAACAGCATGCTCACACACCATTGGTTTCCACTGTCATTTTTCTAATAGCTGTTATCTACAAAACAACGTGTTGTCAATGTGGTTTTAGAAGTATAATGTCAGGCCCAACTATATCATTGCACTGATCCACGTTGTACATCTCAGTGTAATCATAACATGCTTTTCTGGGCAAGCAAATGCAACCTCTGAATCCTTCTTAACACAGTGTGCCAGGCAACCACTAGCAATTTCTCAGTTGACCTTGAACTGTAGCTTGTTTGCCCTCTCAGTTTTATTTAGTGCTGTGTTTGCAAAGAGACTTGAGATGTGTTGAATTCTCTGTAAATGTACAATTCTGCCTCATACTCAGATCTGATGGTTTTCTAAAAGACTATCACTTCAAGTTTCATTGAATTAGTCCTCCTATCTGCCCAGTCCCATCCGTAGTTCTTTCTACCTATATCTGTTAATTAATTTATTTATTTATTTATTTTTGGCCACACTAATTTTCCACTGCTGTGCATGGGCTTTTCTCCAGTTGTGGCGAGCAGGGGCTATTCTTCATTGCAGTGCTCAGGCTTCTTACTGGAGTGGCTTCTCTTGTTGTGGACCACAAGCTCTAGGCACGTGGGCTCAGTAGTAGTGGTGCATGGGCTTGGTTGCCCTATAGAATGTGGAATCCTTCCAGATCAGGGATTGAACTCATGTCCCCTGTACTGGCGAGAGGATTCTTAACCACCGGACCACCAGGGAAGTCTTACAGAGCTATTTCTTGCCAGTGGTGTGTGGTAGGTTCACAGCTATCAGTCATGGGATGTTTCAGCTAAGCTTGAGTGCTCCATTAAGGGATAAGAGAGGGAACGTGTTCCCACCTGGGCCAACACCGGACAGTAAAAATAGGATGGAAGACTGTAGGAGATTGGGAATAAACAGGACATTCAGAAAATGAAGATTATGGCATCAGGTCCCATCACTTCATGGGAAATAGATGAGGAAACAGTGGAAAGTGTTGGACTTCATTTTTTGGGCTCCACGATCACTGCAGATGGTGATTGCAGCCATGAAATTAAAAGACGCTTAATCCTTGGAAGAAAAGTTATGACCAACCTAGGCACCTACTCCAGTGTTCTTGCCTGGAGAATCCCAGGGATGGGGAGCCTCATGGGCTGCCATCTATGGGGTCGCACAGAGTCGGACACGACTGAAGCAACTTAGCAGCAGCAGCAGATAGTATATTAAAAAGCAGAGACATTACTTTGCCGACTAAGGTCCATCTAGTCAAGGCTATGGTGTTTCCTGTGGTCATGTATGGATGTGAGAGTCGGACTGTGAAGAAGGCTGAGCACTGAAGAATTGATGCTTTTGAACTGTGGTGTTGGAGAAGACTCTTGAGAGTCCCTTGGATTGCAAGGAGATCCAACCAGTCCATTCTGAAGGAGATCAGCCCTGGGATTTCTTTGGAAGGAATGATGCTAAAGCTGAAACTCTAGTACTTTGGCCACCTCATGTGAAGAGTTGACTCACTGGAAAAGACTCTGATGCTGGGAGGGATTGGGGGCAGGAGGAGAAAGGGATGACCGAGGATGAGATGGCTGGATGGCATCACGGACTCGATGGATGTGAGTCTGAGTGAACTCTGGGAGTTGGTGATGGACAGGGGAGGCCTGGCATGCTGGGATTCATGGGGTCGCAAAGAGTCGGACATGACTGAGTGACTGAACTGAACTGAACTGAAGGTTGGCTAGGAAGTTAAAGGAGGAGAGAAAACCTCTGGGGTTTTTAACCACTCTAGGACCTGCACTCACATTCTTCCTAACTCTAGCGACCATGACCCACTGCTCCGGTTGCAGGGATGAAGATGTGACTCAGGCCCAGCAAATCAGCATTGGCTTTTTCCTGCATTGGTGACTGGTCCACAGTGGGCATGTGACCTAATCTGACTAGATAGCTTCCCTGGAGATTTTCTTTTTTTTTAATGTGAGCCATTTTTAAAGTCTTTATTTGGGATTTGTTATAATATTGCTTCTGTTGTCTGTATTCTGGTTTTTTGTTTTGTTTTGTTTTGTTTTCTGTCCAAGAGGAATAGGGGATCTTAGCCTCCAGAGCAGGGAGTACCCTCTGCACTGGAAGCATGAATCTTAAACTCTGGACCATCAGGAAAGTCCCTTCTTAGAGATTTTTCAAATGGGAGATAACGTTGGCTTTGAAAGCCTCAGAAACATGAACTGGGATATTCCAGTAGCTGTTTTGTTTTGTTTTGTTTTTTCCTTTCTAGAGTGTTTGAAATACAAACTGAAAAGGCAGGGTGGGGGAAAGAAATGAATACCCTTCCCCTCCAAAAGCTAGCCATGGTGAAACCACATGGAGACAAAGGCCACTGTATCCCAGTTATAATTTGTTGTACTAGATGAATGAGTCAATGCCTACACGTTTTTGGAGCTGCTAGGGACCAAAATATATACATTTTATATGGTTGGTAGAAATAAGCCACTCTAAGCTCTGGGGACAGAGAGATAAAAAGATGTAAAGGCTACATTAGGAGGCTCAGTCTTAATGGTTTTTTAAGCTGAATACACCAAGCCTGAGACTGGGTTAACAAATGCATAGCACATCCGCTCCCCTTCCACATCTGTGCCTATGGCAGACATTACTAATCAATCTGGGCACCTTTACCTACTGAGTCATAGCCATCTAAATGCAGTGCTGCAGGCAGAGACTGCCGATGAGTAGAGCTAGTTCCAGAATGAAACCCATTTGCTCTTCTGAGCTCAGGGGCAGGGAGAACAGCAGAAGACAGAACAATAATTAGATGTAAGGTTCCTAAGGGGCCTCCCAGGTGGCGCTAATGGTAAAGAACCCACCTGCCAATGCCAGATGTGTAAGAGGCACAGGTTTGATCCCCAGGTCAGGAAGATCCCATGGAGGAGGGCATGTCAACCCACTCCAGTATTCTTGCCTGGAGAATCCCATGGACAGAGGAGCCTGGCGGGCTGCAGTCCACAGGGTCACAAAGAGTTGGACACAACTGAAGCAACTTAGCACGTGCACACGCAAGGTTCTCAAGACTGGATCTAAATAGGGAGTAATGGAAGGAATAAATACCTGGCATTTGTGATAGTTGACTGGGACTGCCACAGATGCCACAGCTGGGTGACTTACTGTTACTGCTTCACAGTTACAGAGGCTGGGAGTCCAAAATCAGCGTGTTGGCAGGCTTGGTTCCTCCTGAGGGCTGTGGGAAGAGACGCTGCTCCAGGCTTCTCTCCTCAGCTGATCAGTGACCATCCTCTCCTGCTGTCTCTTCACAGTGTCTTCTCTCTGAATGCGTCTGTGCCTTAAATTTCTTCTTCTTAGAAGGATACCAGTTCTATTAGACCTGAGCCTACTCTAATTAGCCCACTTTTCACCTGATTCCCGCTGTGAAGATCCTCTCCCAACTAAGGTCACATTCCGAGGTTCTAGGAGCTGCTCACCTTATAACACTCGCCATGGTGCTTACCATGGGCCAGACATAGACATGCGTTGATGTTCTATCATCCACTTGACCCCGAAAGCGACCAACATGATGAGTGTTTTATTGTCTCCATCCTACAGAATAGAAAACTGAGACTCAAAGAAATGTATGGAGTCACACAACCAGGATTGTTGGAGAGGCCAGGATTCAGACCCAGGCTCCTGACTGGTTCTTTTGACATCAAAAGAGGGGAACTTGGTTATATATTGCATGTAAAGGTAAAAACAAACAGAACCATCAGCTATCTTTGGACTTGGTTTCTGGGGAAATGGTGATGTCAGTTCTTCTTAATATTTCAGTGGCTCCCTATTCTCTGCAGGTTAAGACCTAAATTATTTAGCAGGACGATCAAAGCTGCTCATGATCTTAGATGCCTCATTAATTCTGCCTCTAACTACTTCCTGACCTCTTCAGTCCCGCAAAACTAAACAATCTGCAGTCTCTATACTTCAGGGAAGGGAAATGGAAAGGGGCTTGGAGGGTACGAAGAGCCTCGAGTGAGAACAGGATGAACACTTCCTCTCATCCTTGTGTTTATTACCGGCTACACTTTACCAGCTGGTGACCACAGATAAGTTATTTAAACTCTCTGATTCTCTAGCTTCCCACCTTGTCAGATAAAGTAAAAATGATCCCATTCCAGACATTTAAAGGAATATCCATGGAGATTAAATAAGATAACGTATGTAGAGAGCTCAGTTCAGGGTCTAGCACGTGACTATATCCATAGTAACCGTTCAGTTCGGAATACTTGGGGTCCAAAGTAACCAGTAACAGCCAGACAAGTAGACACAAGACCAGGATGCAGGTGACATTCTTGGGGGCATTCATCCTTTGTCTCTTTGCTTCATGAATGTCCATCCCCTAGATGTGACAAAGCCCCCATTTCTCCCTTTGTTTTCTCTTCCATGAGCTCCCACCTGGAGTTAAGAATTGAAAGTCTTAAACAGATTCCTCTCTTGTTTTAGTGGTCAGTTCCTGGCCAGCTCTAACTGTGAGGATCTGGTTCCTCAAGGCCAATCTGTAGATATTCTCAGTGACCCCTACATCTCCTGACATCACTGTATTCATAGATGGCTTCTCTAGAAAACCATTATTAATGCTGTAACTAATATGAATGGCTATGGTATATATCAAGCGGGTCATTAAGGCAGAGGTGGAGATGCAGCCATTTATATTAAAGATACATTTTATGTTCTGAAGCCAAAACATAGAAAGCACTTAGGTTAGAAATCTCACTTTGCTATATTTTGGAATTATTTTCAGTTGCTGGAGATCCTCTTCATGCTTGCTTAATGCTTCACTGTTGAAGCCTCTGGGAATCTGAATGAGTTAATAGGGTAGGTTTTTAATAGAAGTATATAATCAGCTAAATCACAGCCTTTAATGTCACAAATTTCAAAGACCAACTGATTTAATTATGTGTTAGTTCATAGACATGGGAAAAAGTTTTATTTGATTTCACTGGTCTCTCCCCCATACACACTCAGCTGCAAGAAGATTTACTTATAATTTATTGTGTGGAAGAATCTTCCTCAAGCAGACACCATATGTAACTCTGCAGCTTACCTTTAAGGGAAAATATTGAAGTAACACCCTTGAGCTGTTCTGTTCTGTGTTGAGAACTCGGAGCTAGATTTCTATCTTTGTAGTGAGTATCAAAACCTTGCCTCCTACATCCAGGCTGTTCAGATATGAGATGAAATCCTTTCTTAGAGTGATAGTGTCCAAATGGTTTCTATCATCCTTTGTTGATCCTATGAGCTAAAAACACGTGTTTAAATGGAGAGGTTTCTTTTGATTTATTTTCCTTTCTTGTCTTCCCCTCCCCTCTTCATTTTTAGGGAAAAAAAAAAGTTGTTCCTGGTAGTATCCAGCATGTGAAATGTTTTTAATAAAAGCTTAGACGTAAGTTAGAAGAGAACATTTTTACCCCAGGTGTTGCCACTTGCTGAGTTCCGAAGCACCGAGCAGATGGGAGAAGAGGGAAAATTGGGGAGTCACACACGAGGAGGGGGTGTTTTTATGCCAGTGACAAGCAGATCCTCTTCAGCATTCACTGCTGAGCTTCTGGCAGCTGTGTTTTGCAAGTACCTGCAATGAACTGCAGAGGAAGAGGTGTCTGGTACTGAACGGAGCCGAGCTGTGGCAGACAGGAGCTGGTTTGGAGGCTTCCTCTGCCCACAGGGCACAATGGTTGGCTGGTTGACAATCAGCCATGCTCCAGATGCCAGAGGCCCAGAGGCAACCAGGCAGTGAGTGTGCGTCCAGCTTTCCAAACTCTGGGTACTTTGACCCTGTGCAGCTCTGAGCCTTGATTAACCAGGGCTAGGGAACCAGCAGTCTCTTCCAAAGTGAGCAGATGACAGATGCTGTCCTGGGTCACTGCAAGAAAACACAAGTTTACAGATGGGATGCAGGCAGCAGACTCTGCCTTCAAGGATCAGAACTCTCTGCTTCTTGTTGTCAGTGGCTACAATGTATCGGGGTGGCCAAAGTGCTCCATGTGATGCTCTGAAAAACCTGAACAAATGTTTTGGTCAACCTGATATTAAGCATCTATAATATGTAGGGGCTTCCTTGGTGGTTCAGTGATAAATAATCCACCTGCAAATGCTGGAGACACAAGAGGCATGGGTTCTATCCCTGGCTGGAGAAGATCCCTTGGAGTCATGCAACCCACTCCCGTATTCTTGCCTGGAGAATCCCATGGACAGAGGAGCCTGGTGGGCTGCAGTCCAGGGGACTGCAGAGTCAGATGTGACTGAGCAACTGAATACAAACACAACGCACACAGTATGTGAGACCCTCTGTCTACCACATGCCGTGTTCTTAGTTCCAGACCCCAAATATGTCTTATGACCCCTTTTTGGAGAGATAATAAAATGAACTACAGACTTATTTGAGGGCTACATGGTACAACTAGGATTCTAGCCCAGACACATCTTACCATAAGGCTTTGGTTCTTTTTATTTCAATAATGGTTTGTGTTTAAACAACTTAAGCAGCCAAACTTATATTCAGTAGGAAGCCTCATGGAGATTGAAGCTTTGACTGAAGCCGAGAAAGAATGATTCAAAGGTCTGGGTTGGCCTCTTCATCCTTTCCTGATGTTGAAGGGACCACATAGCCATCACTCCAGCAAATGAGAGCTGTGGTTCTCCAAGTGTGGCCCCCAGACCAGCAGCATCAGCCTACCCTGGGAACTTGGTACATGCACATGCTCTCCACCCCCAGACAGACTGAATCAGAAACTCTAGGACCAGGGGCTGGAATCTAAATAAGCCCTCCAGGTGATGCTGATGTGTGTTCCAGTGTGAAAACCACTGGCCTAGAGTCTTCAAAACAAATTTTGATAACAGCTAAGCTCTATCCTGCCTTTTGGTCCATGGGATGCCTCATGTTGGGGCTCAGGCGTTCACTGCAAGAGTGATGAATTAGGTCCAGTCTTTATTTTTAAGGGATTCCCAGGTGTCTCAGATGGTAAAGATCTGCCTAGAATGTAGGAGACCCAGGTTCAATTCCTGGGTTGGGAGGATCTCCTGAAGTAGGAAATGGCAACCCATGAGGAATGGGTCCTATTTACTCAATGCACCACTGAAGAACAAATATTGACATTATTGAGCCCATGATAAAATAGAAATTACTTCTCTTGATCACTTGTGGTTAAGAATTAAAAACTACACTTATATGAAGAAGTGAAATATGTACCTGGATTTCATGGGTCAAAGATGCTGTTAATTTTAGTGTGTCGGTTGTTGATGTACATGTATGTGTGTGTTACCACTGAGAAAAGAAACAAATGCTACAAAGTAAATTATGCCTCAGTTCAGTTCAGTTCAGTCGCTCAGTCGTGTCCGACTCTTTGCGACCCCATGAATTGCAGCACACCAGGCCTCCCTGTTCATCACCTTCTGTTGGAGTTCTCTCAGACTCACGTCCATCGAGTCCGTGATGCCATCCAGCCATCTCATCCTCGGTCGTCCCCTTCTCCTCCTGCCCCCAATCCCTCCCAGCATCAGAGTCTTTTCCAATGAGTCAGCTCTTCGCATGAGGTGGCCAAAGTACTGAAGCTTCAGCTTTAGCATCATTCCTTCCAAAGAAATCCCAGGGTTGATCTCCTTCAGAATGGACTGGTTGGATCTCCTTGCAGTCCAAGGGACTCTCAAGAGTCTTCTCCAACACCACAGTTCAAAAGCATCAATTATTTGGCACTCAGCCTTCTTCACAGTCCAACTCTCACATCCATACATGACCACAGGAAAAACCATAGCCTTGACTAGACGGACCTTAGTCAGCAAAGTAATGTCTCTGCTTTTGAATATGCTATCTAGGTTGGTCATAACTTTTCTTCCAAGGAGTAAGCGTCTTTTAATTCATGGCTGCAGTCACCATCTGCAGTGATTTTGGAGCCCCCCAAAATAAAAGTCTGACACTGTTTCCACTGTTTCTCCATCTATTTCCCATGAAGTGATGGGACCAGATGCCGTGATCTTTGTTTTCTGAATGTTGAGCTTAAAGCCAACTTTTTCACTCTCCTCTTTCACCTTCATCAAGAGGCCCTTTAGCTCCTCTTCACTTTCTGCCATAAGGGTGGTGTCATCTGCATATCTGAGGTGATTGATATTTCTCCCGGCAATCTTAATTCCAGCTTGTGTTTCTTCCAGCCCAGCGTTTCTCATGATGTACTCTGCATATAAATTAAATAAGCAGGGTGACAATATACAGCCTTGACGTACTCCTTTTCCTATTTGGAACCAGTCTGTTGTTCCATGTCCAGTTCTAACTGTTGCTTCCTGACCTGCATACAGATCTCTCAAGAGGCAGGTTATGTGGTCTGGTATTCCCATCTCTTTCAGAATTTTCCACAGTTTATTGTGATCCACACAGTCAAAGGCTTTGGCATAGTCAATAAAGCAGAAATAGATGTTTTTCTGGAACTCTCTTGCTTTTTCCATGATCCAGCGGATCTTGGCAATTTGATCTCTGGTTCCTCTGCCTTTTCTAAACCAGCTTGAACATCAGGAAGTTCACAGTTCATGTACTGCTGAAGCCTGGCTTGGAGAATTTTGAGCATTACTTTACTAGCGTGTGAGATGAGTGCAGTTGTGCGGTAGTTTGAGCATTCTTTGGCATTGCCTTTCTTTGGGATTGGAATGAAAACTGACCTTTTCCAGTCCTGTGGCCACTGCTGAGTTTTCCAAATTTGTGGGCATATTGAGTGCAGCACTTTCACAGCATCATCTTTCAGGATTTGAAACAGCTCCACTGGAATTCCATCACCTCCACTAGCTTTATTCATAGTGATGCTTTCTAAGGCCTACTTGACTTCACATTCCAAGATGTCTGGCTCTAGATGAGTGATCACATCATCATGATTATCTGGGTTTTGAAGATCTTTTTGTACAGTTCTTCCGTGTATTCTTTCTACCTCTTCTTAATATCTTCTGCTTCTGTTAGGTCCATACCATTTCTGTCCTTTATCAAGCCCATCTTTGCATGAAATGTTCCCTTGGTATCTCTAATTTTCTTGAAGAGATCTCTAGTCTTTCCCATTCTGTTGTTTTCCTCTATTTCTTTGCATTGATCACTGAAGAAGGCTTTCTTATCTCTTCTTGCTATTCTTTGGAACTCTGCATTCAGATGCTTATATTTTTCCTTTTCTCCTTTGCTTTTCACCTCTCTTCTTTTCACAGCTATTTGTAAGGCCTCCCCAGACAGCCAATTTGCTTTTTTGCATTTCTTTTCCATGGGGATGGTCTTGATCCCTGTCTCCCCTACAATGTCATGAATATCATTCCATAGTTCATCAGGCACTCTATCTATCAGATCTAGGCCCTTAAATCTATTTCTCACTTCCACTGTATAATCATAAGGGATTAGATTTATGTCATACCTGAATGGTCTAGTGGTTTTCCCTACTTTCTTCCATTTAAGTCTGAATTTGGCAATAACGAGTTCATGATCTGAGCCACAGTCAGCTCCTGGTCTTGTTTTTGGTGATTGTATAGAGCTTCTCCATCTTTGGCTGCATAGAATATAATCAATCTGATTTCAGTGTTGACCATCTGGTGATGTCCATGTGTAGAGGCCTCTCTTGTGTTGTTGGAAGAGGGTGTTTGCTGTGACCAGTGCATTTTCTTGGCAAAACTCTATTAGTCTTTGCCTTGCTTCATTCTGCATTCCAAGGCCAAATTTGCCTGTTACTCCAGGTGTTTCTTGACTTCCTACTTTAGCATTCCAGTCTCCTATAACTAAAAGGACGTCTTTTGGGGGTGTTAGTTCTAAAAGGTCTTATAGGTCTTCATAAAACCGTTCAACTTCAGCTTCTTCAGCGTTACTAGTTGGGGCATAGACTTGGATAACTGTGATATTGAATAGTTTGCCTTGGAAACGAACAGAGATCATTCTGTCATTTTTGAGACTGCATCCAAGTACGGCATTTCAGACTCTTTTGTTGACCATGATGGCTACTCCATTTCTTCTGAGGGATTCCTGCCCGCAGTAGTAGATATAATGGTCATCTGAGTTAAATTCACCCATTCCAGTCCATTTTAATTTGCCTCACCATTCTTTATGAGGGCTTCCCAGGTGGCCCTGGGTCAGGAAGATCCCATGGAGGAGGAAATGGCAACCCATTCCTGTATTCTTGCCTGGGAAGTTGAAGGATCAGAGGAGACTGGCAGGCTCTAGTCCCTGGGAGTCTCAAAGCATCAGACAGGATTTAGTGAGGAAACAGCAACAGCAGTGTTCATTGTAAATGGCATCCAAATTTGCAAGACATTGAAATGCAAAAAAAAAAAAAAAAAAAAAAGGCAACTATGTTTCAACTGGTGAAAGCTGGTGTGGAAGAAATGAGAGTTAAGGAAATCTTGGAAAACCCCTTCCTTTGGGTCTGTTAGCCAGCTGTCTGTTGAAGCAAGACTGTTCTGTTCTAGCAAGACTGTTCTGTTCTAATCAATTTAAAACAAAACAAAGAAATAATGTTTTCTTGCTTGTGACAGTTTTATCCATGCTTATAGCTTTGATCGCCATCAATTTGCTGATGAACCTTTGCCATATTCTCTGAGTTGCATCTTTCCTGCAGTTTTAAAATTATCATGCCTCACAGCAAACTTATGGTTTTCCCTCCCATTCTTATTGTTGACTTTACTTTTTTTTGCTCTTATTGTTTTATTTTTTCATCTTTATTTTTTCATTTTGGCTGCACTGTATCTTTGTTGCCTGGCATGTGGGCTTAGTTGCCCTGGGGCATATAGAATCTTAGGTCCCCAACCAGGGCCTCATCTATGTCCCCTGTATTGGAAGGTGGATTCTTAACCAAGGAAACACCAGGGAAACACTGTTTTCATAAAATTTCACATCTTCTTTCTCATGCATCTACAACGCTTTTAACTTGACAGGAGACTACAAAGTGGCGGATACCTGCAGTCTGAAATCTAAGTTATCGAGGATGTTGTTTCAAAGTGAGGTTAGACCATGAAAAAGGCTCTGATGATAAAAACAAGATGGCGTCTGATAAATTACCTTGAGAAGTTGACCCTAATTTTACAGGTTCTGCTTTAATTTTGAGAAGCCAAAATAGGGTAACATCAACACAAGCCTCCCTGAAAAGAGTGATCATTCCCTAGAATTTTCATAATCTTTTAAAATTTTTTTCTATTACATGTAGTAGACGATTCATTCTTTTCTCTTTTTCCTTCTTTCTTTCTTTGTCTCTCTCACACACACTCTCTCTCTTTTTTATTTTATTGTTTTATTTCTTGTAGTTTGGCCAAATCACCATAGAAGCCTTCATCAAGTTAGTACAAGTAGTTTTTGATGGATTTTCCTTTCTCACTCACTCTCTGGAATCATCATTTCATCACCAGTCCTCACTCCATTTGGGGCATTTGCTTGTATGTTTGATTTGATGTTCTCTGGTAATTATAACATTTTCAACGAGTCTCCTAAGCTTCTGGATCATTTCCCTGGAGAACAAGTTGTATTTAGCATGTAGGCACGTTCGGCAGTGGTTATGACATTTTGAACAGTTCATTTCTTTACTGAAAAAATAATTAACGTTTGGAAAAACCAATAAAAAGAAATCAAAATAAGATCAGGGACAACAAAGCTTTATAGATGTGTGGTTCTGACAGCCCAGATCCCACACTCTCAGTGGCATTCACCCGATGGGCACCATAAACCAAAGGGCTGAAGCTGTTTGAAAACTTTTTTCATTTTTCTGTAAAAATCCAAACTTGGCGGGGAAAGAGCTTACTGATGTCAACATTTAGAAAGCAATGTTCTCTTTATATAGTCACTTATTGTCTTGGGTTTCATTTTTGGTTCAGGGGAAATTAAATTCCTGGCAATTGTACTGTCTGTCTACCCAAGAAATTTTATCTCCACATAGTTTTTATTTGCTATCTGTCCTCTGGGTAAAATACCACAGATCCACAGGGTTGGAAGTGCCTTTTAGAGGTCTTCTGGTTCATTCTGTTCTTCCTTGCAGGTCAGTAGTTAAATTATTCCTGACCCAGAAGTCCCTTATATTCTAATATCCAGAGATTCTATAGAGAAGCCAAGGGGGAGTACAGCCTCCTGAGAATATTTGCAGTGTGATTCTACAATCTCATTCTTTGGTTATAAGTATCGTTTTAGCATCTGAGTTCCTTCCCATGTCAAGCACAGAAGTAACTTACAATAGGTATATGAGCAGATCCAACTCTGTCTTTCTACTGGATGCAAGCAATTCAGCTG
Source organism: Nanger dama (assembly GCA_917880005.1). NCBI lineage: Eukaryota > Metazoa > Chordata > Mammalia > Artiodactyla > Bovidae > Nanger > Nanger dama. The sequence goes on along the minus strand of CAKJTW010000019.1, from coordinate 36,741,110 downwards.
AGAGGTGTGTGTGTGCTCAGATTCCATTGTAGTTTCTTCTCACAGAGGCAAGTTTGTTATGGGGCTGTTACTGGAATTCCAGGAAATCTGGGTTCAAATCTCAAGTTCAGGGACTTCCCTGGTGGCCCAGTGGTTAAGAATCTGCCTTGCAATGCAGGGGATGCAGGTTCGATCCCTGTTTGGGGAACTAAGACCCCATGTGCCGGGGCAACTAAGCCTGCCCGCTGCAGCTACTGAGCCCACATGCCCTGGAGCCCAAGCACAAGTAGAAATCCGTGCCCCAAAGCAGAAGATCACTCTGACTCCACAAGGACTCCTCATGCTGCAAGTAAGACCTGAGGCAGCCAAAGAAATGACTTTTTTTTTTTTTTTAAGATCTCAAAATTCATTCCTGCGACATGTGGTGGGTTGCAGTATCTCACACAATTTTCACTGCTCCCTCCTGAGTGGCCCTTCATGCCTGCCTTTCCTGGCTGGGAGCTCTGTTCTCCCACCCTGTTGCTGCCATCCGTGGCTACAAGACTCACTTCAGCCTATAAACTGTGAGTGGAAATTGCATATGTCATTTCCAAGTGGAAGAATGTCAGGGTCAGTGTGAGCCTCCCTGGGTCTCTTTTTCCTTCTGCTGTAAGGCCAGTGATGCCTTAGGTAGGGGGTGCTTTATCAGTGTGGCATCCCAGAGAGAAGAGGGCTAGGGGCCGAATGGGAGATGACCTGGGTGGGGTGGGCGTGCTCAAGAGAGAAAGTGATCATTTATTGTAAGCCCTTTGTTAGGATCAGTTGTTTGTAGGAGATGATTTAACTGTGTTGTGCTTGCTGCCCTCCCTTGTCTAATTCCCAAGCCGTCTCTGAGCCTTTGGAGGATGGGAGGAGTTCAGATTGGTATCTGCGAGCTCATTCTTACCCCACCAGCACCCGCTGTGTTGCTTCACACCTACCGCCTGCTTGTTGAGTGCCTAGTGAGCTGTCCTGAAGTTCGTTTGGGTCATTTTAGGCCAGCTTTTTCGGTTTTCAAACCAAGCCTTTGCCAAAGGGAGAGTGAGATTTCAGAATTTCTGTATGTCTATTTCAGGTGGTCCACAGACACTACAGAAAATAGCATCAGATCTCATCATGAGAAAGTTATTCCCTTTTCAACTCCCTTTTGTATCTCTTAAGGCCTTCAGAACAAACGGGGTGGAGGGGGACTCTCTGGGGATCCAGTGGTTAAGAATGTGCCTTCCAGTGCAGGGGGTATGGATTCGATCCCTGGTCAGGGACTAAGATTCCACATGCTGCAGGACAAGTAAGTCTGCACACCCGCAAATACTGAGCCTGCACACTGCAACTGGAGACGCCTGTGTGCTGCCGGGAAAGCTCCTGTAGAAGGCACTGGCGATCCCACGTGCCACCACTAGGACTTGAGGCAGCCAGATAAATACATTGATTTAATTAATTAATGTTTAAAACAAGGAAGTATCATATCCATAGACTTGAGTCAGAAACAGTAATAACTAGAATATAATAAATTGATCTGTGTATATTTGTGTAATAGTTCCCTATTTATACTAGTAGTTGGCTTTCACAGGATTAAAAATTGTGTGAGATAAATAAAAACATCAAGCAAATATAACATAGGCAGCAAGGTGATATGGCAAATATTAAAAGTATGGCAAGGGGTTGAAATCTGGGGGAGAAAAAGAAAACAAAAAACACCTCTTATAAGCTCTTTTGGACCCTACGTGATTTGTCATAAAAGCTAAAACAGATGAAGTGAGAGTGGATGGTAAAATGATGATGTAAGGCCTCATCACCGTGGTGATTGCTGATGGTTTGGTGATAGCAGCAGAGTTTTTCTTTCCCATCCAGGGACTTTTTCCTCCATATCATCTCCCGACTGAGTTCTCTATTATTAGCCTGTTCCAAGTGGAGAACAAGGCTGGTACATAAGATTCATTGTCACCCTCTGATTTAAAATTTTTTCACCCTCTACACCCACTTCCTGTCCAATTGCAGAAGTTACTGGAACCACTGGTGTGAGTAAAAGAACAATTAACAGATTCAGTGGAGTTTTAAATAAAACATGTGAGCGCAAGGAAGCATAAAGTTGAAAACCCTAGATCAGACTCTTCTTGCCTCCCTGTATCTGTGTTTTAAGTATTGCTTCAAATTAGTCCAATGTGCTTGTTTATTTGTCTCTGACGCTTCAAGACTGTGAACTTTTTGAGGACAGCAACTGTGTCTAGTTCAGTTACGTCGCTCGATAAATGTTTTGTCTGCTAGGAGTTGTTCCAACATCTATCCATTCATTAACAGCTTTCAATTAAAGCTGGGCAATGCGTTCCATTCCAGATGCCAATACATCCATTTTTATTATTAATAATGAAGGTTGCACAATATTCGTAGCAGCTACAAGTGATAAAATATGAATCGAGAGCTCAGTTAGGGACTTTATGTCTCTGAGAACTTCATCTTACAGCAACCTAGAAAGATAAGTGATATCATCTTTAGTAAGGAAATTGACCTGGTTGCTCAGATGGTAAAGAATCTGCCTGCAGTGCAGGAGACCTGGGTTCAACCCCTGGGTTGGGAAGATTCCTCTGGAGAAGGGAATGGCAACCCACTCCAGTATTCTTGTGTGGAGAATTCCATGGACAGAGAAGCCTGGTGGGCTATAGTCCATGGGGTCTCAAAGAGTCGGACACAACTGAGTGACTAATACTAACTAACTAAGGAAAGTGAAACTTCCAGAAGTTAATCAACTTGCCAACTGATACTAGAAGTAGAAACCAAATACAGGTTTACCTGATTTCCAAACCCATAAATCCATTTGCCACTTCCCTTAGCACTACCATGTTGGTAAGGGGAGATTGAGAAAGAGAGAGGGATTGTGTGTGTGTGTGTGTGTGTGTGTGTGTGTGTGTGTGTGTATGTGTGTGTGTGTGTGTGTGTGAGAGAGAGAGAGAGAGAGAGAGGCAGAGAGATAGACAGAGACAAAGACCAACTTTGCTGTTCAATTAGTAAGTCGTGTCTGACTCTGAGACTCCATGGACTGCAACACGCCAAGCTTCCCTGTCCTTCACCATCTTCCAGAATTTGCTCAGACTTATGTCCACTGAGTTGGTGATCCCAACTATATAGCCTTCTGAATTCACTCCTATGTTTTTGTTCCTTATTTCTATACCTTTGATGATTAATTTTCCAGTGTCTCCAGCATAGTATTACTCAATACCCTTGTTCCAAAATCACTGAAGCTGGCAGCATAACTCCTTGCTTAATCTCCACAAGTTTTAACCAACTGTTAACACACTATTTTCCTTGAACATACTGAATGTTTACTTTTATTCATCTGAACGTGAAAGGCAGCACCGCATGTATGTGCAATCTGTTCCCAACCCAGTGTCTTAGCAAGATCCCACTGGCCAAAATAGAGTGGAAGTTGAACCAGCCAGAATGTGGTGTATCATACTGTGATGGCCATTCAGTGGACAGCTCAGCAGGAAGGACAGTGAAGAGAGTTCCAGGTTCTTCTTTTTTGTTTTTCTTCCCAGCAGGTTGATTTTCTGAGAAGCAACCATGGCTGGTCACATTAACCATTTGCCTTTTAATCCTGCTGGTGGCTCAGAGGTTAAAGCATCTGCCTCCAATGCGGGAGACCCAGGTTCAATCCCTGAGTCGGGAAGATCCTCTGGAGAAGGAAATGGTAACCCACTCCAGTATTCTTGCCTGGAGAATCCCATGGACAGAGGAGCCTGGCAGGCTATAGTCCACGGGGTCGCAAAGAGTCGGACATGACTGAGCGACTTCACTTCACTTCCTAATACACTGAGGGGGAAACAAAAGTCATCTTCCATGATGTCTACTTGGAATTTTCCTTTGTGCCAATGTGAATTTGCCCAGGTAGACAGAATACATCACATTTCACTGCCTTTGAATCAAATGAACTGTTATTCATGTCCCTAACGCACATGGCTGGTAGTTAGGGGCTCTCCTTGTAACCCCTCCCTTTGCAGCTGCATGCAAAATCCATGGCGTTGGGACAGTGAAAGCTCTCTGAGAACTCCTGCAAATCTTCGAGATTTTAGCAAGAAAACTTTGTAATTGGCTGTATGTTAGACAAAGTTGTTTGATGGTAAGGAAGAGAATCTCTCTAAAAATAGCTCAGTCAGATGTGGGGTTATTATAAGGAGACAGAGAGACAGAGACAATGTTTTAAATATCTCAGGACTGAAAGTGAAGTTCCATGGGCTTCGTAGGGTTTGGTTTAGAAGTGGCAATGGCAGAACTGTGCATTCTCAAAGTCTCCATCCCTCCCACCACCTCCCTTCCCCCACACCTCCACCTCTGTCTCCACCTCCCCTCTTGGTCTTTTGTGTCTGTGTAGCCCTGCTCTCCTGCCTGTCTACAAAGGAGACTGCTCATGCAAAGAGAGAGACTGAAATCCCTTGAGATACACCCAATGCCACTGGGCTCCGGGTGACTTTGAGAGTCAAGCCCTTGAGCTTGTGAAGCAAAGGATGTCTCCAGCTGCAGTGCAGGTGGGCTGACTTCTTTTCCAACACTGAGCTCTGGATAGTTCCTTCCTGAATCTATGCCTGTGTCATCTCTTATCTTGAGCCGGGGGCTCTATCTTACCACATCTATCTCAACTAGATGTTCTCCCAAAACATGCCCAAGACAAAAAAGTGTTTCAGGAATCCAGTTCCAAGGAGTGGCCCTGTATGGGGTTCTGAATGCATTCTCATAAAACTTTAAACTGACACCCTTGATCCCAGTGAAATATTTATGAATTAACTAAAGAGTTTTATATAAAAAAGGCAGTCACAGCCAGATTGCCTCCGTCTAGATGAATCTCCCTTTACCTCATTTTTTCCTCTAGGATCCTTTAAAGCCATTTTCCCTGTGTGTTTGTAATTTTATTTTGTTTATCAGTGAAGGTAGTAGACCAGAATAAGAAGTGTCAGGTTTAATTCTCTGCTGCAGTTCTCAAAATAGATGTTTCATAAGTAACATGTGGCTCGCTCAGCTAAAATTAAATGTCTCAGTGTTTCCAAATGTTTTCCATCTAGAATTTGCAACATATACACCCTTCCAGAACAAACAAAGACCTTGAAAATGACCACTTAAAAATATTCATTTATTTCAGACTTTTCACCATCTAAATTTTGGCTATAGATAATATAAAAAACAACAACAAAAGCCCCTATAGTTTATAACCTATGCCATTAACAAACTAATCAATTAATTAAAATTAAAAACTCTAGTTCTTTCACCCATATCAAAAGTATATAAAATATGTTAGTGAAACTGTCTACTTTTATAATGTTGTAGGAATCAAAGAACAAGTTCAAACCTTTGAGATTATATATGCCAGTGGTTCCTAATTACCAGAATCTCCTGGTAGCTATAAAGAAAATACAGAGCCAGGTTTCCTCCCCCTCAATATCTTGATTTAATAAGTATAGAAAGAGATTCAGGGAGTGGAAGGGCCAACTGGTCTACCCTGTTTCTTGGCCTCTACTATTAGTTGACCTAAGTGTCTGTCTCCCTGCCAGATAAACAAGAATTCATAAAAGTCAACTGCCCATTCCTCTGATGGCTTTTATGAGACATCTGTATGAGATTGATAAGGGGAGGGATCTATGTTCAGAAAAGCTTACAGAAGAACAAGGAAGAGACTATGACAACGCCCCAGAGTTGTAGATCCCTGAGTACCAGTGCTTGGTGGCAAGGAGGTGAAAGGTAGAACTGATCAACGAAATAAAAGATGGTTAAAGAAGACTCATGAGAACATGCACAGTGTAAACGAGGGTAAATGCTGTTGAGAGGCATCCTGTAGAGTTCTGACGGTGAGCATTGTGGCACTTCTAGTTCCATGAAGTTTCAAGTTCAAGTACAGGCTGACATCTCAGCTCTGCCACTTCCTAGATGTCTAACTTTGGCTGATGTGCGTTATCTCCCTGGGATCAGCGTTCTCATCAGCAAAATGAAGATCATCCTAGCGCTTTTCCTCCCATGTCATTTTGAGATGGTGTATCTAAAGCACTTAGAACAATGCTTGGAGGTAACTGATACTGTGGAACTTGCTATTGCCAAGGCCGTGTTAGAAAAGGGCCTGGCGAAGAGTGGTAATGAGTGGTGGGAAATGGGAAGTGGCTTTAGGCTACATTTTCAAAAATGTGTCCAGTTAAGGAAGTGAGGGGAAGGGTGCTGCAACACCCAGAGCAGCTGACAGCCCATCTAGAGGGAATCACCCTGATAATGGGGGCCATAGCAGTGGCGGGGGCGGCATAGCCTAGGGAGCACCGTGTTCCTTCTGTGCACTTGCTTTCTGAGCGCTGGCAGCACCGAATAAGGAAGAGAGACTGGGAACTATCCCTATTTGACATAAAAGGAAACCGAAGCTGAAAGATAGCTCCCCCAGGCTGACACAGCTGGTACACAGTAAAGTGGAAATTTGAACCTAGGTTGGCTCTTTCCAAAAGCTCACTTCTTCCACTAAGCTAGACTAGAGAACATTTGTATTGATTTGGTCTTGTCCCTGAACACAGACAAAAACATGATGTGGCTTCTCGATGCATTTACGAAAATGAACAAATGCTTAATGGGACTTAGCCCTGCAGTTTATCACCTACTTGCAGCCCACGCATCCTTCATCCCAGACCCTCTGGCGTCCTTTCAGACATCCTCCCACCCTACCCATCTGACTAAATTGGATCCCCTTGTTATGTGTGAATTACAATAACACCTCTCTCTTTGTAGCATTTAACACAGTTCCTGTTCTATGTAGGTGCTGCATATTGTGATTTTTTTAAAAATTAATATCTGTAACCCTACATAGTCCAAGCTATAGTTTTTCCAGTAGTCATGTATGAATGTGAGGGATGGACCATAAAGAAGGCTGAACACTGAAGAAATGATGCTTTCTAATTGTGGTGCTGGAGAAGACTCTTGAGAGTCCCTTGGACTGCAAGGAGATCAAACCAGTCAATCCTAATGAAATCAACCCTGAATATTCATTGGAAGGACTGATGCTGAAGATGAAACTCCAATACTCTGGCCACCTGATGAGAAGAACCAACTCATTGGAAAAGACTCTGAGGCTGGGAAAGATGGAAGGCAAAAGGAGCAGAGGGTAGGAGAGGATGAGATGATTGGATGGCATCACCAAGTCAATGGACATGAGTTTGAGCAAACTCCAGGAGGTGCTGAAGGAGAGGGGCGCCTGGTGTGCTGCAGTCCATGGAGTCACAAAGAGTCAGAGACAACTTAGCAACTGAGCAACAACAACAACAAAACCTTACTCAACTATGGGTTTCACATGGTCAAGAGACCCTATCTGCTTTTGGTTGGTGCTCTCTCCAATGCTTATTCTGTGCCTGATGCTTCGTGGCTATTCAGTAAAGATGAGTAGAATGAATAAATTCTATACCACGCTCGCAACCTGCCACTGTGTTGCCAAATCATACATAATAATTGAGGTTGCAGCTGAGTCTATTAAGAATGCTCGCAGCTCGTTGTGGGGTTTGAAGACACGACCAACATCTTGGCATCGGGCCAGGATACAGCTGTGCTCACCGACCACCATCGAGCTGCTGCCTGCTCCCTGCCCCTCCATGACCTCTCAGAGTTTCACTTCCCCTTGGATTTGGGGGTCAGGAGAGAGGGGTGAAGGTTGGAAAAGATGAGACTGTTGAATGCACCTCAGCCCCCAAAGATTCCGTCTGTTATATGACCGTGGTAGGAAGCATTTGAAATCAGCCCTATTAATTATTTAAAATCCATAATTCAGTCCATATTAAAGATTTATTGCAACAAACTGAAACACAAACTACAGACACAAGGAAACAGAGAACACGGATGCTGCCATCAGAGTTACACAGTGTATAAATTGCTTGTGTCAATGGAAGTCACATTAAGAGAAACAGACTATTTGAAAAAGAAAAAAAAAAACAAGAATTTCTGGAAGAGATTATTCAACTGTGTGTGTGTGTGTGTACATATGAATTCCTGTGTATGTTTTAGGGTTTGCTTGCGTTCCTTTTTCAATTTGACAGCAGGCGCTTTCTCCTGCCCCAGGCATTGATTTCTTCTTGCTTCAGACTTCTCACCAGGACTGGACACATTATAATTTTTCAGTCTTCAATCAGTGGTTCGTGTCCATTTACTGATCGGTCGGGAGGGCTGAGTTGGCTGCTTGCTTTACCATCTTGGGTGGGAAGGGTTTGCAGGCAGACACCTGGGTGTCAGTCTTGGTTCCCTCCATTTCCTCCCTGCTGTGACACTTTGGGCATGGGTATTAAACACCATGAGCCTCATTTTTTCCATCTGTCAAGTGGGGAGAATAAAAAATTCACGGAGTCCTACATGGAAGGAAAGCTGCAAATTGCACATGAATGTTCATTGCGTGGGGGTTTCATTTTGAGCTACCGTAGCACTAAGTGCCTATAAGCCCCACAACTTTTATATGAATAAATTACATCATATTTATATCTTTGGAGTATATGCACCCTTTCATTGCAATAAGGAACCAAAGGTAGGCCCTGGCCCTTGTAAGAAAATCACAGTAGCAGCCAGATGAGAAATTAGCAACAGGAAAGAGTCCTTTGCCCTGTTCTGGCCCCAGGCATCCAAATTATGTTTAACCTTAATAGCTGGGAGAACTTGGGAGAGGCTATTTAACTTCACCATGCTTCCATTTCCTCATTTTCTTATTTCTTTTTAATAGTGTAATATTTATTTGATTTTTATTGGACTATAGTTACTTTACAATGTTGTGTTAGTTTCTGCTGTACAGCAGAGCAAATCAGTAAAAAGAGTATATCCCCTCTTTTTGGATTTCCTTCCCACTTAGGTGACCACAGAGCACTGAATAGAATTCTCTGTGCTATGCAATAGGTCCTCGTTAGTTATGTATTTTATATGCAGTAGTGTATATATGTCGATTCCATTCTCCCAGTTTATCTTGCTTCCCTTCCTCTCTTGGTATCCATACATTTGTCCTCTATGTCTGTGCCTCTATTCCTGCTTTGCAAAAAAGTTCATGTGTATCATTTTTCTAAATTCCATCTATATATGTATATATGTGTGTGTGTGTGTTAATATACAGTATTTGTTTTTCTCTGACTTACTTTACTCTGTATGATAATCTCTAGGTACATCTACATCTCTGTGAATGGCACAGTTTCATTCCTTTTTATGGCTGAGAAATATTCCTTTGTATATATGTACCACATCTTTCATGGGGTCGCAAAGAGTTGGACACTTCTGAGCGACTGAACTGAACTGAACTGATCTATCTTGAGAGTCCCTTGGACTGCAAGCAGATCCAGCTGATCCATTCTGAAGGAGATCAGCCCTGGGATTTCTTTGGAGGGAATGATGCTGAAGCTGAAGCTCCAGTACTTTGGCCACCTCATGAGAAGAGTTGACTCACTGGAAAAGACTCTGATGCTAGGAGGGATTGGGGGCAGGAAGAGAAGGGGACAACAGAGGATGAGATGGCTGGATGGCATCACTGACTCAATGGATGTGAGTCTGAGGGAACTCCGGGAGTTGGTGATGGACAGGGAGGCCTGGCATGCTGCGATTCATGGGGTTGCAAAGAGTCGGACACGACTGAGCAACTGAACTGAACTGAACTGAACCACATCTTTATCCATCCTTCTGCTGATGGACATTTAGGTTGCTTCCTCTTGTTTTTTATTTCTTATTTATGGTTTTGACTTATTAGGAAGATTAATTCAGTTAATACTCATGAAATTATTAAAATAGTCCTTTGCGCATCAAAGGTCAATAGGAGTTGATTTTTGTTTTGTTATTATTATTGATGTTGTTTATATTGTTATAGTGAGCCTATGTGGTGACTTGAAACATATCACCAAGTAAATATTATTGTTTAAGCAGGTTCGGACATCTCATTATCAACTATGCACTCCATTTGTCTATTTCTCACCAGTTCTTCCACCAGTATTCTAGTCCAAATTGCCATCGTCTCCCACCTGAATGCCACCAAGTCCTCTATGGATTGTTCTATGGCCTCTATGGATCTTTCTGGATGCTTTCTTGCTACACTCCCAGTGGGGAGATGAATCTTTTCAAATACAAATCTGGCCCTGTTTCCACTGCCCACTCTCCCTCTTCACTGGTTTCCTGATGCTCTTAAGAAATAAAGCAAACTCCTCTCCATGGCCCCACATGTCTGGCCTCTGCCCTTCTCTGCACAGTCCTCTGCTGTTCCCGCTCATTGATTTTGGTCCCTTTTGGTCGTCTTCCAGTTCTATCAATGTGCTAAGCATCACAGTGTGTGCTGGTCTGTCCACCTGGAGTGACCCGCTCTCTTTACCTCACCTGCCCAACAGCAGTGTTCATTCTTCAGGTCTCAAAATCAAAATCCCTTTCTTCGGTTGACCCTCCCATCTATTGTGCGGCCTAGGACCCTGCCCCTTCTCTTAGCAGAGCCCCCTCTCCCTTCACTGCCCACAGTGCAATTCATGATTAGCCACTTGTGTGATTATTTTGATTTTTAGTTTGCTTGCTAACGTGTGAGCTTCATGAGTCAGTGTCTTGTTCACTGCTGCATCCCCAGTATCTTGCATGGAAAATATTTCCTTATATCATGAATGCAGTTGAAGAGGTTCCCATAAGGCTCATTAGAACCAGGAAGACTTTCTATTAGCCTTCTCATCTGCCTACATCATGCATGGCTGGTAGACTGTCTCTTTCCTATCTCTCATATGAGTATGTAACAGAGATATTCAATGAATAAGTTCAAGAGGAAGGAAACAAGAGAAGGAGAAAGGGAGGGAGGAAAGATCAGACCAGTCCACTAAGAGTAGAATCACTTCTTGACTTCTTGGAGCTAAGTCCTCCACTCCTCCTGGTGTGCACTGTCCCAACATGACGAGTCAAGAGATGTTTCATTCTGGAAGTGCCCCACCTGGTGGGACAAAGCCTACAGAACTTTGTCTGTTACAGTCTGCAGTAGACTGCAATCCACTCCATCATGTGCTCAGTCACATCCGACTCTTTGTGACCCAGTGGACCGTAGCCCGCCAGGCTCCTCTGTCCATGGGATTCTCCAGGCAAGAATACTGGAGTGGGTTGCCATTTCCTTCATAGACTACAAATAGGCATGTCTAAACAGGACGCATCTATTGCAGTTGACGAAGACTGCGGCCAGAGCCCAAGGCGTCAGATGGTGCCTGGCATGGGGCTGACCCCTATTGCATAATTCCTGGCCCAGCCTGGCAGTAAGTTCTTAAGCAAATCCAGATATGACTCGTGGTTATGTAATGTAACATTCAGCTGCTCAATTATACTGTGAGAGGCTGAGGGGGGAGAAAATAGACATTTTTGCAAAGTATGTTTCTGGCAATCTTCAATAAATGAAAACAGTTGAGCATACAGAATTTTCTGTTGTTTCTGCAAAGAGATAATTTGTTACAAGGAAGCTCGTTTGCTTATTCGTAGTCAACATGACTTCAGACCCAGTAGAGATTAACAGTCGCAGTTGAGATGGATTGAGAAGGAAGAGACATAATGCTTCACTGTTATATTTACTGTGTTAAATATAGAGTGGGAATTGATGAAAAATGTGCTGGAGTTCCCCGCGTGAGCCTAAGTGATGAACTGGGGTTTATTTGCCATCTGGCTTTTAAGCAGGGATTTTTTTTTTTCATGTCAGAAAAATGGCACCTTCAGAACTATTGAGTTACAGACATCTGTTTATCAGACCTTTGCCTGGATGAATTATTCAGAATATGCTTAAGGTTGTACTTCACCTGACATATGGAAATCTAAAGCTGCATGCTCAATGTCGGCATATATCTGTCTACACAAAATCAGATGTCATACTCGAAACCCAGTCTCGCAACTTGGTAGGTGGCGCTTTTAGTACTTGGAATATTAATTGTTCTGCCCTTTGTGGTTCTTGATGTCTTCATTTTTGGAAATCAAACTGCAGAATCCCATGTGACTCCAGTGTTTTGTATGGGCATTCCTTTTTGTTCCCAGTACATCTTTCACGACACGGTGCAAAACTGCTTTTTTTTTTTTTAATTTAATGTATTTGGGTGTTTTGGGTCCTAGTTCTTTCACTGCAGCGTGTGAGCCCTCTAGTTGTGGCACACGGGCTTCAGTAGTTGCTCTTGTGGAGCTTAGCTGCTCTGCCGCCCATGGGATCTTTGTGCCCCAACCAGGGGCCAAACCCATGTCCCCTGCATCGCAAGGTGGATTCTTAATATATATACATATGTTAGTTTTTTTTTTTCCTTTTGATGGTGCTGGGTCTTCATTTCTGCAGGAGAGCTTTCTCTAGCTGCTCTCTAGTTGCGGTGTGCAGGCTTCTCATCGCGGTGACTTCTCCTGTTGCAAAGCATGGGCCCCAGGGTGCATGCCTCAGTAGTTGCATCATGCAGGCTCAGTAGCGGTGGCACAGGGGCTTAGTTGCTCCACAGCGTGGGACATCTTCCTGGACCAGAGAGCAAACCCATGTACCCCGCATTGGCAGGCAGAGTCTTTGCCACTGAGCCACCAGGAAGTCCCCCTGGAAGGTGGATTCTTAAGCCTTGAACCGCCAGGGAAGTCCCATTGGAAAACTATTTTTAGTTAGCGTGACATTCACAGTAAAACTCCATGGGTAGTTCCTTGTTTCTCAACCCAACATTATCTGGAGAGAAGGATGAAGGGAAGTACAAGGGTTAGTTTTTCAGGCATATCTGACTCTTTGCAGCAGCTCCTCTGTTCATGGAGTTCTCCAGGCAAAAATACTGGAGTGGGTAGCCATTCCCTTCTCCAAGGGATCTTCTCCCTCCAAGGATCAAACCCAGGTTTCCTGCGTGGCAGGCAGATTCTTAACCACCAGAGAAGGATTCCTGTAAGTAATGACAAGACTCAAGAAGAAGTGGTTTCCGTGCAGACCCTGAGCCATCAGGGTACTGCAGCAAGAGTGGGCATCTGGTGTCAGCTTTTGCCATGCCTGCAGGATCGCATATTCCATTCATTCTCTCCTTCCCTCATCTGACATTTCACTGAGAGCACCTACTGTGTGCCAAGTATTAAGGACATCCATCTACGCCATAATGTCATGGAGCTTACAGGGCAGCAGACAAGAAGGACACAAAGACAAGAGTCACTGTCATTAAAGTATAAATTCAAACTGAGCTGAGTTCTTACCAACAAACAAACAAACATCAAACAACAACAACACAGGGGATTCTGAAAGTCTTTGTTGAAGGAAACTGGCCCAGAAATTCAAAGAGGACTTCTCAGAGGAAGTGACCTGAAACCACCATGAAAAGGATAAACAAGAGCCTGTCTTGTCAAAGGGGAGAAAAGGGTATTCAGATGTGAGTGAAGCCGTATGTCAGTATCCGGACACTAGAGGGCTCATGCCGCGTTCCATGAACCATTTAGCGGCCAGTTTGGCTGGAGTTGGGGAGGCTCAGTGCTAGGAAAAGCTGACTGCACCGGAGAGGTCCCCAGGGCCTTACAGGCTGAGGTTAGGCAGCTAGTGCTTATGAAGCAAGGACAACGGGGAAACCATTGCTCAGATTCCAACAAAGAGGAGGGTGACACGATCCCCTTCTGACTTTCAAAATATCCCTGAAGTTTACCCTCATTTCTTATTTGCCTTTGGATTCCCTAATGTCTAGGGGTCAGTGAACGTTTGTGGCATGTACACACGGTGCAAGGCGACCGCTTTGCTGAGATGTCCTTGGGAGTTCCGGAGAGGGAGCTCCCAGCTGACTTACCCCAGGAACTGGTGGGAGGGTTCAGTCAACCAGCACGCATGATCCTGGGCTCCAGTCCTTTAAATAACCTGGTATTGTCTTTATCTACATGTGTGCTCAGCCTCGGGGATTTATCCAACTCTGCGACCCCATGGACTGTAATCAGCCAGGCTCCTCTGTCCGTGGGATTCTCCAGGCAAGAATACTGCAGTGGGTTGTCATGCCCTCCTCCAGGGGATCTTCCCGAGCCAGGAACTGAACCCAGGTCTCCTGCATTGGCAGGAGGATTCTTGCCCACTAGTGCCACCTTTCCATTTCTCCCTCCCCTCATCCCTTGGCAACCACCATGCTTCTCTCTGCTTCCACGAGTTGACGATTTTATATTCTATATCTAAGTAGAATCATACAGTATCTGTCCTTCTGTGGCTTGCTTATTTGACTGAGCATAATGACCTCCAAGTTTACCCATGATGTCAAAAAGGTTAACACCTCCTTTTTATTTAAGGCTGAATAGTATCCCACTGAATATGCCACATTTCTTTATCCATTTAATTATCAGATAATTTTTAAAAACCTAAGTGAAAGCTTCGTGTGTGTGTGTGTGTGTGTGTGTTTGTGTAAGCATCTTTCTTGCTGCCTTGCATGGCTTATGCATACCTGTGTGTGTCCTAAACTGGTATTTCCAAGATATCCACTATTGAACCCTTCTTGGCAAGGCTGGAGAGGTAAGCTTATGAATCCCATCCATCCTGGGTCCGTTTACTCTTTGGGGAAGCATCTCCTTTCATCTCTATGGTTTTTCTGGGTGTTTCTGTTCACCGGCGCCCTCTGCTTTGCACCTGCCGGGGAGACCAGCTCTCAGGCTGGAGGCTACTAGTTCTGCGGGAAGCTTGAAAAGAGGATGAAGTCAGAGCAGTTAATTCTGTTAGAGGAGAATTGTTTTGTTCTGTGTTCAGTGAAGTTTCTCTCTATTACACTTTTCTACAAATTCCCCCGTTCCCAATTCCCTCAGACAACAAAACTACAATTTGCCGGATAAACAAAAACAGTGGGGAATGAAACTTCCCTGGCAGCCAGTCTGTCAGAGGCGCTGTGCTTGTTAGCATGGTAAAAAGACTTAGAGGATTCCTTCAAGTTGTACAAAATTGAATTACTTAATAAACTTGGTGGAACTTTCTTCCCTGGGAGTCAGGCAGTGCTATTAAAAAAATCCAATCAGGTTATTTTGCAACATTAGCATTTTTGCATCAGGGCAGACTGTTCAAAGCCTGTTTCTCAAGACAACACTTATTTGCTCAGTAACAACTGTTCCTTAGTCAGTGCTTCCTAAGTAACTTATCTGTGCATTTGTGCGCAGTCGTGTCCGACTCTCTGCGACCCCGTGGACTGCAACCTGCCAGGCTCTTCTGTCCATAGGATTTTCCAGGCAAGAATACTGGCGTGGGTTGCCATTTCCTTCCCCAAGTAAGTGATACAACTATAAAAAAAAAAAAAAAAAAAAAAAAAGGCTGGTTACCCTTTCAAATGATAAAGCTAGCACATTGAACTTTCTATGTATTCAAATTCTTTCTCCTTTAAAAATGATTCCCCTGGTCCCCCATAACCAGCAGAAAGCAGGGAAGAGGCAGGCAGCAGTTAGTTAACCATCGCATTAGAAAGAATTTCAGAAACGCCTGAGGCAAATTCACATGCCAGGAGAGAAATAGTACCTCGAATCGGAAACAGAGCCAGCCCTACCTAAGAAACACGCTGTTTGCACATGGTGTTATTAATAGCTGAGGGCTATCTGTTTCTTCTCCGGGCCTCTACTCTTCTCTAGAAGTGAGGTCAGTGTCCACAGGCTTCTTCTGAAGTGACACCAATGCTTCCAAGATGAGCTTTGTCAGGAGCCCAAGGCTGCTGGTTGCCTCTGCAGCATTCCAGAAGAAAGCCTGTCCTTTCCACTTGCCATCCCAAGCACTCAGCAGAACCAGAACTGGGAGGAACAGAGCTCTATCTGCTACTCCATCTTGGATGGAACACTTTCTCATTTTTTTTTAATGACCCACTTAGGACCGCAAACAGTGTTGATGGACCAAACAGCCCATCGGAGAAAATGTGGAGGCAAATTCACAGGCCTTCAGCCTTTTGGCAACCCCTAAAAGTAATTTATTACGCGCCCCCACCCCCTGCAAAAAAAAAAAAAAAGGATACACGGTGTCATAGGGGAAGCATCAGGGTTACATATTGATATCTGTTCCCCGGGTGATAAAATTGTATTCATTTATGTCGCAACCTCTTGATTGCGAAATACTCGCTAATAACCCCAAAACTCTTGAGAAATACAGGATAAATGATGCTGGAAGGAAAGTATGGAAAATTGCCTCCGGCCTGTGGAAATGTGGCTTTATTTTGAAATAATTTGAAATCATGCCACACGCATGAAAAAAATCAAGTCAGCTTACCTGCTGCTGCTGCTAAGTTGCTTCAGTCGTGTCCAACTCTGTGCCACCCCATAGACGGCAGCCCACCAGGCTCCCCCGTCCCTGGGATTCTCCAGGCAAGAACACTGGAGTGGGTTGCCATTGCCTTCTCCAATGCATGAAAGTAAAACATGAAAGTGAAGTCGCTCAGTTGTGTCCGACTCTTAGCGATGCCATGGACTGCAGCCCACCAGGCTCCTCCGTCCATGGATTTTCCAGGCAAGAGTACTGGAGTGGGGTGCCATTGCCTTCTCCGCAGCTTACCTAACCACACTCTAATCTCCAGGAGCTTTTCTTTATGTTTTTGTCAGTAGCATTTATTGTGGATCGAAAGCCATCCAACTAGACTTGGAGCTCAAGGCCAAGGCTGCCTGTCCTTCATCTTTTTAAAAGATGGATTTGAATTTTTTTGTTTTTAGATTTATTCATTTCTTTTGTTTTGGCTGTCCTGAGTCTTCATTGTTTGCTCTGACTTTCTGGCTACACTTTAGTTGCGGTGTGCAGGCTTCTCATCGCGGTGGGTTCTGTCATCGCGGGGCGCACGCTGTGGGCATACCGGCTTCAGCAGTTGGGGCACGTGGGCTTGGGGCTCATGGCTCCTGGGCTCTAGAGCACAGGCTCAATAGCTGTGGCACCTGGCCTTAGTTGCTCCA
This sequence comes from Nanger dama, assembly GCA_917880005.1. Lineage (NCBI taxonomy): Eukaryota > Metazoa > Chordata > Mammalia > Artiodactyla > Bovidae > Nanger > Nanger dama. The sequence continues at coordinate 36,724,283 of CAKJTW010000019.1, read as the reverse complement.
AGGCATGTGGGATCTTCCAGGACCAGGAATGGAACCTGTGTCTGCTGCATCAGTAGGTGGATTCTTTACCACTGAGCCCCCCAGGGAAGCCTTGTCTTTGCTTTTATACATGTTGTTTTCCCCCAAGTGTTAGCCCTTCCCTTGTTGACTGCAGACAACAGCCTTCTGCTTGTCTGAAGCTAGGTATGCAATTTCCGCCGTCTGCCCCGAGCACCACCCGCTGCGTGCAACCAGCTGCCTTTGCCTTAATCTTGGTGCTATGGCTAATTATGTTTGGGCAGGATTTACTTTTTGTTTGCTTAGCAAACTTTGTGAGGCATTTTTGAATCTCTCTTAGCGCTCCACAGGTCGATCTCTCTTCAAAACAAGGATGCTGTTTGCTTGCTTTGTTTACCATCTGTTGGCTAGTCTGGCCTGTGGAGATACCTGGTCTCCAAAGAGGGACTGCCAAGCATGGAGATGGCACCCAGGGCAGCTTGAAACCCTGGGAGGGGGGGAGTGGTGTGAGGAGAGACTGAGTACTGTGGCAGGCTTCTGGTGGAACTCCAGAAGGAGGAAAAGCAGACTCAGGCAGAAGGTGGGAAAGCAGACTCTCATGGGATGGTGAATCACATCTTCGGTTCATGCCTTTTCACCACACCCTCAGTCATTTTGGGAATGGGGCTCAGAGCATCTTTTGAAGGGCAAAGAGAGTGACCCCTGGACATTCTGATTCACCAGCATTGGGGTGAAGCTCTATAATGTACCTTTCTAGCAAGTTCCCAGGTGATGCTGACCCTCTGCTGGGGGCATTGCATTTTGAGGACCGCTGGGCTAGTGAGGTGAGATGTCTGTCCTGTGTGAGTCAAGATGTCTTGGGATCCTTTCCAGCCCCCAGGACTCCAACAGATCAGATTTCAGTGTGCTCGGAGTGTCTGGATATCTATGCTAAATGCTTTCCTCAGTTTTGGTTCCACTGTGGCTCAGCTGGCAAAGAATCTGCCTGCAATGAGGGAGACCTGGGTTCAATCCCTGGGTTCGGAAGATCCCCTGGAGAAGGGAACAGCTACCCACTCCAGTATTCTGGCCTTGAGAATTCCATGGATTGTATAGTCCATGGGATCACAAAGAGTCAGACACGACTGAGTGACTTTCACTTCACTTAACTTACTTGCAAAAATTCTAGTCCAGGGCTTCTCTTCTGGCTCAGAGGTAAAGAATCCACCTGCCAGTACAGGAGATACAATCTCAAGTCCAGGAAGATTCCACATGCCGTGGAGCAACTAAACCCGTGTGTCACAACTACTGAGTCTGTGCTCTAGAGCCACAGCTACTGAACCCACTGACCTCAGAGCCTGTGCTCTGCCACCAGAGCAGCCACCCAAATGAGGAGCCCACACACCGCAGCTGGAGAGTAGCCCCAGCTTGCCACAACTGGAAAAAGGCCTACACAGCAACGAAGACCCAGCATAGCCAAACATAAATAAATAAATATTTAAAAAAGAATTTCTAGTCAAATCAGACAAATGAAAACACATGCCAGAAAAGCAGATGGAAAGGTCACATCTTAGAAAGACTCCAGACACAAAAGTGTCGCTCTCTGAGCTTTGACCCATTGCAACCCAAACCTTCTCTCTTGCATCCTCACTGTGTCTTGGGCAGATGTCCTCTTCCTCTGGCCCTTGTCGGACACCATGTATGAAATCATACACTTTCCACTTCTCTCCTCCATTAGACTGTGGGTGCCTGAGGTCCAGGAGCTCATGCTATTCATCTTAGTCACATACAGTAAGGGGCAACCCTGAATACTCATTGGGAGGACTGATGCTGAAGCTGAAGCTCTGATACTTTGGCCACCTGATGCAAACAGCTGACTCATTGGGAAAACCTTGATGCTGGGAAAGATTGAGGCCAAGAGAAGAAGGAGGATGAGATGGTTGGAGGGCATCATGGACTCACTGGACGTGAGTTTGAGCAAACTCTGAGAGACAGTGGAGGATAGAGGAGCCTGGCGTGCTGTAGTCTATGGGGTTGCAGAGTCAGACACAGCTTAGCAACTAAACAACAACAACAGCAACATAAATGCCTGAGATGTGCATGAATGCATTAAGGGCCAAATGAGTCGGGAGACATAAGCTGAGCCCGGAGGCTAGGACAACGAGGAGTGCGTGCTCTTTCCAATGGAGAAATCTCTCTTTATTGGGCAGACTTTCGTGCATCCAGAACAAGCCAATGCCAAGTTCTCATTATCCAGTGTATTCAGTCACATGACCATGCTAGCTGCAAAGGATGCTGGGAAGTGCAGTCCTTTTTCTGCAGGCTACATCACAAGTTAGAAAGAAGAGTGGGCGTTGGGCAGACAGCCAGCAATCTCTGCCAGATGAGGGGGTGGGATTCTGAAGGTTGGAGGGGACCCTGGAAAGAGCCCCCAGTGGAAGGACCCTGGTGGAAAACAATGCCCGTTTACTACAATGCCTGTTTACTCTCAAGTCTCCTCCCTGGTTATGTAAATTTGTTGTTGTTTAGTCACTAAATTGTGTCTGACTCTTCTAAGACACTGTAGACCAGGCTTCTCTGTCCATGTGATTTCCATGGACAGAGTGGACTTCTGTTTCCTTCTCCAGGGGATCTTCTCAACTTGAGGATCGAACTCACGTCTCCTGCATTGGCAGGCAAATTCCTTACCACTGAGCCACCTAGGAAGCCTGGTGATGTAAATAAACACAAAAGCAGTGTTTCGGAAATTTCTCTCCATCCACCTGTTTCAGTGGAATAAATAGGCACTTGAAATTCATTTCCACAGTTACAGGCTGTGGGTTGCTCTATCAAAAGCTTCACTTTTGCACAAGGCCAGTGGTCAACTCAACCCTCCCAGGGAAAGTGAGGCCCGGGCCAGTGCGTGCTGTGTCCACACTCCCTCTGTCTGTCATGACAAACCCACGGTGCTGTGTGATGATGTCTTTTCTCTTGGTACCGCCACAAGCTCAGAGCACGTTGATGTCAAGCTCCTCTGGCTGTCCTGCCCACAATAGCATCCTGAGACTCTGCACACCCAGACCTGGCGCAATGCCTGGCCTTCTGCCCATCCTTAGAGGGAGACGTTCTGAGTCAGCAGCATCCTCGGGTCCTCCCCACTGACGCTCAGACCCTAAGATCCTGAGATGCCTTGTGTGACTACCATTCAGAGGCCCCTCTGGTCCTTTCTCTCAGAACGATACTAAAAGCTCAGCTTCTTTGTACGCAGCTGCCAAATCGAAACTCAGAGACAGAGTTTCAGGTGAAGTAGAAAAGGGAGCTTTATTGCTTTGCCAGGCAAAGGGAGACTCAGCAGGCTCAGGCGCTCAAAACCATGTGTCCTCAACTTGAGAAAGATACTGAGAAGTTTTATGTTAATTGTCCAAAGAGGGCATGGACATTCTTCTGGTGGGTTGATGGTGAGGTAGTTAGGAGTAAGCATCATCAGTCTTGATGTCCAGCTGGTCTGGGGTCTACATGCTTGTGGGCAAGCCATACCACCATTAATTGCTAATTTCTCCCACCTGAAGGAGGTTTCAGTATCTGCAACATAGCTCAAAGACATTGTTGTGCATATCCATTGATTGGGAAACAGGACCTTGCCCCAAGGCTGCTCTTGACTGTTTCTCCCTGGTCTCGCATCCCCTTCCTTCTTAGTTAACAAATGCTTGAATCTGCTCATTGGAACTCTGGGAGGGTCTCGGAGAATGAATGAAGGCTGTTTCCTGGAATCAAAGAAATGGGGGACCCAGAAAGGCTTTGTGCCCAGGATCCCTGCAGGTGCTGGCTCGGTCTCAAGAGACCCTTCGCAGACTTGGCTCCATGCCTCCCCTCCCTGGCATCTGCTCCTGCCCGGAGCTTCTGGGCAGCCAGTGGTTAAGTCCACTGTGTGTGTGTGTGAAGCACACGGCCACAGCAGGCATGCAAAACTACTTCTCTGCCCTGCATGTGGCATAATTGTATTTTCAGGGAGGGCTGATCTATTAGCCAGGTGTAGGTCTCAACGGTGTAAGTTTTATAAAGGAAACACTAAAGTCCTCTCACGGTGAAGGATATTATAATTATGGATGATTTATACTCCCCAGCTAATGTATACGTTGCATTTTATGAGACCGTTCTACTTGAAGTGGCCAGAAATATTAAGTGAAAACGCCATTGTGGCCTGGGTTAGAAACCTGTCTTTTGTTTTGTGTCTCATCTTATCTAGAGCTAAAATATTTGGAAGGATGTGTCTGCTCGCTGCTGTGAAGGAAATACGGAGATAATAAGTGCATTTCTGATCTCAGACCAGATCGTAATTTCCTTCTAAAATACCTCACTGAGTTTAGCATATTTATTCCTCAGTGGAATGTTGGCTGTGTATTGCAGTACAAAAGAAAATAGTAATAGTAGTCATTTCAGGGCTAAGAGGAACCTTAGTGATTTTCTAGATTAGGGTGTCCCAATGCAAATGAGGGTTTTGACTGGTAAATGATCGGACTTTTATGATTTGGAAGCCGGAAGACAGATACAGGTGGAAGAGGAAGGAGAAAAGTCATCACAGAGGCTACATGGCTTCTTTGATATATTACCTTGGTGATGAACAGGCGGATCCAGGTGTGAGTTGCGCATCTATCTGCTACCTGGCTACCTATGATAAGTCAGGGAATCTCTCAAGACTTCAGTTTTCTGGTCAGCAAAAAGAAGGTTAAGGTTCTACACCCAGCCCTAATGTGGGGCAGGAGGATTTTTCTACCCCTACTGTTTGATTCAACTCTTGATGGTTTCTGGGCTTCTCTGGTGCCTCAGTGGTAAGGAATCCATCTGCAATGCAGGAGACCTGGGTTTGATCCCTGGGTTGGGAAGATCCTCTGGAGAAGGATACTCACTCCAGTATGCTTGCCTTGGATATCCCATGGACTAAGGAGCCTGGAGGGTTACAGTCCATGGTGCCATAAAGAGTCAGACATGCAAAGGAGGCAAGAATATACAATGGAGTAAAGACAGTCTCTTTAACAGGTGGTGCTGGGAAAACTGGTCAACCACTTGTAAAAGAATTAAACTAGACCCCTTTCTAACACCATACACAAAAATAAACTCAAAATGGATTAAAGATCTAAATGTAAGACCAGAAACTATAAAACTCCTAGAGGAGAACATAGGCAAAACACTCTCCGACATAAATCACAGCAGGATCCTCTATGATCCAACCCCCAGTATACTGGAAATAAAAGCAAAGATAAACAAATGGGATCTAATTAAAATTAAAAGCTTCTGCACAACAAAGGAAATTATAAGCAAGGTGAAAAGACAGCCTTCTGAATGGGAGAAAACAATAGCAAATGAAACAACTGACAAACAACTAATCTCAAAGATATATAAGCAACTTATGCAGCTCAACTCCAGAAAAATAAATGATCCAATTAAAAAAAAAAAAAAATGGGCCAAAGAACTAAATAGGCATTTCTCCAAAGAAGACATACGGATGGCTAACAAACACATGAAAAGATGTTCAACATCATCATTATCAGAGAAATGCAAATCAAGACCACAATGAGGTACCATTTCACACCAGTCAGAATGGCTGCGATCCAAAAGTCTACAAGCAATAAATGCTGGAGAAGATGTGGAGAAAAGGGAACCCTCTTACACTGCTGGTGGGAATGCAAACTAGTACAGCCATTATGGAAAACAGTGTGGAGATTCCTTAAAAATTGCAAATAGAACTGCCTTATGACCCAGCAATCCCACTGCTGGGCATACACACCGAGGAAACCAGAATTGAAAGAGACACATGTACCCCAGTGTTCATTGCAGTGCTGTTTATAGGAGCCAGGACATGGAAGCAACCTAGATGTCCATCAGCAGATGATTGGATAAGAAAGCTGTGGTACATATACACTATGGAATACTACTCAGCCCTTAAAAAGAATAAATTTGACTCAGTTCTAATGAGATGGATGAATTGGAACTGATTATACAGAGTGAAGTAAGCCAGAAAGAAAAACACCAATACAGTATACTGACACATATATATGGAATTTAGAAGACAGTAATGATGACCCTATATGTGAGACAACAAAGAGACACAGAGGTATAGAGTAGACTTTTGGACTCTGAGGGAGAGGGAAAGGGTGGGATGGTTTGGAAGAATGGCAATGAAACATGTATATTTTCTTGTAAGAAACGAAGCGCCAATCTATGTTCAATGTAGGATGCAGGATGCATGGGGCTGATGCACAGGATGATTCAAGTAGAGGATGTGGGGTGGGAGGTGGGAGGGGGCTTCGGCATTGGGAGATTGTGTTCACCTATGGCTGATTCGTGTCAATGTATGGCAAAACAAATACAGTATTGTAATTTAAAAAAATAAATTTAATAAAAAAAAGAGTCAGACATGACTGAGCCACTTTCACTTTCTTTGATGCTTGAAACCTGGAGATAGTCAGATTCCACAGGCTAAGGCTGCTCCCCATTCCTCCCCACTTCATCCTGCAAACACACACACTTCAGACCCTGATCTCAAGCCCAGGCTCTCACCTGGACTTCTGACTGATTGGCTGGAAGGAGGTGCCAGTAACCTTGGGTTCAGTGAATTTGTGAGAGCAGCTCACAGCACTCAGAGAAACAGCTGACTCCCTCAGTTCAGTCACTCAGTCATGACCTACTCTTTGCAACCCCATGCACTACAGCATGCCAGGCCTCCCTGTCCATCACCAAATCCCGGAGTTCACTCAAACTCATGTCCATTGAGACAGTGTTGCCATTCAACAATCTCATCCTCTGTGATCCCCTTCTCTTCCCACCCTCTATCTTTCCCAGCATAAGGATCTTTTCAAATGAGTCAGCTCTTCGCATCAGGTGGCCAAAGTATTGGAGTTTCGGCCTCAGCATCAGTCCTTCCAATGAATATTCAGGACTGATCTCCTTTAGGATGGACTGGCTGGATCTCCTTGCAGTCCAAGGGACTCTCAAGAGTCTTCTCCAACACCACAGTTCAAAAGCATCAATTCTTTGGAGCTCAGCTTTCTTTATAGTCCAACTCTCATATCCATACATGACCACTGGAAAAACCATAGCCTTGACTAGATGGACCTTTGTTGGCAAAGTATTGTCTTTGCTTTTAATGTGCTATCTAGGTTGGTCATAAATTTTCTTCCAAGGAGCAAGCGTCTTTTAATTTCATAGCTACAGTCACCATCTGCAGTGATTTTGGAGCCCCAAAAAATAAAGTCTGACACTGTTTCCACTGTTTCCCCATCTATTTCCCATGAAATGATGGGACCAGATGCCATGATCTTTGTTTTCTGAATGCTGAGCTTTAAGCCAACATTTTCACTTTCTCTTTCACTTTCATCAAGAGGCTCTTTAATTCTTCTTCACTTTCTGCCTTAAGGTGGTATCATCTGCATACCTGAGGTTATTGATATTTCTCCCAGCAATCTTGATTCCAGCTTGTGTTTCTTCCAGTCCAGCGTTTCTCATGATGTACTCTGCATAGAAGTTAAATAAACAGGGTGACAATATACAGCCTTGACGTCCTCCTTTTCCTATTTGGAACCAGTCTGTTGTTCCATGTCCAGTTATAACTATTGCTTCCTGACCTGCATGCAGATTTCTCAAGAAGCCGGTCTGGTGTTCTAGTATTCCCATCTCTTTCAGAATTTTCCAGTTTCTTGTGATCCCCACAGTCAAAGGCTTTGGCATAGTCAATAAAGCAGAAATAGATATTTTTCTGGAACCCTCTTGCTTTTTCCATGATCCAGCGGATGTTGGCAATTTGATCACTGGTTCCCCTGCCTTTTCTAAAACCGGCTTGAACATCTGGAATTTCACAGTTCATATACTGTTGAAGCCCATCTTGGAGAATTTTGAGCATTACTTTACTAGTGTGTAGGATGACCTGACCTGCTTCTTGAGAAACCTATATGCAGGTCACGAAGCAACAGTTAGAACTGCACATGGAACAACAGACTGGTTCCAAATAGGAAAAGGAGGACATCAAGGCTGTATATTCTCACCCTGCTTATTTAACTTCTATGTGGAGTACATCATGAGAAACGCTGAGCTGGGAGAAGCACGAGCTGGAATCAAGATTGCTGGGAGAAATATCAATAACCTCAGATATGCAGATGACACCACCCTTATGGCTGAAAATGAAGAGGAACTAAAAAGCCTCTTGATGAAAGTGAAAGAGGAGAGTGAAAAAGTTGGCTTAAAGCTCAGCATTCAGAAAACAAAGATCATGGCATCTGGTCCCATCACTTCATGGCAAATAGATGGGGAAACAGTGGAAACTGGCAGACTTTATTTCTAGGGGCTCCAAAATCAGTGCAGTTGGTGATTGCAGCCATGAAATTAAAAGACGCTTACTCCTTGGAAGGAAAGTTATGACCAACCTAGATAGTATATTAAAAAGCAAAGATATTACTTTGCCAACAAAGGTCCATCTAGCCAAGGCTATGGTTTTTCCAGTGGTCATGTATGGATATGAGAGCTGAACTGTGAAGAAGGCTGAATGCCAAAGAATTGATGCATTTGAACTGTGCTGTTGGAGAAGACTCTTGAGAGTCCCTTGGACTACAAGGAGATCCAACCAGTCCATCCTAAAAGAGACCAGCCCTGGGTGTTCATTGGAAGGACTGATGCTGAGGCTGAAACTCCAATACTTTGGCCACCTCATGCAAAGAGTTGACTCATTGGTAAAGACCCCGATGCTGGGAGGGATTGGGGCAGGAGGAGAAGGGGACGACAGAGGATGAGATGGCTGGATGGCATCACTGACTCAATACACATGAGTTTGGGTGAACTCTGGGAGCTGGTGATGGACAGGGAGGCCTTGCATGCTGTGATTCATGGGCTTGCAAGGAGTCGGACATGACTGAGCAATTGAGCTGAAGATGAGTGCAATTGTGCAGTAGTCTGAGCATTCTTTGGCATTACCTTCTTTGGGATTGTAATGAAAACTGACCTTTTCCAGTCATATGGCCACTGCTGAGTTTCCCAAATTTGCTGGCATATTGAGTGTAGCACTTTCATAGCATCATCTTTTAGGATTTGATAGCTCAACTTCAATTCCATCACCTCCACTATTTCTGTTCATAGTGATACTTCCTAGGGCCCATTTGACTTCATATTCCAGGATGTCTAGCTCTAGGTGAGTGATCACACCATTGTGATTATCTGGGTCATGAAGATCTTTTTTGTGTAATTCTTCTGTGTATTCTTGCCACCTCTTCTTAATATCTTCTGCTTCTGTTGGGTCCATACCATTTCTGTCCTTTACTGAGCCCATCTTTGCATGAAATGTTCCCTTGGTATCTCTAATTTTCTTGAAAAGATCTCTAGTTTTTCCCATTCTGTTGTTTCCCTCTGTTTCTTTGCACTGGTCACTGAGGAAGGCTTTCTTATCTCTCCTTGCTATTCTTTGGAACTCTTCATTCAAATGGATACATCTTTCCTTTTCTCCTTTGATTTTTACTTCTCTTCTTTTCACAGATATTCTGTAAGTCCTCCTCAGACAGCCATTTTGCTTTTTGCATTTCTTTTCAATGGGGGTGGTCTTGATCCGTGTCTCCTGTACAGTGTCACAAACCTCTGTTCATAGTTCATCAGGCCTTCTGTCTATCAGATCTAATCCCTTAAATCTATTTCTCACTTCCACTGTATAGTCATAAGGGATTTGATTTAGGTCATACCTGAATGGTCTAGTGGTTTTCTAGCGGTTTTCCCTACTTTCTTCCATTTAAGTCTGAATTTGGCAATAAGGAGTTCATGATCTGAACCACAGTCAGCTCCCGGTCTTGTTTTTGCTGACTGTTTAGGGCTTCTCCAGCTTTGGCTGCAAAGAACATAATCAACATGATTTCGGTGTTGACCATCTGGTGATGTCCATGTGTAAAGTCTTCTCTTGTGTTTTTGGAAGCGGGTGTGTGCTATGACCAGTGCATTTTCTTGGCAAAACTCTATTAGCATTTGCCCTGCTTCATTCTCCAAGGCCAAATTTGCCCGTTACTCCAGGTGTTTCTCGACTCCCTACTTTTGCATTCCAGTCCCCTATGATGAAAAGGACATCTTTTTGGGTGTTAGTTTTGGATGTTACTCCCTAGATTACTGGTTTATTATAAAAGGATATAACTTAGGGACAGCCAGATGGAAGAGAGATGTCTAGAGCAAGGTGTGGGGAGAAGGTATATCACTCTCCCCAAATCTCCAGGGAAAAGCTCCATGAACCCCACCTTTTGGGTTTTTAGGGAGGCTTCATTATGTTGGCTTGATTGATGAAATCCTTGTCCAGTGGCTACTGATTCAATGACCTCCAGCCCCTCTCCTTTCCATGATAAGACAAAAATCAGCTCATTAGCAAAACAAAGGGCACCTTCACCCTCTTATCACTTAGGAAATGCCAAGAGCTTTAGGAGTTCTTTGCTAGTAATGGGGATGAAGACCAAGTATTTATTTCTTATAGTCAATCACAGTATCACAGAGATCAGGACAACCTGGTCTTCATGTGACAATCAGACAATAGATGGGAACATATATATTAATTATCTTGTGAGAGTGACATTGCCAAGGAGAAAGCCAGCTCAGGGTGATGGAAGTCAGCCGTGCACATCCACAGAGGAAGTCTGCAGAGTATACATTGGTTCTGAGGGAACGTGCCCAAGGGCTTCCAGCTAGTTAGTGACAAGAGTTGTACTCTCTCCACTCAGGGTCAGGATCCTGGTGTTTAACTGTAGCTTTCAGCAGACATCCCCCAGACCCTCTTCCTTGTTCCCTTCCCTGCTGGATGAGGCCCCTGGTCCTCAGTGTTTGCTGAAATTCCATCAAAGGAGGACCTTTATCTGCTTCCACTCCTTGTGTTATGGACTCAGGGGTCCTGCCCATTTCTTTCCAGGGCTGCAGCTCACTCTACCTACAAAGAAGAAAGTGAATTTTAGTTTCCTGGGCATAAGTCAGTGAAGTGTCACCTTTCTGCTTTTTTTTTTGGCCAGATTCACATACCATATTATCATTTCTTTGATATTTTCCCTTGAACTGACTTCTTTAAAAGTGACTACCAGCTGTAACTTCCATTGAAACAATAATCTGTTTTTTCTAATACATTTTTCTTTTATGGAGGTGAAATTCATGTAACGTAGTATTAGCCTTTTTAAAGTGCACAATTTGGTGGCATTTAGCTCATTCACAATGCTGTGCAACCCCTACTTTTCTTTGGTTTCAGATAATCTTCGTCACAGCAAAAGAACGCCATGCACCCATTAAGTAACCACCCCCCATTCTCCCCTTCCCCCACCCCCTGGGCAGTCTCTGTCTCTAGGAACTGGCCAATTTGGGAGATGTCGCATAGTCACACAATATGTTTGACCAAGCTTCATGCTTTTGAGGTTTATCCATGCTATAGTGTGGATCAACACTCCCTTCCTTTTGCATGGCTGAATGATATTCCATTGTGTGGATATACCACAATTGGTTTATCTTTTAATGTGTCGATGGGCATTTGTTTTCAGGTTTTGACTATTCTGAACAATGCTGCGGTGCGTGTTCATGCGTAATTTCTCTATGGACATACATTTTTATTTTGGATGTATACTGAGGAGTAGAATTGCTGGGTCATAGGATGTAACACACTTTTGATTAAATAAACAGTTTGTGTTTTTTTAAATTGCCATCATTCCACCTTCTCCAGGACCATGGATGGCACACATGGAATTTGAGAAATATCACCAACCACTGTCACTTACTGCTTTTAAGCTCTTCTGTTTTGTGACACCATAAACCGGCATGGCTTTTATTTTCTTATATTAACATCACGACATTTCCTGATTGTGACCTGAAATACAACCTGCCGCAATTCTCACCGGCCGCAGTTATGCCAGTTCCTACCTGCAGACCATCGCTTATACTGTATTCCTTCCAGTTTCTTTTCTGCCCGCTCAAATCTTTTCCATCCTTGAAAACTGAGTTTAGGTTTGTATTTGGCTCATGATTTTGCCCTCTTTTGACTGCTGCACTTTCAGTTGAAAAGTGAAAGGGATAAATTATGTGCACTCTGATAATTTTCATAGTTGTATGGTGTAATATAGCATTATAAATGAAGATACAGACACTAAGAGAGTCTATTGAAGTTAAAAGCTGAAAATATATAGTTTCACCAAAAACTCAATCTATTGCCCTTGTGGCAATTATTTTGGCTTGGACCACTAAACATTTCATCAATCCCATATTGATATCTTCCTTTGAGAAAGCTTTATAGTTCTCTCCATTTTTGCTGCACACGAGTGCTAATAACAATAATAACATAATAATAAATAATTGCAACTATTTATCACATACCTGTCATACTGATAAAAATATTTTATATGCCCAGTTTCTTTTAGTATGCATAGTAATGCAGTTAATCTACACTGTCCCATATAGGGAGCCACCAGCCCCCTGGGGTTCTTGAGCACTTGGAACTGAAACTGTTCCAAACTGAGATGTCTATTTGTGTAAACTACAAACCAGATTTAAAAAACCTAATATAAAAAGAAAAATATCTATGAACCATGTTCATATTAACTAAATGTTGAAATGATAGAATGTTGATAGTATCTGGTTAACTGAAATACACCATTAAAATTAATTTTACCTGTTCTTTATTTACTTTTTCTTGCTGTGACTACTGGAAATGTAAAATTGTGTCTGTGCCTCACATTGTATTTCTACTGGAGAATATATATTGTCTCCACTTCACAGATGAAAAAAATTGAGATTTTGTTCTCCCAAGTCATTATAAAGAGTAGACTCAAGATTCCAAGCCAGATTTGCCTCATTTTTATTGTCTATATTCAATATATCCTTTGTGGCTGATTGATTATTAGTAAATACAGCCCACTGGTGGCTCAGTGGTAAAGAATCCACCTGCCAATGCGAGAGATGCAGGTTTGATCCTTGGGTGAGGAAGATCCCCTGGAGAAGGAAGTATTCTTATCTGGGAAATCCCTTGGACAGAGGAGGCTGGCAGACTACAGCCCACGGGGCTGAGAAAGGTTGGACTCAGCTTAGTGACCAAAGAGCAACAGCCTGCAAAAAGAACATATCACCCCCTTCATCTCTCATCCCATGGTGAAAAAGTTAATTTCCACTGAATATTTCTTTCTGAGAACCTCTATTTGTGTAAACTACAAACCAGATTTAAAAAACCTAATATAAAAAGAAAAATATCTATGAACCATGTTCATATTAACTAAATGTTGAAATGATAGAATGTTGATAGTATCTTTAAGACAATTCCCAGATTCTGAACGGGCCTCTTGCTAGTTCTACACATTACCTCTCCATGACACATGATGAATTCTATTCAGTCACTTCTGTTCCATATCATCTCATGTTTGACCCACCAGCAGCTCCAGAAACTAGCATTCTTACTGTCTTTCCAACAACTATTTTTTTTGCAAATGAATATTTTTTGTTTTCCAACAACTAATTTATTTTTTGCAAGTGAATATTTTTTGAATCTTGGTTTTCAAAGTCTCAAGTTAAGGATGGACCGAATCTCTCTTCTTGATTTGTATTTGAATGGGAAATCCCAATTATAGCTTTGGTTCCTATTCTTGCTGCCAAGAGCCTATCCTGACTCCTGTTCCATTGTGTTAAGGTATCTTTAGGGTATTCATTTGTCACAAGCAAACTCAACAGAGGGTATTGTACCTGGCAACTAAGCCAATCTGGGTAAAACTAGTATAGGGGATCCTACGTGAAACAGAGTTTCTGAATATGAATGTCCTCTGTATTGTATGAAGACATTTAAAACATGCTCTCGTCCTTGATGTTTCCATTTGGGGAATACATCCATTTCTGTCTCCTCCTCCTTGAAACCTGAAAGGAAGGAAGCACCACGGTAGAAATGTTTTGCCCCAAAGGAAGATCAATGCTAATAATGTTCATTTTCCTAAGTGCAGCCCTCTCCTGGAATTAAAGTGAGAGAGAGCTAACACAGGCTCCCTCTCTGTCTTCTGCACCCAGGCGAGGGCTGAGATAGCCCAGATTAAATTTGCTCTTCTCGAAGCAGGGACTGTACACAATTTGATGAATAGACTCTCTCTATTGCTTTGCCGGGAACCTCCACGTCCCAGGTGGAAATATTTCACAACCTCAGTGCACTCCTTCCCCAAGCTGCAGACAATCAGCTGCTTCTCACAGCAGAGCATCCTTGCTTCATCCTTTATCAGAAATCCTGGAAAAATACCAGGGAGGAAAGGAAGCTGGCACAAGTCTTCAGAGGGATGCAGGCATCCTGGGTATCCTCCTAGGGTTGTGGTCCCCCACGTTTTAGGCACCAGGTGCAGTTTCATGGAGGACAATTTTCCCTGTACCAAGGTGGGGGTTGGAGGGCAGTTTCAGGATGACTCAAGTGCATTACATTTATTGTGTCCTTTTTTTTTCTGTTGTTATTATTATTACATCTATTCTATCTCAGGTCATCAGGCACTAGATCTCAGAGGTTGGGGACCCCTGTTCCAGTGCTTTGTTCCTCAAGGCAGGACTCAGAGTAACTACAGGAGACCCACTTAGAAATTCTTTAAAACTTGCAGATTTGGGGACTCCAGACCTACTGGATTAGATTATTTGTCTTTGGGGCTGGTGCAATTGTGGGCTTCCCTGGTGGCTCAGTGGTAAGGACTCTGCCTGCAATGCAGAAGCTGCAGGAGACATGAGTTCAATCCCTGGGATGGGAAGATACCCTGGAGGAGGGCAGGGCAACCCATTCCAGCATTTTTGCCTGGAGAATCCCATGGACAGAGGAGCTTGTCCACGGGCTGAAGTCCATAGGGTCACAAAGAGTCAGACATGAAGAGACTTAACACACAGCTGCAGCTTTATCAAGCTGTCCAAGTGATTCCAATAGCTGCTAATGCTGATAAACTATGGCCATAGGAGGACTTCATAAATGCCAGGCAAAACCGTCTTAAATCCAATCAAATTAACTGTTAATTAAATAAATGTCTGCCTGGACCCCAATTCATAACTTTCATATTGTAACTCCCTCCCAACATCCAGAGGCATCATTTAATGAATGAGTAACCAGGGACATAAGCATGAAGCACTTATTTATTTTCCCAAACCCTCTTTCCCTCTCAGTGAGAATCCCACCTTCTGTGGCCCTTCTTGACAAAGGAATTGCTTCCTGCCCTCCAAATGCAGAGAAGATGAAGCAGCAATTTCCCGTTTATATAATGCTTGCTAATTAATCACGGGCACAGTTATGTGTGGGCATTGACTATAGGTATTCTCCATCAATAAACAAGTATTTTCATTGCAGCAAATTCAGACTTAGTCCTTTTCTTAAGTAAGAGGTGGTGTAAAGAAGGGGAAGGGGATGGAAGGAAAGAGGAAGGAACACACCCTAACTGGCTCTAAGGGGTCCTGTTTTAAACACCATTTCTCAACTTGATAACTCTGGGAGATAGTGGAGAACAGAGGAGCCTGGTGTGCTGCAATCCATGGGGTCGCAGAGTTGGACACGACTTCAAAAATGAACAACAAATGCTTATTGAGTGATTCCTATTTATGATGAAGTTTTTGTGTATTAATTTCTTCAAAGCAATTCCTCAGAGTAGCCCCTGTGGGTTCGTTTGATCATTAGCTGCATTTTATAGAAGATTAAAAAAAAAAAGAAGCACAGACAGTAATAGCAAACTTCTCAACGTCACACAGCTTGAGGAAGTCACTCCGTCATGTCTGACTCTTTGCAACCCCATGGACTGTTGCCGGCCAGGCTCCTCTGTCCATGGAATTCTCCAGGCCAGAATACTAGAGTGGGTTACCGTTTCCTCCCCCAGGGGATCTTTCCAACAGGGATGGAAACTAAGTATCCTGCCACTTTGGCATTGCAGGAGGGTTCTTTACTGCTGAGCCTCCGAGGAAGCCCAGCAAGGCCAGCAGGGCCCTTATATCCTTTCCTGGGGGGCTGTAACAAATTGCCGCAAACTGAGTGGCATGGGGCAGTAGGAATGCCTTCCATCACAGGCTTGGAGGCAAGTTGTTCAAAATCTAGATGTCATCATGGTCAGTTTCTTCTGGAAGCTTGAGGGAGGATCTGCTCTAAGCTCCTCTCTTAGGTCCTGGTGGCTCCCACTGATCCTTGGCATTCCTTGACTTGTGATCACGTTACTCCAGTCTCCATCTTCACGTGGCCTTTTCTTCTGCATCTCTGTGTTTCCTCTCCTCTTCTTCTGAGAACACTCATCATTGAAATTAGGGCCCACTGAAGTGCAGGATGACCTCATCACATGATCCTTTACTTAAGGGGATTCCCTGATAATCCAATGGTTAAGACTCCATACTTCTTTTACTGGCCAGGGCTTAGGTTCAATCCCTGGTTGGTTGGGGTACTCAGATCTCACAAGTCATGGTAGCTTGCTTCATCAAGCCTTCCACTGGAGAAAGAAACTAATTATCTGTCTATCTGTCTGTTTATCCATGCATCTATCCACCCGTATATCTATCTGTCTATCTATCCACCCGTGTGTGCGTCTATCTATCCATCCATCCTTATATCTATCTATCCATCCATTCATCCATGTATCTATCTATTCATCCTTCCATCTGTCCATCTATCCATCCATCCATCCATCCATCCATCCATCCATCCATCACAGGGCAGTGAATACCGTCTTCTGCTGTCTGCACTAACAGCCTGCAGAACTCCTTCCTAAATGTCAGGCTGATTGCCAATATTTTTGTTTTTCTTTGCACTATTATTTGTCCACAATTAACATCCTTTATTTTCTCACATCTGTGTTAGGATTCCCAGCAAAGACTTGTCTTGTATTTCAAGAGATAAATCAACCTGTGATTCTTTTACCTGTGAGCTGTTTTTTGTGTGTGTGAATTTTATAGCCCCTCTCGGCCAGGAGAGTGTTGAGCGAACTCAGACCACGTTAACCTTAGGACATCTACCACTCTGAAAATTTGAAAGCCACTGAGAAGGTAGACACATTGTCCCCTAATTGCCCTCTTGTGGGCTTCCCTGGTGGTTCAGACAGTAAAGAAACTGCCTGCAATGTAGAAAACCCAGGTTCAATCCCTGGGTCAAGAAGATCCCCTGGAGAAGGAAATGGCAACCCACTCCAGTATTCTTGCCTGAAAAACTCCATGTACAGAGGAGCCTGGCGGGCTACAGTTCATGGGGTTGCAAAGAGTAGGACATGGCTGATTGACTAACACTTTCACTTTTTTCAGGGTGATGGTAGACAGATTAGGAAGGCAGCCTTCATCTCAACAGGGGTGATGTTATAAAAGTGACACAAAAGCCAGATGTGAACATCCACATCTCCAGGTGTGTCTCTGTGATGTTAAACAATGCATCCGTATTTCCTTTTGGCTGTTGTCGGTGATGGCTAACCATACCACCCACAAATCAGATGATGTAAGGAGAGTTAAATACATAGACTGCTTATATATCTATGGGTATAAGGAAACCAGAAAGAGTGAGTACCCTGAGCTGTTCAAATAAAAGATGCTATCATCCTTTAGCCTGGGGGACAATGAGAGAGAGTGGTTCCCAGAAATCAAGAAGAGACAGCCTAAAATCACTGACCTAAAATTAGCTTCAGAGTAAATACCCTGGCCTCTTCTTCCTCTCTCCTCACTTCCCTGAACTCCCCATTGGTCCAAACCAACAGGCAGGAAGGAACTAGTCACCTTACAGTGTCTGCAGGACATCCTCTAAAGTAGGGAGCAGCATGCAGAGGATGGAGGGCGGGCCTACAGGGGCCCAACCATGGCAGCACACCCTCTGCCCCCTCATCCCTGTGCACCTTCCCTGCCAGGCTTTTAAGCACTAGAGGACCAGGGAAGGAGCCAATATTACAGACATCAGAGCACTATAATTAAGCATCATGCTTTGGATTCAGATAAAGCTTCCATCAGCTCCAAGCCATGTGTCTCTAGGCAAAAGACTTCCAAAAAACAAAATGACTTAACACAAGTACTAACATCCTGGCCTTACTATGGTAAATATTCCCATCTCCATTCCCCTCTCCTAGGTTCTTTTTCTCATTAGCACTTTTCATTGACTGTACTCTGTATTCACTTACTTTTTCATTGCCTCAGCCCCTCCACTTTCCAACTTGAGTATGAGTTTCACGAAGTCAGGGACGTGGATGTCTTATTCACTGACAGATCTTCAGAGGAAAAGCCATCACTGACAAGGAGTAACTATCAAGAAGTATTTGGGAGCATCAGTAATAAGGTGGGCTTTCCTAGTGGCTCAGACGGGAAAAAATCCCCCTGCAATGCAAGAGACCTGGGTTTGATCCATGTGTTGGGAAGATTCCCTGGAGAAGGGAATGGCAACCCACTCCAGTATTCTTGTGTGGAGAATTCCATGGACAAAAGAACCTGGTGGGTTACAGTCCATGGGATCTCAAAGAGTTGGACACAACTGAGCAACTAGTTTTTATTCTGTGAATGAGATAGGGGTCACAGAAGGCTTAGTACAGAGCCTAGAATGTATTCGGGATTCCCTGGTGGCTCAGACAGTAAAGAGTCTGCCTGCAATGTGGGAGACCTGTTCCCTGGTTGGGGAAGATCCCCTGGAGAAGAAATTGGCAACCCACTCCAGTATTCTTGCCTGGAAAATCCCATAGATGGAGGAGCCTGGCGGGCTATAGAGTAGCAAAGGACACGACTGAGCAACTTCACTTCTAGAATGTATTAAGGGCTTAAACAATGATGCTGTGAAAGTGCTGCACTCAATATGCCAGCACATTTGGAAAACTCAGCAGTGGCCACAGCACTGGAAAAGGTCAGTTTTCATTCCAGTCCCAAAGAAAGCCAATGCCAAAGAATGCTCAAACTACCACACAATTGCACTCATCTCACATGCTAGTAAAGTAATGCTCAAAATTCTCCAAGCCAGGCTTCAGCAGTACATGAACTGTGAACTTCCTGATGTTCAAGCTGGTTTTAGAAAAGGCAGAGAAACCAGAGATCAAATTACCAACATCTGCTGTATCATCGAAAAAGCAAGAGAGTTCCAGAAAAATATTTATTTCTGCTTTATTGACTATGCCAAAGCCTTTGACTGTGTGGATCACAACAAACTGTGGAAAATTCTGAAAGAAATGGGAATACCAGACCACCTGACCTGCCTCTTGAGAAACCTATATGCAGGTCAGGAAGCAACAGTTAGAACTAGACATGGGACAACGGACTGGTTCCAAATAGGAAAAGGAGGACATCAAGGCTGTATATTGTCACCCTGCTTATTTAATTTATATGCAGAGTACATCATGAGAAACACTGGGGTGGGAGAAGCACAAGCTGGAATCAAGATTGCCAGGAGAAATATCAACAACCTTAGATATGCAGATGACACCACCCTTATGGCAGAAAGTGAAGAGGAACTAAAAAGCCTCTTGATGAAAGTGAAAGAGGAGAGTGAAAAAGTTGGCTTAAAGCTCAGCATTCAGAAAACAAAGATCATGGCATCTGGGTCCCATCACTTCATGTGAAATAGATGGGGAAACAGTGGAAACAGTGTCAGACTTTATTTTGGGGGCTCCAAAATCACTGCAGATGGTGACTGCAGCCATGAAATTAAAAGACACTTGCTCCTTGCAAGGAAAGTTATGACCAACCTAGATAGCATATTGAAAAGCAGAGACATTACTTTGCCAACAAAGGTCCGTCTAGCTAAGGCTATTGTTTTCCAGTGGTCATGTATGGATGTGAGAGTTGGACTGTGAAGAAGGCTGAGCTCCGAAGAATTGATGCTTTTGAACTGTGGTGTTGGAGAAGACTCTTGAGAGTCCCTTGGACTGCAAGGAGATCCAACCAGTCCATTCTAAAGGAGATCAGTCCTGGGTATTCATTGGAAGGACTGATGCTGAAGCTGAAACTCCAATACTTTGGCCACCTCATGTGAAGAGTTGAATTACTGGAAAAGACCCTGATGCTGGGAGGGATTGGAGGCAGGAGGAGAAGGGGATGACAGAGAATGAGATGGCTGGATGGCATCACCGACTCGATGGAAGTGAGTTTGTGTGAACTCCAGGAGTTGGTGATGGACAGGGAGGCTTGGCGTCATGTGATTCATGGGGTTGCAGAGAATTGGACACGACCGAGTGACTGAACTGAACTGAAGGACTTGTATATAATCAAGTATTTTTAGAAAGTGTATCAAAGTTTCACCAACACAGGCAGACAAGCAAAGAATGGGGAATATTCTCCCGTAGGCATGATTCTTTGCAAATGTGAATAAAATAAAACCTGGTCAAATGATCTATGCTGAACTCATGAAGCTGTATAATTTTTAAAAATCTGTAACTCTATTTCTCTAAGTAATTTTATTTTTTCATTCATTCATTCATTTTTGCATAAATAAACAAAAGACTCTTTTAGGGGAATAAAAGTCTTTATTTAATTTGTTACAGTATTGATTATGCTTTATATTTTGGTTTCTTGGCCAAGAGTCATGTGGGATCTTAGTTCTCCAAACCAGGGATCAAACCCACACAACCCCTGCATTGAAAGATAAAGCCCCAACCAGTGGGCCACCAGGGAAGTCCTCCTAAAGACAGCTTTAAATTCTGGACGTCAGATCGCTCCACCTGGTCTATAAACCAAAACCAAAACAGTGTCCTAATTCAGAATTGCCAATGTCTCTGTGTACTGAGATTTGTCATGGGGGACCCTGAAGGCAGCAACTTTCTTTTGGGGTCCTCATCACTGGGTATGTGTCAGAATTTCCTTGGCTCCTGGTCAGATGTAGACACTAGGTTCAGTAGGTAAATAAAGTTGAAAACGCTTGCAGTGACTGGAGAGGCTGAAAGCCTGGGAGGCTTTTGGAAAATTGTGCAGGGGAGGGGAGGAGGGCAGAGGGGAGGGGACAGTCCTGAGGTTTCGAAAAATAATGGAGTCGGGTTTGCCTGTATTCTTCTCCAGCAGGCAGCCCAGGGCTCTCTTTGTCTTGAAGGTGGACAGCTTTGTAGTCTGAAGGAACATCTGTGCATATTTAAGATAAAGATGCCACTTAGCTCTTCTTTCTTTTCAAAACTGGTAAAAGAGAATACACATCTCAGGGACTCACAGTTTAAATGCTTCTTCTGGGTCCCTTGCGTTCTTAAAAGTAGCATTTCAATCTGAAGCTCCTCATCCCAGGCTGATACAAAAAAATAAACAGATAAATAAATAAAAACCCACGTGGCCCTTTTTTATTTTTGTTTGTCATTTAGACTACGAGCTTCCTCCCAGCAGGTATTCCCCCAGGATGCGCTAATCTGTGCTTTTGGTTGTTGCTGGAAAGCAGTTGTTCCCCCTCCTTTTCCCTCCCCCAGGCCTCTCACAGCTACTTAGCCAGCTTTCCAAGCAGATGCTAATCCACCACTCCTGGTAATTAACCCCTGAATACCTAATTCCCAGGAACCCTTTCTCTCTTCCCATCCCAAGGACTCTCAAAGTCCACTTTGCTGGAGCATCACCTAAGAGTCTTGGTGGCCCCTACTCTGAGAATTTCTGCATCCCTAGAGCTGGGTGGGGCTCAAGAGTTTGAATTTCTGGTAGCTCAGGTGGTAAAGAATCTGCCTGCAATTGCAGGAGACCCAGGTTTGATCCCTGGGTCAGGAGAATGCCCTGGAGCAGGGAATGGCTACCTACTCCAGTGTTCTTGCCTGGAAAACACCATGGACAGATGAGCCTGGTGAGGTGTAGTCCATGAGTTCACAAAGTTGGACACAACTGAGCAACTAATTCGCACACACACACACACACACACACACACACACATACACACTCTCCAGTCTAGCTGATGTTGCCAGTCCATCAAGGTCCAGTGAAAGGCGGTTATTTATCTCAGCCTCATGTTAGTAGGTTGATCTCTTGCAAAGATGTTTCTCCTCTTCCTTTCTGAAAGGACCAAAGCCAGCACAGAGGTTTCTGTTTTTCCTTCCTTTCTGCTTTGTTCACTTTGTGTCCTTGCTTCCTTGGATGGTGCCTGACTTCCAGGCATGTGTTGAGGGGAGGACTGGATAGACCTCATTTGCCTGTGAAATACTAGTGATGTTTGTGATTCAGAACCCTCATGAGACTTGGGAGATCGAAGTTTCAAGGTGAAAGCTTGTTCTGAATTGAGCCAAACTGGAGAGCCAGAAACTTAATTCCAGAGGATATAGAGGGACTTCCCTGGCGGCCCAGGATTAGGACTCCATGCTCCCAGTGCAGAGGTCATGGGTTTGATCCCCTGGTCAGGGAAGTAAGATCTGCAAGGTATGACCAAAATTTATATTATATTTTTATAGTATCTATATTTGATATATATTTGATAGGTTTATGTAGATTCTACCACATATTGTATTTTATATTTATATTTTATAGAAAATAAATTTATATTTTATAGTTTCTATTACTGTGTATATAATTGTATATTTCCATATATATTTGATCTGTGTAAATTCTGAAACAGACTGTCTAATGCTGTGAGTGACATGGCTCACTGTGTAACGCTAGTATACAGTAAGTGCAGTTTCCTATAGTGTCCTGCTGAGCCCTTCTCTCCTGCTGCAGCTCCTCATCACCACCCCCAAACTCGAGATTTATGATTTTCCCCTCTTCAGTGGAACCCTCAGCTCATGGGGAGTTGCTGGTTTACTCTGTGGCTTTCAATCCCTTTAGCAGATGGCACCATTCTTCACGTGTGCGGTTAGGGTTCTCAACGTTGACTGTACACTGACATCATGTGGGGAGTGTTCAAAAAGATTCATCCCTGGGTACTGTCCCCCAAAGATTCTGATTTAATTCGTCAGAGCATCCCTGGGCATTGGGACTTTTAAAAGCTCACAGCCCAGGTTATGAAGGATTGGATTGGGGTGGAGGCAGCCTGGAAGAAGAGGGAGGGAGGAAAAGAGAAAGAAGTAGTCTTGATTTTTGCAGCCAGCAGGGGACACTTCTGCAGAACGCAATGGCACCCCAACTCCAGTACTTTTGCCTGGAAAATCCCATGGACAGAGAAGCCTGGCAGGTTACAGTCCATGGGGTCGCAAAGAGTGACTGAAGTGACTTAGCAGGGGACACTTCTAGAGCAGAGATTGTTGTCAGATAATGAAAAGTGAGCTGGAAGCATAGAACTCAGAGCACACTTGAAGAGAGAACCTTGAATGCAGAACCAAGGCTGCTTTAATGGGTTAATTACGCACACTCTTGTCTTCCCTGATCATTTTATCTAGGGCAACCTTGTTGGCCCAAGGAGATCATAAATTCCTTGGAATCAGAGATGTGTTGGACAGTTATCCTGTAGCTTCCAAGATCTCTAGTGAAACAGCCTTCATTTCAAGAGTCTTCAGAAAATAGCCCCCAAATGATTAAGGAAGCATGAGGTCAAAATGGGAAGTAAAAAACCTGTAAAGACCACCAGTCAGTAACAGTTGGGTGTGTGCGTGTGTCACCATTTCAAATTATTTGCTTTTCTTATTTTTTTATCCACTATGATCACACACATACACTCAAACAGAACAAAGCAATAACAAATAATAAAAAAATCAGCCACTGACCACCACCACCGCCTTTATCACCATCATCACCACTATCATCACCCATTATCTCCACCATCACTACCATCACCATCACCGTCACTACCACCATCATCACTACCACACCACCATCGTCACCACCATCGTCATCACCATCGTCATCACCACCACCATCATCACCACCACCACCAGCACCATCATCACCACCATCATCACCATCATCATCACCACCATCATCACCATCATCACCACCACCATCACCACCATCACCACCACCACCATCATCACCATCACCACCACCACCATCATCACCACCATCATCACCACCATTGTCACCACCATCATCACCACCATTGTCACCACCATCGTCACCACCATCGTTGTCACCACCATTGTCGTCACCACCATCACCAGCACCATCATCACCACTATCATCATCACCACCATCACCACCATCATCATCACCATCATCACCACCGTCACCACCACCATCATCACCATCGTCACCACCACCATCACCACCATCACCACCATTGTCACCACCATCGTCACCACCATCATCACCACCATCACCAGCACCATCATCACCACTATCATCACCACCATCGTCATCACCATCGTCATCACACCACCACCATCATCACCATCGTCATTGTCACCACCACCATCACCACCATCATCACCATTGTCACCACCATCACCAGCACCATCGTCACCACCGTCATCACCACCATCGTCACCACCATCGTCATCACTACTACACCATCATCACCACCATTACTGCCATAGTAATCACACCTGAAACTTGGAAGTGTAGCCCAGTGGAGTATCTGTTGCCAGAGAATGAGGCATCAAGTCCCCCAAGCAGATGTCACCTCATGTCACTGGGAAGTAAAGATATTCACAGAGCTGCAGACTTGCCTGCTTGCATACACATGACTGAGTTCCAAGCAAGCGGACAGGAAGGGGGAAGCCAGGAGAGCAGCTTGCTTCCCCCTGTCCCCAGTCTGGTGTTTTATCCATGAAGCCACACTGTAGCCCTTCAATACTTTATTAAGCATCTCCTCTCCCAGACACCCCACTGCCTTCGGCGCCAGCACATCCAGTGCTTGGAAGCCAAGTGTGTTCTTACCACTGCATGGCTCCTCATTTTCATCATGGAGAAGTGAGGCTAAGGGTGGAAATAGGGGTAGAATGCTGAGAAAACCACTTTACTGGTAACTTGAAAATATGAAGCTCATATTTTTAATTCATATGAATTAAGGGGGTGTAGTCTGAGTCCCGAGGCAAGTCAGTCACACTTCTCCAGATGTCGACCACAGCCTTTTCCCTGCCTCCACCGGCTAAATGCTGACCCTCTGATATACATCAAAACGTGTGCTCTTCTGTATTCTAAGCAGTTTTTGAGGCAGTGTTTTGCTTTATTGCAAACCACAATGTTTTCAGAAGGCTTAAAAATCCAGTTATGACTATAGCTGTGAGGGAAAAGGTCTGTGTGGTGCCAGGGAAATTTAATTTTTAGCTTAAAAAAGTCCCACCAAATTCAATTTTTCTCACATTTAGGGATTCTTAGAGTTATATCTAGCTTGCATAACTAGTATATTAGAGAATGTGTTACTACGGGGTTATTTTTTAACACATTTATTATTTATGAAATGCAGAGGAAAATAGTTAGAAATGATTGTTTCAGGGAATATCCTGTAGGTTTTTTTTTTATTGTATTCAAAGAAGTTGTTCATGCTGTTTTAATTCAAACATTAAAAGTTAAATCTCTTTTTATTCTGACCTACATTTTTAAAACACTGCTTTAAGTACTTATTATGGGGAATGGAAAATGGGTTCTTAGCTTGTGGTTTGTAGGTAATCAAGCTGATTCTTGCCGATCTGTCCAGGAATGGAGGTGGCGGGGGGGGACGGTGCAGAGCAGAGTGTGAGATCTCTCTCTGGTTCCGTCAGCATCCTTCTGATGCCGGAAGCTCAGCTTCTCCGCACATCGGTGCTGAATCAAACCTCAGAGCAGAGTGTTGGTGAAGTAGAAGAGGATAGCTGTGTTACTTTGCCAGGCAGAGGTTGACCCAGCAGGCTAATGCTCTCAAAACCACGTGTCCCAACTTGGGGAGGCTAGTGAGAAGGTTTATAGCAGTTGTTCAAAGAGGGCACGATCGACGTGCACATTCTTCTGATGGGTCAGTGGTGAGATAAGGAGTCAGCATCATCGATCTTCAGGTCCAGCTCATCTGGGGGCCCGCATGCTTGTGGGCAGCCATACCCTCATTAACTTCTCCCACCTGGAGGGTTTTCCATACCTGCAAAACAGCTCAAGATCCTGTATCTGTTGATGAGGAGACAGGACCTTGCCTCAAGGCTGCTCTTGACTGTTTCTCCCCAGTCTCATATCCCTCCCGTCCCTAAGTCTCTAATTAACCACTACTTGAATCTGCCCATGAGAACTCAGGGAAGGTCATGGAGGCTGAATGAAGGCTGTTTCTGTAATCGCAGAAACCGGGGGCACAAAGGCCTGGTGCCCAGGAGCCCCACGAGGCCCAGATGGATATCACTTGCTCAGTCCCCTTTCTCCCAAAGGAAATCTCCCTCAGGCAGTCATGCTGGTTAACTGCCTGCTCTTGAGTAATAAGAGTCTCACCATCTGTCTCTTACTCTGAATGAGAGAGATGAAGAGGAGAGAAGAGATAGCATCACATATCTGAACCAGAATTAATGCCCCTTACAATAGATAGAGAACAAAAATACTGCAACATCAGCAGACAACCTGAGTCAAAAATGGGCAGTGAATTTGAATAGACCTTTCTCAAAGAAAATATGCAAATAGCCAATATGCACCTGAAAAGATGCTCAACATCACTAACTTCACTAACGTTTAGGAAAATGCAAATCAAAACCACAGTGAGACATCACTTGATACTCATTAGGATGGCCACTATAAAACAAAAGCAGAAACAAACTGAAAATAAGTGTTGGTAAAGAAGTGGGGAAATTGAAACACTTGCACATTGCTGGTGGGAATATCAACAGTATGGTTACCCCTCAAAAAAAAAAAAAAAAAAAGAGAGAGAGAGAAAGGAAAAAGAAAAAAAAATATTGTATGATTCAGTGATTCCACTTCTGGATACATACCCCGAAGAACTGAAATCAGCATCTCAAAGAGATCCTATGTGCATAATAGAATTATTCACAATAGTTAAAAGGTCAAATAGCTCAAGTGTTCATCAGTAGGTGAACAAATCTGTTGTATTCATACAATGGGATATTATTCAGCTTTAAAAAGGGAGGTGATTGTGACACATCTTCCAGCAGGTAAAGAACCATCAAGACATTGTGCTGAGGGAAATAAGCCAGTCACAAAATGATAAGATTCTGCATGATTGCATTTATATGAGGGACATAGAGTAGTCAAGTTAATAGTTGAAAGTGGAATGGTGACTATCAGGGACCAGGAGGAGCAGGGATGGGAGTTACTGTTAAATAGGTACAGGGTTTAAGTTTTGCAAAAAAAAAAAAGTTTTGGGATGGATGATGGTGATGGTTGTACACCAATGTGAATTTACTTAAGGCTATAGGACTGTACACTTAAAAATGGAGAAAATGGTAAATTTAGATTGTGCACATGTTACACAATTCCAAAATTAAGCTAAAAAAATATATTAGGAGAAATTGAGAAACGCTGTGTATCATCACCTTGTCTGCGTACTAAGCTGCTTCAGTGCAACTCCTCATGACCCCGTGGACATGTAGCCCCCTGGGCTCCTCTGTCCATAGGAGTTTCCAGGCAAGAATACTGGAGTGGATTGCCGTGCCCTCCTCCAGGGCATCTTCCTGACCCAGGGATCGAACCCATGTCTCTTACATCTCTTGCATTGCAGGACACATTCTTTACCACTAGTACCACCTGGAAAGCCCCCTCATTACCTCGGTATCCAGCAAAAATCTCAGAGAAAGATGTGTGGTACCTGGGTCCTCAGGAAGCTTGTGGAG
The DNA here is from genome assembly GCA_917880005.1 of Nanger dama. Classification (NCBI taxonomy): domain Eukaryota; kingdom Metazoa; phylum Chordata; class Mammalia; order Artiodactyla; family Bovidae; genus Nanger; species Nanger dama. The sequence goes on along the minus strand of CAKJTW010000019.1, from coordinate 36,696,804 downwards.
AGAGCTTGTGAGGGGGAGTTGTGGCCTCCTGCCAACAGCCAGCCCCAACTTGCCGTCATGTAAGATACCTTAGAAATAAATCCTCTGAGATCAACCAAACCCAGTTCTCTGCCACAAGCCTTGAGTCTTCCACCTGAGATCCCTAACAGGTTAAAGCAATGTTCAAATCCATCTGTCTACTATGTTCTGTCTGAGTTCCTGACCCACAGGAACCATGAGATAATAAATGATTATTGTTATTTTAAGCCACTCAAAGTATTAGAGTAATTTGTCTCACAGTCATAGGTAACTCATCATATATGCTTCCCAAATGGCTCAGTGGTAAAGAATCTGCCTGCCATTGCAGGAGACACAGAAGACTGGATTCAATCCCTGGATCAGGAAGATCCTCTGGAGAAGGAAATGGCAAATCACTCCAGTCTTCTTGGCTGGAAAATTCCACGAACAGAAGAGCTTGGTGGGCTGCAGTCCATGAGGTCCCTCAGAGTTGGACACAACTGAGTGACTGAGCACGCAGACAACTGATCAATATTTGCAGTCATCTGCCATCTTTGAATATTTGGCAATGCCTGCCTTATCCCCAAGGCTTCCCAGGTGGTAAAGAACCTGCCAGCCAACGCAGGAGACGAAAGAGAAGTGAGTTCAGTCCCTGGGTCAGGAAGATCCCCTGGAGGAGGGCATGGCAACCCACTCCAGTATTCTTGCCTGGAGAATCCCATGAACAGAGGAGCCTGGTGGGCTACAGTCCATGGGGATCACAAAGAGTCAGACACAACTGAAGTGACTTAGTATGCATACACACCTTATCCCCATCACACACACACACACACACACACACACACACACACACACTCTTTGAGGACACTTTATTCTGGAATTTGACCCACTGTATTCAAAGGATCTTCAGCAGTTCTGAGAAAGTGGCAACCAAGTGAAATGTCAGCCTTATTTTAATGGGAAGAATGTAAAATGCCCATAGAAGAGGCTAGGAGGGTTGGCAAGCAGGAAGCGGGCTTGTCTCCAGGGCATTCTACAAGTGTGTGCAGGATCCAATGGGCCAGGGTATCTCTGGTCTGGATCCTAGACAGGATCCTAGACAGGAAGGATGCTATTCTGTACATCAGCTCCTAATGGAGCCCTTGAGTCTGTGTGACTGGGGACCAATCTGGTCGATGTGTAAATATGTCTGCTTTGCTTACACTCGGGCATGATTGCATATTGAGGGGTTAATAAGCTCAGTTTGGATGAAGGCAGAAGGGTGTCTTCTCAATGCACAAGGGTGTTCTGCCCTCAGCAGAGCTGACTCTGGGCGCTTCCTCAGATCTGAGGTTTGCTTTCTGCTCTGGGGGTTCAGCTCCCCTGCACTTGAGGGATGCTGGCCTTAATTTGGTGTGTTGCAGTCGTTGTGAGCTATGGAAGGATATTACCTTAAGGATATTCTTCTGAATATTAAATTAGAATAAATTAAGGCATGCTGCATATTCAGCCTGAATCAGAATTGAGTAATTGCCTTCCGTTTTGTGCCACTTAGTTCGTTGGAAATGCAAGATATTTGTTTTAATTACCAAGTTGTTGAGCTGACTCTTAACGAGAGGATGCATGGATGCAAACAAACAAAAATAACTTGTTTGTGACTTTGTGAAATTTAGGTAATCCTAATTGGATTCAATTTTGTTAGAGTTCCTCCTTTTACTGTCCTGTGTTTCCTTCACTCAGCATTGACTGATTGACTCCCTACTATGTGTCCTGCAATGTGGGATGATTTGGGGATATTAAGAGCTATACTCTTTATGCTTTATTGTTTCCCACACGCTGTGGTCTAAGCACTTGGCATGCATAGATAGTATTCACAGTAAGTAGCACCGTTAGGTAAATGTGGCCTTTACCTCTCATTTTATCAATACAGCAACTAAGTTCCAGAGAGAGGATAACATCAAATTAATAATTGAAAAAAAAAAAACCAAGCAGCTAGAGATAGGGTATGAATCTGATGAATCCTAAATTCTGAACTCTATGCTGTATTTTTTTTTAATTGAAAAAAGGTTAATTTACAATGTTGAGTTTACTTCAGGTATATAGAGCAGCGGAATTCAGTTATGTGTGCATGTTAAGTCACTTCAGTCATGTCCAACTCTTTGTGACCCTGTGGACCACAGCCCACTAAACTCCTCTGTCCATGGGATACATCAGGCAAGAATATTGGAGTAGGTAGCCTATCTTCCGGGGAATCTTCCTGACCCAGGGATTGAACCCCTGTCTCCTGCATTTCAGGTGGATTCTGTACCACTGGGCCACCAGGAAAGCCTGATTCAGTTATATATAAACATCTATCTATTCTTTTTCAGATGCTTTTCCATTTTAGCTTATTATGAGAATTGAATATAGTTTCCTGTGTTATGCATTAGGTCCTTCTTGTTTCTCTATTTTATATATAGCTGTATCTATATGTTAATCCCAGATAATACTAAGGTGCCAGAAAATATACCTATTACTACGGTTACTATTGTGATTTCTTTTGCTGGTCTTGTCATCATCTTTACTGGTGGCCCCTAACATTGCTGAGTCTCACCCACGATATGGAGATATACTGTTAAGATTGATTGAGATACACACCCAACCCTCTGGAATTACTGGACAGTCAGTTAATGTTGTTTGTTTCTTTTCTGGGTTTTTTTTTTTTTCCTGCTTCTATGTGGATGTTCAGTGGGACTGTTTACCTGAATACTCAGCTGGGTCCTGAGTTGGAGGACAGGCAGTGGGGAATGGGGATTCTGTCCTGGGATTTGCTGTTACTTTTCTCACAGTTACTTTTCTTGAAGGTCTACCTCGACACGTGTGAGCTCTGGATCATTGGTGCTCAAAGGGATTTTGTCCTCTTCCCATCCTCTGATTGCCGACAAAACCATGGCCCAGAAACCATGGCCCAGAAATATTTAGCCAGCCCTGCACCACTGGTAGATGGCATAGCTGAAAGGAAAATACAGACCTCCTTACCACCGGCATGCTCTTTTCATGGGAAGTAAATCTAGCTTAACTATTAAATTTTGATTCTTGATATATGAAAACCATAGCTTTTTCCTCATTTCTCAATCAAATATCCTGATCTTGAGTGTAACTTGACTCAGTGTTGTTGCTTAGTCACTCAGTCATGTCTGACTCTTGGAGACCCCATGGACTATAGCCTTCCAGGCTCCTCTGTCCATGGCATTTCCCAGGCAAGGATACTGCCATTATTCTGGGCCAGTTTTGTTTCAAATGACAACAAACTAAATCAGCCAGAGTCACAACATAATGCAGAACTTTGTCCGAAGTTTTACTTAGCTTCTTGCTGCTGCTGCTAAACCGCTTCAGTCGTGTCCGACTCTGTGCGACCCCATAGCCAGCAGCCCACTAGGCTGGCTCCTCTGTCCCTGGGATTCTCCAGGCAAGAACACTGGAGTGGGTTGCCATTCCCTTCTCCAATGCATGAAAGTAAAAAGTGAAAGTGAAGTCACTCAGTCGTGCCCGACTCTTAGCGACCCCATGGACTGCAGCCTTCCAGGCTCCTCCATCCATGGGATTTTCCAGGCAAGAGTACTGGAGTGGGTTGCCATTGCCTTCTCCACTTAGCTTCTTACATATGTATAAAATAGATGTTTACTATATAAATCATAAACATCTATCTTTATCTAGATTAACAAATGTGCTCTGCTCTGCGTGGAATTTAAACCAGGTTTTAGAGTTTTTCATTAAGAGGATTTCATGTACGTGGTAGAAGATAAACGTCAAGGTTCCTGGTAATTTACTGCCTATTACTGAATTCCACTCCATAAATATATTATTTAATCAAAACTCCTGTTTAAATGAGACAGTAAAAATGGCATGGGTAATATTTAAAGTTGGCATAATTTTTACCTTACGTAGCATTTTTTAAAAGGTAGAACAAGGGAAAAAGTTTGAGGGCTGGGGTCCCTATTGCCTTTGGGGGAAGGGGCTACTGTGAGTTGCTGTGGCCAAGCTGAAATCTCTGATGTCTTTCAAAGCCAAGGCTCAAAAGTGATGCTGTCCCTCTCTTCCTCATACAATTCCCAGAACTTAATGACTCAGGAACCGCTAAAGCTCCCTAATCTCCTCTCTGTCCACACAGCAAAAACTGATGAGCGGGTGATGATAATGATGATTCAGGTAAACATTGATGAGAGGAAGAATGATTCTTCCAACCTTTAATGAAAGTCCCCTAAATCTCATCCACTCTCTTGGAGAGAGACACACACACACAAAAGGGTATTCAGAGACCTTGTATGTGTGTGTGTAGCCATGTATTTAAATCAAGAATTTTTATATCAATATTTAATATAAAATAAATCTTCTTTGAAATATTCTCTCATTTTATGTATTCCCCTATCTTTTTTTTTTCATTCTTTTCTTTTGGCTTCAGTGTGCAGGATTTGGGATCTTAGTTTCCAGACCAGGGATTGAACCCATGTTCCTTGCAGAAGAAGCACAGAGGCTCAACCACTGTACTGCCAGGGAGTCCCCCTCCTATCCTTTTTTTTTTCTGTCTTTTGAAGGGTGTCTGCAGCAGCTGTCTAATCAGTGCCATCATTATTCGATGTAACATGAAGCTCCTAGTTTACAGAGGCAGAGAGAGCCGGATTCAGATGAGCCTTGTTTATTTATTTAACGTTGTATGGCTTCTAACAAGAAACTCAGCCATGTGGAAATTCAGTTTTCTCCTTTGTTAAATTAGAAAAGTTTAACCTCTGCATGAAAAACCTCTCTCATATGATAGAAATGTCATTAGATTCATTCTCCCTTGCCAGTAGAGGTCGGGGCTAGTGAATTTCTTGAAAGTTCTCGCCTCTCTTCCCCCAGTAGACTTGAAATCTGGGCAAGAACTCTGATATCCTGTTCAATGACCCCCTTTTGTTTCCCTCCGTACCTGTCAGGTGTTCTAAGAGCAGACTTTTCCAGAAAGTGGCTCTATCATAGAGATAGAGCTGATGGCAATGAAGGGTGGATGGATGTGGAAAAATGAGGTTGGTCTGGTAGGTGTGAGAAAAGTAGTAATTGTTGCCAAGAGGTTAAAGGCTGATGAAACCATCCAGCATGAAGGAGGGTCTAATGGACCAAATGAGCTTTAAGTGTTCTAGCAGCACCTTCGTCTCAAGGCTATTTGGTGATTTTAGGGCTGAGGGAGATGACAGGGCAGTGTTGATGGCTGGATGAGATGAAGAGGAGGATGTGATGTCTGAATTATGTATAAGCTTAAGACTAGGGACTCTCAAGAGAACTGATGACCAATTAGGGATTCTCTTGAGAGGCAAAGCCTCTCTACAGAGAAGAAAAAAAAAATCAAGCAGTCCCTAGATAATGCCTCCAAGCCACAATCAAGGGTGATGGCTGACTTTCAGTGGCTTTTGAGGAGGACAGTGTTTCTGGGTGGGCACAGTGTGGTGCCAACAGTCTGAAGCATCCCAACACACGCAACCCTGGCTTACTGTCAAATTCAAGGTTCAGTTCAGCTCAGTCACTCAGTTGTGTCCGACTCTTTGCGACCCCATGGACTGCAGCACACCAGGCTTCCCTGTCCATCACCAGCTCCTGGAGCTTGCTCAAACTCTTGTGCATTGAGTCCGTGATGCCATCCAACCATCTCATCTTCTGTCATCTCCTTCTCCTTCTGACTTCAGTCTTTCCAAGCATCAGGGTCTTTTCCAATGAGTCATCTCTTCGCATCAGGTGGCCAATATATCAGAGCTTCAGCTTCAGCTTTTGTCCTTCCAATGACTATTCAAGACTGATTTCCTTTAGAATTCACAAGTTCAAGGTGGAAGCTCAAAAATTGCCATCCACTTTTGTGACGTGTTTCGTGGCTGAACAAAGCAAACTGGATTCCCCAAAGCTCTTCTTACCCAGCACCCAACAGAAAAAGCTGGAAATAAGATCCCTCATTGTCTTTATACTGGATGCTCTGGTAACCAAACTAGAGCCCCTTTACTGATCTGGCTCATCCAGCCTCCAGATTTCATGGAGGTTTCCAGCTGCCCACTTCGTGACAAACTGCCCCTGGCAAAATGATTTTGACCCAGTTTGCCTAAGAGATGACATTGCCCTTGCAGCAGAACCAGCAGTCCATGACTGATCTAGTTCCCTTTGCCTTGAAAGTGTTAGTTGCTCAGTCGTGTCTGACTCTTTGCAACCCCATGGACTGTAGCCCTCCAGGCTCCTCTGTCAATGGAATTCTCCAGGCAAGAATACTGGAGTGGAGTAGACGTTCTCTTCTCCAGGGGATCTTCATGACCCAGGGATTGAAACATGCCTCCTGCATCGCAGGCATATTCTTTACTGTCTGAACCACCTGGAAAGCCCTGTATGTGTGTGTTGGGGGAGGGGCAGTGTGGTTGGCATTCCTATAGAACATTTTACTCTACAGAGCCCCAAACCTATCCAAGCTTTTTGGATCAGGGCAAAGCTAGAAAATCCCATGGACAGAGGAGCCTGGTAGGCTGCGGTCCACGGGGTCGCGAAGAGTCGGACACAACTGAGCGACTTCCCTTTCACTTTTACTTTCATGCATTGGAGAGGGAAATGGCAACCCACTCCAGTGTTCTTGCTTGGAGAATCCCAGGGACAGGGGAGCCTGGTTGGTGGGCTGCCGTCTTTGGAGTCACACAAAGTCAGACACGACTGAAGTGACTTAGCAGCAGCAGCAGCAGACCCTATTTAAGGCCACACTCCTGCTTGGTGTCACCCTCACCCTCCTTGTGGATAATGAGGGCTTGGATAAGAGTGGTAGCAACAAGTGTGCAGTTTCTGATGTATTTTGGAAATCTTCTTTTAGGAGATGTATGCATTAAGAGACTGGGTTTCCTAGACCTTAGTCTGAATCTTGAGCCACTGTGCAGTTTTCTAGGCATTGTGCCTACATATTCTAGTCTCAAGAGTGCTAAAACCCAAACTATTTCCAAGGCTCAGTATGTGGTTTCTTGTGCAAGCTTTCTGTCCTTCATATACTCAGATAAACTCCCATCACCATAGATTCCTTGTATAGGTGTGTCTCATCCATGTAAACTAGCAGGAAAAAAAAAAAAAAGAGGGATGGAGGACTATGGATATGATTTGTCAGGCTCCAATTAGCAAATCCAATTGATTGGCAATGACGGATCCCCGGGTGGGTACAAATTTGCAGCTCTCAGCTTTTCTGTCTGTGAGCCTGAAGGCCAACAGAGAGGTGGCTGAATGCTGTATTAAGCACTCTTTGTTCCTCCTGGGTGAGAAGGGTCGTGACTTTTAGCAACATTCATTCTTTTCTTAACATTCCTCATCTCATGTTCACTAATACATTATTCAGAGTTTGTGAGGACAGAGCAGAGGCCAGCTCTCCACCCAGAGACCTTTTCCTGGGGTCACACACAGGTGGGGGCATAGGACATGGAAATGAGTGTGTAGACAAAAGGGAGCTGTGACCTTACACTGCTTGGGACAGCAAACAGGCAACAAAGTTCCCGAGCAGCAAGTCATCTCAGCCACTGACTTGTCACATATCCTTCGGGAGAGTCATGTAACCTCTTTTAGCCTTTTATGATGGTGGTGCTATGTTCAAACTCTGATGCTTACCTAGGGCCAGGCAGTTAATTTAATCCACTGTTCATGCTAAGTCGCTTCAGTCATGTCCAACTCTTTGCAATCCCAGGGACTATAGCCTGCCAGGCTCTGCTGTCAATGGATTGTGCAGGCACGTGTGCTAGAGTCTGTTGCCATCTCATCCTCCAGGGGTTCTTCTGCACCCAGGGATCGAACCCTGGTCTCTTATGTCTGCCACATTGGCAGATGGATTCTTACCACTAATGCCACCAGGGAAGCCCCATAATCCATCAGAGCTGGTCAATTAATCCCCTGGACAACTCATGCCATTTCTAAAAGTTCCTACATGGATGAAGACCCAATAGTGTCAGATTCTCTGATTTTTGTTGCCGCTGTTGTTTTTGGCTTGTGGGCTCTTAGTCTCAGCATGGGTCTTCATTGCATCGTGTGGAATCTTTTGTTGCTGCATTTGGTCTTCCCAGGCGGCTCAGAGGTAAATCTGCTTGCAATGCAGGACATGCAGGTTCAGTCTCTGAGCCAGGAAGATCCCTTGGAGGAGGAAATGGCAACTCACTCCAGTATTCTTGTCTGGGAAATCCCATGCACAGAGGAGCCTGGTGGGCTACAGTCCTTCAGGTCACAAAGAGTTGGACGTGACTGAACTACTAACACTTTCACTTTTCGGGGACTCTCTAATTGTAGTGCTAAGGCTTAGTCACCCTGCAGCATGTGGAGTCTTAGTTCTCCAACTAGGGATTGAACCCGTGTCCCCTGCATTGCATAGAGGATTCTTAACCACTGGAGCAACAGGAAAGTCCCCAGATTTTCTGACTTTTAAAGAAAAGATGGTTATTTTGATTTTTTTAATAAAAATATTCTACTATTTCAGTTTTGGAAAACACTGGATGGCTAAAACAAAGAAAGTCTGTGGTTTGTCGGCTGCCAGTTGGCAACTTAGGAGTTTGCTTTTGTAGCTGAGGCTGTTGGTGCCCACCCTCCCTGACTTCTGGGAGTAGTCACCATTTTGAATGGTCTTGTCTTTGCCATGTGTCTTTCTGGAGCCTCTAGACCCAACTCTGCCCACACTGATGCCAGGTTGGAAGTGCGCCCTTCCCCGGCAATCTTCAATGTGTGACTTAGGATTTGGTGTGCAAATATGCCACCATTCTTCCCTCTCAAGAATGTCTTGAGATCAGGGTTGGCAAGTATTTTCCAACTAAGGACCAAATATAGTAAATATTTTAGGATAAAGGGTCCATATGGTCTTTGTTACAAGTACTGAAAGCTGCCATTTTAGCTGGAAAGCAGCCAGAGAAAGTAACATATGGGCATGGCTGTGTTCCAATAAAACTTTATTTATAAAAATAAGCAGCCCTATACTGGCCCTACATTGCTTATTGAGGCTATAAAACATGCATTCTGAGCTTACTCCCTGGATTCCCTGATGGAAATGAACTCTAACCACAGTGTCAACTAGTTGGTAATGGACTCGGTATAACCGACCTTCCATCCGTGTTCCATTTCCCCCTGCCTGCTAGTGCTTCTTGAAAACTCTCCTTTGAATAAGCTCCTTGTGTTTGAAACTTGGTCTGCTAAAACCATAAATGTTACTATTTGAGTGTGGGTTTTGGAGTCATTTGTCTCTCATTTTATTCGTTCTGCTTTCTACCTGCCCTGAACAAGTGATTTCACTGTTTTTTTTTTTTTTTGTCTCTGGCTCTTCATTTGAGGTGATGTCAGTGTCCATTTAAGAAATAGTTCCGGAGATTTAATGAGATGGTGTCTGTCCAACTCCTAGCATATCACTAGGCCCATGGTAAAATTTCAGCAAGCACCAGCTGTACTTGTAATTCTCAGCATGGAGGGTAGAGCTTCAGAGTTCCTGTACTAGCTCTGCAGCTATTTTTCAGGAATCTGCCAAAATGTTGAATCGAAGGCTCTTGTATTTACTTTTTCCTATGTTTTGTGTTTCTTTTGAAATAAAGTCACCCTTCTCACTGGTGGGATGGGATTTAACTGTCTTTAAAAGATAAGATTACAAAGACACCTGGGTGTGGGTTTGCAACCTGAACCTTTGAATCTTAATCACACTTGCTGGTTCCTGAAGAGAAGGAACAGATGGGAGAATCGAGCTTCTGTCTTCCACTGGCCTTATTTCAACCGGCTATAAACATATGTTCTTAGGGAGGATGTAGGGATCACTTCAATAAAGCTGAAGGAGATGTGAGGGGAGAGGAAGCCTCCAGCATGGGGATGGACCCGGATCCTCATTGTCCTTCCTCCTGGTTAGCTGCTGTCTTTTGAGACATGGAAACGGTTCCTGGAAACAGAACCGGATTTGAATTCTGCTCTCTCATTGTCACCTGGGACCAGCTTTGTCACTTCTCTAAGCCTCTGTTTCCTAGGACTTGTTTGAGTTTGATTAGGTGATTTTCTTCCCTTGCCTTATCACATTTTCTCATTCTCTTCTTCTGTGGGCTCAAGAGGGAAAGGACTACAAACCCATAAAAAAGCTCAACTGTGCTTTTTCATTGTGAAGCCAGGTGATGAAGGAAGCAAACCAGCCTCTGTTTGCCATGTGCCTTGTGCTTTAAGAAAAACCACCCATCTGCTTTGGAGATAGCTTTGTTTGATGATCGGGAAATCAGGAAGCCAGCATGGGAAAGGAAGAATAGCTAGCAAGGTGGCTAAAGGGTTTCATCAGTAGGCCAAACTGCATTGTTTAAAAGCTGCTGTCATGAGGACGATGCTTATAAAAAGGGTAAGGAAAAAAAAAAAAGAAAGGGGTAGGGAAATCGATGGGAAATCTTGCTAGGATTGATTAGAAATGTCTGACATAGGCATGGCTGACTTGGAGAAGGTAGGTATGCCATTTATGTTTGAGCCTATCATGGGGTATAAACCCACTGAGAGACTGAAAATGAAATCTGGGCAGTATATCTATAATCCTTAAACTGGCCAGCCTCAACACACAGTAAATATGTATCTGTGTGCTCAGTTGTGTCCAACTTTTTGTTACCCCATGGACTGTAGCCCACCAGGCTCCTTTGTCCATGGGATTCTCCAGGGAAGAATCCTGGAGTGGGTTGCCATTCCCTCCTCCAGGGAACCTTTCCAACCCAGGGATCAAACCCACATCTCTTGCATCTTCCTCATTGGCAGACAGGTTCTTTACCACTACAGCCACCTGCAAAGCCAAATATATATCTTAAACAAAAAAAAATATTGGATTGGCAAAAAGCTCATTTTGTTTTTTCTGTAACATGAAGAAAACCCAAACAAACTTTTTGGTCAACCCTGTATTTGCATACATACATGAAGTCATGTGGAACTTCCCTGGTGGCTCAGTGGTAAAGAATCTACCTGCAGTGTAGGAGTCACAGGAGACACCGGTTGGATCCCTGTGTTGGGAAGATCCCCTGGAGGAAGGCATGGCAACCCACTCCAGTATTCTTGCAGAGAGAATCCCATGGACAGAGGAGCCTGGCGGGCTATGGTTTGTAGGGTTGAAAAGAATTGGACACGGCTGAGGTGACTTAGCATGCACACATAAAGTCATGTACTATATGGAAATAGATGGTGTCACACGTTATTAGAGACTCCCTTCTGTATCATTGGGTGTTCCATTTTTGTTTGTTGGCTTCTCCATACAGCGAGGACTGCTCTTACAATCTGGAAGCAGAAACGTTGTTTCTGATAACTGAGGCTTAAATCCCAGTTCAGTTCTGTTCAGTCGCTCAGTCATGTCTGACTCTTTGTGATCCCATGAATCGCAACATGCCACGCCTCCCTGTCCACCAGCAACTCCTGGAGTTCACTCAGACTCATGTCCATCGAGTCAGTGATGCCATCCAGCCATCTCATCCTCGGTCGTCCCCTTCTCCTCCTGCCCCCAATCCCTCCCAGCATCTGAGCCTTTTCCACTGAGTCAACTCTTCATATGAGGTGGCAAATGTACTGGAGTTTCAGCTTTAGCATCAGTACTTCCAAAGAAATCCCAGGGCTGATCTTCAGAATGGACAGGTTGGATCTCCTTGCAGTCCAAGGGACACTCAAGAGTCTTCTCCAACACCACAGTTCAAAAGCATCAATTCTTCAGTGCTCAGCCCAACTCTCACATCCATACATGATCACAGGAAAAACCATAGCCCTGACGCGATGGACTTTAGTCGGCAAAGTAATGTCTCTGCTTTTGAATATATTATCTAGGTTGGTCATAACTTTTCTTCCAAGGAGCAAGCGTCTTTTAATTTCATGGCTGCAATCACCATCTGCAGTGATTTTGGAGCCCAAAAAATAAAGTCTGACACTGTTTCCACTGTTTCCACATCTATTTCCCATAAAGTGATGGGACCGGATGCCATGATCTTTGTTTTCTGAATGTTGGGCTTTAAGCCTACTTTTTCACTCTCCTCTTTCACCTTCATCAAGAGGCTTTTAGCTCCTCTTCACTTTCTGCCATAAGGGTGGTGTCATCTGCATATCTCAGGTTATTGATATTTCTCATGGCAATCTTGATTCCAGCTTGTGTTTCTTCCAGTCCAGCGTTTCTCATGATGTACTCTGCATATAAGTTAAATAAGCAGGGTGACAATATACAGCTTTGACGTACTCCTTTTCCTATTTGGAACCCGTCTGTTGTTCCATGTCTAGTTCTAACTGTTGCTTCCTTACCTGCATACAGATTTCTCAAGAGGCAGGTTAGGTGGTCTGGTATTCCCATCTCTTTCAGAATTTTCCACAGTTTATTGTGATACACACAGTCAAAGGCTTTGGCATAGTCAATAAAGCAGAAATAGATGTTTTTCTGGAACTCTCTTGCTTTTTCCATGATCTAGCGGATGTTGGCAATTTGATCTCTGGTTCCTCTGCCTTTTCTAAAACCAGCTTGAATATCAGGAAGTTCACGGTTCATGTATTGCTGAAGCATGGCTTGGAGAATTTTGAGCATTACTTTACTAGCATGTGAAATGAGTGCAATTGTACGGTAGTTTGAGCATTCTTTGGCATTGCCTTTATTTGGATTGGAATGAAAACTGACCTTTTCCAGTCCTGTGGCCACTGCTGAGTTTTCCAAATTTGTGGGCATATTGAGTGCAGCACTTTCACAGCATCATCTTTCAGGATTTGAAAGAGCTCAACTTGAATTCCGTCACCTCCACTCGCTTTGTTCGTAGTGATGCTTTCTAAGGCCCACTTGTCTTCACATTCCAGGATGTCTGGCTCTAGATGAATGATCACACCATCGTGATTATCCGGGTCATTAAGATCTTTTCGTACAGTTCTTCTGTGTATTCTTGCCATCTTCTGCTTCTGTTAGGTCCATTCCATTTCTGTCCATTATCGAGCCCATCTTTGCATGAAATGTTCCCTTGGTACCTCTAATTTTCTTGAAGAGATCTCTAGTCTTTCCCATTCTGTTGTTTTCCTCTATTTCTTTGCATTGATCACTGAAGAAGGCTTTCTTATCTCTTCTTGCTATTCTTTGGAACTCTGCATTCAGATGCTTATATCTTTCCTTTTCTCCTTTGCTTTTTGCTTCTCTTCTTTTCACAGCTATTTGTAAGGCCTCCCAAGACAGCCAATTTGCTTTTTTGCGTTTCTTTTCCATGGGGATGGTCTTGATGCCTGTCTCCTGTACAATGTCACGAACCTCATTCCATAGTTCATCGGACACTCTATCTATCAGATCTAGGCCCTTAAATCTATTTCTCACTTCCACTGGATAATCATAAGGGATTAGATTTAGGTCATACCTGAATGGGCTAGCGGTTTTCCGTACTTTCTTCAATTTAAGTCTGAATTTGGCAATAAGGAGTTCATGGTCTGAGCCACAGTCAGCTCTTGGTCTTGTTTTTGTTGACTGTATAGAGCTTGTCCATCTTTGGCTGCAAAGAGTATAGTCAATTTGATTTCAGTGTTGACCATCTGATGATGTCCATGTGTAAAGTCTTCTCTTGTGTTGTTGGAAGAGGGTGTTTGCTATGACCAGTGCATTTTCTTGGCAAAACTCTATTAGTCTTTGCCCTGCTTCATTCCACTTTCCAAGACCAAATTTGCCTGTTACTCCAGGTGTTTCTTGACTTCCTACTTTAGCATTCCAGTCCCCTATAACTAAAAGGACATCTTTTGGGGGTGTTAGTTCTAAAAGGTCATGTAGGTCTTCATAGAACCGTTCAACTTCAGCTTCTTCAGCATTACTGGTTGGGGCATAGACTTGGATTACCGTGATATTGAATGGTTTGCCTTGGAAATGAACAGAGATCATTCTGTCATTTTTGAGACTGCATCCAAGTATGGCATTTCAGACTCTTTTGTTGACCATGATGGCTACTCCATTTCTTCTGAGGGATTCCTGCCCGCAGTAGTAGATATAATGGTCATCTGAGTTAAATTCACCCATTCCAGTCCATTTTAGTTCGCTGATTCCTAGAATGTCAATGTTCACTCTATTGGCCACCCAAGTTATCTATCCAGCTATGAGCTGAGCACAGTGAATAGGGACTGCTAATAAAAAGGGTAAGCAGAGAGCGAAGTCCACCATCCTAACTTGTACAGACTCAGCAGGGCTGTGGAATGGGATTATTTGAGACAGTTTCCTTAAAGAAAGGATTCTGGCCAGAAAAGAAACTCAGCTGTATGGAATGTGATTTGTAAAACAGAGGCTAAGGACTAAGAGATCTTTAAGGTTCCCTTTTCCTCTGAAATTCAGTGATTTTTCTTTCTTTGATATGTACAGCAATATGTAAGCAATAACTTTTACTCCAGAAAAGCCTAAGGTCCATAACAGAAACTACAAGTGAAAGTCCAGCATACAGAAACTAAGGCTCTTGGAAGAAGCTTCAAGAGACACACCAACTTTACAAAGCAGAACCATAAAGTAGAAAAAAAAAAAATACACCAGTTAGTTTTTCCTCCCTTGATTGAAACAGGCTCTGTGGATAATTATTACAGATAATCATTACTTATTTCAGAATGTATTAGTCTGCTAAAGTTTCCATGACAAATACTGGAGACCAGATGACTTATACACCAGAAATATGTTTTCTCATAATTCTGGAGGTTGGCCATCCAAGATTGTGGTCTCAAAAGTTTGTTTTCTGCTGAGGCCTCTCTCCTTGGCTTGCAGATGACCACCTTCTTGCCATCTCATCACATGGCCTTTTCTCTGTATGCATCCCTGGCATCTCTTCTTATAAGGACACCAATCTTATGGGATAATGGCCTCACCCCATGACCTCATTTGAGCTTCCCCAGTGGCTCAACAGTAAAGGATCTGCCTGCACTGCAGGAGCCACAGGAAATGTGGGTTTGATCCAGGGGTTGGAAAGATCCCTGGAGGAAGAAATGGCAACCTACTCCAGTATTCTTGCCTGGAGAATTTCACAGACTGAGGAGCCTGGCAGGCTACAGTCCATGGGATTGCAAAGAGTCAGACATGACTGGAAGTGACTTAGCACGCACAACCTTAATTACTTCCTTAAAGGGCTCGTGTTCAAATACAGTCACACGGGACATTAGCACTGCAACGAGAATTTTTGGGGGACTCAGTTCAGTCTTTAACACAGGATTTTTAGTTTCTTCTCCATTCTTCTGTCTCTGCTCAAGCCACACCAGGAAGGAATGACATTCTCACCTCCTCTGCCTGCTGAACTGTTCTTACTTTAAAGCCCTTTTCCCTGAGCTCTCATCTTTACCTAAGCATAACCACCCGGTCCTCTGCATCTCTCAGCTTCATGCACACATTCATTGTAGCATCCCACACCTATTTATTTAGATATTTGCCCCCTACCCATCACACTACCCACTACACCTTTTGCATCCTCAGAATGAGGACAATGATTCAAATGTCTGGTATCCCAGTACTTGGCTCAGAGTTGACTTTCAATGTTTTGTGACTTGAATCAAAGCTGAACAAACAGAAAATGCTTTGGGCAATTTTCCCCCTGGCTTAGAAGTTATATGTGAGTTAGGGACTTATTTCTGTAACATTAAAACAAAAAGGTTTCCCTAGTTGCACAGTGGATAAGAATCTGCCTGCTAATGCAGGGTTTGATCCCTGGTCCAGGAAGATTCCATGAACCACAGAGCAAGTAAACCCGTGTGCTGCAGCTACTGAAGCCCATGCACTCTAGAGCCTGTGCTCTGCAGCAGAAGAAGCTCCAGTGAGAAGCCTGCCCACCACAGCTAGATTGTAGCCCCTGCTCACCACAGCTAGAGAAAGCCTGCACACAGCAGGGAAAGATCCAGTGCAGCTGAAAATAAATACACACAGAAAATATAACCATGTACATCCAGGTGCTGTGTGCCGATGTAGAAACTCAGTCTCTCCCAAGGATGCAAAAAGAGGGGAGATGCAGGCTGAACTGAGGAATGAGAAAAGAGGGTAGCTTGGGAAAACTACCCTGGGAAGCAGCCATTGTGCAGAACGGGAAAGAGACATGGATCCATGAGACTTGGGTAGAGGACTTCCGTTTAATACAGAACAGAAGGTCTCCATCACAACAGATGTCAACGGGTCTATTACCTACCTCAACTTTTTCATTTGTGCCAGTAGAGAAGAACCACGGAATAAATGAAGCATGGGAGAGTCACTCATCTTTCTGAGGGGTCCAGCTCAGTTGCCTGTTGGCTGGAAACTGGGGCGATCTTTCATGATTACTGAAACTGGGGTGTTCCACCTAACTGATGCTGCTTGACAAACTGCCCTAGTGTGGTGGCTTAAAATAATATTCGCTTATTTCGCTCCAGAACCTGGCAAATGAGTCTGCTCAAGTAGACAGTTCTTATTCAAGACTTTTCATGTGGTTCAAGAGAGAGGAGCTCAGTCTGGGATTGTTTGGAAAAAACTTCTTCACTCACTCTTCTGAGCTGGGTAAACTCATTGAGTCAGAGGCTTATCTTAGTCCATTTGAGCTGCTGTAACAAAAATATTACACTGGCTGGCTTAAAGACAACAGAAATTTGTTCTCATCGTTCTGGAGTCTAGGAAATCCAAGGTCAAGGTGCCAATAGATTCATTGTCATGTGACAGCCGGTTTCTTGGGGGAGCTTTTGGGGGACTCTTTTATAAGGGCATTAGTCCCATTCATTATGAGGGTAATAATTCCATTCATGAGGGCTCCACTATCAGGACCTAATCACATCCCAAAGGAGGTTCCATATCCTAATGCCATCACATTGAGAGTAGTGTTTCAATATCTGAATTTAGGGGGAATTTAAGCATTTAGTCTATAGCTAGAGCTGCTCAGATCTCTCTCTCTCTCTCTCACTCTCTCTGTCTCTGTCTCTTCTGTCTCTCTTGACAAGATCCGTTTCATGGTGGAGGAATGACAGGGAGGGTGGCCAGACATCTTACATATGGCATCACTTCCACTATGTGGATCCACTGAAGCAGGAATAGGTTCACTCAAGTTCAAGGCACTGTAGACTCCATCTCTTGATGGAGGAGGGCTAGCGTTATGGTCCAGCATATGGGAAGGGAGTGCATGGCCGTTGTGGAAGAATGCAGTCCCCATGGGTGGTTGATAACAGACATGCACAGTTTTCTCCCTGGAAATTGTCCTTGAGTGCCTTCATTTGACATTTCCCCTGGCGTCTCTGCAGAGCACATAGCTTTGGTCAAGGATCAGCATGGCATCTCTGATAGAGAAATTCTTCCCTTCTTGTCTTTACAGGAAAGAATAGGAGCTTTGATTTCTGTAGATTCCTGATTCTGCTGTCGTTGTTGTTAAGTTGCTCAGTCACGTTCGATTCTCTGCCTTGAGCTGCAGCACACCAGGCTCCCCTGTCCTTCACTATCTCCCAGAGTTTGCTCAGATTCATGTCCACTGCATCCACAATGTCATTCAACCATCTCATCCTCTGGTGCCCCCTTCTCCTTTTGCCTTCCATCTTTCCCAGCATCAAGGTCTTTTCCAATGAGTTGGCTCTTTGCATCAGGTGGCCATAGTTCTTCCGATGAAACTCCAGGGTTGATTTCCTTTAGGACTGACTGGTTTGATCTCTTTGCTCTCCATGGGACTCTCAACAGTCTTCTCCAGCACCACATTTTGAAAGAATCAGTTCTTCAGTGCTCAGCCTTCTTTATGGCCCAGCTCTCACATCCATTCATGACTACTGGAAGAACCATAGATTTGACTGTATGGACCTAGTTCTATAAGAGCACCTTAAAAATAAGGCTCTCCTGATCCTCGAAGGTGTCTGAAGAAAATCCTCTTGTTACACATGCAAAAACGTCAGACTGTTTCAAAGGAGTTAATTTAGGCTGATTGGAAACTTAAGTCAGAAAGGGTAGCTTTGGTAAAACTCTGCATCCTCACCAAGGCTCATCATGTATATTAAGTGTTATTTTCTCCACTTTGAAGAAGCCAGGCTGCAAATATTAAACTGCCTTTGCAGGCTTTCCAACAAATAAACACTAAGGTGTGTGCTTCATTTCACTGAAGAAAGCAAAACTGTGATAATTTCTTGATACTCTGGTAAGCTGGACATGTGTGCAAATGCCCTCAGACTTTTGTTACACATGGAACTTTCTTCATATGAAATCTTACTTAAGTTTAAACAATTACAAAGAAAATAAAGCAGAACTACTCTGAGACAGGCCATCCAAGGAGGCTTTCTCAAGAATAAATTTTGGCATAGAGACTATACTGTTTTTCATGGATATCGCATACACACACACATCAACATACACACATCCACACACACATATATTTATATATATGGTAGTGATTAATTTTATACCTTTGTATTTAAACATCAAGATTTCAAGCAAGTTTGCAATTAGTATTCACACTAGAAAAGAAGAGTTGCTGGATGGATTAATTAAATCTGTCCTTGCAGTGGTGCCCAAAGCCTGTTGATTATGTAAAGTTTTATTTCTCTCTCTCTCTCATAATGACATCCCTCTTATGACAGAGGAGTAACCTGTAATTTATAAAAGTGTTTACATCTTCACAAATCTACTAGGTCTTACTGAGCATTGAAGGCAGGATCTGGAGCTAAGTCCACATATCACTCAAATGGTGACAGTGGAGACATAAAACTTCTCTGTCAGCAAGACTCCAACATAAAATAACAGACAACACCTGAAGTGTCAGTCACCTTCGCAGGCAGTTTTTGAAGTCAGATTTTAGATCGAGGAGTTGAGATTTATTTTGATGTCAAAAAGTTATTCACACATCTACGCAGAAAGAAAGTGGCAGATCAACAGGGTGTTGATTACCAAGTCGCTGTGTAATAAATCAGGGTAGTGATTCTGGTTGTCTCCCCAATTTTGCCACAGGGACGGGCTTATTGATGGCATTTTAAGGTCTGAGGAGTTGATTTAGATTTGCAATAACATGCCCCTTTCCATTAGTGACACCGGCATGCTCCTGTGTGCCACTCTTTGCATTTGATGATTGGCATTTTTTAAATTGCGTGACTGTAAATTATCAGGTGGGGACATCCTCCATTTAAAACATGATTTTGTTGAAACATTTGTTTAATAAAAACATGATAGTTAAGATAAAATACCTCACTTGTCTCTTCCCTTTGTCCTTCCTCGTGCAACATTAATTATAACTGAAGGATGTTTGAACTACCGAGAAATAGCCTCTCACGACCACCTTCTTTGCTAATGGAGAGACTGAGGCTCAGCGAGGAAGGGCCTTTCTTAGCATGGCTCTCTGACATAGTCTGCTTCATCTGCGAAGTTTGCTACTATACAAGTGCTGATTCTCAGGTCGACTCAGGTGTGCACTGAGTCCCAGGAGGCAAGTTCTCCAGAGGCTCTTGAAAACTTGGCCTGATTTAGAAACCAAAGTCAGAGACACATAGAAGTGCAAACCCCATTTCTGTGGCTTCCCAGCTTTAGAACCCTGGGCGAGTCATCTCTTCTCTCCGAATCCTGGGGTCCTCATCCATAAAGTCAGGAAGGCTAATTATTCCCACCTGTTGCTGTTCAGTCACTAAGTCATGTCTGACTCTGTGACCCCATGGACTGCAGCACACCAGGCTTCCCCGTCCTTCACTATCTCCTGGAGTTTGCTCAAACTCATGTCCACTGAGTCAGTGATGCTATAGCAACCTTATAAGGCTGTTATAAGGATGCATTTTATTTATTTACAGAGTTTTTGATGTGGACCATTTTTAAAGTCTTTATTGAATTTGCTACTTCTTTTGTATAGTGGTTTTTTTTTTTTTTTTTTTTTTACCTTGAAGCATGTAGAATCTTAGCTCCCTGATGAGGGATGGAACCTGTACCCCACTACCCCCTGCATTGGAAGGTGGATTCTTAACCACTGGACTGCCAGGGAAATCCCAAGGATGAAATTTTGTATGGGAGAACATCCCTGTCATACCATAGTCAGTTGCCTATAAATCATTCTTTCTCTTCTTGGCCTTTAAACCCTCCCTATTGTGTGCATGCACACATACACATAGACGTGTACAAACATACATGTGCACAAATGCAGATGTGCATGTGTAGACACACAAACACAGACACATATACATATGCACACATACACACATCTGTGTCCTGTACTAATTGATTATGAGATTTTTGTTCTCCATCTTACAGGTTAGAGGTCTTTAAAATGATCACACTCAAGCAAAATGTGAACGTTGTGGCATTAACTCAGTTCAGTGCTTGCTTTTGTAAAGGGCAGTTCTTGCTTCTCTGTGAGTGTGTCCATGAAATATTGGTTGTTTAAACCAGCACCTTCTATTCCTTTCATGGCAGCAATAAGAGAGAAACATAATAGTATTTGTCATCCCTTTATATATATATATATATATATATATATATATATATATATAGTATCAATTGACTTAATGAGAATGAGAACACCTTTTAGACTAAGCAGATTAACTTCACTTTGCTTTGCAAATCTGAGTGATGCCCATAAAGGCCTTAGCTGGAAGAGGGAGCTGACATCAGAGAGCATATGGAGAAAGTGACGACAGGGCTGGGGGTTAAGCACTAGAGACCTGGGGCAGGGGCAGGATCCACCTGCGGAGTTTGGGGAGGTTTGGGGGAGCAGAGACTTTCCAGTGCATAATGAGGACTTTAGGTGGGTGATGAATTTTGGGAAAGTCTTGCTACGGCATTTATCATCGCTAACATTAATTATCCCTGTTGAGACCATTGGCATTGAACTGTTTCTGTGTGAAGCCTAGTCTGAAAGAGTGAAACAGCAGACTTAATTTTCTTCTAGTTATACTTGTATTTGTCAAGGGAAAGCCTCACGCTGGACTTTCTCACATACTCCTCAAGAGGTTGTATTAAGGACTCTTACTAAGAGGAAACAAGGAGGAGGGAAGACTTGGAACTGATGGGTCAGTGTTGACTCTTGGCTCTGCTCAATGAGTGGTTTAAATCCATTGCCTCTGTTTCTTACCTGCTATTTACGGAAGAAGTGTTCTTCCAGTTCTAACTCATCATATCAAAATCTTGTGAAACCTAAAGGCTTTCAAAGCTAACTTCATGAATCGTTCATGGTCCTGTGTGTTGAGTGGGCTCAGGTAGGCAATTCCCGCTGGGAGATTCAGATTGGGACTTGAACTCATGGGTGGAGACTCAAACTCAGCAAAAATCCAGATTGGGATTTGAATTGAAATCTTTTCATTGGTCTTTTATTTGAAATCACACTGAGTTTCAGGGCTTAGTGAAGCTCAGGTTCTTAATGTCTCATCACAGAAAGAATTCAGTGAAAGACAAAGTGACAGATAAGAAATGGACATTTAGAGAGAAACACACTCCACAGAGTGCAGGCCATCTCAGAACGTGAGTGGCCTTAAAATACAGTGTGATTAGTTTTTATAGGTTGGGTAATTTCATAGGCTAATGAGTGGGAGGATTATTCCAACTATTTGGAGGAAAGAATGAAAATTTCTAGGAATTGATATAACTGCCCAATTTTTCATCTTTGATGGTTGGTCTTGGAACTATCCTGGAGAAGGGAATGGAAACCCACTCCAGGATTCTTGCCTGGAGAATCCCATGGACAGAGGAGCCTGGTGGGCTACAGTCCATAGCGCCGCAGAATCAGGCACAACTGAAGCAACTTAACAAGCACACATACTTGGAACCATCACGGCGCTGATGGTTGTGTCACTTAGCTTATGCTAATGTTTACAGTGAGTGTGTGATGAAGCCAAAGCCCCAGTGGAAGTCAGATATTCTGCCATCTTGGACCTAGTTGGCTTTAACCACCTTTTGTTTTATCCTATGGCCATATCATTCTTTTAAATGCTGTGCCCTGCCCCCTGCCCTCCTATTTTAGTTGCAATAAGAGAGCAGTTCAGACTGGAGTCACTGAATGGCTTGAAAGGGCTGGACATCCAAGGAGGCTTCTTTTCTCATCTGGGTCAGGTTAGCTGAAACAGCTCCTGGAGGGCCAAGCATCTGTCTTTTCTTAGAGCCTCTCTATGTAGATAGTTTGGGCTTCCTCATGGCATGACTGTCTCAGATGCCTTAGCTTCCTTAAATGGTACCTAGTTTTCTCTGGAATGCAGATTCCAAGGGACTTCAGGGGAAGCTGAGAGACTTCGTGCAGAAGACCTAGACCCTGAAGTCATGTAGCGCCACTTCCAGCACATTCCATTGGTTGCACAATGTGGGAAGGGGGGCCAAAGCAGGGGTGAAGACGGATGGAGGCACAGCCCATGGGAGGGGCATCTTGGGAGACCAGCTCTCAGTGACGTGAGAGGCGGTAGCTCCTTTGAGCTGCAAAACCAACCAGGTGATGAGATTTTATACCTTTTCTGCAAAGCAAGGGAGGGGAAAGTTAACTTCATCTTGGAGGCTCCGAAAGTTGAGGCACAGCATTTTTTCCAGTAAGCTTGGCCGTCTTTGCTGAGCCCTGCACTATACAGCCATTAGCAGGCGGCCAGTGCTTTGCTTTATGAGGCAATTATTCCAACACACTCTATTCAAAATACACATTAGAACTTAACCTTCTGAATCCTGAAGTAGCATTTTTATCACCCAACATTAGAAAAGAGACAGAGTCAGCATATTTCCCCCTTTTATGATCTGGTATCATTAATAAAGCATTGGGTAAGGACCTTCTCACAATTCTTCCAGATAATTTGCGACATGAAAGGCGTCCTGTGATACAATTGTCTGTTGGCTTATTCACATAGCAGAGGAAACACATGGATCATTTAAAAAATAAAGCCAAGGGATGAAAACAGCCCAAAAGAATATTTCCTCCCAATGATGTGAATGCACATCAAGAACAGAGATGTGACGTTCTTGGAAATGCACACGTAGAAATGGGAAGTTAATATGGAATTTCTAATTAGGGTCACATGCTAATGAACTCCCTCTTCATGTTAGTTTTATGCCGCTTCAGAAATTTTTTATCATATGCTTAAAAATTTATGGCCAGAAACATTAATGAAAATGAGGCGTGAATTGGAAATTGTGTCATTATGGAGATGAGGGTGGCCCGGCATTACTGACTTTCAAGGAGGTATCTTTTATTGCCTTTTTGGAGAACGAGAGAAATGATACAGGTAAAATTAATGGCAAGACTTATCCTCCATCCTGACATAGACAGCCTGGTTATATGTATAGTTATAAAAGTTTGATTTTAATAAGATTTTGAATTAATTATAAGGAGAATATTAATCACCATTGACAGTCATTTTTTTTTTTTCAGAATAAAACGTCCCCAGCTAAGTAATATCATAGTTCTTAAGTACACGGAGATAGGCATTTTCTTTTCTCTCGGCTTTGTCTTTTCGGAAATTAAAATCCACCTTTTCAGAAACCTGTGGACAGGAAGGCACATGCTGTTTCTTCTGTGAAATAGTCACTTGGTTTCACATTGTATTTTAAAAGTGTCTCTGCTTGCTGAGCTCAGGGGACCGGCAGATTTCATGAGGAGCTGCCGTGTTTATAAGGAGGGAAGGAACTTGGGTATATTAAACTTACTTTGTTTTTAATCTCTCAGAAACTATTGTTTTCAATACATCTGATAACTGTCATATTTGAATGGATTTTCAGCAAAGCGCATTTTGAGTTTCTTAGAATTATCTCTGAAACTTATCACGGCAGAGATGAGCACAGAAGTCAGAATAAAATCCCATTTCTAGACTGATCTCTAGGGCATGGCTTCTTTCTCTCTCACTAATTCCAGGAACATCAGACCCAGGGCTTTAGCGGCTCCTCAAATGCCACCTCCTTCCTCTGCGTCTTCCCCAGCTCCATCCAAACTTAGGACTCTTGTCTGCAGGGGAGACCCACTTCTTTCTCCCTTCCTGCCCTCTTACCACTCCATCCTCTTCCCCCCGTCTCTCTCTTTTTCTTTAAAATGATTCCAGTACCAAGACCCTGATTCTGGGAAGGACTGAGGACAGGAGGAGAAGGAGACAGCAGAGGATGAGATGGCTGGATGGCATCACCGACTCAACGGATGTGAGTTTGAGCAAACTCCAGGAGATGGTGAAGGACAGTGAAGCCTGGCGTGCTGCAGTCCATGGGGTTGCAAAGTGTCAGACACAACTGAGCGACTGAGCACCACCACTAACCAAGTACAAATGGCTCAGTGGTAAAGACTCTGCCTGCCAATGCAGGAGAAGGCAGGTTCGATTCCTGGGTCTGGAAGATCCCCTGGGGTAGGAAATGGCTACCCACTCCAGCATTCTTGCCTGGGAAATCTCATGGACAGAGGAGTCTGGCAGACTGCAGGAGCCTGGGGTCCCAAAGAGTCAGTCACAACTTAGTGACTTAATGATAATAAAGTACAAAGTGCATTTGTTTTTTCCTGACACCCCTGGTTGTCTCACAGCTCATGGCAGTTCTGACCCAGAGGTAGCATCAGATGCTACAGGTTAAGAATTCAGTCCCACAGGATTCTCCCCTCCCCTGTCGCAAGTCACCTGTGATTGTCACCCATGCTTCTGATCCACTGATTGTAGAAGGGAGGTTCTGACGAGCCCCTCCTTGGGTTCAGTTAATTTGCTAGCTCCCAGAACTCAGACACATTAACTACTCTATCACCAGTTTATTACAAAAGATGACTCAGGAACAGCCTGAAAGAAGAGTTGCACAGGGCTAGGCCTGCGGGAAGGGGATGCAGGGCTTCCAAGCTCTCTCCACCACCTCCCTCTCCTCAGATCTGCACTTGCTTAGCAGCCTAGACGCTCCGCAAACCCTGTGCTTTGAAGTTTGTATGGAGACTTCATTACACAGGCATGATTCATGAAATCCTTTGGCCACTAGTGACTGAACTCAGTATCCAACTCCTTTCCTCTCCCAGGAGCTCTGTGATGACTGCGATGGGTAGAGTGACGGAAATAAACATGGGGGGCACAGAAAGGTTTTTGTGTCCAGAAGCCCCACAGGGTCGTGTTTGGTATCACTTTCTCTTTAAAGAACACACTTATTGGATTTAGCGCATGCATGCCTGTGTGCGAAGTCTCTTGTTTCAGTGTGTCCGACTCTTTGCAACTGCATGGACTACTGGCCATCAGGCTCCTCTCTCCATGGGATTCTCCAGGCAAGAATATTGGAGTGGGTTGCCATGCCCTCCTCCAGGGCATCTTCCTGACCTAGGGATCGAACCCAGGTCTCCTCCATTGCAGATGGATTCTTTGACCACTGAACCACCGGGAAAGCCATTAGATTTAAGGCTCACCCTAAATATAGTCTCATTTAGAGATCCTTTTCTTGATTACAACTGCAGACTCTCTAGAAAAGCCATATCCATGATACTGGGGGTGAGAACTTGCACGTATCCTTGGCCTGTGGAGGGCAGAATTCAATCCACTACAACCTGTGTAAGCTTTTCTCTGATGTAACTTAAATGTGAATTCATCCCCTCCTCCTCCACATATTAGACCCCAAGTTAACACATATTGAAGCGGTGTTCCTTAGACTGGGACTTGAACCCATGGTCTTTTAATTAGAATCAATCTCCTGGTATCTAGACTTAACTTAGGCTTAATCCTTTATGTCTCATCACAGAAAGAATTTCGTAAGAGACAAAATGATTGAGAAGAAGTAGATTTACTTAGAAACATGTGGGCCCTCTCAGAAGGCAAGAGGCCCCCAAATATGGGGTGATTAGTCTTTATGGGCTGGGTAATTTCATAGGTTAATGAGTGGAAGGATTATTCCAACTGTTTTGGGGGAAGGAGTGAAGATTTCCAGAAATTGTGTCACTGCACATTCTGACCTTTTATGATTAGCCTCAGAACTGTCATGGTGCCTTTGGGTGTGTCATTTAGCTAATGCATTACAACGAGCATATAATGAGGTTCAAAGTCTACTAGAAGTGGAATCTTCTGCCATCTTGGACCCGGTTGGTTCTAACCAGTTTTTGTCGTGTCCTGTGGCTATGTCATTCTTTCAATGGTTGTGCCCTGCCCCATTTTCTCCTATTTCAAATGTAGCTCTTGTGTCTACAGCCTTGGTTTCTTAATTTCAGAAATCCAGTGCTCAAAAGCATCATGAAAATAATTCAGGTGACAGCTCAAAATAAAGCTCAGAGTATAAGGGGAAATTTTGCCCAGACCCGCTGGCAATGTGCAAGATCTAGGAAATAAAGCAATATTGGCTCCCAGCCAGGATTTCAGTTCTATAAAAGCTGGGTTTGAAACATCATCATTGTATGAATTGCCTGAGCGGTTGATCCAGGCATAATTCTCTCCCCTCCTTCATCGAGGACATCAAGGTCCACCCCTGGCTACAGGACAAACTTGGGCTCTGGTCCCTGATGGGTCTCCAGCCTAGCACACCCCCACCTACATGTTTTAATGTCACTTACTGGATAATCATGTCAAGAGGTAGCATCAGAAGCAGACGTTCTGCGGCCATAAAGCGAGCACATCCCAGCATCGTTCCACAGTGACTGTTTATCTTTTATGACTGAGCCTCTCCACTTTGCAGAAATGAGATCCCAGCACCATTTTCAGAATTTTAAAAACCTAATGAGAAATCACAATGCTTTGCTTTCAGCTGGACTTCAACCAAGCAGGTGGTGGTAACATAAGCTACCCCATGTTTATCTGAACCACTGGTCCATAATTGGGTACATCTTAGATGATCTGCTGGCAAAGAAGCAAATGGCTTGACGGAAACTTAAAACTTACATTTTGGTTGACAAAATTCCTGTTGAGCAGAGCTTAAGAACCTCTCAGCAGGGCTGTTTGGAAAGTTTAAAAAGCTAAGAGGGGCTTTAAAAAGACAGGTTGAAATCCCTGCCTACCAACTCCTTGGCGGGTGATGCTGGGTAATTCACAACTTAACCTCTCAAAGCTTATTTTCTCCTCTGAAAAGTTAAGCCAGGCTAATACCTACCTCAATCCTAAAGGAAATCAACCCTGCATATTCTTTGGAAGAACTGATACTGAAGCTGCAATACTTTGGCCACCTGATGTGAAGAGCTGACTCATGGGAAAAGACCCTGATGCTGGGCAAGATTGAGGGCAGGAGGAGAAGAGGGCGACAGAAGGGGGCTGGATGGCATCACTGACTCAATGGACATGAGTGTGAGCAAGCTCCGGGAGACAGCAAAGCACAGGGAAGCCTGGCGTGCTGCCGCCCATGGGGTCACAGAGTGGGACAGGACTGAGTTGCTGAACAACAACAGTCTATCATCTGTCAGCAATGGGTCAGGGTATTGTTTTCTATGAATAAAGACAGAGGGAGTAAGGAGACCACGTAAAGGTCAGGTAGGGGTTCCAACATGTGATGTATTTTGAGCTGGGATGGTAGCCCTGGAGTTGTGCGGGAGCCGTTAGGAAAGAGACTAGAAACGCGAGACAGGTGAAGGACCCCGCCACCTGTGTGTGTCCCTACTGGGCTCTGTGTTTCATCCGCCACCCCATTTGCCCTCCCTGCCCCTGCTCAGCACAGATCACTGTTGACCAAAGAGCAAAGCATTTGCCCAGGAATCCTGTGTCTCTTTCCAAGGGCTGGGGCCAAGACGTAGGACACGGTAGATTTTTGGTTACAACGGGCCTTCTGAAATAGTCTGTGCCCATCTGCCCAGAGAGCTGTGAGTCCCCAGGGAGCAGTGAGCGGCAGCAGGTGACTGAACTGTGAAACTCAGAATTGAAGGAGAGAGCGATTAGACTCCAGCCGGCATGCTTTCTGAGGAACGGGGCTGTTAGTCTGAAAAAGACACCGCTTCTCACTGCTCCGATTCCTCCCACCAACTGTTCAGCTGCCCCTGGGTGCTAGAAGGAGGAACACACTCTGGGAGGGAGGCAGAGAGGGTTCTGCTGATGACAGCATAAAGCCACAGCTTCTGCTCTGCGAAGGAAGAAGCTCAGGCTCCCAGGGCTCGGGGAACTGGAGGGGCGCGACCCTGGGATTCTTGAAAGAGCCAGTGCAGCAAGATCCCTTCCTCTGTGCTTGCCGCCCCTGCACACCCGCACTCATGGAGGGCCGCCTGCCTCGGCCTTGGGGTCTGAACCTCTGCTTCTGCTCCTCTTTTCCTTCTGAGTGACTGACAGCCTCAGCTCCAGGAAGCCTTTAACTCAGCCAAGCCTCCCAGGCGGGCTGTCACTCGGAGGAAGGAATGTTGCAAAGCCGCCTGGTGAAATTAGCAGTGATGCCAACGATGAGATCTCTCATTGCTTTTCTTTCTCTTTATATGTTCTCCCTTCATCAGGCATCTTCCTTTTTTTTTTTTTTTTTTTTTGGCCTGCTCCCATCTCATGCAGCTGGAAGCCTGGAGGACCTCTGGCCATCCCAGTCCTAACTGAGGACTCAAGAGTTCTCCGTGCCTTTGCGTTAAGTTCTCCAGGGGCGTTTTCGAGAGCGGTTGTGGGGATTCAGAAGAGCGAGTCTGGCAGGAGCCGTCTCAGAAGGATGTGAGGGTGTGAGTGATGGATTCCTTCCGTCCTGTCAGTATCACTTTGGATTTACATAAGGTGCTGCATCCCAGAGGAATGGAAAAAACCCACAGGAACCTGCCTGCGATCTCTACATCCCGATTTCCTTTCTCACGGCCGCTGGCCTCCTCTCCCTCCTCACTGCCTGTTACTGTGCAGACCTGGCTGGTACCTTGATTACACCAAAATGTGTCCATCCAAGTGGCTGGCTTTTAGCAAAATCTGTGGGTTTTCTGGCTGCTGGAGGCCATTCTTGACTCTTGGCTGCGTTCACATAGCAAACATTCACATAATAGGCTCACTGGGCTTCCCTGGTGGCTCAGACAGTAAAGAATCTGCCTTCAGTGCAGGAGAACCCGATTCGATCGCTAGGTCAGAAGATCCCCTGGAGAAGGGCATGGCAACCCACTCCAGTATTCTTGCCTGGAGAATCCCATGGACAGAGGAGCCTGGCGGGCTACAGTCCACGGGGTTGCAAAGAGTCAGACACAACTGAGCGACCAACACACACACACAATAAGCTCGTTAGAGGAAAGCCCCTCAAAGGCCAGATTGGTGGGTGCTCAGGAAATGTGCTTTGTAAGGCAGAAGATGGCAGAACAAAGCCTGGATGTTGGCCGTTCTTATGTCACCCCCGACCCCTCCATTTCATCCCCATCTGAGAGGTACCAAGATCGCGTCTCACAAAGACCTTCTAACTAAGGCATTGGTTAAGAGCATTGCTTTCAGAGTCATTCAGACTACTCTCAGCTGTGTGACCACCCCCCCCAAATAAGTTACTTAACTTGAGTCCTAAGGGCCCTCGCCTGTCAAGTGAGAATGACAATTAAGTTCCTGTGTGGAACTTGGAGATCTTGAGTTAAAAGGTTTGGGCAATACCTCACAGATATGATTTAGAGCAGGGCCTAGGGTGCAGCGCCTGAGACAGGGCCCTGCAAGTACAAGGTTCGTTGTTGTTATTGTTCAGCTGCTAAGAAAAGTCCTACTCTCTGCAGCCCTGTGGACTGTAGCACACCAGGCTCGTCTGTCCTTCCGTCTCCTGGAGTTTGCTTTAGTTCATGTCCTTTGAGTGAGTAATGCTATCTAAGCATCTCATCCTCTACCACCCACTTCTCCTTTTGCCTTCTATCTTCCCCAGGGTTAGATCCTGTCTTTGTTTAAAATGTTGATATTTTGTCCACTGTGCGATTTTCACGTTTATTTTGATTTTGTGAACTATTGCATCGAAGTGGTGCATCTTGATGCCTGAGTTTTCTGGTGCCCCTGAAGCTTTGTACCTCCCTCAACTCTGGGCTCTAACTTTGAGCATCACCCATGTGTGAGGCCCTAGGACAGTCGGTGGATTTACAGTGGTGTGTCCGTGAGATGACTTGAGTGGCCTGGAATAGATTTCCTGAGAAAATGGGCAGAACCTAGAAAGTGTCTGTCACTCAGTCATGTGCGACTCTTTGGGACCCCATGAACTGTACCTCGCCAGGCTCCTCTGTCCATGGGATTCTCCAGGCAAGAACACCGGAGCGAGTAGCCATTCCCTTCTTCAGAAGAGCTTCCTGACCCAAGGATCAAACCCAGGTTTCCTGCCTTGCAGACAGATTCTTTACTGTCTGAGCCGCCAGGGATGCCTGAACCTAGTAAGGGCATTGGTTGTTTCAGATAACAAGATTCCTTCTGGGATAAGACAGGGTAGGTTCAGAGAGTCCATATTGTCCTCAAAGAGTCGCCAGGATCATTTCTGTCCAGAGATGTTCATTTCCTTTTGTTCTATGAGCACGATCATGTGGCCCCTAAGTTTGTCCCTTCTCGGTGTCAGGATAGTCACCTCAGTTCCAATCATGACATGTAGAGATGGTAAGACTGGCCCAAAAGCCTCCTGCCCCTGAGGAGCACCAGCAGAGCACTGGGCCAGGCAGAAGGATCACGTTCCCACTCCTTGTAGTCAGGGAGGGGTTTGCTTGTCAGGGAGTAAAGGGGGGTACGAGATGGGCTTGGAGCCAGAGGCGGTGGATGGTTACCTAGAACCTTTAGGCTGTGATAGGGAACATATGACAGTGTGTGTATATGTAAACCACTGAAAGATTTTTAAAAACTATTCATTTTTGGCTGCACTGGGTCTTAGCTGAGGCATGTGGGCTCTTTCTTAGCGACTGGTCTGCCAGGGAAGTCTCCATCCATTCGTCGGTTGATGGACAGCAGCGTTTCTTCTACCCCTTGGCTGTTGTGAATAGTGCTGCTCTGAGGCACGGGCTTGCAGATACATCACAGCCTATTTTTCTTCTTCCTGGAGTGATCCAGGGGAAGGAGAGAGACTGAGGATTCAGGGGAACAAGCAGAAAATTGCAAGAGTGAATCCCTGAGAACTCACGAGTCTTCACAGAGAGGCTGATGGGAGTGGGTGCAAGGATACCTCTTTCACAAGATCAGGTGGGAAACGAGGGAGCAGATACACAGGGAGGCTGCTAGGTTAGTTGGCAGGTGGGTGAGGAAATTCCTGTTTAAATGCTTCTGTTCCCTAATGAAGTTAGAGATCAGACCACCAGCTCTGTGTGTGTGTGTGTGTGTGTGTGTGTGTGTGTGTGTGTGAGTGTATGTGTGTGTTGAGGGGGATGAGACGGGGCATCAGGGTTGCCTTCCCATTAACAGAATGAATGATTAACAGTTAGTACTTGAAGTCAAGTTGATGCACCCCCTTATGTGCCATGCAGACAAAAGAAAGCTCAGCTCTGTTGTCAGACAAAAGCAGCTGTTATTACAATGGTGGGCATTGCAGAGATAATTCAGCTCTAAGAGATAATAACATATCAATCAGTCAGGAAACATTTCGCCCAGCAATACCCACAGTACAATATTTGAGTAATAGTCTGCTCTGGACACAACCAGGAATTTTCTTTCACTGAAATGCTCCCCTTTATAGCAGAAACTTAACACTGATTTTTTTTCTAGCTTCTATTTGGAGAGTCTGTCTATTTCTTTTCTTCCCAAGGGGATGGTGAGATAGATATTATAAATGGTGAGGACTTTTTATTGTTTTTGACAGTTATCAAAGAAACATTTTTTTTTAAGAGCTGGGCCAACAGACTGAAAAATAAACCCATTTGGGATTTTTGAGTCAAGCGTGTTGAGTTATGTGTGGTCACTTGTAGGTTTCAGGGAGCTTAACTGTACTTATTAATGGGGATGGTTATAAACCACCCACATGCTGGTTCTCATGTGGTCCACTCTGGGTTTGATACCACTTCAAGAAATAATAGTCCAGTGTCTAGTGATATAAATCACCTCCTTTGTTTATATTCTGGAAGGGCATCAAGGTGGGGACAGACACCACCTGCTGAAATGCCCTTTGCACTTTCTCTATATCCCAACTCTCACACTCCCCAGAGACTGCAACCCACACACCTCAGAAAAGTTCCCCTTCATCTTCAGGGCTTTCTGGCCTCTCCCTATCCACACCATCCTCATCGTTAACGCTCCCCAGAAACCCTACTTTTCCAGCACAGCTACCTAGGAAATGCAGCTTCATCTTTTTTTTTTTTAAGCATCACTTTAAAGGAGTCTTGTTCTCTTTTTGCCCTTCATTCTGGCAGGAAGGGTGGAGCCAGACCTGCGCACCTGTTAACACTTTTTCTTTTTGCCTCATTCTATAGGAAAATGTGGAGGAGAAGGGGAACAGATAGCCATCTCTGCAACCTCTCTGGGCTCAGAGCAGACTGGGGGCGGCAGGCATTCCTTCTGCTCAGGACTCAGCACTACTCTGTCAGTCCCTGCGGTGGGATTAAGGTCGGAAGAGGGAGGGCGCTCTCCCCAGGCAAATGGTTTAAGAGGGACCCCAGATAGTCAGGAACCAAGTTGAATCCTACTTTCATGCAAATCATCAGGATTCACATCGCAGTCTAATACATAAAGCATCCAGAGTTGGATTAGGAGAGGGCCAGGGAAGTGAGTCCAGATGACTCTGTAGTATCCTCCTGCCAATGCGGGAGACGTGGCTTCAGTCCCTGGGTTGGGAAGATCCCCTGGAGGAGGAAATGGCAACCCACTCCAGTATTCTTGCCTGGAAAACTCCGTGGACAGAGAAGGAGCCTGGAGGGTTACAGTCCATGGGATCACCAAAAGTCCGACACGACTGAGTGACTGAGCACACAAGGCTTGTTTATAGTACCCAGAAAATCTACTTCCCAGCATGGCCTGAGAACATCACGTGAATAGGGGAGCTGTCCAAAGGAAAAAGAGGGAGAGCATGAGAGAAAGGGGTCACTTCCCAGCCTACCCAGGAGAAAAAAAAAAGGAAGACAAACTTCCGCCCAGCCCAACATGGCCGAGTGTTCCTTGCAAGGCACTCAGAACTGCCTAGTATCTTTCTTTCTTGGTTCTTCTGAATGCCACCCTCCCCTTAACCTTCCCTACTCCCCCTGCACCTGGGTGTCAATTACAGCTGACTTCGCAGGCTCCAGCCCCCGACACAACAGCCGGGTGCGATGTCTTGAGCCCCGTGGCATAAGGCAGTGCAGCTAATTAGCCAGGTTTGGCTGTGCCCTCTGCTTCAGCTTGAAAAGCTTGAAAAACAAGTTTCTGGCATTGGAGTGCATTGCTTTGTACTTTCTAGATGTTCTAAAATGTCTCCATTGTGTGACTAGCAGTCTCATTTTATGCAAAAAGTTTTTTTTGTTTCTGATGCTCTGTATATTTTTGACGCTCTATTTTTTTCTGATGCTCTATTTTTTTTTTTCTTTTCTGATGTTCTATTCAGCCGGTCTTTGAAATTAGATGTTACTGCTGATATAAATATCATGATGGCGAGGATGACAGCTGACATTTATTGAGCACAAGATATGTCCAGAAATTGTTACAAGCCTTAATGCATATGGACTCATTATAGTCCCATAACAAGTAGGCCTGTATTATTATCCCCATTTTGCAGAAGGGGCAACTGAGGCTTGGCAAACTCCTCATGATGAAATAGCTCCTTTTTGTCTTCGTTCTAGGAACTAGCAGGTGTTCTCCACATGTAAGCTCTTGTGCTCCTCTCAGTGTGCTTATGTTTTCGTAGTCTCTATAAATGTGGCAGCTGAGGTCTTGTGAATATAAGCAGGATGCTATACATCACAGACTGAGTTTGGAAGCAGGGTTTGAACTCCAGCCGCCTGGATCTGGAGCTCTTATTCTCGGTGGCTACACACTTCTCCCTTTGTCGGGTGAGAAATGGCTTCACACGCTGCTGCTTTGTTGGGTTACACCTCGGTAATGCTATAGGAGGCTGTGGGCTGCACTGGAAGTTAGGCACCTGGGGACCAGACGCATCTTTGTGGGAATTCCAGCTCAGTCATCGCTGGCCCCCGCTGCACCCCACCTCCCCCATCCCTAAGTGATCTCAGGCAAATCATTTACTTTCTCTGACTTTCAGGTGTAACTTCTGAGAAAAGGAAATCATATAAAGGTTATGATGAACATCAGAGATCATCTATGTAAAATGGTACCCACAGGGGCCATACGATGACTATGGGAGACAAATATAATTGTTTCAAGAGGCAGGGACGAATTCAGACTGAGGCTCTCGGATCAACAGTGTTGGGGACGTGGTTCTCTACATTTTTCAAGTCTCAGCCTGCCCCTCTTTAAAGTGTGAATAACAGGAAAATCCAGTAGAATAGTAAAAACAACGCAGGATTCTGATTACGCAGCGGGGCATAACAGCATTCAGTCAAGAGCAGCTATTAGTGTGATTATGAGCACATTGCTTGAATCTGAGCACAGTAGAACCACTGAATTCCAGTTGAAAGAAAGTTCTCTGAAGAGAAGAAATAACAGTGATTTACAGCTTCTTTTCAACCCCCTGTACCTACCTCTCTATTGACTGAGGGGGCTATATGTTGTGATTAATTAAAATCAATACCTTCAAGCGGACACAGTGATGCTTTTTATGAAAGAGGAGACAGTGGGACTGTGGCTCGCTAGAAAGGGCTGTGACCATTTAGATGACACTTTGAGGAGTTCACCACTTCAAGGGGCTGTAGAAATAACTTAGGTCTCAACAGAACATAAGCAAATAAACTTTGAAGTCACGGATCATGTCGGTTAAGTGTCGAGGGCTCTAATCACTTATCATAACAGTGGCTGGACATTTTCTAGAAATGCAGGATTATCTTATTTCACCATTTTCTCAGGCTTGTCAGAAAAGAAAAAAAAAAAAGCCAGCTTTGTTTCATCAGTCTCTTATGCAGCTAGGGGTGGCCACGTGACATGTCTGGTCAGAGAGATGTCACCAGAGGTTTGCTGTGGGTGCCCCGGGGCAGCTCGTGTTTTCCTTGCGAAAGGGGGAGCCTGCAGGTGGCACTCTTTCCCTCTCCTGCCCTTTTCCTTCATCTTTTTGGTGTCCATGGTGGGGCTGTTGGCTTTCCCGGTGGCTCAGATGGCAAACGGTCTGCCTACAGTGCAGGAGACCTGGGTTTGATCCCTCAGTTGGGAAGATCCCCTGGAGAAGGGAATGGCTCTCCATTCCAGTATTCTTGCCTGGAGGATCCCATGGACAGAGCAGCCTGGCGGGCTACAGTCCATGGGGTCACAGAGTCTGACCCGAATGGGGGCTAACAGCATGCACATGGGAGCTCCAGCCTCTGATTGACAGCCACATGGGACGCTGGTGTGACACAGAGCAGCTGAATCAGAAATGGGATAGGCCATCTCTGAACTCACATCTTGTGAGAAAATTAATCCCTTATTCATTTATACCTCTGCCATCTGAATTTCTATCATTTGCCACCAAAAACATTTCCAACTGAAACAAACTAAAGAGTTATACAAAAATTTATTTCATATATGAGTGTGTGTGTGTGTGTGTGTGTGTGTGTGTGAGAGAGAGAGAGAGAGAGAGAGAGAGAGAGAGAGAGAGAGAGAGAGAGATGGGGCCTTAGCTTTTCCATATATATTGCTTGTCTGATTTGGGGTTGGTTACACAGACCTATTCCATTCATATGTACTCAGTCACTTCTCACTCTTTGTGACCCCATGGACTGTAGTCCACCAGGTTGCTCTGTCTATGGGATTTCTCAGGCCAGAATAACGGAG
Organism: Nanger dama; assembly: GCA_917880005.1. Classification (NCBI taxonomy): domain Eukaryota; kingdom Metazoa; phylum Chordata; class Mammalia; order Artiodactyla; family Bovidae; genus Nanger; species Nanger dama. The sequence continues at coordinate 36,661,338 of CAKJTW010000019.1, read as the reverse complement.
TAGGTTGCCATATCCTCCTCTGGGGGATATTCCAGACCCAGGGATCAAACCCAAGTCGTCCTGCATCGGATTCTTTCACTTGGAAATCCAGGCATAAGAACTTACGATCATGTAACAATTTGCCTTGTCTTTCCTTTTCTTTTCCTCCAAAACCTTTTTTGCCATTTTCAAACAGAGAAAGGTCTATTAGGAAAAGCACCAAGTTGCCTTCTCACTTTCAAAATCCTCCATCTTTGCTTGCATTCCTTGGCCCACTGGCTACCTGAAGAGTCTTTTCCAAGCTGACATCTGACACAGGGATCAGATCAGAGTTTTGAAACAGCTTTAATAAATTTGAGGTGGCAAGTTTTTGCTGACAATTTCCAATTATCAAGAGATGTGGATATTTCTCCAGGAAGAAAAATCAAGGTTCCAACTCTCCTATAGAAAATTTGGGGAGGACCATGGAATTCTAGAGGGGCAGATTCCTGCAGGGGGAGGAAAAGTTCAACAGTGATGGTATTTGGTGTCTTTCCACTTAAGTTAACCCTTTAATTTAAAAAAGGACTCTTTATTTACTTACTTGGCTGTGCTGGGTCTTAGTTGTGGCATGTGAAGTCTTAGTTGGGGCATGTGGGATCTAAATTCCCTGGCCAGGGAATCGGGCCCTCTGCACTGGGAGTACAGAGTCTTAGCTATTAGACCATCAAGGAAGTCCCAAGTCAACCCTTTAATGGCAGAAGAGCACATACATATATACCCCTGAATGGTGCATCGTATCATTTTATGAAGGCTTGTGCTTTACCTTACAGATCCATGTAAAAATTTTCACTGTTTCCCATCATAGAGCTGTGTTGGTTGATACAACATGATGGGACTCCCTCACCCATTAATTGAACCAAATTAATGATGCAGAGAGATGTCCATGTTTATCTTATTGGGTTGCGTTTTATGTGACATCCAATTTGAGAACACTGGAAGCCATTCTGTAGCCAAAATACACGTACTCTTGAGAAACAAGTTTAATCACTTTCAATTTGAAAAGCTTTATCCACGTGAGAACTATCACTCACAAGTATGAGCTCATTTTGGTCTTTTTAAAAAAATCATTCATTTGTTTATTTTTGTCTCTGCTGGGCCTTCATTGCTGTGCAGGCTTTTCTGTAGCTGTGGTGAGTGGTGGCTACTCTCTAGTTGCGATGCGTGGGTTTCTCATTGCAGTGGCTTCTCTTGTTGCAGAACAGGAGCTCTAGAGAAAAGGCTCAATAATTGTGGTTTGTTTACTCCGGGGCACGTGGGATCTTCCCGGATCAGGGATTAAACTCGTGTCTCCTGAATTAGTAGGCAGATTCTGTACCAATACACTACCAGGGAAGACCCATTTTGATATTTATGGAAATCTACGGTCATCCCTCACATATGTAGTTGATTTCTGTGGGCACCATTAGCGGGAAAACTGAGTCTCATTTCAGAGTGAAGGCTCAGATCTTGGATCATTGATTGTCCATCCTTAAGTCCTTACTGTTCAGCAGGGTGCTTCTCATTCATTAAATGAGCATCATTAGCAGGATGGGCCCTGGGATGTCCCAGAGGTCGCCTTGCACCTCTGTCCGTCATCCCATGGAATGGCTCTCCAAGTTAATAGCTTCAAACTGTAGTTTCCAAGAGTCAAACATTTATTTTTCACTTATGTTGCCACATTTGATATTCACAATAAACACACGAGATCAGCTTGCTAGCATCCCATTCTGAGAGTTGCAGGAACCTAGGCTCATAGTATTTGGGGAATTGGCTTAATATCACTCTGCTGGGACGTGGCTAGGGATGGACTTGAACTTGGATTCCTGATACCCAAGCTCTTAGCTGGTCACTCTGCAGTTTCCTAGCCCCCAGGGCACACGGAGCTCCCACCTCCTCCACTGCTGCCTCTCACATTGCCCATTGCCTAGCGCTGTCACCTGCTTTATCCTGTAGGTGATTGCAGAGCCATTTGAAATCACTAGTAACTTAATTAAAGTGATGTGCAGTTGTCTGCCCAATGCGTTTAGTTCATCACTTCTTTACCTGTAAATAAATTATGAGGAAAGTGGAGAATTATGAGGTCAGCAGGGCCGGGGTGGGGATGGGGACTCCTCCAAAAGCCAGGGGGAAAATATCCAGCGTGATAGAATTATCTATTTGCTGCTTCTGGTCCACAGACTTACCGGCTTTTTTATTTATTTATTTATTTTTATATATAGGATTATAGAAGATGAAAAGGAAACGCTTACTTCAGCTTTTAAGAGCGATGTAAGCAATTTTGCATTGCATTTACTCCTCAGGGGTGGTGTGAAAGTATTTCTAGTAAATTAAAGTATAATAAAAGCGTTGGCAACCCAGCAACTTTTATATTAATTTCTTAATTTTTCAGAGGCTTAATTATAAATCTCAAGAGGGAAGAGGCGAGGTCTGTGAGTTTCTGGGAGAAGAGTGTCGCATTCCTAGGTGTAGAGGTCTGGTCCTCTGCTGAGAGGCGTGTATGCAGTGATGTAGGCTTTGTGGATGCCTTGAGATGCAGGCACTCCTTCTGGCTGAAGGCTAGTGATGCCCAGGGGACCAAAACATCAGGTTGTGGAGGTCCAGCTGTGCCGCCCAGTATTAACGGTTGTTGTTGTTGTTCAGTTGCTAAGTCGTGTCTAACTCTTTGCAACGCCATGGACTGCAGCACACCAGGCTCCTCTGTCCTCCACTATCTCCTGGAGCTTACTCAAATCTGTGTCCACTGAATCAGTGATGCTATCTAGCCATCTCATCCTCCACCACCCGCTTCTCCTTATGCCTTCCATCTTTCCCAGCATCAGGGTCTTTTCCAACAAGTTGGCCCTTCACATCAGGTGGCCAAAGGATTAGAGCTTCAGCTTCAGCATCGGTCCTTCCAATGAGTATCCAGGGTTGGTTTCCTTTAGGTTTGACTGGCTGGATCTCCTTGCAGTCCAAGGGACTCTCAAGAGTCTTCTCCAACACCACAGTTCAGAAGAATAAATTCTTTGGCACTCAGCTTTCTTTATAGTCCACCTCTCACATCCATACGTGACTACTGGGAAAACCACAGCTTTTGACTGTACGGATCTTTGTCATCAGAGAGATGTCTCTGCTTTCTAATATACAGTCTAGCTTTGCCTAGCTGTTCAATGGCACTGTGGGGTCGTGGGTATATGCACTGCATCTGTGTCTGCAGTTTGACTTCCTGGGTTTAAAATCCTGGCTCCTCTTTTACCTGAAGAAATTTGGTAAGCTCCTTCCTCTTTAAAAATGGAGTTTACGATGATATTTATGTCATGTGGAAGCTATGAGAAAAAGCCTGAGTGCTCCTGGCACTTCTGAGCCATCAGACAGACTTGGGACCATCTCCTACCAGATTTCCAACCAAGCAAACCACAAGTATCCTTATGGATGAAGGCATTGCTGGCCAGGTTTTGTGACTTGCATCCTAGAGCAACCTCACTTTTAGTCGGTTGCTTCTTCGTATGAGCAGCAGTTCAATGCATTCTAGATTCACTGAACCATAGAATACCCATGCTGGACAGAATCTTAGGTCTTTCCACTGGATTTTCTATATAACTTCTTCTTTCGCGCCTGTACATACTTTTTCAGGAACGTAGAAACTGGAGGGGGAGGTTTTTGAAAAATCCATGGGAAAATATGCAGTGATGCAATTATTTATTTTCTGGACAAAGGTGGACAATTCCCAGCGAATTACTTTCTTTGGTCTGTTCTTTTCTAGTCCCAGGCCCTTTGCAGGCACCCAATTAGGATAGGCATGCGTGCTGAGTCGTGTCTAACTCTTTGCAACCCTGTGAACTGTAACCCTCCAGCCTCGTCTGTCCATGAAATTCTCCAAGCAAGAATACTGGAATCGGTTGCCATTTCCTCCTCCAGGAGATCTTCCCGATCCCAGGAAGCCCATCTTTTGTTAGGCATAGCTTTTAATTGCAATGTTTACGTCTGCACTTCCCTGTGGTTTCAAACACATGATTCTTTCTATTTTAATCATATTTGTTTTCTGTTTCCTCTATTCTAAGATGTGTACTACTTGTGAATAGGAGGTGTATCTTCTTATTTTATATTTGTACATCTGGCACATAGCAAACACTCAGAGAGGAATGAATGAATCAGAGAAGGAGCTAGTGTGTGTTGCTGGAATGTTAGTTCCTTGGGTAGGTTGATACATGCTCCAGACACACACACATTCACACACACACACACACACACACACACACACAGACACACACACACAGTTCCATGGTTTTAAAAACAAACGTAGGATACATTTGGTGAGAAAAAGATTAAACAGATTTCTTTGTGTAAGTCTTCTTTGTACCGGTAATATGCCACTAACATGAACTGTAAATCTCCAGCAGGATGGTATAGAATGAAGCAGCTTCCAAATTCACTAGACCAAAGAAGTCTTTTTTAAAGAATATCTTGGGACTTCCCTGGTGGTCGAGTGGTTAAGAATCTGCCTTGCAGAAAGAAACAAAAAGAATCTGCCTTGCAATGCAGGGGATGTGAGTTCAATCCCTGGTCAGGGAACTAAAATCCCACATGCCTTGGGGGCAACCAAGCCTGCGTGCCAATACTGCGGAGCCCACAGGACCACAACTAGAGAGAAGTCTACATCCTACAACAAAAGAACCCACATGCCACAACTAAAACTGACACAGCCTAATAAGTAACTATTTTTTTAAATAAAGAATGTCTTGCAGAAACTCAGTTTAAAGGCTGTACTGAGTTCTTTTTTTTTTTTAATTTTGCTTTTTTCTTTTGAAACTGCAACATTTTTCTAACCTTTTTTCCCCTCTGAAAAATTCTGTTATGTTAAAGTAAGGGACTGTGACTATAATGCCTATGTCTCTACCAGAGAGATTCCATGGTGGCCCAGATAATGAAGAATCTAACTGCAATGCAAGAAGACCCAGGTTGATTCCTGGGTTGGGAAGATCCCCTGGAGAAGGGAATGGCAACACACGCTCGGTTCCTTGCCTAGAGAATCCCATGGACAGAGGAGCCTGGCAGGCTACAGTCCTTGGGGTTGCAAAGAGTCGGACACGACCAAGCGACTAACACACACACAGCTCCACCAGAATTACACATTTTTAACATTTTACCGCTTGTACGTATTCTGTCCTTCCTTCCCTCTCTCTCTGTTCAAATTCTTTTTGGACATCTTTTTCTTGACAGTGAGGTGGGTCATCTTCTGTACGCCACTAGGATTTGCTTCTATGCTCACCTTTAAGAAAGTAACTGAACACTCCAGAAGGCAGATACCTGTATGTTTCACATATCTTTGTTGATTTATTAAATCCCATCCCAACAGAATCCTAGAATCTCAAGATGTGGAGGGACCTGGAAAAGCATCCTATCCAAGCGCCTACCCACCCCCTCTGCATTCCAGACCCATATTTCATGCCTTCCCAATACCATTTTTTTTCCCCCAGGGTTAGTGAGTTAGTTCTAAGTGGTGTGAAACTTGCAAATGAAGCCTTACCGAGATTCTGCCCTCTTCCTGGGCACCATCCAAGTGGTCTATTAGCAGCTTCCATTTATCAAGTCTCGTGTGGGTGTAGGAAGCCTAATAATAAAAGCTCAGGAAAAGGACAGCATTCTGAGGGAGGACTGAAGTGTTTTGCCAAGTCTTGATTACCCATGATAACAAGAATGAGAACCTTGGCCCCGGCTGCCCACCGATTCACTGGATCGTGAACTATCCATGCTGGACCGAGTCTTAGGATCATCGGATACAGCCCCTGCATTTATCAGACAAGGAAGCAGAGAACAAGAGAGAGTGCAACACGTTACGTGAAATCCCATGGCTGCCATGGTTTCTGGATTCGGGGGCCAGGTTATTTCTCAAGCCAGCAAGCCGATCTTGGAACAGTCACAGACTGTTTAAGACAGACGTTCACATACACCCCTGCATTCACACAGAGGCACACATGGATGCGGGTGTTCAGAGTTATGTGCAGCCTCATTTATGGATGGAGTTTCTGTCTCCTCCAGATATGACTCGTGATATAAGGCTGTAAGTCCTCTTTAAAAAAAAATAAGTAATTTATCTTAGTCTGCACTTTTATCTCTGCACATGGGCTTTCTCTGTGGTGCATGGGGTCCTCGTCGCAGTGGCTTCTCTTGTTGCAGAGCACAAGCTTTTAGGCGCATGGACTCGGCGGTTGTGGTACAGCCTCAGCAGTTGTGGCCTGTGGGCTTAGTTGTCCCAAGGCATGTGGGATCTTCCCAGACCAGAGACCGAACTCATGTCTCATGTTCCCTGCACTGGCAGGTAGGTTCTTAACCACCAGGCAAGTGCCTATACATCCTCTTGTTGGCAATCTAGAACTGTGAACTTGGTAATAGAAACTCTGCCAAATACACAGACATACTTTATTCCGCAGCTTTAGCCCTTCTTGCAGCTCACAGAGGGAGTTGGGATAAAGGTAAACTTCACAAGGCTACTGGGCTGAAATGACAGAAGAAATACAGAAACTCAGTGTTACTGAGAGGGTAGCTCATAGTAGTCACATTTTATCCTTATTCAAGCCAGATCTGAAACATTTATGATGGCTAGAGAGAGACCCCAAAGGAAATTTGAGTTTACTGAGTGCCAGCTCCACACTCTGGTACCTGCATTATTTTATTTAATCCTCATGATGTCTATATGACCGGTAAAAAAAAAAAAGTATGGAAAGGCTATTACCTACTCTAAATCACACAGCCAGTAAATGGTTGGGCCAAGAATTAAATGTGCATCCAGAGTTCCTTTTTCTTAGGTCACAGCCTCCTGGTTGTTAAAACAGTGAGAACATAGTATCTAAGGAAGAAAACAAATTTCAGACAAAAACACCCCGAAGGGTTCATGCTGTCCTAACCGTAAATCTCCTCCTAAATTTTGGAAAATAAACTTACAGTTTTCCCATTTGTTTCTTTGGTGAGAGAGCAATCTCTTCCCCCCAAAGCCCTATGAACCAGTGCTGTCCAATCGGATTTTCTGTGATGAAGAAACTGTTCTATAATCTTGCTGTCTAATACGGTAGCTACTGAGTAAGTATAATATATGCATGGGATTTCAGAGCCTTCACTGAATGAAAAAGGATAAAATAACGCATTGATATTTTTGTAAGAAGTTGATTGAATTTTGAAATGATAATATATTTGGCTAAAAGTTAATATGTTTTTATTTTTACTTTTTGAACTTGGATAAAAGAATATTTAGACTTCCCTGGTAGCTCAGATGGTAAAGAAAAGACCTGCAATGCAGAAGATCTGGGTTCAATCTCTGAGTCTGGAAGATCTCCTGGAGAAGAGAATGGCACCCACTCTAGTATTTTTGCCTGGAGAATCTCACGGACAGAGTAGCCTGGTGGGCTACAGTCCATGGGGTCGCAAAGAGTCAGACATGACTGAGAGACTCAGCACACAAGCATGCACACACGTACTAGAATATTTAGAATTACATACATTGTTTGTGTGATATGCCTATGTAGTGTGTCTATGAATATGCCTAGGTATTTACCATAATATGTGTCTCTGTATGTATTTACGCTTGTATGTCTGTCTGTATGTAGCCTCTATCTATTGGAAGTCATTTTAGTTTTAATAGAGACAATATCATATAGTATATAATGATTTATAATTTGTTATCATTTAATAGTGTAATTATGATTTTTCCCCTCAGTATAGGTACATATAAATCAACATCACTCTCTTTAATTACTGTATAGAAGTACCTACATTGATTTATGAATTGCTCATCCATTTATACAAAGTACCTGCATGGGTGGATATCAAGCATAAGAAGAGAGGCAGGTTTGCAGTTGTGGAGAACACAAGCTTTTAAGAGGTGGGCAGAAGTCAGTCCTGCAGACTGATATGAGAATAGAAGGACAGAACAATGGGATATCTACGGACAAAGGTATTAATGGAAACCAAGAGCTAGCAGGCCAGTGGGCATTGATAACGGAGAGGTCAGACCAGAAACCTTCTGGCAACTAGGCTCCAGATATAGGACCTAAAGAAGTGACTGCTCATCCAAGAAGGAAGGAGAGGGCATCTGAAATAACACTGGCTGAGAATTAGACGGGAAGTGAAGCAACAGAGACTAGGAATGTAGATGTCTTCATTCTGGAATCCTACAGAATCTTTACAGCGCCTTACATTGTTGAGGATGCTCCAGAAAATGAAACTTAAGCCAGAAAGTATAGTAAAAGAATTGATCATATAAATGTTTACACTTTTGGTGTTTAAAAATGTACTATGAATAAAACTAAAAGAAAAAGGCAAACTGGGAAAATGTCTGCAACTGTATAGGATGCAGGTTTGTTTGTTTGTTTGTTTCCCCTAAATTAGAATTTACACTTCAGGAGGGCAGAGTCTGTATACTTTTGGCTCAACGTATATCTCTAACAACTAACAAAGTGCCTGGAAAATTCAGTGAACATTTGCTGAATCAATGAATCATATTAGAACTCTTGATTTCAGATTCCCTTGCCTTCCCTCTTCTTTATTCTGATAGTAATACAAAGAGCACACTCTGCCCATAAACATTGTCTAGGCTTACCAGATCGAAATATCATCACATACTGGTGAGTGTGAGCTTGAGTACCAACTGATCTGTTTCCATATCAGGATAATTCCAGCCCAACATGCTTAGAAAGAGCCAGGGAAAGAATATACACCAATGAGCTTTGAAATGGAAAACTGTGGTTCACCTGTTTGGCATGATTTTTGACAAGGCTCTCATTTTCCACAGTGGACAGTTAAGTAGAGAAAGCCAGTTCTCCCAATTTATTGTGAATGAGAGTCATCAAGGTGCTCATCAACTGCTCCTTCCAAGCATTGTCCCTGGATATTCTAATGCCTTAGACCTACGGTGACTTTGGTCAACAGTATTTCTTCAGTTTAATTCAGTAATTGTTTACCAAGGTACCTGCAACTGCATGTACAGGCATGGAATGGGATGCTAAGGTAAATCACTGGGCAAGACACCCTCTGTACCTTGGGATACTCAGTTCAGTTCCGTTCAGTTGCTCAGCCTTGTCCGACTCTTTGTGACCCCATGGACTGCAGCACACCAGGCCTCCCTGTCCATCACCAACTCCTGGAGTTTACCCAAACTATGTCCATTGAGTCAGTGATGCCATCCAACCATCTCATCCTCTGTCATCCCCTTCTCCTCCTGTCTTCAATCTTTCCCAGCATCAGAGTCTCTTCAAATGAGTCAGTTCTTTGCATCAGGTGGCCAAAGTATTAGAGTTTCAGCTTCAGCATCAGTCCTTTCATTTCAATGAATACTCAAGACTGATCTCCTTTAGGATGGACTGGTTGGGTCTCCTTGCAGTCCAAGGGACTCTCAAGAGTCTTCTCCAACACCACAGTTCTAAAGTATCAATTCTTTGGCATTCAGCTTTATTTATAGTCCAACTCTCACATCCATACATGACTACGGAAAAAACTATAGCCTTGACTAGATGGACCTTTGTTGGCAAAGTAATGTCTCTGCTTTTTAATATGCTGTCTAGGTTGGTCATAACTTTCCTTCCAAGGAGTAAATGTCTTTTAATTTCATGGCTGCAGTTACCATCTGCAGTGATTTTGGAGCCCCAAAGAAATCAAAGCTGCCACTGTTTCCATTGTTTCCCCATCTATTTCCCATAAAGTGATGGGACTGGTTGCCATGATCTTAGTTTTCTGGATGTTGAGCTTTAAACCAACTTTTTCATTCTCTTCTTTCACTTTCATCAAGAGGCTCTTTAGTTCTTCTTCACTTTCTGCTATAAGGGCGGTGTCATCTGCATATCTGAGGTTATTGATATTTCTCCCAGCAGTCTTGATTCCAGCTTGTGCTTCCTCCAGCCCAGCATTTCTCATGTTGTACTCTGCATAGAAGTTAAATAAGCAGGGTGACAATATACAGCCTTGACATACTCCTTTTCTGGAACCAGTCTATTGTTCCATGTCCAGTTCTAACTGTTGCTTCCTGACCTGCATACAGATTCCTCAAGAGGCAGGTCAGGTGGTATGATGTTCCCATTTCTTTCAGAATTTTCCACAGTTTATTGTGATCCACACAGTCAAAGGCTTTGGCATAGTCAATAAAGCAGAAATAGATGTTTTTCTGGAACTCTCTTGCTTTTTCGATGATCCAGCAGATGTTGGCAATTTGATCTCTGGCTCCTCTGCCTTTTCTAAAACCAGCTTGAACATCTGGAATTTCATCTGGGATACTCAGAGAGGCCTTTTGGCTGATAGTCCTCATCTATCCATTTCTCAAACATTAACGTGCATAAGATTTACTTGGGGATTTTGCTCCAAATTCAGGGTCCACCCATGGAGCTTCTGATTCAATCGTTCAGTTGCTAAGTCAAGTCTGACTCTTTATGACCCCATGGCCTGCAGCACACCAGGCTTTCTCGTCCTTCACCATCTCCCTGAGTTTGCTCAAAGTCATGTCCATTGAGTCAGTGATGCCATCCAACCATCTCCTCCTCTGTTGCCCCCTGGGTATCCTAGAACCTGTTTTGTTAACAAGACTTCCAGGATTCCAGTGCTGATCCTCCAGTCCACCATCCTTTAATAACTATTGGCAGAGAATGAAACTTAGCTCTTTAAAAAAGAAACAAAAATCAACCTGTGTCTTCTCTGTTGTTCAGAATCTCAGCCATTCCTCAGAGAGAGCAGGTGCGTTTGCCTTTTCCTCTCCACCCCATAGAAAGTTGAGAATCATTGGGGTGGGGGGCAAATTCTCACCATCTCTTCAAAAAGTCAGCCATGGCATTTCTCCGTGGTGTTGAAAGCAGAGAAAGGCCTGCCATAAAGACTAGGGAAGAGGGCAGTTAAGGATAAAAGCTATATAATGGGAACCATATGCTGTTGGAGCTGCAAAACGGCTCGGGAAAGCAGCTAATGATTTTGCAGATGAAGAGGCAGGTCCAGTGAGGTCTCCGGAGTGATCCAAGTCCACACAGGCAGCCGGCCCCCAGACCAGCTTTTCTCACTCTCTGGTATCTGGATTTCATGGTGTATCCTGTCCCTCTCAAACACAGACAAAACATTTCTTATATTTCATCAAAGAGGCATTACCCATTGTCCAAGCAGGATGTAGTTAATGAGAAAATTACTTGTGTTTTTTTTTGGTAACTCACAGAGTCCTGCTTCCTTGATTATTTCTTTTCTTCCTTTTTTTTTTTTTAATTTTATTGGAGTGTAGTTGATGAACAATGTTGTGTTAGTTTCTGTTGTACAGCAAAGTGAACCAGTTATACATATACATGCATGTGTGCTAGGTCATTTCAGTCCTGCCGACTCTTTGCGACCCCACGGACTGTAAGCCTACTAGGCTCCTCTGTCCGTGGGATTCTCCAAGCAAGCATACTGGAGTGGGCTAGGAAGCCCAGTGGATATATGTGTCATTCTTGGGCTTCCCAGGTGGTGAAAGTGGTAAAGAATTCACCTCGATGCAGGAGACTTAGGAGACAGGGGTTTGATCGGGAATTGTAAATATCCCTTGGAGGAGGAAATGGCACCTTCCTCTAGTATTCTTGCTGGGAGAATCCCATGGACAGAGGAGCCTGGTGGGCTCACAAAGAGTCGGACACAACTAAACATCTGAGCCACACACACTACACCACTCTTTCTTAGATTGTTTTCTCATATGGCTCATTACAGAGTATTGAGTAGTCTTCCTGTGTGATGCAGTGCTTCTTTTCTTTGAGTGTGAGGCTGAGAGCCCAGAATTATGAATGTTTTCTTGTCTGAATTTTCAGTAGATTTTCATCTTGCAGCTGCCATCTGGCCCTCATGGGTATTCTTTGGATTTCTTTGTTAGTCCACTGAGTTCAACTTTGGTTCTACCATAGGGTCCATCAATGGACTGAACTGTAGCTTGATTTTTCCTTTCTTTGTCTCACTTGTCGAGTAAAATCATTGGAGGCTGGCTGGTATAGAAACCTAAAAGAAGTCTGGTGTCCTGTCAGGAAGGTGCTGGAATGACAGGCCACAGAGACGCACACCTTCCTGGGAGTCATGCCTTCTCTTCAATGTCTCCTTCCCAGAGTCCAGACCTCCAAGCTCACAAAAATAGCACATTCAGACTACAAAAATGCAGTGAACAGGGCAACCTTGATTCAACACCTCTCCCAACAAATGCATTTCCTCTGGTTTGTTGGGAATTCCTCCAGCTTTTCTAAATAAACTGCAGATCAAAGGTTCAACCAGGGATGGGGAATGAATGGTTGAGAGAAGCAGTCACATTTCATGGAAGAGACAGACTCCTTTCCTGGGGAACTGGCAGCGTTCTTTTCCTCCTCCTAATGTTATTCTACACCGTGAGCCACAAGGGCTTAAGAACATATGGAAGGATTTAAGTTTAATTGTTAAAATTCTGCTCAGCCAGGCCACTTCTTCCCCACGATGTTCACTGTTTAGCATTTGTGTGCATTAGGTAATATAGTCAGTGTTTCTCACTCCAATCCAATTTGCGGTGTGTTTGGCCGCAGTCCAGTTCCATGGGCAAGGGGCATGGTGGAGGGTGGGGGGCGTCCGGGCCCACGGAGACCATGAATCTGCCAGGGTTGAGTACGGAGGTGATATTGCTGGGTTTGATGGTGTGCTTGCGTGAACACTCCAAAATGCTGGTGAAGCGATCCCACTTCTTCCCCGAAAGTCTCTCAGGGACGAAATTAATGTATCTCATATTGTATTGATTGGAGCCAATAAGTGCCTGCATGATTTGATGGAAGGCAGTGAGATTATGCGGGGAAGAGGGGCGAGAGGCAGCTTGAGAAGAAGTATGTGGTTTAATTACTGGCTGAATTTCGCCAATCCACCTCCTCCCTCAGGAGTTTAACAAATAGGCCTACGTGCACTTTTGCTGTTCTTGACATCTGTTGAAATGATATCTGCCCGCCACGAGGGGGGTCTGGGAATTGGGCTTGGGGTATTGGTAAGATCAGCCAGCCACAGGAAGTTCCCTTTCAGCCTGCAGAATGAGAAGGTGGAAAATAACCACATTCGCACTCTAAGGTTAAGCCGCAGAGAACAGAGGTTTATGGAATAGAATCCTGCCCCCAGTTTAATGAAGCCGTCTCCATCTTCAGCGCAGGGTTAGACATATATATCTGTATTCCTTAGCGCTGAAAAGCACCGGTGCCAGCCCGCACACAGAATAGAACCTGAAACCTGGATGGCGGATGGCTAAACACTTTATGCATCTGGTTCTGAAAACCCATCCCTTTAATGGCATGGTATGGATTGTTAGGAAATTCTCTTCATCTTTTAGGTAAACGAGAGATGACGGCTGTTTTCTTTCTTTCTTTTCTAAATGGAAAAAAGAGAGAGAGAGGGAAGCCAAAACCCAACTATAATTCTATGTCGACCTCAGCACCGAGAAGACTGATGGTGTGAATCCGAGAGTGTTTTGATTACATCAATAATTCAAAGAAAGTACCATCCACTTAATCTCTTTTACTCCTCTTTCTCAGAAAGGATCCTGGTTTTATTCTGAAAGTCCTAAAGCCATTTACCTCAGGTCTTTCTGAGATATGTATTTGTTTTTCACGCTTGAGACATTCATGTATGTTATGGACCAAATTCCATGCAAGTCATTTGTTTTCAGAGACCTGATAAATATCTATGTGAGATGAGATGTTATCAAAGCAAAATTCCAGATTCAACTTGGAAATGTCTTTAGTGGTCTATGTCCCTGATTGGGAACTTGATACTTTGTATATATTCACCATTCTTAAATAAAAGTATAAATATATCCATATATTTGTGTGTGTGTGTGTATATATGGTGATGTGGTTTAGTCGCTCAGTTGTGTCCATGTAGCTTGCCAGGCTCCTCTGTCCCTGTGATATCTCAGGCAAGAATACTGGAGTGGGTTGCCATTTCCTCCTCCAGGGGATCTTCCCAACCAAGGGATGGAACCCACGTCTCCTGCATTGCAGGCGATTTCTTTACTGTCTGAGCCACCCAGGAAAGAAATCGCCTGCAATGTAGAAGACCTGTGTTCGATCCCTGGGTCCAGAAGATCCCCTAGAGAAGGAAATGGCAATCCACTCCAGTATTCTTGCCTGGAGAATCCCATGGACAGAGGAGCCTGGCGGGCTATGGCTAGAGTCCATGGGATCACAGAGTTGGACACAACTGAGCAACTAACACTTTCACTTTCATATATACACAGACATACACACACACATAAATGCCACATATATGGTACCAGATAATTATGATTAAAACTTTGCTTAATTAAGTGGAGAATTAAAATTTCAGAACAACCATAGTCTATTACCTAACTTCTGTGATTCAGGCTAAGGTCTCAGTTCACTGTTAAGGTCATTTCTCCTAAGGTTTCACTCTCGTTGTTATCATTTTTATTGGTGACATCTAAAATCGCTGAGGAGTTGAATATAATGTGCTCAATTAATTAGAGGGTAAATTTGCATTATTTAAGCCTACATTGATTGCAAAGTAATTGGGATCTAAAAGAAGCTCCATGTGTCTTGTGTGTATGTGTCCCTGTGTGTGTCTGTGTGTAGGTAGGTGGTGACGTGTGTGTGTGTGTGTGTGTGTGTGTGTGTGTGTGTTGGAGGTGATGTTTCTGTTCCTGTATATGGCAGACTTTGGGAGGAATTTTGTACTTTATGGTTGTGATGTGTGACAGTCCTGATAAGGTTGTTTCAAAATTCCCAAGTGAATAATCTAGCTGGTGAAGATAGAAGAGTTAGGTTTAGAGTAAAAGCTAGACATGCTCACACTTTAGACTGGTTCGGGTATCATAATTCAATACATAACTGTCTGCTTTTTTCCCCATCCTCCTATTATGACCCTCCAAATTCTTGGAACATTCATATATATATATATATATATATATATATGAAGAAGAACCTAGTTCCTGTGGGTGTAAAACTTTCTAGCCCCTATCCATTCTTTCCCATTGGAACTATATTTATAGTATAAAAAATTTAAAGACTTACCTTGATAATTGGTCCCCATGTTGATGGCCCTGGGTCATGTGGAAGGACCATCAACGATCCAAGTGTATTCAGCTAGTGATAATATCAAGGGTATTTTATTATATCCTAATTCTTTCAACATTGATCTTGTAAGATATCTGGCAGCTTCTGATGAACCATAGTTCTTGCATTTCTTGTGCATAGTGAATATAAAAGCTTATCCCAACCTGCTTTTCATTGAAAGTAAATCCATTGATAATCAGTGTCTCTAGTTTAGAACAGCATTGGAAAATACTGGAACTTTTCCCATTTTATACTGAGTCAGCTCTCTTTCTCTGTGTGGTGTCTATGTATAAAAACATATAAAATATGAATATCTGTTGGTCTATCTATCTATCCACACATTGTTACTTAATAAACACTTATGTAGGGCTTACTCCAGGCACTATTTTAAGTGCTTTACAAATAATTTATCACCTTACAACACTTTGATGTAGGCACTATATCCCCATTTTACAGATGGGCCCTGTGAGGCAAGTAAATTTGTCTAGGGTCACAGCACTAATAAGTGGTAGAGCTGGAATTCAATCCCAGGGACCCCATATCCCAGTGCTTATAATAAAAAATAATAACTTGTGATTATCAAGTACTTTCTACATTTCAGACAGAGGACTTTAATTTTTTCTCATTCAATCTTCACAACAAACTTATGAGTTGATTACTGTTATACTTATTTTGCAGAGCCAGATTCAGAAGCTGAAAGAATAATACATTTTTGTATTATTTTTATATCAACATTTTTGATCAATAATACATTTTGTATCAATAATACATTTTTGTATCAACATTTTTGATCATACAGTTGGAAGGGGTGGGGTTGAGTGTCATATCAAGACAATCAGATTAAAAGGCTCTCAATATTTTATAGTGAAAACATCATACATATACATGCATGCATGTCTCTTTTCATATATACATGTATTTTTAATAAGTAAAATACTGATGCATGCAAGAAGTTAAAAGACAAAAACACCTTGCGTTGACTGTGTTTGGTTCTCAAACCCACACCTCTGTAAAGAAGTGTCTTTTTTTTCACTATTAGCTTCAATACAGAATTATCTGAGCATTTCTCCCACCAAATCTGAAGGTGTTTGAAGAGATAGAAAGTCCTTTTGAATGCCAGAGAGATTACACTCAGCTTCTTTTTCTAATGAAAAAGACAGATCTGCAACCAGTACATGTTTATATTTATTAAAAGAGCCTGCTTATGAATATCGAGCAGCATCAGCAAACCAGTGACTGAGAGGCACAGTTGGAGATCGTAGTGGAAAACATGCTGAACTTCTGAGAGAGAAATGGGCTGCTTGATCAGAGTTCAGTTATAACCAAGAGCATTGCATCAGCAATAAACTCTAAGTTAATGTTAACAATTTTAATTTGTATCTTTTAATTGTTGAATTCTGAATTGCTTTCCAATTTCCCACCGAGTTTAATGTGTATGCAAATTACACAGCCAAGAAATTCAAGATACAAAAGATAGACTGCGTTTTGCAAACATACCATAATTATTGCTTAATTTTTAAAGGTTCTTTCTCTTCGTCAGGGTATTGTTCAATTTCCTGAAACTGAGCAGAAGACAACTTTTGGTTAATGATTAGTATAAATCTTGTGATGGAACTTAATTGAACGCTAACTTTGTTGTTCTCACAACTGCAAGCTACTCAATTCCCTATTTCTCTGAGGTAGGGTTTCTTGCTCTCTTAGCACAAATAACTCGTCTGCTAATAATAGCAGGAAAGAATTATCAGAACATCCTTTTAATTGTCTGAAGGCTCTGCACCCTCATACAAGCTGTTACAGAAAGGTAAAAACAACTTTCACATCTATTTTAATACTGCATTTCTTATTAGTTCCAATTAGACTTATCAGTGATCAGACCAAGCAAAATAAAGGAAAAAGATATCAGTGAAGAAGGCAGATGCTGTTCTATTGTTAACAGTCAAGGTAGGAAATGTCTAGATTCAGGGTGATATATATATATATATATATATATATATATATATATAATATTTAGTGTAAAATGGCAGTAGCTAAACCAATGGATTTGGTGGAATAGCAGCGATCAATCTATTAAGTGGACTTCCCAGGGAGCACTAATGGTAAAGAACCCGCCTGCCAGTGCAGGAGATGTTAGAGACACAGGTTCAGTCCCTGGATTGGGAAGATCCCCTGGAGGAGGGCATGGCAACCCACTCCAGTATTCTTGCCTGGAGAATCCCATGGACAGAGGAGCCTGATGGGCTACAGCCCATAGGGTCACAAAGAGTCAGAGAAAACTGAAGGGACTTAGCATGCACATAATCCTATTAAACATTTAATTTTCAATTGTTTTTTGATTATCGACTGGACTCCAGGAGTTATCTTAAATATGTGTGTATTCAGTGTTGAACCATATTTACTGGTTGCTGTCATTGTGATCAAGTGTTTAAATATGAAACCAAGAAGTAAACAAGAAGGTATAGATGGTGATCCATGATTGGAAGGGTGTGAAGGGGGAGGAAATAAAGCCAGTAGGCTACAGTGTGGTTTGGGGTTGGGGACAGTGGTGGTCAAGGAAGGCATCGTGGAAGAGGTGGCGTCTGAGCTCATGGTAAAGGACTGGCCCTGGAAGCATGAGAAACAAAGTTCTGGAAACAGGGGGCAATTGCAAAGGTCTAGTGGAAAATCCATGGACGGAGGAGCCTGGTAGGCTGCAGTCCATGGGGTCACTAAGAGTTGGACACCACTGAGAGACTTCACTTTCACTTTTTACTTTCATGCATCAGAGAAGGAAATGGCAACCTGCTCCAGTGTTCTTGCCCGGAGAATCCCAGGGACGGGGAAGCCTGGTGGGCTGCCATCTATGGGGTCGCACAGAGTCGGACACGACTGAAGCGACTTAGCAGCTGCAGCAGCAGCAGGTGGGAACAAGCTCAATGCATTGGCAAACCAAAGGAGGTTTGGTTTAGGTTATATTGTTATGATAGAAGAATGGCATTTCTCTTTAGTGTCTCACAATGCCAGTCCCCTTTCCCAGCTGGTGGTGTTCCCTCCGAGACTGTTCCAGGGATAAAGAACAGTTGATGGGTAGATACAGGCTATTTGTACAGAAGACTTAACACGTCAAACTCCTTTGGAAAACTAGGAAGGACATTTTAGTTATGGTCTGTACTTCTGGAATGGCTCCAGAGTTCTCAAGTCCTCAGAAATCCCGAAGCTGTGTTTTTATTCCAAATTCATCAGTGGACCAAGGTGATTTGTTGATACCTAAACTTACTCTTTTTTTTTTTCCTTTAATGGTGGTCTTAAATTCTTTCTGATTATGAAAAATGTCAAACATAAATGTAGGAAGAATTAGTATAATAGTATGCATACTTGCCAGCAATTGCCAACTCATGGCTGAGCTCTTTTTTTTTTTAATTGACTGATTGATTGATTGATTTCTAGGGCTTACAGGTTCAGTAGTTGTGGTGATATGTGGAATATTCCCAGACCTGGGATCAAACATGTGTCCCTTGCATTGGCAGACAGATTCCTAACCACTGGACTACCAGGGAAGTTGCTGAGCTTATTTCTTTTGTATGAATCATTTAATCTACCTCTCTTTACCCCATGAATATTTTGAAGCAAATCCCAGACAATATATAGTCTTAGATTATTCGAATATGTGTTTTCAAAAGATGAGACTTTTTAGGAAAAATATTAGCATTATTACATATTAAAAACTAGCAATAATTCCTTAATAAGATCAACTATTCATACATTATAATATTTAAATATGCATGCATGCATATTTAAAAGGTGAAGACTTTTAAGAAAGAAAACTGAGTTTATTAACATTACTAGGCCTTAAAATTAACCCGACTCCCTTAATATAGTCTAATATTCTATCAGTGTTCAAGTTTACATGGTTGTCATCTGCACATGGATAAACCTACGGCTATTTCATGTTGATGTTTGGTAGAAACCAACACAATACTGTAAAGGAATTATCCTTCAATTAAAAATAAAAAAATATTAAAATACTGTATTCTGAAAACAAGGGGAAAAAAAATGGTTAAAGGAAAATTGACATACAGTCCTGACTCAGTATCCATGAAGGGCTGGTTCCAGGACCTCCTACGGATCCAAACTTCAGATGCCCAAGTCCCTTCCATAAAATGGCATAGGACTTTCCCAGTGGTCCAGTGGGGAAGATTCCAGGCTCCCAGCGCAGGGGACTCGGGTTCCATCTCTGGTCAGGGAGCTAAGATCCCCCATGTCAAGCTGTACAGCCAAAACAAAACGGGAGTAGGTTAAAAAAAAATGGCGTAGTAAGACTGGCCGTCTGTATCTGAGGTTTCTGCATCTGGGAAGATGGAGGGCTGATTGTGGATCAAATGAAAACTTGTTGACACATCGTGACAGTCTCTTTCACTGTCGTTGTTGTTGGACCCTGGCACTCTGTTTGCCCAGGACACTTGATCCTTGTTATTGAAGGGTCTCTCCACCATCCAGCTTTGCTTGCTTTGTTCTCTGTCCTCTGTTTTCTGCAAAGTGGTGGTTAGATTCAGCCATTCGATGAAATGTTGGTTCATTTTTTTAAAGCAAAACCACATCATAAATGTGACTGTGTGCTTCCCTTAGGAAGCATGACCTGTCTGGCTGGCAGTCTTTCGGGGATTTTTTTCGGCTATTGCCAAGTGATTGCCAAGCGTGGCCATCACTGCTCCCCGTCTATTACATGGGGCCCTTCTGCAGAGAGAAAGCCCCTCTCATTAATTTGTGTTTATTTTTGCTTACCCTGAAGTAGGTGTTCACAAAAGAAATGCAGGATTCATGCATCTTTCTTTGTATTCTTCCACTTTTCAAATGACAGGATTTGTTTGCTTGAGTCTCCCAGAAGTGACCAATGATTTTCCCTGAGTTCTTTTTGAAGCCCTTCTATGGCCACTGGGAGCTACTTCCGGCTGGCTTCTTGTCTGAGCCCAGAATTTTCTTGCTTTATGAGATGACAAGGTGTTCCCGGATCAACCTGTACATTTCCAACCTCTGACCTGGACTCAATATTTTCTTTTTCTTTTCCATGAAAGCTTCCAGAGCCAGTAGGTGGCTTAGTTTGGGAGTTAGTGAACGTCTATAGTTATGAGGGGCCCTGTCTTCGAAGAGCAGTTCCATTGGGTTCTTATGAGCAGGGCTGAGGATTCAGGGACACTGAGACACTCAAGAGTCCTGAGCATAACAGTTCATCCTCAGATGGGTTTGTGATCCAGGCAGACCACCCAGAGCCCCCTGTGCCCCTTGGCAGTTAAACTCTATGGAGAAGCCTGCCTCTCCTAATGGCTTGTTAGATTGGTCGGAGGTGAGTGAGTCTCATGATGTGGCCATTCTGTTCCAATATACAGAAACAAAATCTAAGAAATGGAGAAAGGAAAAATCTGTTTAGGCAATGCGATGTCCTGTGCCCATCTCTGCTGTACAGCAGAGTGACTCTGTTATACACATATATGCGTTCTTTTTTAAACATTCTTTACCAGAGCAAATGCTTCGTTGGCAAACTCTGTTTCTTATCCTCTTCACCTTCAGGGGTGATATTCAGGGGGAGCTGGTGTCTGTGGGCCTCGCATGGACACCATAAAGTTTTAGAAAGTAGAGTTCAGTCCAGCAACAGTCAGCTGTGCCAATGAAACGTTATTCTAGCTTTCTTGCTTGCTTTCTCTCTCT
Organism: Nanger dama; assembly: GCA_917880005.1. Classification (NCBI taxonomy): domain Eukaryota; kingdom Metazoa; phylum Chordata; class Mammalia; order Artiodactyla; family Bovidae; genus Nanger; species Nanger dama. Next base: position 36,640,627 of record CAKJTW010000019.1, on the reverse strand, counting down.
CTTTCTTTGCTGCTTCCCTCCTTTCTTTCTTTCTCTCTTTCTTTCATACACACATGTGTCATCTGAAAACACCACAGAAAGATGGCCTGATGGGACCAGGAGCATCTTCAAATGAGAAAATCCCCTGCCCCCGAGACAAATGTACAGGTCTCGTGAGAGACTCCAGGGCTCACTCACACGCAGCCAGAAGAATATATTGACTGTGGCCCAAGCTCGTGAGAAGATTGATCAATCCAGGAGACTTGCATTAATTGTGAAATAGAAGGGACGGTGCGATCAATGGTGGGAGTGAGGTGCTGCGGGAACCACGCCACGTCAAGCTAATCCAATAATGGAGAAGCTGATGTATAGCATATTGGAATCCTACCGTCTGGCCACTTGTCACCATAAAAAATATCCCGTAATTATGGGGAAAAATTGAGCAGGCAGCAGTTGAGGCAACCTAATCAGCCCAATGCCACTGTAGTTCTCCTGATTAAACACTAAATTAAGTGGCACTCAGCTTGGTAACCTGCCGGCATTATGAAAAATAATCCTGGTGCTCACGTGAAAAGTTTGTATTTTAATCAAAGCCAACTATGAATATGAAGCTATTCCTGGGCTATTTGGGTGTCGTTTAGCTGTGAACATGTTTAACAATTTATAAATGAATCTTTTGCCATTAGCTACAAGGGAAAAGGGACCCGTGCTGTACGGGGAGGTAAGGCTTTCTGTGCTAAAAATCAATTAGATTTGATACAAGCTCAGAGAACTCTTAAGGAGAAAAAAAAGAAGAAGAAGAAGAATGCATTCAAGAAACCCTGGGAGAATTCAAATTTAGTTAACTTCTATAACATTTTGCCTAAGGACATCAACTCTATTCTTTGCTGAAAAGCACGTGATCATTCCAGGAGGGTTGAGGCTTAATAAGCTGTGGGTTCCACCAGTATGTCTTACACGCATGCGTCCTTGTTAAGTCCTGTAACACAAGTCCACCGGCAACCTGGGACTAAATGGCAGATTTTCCAGGACCAAAAGGAAACTGCTTTTCAGGGGCATTGATGAGGTTTAGTCTCTAAGTGGTCTCTGACTCTTTTGTGACCCCATGGACTGTAGCCCACCAGGCTCCTCTGTCCATGGGATTTTCCAGGAGAGAATACTGGAATGGTTTGCCTTTTCCTTCTCCAAGAAATCTTCCCAACCCAGGGATTGAACCCTTGTCTCCTGCATTGGCAGTCCTTGCAAAGATGTTCTCAGTATCTCATAGATGCAGACTTGTTTCCCCAAAGAGAATCAATTGTTGGACACTGGCTGGTGCCCAAAATCTAGTGTTGCCATCTTGAAAAGGCAGGTGAGAAGCTGCCACTTTCCTACTTTGGTGCCACCAAAGCTTCAGCCACAGTCCTTACCTGATGGGTTAATTTTGCATTTCTTGGAGACCCAGGACTTGGTGAGCTCTGAATGGGACGTGGTGAATGCATAACTTTCAAGTGGATTAGTGCTCTTGCTAAGATATCGAATACATTTTGCAGTTCACTTCTACATCAACTGCTCTATTGAAAACAAGGTGAATGGAAAGCAGAATTACCTTGGGAGCAGTGCAGAGTGGAGGAAAGGGTGTAAACTTTGGGATCAAGCCCTGGCACCCACTGGCTTCATTATTTTATCTAAACGTTGATATACAGATAGTTCCTACTCACACAGGACTGTTGAAAGAATTAAGTGGGTGTGCCTCAGTCATGTATGATTCTTTTGTGACCCCCATGGACTGTGGCCCACCAGGCTCCTCTGTCCATGGGATTCTCCAGGCAGAATACTGGAGTGGGTTGCCATTTCCTCCTCCAGGGGATCTTCCTGACCCAGGGATCAAACCCACCCATGTCTCATATGTCTGCTGCATTGGCAGGTGGGTTCTTTACCACTAGCGTCACCTGGGAACCCCTAAAAGAAGTAAGGTGTGTTAAAAACCTGACTCAGTGTTTTGCTCATAGGATATGCACACTAAACAAAAGTCAGTCTCTCTTTCCTGAAAGTGACTTTTTCCCCTAACCCCTCTCCCAGAGGACACGTGCCAATGGCTGGAGACGTTTTGGGATGCTACAACTGGGAGAGGGGATGTTATTGGCATCTGGTGGGTAGAGTTAAGTGAGACTGCTGAACATTGAGCAGTGCAAAGAGTAGCTCCCCAACAACAAAGAATTGTCTCTCTGTAAATGTCGATAGTGGCAGGTTAAGAAGCCCTGATGTAATCTATTATGGCGGCATCACTATTGATGTTCCTTGAAATTGGAGAGAAGGGACAATGATCTTCACAAATCCTATATTTTCTATCCCTTACATTAAGGTTCTCTCTAAAAGAAAGGAGGGGCGCTTTCAGGGGACTGCAAAGGCAAGTAGTTTCCATTCAATAGAGTAAAAACAAATGCATAAGGTAATTAAAGTGGCAGAGTTTTATGATAGCAAATTTTGTATGCAGAATAAATAAAAAGAACTGTTCAAAGTGTTGAAACTTCAGCTAACAAATATTCAGAATGGCAGGAAGACTGAAGTCTCGGATGGACTACAGTCTTTGCAAAACTGCCTCAAAAACTAATGCATCAAAAAACTTTTGGAAATAATGTTATAAAGCAACTATATTCCAATCAGGGCTTCCTCAGTGGCTCAGATGGTAAAGAATCTGCCTGCAATGTGGGAGACCTGAGTTTGATCCCTGAATCAAGAAGATCCCTTGGAGAAGGGAATACTCACTCCAGTACGCTTGCCTGGAGAATTCCATGGACAGAGAAGCCTGAAAGACTATAGTCCAAGGGGTCACAAAGAGTTGGACAGGACTGAGCAACTAACAGTTTATACTCCAATGAAAATTTTTATTTTAAGGGGAAATCTGTTCTAGCTTAAGGTGATGACAATTGTATCTTGGGCAGGAGAGAGTGGATAATAGGCTAAAGACAAAGTTTATTACTAAACTGTAAGCTTCATGAAAGCAGGAATCGTCTTTATCCTTTTTCTCTTGCAAGACCCATGATTAATTTTGTAGGGGTATGGACTTTTTAAAGAAATCTTTTTGTAGTAGAACACTTAACATAAGGTATACCCTCTTAACATATTCTGACATATACAATACATTGTTATTGTCTCCATGTGCGATATTGCACAGCAGGTCTGCAGAACACATGCATTTTGCTGAACTGGAACTTTATCCCCATTCATCAGCAACTCCCCAGTTTCCTCTCCTCTTAGTCCCTGGCAACCACCGTATCACTCGCTGAGGCCATTGGTTTGACTAGTTTAGATTTCTCATGTAAGTTCCTGCAGTATTTTTGTGACTGGCTTATTTCACTTAGCAAATGTCCTCTAAGTTCATCCATGGTGTCCTATATTGCAGAATTTTCTTGAATTTTTTAAGGCTGAATCATTTCCCATGTGATGTAAACTGCATTTTGTATATGTGGTTCTGTCTGCACTGGACACCACAGACTCAGAGTCTAGGATAGAGTAGTTAATATTCTCGTTTCTCTCCCTTACCCACCATCAATGGTCTGGATTTGGTATGGTGGTTTCAGTAATAATAGTTGTATCATGCCACAGTATCAAAAGTGCTCAGTTGCTCAGTTGTGTCCGACTTTGCATGGCCCAATAGACTGTAGCCCGCCAGGCTCCTCTGTCCATGGAATTTTCCAGGCAAGAATACAGAGTGGTTTGCCATTTCCTACTCCAGAGGATCTTCTTGACCAGGAATTGAACCCGTGTCTCTTGAGTCTCCTATATTGGCATGTGGATTCTTTAACTCCAGTGCTAACTGGAAAGCCCACACGTATTAAAAAGTGTTCACATATTTTCTAATATCATTTTCACACTCAGGTTACATTGTAAGGACATTATGTCATTGTGGAAAAGGACACCAAGGCTCTGAGTGAGTATATGGTTTGGGACTGGAAACCGAGAATTCTGAACATTCCTGAATTTGCTCTCATAGGCTGTGGAGTGGATCTAGAGCCTGGTTTCCCAGCCCTCATTGGGTATAAAACCAGCTTACAGAGCTGGCAGAGACCTGAGTGCTACTCCAGACCTGTGCGAACAAAATGTCCTGGTGTGTAAGCACAGAGCAGAAGGTTTTTGTAATATACACAGAGAGACTGGGAAGAGGAACAGACATTCTTCTTTTCCTGTATCAAACATCATCTTAATTTTCAAGACTGCTGTGGATAGAGGCTGTTTACAGTATTCTGAGTTTCTGGCTAACGTAAGAGCTTAATTAGACACCCATTTGTGATTCATCTCCTCTTGTTAATAAGGTTGGTTTAAATAAGGAAGAGTGATTGTATATGAAATTTTCTTTGATTATTGGAAGTCTCTTATTTCACATCACCATTCCATTCTACTCTGTTACATTTCATTACAAGTGTACGTGTGTGTGCTCATTTGCTCAGTCATGTCCAGCTCTTTGCAGCCACATGGACTATAGCCCACCAGGCTTCTCTGTCCATGGGATTTTCCAAGCGAGAATACTGGAGTGGGTCGCCATTTCCTTCTCCAGGGGATCTTCCTGATACAGGAATCCAACCCAAGTCTCCCGCATAGCAGGCAGATTCTTTATCACTGCGCCACCAGGGAAGCCCCCTAGCCTATAAGCTTGAGTGGCTGTAAATACATCCATCCATCAGTTCACTTCAGTCCAGTTGCTCCGTCCAGTCTGAATCTTTGCGACCCCATGAACCACAGCATACCAGGCCTCCCTGTCCATCTCCAACTCCCGGAGTCCACACAAACCCATGTCCATTGAGTCGGTGATACCATCCAACAATCTCATCCTCTACCATCCCCTTCTCCTGCCCTCAATCTTTGCCAGCATCAGAGTCTTTTCAAATGAGTCAGCTGTTTGCATCAAGTGGCCAAAGTATTGGAGTTTCAGCTTCAACATCAGTCCTTCCAATGAACACCCAGGGCTGATCTCCCTTAGGATGGACTGGCTGGATCTCTTTGCAGTCCAAGGGACTCTCAAGAGTCTTCTCCAACACCACAGTTCAAAAGCATCAATTCTTTGGTGCTCAGCTTTCTTGATAGTCCAACTCTCACAGCCGTACATGACCACTGGAAAAACCATAGCTTTGACTAGATGGACCTTTGTTGGCAAAGTAATGTCTCTGCTTTTTAATATGCTGTCTAAGTTGGTCATAACTTTCCTTCCAAGGAGTAAGCATCTTTTAATTTCATTGCTGCAATCACCATCTGCAGTGATTTTGGAGCCCAGAAAAATAAAGTCTGCCAGTGTTTCCCCATCTATTTGCCATGAAGCAATGGGACCAGATGCCATGATCTTACATACATATATATATAACCTGGTGGACTTGAATTGTATAGACTGGATTTAACTCCAAGCTTACACTTCTCTGCAGTGCAGGAGACCTGGGTTCAATCCCTGAGTCAGGAAGATCCCCTGGAGAAGGGCATGGCAACCCATTCCAATCTTCCTGCCTGGAGAATTCCATGGACAGGGGAGCCTGGAGGGCTACAATCCAGGGGGTCACAAAGAGTTGGACACGACTGAGTGACTAACACACACTTCACAGCAGCCTTCAGACCTAACCAAAGTCACTTTGCTGCTTGGATAACAGATACAGCTGAAATGTATTCAATGTGTCTGTGTGCCAAGCACACAGGGTTTTCTCAGGCATCGTCCCATCGGATCCTTCCCGATTCCCCTTCCCTTGGGTAAACACATCGCCTAGTAGGTGCAGAAACAGGCATAATACTGGATGCAGATCTAGAAAGCCGACATGCTGGACTTGCACCAGATTTGACTGATGCCTGTGACTGTGTTTTGCTCACCTCTGAAGTGGGGTTGATTAAAATATCACCCTTCCTGGGCAGTTTGAAGATCCGATGAGTAGCTTATGTAACGGAAGATCTGAACGCTGAGTAGGTAAGGTGATTCATTATTTGGTTTCTGTCAGCACTTGTTGGAAAGAAAGTGCGTGTTTTCTCTGGGTTTGTCCCTGGCACCTCATTTACCAACCTTGAATCCCCGACTTGTTTTCTTTTTCAAGTGGTAAATGTTTCATCATTATTTTTGTCTCCTCTTGGAGCTGACCCTCTCTCTCCCTCTCTCTCATGACATTTGGCTTCATCCTTCAGCCTTTTTCTCTCTCTTTTTATGGTTCCATGTTGCTGTGAGCAGAACTCATTTTTCAAAAGACAGATGGTGGCAACCCTATTCTCTCTAAATAAAAAAGCAAAACAGCTGTTAAGGTGCAAGCAGAGTTGCGGCCAGCAAATCGTATCTGCTTCAAGTGTTGGTGAAGTCTCCCTTTAGGGAAGAGGAGCTAGCTAAACAAAATGTGCAGCCTTGGCTGGGCTCTGCCAAGGTCCAAGTATAGAATGATGGCAAAGAATGGAAATTTATAGCCCGCGAGAGATCCAGCACCTTTCTGTCTTGGCGGGTGCATATTTAAATGCAGTGCTAACGGAGCTGAAATTTATTGCTCTCTAATAACGATAAAATGCCATCAGAGAATGAGATAAATCTTGGCCTCAAATCTTAGGATGCAAGGCACACACTCCCGTGCACACACATGCTTGTAAAATACAGCCAGATACTGCTAACTCAGATGGTATGGAGGTCGGCCGAAGAAGCCAACGGAACAGAGAAAGCAACGGAAGTGTTTTATAGACGACTGCAAATTGTTGTTTTCATGAGACTGGGGTCAAGGTACATTGTGGCCTCGGGTTGAAATGACTGTTGCTTTGTCTCACGGCTGATATATACTTGACCTTGGCGGGAAAAGCATTTTCCTTCTCTGTATGCTCCATCGCTGTCTCTTTACCTTTTCACAGCCCTGCGACAGGCTGACTTCCAAACAAATACCGATGAATTATAACCCTCTGGGAAAGGAATGTGGCCGTTGTCTTCTTTTTTTTTTTAAAAGTGTGTTTTATTTATTTATTTATGATTTGGAGTCTCAGAGGCTGTGTAAGGAGAAAGTGAGACAGGAAATAAATTTGCCAAAATGCCATGTTTGCAAACCGCCCGTGATGGGAGAACTAGGCATGCCTGCCGCCCGCCTTCAAGCACATTGCACATTCAGAGAGCGAGGTTTGGCCAAGTCCCATTCAGGGGTAGGCGTTCTGTCTTGAAGGCAGGTCCTCCTAGCTCATCCAGCCAGTCTACACGGACACCCGCCTGTCTCTCTGAGCATATATGACTCATGTAGTGAAGCCCCACTTAGTTGGGAATCCACCTGAGTCTTGGAAGAATTTCCATCCTTTGGGGTGTATGTGTGTCTGTGTCTGTGTGCAGTTATGTCTGACTCTTTGTGACCCCATGGGCTGCAAACCCGCCAAGCTCCTCTCTTGTCTGTGGAATTCTCCAGGCAAGACTACTGGAATGATTTGCCATTTCCTACTCCAGGGAATCTTCCCGACCCAGGAATAGAACCCATGTCTCTTGCGTCTCCGTGCTGGCAGGCAGATTCTTTAAGCCTAGCCTTGGTGGCCCATGCCAAAGTTACAGCCACGTAGAGAAGGGGGTTCTCTCTTACTGGGCCTCCCTCTAGATGTTTGCTTGGCTACCAATTCTTGCAAAGTGATTTCTAACATTCCAGCTGAGATTTTTATTTTCCGTGGACACTCTGACTCCAGGATGGCTTGATGTTAATCCCAATAAGAGCGAGCATCTCCCTTCTGGATGCATCTTTGGATGTATGTGTATATATGGTTGTGTTCCTCTGGGTGTCTTTGCATGTCTTTCTTAACTGATCCTGTTTTGGAGATGTAGACAATGCCTACAAATGGAAACTTATTCTTGTTCAGAACTGGAAAGACTGTTCTTGGTTTCCTGGATTTTTACGTGTGTGTGTGTGTGTGTGTGTGTGTGTGTGTGTGTGTGTGTGTGGTGGAGGTGGGGGTGTGGTTGGGTATGAAGAACAGAAGTGATAATACTTGATAAGCTTGACAATCTTAACCATGCGGTTAGTTTGGAGGACTCTCAATTTTTAGTGCACATGGTGCTGTTTTATGGAAAACTGTTGTCATAAACACTTTCCTCTCATATGCGTTTCCTTTTCCTGCGTGGAAGAAAGCTCTCAAATACTGTAATTTGGCGCATTTACTTCATTTCAGTTTTCTTATGTTGTTGCCTGAGGAAAAGGCAAGTAAACTGGGGAGATGTTGACACTTGGGTGAAAAGCGACCAAGTTTTCATATAAAATGAACTTTTCGGGGTGGGACCCTTTAACTGAGTTTCCTGAACTTCTTGAAAGTGTACTGAGTGAGGTGGGGAAGGAGAGAGGGAGAGAGAAAGAGAGACTGAGAAAATTCATGCTCTATTTCCACTGCTGAGACATTTCATAGCTTTTGTTAGGATTTGAGAAGCTCCCTGTGTGCCATCCTGACCCTCTGCTCTCCTGCTTCTGCGGGCTGTGGAGTGAATATTCAGTCACTTTACAGTTTGAATTACATGGTCAGAGCTTTGAGCTCAAGCTCACTCATTTCTGGGCAGGGCATGCCATTATCCAGAAAAGTGGATCTTATACAAAAACGGATGCCCAGCTCCAGATGTCACATCTTTGTGGATTTTGCCCAGCCGATGCAGCTCATCAAAGGGAACCCTCACACCTTTATCCCATTCATCCCGAATCCCTGTAGTCCATTCAACGGCCACCTCCATCTCCCAGTCTGTGGACCGGCTAGACCGACCTTCTCTCAGCAGTCCCAAACAAGCCTTGCTCTCTCTCACCTCCCAGGCGTCACATATTTTGCTCTCTCCACCTGCAACAGCCTTTCCTTTCCTCTGGCTGGGAGCTTCTCTTCTTTCTTGTCGCTGACGAAACACTTCTTCTTCCAGGAAGCCCCTCATGATGTTTTCTCAACTAGGCTAGGTGAACATTTGATGTCTCCTTCTAGAATTCCCGCTTCTCCTGCCAGAATATTTGTCACACATTCTTATTTCTTAGGCGAGGTATAGATATATACATACATATATGAATAAAAAGATAAAGGCATGTTGGAGAATTTATCAGTGTTTTATCAAAGTGCACAGAAGATCAGAAGTATCCACCTAAAGAGTAATCATTCAAGAAAAGGACATGGAATGAGATATAGCCTACGTGGTCATATTAAAGAAGGAAGAGGCAGAGGAGGGGAAAATGTCCATCTTTCCCAGAACCATAGCTCTATGAAGTGTACCTTCTAACCATATTGTTACTGTTCCCCAATATCTACTCCCCTGCCTGATTTTAGTGAGAGCTTAATATCTGTACAACAAATGTATAGACAAGTCCATGAATGGATAGCAGATTATCCTTATTATTATTGTTATTGGTTGGATGCAAGCTGAATGGCTTTTCTTTTCCAGCAGGTACTGCTCTGGCTCCCCGTCTTTCTTGGTTACCACCTGGGGACCCTTGGTTTAGCTTTTGCTTTGAATTTCACCCTAGTATATCTCTGGCTAAGGCTACAGAGACCTGGTCACGTCATTGGTCTCTCTTCTTCTGCCAACCCTGGCAGGGGACTTCCCCAAACACCTATCCAGCTTCAGAGTGTCATCCATGTGGGGAGGAAGGTGTAAGAAGGGATGATCCCTGATGAATGAAATGAAAAAGTGTTGGCTTCCCTGGTGGCTGAGCAGTAAAGAATCTGCCTGCAATGCAGGAGTTGTAGGAGATGCGGGTTCAATCCCTGGGTTGGGGAGATTCCCCAGGAGAAGGAAATGGCACCCCCACCCCAGTATTCTTGCCTGGAAAATCCCATGGACAGAGGAGCCTGACTGGCTACCATCCACAGGGTCGTGAAGAGGTGGCTATGACTGAAGCGACCTAGCACATACACAAGCTTAACACATTTAAAGGCTTCTCCGTTCTTCCCTTCTGTCCTATACTCAAGATTCCTTTAGTGTATTGAATTTTCCTTCTGAGACTTGAGTTCCTAGAATCACAAAATCACAAAGCAAAGCAAAAGGAAATACTTAACACTTTGTCTCACTCGGTTAACAGCAATGACCACAGCAATATGTTTTGCTTCATGTCCCTGTGATGGGGGCTGTGGATCCAACCGTGATTTGTCATGTGAATGAATGACTGTTTTGATCACATGTGTCCCACCTCAGTAAAAAATGGTAAATACGGTAATCGCTAGGAGACACTTCGCGCATGTGCTTCGTGCACGTATACTGGTGATGTAATACGTATTTGTCATTGTTAAGTTGCTAAGTAGGATCTGACTCTGCAACCCCATGGACTGCAGCACACCAGGCTCCTCTGTCCTTCGCTAGCTCCTGGAGTTTCCCCAAATCAGTCCACTGGGTAAGTGATGCTATCTAGCCATCTCATTTCTGCCACCTTCTCCTTTGGCCTTCAGTCTTTCCCAACATCAGAGTCTTTTCCAACAAGTCAGCTCTTCGCATCAGGTGGCCAAAGTATTGTAGCTTCAGCTGCAGCATCAGTCCTTTCGATGATATTTAGTGTTGATTTCCTTTAAGATTGACTGGTCTGAGCTCCTTGCTGTTTATTCAAGGGACTCTCAAGAGTCTTCTCCAGCATCACAGTTTGAAGGCATCAGTTCTTCAGCACTCAGCCTTCTTTATGGACCAGCTCTCACATCCATACATGACTACTGAAAAAAACCATAGCTTTGACTATACAGACCTTTGCCATATATCTATACCTATCCATTCTAATTCTTGAAGGTAGATATCATTATCCAAACAGAAGCTGAAGAGATGAAGAAACTTGGTCCAGGTCATATTCTTAGAGGTGGCAGAGACAGCTTTCAAACTCAGGTTTCCCTGACCCAGAGAGTGTTTTTGTCGCAGCAGACTACCCTCTCTCCTTTGCCTTATGAGGTTGAACTGAAATGTCTAGACTTCTTTTTCTTTCTTCATAGCCTGGCTCCCCCAAGAGGGCAGAAACGATGCCTCACTCCTTATAACCTGAAAGAAGCTTCCCATAACAAACTCAGCTAGTATTTATTGGGCAACTATTATGAGTCAGACACTATAGTAGTTTCTGGATGTAAGGGCCCATGCCCCCATAGGGCTGACATCTTCCAGAAAAAAAGCAGAAAAAAAACCCCACATCATTAAATAGGAAAATGAGAAAATTGAATAGTCACTGAATACTTACTCGAGCTCGCCTGATGGCTCAGTTGGTAAAGAACCTGCCTGTAGTGTAGGAGACCTGGGTTTGATCCCTGGGTCAGGAAGATCCCCTGGAGAAGGGAATGGTAACCCACTCCAGTATTCTTGCCTGGGAAATCCCATGGACAGAGGAGCTGGTCGGGCTACAGTCCATGGAGTCTCAAAGAGTCAGACACGACTTAGCAACTAAACCACCACTTACTCTGTGCTGAGCACTTTCTTGGTACTCTTTACATATGAGTTCATTTAACCCATGAGGTGGTCCCATTCTGTATATGTATATATAAATAAAATGATGGGTTTTATTAGAACCCAACAAGTCTTTCATATTACAGAATATTCTCTTAAATATTTAATCTTGAATACAAATTACTGCTATTTGAGTAAGTCATTTTAACCTAAGAATCAATCAATACTACTTGGAATGTTCATAAAGGTAACTTGACAGAATGTGTTAAAAAAAAAAAAAAAGAAGAAAGAAAGAACAGTTTAACATGAATTCAATAATTATTCTTTGGGAGTATAATTTTATAATTGAAAGTGTGGAGTAAAATTTTAAGAAAGACTTTTGTATCATATTTTGAGGATCCACACAATAAGTTACATTAATATAGTCTATCAATAGTAATATATACATGCATATTTTTGTTATTGAGTCGCTAAGTCATGTCCAACTCTTTGTGACCCCATGGACTGTAGTCCATCAGGCTCCTCTGTCCATGGGATTTCCCCAGACAAGAATACTGAAATGGATTGCCATTTCCTTCTCGGATCTCATTCATATCATCCCTATTTACATCCCCAGAGGATATAGTGCAGAGAAGGGGAAGACCTGGTTCCCGAATGCACATGGCTAGGAAGCTGAACTAGAACTAGAACTTGAACCGCACCATCAGACCCTTGACTCACAGCTCTTTGTCATGAAATAAATACAGCAGGACAGAGGCAAGGTGGGGAGTGAAATACACTGGCAGGAAGTGGTATTCCCTCCGACACGAGAAAACTAAGAAGTGATCCTAATCAAAAATAAAGGTCAGGGACCTCTGAGCAAAGAAAGCAGCCTGTGCAAAAAGCACTGAGGTAGCAAGACCTGGGGAGTCCAAGAAAAGAAATGCGTGATGGGCAACTGCTGAAGAAAGGTGCTGATGATCTTCAGGAAATGAATGAGAGATTTGCTGGACCACAGAAGGGAGACCTCTTAGTGCTGAAGAATGGAGTTCTATTCTCTGTGCCTCTTCCCATACAAGATCTTTAGAAGCTGCTTTCCTCTTTGATGCCTTCTTTCGTGGACTTGTGGATGTGAGGCAAGCAAAAGAGAAGTAATGGCCTTAAAAGAGAAGTAATGGCCTTCAGAAGGGGCATCTCCCAGTGTTGCTGGCCAAAATCTTGACTTTCTCTGCCCACCGAAGCTGAATTAAAAATACGGAGATAGAGTTTGGAAGGGAAAATATGGCTTTAGTTCTCAGCTGGTGGAGACGGGAACGCAGTAGGCTCATGCCTCAAGAACTGTGCCCCCTCCCCATGAGGGATCTAGGGGCTTGTATAAGGTGAGGGCTCACAGGCAGGGGGTGGTGATGGGAACAAAGGTGTTAGGATCTGAACTTATTCCTCCTGCATTGTTTTAAAGACAGTTATAGACTGGTGCAGGTGACCCCGTAATTGAGTCTAGAAGTTTGGTGACTCTGCGGCCTTCTTTCTGATATGTAAAATGAAGATCTTTAAGGGGAAGAGTATTGTTAAGGGTAAACACCAGATACGGGATGTATTTATCATGGGGTCAAAGGAGAATAGGTGTGGAGTGTAAGTCCTGCAGAGACAGGGGACAGAAAAGCAAAGTCAGTTACAGACCTTCAGAGTTGTTCTTGTCATTCAGTTGCTCAGTTATGTCTGATTCTTTTCGACCCCCATGAACTGCAGCACTCCAGGCCTCCCTGTCCTTCACCATCTCCCGGAGTTTGCTCAAACTCATGTCCATTGAGTCAGTAATGCCATCCAACCATCTCATCCTCTGCCATCCCCTTCTTCCCCTGCCCTCAATCTTTCCCAGCATCAAGATCTTTTCCAGTGAGTCAGCTCTTTGCATCAGGTGGCTGAAGTATTGGAGCTTCGGCTTTAGCATCATTCAGAGTTAGGGGCCAGAAAAGCAAACTTAGAGACATACAGAGTTAGGAGCAGTTAAAGTGGGAAAAAAATATAGGAATGTTCAGGCTTGCTCACTGTTCTGTTTATTTTCCTTATTCTAAGGAAAGGGAAAGAAAAACCTCATTCCTCTTTTTTTTTTTCCTTTTCACTGCAACACTAGCACATCTTGGAAGCCTTCTGACTAGATCCTTTCCCTTTTCCTAGATCAGAGGTGGGTGTTACCAACTCTACAGTGACACTTGCAAGTACAACGCACACAACAGGCATCACTTATTAATCCCTGTGTTCTTTTCCACTTAGCTTTCAAAGAGAACCTCAGAATCCTTCTCAACACAGTGCTGTAGGCTGCCATTTTTAATCAACCAAAGGTGAAGCTGGCCATCCCTACAGGTGTTTTCTGGGGGTTCTGGCAGAGCTAAGCCGTAGCATTCAGGAAAGGAGTTGACAACAAGGAAGACTTGCCGTTTCTGATGCCCATGGGGGTGAGATCCGCTATCATCCCCAGGGATGGGTCGATCAGGCAGCCACTTAACGTTTCTGTACCTTGGGAAAGCCTTTAGGAAGAGGACCATAAAACCAGGCATTGCCTGACAGCGGGTGATGGCATGACTTCCTAAGAATGTGCTTCTAATGCATTTTAATGATATGCTTTATAATATCTCATGAAAGATTATAAGAGCATCTAATAATCATTTAATAAATATTAATGAAGCATTTGCAAATTGCACCTTAATTTTCAACACTGGCTTTCGTATTCTTCCCCGGACATTAACACACGGGGGGCGTGGCGGCGCCAACAGGGACCGCCATAGAGGGTCTAGTTCTGTGTCATTGCGCCATCTTGGTAGCATAAGTGATTTTTAAAAATAATAATTCTTGGAGTGCAGTTCAGTGCAATGAAGCTTGATACCCAAAGCAGTTTTAGCAATTATTATTCTGTTTGGGGAACATTAAAACATAATCTACCATGAATTTATAATCCATAGCTTCTCTCTCATGCATTTAAAAAAAGAAATAATAGGCAATAATTAGAGCCCCTTGTGCAAAGACTCCAGGACAAGTTGGCCAGCGCCAACTGTCCCTCCCTGGCTGTTAAGCTTTTGAAGCAGTGGATTCAAGGTTGAGTTCAGAGCCCTCCCCTGCAATTTCCTCTGGATCTTGCTGGCCTTCAGCCAAGCTGGTTTTCATACCTGAAGTCACAGCTCAGAGAAATCCACAGCCAGGAAGGACCCTTGGAAATCGGCCTGTCCACCTCCACCCTTTGGAGAGGAGGAAACAGGCCTAGAGAGAGGATGAGCCATCCAGACCTGGCCACACAGTAAAGGAAAAGCCTAGATGGGGACCCGATCCCAGGGCCTGAGATGGTCAGTCTCGTGTTTTCTACACCCACAGCCTAGAAGAAACGGCCTGTACTTGGAGGGGCATTGTTGTCGAAGGTGGCGCCGTCTCCTCGGAGGTCCTGGGCAGTGCCTGACTTCAGGACCAGAGTCTTTGCCCCCAAAGTACCAGCACGAGTATCCGCGGGCTCCTCCGTACTAAGAGGAGTTGGCCAGCAGATGTCGCTGCAGGGATTGGAACTGCAGCGCCCGCACCCTACGGCGGCCCGGGGCTGGGCCGGGATGCTTTGGCCCTGCAACAGGGGCTGTTTGGAAAGACGGGATCCATCCCGCCTGCAGGGACCGGTGGACCCCCGAACCCCTGTGGGGATTGCCAGCCTTGCCTGGGAGAGGGAGTCAGGGCTAGGGTGAGCTGGTGCAGGCACCGGCGGACGCTCACACTGGGGCTCAGATTCGGTTCCCCGTGAGCAGTCCAGGGAGCTTGCTCTTCTGGCAGGACTCAGCCAGGGCCCAGGGTGGAGGTGTCGGACAGGCGCCCTCCCTCCGCGTTGGGTCTTCCTAAAACCCACCTTCTGCGGAATCTCTGTAAGGAGTGTGAACACCCTCCTTTCCCGGGAGGTGCGAGGCCAGCGTTTAAAAGGCTGATGTTTCCTCTTCCCCTTTCCTGACTCTTAGGCCTGGGCCTTGCCACCAGCCTGTATTCGATGTGTTTTAATTAACAATTTCATATTGTGCCCATGAAAATACGGCTTTGCAAAGGAGTTTGATTTGCTTTTCAAAATTGCAGAATTAAATGACTAAAGGGCAGTATGAGGCAGCCCTCGTATTTTTGAATACGTTGACTCTCTTCTATTCTTGCCTCTTTCCCACATCCCCAGCAGAATTCTCAATCTTCTCTCTCTCTGCCTCTTACACACACACACACACAGACATGCGCAGCAGTAGCACTTGAAAGCCTCTCTGCCTCTCCTTCTCTTTGAAGCTGTGGCATTTCTGCACCAGATGCAGAGAAGATGGAAAAGCCTGGATCCCTTGGCTAGGGCAGGCCTACTCATCACATACTCTCTCTTCACATCTCGTGGGCTCTCTCCCTGGCCCCTCAGTTCTCAGGCTCTACCTTCCAGGTGCAAGCTTCATCACCTGTTATTGTTCCAGTCCCTCAGTGGTGTCCGACTCTTTGCGACCCCGTGGACTGCAGCACGCCAGGCTTCGCTGTCCATCACAACTCCTGGAGCTTGCTCAAACTCAGGTCCATCACTGTCTCCCAGCGTCTGCTCAACTCATGGTGATGGCATGCAACCATCTCATCCTCTGTCACCCCCTTCTCCTCCTACCTTCAATCTTTCCCAGCATCAGGGTCTTTTCATATCAGGTGGCCAAAGTATTGTAGCTTCAGCTTCAGCATCGGTCCTTCCAATGAATATTCAGGGTGGATTTCCATTAGCATCATCTTTAAATCAAATTTAGAGAAAGTTGACCGGGGCACCTGCTGTTCCAGAAGGTACAGTCTTCTAGTTGGGAGGGAAGGATTTGCCTAGAGCGGCCTGTGCTGGGCCTGGGGATACAGGGGCAGCTTGGGGCAGCTTCTGGCTCTTCTCCGCCCTGGAGTCTGAGCCGGGACCCCTCGGAGGGAGTGGGACCAGAGGTCTGGCAGCCCCGGCCCACATGGCCCTGTTCTCTCTGGGCAGAAGGACATGTGCTGATAGCCCAAGGGTCTCTGGGTCGCTGCCTCTCCAACTTCTTTGCCTGAAGCAGCTTTAATAAGTATCTGTTCAATTAATAATCAAGGAAATTAATAGGATGAATCATATTTCTGAATAAGAAAACTGTTGTTGTTCACTCAATCATATCCAACTCTCTACGACTTCACGGACTACAGCCCACCAGGCTTCCCTGTCCTTCACTCTCTCCTGGAGTTCACTCAGACTCATGTGCGTTGAGCCAATGACACCAAAGTTTGTTTGGCAAACTTAATATAATATAGTCTGTGCCAGGAACTACTCAAAGTGATTTTTACACGTAAACTTCTATATGCCCAATAGAAACCAATAATAGATGCTGTCATTATCCGTGCCCCCCTTTTATTTTAAATTCAGGTGCAATAGTAAAGGTGGAAATTGGTTAAGTAACTTATCCCAGGTGAGATAACGAGGAAGTGGGTTTCAAACCCAAGCAGTCTGACTCCAGAGTTTTGTTTTCTTTTTCTTCTCTAAATATCTTCACTCAACTTCCTCTTATCCTTAGTCTTTTTCTCCTCTGACCAAGACTAATGTACTTATATTAAACCCAGGCAGGGAACAAGCATGCATAGAATTTAATCCCTGAAGCCCACCTTGCGGAACTTAGCTTTCAAAGGACATGGCAGGCAGGTTTCCAGACAAAAGAAGAATAGTGAAATTATTTGATTTTACCAGGAAAATGAATAGATTCCTTTCCTTTCATATCTGTAACCTATAATTGTGTTTTGGGTGTTAAAGTTGCAGAAGAAAAAGAAAATAGAGGAGGAAAGGAAAAAGAGAGAAGGAGGGAGAGGAGGAAGAGAAAGGAAGGAAAGAGAGGGTGGGAAGGAGGGAGGGCTGGAGGAGGAAGCAGGAAGGAGAAAAAACAAGCTTTATTTAATCTCCAGCACAAAAACGGTGTTCACAGCCCTGACTTCTCATTTGCCTGTTGCTTGGCATGGTTTCACTGCCTCGAAGCCTGCAGAAATATTGGAAGTCAAGATCCAATATAATAATTGGCTTACAGATTTGAAGAAGGATAGACAGATTTTTCCATTTCCGAGATTCATTAGTCCAGCTCTCCGTCTAATAGACAGGGCTGGCCCTGCGTGTTAGCCATTTTCTAATCAAATTGGCGCACGGTCTGTGCTCTCTCTGGGTGGAAATGGACTGCTGTAAAATTGCTCTGCCTCTTGGTGTTCGGCTGGCATTGGATGGGGTGGAATTTTCTCACTGCTGCTTGATCATCTTAAGCTCTTCATTTAATCACAATAAGGAGCTTCCACCTTTTAGAAAATTCAACCAAACATCCTTATGACTTCTATTCATCAAAGACTCCCTAAGGATATTTCGTGCTCCTGTGTTTTTTTTTTTTGAAAATGTGAACCATCTGTGAACTATCGGAGCACTTGGTCTACCTAGAAAATCTGAGAGGAGTGTGGGGCTTGGTGATGCCATCACAGAACACTTAGACTATACCAAAGTTTGCCATTAACAAAGAAAGCCACGTGGCAGAGGCTAATGAGAATAGGTTCTAGCATCAGTATGATCATAGCTCTAACCCTTAGCTGTGTATCTGCAGAAAAACATTTGATATGCCTTGGTTTCCTTATCCACAAGTTTAAATCCCATCAACCAGCCTGCTGTTTGGAAGCCTGACCTCCAAATGAGCTTAACTAAGGGTCACTAGGGGCTTCCCTGGTGGCTCAGTGGTAAAGAATTTGCCTGCAGTGCAGGAGATATGGGTCTGATCCCTGGGTCAGGAAGATCTGGAGGAGGGCATGGCACCGCACTCCAGTATTCTTGCCTGGAGAATCCCATGGACAGAGGACCCTGGCGGCTACAGTTCATGGGGTCGCAAAGGGTCGGACACGACTGAAGAGACTTAGCATGCAGGCACACCCTTCAACTCACTGCCGGAAGTTACAGGCTTATTCAAGGTCAAAGGGCCAAGGAGCAGGTCTGGGACTCAAGCTCACCTTCTGCCTGGCTTTACAGAGGAAAGTTTCCCCTTCATTGGAGAGTACATGTTCAGAATAGGAAAAGGACTCCAACCCTTGTCATTTTTTTTTTTAATGTGTTATTTTTAATTCTCAGCTGTGTTGGGTCTTCATTGCTGTGCCTGGGTTATCTCTGCTCGCAGGAGCACGGGCCTCTCACTGCAGTGGCTTCTCCTATTGCAGAGAACAGGCTCTAGGGGGCTCAGGTTTCAGTAGTTGTGGCACCTGGACTTAGCTGCTCTGAAACACGTGGAATCTTCCCCGACCAGGGATCGACCCTATGTCCCCTGTGTTGGCAGGCAGATTCCTGACCATTGGACCACCAGGGAAGCCCAGTACTTGTCATTTGAGGAAGAATCGGGGAATTGTGGTTATCTGTCCTTGGGGAAAAAAAAAAAAAAAAACACTCAAGGGAAGGCATCATGGAAATGGGGCAGAGTGGTACCCTAGAGAGAGTACCCGTTGGGTCCAGCTTGTCTGGTGGGAGCAGAATCCAGCTCACGTGGTCTATGGTCTATGATGTTGCCTCTCTCAGAGCTGCAGCCAAAGTAGGGCCTTATTGCCAGAGTGAGCAGAGAGGAAGTGAGTGGCAGGTGCATGTGGCTTGAACTTTAAGGGCAGGGAAGCAGGAAGAACTAGTGGTTAAGAAAGTGGACCCTAAGCCTTAATGCTTGGCCTCGAATCCTGGCTCTGCCATTTATGTGCTGTGTCAGTTTGGGCAGATGGCTTAACCTCTCTGAGCACAAACTGGGGATAAAATATAGTATCCGCATTGGGCTTCCTTGGTGGTTCAATGGTTAAGAATCAGCCTCGCAATGCAGGGAACACTGGTTTGATCCCTGGTCCCGGAAGGTCCCACATGTCACAGAGCAACTAAGCCCATGTGCCACAACGACTGAGCTCACGCCTTGCAACTACCGCAACCCACCTAGAACCTGTGCCTCGCAATGAGAGAAGCCACTGCAATAAGCAGCTCAGGCAGTGTGATGAAGAGTGGCCCCTGGCTGGTCATAACCAGAGAAAGCCCACATGCAGGAATGAAGATGCACCATGACCAATAAATAAAATAGATAAATAAATAATCTTAAAAAAAAAATAGCATCGGCTCCATCAGCCATATGGGATGATTCATTCTGATGAGACCGTGTGTTCAGTGCCTGGGATTCAGCACATCTCACTGAATAAACGCTGGTTGTTGTGAATATTTAAAATATTCTCTGGGCTCCCAAACATCATCCTAGGTATAACCCATGGCTTGGAGAACGCAGACGCCCCGTGTCCTGTCTGGCTGTGGCAGTCCTCGCTTGCCTGCCTCCCGCCCACGGAAGCCTACCACCTCATCCGTGATGACCTGCAGTTCATCTCCTCCTCATTAGTGTAATTACAGAGACCTTCCCCTCCTCCAGGAGCACTGCCAGTGGCTGCTGAGCAAGCTTGCAGCCAAGTTGACTGGACGGGCTTCCTCATTATTTAAGGTGCTCATTATTGTGGTTAGCGTGGCTTCCTAGACTCGCTCAAGTCCAGGGAAGGAAACTGACTCTCCTGTGTGTGCTTTAGTCCTCCAGTGGATTCTGGCAAGCTCTGGATGGCCACAACGTCTCCTCCTCTTGGTCCCCGTTAGAATCGAGGAAGGGAGGTTGGGATGGGGGTTGGGTCAGTATTGATCCATTGAAAGGGGCTGCATTAGACATTTTATGAATTCATTGATTTCTCCCCATTGTGCAGATGAGATAGGATGGCCAGGAGTTGTGTGGGAGGTACACAAATCCAAAGGGCTCTGGATTCAGGTGGGTCTGGATTCAACTCCTGGCTCAGCCTTTTCCTAACCCGGAGAATGTAGTTTAGCTTCTGTAAACCTCCATTCTTTCACTTATTCAAAGGGATCCTAATAATGAGACTGCCTAACAGAAAAGGCAGTGAATGTGGGATGAAACAGGTGGAAAGCGAGGTCGTACCTCATGCCAGAGGGGAGGGACTGAGGGCGGGAGTAATCAACCCTCTAGGAGTCCGGGAGTGAAGGTGAGAGGCTGAACCCCTCCTCTCCTCCCCACCTCCTTGCTGGGCTTCAGCTGAAGAATGCGACCACCTCCAGGGCACCTCAGAAAGACCCACGGAAAGAGGGCGGAGCAGATGAGGCTGCTGGGGAGCTCTGTGGCTTTACCTTCCAAGAAATATCTGGAGAGGTCTTCCGGCATCCTTTTGGTACCCAACAGATGTTAAGATATGGGGCTTTCTAGGGGGCTAGTGGTAAAGAACCTGCCTACCAAAGCAGGAGATGTAAGAGAGGTGGGGATTTGATCCCTGGGCCAGGAATGATCCCCCAGAGGGGGGACAGAGCAACCCACTCCAGTATTTGTGCCTGGAGAACCTCATGGACAAAGAATCCTGGCGGGCTGCAGTCCGTGGGGTGGCAAAGAGTCGGACATGACTGAAGCAACCTAGCACACACACGTGCATATGTAAGATACAGGAGCACAGCTGCAAGAGAGTCCTTCTTGTCTGTGTACACAGGAACAGGGATGGCCCTGACCAGCAGTGAGGGCCCCGACCTCGGTGACTCCTCTAGATTTAATCACCTGAGGAATTACCTGGGGTTCACCCAGGGTCTTGGAAAACCCAGACTGTGATTCACTTGCTCCAAAGGGCCGAGTTTGAGATGTTGCATTTCCAATTGGCTTCCAGTTAATGCCGATGCTGGTCCCACGGGTGCAACCTTGAACATCAGGGACCCGCAGGGCACTGCCACGGGAAACCACACCAGGCTTCTGCTTGTTGCGTCTCCTTGCTGGCTCACCATCACCCTTCCACTGTGGAGCCGGCCCGTTTATCCTAGTTAAGGGGTTCTACCGTGCCCAGTGATTATCCCTCATGACGCTGATTACCTTATACATTCAAATAAAATGCACCCTATCAAATGCACTGCACACAGAAAGAATATTTATTTGAATATTAAGTACAAATAAGACCTCCCCTGGGATTATCTCAAGGTACATTTGCAGAATTTAACTGCAAGTTTTGTTGTTGTTGTTGTTGTTGTTGTTGTGTGTGTGTGTGTGTTTGTTGTTACCCCTCAGATTCTTTCAGAACACCACTTGTGAAAATATTTTCTTTCCGAAGGTAAAGCTGTGCTCTGCTGGTTTATTATTATTATTATTTTAAATCTGAAGAGCTCATGGAGCTTACTCATTACTTCCAGTGTCTAATTAATACTAATGGCGACAAAGCAAACAGCCAGATGACCTAGATTTTCAATTGCTCACAGTTTCCATGAGTGGCTCCTTGTTGCTTTAGAACTTTTGGGAACCTAGCTCTTTCAGTAAAGATTCTTTAAGTTTAGGGTTTGAAGAGCTCATTTTTTCCTGAAGCATTCGTCTTCCAGCTCTCCTTCCATTAAGCTTTCCAGAAAGGGTGTGAACACACACACAGCAACAATAACCAGAACCACCCAGGCAACCCTTTCAGACAACTGAACTGGAAAATTAGAAAATGAATACTCCTCAAGCTTCTCCAGCTACACAATTGTTCCCATTTCTTAAACGATGACATTTTGTAAAGTCACAGATCAGAAAGGGAAAAGACCTCTTAAAACTGTTTAAGATTTCTTTAGATGCAGAAGGCAGCTCTGGCTTAGAGAGCCAGCCAGAGCTGCCTTCCACTGGAAAGTCACTTATGTTCCTATTTCCTTGTCTTGAAAATTGGTTCAATGGGACCTAGTTCTCACTTCTTTTTTTTTTTTTTTGTCTTTCTAATAGTAGAGTGGTTGTTACATGATTTATTTCTGTTGACACACTCCACGATCTACAGAGTGAACTTTTAATGTCACAGCACAAAACTTTCAGAAGTATCAGCCACTTTTTATAACCTTGATTTTTCTACCGCTGGGGTATTTTCCACCCAGCATCTAAGCACAGAGCTGAGCCGATTCAGGCCATTCTCAGTTTATAAAAAGAACAGATAACAACAGCCAACAGACTTGGACTACAGTTCAGTTTCTTACATTGAAAAAGGCACTTTGGGACTTCCATGGTGGCCCCGGGGATAAGAATCTGCCTGCCAATGCAGGGGACACAGGTTCAATCCCTGGTCCTGGAAGAAGCCACATGCCATGGGGCAGCTAAGCCTGTGCACCACAGCTACTGAAGTCCAAGAGCCTAGAGCGCCATGCTCCGCAACAGGAAAGGCGACTGCAATGAGGAGCCTGCATACCGCAGCTAGAGAGCAGCCCCCACTCACCGCACCTAGAGAAAGACCCCGAGCCGCGACCAAGACCCAGCACCACCAAAAATAAAGAAACACACACATATTTTTCACAAGGCACTTTAGCAGTGCTTTCTGTAGGTTGCTTTTCTGGTTGCTCTGCAAATATGAACTCTTTCAAATCCTATGATGACCCTTAGCGGGGAGGCCCAGCTGTGAAATTTGTTTAAGGTTCCTAAGCTAATAAGCAGCAGCATTGAGATTTGAACCTTGCAAGTCTGGCTTCTAGAGTTTATCCTCTGAACGTAAGATGCCTCTCAAATGTCTTTCAATTAACAGGATCAGGATGGCTGCCCAGATAAGGCCGTGGCCTGTGTATTTCTGCTGAATCTGTTTAATTGGGATGTAGACGATAAAAATATCAACTTCTCAAGAAATCATCATCAGATTTTGCAACATCTAACCAGAAGGGGGAAAAAAAAGTCTAGTTAAAACATCTCAATTTAAAAATGTCTTGAAAACTATATTTCATCTAAGCAGAGGAATGCAAATGGTATGTAAATCACCCACCTGGTCCTCCCCAGTCTTTCTCACCTCTGGATGTGGAAAGAGAGATGATTGGAAAATCTGAGTTGAGAGCCCAGTGCTATATAATCAGAGTTCTCTGGCTATAAGGTAATGATGGTCCCAGGGGACTGATTCAGGGACATATGCCAAGCCCTTTTAGTTCCTCAGGACATTTCGGTGAGTGTTCAGATTTTCTTGGGCTGAGCAAGGGATTGGGGTGGAGTTGGGGGAGCAATTATAACCCTTGATTATGAAGGGAAAAAGTGATGATTGCTTCTGCATCTGAAACAAATAGAAATCATCTTCATAATAACCACAATTGTTTTCTCTCGCCCTCCTCTGCCTCGGTTCACAAAATACCTTATTAAATCTGGAGAATAAAAATATGCCTGGAGTAATGGTTTATTATTAGAATAAATAATAGGCACTAGGTCTCCCCCACCTTGCTAGTTATCAGATGCAAAGACACTTTTCTGGTTTCGCTGGTAACCGTGCATACATGTATCAGGCCAGCCTGGCTCTCGATGGCCAGGGGCTGCACTCTCATTTCAAGACCAGCATCAAGCCTGAAATCAACAGCTCCAAGAGGTCGCATCTTTGCATGAAGCAGAATGGGATCCGTGCCAGGGGCTGCTTGTGACTGCCACCTCTTGCTGGTTGCTTGTCTGTTGAATCTGTCTGCCTGCACAGCCTCATCCCAGATCTGGGGAACTTGTTCTGTTGCTAATGGGGTATTTAACAAGTGGGTTCATGGCGCAGCAAGTGCGAAATGCATTTCCTCCAAAGAAAACAGCTCTTTAAAACCTGTTATTTGAGGCTCTCTCAAGTTCCGCAGGCATCCTGACCTCTGACACCCCTTTAATCAGATAACCAACACTTGACTCTCCCTGGTGACTCATATCAGGAACAGTGGGTCTCTTGTGATCCATACCAACATCATCAAGTGGTATGGTTTCACAGGGACCAGCAGGAGAAGCGGTGCTCACTCAGAGGCGTGTAGTGCTGGTGTATACCATACTCAAGTCATTTAAGGGCTAAAAACCTAAGCCGTTTGAGATTTTCAGGACATGCTTAATAAATTACCCCTAAGCACTGTTGGCTATCAAATATGTTAGAACTTTCAGTCTTTGAATTTATCAGTTCATGTTTACATGTAACACCAACCAATGTTTTGTTTTGTTTCCAATTAGGATTTAGCTTTGCCACATTCTTTCTCATTCTCCTGACCCCTTTCAGCTCCTCTGGGAAGCTGGCACCTTTACAAAATCAGATGAGATTTTATCAACAGATTGTGGTTCTCCCTGAGGTTAAAATGAAAATAGTGGAGGACAGATGAGTGGATCCCCAAGTTCTCTCAAATGCATTTTCTTCAATAATACCACCTGAGTCAAAAATCGACTTAATTCATCATGGCTGACCTCACTCGCTGTGGCTTTTAGTTTTCATTATTTTTTCAATTGATTATTCCTCACTTCCTTTTTGAAGCCTGAGGACTTACTACTTTCCCACACTATTTTTTTCCTCCTTTAGACCAAAAAGAAACAACAGCCAGAACTATAGATGAGATTTATAGTTGCCTATAATATTGTTCCCTGGTGGCTCAGAGGTTAAAGTGTCAGCCTCCAATGCGGGAGACCTGGGTTCGAACCCTGGGTTGGGAAGATCCCCTGGAGAAGGAAATGGTAACCCACTGCAGTACTCTTGCCTGGAGAGTCTCATGGACAGAGAAGCCTGGTAGGCTACAGTCTACGTGGTTGCAAAGAGTCAGACACGACTGAGCGACCTCACTCACTTACTTATAATATTGTTCAGTCATGTCCGACTCTGCAACCCATGGACTGTGGGCCACCAGGTTTGTCTGTCCGTGGGATTCTCCAGGCCAGAATACTGGAGTGAGTGGCCATTCCCTTCTGCATAGGATCTTCCCAACCCAGAGATCAAACCCGGGTCTCCTGCATTGCAGGCAGATTCTTTACTGTCTGAGCTACTATATGTATATGTACATATGCATGTATATGCATATACATACATATTTGTTGAGTATATGGAAGGATGAAAGGATGGAAAAACAAATAAATTTCAAACATTATCCTGATCTCTAGAAAAATAAAACTGAATAGGACAGTTCTTTCCCTTGCAGATCCTGTCTGATGTGTGGGAGGGGAAATCTGACTGGTAATAAGGTCAGGATAAAGCAGGAAGAACTGATAAGGGAGAGCTCCAAGTCAGGAGAAGATGAAAAAGGCTGAATCTGAGAAAGGTTCTGAGCCCTGTTGACTAGATGAAGATAGGAGAAGGGGGAAGATGAATCCCCGCTATTAAACATCTTGTTCAAACAGGAGAGCATAGGGTCTCATGCTGGAGTTATTGCTTCAGTTTCTAACCTTTCATAAGTGCTTACTTGGCAGTCCTATCGAAAGTGGTATTTAATTCTCTGGAAGCATCTTAAAGGAACAGCACCAGACCTCCCACTTTTTTTTTTTTTTTTCATTTAGGCTATAAACTATATTGGTTTTGTGCATTAGTGCCATGGGAGGAAAAAAAAATCACATGCTAGTTTCCAGATGAAGTGGCATTTAGTAAAGTGTACATTTAAGGTATTTTCAGGGCTGGCTTTAAAAAGTGCATGGGAAGGGTATTTCTTCATAACAGATGATAAAGAGTTATAATACAGGTATCTCTTCTCCTGAACCTCTCCCATAATGGTGTTTGGGAATTTGTGTGTGTGTGTGTTTTGTTTTGTTTTGTTTTGTTTTTGAGAACCTCATTAGATATGAAAGAGAAAGTCTCTCAGTTGTGTCCAACTGTTTGCAACCTCATGGACTATACACAGTCCATGGAATTCTCCAGGCTAGAATGCTGGAGTGGGTAGCCTTTCCCTTCTCCAGGGGATCTTCCCAACCCAAGGATCGAACCCAGGTCTCCTGCATTGCAGGTGGATTCTTTACCGACTGAGCTGTAGTGATAACTTACGAATGCTTCAGAGCATCATCACCCTCTGCTTCAAGTTCAGCACTGCAGCAGAAACACAGACCCATGATGGGACTCAGACCATCAACGGGCTGTTTGCACTTGATGCCCTCTAGGTGACAAACAGGAGGTCACCTGCCACCAGAGCCAGAGGATGCGGGTGTTACCAAGTTGATTTCTAAACAAAGAGGTGATGGCAGGTGTCGGTTCTGTTAGGCAGCAGTAGAGTATATGGTGGGCTTCCCAGGTGGCGCTAGTGGTAAAGAACCTGCCTGCCAATTCAGGAGACATAAGAAACACGGGTTTGATCCCTGGGTCGGGAAGATCCCCTGAGGAGGGCATGGCAACCCGCTCCAGTATTCTTGCCTGGAGAATCCCACGGACAGAGGAGCCTGGCAGGCTGCAGTCCATGGTGTCGCGAAGAGTCGGACACGACTGAAGCGACTTAACACATAGCACAGAGGTGTATGGTGGAGATGACATCCAACTCACAGAGAATTTATGGCATGGGCAGGAACACCGCCAGAGGAGAAGCTGGTTATTGTTACTAGAATATGAAGAATGCTACTAGAATGTAGATGCTGCCCAGGAAAAAGTATTACCACCACTCTTTAATTGCCTCTCCCCTTTAGTTTATGTTTTACAGGCAGATACATATGTGATCCATTTTGAGTTAATTTTTTGTATCAAGTGTGAGGTTTGAATCAAGGTGTTTTGTTTGTTTTCGCTTTTTTGTTTTTGCTTTGCATACAGACATTCAGTTATTCTAACACCATCTGTTTTGGGGCATATCAGTTTAGGGATCGCAAAGTGTCGGACACGACTGAGTGACTTCACTTTCACTTCTTCCTTTCACGCACTGGAGAAGGAAATGGCAACCCACTCCAGAGCTCTTGCCTGGAGAATCCCAGGGACGGGGGAGCCTGGTGGGCTGCCATCTATGGGGTCACACAGAGTCGGACACGACTGAAGCGACTTAAGAGCAGCAGCAGCAGTTTCCATAGTAGTAATTTTTAAGTGGTTACTCTAGAGATTATAATACGTATACTTAACTTCTCTTAGTATACCTAGAATCAGTTGGGTTTTTTTACTATTTTGATTGGGATATGGAACACTTATTGACATATATGTTTCTTACCCTCCTCTCTTGATGTTGTGTTTATCTTGTATATTGCACATGTTGCTGTTAGTCGCTAAGTCGTGCCCGACTCTTTTTCCAACCTATGGACTATAGCCCGCCAGGCTCCTCTGTCCATTGGATTTCCCAGGCAAGAATATTTCAGTGGGTTGCTATTTCCTTCTCCAGGGTATCTTCCTGACCCAGGTATCGAACCTGAGTTTCCTACCTTGGCAGGTGGATTTTTTACCACTGAGCCACCAGGGGAACCCCATATGTACATTGAAAACCAAATTAGACAATTTTGTAATTTGTTTGCTTTCAACCATTAAACATATTTGAAAGAACTCAGAGGAGTAGACTGGTCTATTGTATTGTATTTTACCCTTATATTCTCCTTTTCTTTGCTTTCCATTTACTCTTGATGTTCCAACTTTCCTTCTGGTTTCATATTCCGTTTGTCTGGCAATTCCTGTTAGCAATTATTTCAGAGCAGTTCTGCTGGCAGAGAATTTACTTAGTTTCCTTAATATTTCATATTCATTTCTAAGGGATATTTTCATCGGAATTAGAATTCTGAATTGAATTTAGCACTTGGAAAATTGTGTGCCACCTCTTTCCTGGCTCCCTGGTTTTTGTTTGCTTGTTAAATGAGAAATCCCCAGTTATTTGAATCGTTGC
The DNA here is from genome assembly GCA_917880005.1 of Nanger dama. NCBI lineage: Eukaryota > Metazoa > Chordata > Mammalia > Artiodactyla > Bovidae > Nanger > Nanger dama. The sequence continues at coordinate 36,612,788 of CAKJTW010000019.1, read as the reverse complement.
CTTCTTACAAAGAGAGCATTATTTGTCTGGCTGTTTTCAAAGTCCTCCCCACAACCTACGTTTTAGAATTTTGATTATATTTCTTTGGGTTTTAGGGTTTGCTGAACTTGTTGAATTTGTGTGTTTATATCTTTGGCCAAATGTGGAGCATTTTAAGCTATTATTTCCTCAAATACTTTTCTGTGGTGAACTTTATTCTAGAATTCTTTATCCTAGAATTATCTTTATTCTAGAATCCTTTATTCTACAATTATCTTTATTCTAGAATCCTTTATCCTAGAATTACCTTTATTCTAGGATTCCAGTGACGTGAACATTATAATTTTTTTCTCTTGTTACACATCCCTGGATTTCTTTCTCTTTTCTTTTCCTCACTTTGTTTAGTTTGGATACTTTTACTGACATGTACTCACATTCGCTGAGCTTTCTCCTGCTGTCTCCATTCTACATTTGAACTCTTTCCATGATTTTTATTTTTTTTTATTTTTTTTTATTTATTTGACCATGTTGGGTCTTAGTTGCAGCATGTGGGATCTACTTCCCTGACCAGGGATCAAACCTCTGGCCCCCTGCACTGGGAGCATGGAGTCTTAGCCACTGGACCACCAGGGAAACCCTGATTTTGATTTTTTTTTAATTGAGGTTATTGATTTTATAGTTCTAAAATTTCCATTTAGTTCCTCTTTATGTCTTCTATTTTTTTTTTTTTTTTTTTGGCCAGTACTGTCCATTCTTTTTTCCCTTAATGTTAACCATGTTTTCCTTTGCTTGTTGGAGTATTTTTTATAATAGCTGCTTAAAATGTGTATTTGATAACTCCAAATTACCATTTGTCTCTATTCTGGTCTGCTTCCCCCCTCTGTCTGCTACTGTTTAATCTTCTGAGCTTTTAGGTGTGTATCCTATTCAGATTTTGTAGTGACACTGAGAAAGGGAGACGTAGGCTTGCTCTGTCTTAGCTAGAACCAGAACCTCATTACCTGCTTCTCTTTATGTGACTGTGAGAAAGAGGCGTGCAAAATGAAAGTTCCCATTATAGCCGCTTCAGTGTATAGCATAAGAGGATTAAATACATGCACAGTATTGTGCGACCATTGCTGTCTAGTTTCAGAACTTTCTCATCACTCCAAATATAGAAACTCCAAGCCCACAAGGCACTCACTCAGCCCGCTTTGTTATTATTGTTGTGTTTCAGTCACTAAGTAATGTCCGACTCTTTTGCTAGGCTCCTCTGTCTGTGGGATTTCCCAGGCAAGAATACTGGAGTGAGTTGCCATTTCCTTCTCCAAGGGATCTTCCCGACCCAGGGATCAAACTCACGTCTCCTACATTGACAGGTGGAGTCTTCACCACCACCTGGGAAACCCTATTATCCCTCTTTGCCCCCTTCCCCTGGCAACCACTAATCTGCCTTCTGTCTCTATGGATTTGTCCCACCTAACAGTTTATGGAGATGCAAGCTTTACTTATCATATGTACTTTGCACACCATAACATTACCTATTTCAAGTATATGACTCACCGTGAGTGTGTTTTGTATATTTAGCAGTTGTACCCATTTCCTGTTTATAATTTTAAAATTGTCTTTTTTTTTTTTTTTAAAATTTTTCAGTGCACCAGGCAGCATGTAGGATCTTAGTTCCCTGACCAGGGATTGAACGCTGGCTCCCTGTGGTAGAAGCACGGGTTCTTAACCACCAGACCAACAGAGAAGTCCTTCTTCCTTTTTAACATTTTGGAATATTTCCTCCCAGTCCTTTCCTCTTGTCTTTCTTCCTTTTCTTTACTAGTCAATTTCACTGTATTTTTAACCCAAAACAAGGATCACTTTTATAGCTGCTTTTACTAAAGATTAAATCACATCTTTTAAGCATTTCCCATCTCTCTGTTTTTTAAAACAATCGTTCTAAATGCTGCCCATTTTGCCATCTTACCAATGTACTAGGGGCTTCCCTGGTGGCTCAGTGGGAAAGAATCCGCCTGCAGTGCAAGAGCTGCAGGAGACCTGGGTTCGATCCCTGGGTCGGGAAGATCCCCTGGAGGAGGGCATGGCAGCCCACTCCAGTGCTCTTGCCTGGAGAATCCCACGACAGAGGAGCCTGGTGGCCTGCAGTCCATATGGTTGCAAAGGGTTGGACACAATTGAAGCAACTGAACACTCATGCACAGTAGTACTAGCATTTACTTTTAATTTTTCTATTATTACGCATGGTAATATTTACAGCTTTTAAATAATGCTGCAGTTAATTGACACATAAATAAACATTTGTGTGTAACTCTGTTTTCTTAAGAGCTGTTCTTAGAGGTGATACTTCTGGGCTAAAGGACACAGCAAAGCACTGATTTATAGATTCGGGGCTCTGGCATATCCTAAGTAATGATTCCTGGTTTTGTTTTAGAGAAAGTAAAAAAAAACCTTCAATATAAAATACGTAAAATATACATCAAAAGTCAGCTCCTAAACCTTCTTCTCCTTTAGTATGTTTCAAAAACTCGCGATATATTGTCAGATGCTAGGTATCAAGGGTTGCCTCATTGGTTGGCAAAAAAAAAAACTTAAACACGACAACAACGCCAGAAATATACAGAATAAATTGTGAATGGGTACCCAAATTTCATTTTGGTTTTGTTGTTGGAGTTGAAGATGGAATTGGCTAGTCACTCAGTCGTGTCTGACTCTTTGTGACCCCATGGACTGCAGCCTGCCGAGCTCCTCTGTCCATGGAATTCTCCCAGGCAAGAATACTGGGGTGGGTATCTGTTCCCTCCTCCATGCCATCTTTCCAACGCAGGGATCAAACGCAGGTGGATTCTTTAGCATCTGAGCCACCAGGGAAGCCCAGTCCCCATAGAGGGAGAGTGACCACAGGTCCCGGGTTGCCTTGTCACCCCCATATCACATCTGCTGACCCCAGGATAATCATTACTAATACCCCACACACTTCTTTAATGCCTGTATATTTTCATCTTTTTTAATTGGAGGATAATTGCTTTCCAATGTTATGTTAGTTTCTGCTGTCTAGCAGCATGAATCAGCCACATGTATACATGTATCCCCTCCCTCCTGAGCCTCCTCCCCTTCCTACCGCCCACTCCACCTCTCTAGGTCATCACAGAGCACCACGCTGAGCTCCCTGTGTTATACAGCAGCTTCCCACTAGCTATCTGTTTCACACCTGGTAGTCGATGGGGTCGCAGAGAGTCGGACACAACTGAAGCGACTTAGCAGCAGCAGCAGCAGCAGCAGCAGCAGCAGCAGTGTATATATGTGAGTGCTACTCTCTCAGTTTCTCCTACCCTCTCCTTCCCACTCTGGGAATGTATCTGCAGGGAAGGGATGGAGTCATATATATGCATATATATATATATATGTATATATGTATGTATTTATATATATATGTATTTATATATGTATATTTGTATATGGATATATATATCAGTTCAGTTCGCTTTAGTTTAGTCGCTCAGTCGTGTCCGACTCCTTTGCAACCCCATGAATTGCAGCACGCCAGGCCTCTCTCCATCACCATCTCCCAGAGTTCACTCAGACTCACGTTCATCGAGTCCATGATGCCATCCAGCCATCTCATCCTCTGTCGTCCCCTTCTCCTCCTGCCCCCAATCCCTCCCAGCATCAGAGTCTTTTCCAATGAGTCAACTCTTTGCATGAGGTGGCCAAAGTACTGGAGTTTCAGCTTTAGCATCCTTCCTTCCAAAGAAATCCCAGGGCTGATCTCCTTCAGAATGGACTGGCTGGATCTCCTTGCAGTCCAAGTGGCTCAGAGGGTAAAGCATCTGCCTTCAATGTGAGAGACCTGGGTTCGATCCCTGGGTGGGGAAGATCCCTGGAGAAGGAAATGGCAACCCACTCCAGTACTCTTGCCTGGAAAACCTCATGGATGGAGAAGCCTGGTGAGCTACAGTCCATGGAGTCACAAAGAGTCGGACATGACTGAGCAACTTCAAGCATATATATATATACACATATGTGTGTGTGTATATATATATATATATATATATTTATATATGTATATATTTTTTTCTGTCCCGTCAACAAATTATATGGTTATTCTAAAGACACATCCTTGCTTTTAAGAAGCACATTTTGGTAGGGCATGGCATAGTGAAAGTGAAGTTGCTCAGTTGTGTCCGACTCTTTGTGACCCCAGGGACTGTAGCCTACCAGGCTCCTTTGTCCATGGGATTTTCCAGGCAGTAGTACTGGAGTGGATTGCCATTTCCTTCTCCAGGGGATCTTCCCAACCCAGGGATCGAACCTGGGTCTCCTGCATTGTAGACACTTTACCGTCTGAGCCCCCAGGGAAGTCCTAGGGCATGGCATAGGTTATCACTAATCTTTTCCTTTTTTGAGCTTGTGGGAGATATCACAAGTTGATCAGAATTTCCTTCTCTGATATAAGCATTGACCTCAGAATTTTCCCCAAAACAGTCCTCAGGGACATACTGCTATCTGATTAGAACTGGACCATAAAATGTAACCCACTTGCCAGGGGATAGGTGATACTGTGGGCCCTTAGCATCAGCAAAGACGCTGTGTGCTGACCAGTGCTTATCCCTGACCATCTTTTTTATTTTTTACTTTTCATTTTGTATTGGACTATAGCTAACAGTGCTGTGGCAGTTTCAGGGGAACAGCAGAGGGACTCAGCCATACACGTACGTGCACATCCATTCTCCCCCAAGCCCTCCTCCCACCCAGGCTGCCACACAGTATTGAGCAGAGTTCCCTGTTCTGTAGTAGGTCCTTGTTGGTTATCCATTTTAAATACAGCAGAGTGTACATGTCGATCCCAAACTCTCTAATTATCCTTTCCCCTCTGGCAACCATAAGTTCTTTCTCTGAGTCTGTTAGTCTCTTTCTGTTTTGTAAGTAAGCTCTTGTGTATCATTTATTGTTAGATTCCACCTACCAAGGATGTCATATATTTCTCCTTCTCTATCTGACTTAACTTCACTCAGTGTGACAATCTCTAGGTCCATTCATGCTGCTGCAGATGACATCACTTCATTCTGTTTAATGGTTGAGTAAGTGGACCTTCCATGAAAAATGCCTGCACTTGTTGGGGCAAGAGGGAAAGCTTCACCCTGGTCAGATTCTACCTCCCACGCTCTTGTTCACATCCCTCTCTTTATCCACCTTCAAGACTGTAGCTCATTCTAGTTGTGTTTCTGGATGACACAATTGAAACTCCAAGAGAAGCGGAAGCTATTTGGACCTAAAGAAAACATTAAATGCATAATTAATTAATTCTGGGTCTACTTTGAACCAAGTGATTAGAAGTAATTTTCCATTTTCTTTCATGCTATTTTCATGCAGAACCGTCTGATTTCCCCCCCTTCTTTTTCTTCCTCTGTAGGTTTCAAGACAACAGATGAATTGTGAAAGAGAGCAGCTAAGGGTAGGTGTATCTGCTTGTAAAATTCTTCCTGGGTCTCGTTTCTGTGTGATAAGCAAAAATTTCCCTGTCTCTCCCCAGACGCAGGATTCTAAATAACGGGCTTCATCTTAAGACTGGTTGAGTTGAAAATATTTATCCCGGCTAATTTAGTATTGATTGAGTTGGTAAATACAGTATATCTTCTTTTGAAGTGCCATTATAGTAGATATGGATTTTTGATTTAGATTCAGCAATAAATACTTCTTTTCTGGAATTTGTTTGACATCATTGTACTCTTTTTATGGACAATACGAGGTCTAAGTAATAACAAAGGTCAAAAGAACGCCTTGCTGCCTCCTCAATGTGAACGCCAGGCTCTTTGCTGAGTGGCTCAAATGCTATGTGGCTGTTAACTGGGGTGGGTGAGCCGCTACGAAGTCAAGGACATTTTCTAGGAGAATTTGAGTCCTCCCTAGACCTTTTAGTTTTGGTGGCATGTGTGTGTCTAGGGAGGAGACAGAATTTTAACACTCAAATGCTATTTACCTTCCTAAAAATGAAACTCTCTGAGTGCTGAAGTGCGTTAGTTGTAAACAGTGTTGCCTTGATGACAGCAGAGAACAGTTTGCTTATCAGTGCAGCTTGGGGGCTTCGTTCTGCTGTGAAGGTGTCATGGTTGAGATCCTTGATGGCCTGGGTATGGTATTTTAAGAAATGTCTGGATTGCCTCCCCCACCCCCATTTGTGTTTTTTAAAAAATGCATCATGTTTTAGATGGATGAATGTGAAGTCATAGTTGGCCTGTCTTTAATGTCGTTGGTGGAAATTGGCAATTTTTCCTGGACTGTGTGCTGTATAGTCATGTTTGTTATAAAAACTAAAGGAATCTGTTACTTTTAAAATCATAACAGCAAGGTTAGGGGTTAAGAAAGCCTTGTGCTTGAAGAGAGCTTACAGCCGCCTAGTTTACGGAAGCATTCTCATGTTGTTTATACTCTGCCTTGTAACTTTCCAGAGCCTTTACTTCCTGCCAGTCTCAAGATGACAATGATTTGCAGAGTTATTTCCATTTTACAATAGCTTTTGGCATCAGGTGTGTTAAATCCTTATGTAAAACAAACAACAAAATCCAGTTGTGTGGAACGGAGAGCTGGTGGGTTGAAGCTTTCTGCTTTTATGCATATTTATTGTATGTGGCGTCCCAGCACGGCCCTATGGATTAGCCTCTCATCTCTCCCCACTTCACTCCTAAGTACCTGTGCCTGCATTAGCTGTGACTTCTTCATGAAACAGCCTTCAAGACGTTTTAAGCTCTCCTGAAGTCTCTTATTGCTTTTCCCTGCAGTCTGAATTACTGGTTCATCCTAGTAAATAATGTATTGCAACTTCAGATTTCTCTTCTTGTTTAGATGGGGACGATGTGGCCAGAACTAGGTCAGAGCTAGATAAAGAGGAATGCATGCTTTTTTTTTCTCCAGGAGGCCTTGATAAATTCCTCAGAATTAAGAAAAAAATTGAAATTTCTATGGCAAATGAGACTCCTCCGGCAAATTAAGGACGCAGGAGGTAATGAAGTATTTGTGTGCAGTGGAGGGCTTTATTATTTTGCATTGATGGGGGCACTGTCAACAGGGGTGTGGTTGAGGAATAAGAATGGAGCACACACACCCCCACACACACTCTGTTGAATACATTTCAAGCTGTGACTTAATATGAGGAGTCATGCAGTCAGCTCTAACCTGGTGCTCCGATAGCCCTGTATAAGACCAGCCCTGACACCATGGACTGGAGCTTTGTTGTTGCTGTTGTAGTAGTCTGTTTTTGCATTTTCAAGTAATTTATGTTTTGAATCAATAGATACATTCCAATCGATTGGAAACACATTTATGGAGTCTGAAATTTAAATGATGCCCAAGGGAATGCAGTGAAAATTTCCCTTCCTATTTGAATCTTAGACATCCAGTTCCCTCCTGGGAGACACCCAACTGTTATTAGACTCTGTCTCATCTTTGACAGCTGTGTCTTGTCTATAGATATTTTCTCCATCTTCTCTTTTTCTGTTTTCCTTCTCCTCCTTTTTCTCCCTACCTGTTCCCTCCTTTCCTTTTAGTCTTCTCTTGTGTTTATATCCTGACCTCCTATTACCTGAAAAGAAAACTTTCTTGAGGAAGGCGATTGCTTTTTTGTTAGGGAGACACACTTTCGGGGTGTTCCTGAAAAGAAATCGGGCTCTCGTCTGAAATACCTGGCTGTTTTAATGAAATGCGGTATTTCTTTTTCCTTAGAAAAAGAGGCAGTGGGAGAAAAATAGATAGTGGTTTACTTACCAGCATCATTGAAGGGTGTCTATCTGCCAGCCTCACTTCTTAAAACATGTTTTAAATACAGCAAACTGCATTTGTAGTCCAGGATTTTTGGACCACAGCCATGTTGCCAAGTTTATATCCCTTCATCAGTACATTCTGTTATGTTTTCATATTTCAAGGAGGCAACTGGATGGTTATACAATGTGCCCCTTTATCTTGGCCTCCCGGAATGGCAGATAATACAAAAGATGCAGCTACTCAACCATGTTTTGTGCATGTAGACACCTGTAGATATTGGTACATCCAAAACCCTCCTTATTCTCCTTTTCTCACAAATCCTACTTCCCCCGCCCCCAAAAATGCATTCTGTGAGGTACTTCTTCTAAAAGATATTGTAAAATCTTAAAAACATTCTTTACTCAATTCATTATGTTACAGAGAGTTAAACTTATTTTCTTTTAAGCTGCAGGACTTCTCAGAGCCTTTAATGTGCAAAAACAAAATACAGAGATGATGATAATATACATTATTAAATTAAATTTATTTTTTTAATTGGAGGAAAATTGCTTTACAATGTTGTGATGGTTTCTGCCATACAGGAATGCAAATTAGCCATAATTATACATGTATCACCTCCTCATGAGCCTCCCTCTTCTCTCTGTATGCAATTTTCTGCAAACTCAGCTGATCACGAAACACTTGGGGATGCAGAATACACTCTGAGAAACACCTGGAAAATTATTGCAGTTTTGTTTTTCTTTTTCCAGTTAGAATGGTACTGTCTGAAAGTTATAGCAAAGCTAAGCATTCTTTAAAACATAAAAATATCTGGTCACCTCCCAGTTTCAGCGTTTATTCAGTGGATTTGGGGGTTGGAGGCAGTGATTTAGAATCTTTGAGCCTCTCTTAGTCTTTCTTTCCTTCTTCCCAGAGGAAGAAGCAGCATCACATGCTGGACACAACATTCTCATCAGGAGAGAAAGCTAAGAGGAGCTTTTTCTTTTGATTGTGATTGGAGGAAAATCATTCCCAGAAACCTTCTAGGCAGATGTTCTTTTTCATCTCATTGGCCAATCACCATGCCAATCACTACCAGAGCGACTTGGAAGGTCAGTGATTGGCCACAGCAGCCATGATTTCTGCTCCCTCCCACCCCCCCGCCCCCAGGGACAGGCACATCGTCACCGGAAGACGATAAAATTTGCTTAAACAGGAAGAAGAGGAGCATGTTGGTTGGTGGAGTTTCCCACTAGCATCGTCCATGAAAGGAATCCCCATGAGTCCTCTCTGTCACTCGTGTTGCTGTCAACCCCTTTAACCCTGCACTTAGGACTCTGGGAACCACATTTACAGCCTCCCCTATGCCCAAACTCTAGGTCATGGAATCTGAAACAGATGCTTTCTCTGCCAGTCTCAGGGATCACATCTCCCCATCCTAACCGCCTTTCTACCCAGCTTGGCACTCTCTTTGTATTTCACCTTATGTTCTTTGGCACCATCCTGGATCCTGTCTTTGCTGATTTTCCCTCATCATCAGGTATTGGCAGCAGACCAAAGACCTCACTCCAGGACCTAGCTCAGCCCCAGACATATCATCCATGAGTTCCTGGCCTCTACTCCTCCCAAGGGAAGGCCTCCAGCCAGTCATTCTGAGCGATGACTCATCCTTCTCGGAAGGCTATTGGAATTACTCTCGTTGCCAGTGAGCAACAACCTGTTCATCAACAACAAACCTGTTCATCCCTCCATCCTAAATTTTGTCAATCTAGAGTAGGCTAAGCCTTCTTCTAGTTTATCTTTTCAGACTGTTGCTGGATCCCTTTGCGGTGATAGCTCACAGGGGCTCACCATGAAATCTGTGCGTTGAAAGTAATCTTGACCCTGTGGGCTGCAATTACTCAGGTCTGCTGCCAACCGATGCCCAACAATGCCAGCTGGACAGTTGTCATAACCCACCCATCGATATTACCTCTCCAGCACCTGAAACCAACAAAGTGAGTGAAAGCCACTCAGTCGTGCAACCCCATGGACTATACGGTCCATGGAATTCTCCAGGACAGAATACTGGAGTGGATAGCATTTCCCTTCTCCAGGGGATCCTCCCAACCCAGGGATCGAACCCAGGTCTCCTGCATTGCAGACAGATTCTTTACCAACTGAGCCACAAGGGAAGCCCCCAAAAGGGAAGCCAACAAAGAAACAAATAACTAAGAGAGAAACTGTATGATTTTAGCACCTTATTGTCACTCTCATCCATCTTCCAGTGGGAAAGATTGTATGGTCATAGAATCCAAAACTCATTTTTATTTGCATTCATATAAAATACTTGGTTACAAAGGGATCTTTTGTGTTGTGGCTCTCAGCTGGTGGATTTGGATGAGTAACTGTTGAAGTTTGGTCAAGTCACTACCAGGCAGGTGAAGGTTTGGTTCCCAGGTGGATCAGAATCATCTGTGGACTTAAATTTTACCTGTAACATGGCAGATGAATATCATGGGAGGCAGCATAGTTTGATTGCTTAGGGGCGATTAGGAACTACTCTGGTGACGGTCTTAGGTTCCTGTCTCTCTATGCTTGAGTTTCTCTATGTGCAAAATAGGGAGACTTTCTCAAAGGATTGTTGATTGAGTTAAATGACTTTCATAAAGCTCTTCCCCCAAAAGTATATACTCATCATCAATGATGTTCTGAATTATTGATCTTACAGTCTTCCAACTGGTCCTCTCATCCCTCTTCCCACTAGGAAAGTGTGAGTGTGGTTAGCTGCTCAGTCATGTTCTACTCTTTGCGACCCCATGAAGCCCACCAAGCTCTTTTGTCTGTGGGATTTTTCAGGGACAAATATTGGAGTGCGTTACCATTTCCTTCTCCGGGGGATCTTCCTGATCCAGGTATTGAGCCTGAGTCTCCTGTATCTCCTGCATTGCAGTTGGATTCCTTACCCTCTGAGCCATCAAGGAAGCCTTCCCACTAGGATTAGCAGGCCAGAAAGTGTGTTCAGAGTCTTTCTGTCCCCACACTACCCCCAAATTAAAATAATAGTAATAATAATTCAGAGGATGGGTTCTGTACCTGATGGCATGGTAATGTCTTTAGAAGAAAATCAGCCCTCAATTAGTTAGCAGATAGAAACTGGCTTGGGCCAGCCTAAGCAGAAAAGGCAAGCAATCAGGCCTCACCAGGAACAGAGCTTAGAAGCTGAAAGCTATCAGGATTCAGGCAGCTTTTCCCTACCTCTTCTGTTTGGTTATCCTGTGGGTCCACTCTTTTGCTTTGCCTTTTGAAAACTTTTCACCTTCTTTAGGCACATGGCACTTTCCAGCCGCTATGATTTATGCAGCGTTTGTTCCTACAGGTACAGAGACTGAGTGTTCATGAATCCTGATTATAGATTTCCTGGAAAAGGAATCTGGTTGGCCCAGCCTTCAGTCAGTTCCTCACTCTGATCCAATCAGCTGTGTTAAAGGGGCAGCGTAAATAAAGCTAGTTGCCCAGGGTCACCTACTGAGGGATGACTGAATAATCTGAGAAAGAAGATCATTGCCAGCGAATAAATATCCCCAAGGATGCTTGCGATATTTTCCATTCTTTGAGGCCAGAGCTGAGCAAAATAAGTATGCCACAGTAGCATACTACTGAGAAATAAGTATGTGACACGCTACCTAAGGGCTTCCCAGGTGGTTCAGTGGTAAAGAATCTGCCTGCCACTGCGAGTTCAATCCTTGGGTCAGGAAGATCCCTTGGAGAAGGAAATGGTAACTCACTCCAGTATTCTTGCCTGGAGAATCTCTTGGACAGAGGAGCCCGGCGGGCTACAGTCCATGGGGCCTCAAGAGTCAGACGTGACTTGGCGATTAAACAGTATCATCCCACTCATAACTCAGTGTTTCCCAAAGTGTGAGACACTTAGCCTGCGTGATCCAGCCTCCAGGTGGTGAACTTCAAGTCAAAAGGAAATCATTTATCACTTAGGAAGTTACTCCCTTTTCAATTCTCTCTCGATCCTCTTTATGTCAATGAGAAACCCTGTTTAAATGAGGAATCTTAAACAAGTCTCTACCAATTTCTAAGCTCTTTTTTTAACAGAAACGGAGCATGCCTCGGGCTTAAAGCCTGCAGCAGCCAAGGCATCTATCCAGACTTTAAAAACACTGTTTGCAAAATATCGTAGTTAAGAACAAGGGGCCTGGAGCTAGGCCTACTGAGATAAAAATCTAGACTCTTCGATTTAGTACTTAAGCGTGTTACTTAAATCTTCTCTTCCTCCAATTCCTCCACTTTTAATGGAGATTATAGCTGCACTCATTTAATAAGTTGTGTGTATGTGCATGCCAGGAAACAAAGATTAAAATAATTAATGCACATGGGGTGCATTAGTGTCTTAGAACAGTGTCTGGTTAAGGTTGGTAATAATTATTAGGTATTAATTTTTTTCTATTAACTTACATTCATGACTGTAGATATGGTTTTCTGTTGAAGCGTCAACACAAAGTTTCTTCAGCAAGTACATCTATTTAGGTTAAAAACGAGTTGCTTTAAAGATAAATATTAACAACATAATGTTACAGATTGCCTGCAGTTACGACAAAAATTATGACACTGGAATGCAAATGACGGAAGTTTTAGAAACACTAAAATGATAATGCCAGCCTTGTGAAAGATGTTGTTGAGCAGATCTGCCTTATCAATATTTAATTTGCCAGTTAGAAGCAAGTTTCTCATTTCTGCTCGATGCAGGAGTGATGTGGATTGCAGAATGCAAATGGCTAATGATCCTCTTGGCTTAAACCCATTGCCTTCATCCGGGCATCAGAAAATGAAACTTTCCCAACCTCCTGGGAAGTGAGCTGTCAAGAGCAAAGCCATCGTTTCCTGCCTCTCTGCCTCCCACCCTCCAAAAGGCCACCCCATCCTCGATGGATCTTAGGAGAGCAGCGAAAGAAACGTCAGCTCCTTACTCCTTGAAATGACCTCACAAGAATCATGGTTTGGGATTATAGGTTTAGAATGACACATTCTAAGTAAGAGTGCCTACTACCCTTTAGCTATTTATTCAAGAAGTTTGTTTTTTTCAGGGGTGTATAAATAAGAGAAAGGGCTTACATGCAAACCAGCATAGTCAGCTCTTTTTTTTTTTAAATAATTTTACTTACTTATTTTTGGCTTTGCTGCTCTTCATTGCTGCGAGCTTTTCTTTTGTTGCGGCAAGCAGAGGGTTACTCTTTAGTTAAAGTTCCTGGGCTTCTCATAGCATTCTCTTACATTCATGACTGTAGGTATAGTTTTCTTTTGCAGACGCAGCACAGAAGTATCCTTGGCAAGTCCATCTATTTAGGTTGAAAATGAGTTGCTTTAAAAATAAATATTAACTACATTAATGTTAATATTGTAGAATCTAGGGCGAGCAGGCTTCAGTAGTTGCGGCTCCTGGGTCTAGAGCACGGACTCAGTAGTTGTGGTACAAGGGCTTAGTTGCTTCTCAGCCTGTGGGGTCTTCCTGGATCAGGGGTCCAACCCATGTCTCCCACATTGGCAGACAGGTTCTTTGCCACTGAGCCACCCAGGAAGCCCAAGAAGTGTTTTTGGATCATGTACCATACGCCCATCACTGTGCCAAGTGTTGGAGACAGGAGGGCATAGGAAAAGCTACGTGGCTCCCATTCTCCTAAACCTTACAGGTTAGTGGAGAAGATGAGCATTTGTTAAAAGACCAGCACAAAATGGTACAAAGGGAAATGATAATTTCCTGAAATGAGAGATGCTGTGTTAAAGGACCCGGATGGAAAAACATACCTAATTGGCCTCCACTTATCAAACCAGCCATCCTATGCCTTTATAAAACATATTGACAGATGTCTGTGCAGCCTGTGAACTGACTGTTTTGTGCAACCTCACCTTTCTCTTCACCCGTTGAGGTGTCTGCTTGCCAAGAGTCAGTTGTATTTATTCCCAGACCTGCTTCTGCCAGCTGCACTTGTTATTGTAATTACATTATTTAGTGGAATATTATGTAAACTGGTGAAAAATGAGTGCAATAAGAAAAAGAGCTGTTTCTCTGAAAACTAAGTTAATGCTTTGGAAACATTCTATGAAAGCAAGCCTCAAACATTATTTGGATTAGCTGTAAGAAGATGGTAGCATGTTAGCAGAAAAAGAACCCTCAGAAATCTGGAAAGATTCTGCACTCAGAATTTTTCAAATGCATCTTGGAATTCTTGCTTAACATTAAACAAAGCCAGAACTGATAGTATATATCAGAGCTTGGCAAACTTTTGCTGTAAAGGGCCAGATAATGAGTCTTTTAGGCTTCACAGCCATACAGTTTCTACTGCTATTATTCAAAATTGTCTTTGTAGCACTTAAACAGCCATAGACAAAATGAATGAGCAAGGCTTTGCTCCAATAAAACTTTATTTACAAGAACAAGGGTTGGGTCAGGTTTGGCCCCCAAGCCACAGTTGGCTGACTTCCACTGGCGACTGAAAAATATGGATGAGGTTTGTGTGGGAAAGATGATGAGGGATTCCACTAGACACTCAAAGGCCTTGGACTCAACATCAAAGATCAATAAATTAATGCACATTAATATATTTTAGATTAAAGCAAAAATTTAAGAAGCCTCTGTATCTCTTTAAAGCAATTCCTTCTTTTCAAAGGCTTCTAATGAACTACCTTCTCCCATTCCCAAATGAGATGCCTTCTAGAGAGCTGATACAGGGCCTTGAAACACAAAATAAAATTATGCTTATTTTTATGTGCTAATCCATCAGTCTAGAATGGAGGGAAAAGTTTATCCTCTTTCTTGGGATCCCCCAGCAAGTAATTTCTGGAACTCCACATCAAGAGTGACATTGTCCACATATGTATCATGGGGCTTGTCCAATGCAAACTGATGTTCAGCTGCTCCAGAATATTCTCTTTTCTTAAGAAGTATCTGGTAACTTGCCTGTCTAGATCATTCTGCCTTCAGAACGACTTCTCTGGAGGCATAAACAGTATTGTCTATGTTAACATCCCCAAAACTCTGTTAAAGTCAGGTTTGGAGATTGGCAAAGCGGCTGAACAGCAAAAAATGTTTGCCAAATACTCAAGAGGTGACAGAAATCCACTGTCCATGACTTAGATGACTCACCGTCATTGTCCCTACCTGGTTCTTTGCTTCCATGTATATTCAGGTATGCACACACAAGGAAAAAAAAAAAAAAGATGGATGCTTGCTTTAATCTTGTAAAACCAATGGTTCCATCTTAGAGATTTTTCCCAACCAAAAGGAGTTTGTTGTGTTCAGTCCTGAAGTGTGTCCAACTCTGCGACTCCATGGACTGCAACACACCAAGCTTCCCTGTCCTCCACCATCTCCTAGAATTTGCTCAAACTCATGTCCGTGGAATCGGTGATGCCATCCAACCACCTCATCCTCTGTCGTCCCCTTCTCCTCCTGCCTTCAGTCTTTCCTAGCATCAGGGTCTTTCCAATGAGTTGGCTCCTTGCATCAGGTGGCCAAAGTATTGGAGGTACAGCTTCAGCAAAGTAATTAGCTCTCTACTTGTAGAATTGACTGTAATACAGACCACCAGAGAAATCTCCAAGGGCAGCTTCCCTACTAAAATAAGAAATTCATAAATACATTTAAATTAAAAAAAAATGTTGTCTTCATTTTTGCACACTCTTCCTTCCGGAGCTCATGGGTTCCCCAATATTCAAAAGATCAGTAACAGATGAGCTGGAGGGATAATGGATCAAGAAAGCAGCTGACTAGTTACAGACACTAGTTTTCCCAGCTTCATAGTGAGGCGTGGTTACACAGAGAGATGTACAGGTAGCCACTTCCCTACATCTTAGATGCTGAATCCTGGCACTCACGCGTGTGATAAGACATCTGTCCTCCTTTGCATCTCCTCAGGCATTTCATCGCTTCCTCTGGGGAAGACTCCAGAGTTATTGCATTTAGCACACTTGGCCTAATATTCATTTTCCTTTGCTTTCATTTTAGCCTAGTTTCCCAAGTCAGCATCCCCACCTTTCCAGGGCACATTTGTCCTATTTCTTGTTTTATCATTAAATCAGTATCAAACAGCTTCCAACAAAATTGCTAGTAATGCTGACATTTCAATTTGTCATCAGCATCCCTCATTTCTATGACTGATGCCTCAGTGAAGACTTACCCTCCTGCAGTGTACTTCTGAGATCTAAATACCATTCCAGGGAAAAAAAAAAAAACAAAACTTAATAGGGAACAGGGAGAATGGGGCAGGAATCAGATAAATAAGTATGTGTACTTTCCTCTACTTGGATGAAGAAAGAGGCAAGTTTTCATCAGACAACAAGGCCTCCTCTACTCCATCATGAGAGCGTCATAAGCTCATCATTAGCTCTCTCTTTAGAGATCCCTTACTCAGGGTGTGCTCTTTGTAAGCACAGAGCAGGTGGAGTAGACACGTGCTAGTTTATTGTTGGTGTCCAGCAAGCATCCCTACTCTCAGGGAACAGCATTCTGTGTGCTCTCAGGGTTAATTCTCTTCCCTCACATGTTCATTCTTTGTGGTTGTTTAGTCGCTCAGTCATGTCTGACTCTTTGTGACCCCGTGGATTGTAACCTGTCGAAGTCCTCTGTCCATGGGATTTCCCAGGCAAGAATACTGAGGTGCATTGCCATTTCTTTCTCCAGGGAATCTTCCTGACTCAGGGATCAAATCCTCCTCTCCTGCTTGACAGGTGAATTCCTTACCACTGAGCCACTTGGGAAGCCCCATGTTTATTCTTACAGAGGCCAAATGATATAGATACGGCCCAGGCAGCCAATGGGATTCCTTCTACTGAGATGTTGATGGGGGTCTTAGTCCATTCAGGCTGTTATAACAAAATGCCACATTGGATGACTTATCAACAACAGAAATGTATATTTCTCACTGTTCTGCAAGCTGGAAGTTTGAGGTCAGGGTGCCAGGATGTTTTGTGAGGAGCTGATTTCTCATTATAGCCTGACACAGTGGAAAGGGCAGGGGATCTCTCTGGGGTCTTTTTGTAATGTGGCCACTAACCCCATTTGTGGGGCCCCCACCCTCATGACCTAATCACCCCCAAAGGCCCCACCTCCAACAACTATCACATTGGGCATTAGGATTTGAGTATATGAAATTTAGGAGGACCCTCTCACCGAAGGACTTCCCTGGTGGCTCAGATGGTAAAGAATCTGTCTGAAATGTGGGAGACCAAGGTTTGGTCCCTGGATCAGGAACGTCCCCTAGAGAAGGGAATAACTTTCCTGGTGGCTCAGCTGGTAAAGAATCTGCCTGCAATGTGAGAGACCTGGGTTCGATCCTTAGGTTGGGAAGATCCCCTGGAGAAGGGGATGGCTACCCACTCCAGTATTCTGGCCTGGAGAATTCCATGGACTGTATAGTCCATGCAGTCACAAAGAGTCAGACATAACTGAGTGACTTTCACTTTCTTTCCAGTATTCTTGCCTAGAGAATTCTGTGGACAGAGGAGCCTAGTGGGCTACAGTCCATGGGGTTGCAAAAAGTTGGACATGGCTGAGCAACTAAAAATCAATACATGAAAGAAGAAGAGGAAAAAAAGCTCATTAAAACTGTGGCAGATGTGGATGGCAGTGATACACAACAGAGGAGAAAAAACTTACAACAACAAGCCGGAGTTGATTCATTTCAGGGGTGACATCCTGATAAGACTGAGTGAGGAAGCCCCTTCCTAAAGTTAGCCTTGCAGATCTACCCTGCTTCCTCTTTTTATACTTAAGCTTGGTTATCCAGCTCTCCCTGGAGTTATCACATACCCTTCCAGTGATCTCTTTTTCTGCTGAAGTTAGTCAGAATTCATTCCTTTGGCCTGTGATCAAAGAACCTTTAGTGATACACGGGGGACATATGCTAAACTTGGGAGAATTGCAGAGCCGGGAGCTTGGTTAAAGGTTTGCTAAAATCCAAGTCTTGTATCATTTTCCAAAATGCTTCCCTGATGGCTGTGCGGATCAGCACTGCCTTTTGGCATTGATGGACCTTGGGTTGATAGACCAAGGGAAGGCGGCTATCAGTTTCCATCCACAGAGGACATAGGGCCAGATGTTTTACCTACATTTGTTTATTTCATTGAGTTGCCATGAGCCTGAGAGGCATGTCACAGCTTATTCCTTTTTGAACAAGTAAGATATTCTCTTTCAGCCACAAGGAATCACCCAGATCCCTGCAGATAGAGGAGAGCTGACACAAGATCATCACATGCTTCTCAGTGTGTGTGAGCATGCTCAGTCGCTTACCTGCGTTAAACTCTTTGTGGCCCCATGGACTGTAGCCCACCAAGCTCTTCTGTCCATGGGATTTCCCAGGCAAGAATACTGGGGTGGGTTGCCATTTCCTTTTGCAAAGGAATCTTCCTGACCCAGAGATCAAACCCATATCTCCTGCATTGGCAGGTGGATTCTTTACCACTGAGCCACGTGGGAAGCCCAGTGCTTTTCACTGTACACCCCAGAGGCCACTTAGAGTATTAATGAAAACTACCATTTTTTTTTCTTTTTTTGTCAAACTTGGTAAAAACATTCTGATGCCCTAACCTCACCCTAGAGATAACAAATCATCATATTATTATGGGCTGAATCATGTCCAGTCAAAAGCATATGTTGAAATTCTAACCCCCCACCCCATACAACACAGTGTGACAGTATTTAGAGATGAGTCTTTAAAGAGGTAATTGAGTTAAAATGAGTTTATATGGGTGGGCTCTACTCCAATAGGACTGGTGTCTTTATGGGAAGAAGAGATGAGAACACAGACACACACAGGGAGAAGATGGCCATCTTCAAGTCAGAAGTATAAGCCTCAGAAGAAACCAACTTGCCTGACACCTTGATCTCAGACTCTTGACCTCGAGAGCTGTGAAAAAAACAAATTTCTAGTGTTTGAGCCACCGAGGCGGCAGCACTGAGTTCTGGTTTGTTGTTCGCTGTTCAGTCCCTAAGTCGTGTCTCTTTGTGAGCCTGTGGGCTGCAGCAGGTCAGCTTTCTCTGTCCGCCACTGTCTCCCGGAGTTCATTCAAACTCACGTCCGTTGAGCTGGTGATGCCATCCGACCATCTCATCCTCTGTCATCCCCTTCTCTTCCTGCCTTCAATCCTCCCCAGCATCAGGGTCTCTTCCAGTGAGTCACTCTTCGCATCAGGTGGCCAAAGGATTGGAGCATCAGCTTCCGCATCAGTCCTTCCAATGGATAGTCACCACTGATTTCCTTTAAGATTGACTGGTTTGATCTCCTGCAGTCCAAAGGACTCTCAAGAGTTCTCTCGCACCACAGTTCTTCAGCACTCAGCCTTCTTTACTGTCTAACTTTCATAGTGTATGTGTTATGGTACCCCTGGAAGATTCATGCATGTCCTGTGAGTCTCCAAGACATTACTACTAAACAAAGGCAAGATGGGGTAGTTGATTTTGATGTGTTTTGGTACCTTTGATTTTTGTGCCCTGTTTAACATTCTGAGTCACTCAGTCATGTCTGACCCTTTGTGTCTGACTCCAAGAACAGTATCTCACCAGGCTCCTCCATTCAGGGGATTCTCTAGGCAAAAATAATGGAGTGGGTAGCCATTCCCTTCTTCAGGAGATGTTCCCAACCCAGGGATTGAATCTGGGTCTCCTGCACTGTCAACATATTCTTTACCACCTGAGCCACCAGGGAAGCCCCGTTGATAGGTGATTAAAATATATATATATGCCCTCTCTTGGAGGCCAAGGATTATTTCCTAGACTCCTTCTGTGCTACCTGAGGGTACAACATGTCAAATGGATGAATCAGTGCTATTCTTGATAGAAGTCTTGGATTTTTAGTAGATTCAAGCTTGATCTTTCATTCATATTACATTTCCCAACATCTGGGCCACTGTGTTGAACTGACAGGGTAATTGGCACACTCAGTTTTGACAGGACAATGTCCTGCAAGCATGTGGGGAAACCAATGCCTTTGGTGCTGCGGGTTGCACGTTTGTGTTTGCCCTGATGGTATTTCTAATTTACAGGTTGTGGTGAAGAGTATAGCAAGCTTCCTGGAGAGAAAGGTTAGAGTCATGATTTCTGTGAGCTCGTAACACTCACAGAATATTCTGCCAAGAATAAGTCAGAGATTAAACATTTTCGGTGATTTTTACAGTGTTATTTTCTATGGTTATATACACTTGATCTTGACTGCATTTATGGTTCAACACTTTTAAGCCAAAAGTGTGTTTTTATAAATGTATGAATTAAACATAGGACAGTTTTCAAGATAGCTGAGTTGATGTTTAAGTGGTTTTGATTAACCTGGTTTTGCTTATTTGCTCCTACATATTCCTAAGCAGAGTCATCTTCCCTTGCATAAAGTGATTTGGGTACACAGCCCCAGGAAGCATAATTTGCTAAATAGCCAAGAGCATCATGTCCAGAATATTTTTGCAAAGTTGCCTCAAACTAAAAACTTGAGACTAATCAGCTAATCAGGTGATGCAGATTGGGGAAATTGCAACAAAACTGTTGTTTGTGTTGTTCATTCGCTAATTGTGTCTGTTTCTTTAGCGACCCCATGGACTACAGCCCGCCAGGCTCCTCCATCCATGGGATCCTCCAGGCAAGAACACTGGATTGAGTTGACATTTCCTTCTCCAGGGGATCTTCCCGACCCAGGGATTGAACCCGCATCTCTGGTGTCTCCTGCATTGGCAGGCGAATTATTTACCACTGAACCACCAGGGAAGCCCCATCCTAATTTTATAGATACCAGATTGATTAAGGTCAACAAAAGCCAAAGCTGACAAGACTGTGGTTAGGAGGGTGGATGAACCAGTGAGCAGGGATTGGGTCTGAATTTGCAGTCTTTAGTGCATGCAGCTTTGCCCAGAGAGGCATGTGGTCATGTGTTCTTCTGGATACATTTGTCATTCAGAGAAATGAACTCCTGATAAACAGGCTAGTGCTTCATGGGCACATCCTCACCCCAAGCTTGAAAAAGGTGGGTCCCATCTGGTTTAACACACTGTAGATTCTTCAAAGGCTCAGCTTCTCTGCTGCTACTATAAACCTGTCATCTTAAGAAGTGTTGATCCTTAGGCATCTTAGAACAATGATGTCATTCTAATAGTTTCTACTGAGCATCTGTACAGCACCAAGAAAGTAGCTATCTAACCTTTAAGGCAAAGTAAGTAGGTATCTTGCCTTTGAGGGGTATGCAGTCTTCTTGAAGGTGTGAAATGTGGAAATAAGTAATGATAAAATAAGGCAGAAGAAAATGCCATTGAGTAGGTATGAAATGAGGTGCCATGATAGCTCAAAGGAGAATAATATTGCTCACCCTAGATGCCAAGTCTGGGACAGATTTTTTTAAATAATTTTATTTGTTCACCTATCTGTTTTTGGCCATTCTGGGTCTTCGTTGCTGTGCATGCTTTTCTTTAGTTGCGGCGAGTGGGGGCTAGTTCTCTAGCTGTGATATGTGGGCTTCTCATTGTGGTGGCTTCTCTTGCTGTGGAGCACGGACTCTAGGGCATGCGGGTTTCAGTAGCTGCAGCACGTAGGCCCAGCTGTTGTGGCTCCCAGGCTCTAGAACACAGGCTCAGTAGTTGTGGCGCATGAGCTTAGTTACTCTGCAGTGTGTGGACCTTCCTCGACCAGGGATGGAACCCATGTCTCCTGCATTGACAGGCAGATTATTTACCACTGAGCCACCAGGGAAGCCCCCAAGACAGATCTTTTAAAGGATAATTGCCCCCAGCTTTGAAATCTTGCTTGAGTTCTGGGTTTTAATAACCAAAGACTACTGTTTATTTCAACTTAAGTATTATGTAAGCATCTCAAACTCAACATACCCAAATCCACATTCATCCATCTTCCCTTCCCACACATATCCATCAATCTAGTCTTCCTTTCCTCTTCTATCTCCTCATAAGAGATTCTGATTCATTTGCTAAGGCCATAAAACCAAAGTGTCACTCTTGGCTCTTACATCTTCCTCATCTTTACAATCTCCTCCAGATTTGAGATTCGTACGATCTCTCAAATCTGTCAGTGCCTCTCCAAATCCATTCTCACAAACAGAATTCAGGCTACCATGATTTCTCCTGCAGATTACCCCCAGAGCTTTCAAACAACTTGACCAGCTTTCTGGTTCTTATTCCCTTTTAGGGTGAATATATATTCGGGGTTGCTTGGAACAGTCCCAATTACCACTATTGTTCTGGTGTAATTATGAATCATCCTTCCGTCCCATCCAATAAACTGCTGTTTTGAACAATTGATCATGACTTCTCAACATTCCATTCACTCTTCTGGACCAGAAGGACCTTGCAAAAGCTTAATACTACTCTTACTCTTTATTTTGTTACTATGCTTCTCACCTTCTTTATGCTTGCATGCAAAAGTAGCTTCAGTTATGTCCAACTCTTTGCGACCCCCTGCTAAGCTCCTCTGTCCATGGGATTCTCTAGGCAAAGACTGGAGTGGTTTGCCATGCCCTCATACACGTAATCTGTAATTGTCTAGTTTATTTACCTATTAACTAGTTCAAGATCTCTTTTTTTCTACCTTCCTACTACCCTTATAGTTTATCCCCTAGAATTAATTTTACTTACTTTTCTGTTCTTTTATTATGTTAATAATAGGATAAATGTTTGAAAATATAAGTTGAATATTGCTTTTTATTATTAATATAGTGAAAGAAAGCAGGATGACGGCCAGTACATAATTTCACCTGTGTGGTAACCTATATCCCAGAGAGCTGCCCTATGACAAGAGATTATAAGGTACCAGTGCATCCTCTGATTTTGTCCAATGGTCAACCAACTATGCCTCACAGGCCACATGTGGCCTGTGGATTGTTTGTGCATATCCCATGGCCTATGAATATTTTTAAAATGTTTTTAAATGGTTAAAAATAAGAATAAGTGACTAAAATCATATGTCATCTGCAAAGCCTAAAATTTTCATTATCTGGTCTTTGTTGAAAATGTCAGCCAATCCCAGCCCTTTAATAAGAGTTATGCCTTAAGACTATGGACAAATTCAAGGCAACTTTGCCCTAATCAATTATGAAAATAAACTTGAAGAGGTCAAGAGCACTTACCAATTATTTAAGGGTTTCTGGGGAGAAAAAGAACAAGAACAACAAAAAAGCAAAACAAAATCTGAACTGTAGATTAAAGGAAAAAAAAATTAGACCCTCTATCATGTGTCAATTAAAATGTTCACCACAAAACAACAGCTATAGTAGTCATGTGTAGAAGAGGAAAAAAAAAAAAAAGAGCAATCATCTAGGTCAGGGACTGGCAAATTACAGCTTGTGAGACAGCCACCTGCTTTTATAAATAAAGTTTCACTGGAATGCAGCCAATGGTAGAGTTGAGTAGTTTCATCAGAGACCGAAAAGTCCACAATGCCTAAAATATTTCTTTTCTGGCCCTTTAAGAAAACATTTTCTGGCCACTGATTAGGAAGTCACCCAGTCGTGTCCTACTCTTTGTGACCCCATGGACTGTAGCCTACCAGGCTCCTCCGTCCATGGGATTTTCCAGGCAAGAGTACTGGAGTGGGTTGCCATTTCCTTCTCCAGAGGATCTTCCTCACCCAGGGATTGAACCCAGGTCTCCCACATTGTAGGCAGACGCTTTACCATCTGAGCCACCAGGGAAGCCTATGATTAAGAGGGAAAAAAAAAAACACAGTCAATAGAAAGTGACTACAAGGTGACTCAAATGTTTAGATTAGTAGACAAATTATTCTAAAAATAACTATTTCAAACACTGAAGAATTTAAAGAAAAAGATGGACACAGTAAGTTCATTAATGGAAATCTCAGGAGTGGAATGAAATCTGTAAGTAGGAACTAAACTGAATTCTAGAACTCAGGTGGTATATACAATCTGAAATGTAAACAGCAGGTTAGAAAATGCTGAATAAAGAAATCAGTAAACCTGAAGACAGAATAGAATAATAGCACTGAGGAACAGAGAGAAGAAAAAAATATTGAAAAATAGTTGAACAAAGCCTCAGTGGCCTGTGGGAAATATCAGACATTTAAATACATGTAATTGAAGTTCCAAATGGAAGGTAGAGACAGAAAATCAGACAGAAAATATATTTAAAGAAGTAATGACCAAAAACTTTCCAACTATAGTGAAAACATCAACCTATAAATCCTGAGAGTATAGGAAAAACATATATAACCAATCTAAATGCAGAGAAATAGCATACCCAGGACATTATAAAAACTGCTCAAAAGCAAAGGTACACAGAGTGCATCTTCTCTTGGAAAGACAGTCTTTATTGTGTTGTCTGTTGTCCAGTCTGAGTCTAGAACGTAGGCCCATCCCAGTGAAACATTGTGCAGACTTCTGGGGATGAAAATCAGTGAGAGATAGAAGAAGGATTCATCAATAGCAGCATCAAAGGGAAGTCAAAGATTGGGAATTAAAGAAAAAGAGAGAAAAGGAGAAGAGATCCACAAAAATGAAGAGGGCATACATGGTAGACTCTATAGTAGTCGAGATAGAGCACCAACGTTATTGGAAATACATGACTAATGGGGCTGAAGCTGGGGGGCTGATCTCACTAGGACAGACAGTCTCATCCGATTGCAAAAGTGCGGATTCTGCATATACAGGGAATAGTTGGGGTTGGATAAAATAGTGAGAACCACTGTAATATAAACCCCTCTCTTGGACACCAGCAATAAAAGTGCCTTGTTGCTTGTTGATAACCAAGGTCCTCACATGCTCCCAGTTATTAATTTTAGGGCACTGTTAAAAACTGCAGCACCGAAGGTCCCCAGTGAACGCTGGAAGAGGGTTGTGAAGTGGAGAACGTATGGCTACTGTGTTGCTTTGGGACACTTTTGGCACATACAATGATGGAATAAAAGGAAATAATGTTTGCCAATATTTTAAAAATTTGAAAGTTTTCACATAAATGTTCAGAATTTTAGTTTTTTCTTTAAAAGACAATTTTTAAATAAACAAAAATCCATGAAATGTTGGGCTTACAGGGAGACAAATTTTGAAACTGAGAACTGTTGCTTTATTTAGATAACGTGAATACTAGAGTTTGCTACTTGTTATCAGTATTCATCATCAGACATGTGCTGCTTTCATTTTTTGCAGAGTTAAGTAGAAAGGAAAAATTGCCTTTACCCAAGTGTTAAAAGGGCTTTAAGAAGGTGATGCTCGTGGTTAAGAACCCTCCTGCCAGTGCAAGAAATCTAAGAGACATGATTTTGATCCCTGGGTCAGGAAGATCCCCTAGGGAAGGAAATGGAAACCCACTCCAGTATTCTTGCCTGGAGAAACCCATGGACAGAGGAGCTTTGCGGGCTACAGTCCATAGCGTCGCAAAGAGTTGGACATACTGAAACGACTTAGCATGCCTGCTAGTGTTAAAAATGGAAGAAAAGTCTCATGATCTATTAAAAATCAATAAAATATGCTAAATTTATTTGTGGAGATGTAGAATATTTTCATATGCAAAACCTAAATCATATACCATCCCAGTTTCACTCAAATGCATCAACTGGTTGTCTCCTTACAAATATTTGACTTTCTTTAAATGTTTGCAGTGGAATGAACAACACAGAAGATGTGTAAACAGTTCTAAATGCCACTTTTCCATTACCAACCAAATACCTACTTGTAATAGTTTGTACATATTCTGGATTTATGTCTGTAAATCCCTGTTTCAATGTCATGGTTGACAAGCCCACTCATATACCTCTCATGAGCCCCTGGGATAATGATGTAGGTCATTCTACAGCAATGTCAGCTCTCTTGAGACCACAAAACAGGCTTCTGGTTGTTATCTTAAACACTTTCTAACAATTTTCTAACATTGAATTTCTAGAACAGCTTGGAAGTATGTGCTATTAGTAGGTGTGGGTGGGGTGGGCAAGACAGCAGTCTGATTTCTTCGAACAGGGCCATTTTAGTGGATTAGATCCCAGAGATATTCCTCATCCAGACTTCTGGTATACCTACAATTTCCTGCTCAGAAATCTCTTCAAGTCTTAACCCTGGGGGAATGATAACTCTGAGGAAGCAACTTATCAGCAACACATGGGATCAGGCTGCAATCAGGCTAGTGCTGTTTCAGACAACCATGAAGGGGGATCTCGTCATTGGAGCACCAAGGTACCATCAAGTCATTATGGCTTAGAAGGTAAAGAATCTGCCTGCAATGTGGGAGATCCAGGTTTGATCCTTGGATCAGGAAGATTCCCCTGGAGAAGAGAATGGCAACCCACTCCAGTATTCTTGCCTGGAGAATTCCGTGGACAGAGGAGCCTGGTGCACTGCAGTCCATGGGTAGCAGAGTCAGGCATGACTGAGCCACTAACACTTTCACTTTCTTTCTTTCCTATGTCAGTGTTATTTTGCAAGCTGCACTGAGTTTTACATGAGGAGTTTTCTTGAGAAAAATAAAATGAGAATTTTAGGTGCATGGAGGCTAATAAAGTCAGTGCATTTATTACCATTGAGGATGCAAATTCTCAACACTTACCTGATCTGTGAATAACTGCGCTGTTTGTAACATCATCAACAGGGACTAATGGGGACACAGTGCTTAGGATTGCAAGTATTTGCAACCTGTCATCCTATTAGTACAAGGATCAAATTTGCTGCTCAGTTCCTCAGCAAATACTCGGTATCATGTTTGTGTCTTCTTCTTATAATTTGTATCATATTAGTAGCATCTTACCATATTAGTGACATTTAAATGTTTTTAAAATTATGTCTCTTGGGTGGATGGAAATGGAATGTTCTGAGGTTGTGGGAGTATTAGTCATATTAAACGTGCCCTGTTAGCAGCTTTCTCTTAAACTGATACTTCAATGAGGTTTTAATATAAACAAAATGTACTTCTGAAATGTGCTTCTAGCTATAATCCATTTCTCCCAGTCCATTAGCCGCTTTGCCTCCTTTTCCTGAAACTTGAGATTGTGCTCTTATTGAGGAGCCAAAGTATTTGCTTAGTTCATGAATTCCAGCAGTGAGCAGGTGGCCACAGTGCCCATTTGCTCTGGGTCCTGTGGTTGCCATATTACCACCCTCACTCCTAAGACACACAAGCATCTTTTCAGATTTCTCTGTGTGCACCTCTCTGTACCACTTACCACCCTTCCTTTAGTCTTCTACAAAACGTTGGTGACTGCTTTCACATTGTCATGCTCTTTGGATTTCAACAGTCATAATTTTCTTACAAAGGCGTGAGGAGCACTGAATTGTCAAAGCACCCCC
This sequence comes from Nanger dama, assembly GCA_917880005.1. NCBI lineage: Eukaryota > Metazoa > Chordata > Mammalia > Artiodactyla > Bovidae > Nanger > Nanger dama. The sequence continues at coordinate 36,585,828 of CAKJTW010000019.1, read as the reverse complement.
AGATCCACAACACAGGGTTTTACAGTATCACTCAGTCCTTAAGTTCTGTCTCACTCTTTGTGACAGCACGGGCTGTGGATTGCTGGGCACCTCCATCTCCCACTATCTCCCGGAGTTGGCTCAAACTCATGTCCATTGACTTTGACTGTGTGGATCACAACAAACTGTGGAAAATTCTGAAAGAGATGGGAATACCAGACCACATGACCTGCCTCTTGAGAAATCTGTATGCAGGTCAGTTAGAGCTGGACATGGAACAACAGACTAGTTCCTAATCAGGAAAAGAGTATGTCAAGGCTGTATATTGTTACCCTGCTTATTTAACTTACATGCAGAGTACATCATAAGAAATGCTGGGCTGGATGAAGCACAAGCTGGAATCAAGATTGCTGGGAGAAATATCAGTAACCTCAGATATGTGGATTACACCACCCTACAGTCAACAAAAACAAGACCAGGAGCTGACTGTGGCTCAGATCATCAACTCCTTATTTCCAAATTCGGACTGAAATTGAAGAAAGCAGGGAAAACCGCTAGACCATTCAGGTATGACCTAAATCAAAATCCCTTATGATTATACAGTGGAAGTGAGAAATAGATTTAAGGGCCTAGATCTGATAGATAGAGTGCCCGATGAACTATGGAATGAGGTTTGTGACATTGTACAGGAGACAGGGATCAAGACCATCCCCATGGAAAAGAAATGCAAAAAGCAAAATGGGTGTCTGGGGAAGCCTTACAAATAGCTGTGAAAAGAAGAGAAGCAAAAAGCAAAGGAGAAAAGGAAAGATATAAGCATCTGAATGCAGAGTTCCAAAGAACAGCAAGAAGAGATAAGAAAGCCTTCTTCAGTAATCAATGCAAAGAAATAGAGGAAAACAACAGAATGGGAAAGACTAGAGATCTCTTCAAGAAAATTAGAGATACCAAGGGAACATTTCATGCCAAGATGGGCTCGATAAAGGACAGAAATGGTCTGGACCTAACAGAAGCAGAAGATATAAAGAAGAGATGGCAAGAATACACAGAAGAACTATACAAAAAGGATCTTCATGACCGGATAATTACAATGGTGTGATCACTCATCTAGACCAGACATCCTGGAATGTGAAGTCAAGTGGGCCTTAGAAAGCATCACTACAAACAAAGCTAGTGGAGGTGATGGAATTCCAGTAGAGCTATTTCAAATCCTAAAAGATGATGCTGTGAAAGTGCTGCACTCAATATGCCCACAAATTTGGAAAACTCAGCAGTGGCCACAGGACTGGAAAATGTCAGTTTTCATTCCAATCCCAAAGAAAGGCAATGCCAAAGAATGCTCAAACTACCGCACAATTGTACTCATCTCAGACGCTAGTAAAGTAATGCTCAAAATTTTCCAATCCAGGCTTCAACAGTACGTGAACCTTGAACTTCCTGATGTTCAAGCTGGTTTTAGAAAAGGCAGAGGAACCAGAGGTCAAATTGCCAACATCTGCTGGATCATGGAAAAAGCAAGAGAATTCCAGAAAAACATCTATTTCTGCTTTATAGACTATGCCAAAGCCTTTGACTGTGTGTATCACAATAAAGTGTGGAAAATTCTGAAAGAGATGGGAATACCAGACCACCTGACATGCCTCTTGAGAAATCTTTATGCAGGTCAGGAAGCAACAATTAGAACTGGACATGGAACAACAGACTGGTTCCAAATAGGAAAAGGAGTACGTCAAGGCTGTATATTGTCACCCTGCTTCTTTAACTTCTGTGCAGAGTACATCATGAGAAACGCTGGGCTGGAAGAAGCACAAGCTGGAGTCAAGATTGCCGGGAGAAATATCAGTAACCTCAGATATGGAGATGACACCACTCTTATGGCAGAAAGTGAAGAGGAACTAAAAGCCTCTTGATGAAAGTAAAAGAGAAGAGTGAAAAGTTGGCTTAAAGCTCAACATTCAGAAAACGAAGATCATGGCATCCGGTCCCATCACTTCGTGGGAAATAGATGGAGAAACAGTGGAAACAGTGTCAGACTTTGTATTTGGGGGCTCCAAAATCACTGTAGATGGTGACTGCAGCCATGAAATTAAAAGACGCTTACTCCTTGGAAGAAAAGTTATGACCAACCTAGATAACATATTGAAAAGCAGAGACATTACTTTGCCGACTAAGGTCTGTCTAGTCAAGGCTGTGGTTTTTCCAGTAGTTGTGTATGGGTGTGAGAGTTGGACTGTGAAGAAGGCTGAGTGCCGAAGAATTGATGCTTTTGAACTGTGGTGTTAGAGAAGACTCTTGAGAGTCCCTTGGACTGCAAGGAGATCCAGCCAGTCCATTCTGAAGGAGATCAACCTTGGGATTTCTTTGGAAGGAATGATGCTAAAACTGAAACTCCAGTACTTTGGCCACGTCATGCGAAGAGTTGACTCATTGGAAAAGACTCTGATGCTGGGAGGATTGGGGGAAGGAAGAGAAGGGGACGACCGAGGATGAGATGGCTGGATGGCATCACTGACTCGATGGACCTGAGTCTGAGTAAACTCTGGGAGTTGGTGATGGACAGGAAGGCCTGGCATCCTGTGATTCATGGGATCGCAGAGTCGGACATGACTGAGCTACTGAACTGAACTGAACTGATGGCAGAAAGTGAAGAAGAACTAAAGAGCCTCTTGATAAAAGTGAAAGAGGAGAGTGAAAAAGTTGGCTTAAAGCTCAGCATTCAGAAAACAAAGATCATGGCATCTGGTCCCATCACTTCATGGCAAATGGATGGAGAAACAGTGGAAACAGTGTCAGACTTTATTTTGGGGGCTCCACAATCACTGCAGATGATGATTACAGCCATGAAATTAAAAGATGCTTACTCCTTGGAAGAAAAGTTATGACCAACCTAGATAGCATATTCGAAAGCAGAGACATTACATTGCCAACAAAGGTCCGTCTAGTAAAGGCTATAGTTTTTCCAGTAGTCATGTATGGATTTGAGAGTTGGACTGTAAAGAACGCTGAGCACTAAAAACTGATGCTTTTGAACTCTGGTGTTGGAGAAGACTCTTGAGAGTCCCTTGTACTACAAGGAGATTCAACCAGTCCATCCTAAAGGAAATCAGTGCTGAGTGATCAATGGAAGGGCTGATGTTGAAGCTGAAACTCCAATACTTTGGCCACCTGATGCAAAGAGCTGACTCATTTGAGAAGACTCTGATGCTGGGAAAGGTTGAAGATGAGGGAAGAAGGAGAGGGTGACAGAGGATGAGAAATGGTGAAATGGCATCACTGACTCAATGGATGTGAGTCTGAGTAAACTCCGGGAGTTAGTGATGGATGGAGGCCTGGCGTGCTGCAGTCCATTGGGTCACAAAGAGTTGGACATGACTGAGTGACTGATGTCCATTGAGTCGGTGATGCCATCCAACTGTCTCATCCTCTGTTTTCCCCCTTCTCCTTCTACACTCAATCTTTCCCAGCATCAGGGTCTTTTCCAGTGAGTCAGCTCTTCACATCAGGTGGCCAAAGTACTGGAGTTTCAGCTTCATCATCAGTCCTTCCAATGAATAGTCAGGACTGATTTCCTCTAGGATTGACTGGTTGGATCTCCTTGCAGTCCTAGGGACTCTCAAGAGTTTTCTCCAGCACCGCAATTCGAAGGCATCAATTTTTTGGCACTCAGCCTCTTTATGGTCCAACTCTCACATCCATACATGACTCCTGGAAGGATCATAGCTTTAACTATTCAAGCCTCTATTGGCAAGCGATGCCTCTGCTTTTTAATATACTGTCTAGGTTTGTCATAGACAGTATGAAGCTTGTTTAGGAACCACTTTATGAAATGACCTAACCCAGGGTTGGCTTTGTACCATGGCCTTTTCTCCCATTTATAACCAACCACATGGACATTGTTGTTAAAAAGAGCTTCAAACTGTGCAGAGAGTTTGTGTGTTCATTTCCGAGGACTGCCAAACAAAATACCAAAACTGGGTGGCCGCAATCATCAGGTATTTGTTGTCTCAGATTGGAGCTAGACGTCTGAGATCGGGTGTCAGCAGAGTCATCTCCCTCTAAAGTTTCTAGGGGGACAGTCTGCCTTTGCCTCCCCTCCTGCTGCTATCTGTTGTTGCTGTTTCGCCATTCAGTCGTGTCTGACTCTTTGCAACCCCATGGACTGTCTCTGACCTTGGCATTTCCCAGGCAAGAGTACGGGAGTGAGTTGCCATTTCCTTCTCCAGGGGATCTTCCCAACCCAGGGATCCAACCCAAGTCTCCTGCATTGCAAGCGGATTCTTCACCGCTGAGCCACCAGGGAAGTCCATCTGTTGGCATAACATGTCCCTAATAGTTGGGGTCCCTTGGCTTTGGAAATGGATGACCATCCACTCTAGCTGGATGACCATCTTCTCTCGCTGTATTCATATTGTTTTCCCTCTTGTGCATGTCTGTTTCTGTGTGCAGATTTTCTCTTTTGAAAAGTTCACCAGTCGAGTTGCATTAGGACTCACTCCACTGAATCACTTCTAAGTTGATTGTCTCCATCAGCGTCCTGTTTCCCAATAAGGTGCTGTTCTGAGATTCCAGGCATTAGGGTCGTAACACATCCTTTGGAGGAGGGGTACAATTAAGCCCATCACAGCCTGGTTCTTGCTTCTTGTATGTTTCTACACCCACAGTGCCGTAGCCACAGCCTTGAAGCCGTGCAGCCACCTGGGATGCTTAGCCACCATTGGTCCCCAGAGAACAGCACTATTCATCTGGGGACCCAGTTGTCTGAGTTCCAGAGAGCTTCAGACCACTTCTTGAGCAGCAGCATGGAGGGAACATGGAGTGATCAGAATTCTAAATCAGCACCTTATTTACTTTATTTATAGCAAATGAATGTACAGAGAAAATGAAGAGAAACAGGATGAAGAGATGGGGACAGGACTACATTATTAAAACAGCAGTTACTGTTAAGAATTTTTTTATTGGTGTATAGTTGCTTTACAACACTGTAATGTTTCTACTGTACAGAAGTGTGAATCAGCTACGTGTATATATGTGTGTGGGTTAGTCGCTCAGTCGTGTCTGACTTTTTGCGGCCCCATGGACTATATCCCAGCAGGCTCTTCTGTCCATGGAATTTCCCTGGCAAGAATACCGGAGTGTGTTGCCATTCCCTCCTCCAGGGGATCTTCCAGACTCAAGGATCATCGAACTCAGATCTTCTGCTTTGCAAACTGATTTTTTTAATATACTGTCTAAGTCACAAGGGAAGCCCCAAGTATACATATACCCCCAAAATTAAAAAAATAAATAAATAAACAAAACATTACAGATGAGATAGCCATTAAATGTTAAATTAAACATGTGATCAATTTCTAAATTAAAAATAAAAAGAGGAGTGCATCTTTCTAAATCTGCCCAACGTGTTTCTGAAAGATCTATCATGTGTCAAATACTAGAAGGATAGAAATAAACAGACAGTGTTCACAGTGAAATTATGTCTTCTGTGAATTCACTGGCTAACTCAATGGGTATCTTAAAGAAACATTACAATAGTGATTATGTTCTCGTTGGTGTAAATCCTAACACATACTGTTTATTGAGCACTTACACTGCTATGTGGCATGCTCATGACGTGACTTCTGTTAGCTCATTAAGCCTTAGCACAGTTCAGTGATGTGGGTTTTATCTTCCCCATTTTATCACTAATAGCCAGCAGGGTTCTCTAACACAGGGGTCCCCAACCTTTACGATTGCCTGACGATCTGAGGTGGAACTGATCTCATAGGAATAGAAATACAGTGCACAGTAAATATAATGCGCTTGAATCATCCTGAAACCATCCCCCCTGCCTCCCTCCCATCCCCTACCCAAGTCCATTGAACAATTATCTTCCATGAAACCAGTCCCTGCTGTCAAAAAGGTTGGAGACCGCTGCTCTAACACACCCAAGACTGCACAGGTTGGGAGAGGGACCAAACTGGATTTGCTGGCTCTTCTTCCCATCGCTACAAAACCCCCTATGTCCAGGGGCTGCCTGTGGTCCTTGGCAAAGCCCACTCTCCCCTCGCCGCCTCTTGCATCTGGCTCGGCTCTGCTTGGCTTCGGCACACTATGGGTTGTTAGGGGAGCTACTCTAAGGAAGACCAGCATATATTCCTAGAAGAAGCCTAGGAGGTGGGCACTGTGGGTGGGGGGTGGGCAGTGAAAACGGCACCCATCTGCCTCCTATGGAACATTTTGCATAGGCAGAAGGGACTTTATGCTTGCAACCCCTGTACTCCATCCTGGAGCCCAAGCCCCAGGCGCAGGAGAGATTCAGCAGGTTAGAGTCCTTCCCTGTCAAAGTCAGGTTGTAAATTCTTGGAAAATATAGAGGTGGCGTCACATCTGTTTCTCTCCCTCTGTATAAAGAAAAATAAAATGCCATTGTGAATAAGTACCTCGTAAAGGCTTTTGAATCCTGATGGAGAGAGAACCAGGAGGATGAAAAAGAAAAATAAACTTTGCTGTTTGACAGGAGAGAGTCTTCTGGATAGTTTGATGCACACAAACTCTTGATCTGGGAGGCAGGGGGTAGTTTCACAGGGGTATGTGTATGTTGTGTATGTGAAGCAGTGTACTTAGGATTAGTGAACTTCATGGAATGGTGGCTGGCAAGGGCTGGAGGGAGAAGTTGTGGGGGCTAATTTTTATTAATTGTTTTTATTTTGGCTGCACTGGGTCTCCATCATGGTGCTTGGACTCTTCTCTACTTGCACCACGCAAGCTTCTCTTGTTGCAGTGGAAAGGCTTAGTTGCCCCACAGCATGTAGGATCTTAGTTCCCTGACCAGGGATTGAACCCATGTTCCCTGCATTGGAAGGTGGATTTCTTAACCACTGGACCACCAGGGACATCCCTGAGAGTTATTATCTAAGGGTCCAGCATTTCAGTTTTGCAAGATGAAAAGTCTGTGGACAGATATTGTTGAGGTTTGGCAACAAGGTGAATGCACTTAATGTAGCTCAACTGTACACTTAAAAATGATTAAAATGTGAAATGTTGTCATAGCTAGTTTACACAACTTTAAAAAATCAGCATCCTTTACTGTACCAATGTTATATCTCAATCACAAAATAAGAGTGAAATAAAATTTTAAAAAATGTTCCACTTTCCTTTAATTTTGGTGGAGTCCCTAGAAGGGTTGCCCCTGTCTTTGATGCTTTTATGCAGAGTGGACGGGCAATTGCAGAGCTTCTGTCTGCAATATTTCAGTGGATTTTAAAAATTAATTATTTTATTTCTGGTTGCTCTGGGTCGTCATTGCTGCATGCGGGCTGAGCAAGGGCTGCGCTTCTCGGAGGTGCACTGGCTTCTGATTCCAGTGGCTTCTCTTTATGCAGAGCACGGGCCCTTGGGCTTGTGAGCTCAGTAGCTTAGCGTACAGGCTTAGTTGCTCTGCAGCATGTGGGATCTTTCTGGACTGGGGGTTGAACCCATATGAATATCAATTTGGCCGAAAAGTTCATTCAGATTTTTCCATACCCAGACCAGTTTTTGGCCAACCCCATAATTTTCCTCCAGTGCTTTGCCCATCTTCCTGTAGCTTCTTCTGCCACCCAGGTCCTATGAGTAACCTGTCTTTATCCTCGTGGAACTACCTTCACTATGATTTTGATGCCGAGGAAATGACTGTTTTTGTTGAATAAATCCAACAGAGCCTTAGTCCCCAGGAAATGTGTATCTTTCTCCTTTGTGTTTGTTCTAGTTTGCAGGTCACTGTTTCTCTGGCTATTTAAGCTCTCATCTGGACTATTCGGAGATATCTCAGTGGCTTGCTCTCTTGATGTCCTCTTATGCCAGTCCACATTCTCTTAGTGCACTCACAACTTGATCTTGCCCAGCTACATGTCAGCATTTTGGAATTGGCTGCCGTGCAAACCGTCAGTGTTAGGATAGACTTTGCATCATTGCTTACATGATGCAGTTCAAACCACTCCATCACCACCTGGTCCAGACCAGCATCATTTATTGCCCAGAAGTTTGCAAAAATTCCTGACCTGCCTTCCCCATTGTCAGCAGCCAAGGGGACACAAGCTGTCCCCGGTGGATTCCCTTGGTGGGTGGCTTTTCATTGCTCTTGGAGCAAAACCCAGACCCCACCCTGTGATGACCAAGGCTTTGCTTTAAACTACTTCTCTTTTTAAATTTCATGTTATACTGGAGTATAGATAACTTACAGTCTTGTGTGAGTTTCAGGTGTACAACAAAGTGATTAATTTATACATATGCATATATCTTTCTTTATCAAATTCATTCCCCTTGTAGGTTATTACAGAGTATTGAGTGAGTGGACTTCCATGTGCTATTCAGTACACTCTTTTTTTTTTTAATTGGAGTATACTTGATTACAATGTTGTATTGTTTTCAGGTGTACACCAAATGAATCAATTATACATATACATATACCCACTCTTTTTTTTTTTTTCTTTTTCCATATGTGCCATTAGAGAGTATTGGGTAGAATTCCCTGTACTATAGGTGGGTCTTTATTAGTTATCTATTTTATATATAGTAGTCTGTATATGCAGAGAAGGCAATGGCATCCCACTCCAGTACTGGAAACTCCCATGGACGGAGGAGCCTGGTAGGCTGCAGTCCATGGGGTCGCTGAGTCAGACACAACTGAGTGACTTTACTTTCACTTTTCACTTTCATGCATTGGAGAAGGAAATGGCAACCCACTCCAGTGTTCTTGCCTGGAGAATCCCAGGGACAGGGGAGCCTGGCAGGCTGCCGTCTCTGGGGTTGCACAGAGTCAGACACGACTGAAGTGACTTAGCAGCAGCAACAGCAGCAGCATGTACATGTTAATCCCAAACTCTCAATTTATCCTTCTTCCTCACCTTTCCCCTTTGGTAACCATAACTTTGTTTTCTTAGTCTGTGAGTTTGTTTCTATTTGGTAAATAAGTTCATGTGTATCTCATATATATATATATATATATTCCACATATAAGTGATATTATATGATATTTGTCTTACTCTGTCTGACTTACTTCACTTAGTGCGATAATCTCTGGGTCTGTCCACGTTGCTGCAATTGGCAATATAGCATTCTTTTTTAAATGGCTGAGTAGTATTCCATTTATATGCATACCACAGCTTCTTTATTCATTCTTCTGCAGTTCTATTTACAACAGCCAGGACATGGACGCAATCTAAATGTCTTTTGACATAAATGGAGTAAAGAAGACACAGTATATATTAAGCTGGTCCTTACCTTGCTTTCCAATCTCAGCTCTTGCCCCACTGGCCTTATTAGCATACAGAACATGGGCATCGCTTCCATTCTATTACCACAGTCTCTGTCCTAAACCTTGGCCACCATGCCTGTGGCTATTTCTCGTGGGGAAACCAAAGGAAGGATGAGTCTGGCTTTAGAAAATACATCTCCAAGGTTGGAAAAATAAGAGACTTGATTCCTCACTCTGTATGGAAATAGAAGTAGCAGTGGCTTTTACATGGAAGGCAATATTCATGTGCTTATTAATTAATCTGTTCATTGATTCAGTGCATCTTGAACACTTCACTACACCCATGTTCTATATTTCAAGCTAGGGGCTGGGAAATTGAAGATTGCTTTTATTATAATTATGCATTTAAATTAAAATAATCATGTCAGTGACCTTGGCCTCATTAACATGGACGATTTTAGCAATACCTGCCTGAACAATGCAGTCATTGAATGGCCCTTATTGATTAATTCATATAAATCTAAGCATCTCCCTGTCCAAGTTAGTCTTTTTGGTGGCCTAAATATTCTTTGAAGACACTAGCGTTCAGGACAATGTGGTTGGATTTGCTGCAACTCCCATTGCCAAAGAGATAAAAACTGGACATGGACAGTTATGTGGTTTTAAGGGGAAGAAGAAATTAGTAGATTTTTCCATGCTACCTGGCTAATAGAGACTGTGGTTAACTGTCTCCATGGAATGCTGAAGACCCGTACTGGAGGTCACCCACTGGCGTCCTTGCGCTCTGTAGACTGTCTGAGTGGTGCTGTGGCTTATGGTGGGATATTGTAGCTATTACAAAAATGAAGACTCCTGGCTCAAAATGGATCAACCTACTCAGGACTTCTATTCTTACAGATAATGGTGTCAAGCGAGGGCACAGTAATATCATATAAAATAAAGGTCCCAGCACTAATTAGGTTGGGTTTCTCAAGTCATTTTTCACATTCAGTTTAGTGTTTAGTAACTCGGCTTTTTAATGAAGACTTGCTTTCATAAAGCTGAAAGTCCAGGGCTGCCTGTCCTATATTATCTAATATTTCACAGCAATATTCGATTTCTGTAGCAGATTAGAAACAGATAGGTCACCAGGAGCTTCATCAGTGTTGCTTTTAGGCCATTGCTTTGCAACTGATTAATTATGATGTTGAGCTGATAATTGACAAATGGATTGATTATTTTAAAGTAATTCTGCTTTGAACACGAGAACAAGGAACTTTAAATATATCCACTGTGAAAGCAGTTCCTGGAACATTGGCCAGGTTGCAAATGGGGGAAAATTGGTTTTGAATTTGAATATTTGAGTATGTTTACTTTGATATTAAAATGATTTAAAATGAAGTTTTCGGAGTGGTAATAAATAGAAAATGTCAGTGTGCTCATTTCATGTAACGAGGTTTGAGGAATTGATTGAATAATCAATCTGGTTATGAGCAGAATTTCAAACGTAGAAATAATTTGCTGACCCCCTCCCCCGAGGGGGCAGCCCACTGAATGTTCCATTCTGTCTATTTAACCTCTGGACTCCAGTGAAGAGAAATCGTAACACCTCCCAAACTTGATTTATGGGAAACAGCTGTCTCCTGCTAGTGTCACGGTGATAAAATGTCTCATCGTCTTGGGCGAATCTCATTCCTGGCAGAGGGGCCATGTGTTCATGCAGGTGGGAGGATGAGATGGTACCCAGGCTGAAAGGAGGGAGAGAAAACACAATCAGGGGAGTCCTTGATGCTAACAAAAGTGGAAAGCACAAGGTGCCACTCCCTTAATCTTGTAGAGACTGTCAAGTCCAGACTGTGTCCACCTCTCCAGGGCTCAGATGTGTTTCTTTGTTAGCTTTCTGTTTAAATATTTATTTATAAATATATACATTCATTCATTTATTTATGTCTGACTATATCAGGTTTTAGTTGTGGCACATGGAATCTTCACTGAGGCTTGCAGCGTCTTTCTTTGCTGGGTGCAGGCTTCTCTCTAGTTGTGACACACAGGCTGAGTAGTTACAACATGAGGGCTTAGTTGCCTCATGGCATGTGGGGGTCCTAGTTCCCCGACCAAGCATAGAACTTGCATCCCCTGCATTGGAAGGCTGATTCTTAATCGCTGGACCACCAGGGATGTCCCCTTTGTTAGCTTTCATAAGGCTTGTGTGAGAAATCAGTTCATTAACTCAAATGTGCAAGATGATTTATTTCATCCCTTACTTGGAATCGACTTAATGTTGAATCCAGTCTCGTATCCTACTCTTCAGGAAAACATTTATTGTCAGCCATCATAAAACCCTCCCTTTTCCTAGGCAGGTACAGAGGCCTGGGAGGTGCAGATTGCAACAGCAGGGAGACTACTGGGGATGGTTCATCGACCACCAGTTGATGTGGTTACCAAGGCAACATCTGTTGTGTGCTGCCCATGGGTTCTCTTGGCCTGGTGGCTCAGTCACTTCTTCACCATCCTTAACTGTGATGGCTCTGCAGTGAAGCTAGAAACCCTGCCACTTAGAATCCAGCTTTCCTAGGGTCACTGTGCAAACAGTCTTCTTCTTGGGACTTGAGATGTCTGACCCACTTGCAGTCTTTGGAGCTCCTTCTCTTCTGATACCTCTTAAAGTCATTCCCACTCTCTCAGTCACCCTTAAGGTCACCTGCTGTAATCTCTCAAGTGAGTTTGTGTTCCAAAAGTTATGAACTCAAATACCAACAAAATCCAAACTTAGACAAGTAAATGAAGGAGGCAGACCTGGTATAATACAATTAAGACATGTGGCGATCAAGGTGAACAGAAAAACATAATTCAATTTTAAAGATACTCAGACAATGAAATAAAACACACACTCTTCCGGTCCAATGAACCACCTCTATATCTGCATCTATCTATATCTATATCTGTATTCGTATCCATAGCTCTGTATTTGTATTCCTTGTCGTAGGCTTTAGCTAAAGGAAAGAAAACAAGCAAACAAGAAAAAAATATTAATTTCAGACCATATCTTTGTATTGATTTGTACCAAGAAATGGACTTGGGGGAGTAAGTTGTAGGTGAAAGTGAGAGGGAAGAAAGGAAAAAATATGGAGAGGCAAAAGCACATTAATACTTGAAAATTTTGTCTTGTTATGCACATACTGAAGAGGAAAAAGAAGGTGTGAATTTGCATTGATCTAGTAATCCCTATCTTAAAGAGACTTATTCTTTCCTTTAGTCAACTGCAGTGGAACCATTGGTATAAAATAGATCCCCATGCCATGATGAACTGTTTTTAATGACCATGTGAGAAAGCAAGGGGACTTTGAAGGGTGTGATACATTTCTATAAGTTGAAATTCAAAGACCAGAGCCCAGTCGGTTTCCGGGGCTCCCTTGCCTTAAGTTGAAATGAGATTTCTCTTTTATGTGGGATCGGTGCCTTATAATTCTCTCTGTGGAAAATGAGCATTTAATGAATATAAAATATACACACCCAGGATATAGTTTCTCTCTTCTGTCTCCATCATCTATCAGTCACCAATCTCATCTATCATCTTCTCTACCTATCCACCTACCTATTTATTTATACTAATGTACCAATATCTTAACTCAGATTAGGAGACACTGTTGATAAAATAAATATTAGATCTAGTTGTACACGTTCTATATGAACTCTGTCTCTGAAGTGCAGTGTTGAGTGTGTGTTCTTACATCCCAGGTCACATCAGAGGCATTTATAAACATGCATGTCCACAAAGGCCAGACCCATGAGACAACGAATCCACATGGCATGGAACATCTCATCTCAGGGACAACTGGGAGGGGTGGAGACTGTGGAGAAATGGAAAATGTTTACACCTGATGGAGCAGCCGCTACTCAGCATGACCCCATTGTCACTGCTGTGCAAATGCCAATCTTATCTTGATGGATCCTCTGATAGTTCTAAAAAAGGAGTGGTACTTTCAAGTTTTCATTTGCGATCTCCTGCTTTTTAAATAGTGGCAAATACGTTACACTGTTAAAAACTGGAGTGGGCCAGAGAAATGCATCTTCAGGGTGTTTGTGTGCATGCTAAGTTGCTTCAGTCGTGTCTGACTCAGTGCAACCCCGTGGACTGTAGTAGTCCGCCAGGCTCCTAGAATTAGTGAAGGTCACGTGTACTCACGATACCCATCACCCCAAATAATGAAGATGGATTTCCTATTTTTGTTCACTGTAATGACCACATGTGCCCAGGACCTCTCCTAAGGAACCCTTCTAGTTTGAAGCTGTCCTGGTTTTAGCCCTGAACGTCCTGCATCTCAGGAAACTTGTGACCACTGTCAAACCAGGACAGTCACCTGCCTCTGAATCCTATTCTGTGACTCAAGGGCCCCTAAAATGCTGTAGGTCAGTCCACATGCATGATGGAAACTTGACCAGATGTTGACTGTGTGGTTCTTTGCCTGCTGTTTGGATATAGGCGTTTCTCCATCACCATTTGTTTAAAAGCCTGTCTTGGTGTTGGTTCTCCCCAAACCGCTTGGCCATAAGCATCTTGATGGCCTATGGTCTCTTTTAACAGGTGCCCTGCCACCTGCCCAGTCCTGCAGATGATTCCATAATTTAGCTAATGCTTTTTAATAATTTAGGTGACATTTTGCCTTGTACGATTTTAGGGAGAAATGTGAATCAACTCGGGGCTTAGCCAGCCCCTCTGTGTGATATGTAAATATATATAACTAATGTCAGAACTCAGGCCCGAGCAAGAGATCATTTTTTCCCCTCTTCTCCCCTAATGTACAAGATGCATTTTAATATTAATTCCTCCTTTATCCATATATCAATAATTGAGCACTGCATCAATGAATATGCCAGGCAAATTGCATTCCCCATCCTCTCGTTTGTGATGTATTTCAGTAATGGAGATAATTTTCAAGATAAAGTATACAATTTAAAAGGGATTAAAAAGAACAACTAATAAAGGAGAATTGATTCAGGGAAAGGGGGAAAATTTTTTTTTTTTTTTAATTTCAGGAAATCTTAGCTGTACTATCCGAGCCTGTGGATTTTGTAAGGAGAGCCTGTCGAAATGATCAAGTTTTATGCATACTGCAGAATTGCTCAGGTCTGCAATTGCAAAGGAGGAGGGAGAAGGAAACACACACACACACACACACACACACACACAAACACACACACACACACGTGCACGCACATCTGGTCTCCTAATGAGGGCATGTGTAGGATCTACATCCTTAGATTAGGAAGGCTAAACGCGTGCAAGTCTTTTTTGAGGCTTTTCATTTGCTGGGTTGAGTTGGTGGAGCTTGCTTTGGCTTTTGATTTGCTGAATTGGCACTGAAGCTTCCACGGCCCATCCTCCATTCCCCCCCACCCCCACCCCACCTTTCCCGGTACACACCCTGGCGGAGAGCCCTGCGCGGGGAAGCCGCTGCCCCGGGGACCGGGATGGGCAGGCCGGCAGCTGCGGCGTGGACAGCCGGCAGCCTCGGAGCCCGCAATGACACAGCGGGGTCGGTAGATGGCTGTAGTCAAGTGTGCTGAGCCCGGTGCTAGGCGAGCGATGAGTCTGGGGAGGCCTTGACCCGGACTGGATGCCGCTTTTATCTGAAGTACATTTAAAGAGATAAAGGGGAAGGCGGCTTGCTGCACGTGTTCTTTTCTCTGCGGCTGGAGCTTTCCTTTGAGTTTAAAACAAAACAAGAAACAAACCAAAAAAAAAAAAAAAAATCACAGATGCTGGCCACCCAGACTCAGCGGCTCCGTGCAGATGTGTTTGCCTCCAGAGGATCGGCCGTCTTCCTGTAAATTTCACCAGTGGGGACCTCGCGAACCTCCCACCAGCCGTCAGGAAATGGTGTAGCGCCCGCTTGTTTATGGTTTACACCATCGCTATCCTTATTAATACTACAAGCATCGTCAGGGTTTGTGGTCCCCACTCTTGCTGGCCGCCAAAAGTGTCCGGATTTTTTTTTTTTTTTTTTTTGCTCATTAAGGAACCACATCGGGAAATTTGTTACCAAAAGCAGCCTTGACAGGAAAGAGAGAAAAGGCAAGAGTTAGAAAGGAAAGAGAGAGAGAGAGGAAGGCAGTGTGAAACAAGTCTCATCGCATACAGTGCCACTGAAGGAATGCTATGCTCGTAAACTCATAAACAAGCACACCAAACCTTAAGGACCTGACAGACAAGGCAAGATTTTCTACCCACTGGTTTCAGTTTTTCTTCCAGACACTCTTGGTGAAGTAAGGAGACTTCTGTTTGCTGACAGAGAACCCTTGATTTCTCTTTCAAGATGATGATGTATTTGTGGGTAGGTAGCCTCTTTCTCTCTCTCTCTTCTGTCTCGCTCTCTCTTTCTCTTTGATTAATAAATTGACTTTGGGGATAAAGATTGCAGCCCAGAGTAATCACATTTTGTGTAAGGTGATTATGCTTGTGGCAGAATAATCTTGCCTTGCTACAGTACATGTGCTCATGTTTCCAGTGGGACCTTAGGAAGCCCTGGTTCATTAGCATTAAGCTGCAATTTTATTTTCAGTTACAGAAAGGAAACCAAAAAAAAAAAAGGATGCTAGGGGGTAATGCATGGCTGCCTTCTTTTTCTCGGAACACCGTGATGAGGAATTCGGGGAAAAAATTTTTTTTTTTTTTTAAATAAAAAGAAAAGGTCCGAAAAAGCCAGTTCAGGCATGGGGCGGATTCTGCATCACTTGTAGCTGTGTAGGATTTCATGTAATTGCTAAGAATGAACTGTTCTGAGTCGTGGTGGCTTTTTGTTTGTTGTTTGGTTGTTTGGTGTGCTTTGGTTTTTCTCTCACAAGTGACTACGTGTTTGTCATTTGGGGGCTGAGGGCTGGAGATGTGAGCAGGGTGTCTTATTTGCCTTCACCAGGTGTGTGTTTGTATGTATGTGTTTCACAAGGATCTGTCTGGCAAAAGGTGGACCTCCTGGTATTTGTTCTGGCTGACTGTTCTGGCTGACTGATAAATATTATATAGTTATTGGATTTTTAAAATATTATTTCTTCTTTCGAAGGTGGCATGGAAATAAAAGCATGGAAGCATTAACCCGCAGTTATGAATTCCACCGTTTAACTGTCCAGGCAATTTTAAAAAATAGTCATATAGCAGGACAGGCTTAGAAAAATTTATCAGTCATGTTTTGGGGGACACAGGTAGATCCTAGTCGAGTTTGGGCACTGCAGGAGTTGTATGCATCTGTCAACCAAAGACAGGCTATGCGATTTCAGGTTAAAGACAGGATGCTCTCGAGCTTTCAAGGGAGAGAGGCATTTCCAAGGGGGGAAAATAGGAAAAAAAAATAAAAAACTATATCACTTCAGTTTCAGCAGCAGCAACATCACTGTTGGGTTTTTTTGTTGTGTTTTTTTTTTTAATTGTTCAGCATACTTAGAGAAATCTCTCTTTCTCTCCCTCCATCCTAGTTCAACTCAGGTCCCTGAACTTGTCTTTGCCATAGGGGAGAAAGCCTCATTGTTAATCACCCCTGTTCTTTGAACTCAGCCTGCCTTACCCCTCACTGAGCTTTGGGATGTAGACTTTCTTCTTATTCCCCTCCCTCTGTCTTTTATACATTTTCTTTTATAGTGCTTTTAGCTCCATTTACACCTGGTTTATTTCTGCAGGACTCAACACAATGAATCCCGCCAGCTGGGGACAGGCTGTCTCTATTATTATTTTGTTTTCATTTTAGGGCAAGTTGTACCTTTAAAGTTGCCTGTCGTGGGAGAGGTGTTTGGAAATAGCAAATCACTAACTAGCACAAACTTAGCATAAACTTAATATAGTTTTACCTAAAAGCACTGAATCGTCATGCCATTTATTTTTGACAGTGGAGATGGAAAATGATTCATATGCTGAGTGTTTACAAATGTTGGTTTTTAAGCACTAAGAAAATGTGTCACATGGGATCATGGCATCGATGATTAAGGAAATAACTGCTGGTCTTTATGGGAAAAGGGTCTATTTGGCTTTTTATTTTGTAAGTGGAGTCTGGCTAATTTAAACAAATTTCCTTTTTTTTTTTTTTTAGGCTGTGGTACATTTTACAGGTTGCAGTTTTTCTCAGTTGCTAAGTGGAGTTGTTTATCTTAGTTGTGGGGTTTACTGGCTCTTAGACATGTACTTCTTTGCATCTCAGAGCACAGGGGTGAAACACTGTGTCCCGGACCCTCAAAGCTTGCTAACCCAATCCTTGGTAATTACTCCTTGACCAGTAAATCATGCCTGCCTCAATTTCTATGTTCTTCTTTCTGACCAATGATTTTCAGTGTTGCCAGTTTTATTCACTGTATTTATCAAATTGAAAAAAAAATGGTTACTCCTCTTTGCCCTGTGTTCAAGTATTCTGCTTCATTCCGAGTTTGGGGGTTGCATTCAAAAAAAGGCAGAGACTTTAAGTTGGAACAGTTGGGTCTATGTTGTTTAAGGAGATATGAACTGGTGAGCTAACATTAACACTATGAGGGATGGAGTTCCATTCCTCACTTTTTTTTTTTTTAATACAGACACACTGTTGTTCACAGACTTCTAGTCTGTGAATAAAAATATTCTAAATGTAGTTGATCTCTCTCTTAAGAGCTTGTCTTGCTTTAGGAAAATGAGTCTCAGTTAGGTCCATGTGTGGTGAGAATGTTTGCTATTCTCTTGTAGATGCAAAAATGAAAATGAAGTGACTTGGAGATACAGTAAAACATAATCCGTATTTAGTTTCTTCTCATCCTTATTTCTGAAATTTGTCAAGTAGTTTCTTTATATGCACCTGTGTTAATGGCACATGATTTCAGTGAGAGTATTTTTATTGATTGGAAACTTTTTTGTTGGCGGGAATTATAGGGGCCCATGGAGGGGGGCGCCTTCTCTCTTTCCCTCGGATCCCCATTCAGTTATAGTCAATCAAAACTGTCTTCTCTGGATGAGAAAGGCAATGAGATGCTTTAGAAATGAATGTGATTGTCGCTCAGTCATGTCCGGCTCTTTGCGACCCCATGGGCTATAGCCCACCAGGCTTCTCTGTCCATGTGATTTCCTAGCCAAGAATACTGAAATGGGTAACCATTCCCTTACTACAGGGTATCTACCTGACCCAGGGATCGAACCTGGATCTCCTGCATTACAGGCAGATTCTTTACGGTTTGAGCCACCAGGGAAGCCCATCCTAGTTAAAAACACAGTATAGCTCCTGGAAGCCAGTCTGATGATATCATTGCAAACACATACACTTGAAATCTTTTTGCTCCCATCTAGCACTTGTATATGCTATTTTTTCCTGAAATTTCTTTTGGAAGTTTTTCCTATGAAAAATAAGATTGGTAATGTCCCTGTTGCTATACAGGGAGGAAAAAAAAAAAGTTATGTTCTCTGGCACCCTTTGTTATCTTCTGGGCAGTTTTGATTCACCAAATTCAACTTCAATAGAAGAAGGAAACAGTTTTCCCTGGGGACTCCCAGAAAAGGCAGAGGAATCACTTTTACCAAGGTCTTAACCTGTGCCGGTCCCAGGCTACACATGCCTCATGTGAGATGAAGCCCCCTCGGGCAGCACACTACGGTTATTTCATTCTCCCAGCATCCACGTTTCGTGGGATATGGGTGACCTGTGTCTTCTCAGGGCTGGGCGGAACATGCTGGTGACTGACACTCGCTCATCCGATTCAGGCATAAGACACCATTGACCCTCATTTCTCATGATGTCCTGGACCAGATGGTCCCCCAGGTTAAACTCCACCGTGTACATTTCTTGACTCTAGAACCTTTTTCTGTCTCTCTGCAACAGAACCATTTCCATTTTATTATTTCTAGACAGACGTTCCTTTAGCTTCTAGATGAAACACTGCGATCTTGATTTTTAACTTTCTTATCATGTTTTGTTTCCCGCCCCATCCTTTTATAAGCAGTGGCTTATACATCCATATCCTGGGTTAAAATGGGTGGAGAAAAGAACAACAGGTAGCGAATTTCTGAGTGATTTTGTAAAGACAGATGCAGTCACCCCAGTAGGCAGCATTGCTATTCGTGCCAGTGCAGTTCAATCACTTAAAAAAATAAGAAACAAAAACTCATCATTCTTTCTCCAGCATCCTGGGAGTCCTGTATCTTTCACCGTGCGTTTCCCTTGGCAAGAACTCCACTATCCAGAATATTCTACCCTCAGCCTGCTCTAAGCAAACTGATGAAGTAACTGAACATACCCACAGTCTTTCACATTTTCCAGCTCATTCTGAGTATTGGGGGACCCTCCTCTGAATTCTCCATTTTCTTTCCCAAATGCCTAAAGCTTTTTCTGTTCCATGCCTCACATTCTAGCCTTTATCTATAAACTGATTTCACATTTCTTGACTCATGTACTCAATATAGAGTAGAAATCATGCATAAATTATAAACTATAGTTATTTTATGTTCTAGGGCCATTGTGCCAACTGTATGTCAACTCTTTTAGGACAAAAGCATCTCTTCCTTTTATCTGATGGTTGTCGTCAGCTCTCATTTCAAACAAACAATACACACACCCTTTGGAGTAAAATTAGTCTAGGAGAAGAACATATATAGCACAGACTCTCTACTACCTAAGATATGTGTGTAAATACTAACCCCTGCTCAATTTCTTATGGATATTTCTCTCTCACACACATAGGACACCTGCACTGCCTTGTTTCAGTTTGGAGACAGCATTGATTTGAGGATTAAAAGGCATGCCATTGACTTTGTTGTTTGTGTGTGTTTTGTTGCTGTTTGCTCGTTTGTTTCTGCTCTGGGTGTACGTGTGGGTTTATTTGTAGAGGCCAAAATGCTATGACATTAAAGTACTGCATCAACTGTAAAACACATCTCAAGTCCAGGTACGCTGAAATAAGAAAGGAAACAAAGTCTCTGAGAGGGAATATTCTGTTGGAAAAAAAAAATGAGATCATAGTCTGAGAACTTAACTGTTTTGTAACCTGCTTTTATCACTCAGCAGTTTGTGCCATTAGATGCTTTCCACACCAGCATTGTTAATGACTGCATGCTACATGATCATGCTGCTTATGGATGCTCCATAATTTAACCAGTTCTTTAACTGTTGGTTGCTGCTTGTAAAAATCTTTGCTAGTACCTAGCATGGTATGAATATATTCATTAAGCAAACACTCATCCAGTTTGCTAAGTATTTATTAAGCATTTACTGAGCATAGACTCAATGCCAGACATTCTACCAGGCCTTGGGAAATACACCATTATGTAAAAGATGTCTTTCCAGTGGTCATTTACAGATGTGAGAGTTGGACCAAACAGAAGGCTGAGTGCCAAAGAATTGATGTTTTCGAATTATGGTGCTAGAAAAGACTTTTGAGAGTCCCTTGGACAGCAAGGTGATAAACCAGTCAATTCTAAAGGAGATCAACCCTGAATATTCATTAGGAGGACTGATGCTGAAGATCCAGGACTTTGGCCACCTGATGCAAAAAGCTGACTCATTTGAAAAGACCCTGATGCTGGGAAAGATTGAGGGCAGGAGGAGAAGGGAACAACAGAGGATGAGATGGTTGGAAGGCATCATCAACTCAATGGACATGAGTTTGAGCAAAGTCCAGGAGGTAGTGAAGGATAGGGAAGCCGAGCGTGCTGCCTTCCATGGGGTCTCAATGAGTCAGACACAACTGAGCGACTAAACAACAACAAAAAGATGTTCTGAAAATCAGGAAGAGCTGAGAATGGAGAGTTGATTGTTAACATCAATCACCTGTTGACTGCAGTTCATGCATCTGCTAATTCTTTGTTTCTGCTTCAGATATTTGCTCCTTTGGGCCAAATCTAACTGTCAAGGAACTTCCTTTTCATAGTGATTCCTAGTTCTGCTGCGTTGCTCGGGAAGCCCGTGTGTGGTCTTTCTTCTCTAACTTAGTTGGCTGGTTAATTAAATGGTTCCTTGTTGTGGGAATCTGGGCTAGAGACTGCAGGCAGTAACCAAAGGGGATTTTTTTTTTTTTTTTTTTGCTGTTGTTGGGGAAAGACTTCAGCTTTAGTCCAAAGCTGAGAATTCCTATGTTTTCTGTGACTGGACTGCTTTGTAGCAAAATGCCTCAGGAATACAAAGATGAATCCTTTTTCCCTGTGAATTCTGATTCAGAAATTCATTTCTCCTGACCTGGCAAGCTCATTGAGCACTGATACCATCACTGTAGATCTTAGTTAGGGGCTCAGAAAAATGGACCTCGTCGACTCTGATTACTGCCATAAAAGTGTTCATCTTTTCTCATCTCTTAGTTTCCTTACCTATAATTTATACCAGAATTCTTGCCATTTTCTGTATATCACCAGGGACAACTCAGAGCTCTGAACAGACTCCACTCTCTCAAACACTCTAATGACCATCCTTTTTTGGCAAACCCAGCCCACTTCCTCTTGCGCATCCCAGCAAAGGAGCATCTGTAATGTTGCTTAAAGAAATGCCTGAAACATTTGTAAAGGGCTAGTGTCATAGCATCTTTAAGTCAGAAGGACCGGTGTTCATATCGTCTTCAGGCCGAAGAAGAATGGTGGGCACTCAGTAACATCCCAACCAACCTTCTGGGTGATGAGCGGGAGGGTGATTGGCCCGAACAGTAATGAATGAAAGCTGCTTTATGACTTACATCTTCTCCCCCTCTGGCTTAACCATTCATGGCCTCTACTTACTGCCGACTCTCTCCGGCAGAAGGAATAATACGTTATTTTCCGCTTGAGCACCCAGAAGCCATTGATGTAAATTGATCAGTACTTTTTGGGGGTATTTGTCTGAAATTCTGTTTGCATGCACATCCCTCTTTGTCTGTAAAGTGCTTTGTATCAGAAAGCCCCATCAATTTTTCTTTCCGATCTAATAATGACACTAAACTCATTGAATTTTTGTGTCTAAAGATTCCTGTAAAAATAATGGGCCAGCTATATAGGGCAGCAAATACATGGCATTGCATTGAAGGAAACAAGAAGTGAGCCAACATTTTCTCTCAGTAGGAAATTCTAGGCACTAGGATTGTGTTCCTTCCTGAGGTGTGTGCGCGCGTGTGTGTAAAGCAAAGCCCAATGAGTATTAATATAAAAGGCTTACGAAGGCTTTAAGTTTTAAACACAGTCTTTAGCCAACTCTGCAAGTTTTTTAGCTCCAGAGGATCAGAAAAAGAAACCTGATTTAATGTGAATCAGTCTTACTCTTTATTTTACATTTTGAGTGGTGTTTCATATACCTTTGGAAAAATTTCACAAATCTTCAGATAAATACTTGATCAAATGATGTAGGTTTGAACAACATAACCAAATTAGTTTCTATACAAAACTTTATGTCCCCATTCAGAGAAGAACAAATTGAAAAATTGATATTCAATACCAACAAGATAATTTTGGGAAGCAACAGAGCACTGTTTTGACAACTAAGGAACATGAAGCTTTTAGGACAAGTAGAGAGAGAATTGGACGTTGTGCTTTCTGTTTATTATCCCAAGACATCTTAGGTAGAAATTGAAATAAACAATTGGGAAGGAGAGGCAGGTGTGGGAAAAAGATTTGGAAAGGATTTGTTGCGGTTGTTCAGTCGCTTCAGTCATGTTCAGCTGTTAGTGACCCCACGGTCTGTAGCCCACCAAGTTGCTCTGTCCGTGGGATTGCCCAGGCAAGAGTACTGGAGTGGGTTGCCATTTCCTTCTCCAGGGGATCTTCCCCAGCCAGAAACTGAACCCAGGTCTCCTGCTTTGGCAGGCAGATTCATTACTGCTGAGCCACCTGGGAAGCCCGATGGGGGAGTTTAATGCTACTCAAGTGGTGATGCAGGCTGGATAAGACACATCATGTCTCTACATTCTGAATCTAATATTCTCCATGGTTTTATACTTAGATTCAGTCTTTCAAATTTTCTGTACTGGATTGACACTCCTAGGCACCCTGACATGAGGAATTTTGTATTTCTTTTGCAACTTTTTATTCTATATATATTATTTATCGTATCCCAATGTCTGGCCTTAGATAACTACAGATTATGAGAGAGAGAGAGAGAGAGAGAGAGAGAGAGAGCGCGCAAGTGAGCAATTTCTGTTTACCTTTAAATAACCTGCTATGGAGAACATCTGAATCATCTGCTCTCTCTATCCCAGAATGTTGTCCCAATCTCTTAATACCCTAAGCATAGACATTGCTTTTCCAGCACATCAAAGACCACTGTTCACTGATGAAAATTCTGTGTACTATTAAGGAGTGACTTGCAATTCTGTTATTTGCTAGTCTGTCTATTGGCAAAGTGTGCAATTCTAGCTAGAATGTTCTGTCTCAGTAGAACCCGTGACAAAACAAAAATTTGGCTAAATGTTTGTCAGCGATGCAGAATTGCATGCTCACTTATATTTGGCCTTTTCTTCTCTATTTCTCTGAATCACCTTGCTAATCCTTTCATATGACAAAGTGCCTTTCTGCATACATGGAAGTCAAGATGCACACTTGGTGGGAACTCAAGGCAAGTTTATTGATGGTGAGCATGTGTACAAGGTCTGGGTGCATCACTAAACAATTTGATTTTTTTTTTCATCTGTGTATTTGTTCAAAACTAATCACTGAGAGTTTCCAGTGCATCAGATATTGTCTGTTGTTCTATTGAGGACGTGGAGACCATGATCTGGGCTCAATCCTTGTGGAATTTATATCTAGTTGAGGAAACTGATGAAACCCAACACAACAAAGCCCATGTGGTAATGCAGGAATAAAGCCAGCAGCCAACGGGTTTTAGTTGAGGCTCACGGTTACAGACTTCCCTGGTGGCGCAGGTGGTAAAGCGTCTGCCCGCAATGCGGGAGACCCAGGTTCGATCCCTGGGTCAGGAAGATCCCCTGGAGAAGGCAATGGCAACCCACTCCAGTATGCTTGCCTGGAAAATCCCATGGACGGAGGAGCCTGGTAAACTACAGTCCATGGGGTTGCAAAAAGTTGGACACAACTGAGCGACTTCACTTCACTTCACGGTTGTAGAACTAAGATGAGTTTCAAAAGGGAATACATGGGGTCACATATCCAAGAAACTCAGAGGTGCACTTTGAAGGCCAGATGGATGCAGTTGGTCAAGGCTCGTCCTTGGATGTCTAACTCCGCTTCTCAGATCCACTTTCCTTTGTACCCCTCCCACAGGGTGGCTGAAGTTTAGTTACAGGAAGGCGAGTACCTTCCAGGGCTGAGAGTGGGCTCCAGTCTAACACTCAGAAATGAATTGTCCAAGGAGACACACGTGCTAACAAAGCAAGAGACTTTATTGGGAAGGGGTGCCCAGGCAGAGAGGGCTCCCCAGATGGCGCTAAAGAACCTGCCTGCCAATGCAGGAGACGTCAGCGATGGAGGTTCGATTCCTGGGTTGGGAAGATTCCCTGGAGAAAAGAAATGGCTACCTACTTCAGTAGTCTTGCCTGCAGAATCCCATGGACAGAGGGCGCCTGGCAGGCTACAGTCTATAAGGTCCCACAGGGTTGGACATGCATCCCTGGGCAAGGAGCAGGAGAGTTAAGGGAACCCAGGAGAACTGTTCTCCCATGTGGCTCGCAGTCTCAGGGTTTATGGAGATGACATTAGTTTCCGGGTTGTGTCTGGCCAGTCATCTTGCTTGGCCCATAGTCTGACTCAGGATCCTTCCTGATGGCGCATCTCTCAGCCAAGATGGATTCCAGGGAAAAGGCCTCTGGGAAGTTGGTCATCTCCTCCCTCTTTTGGCTCATCCCAAATTCTCCTGCTTAGTTTTTAGAGACAGCACCATGCTGTCTATTGAGACAACTCAGGCAAGTGGGTGTGGCCAGTGCAAGCGGTTTCAGTCAACACTTCCAATAACAGTACCTCTAGTGGCTCCAAGCTGATGTCTGCTGTGAGTGCTAAGATGAGAGCAGCCCCATCAGATGAACCCCGCTCATCCAAGATGTACTCAGTTCTCAGAAAAGTCCTGAAGCCCATTCTGTTGCTCTTAGATTGGGTCACCTACGCATCCAGAACCATCTCCTGACTGTGTCCACACTTGGGTGAAATACTGCTTGGAATCTGAGAACAGGCACAGATTTTTTTTTTTAAGCATGAACTGAGAGTTGGGGAGAGGTGGTTTCTCAAGGAATATTAAAGAGCTGTTAGCAGAAGGAGAAATGAGTCCTGGTTAGGTTAAAAACAATAGATGCCTGAGATGCAAATAAATAAACATTATAATTACAGCTTGCAGCGGCGTCTAAGACAAAACAAAAAGAGAACTGGAGCTGTAGAAAAAAGGAGGGGTATTAGGAATGGTGATGTCAATCAAGACTTTTCCAAGAAAGACTCTCAGCTGGGACAGGGGGTTAGCAGGCTGCCAGGTGGCTCAGTGGTAAAGAATCCACCTGCCAATGCAGGAGACCTAAGTTGGGAAGATCCCCTGGAGGAGGAAATGGCAACTCACTCCAGTATTCTTGCCTGGGAAATTCCACAGATAGAGGAGCTCGGCTAGGCTCAAAGAGGCAACTGAAGCAATGGGGCGCACACACACGCAGAGAATTGACCAGTCATCCTTCTCTCAGGATTTGAAACAACTCTCCATCTGCTACAAACCACCAAATTCCCCCTGTGTGTCTGTGTTAACCAATTACAAGCAAGTACACAGACATATCGGAAACCTTCTTTGCATCCAGCCCTGATTTTCAAAGAAACTTTATTCTCAGACCTTTCCAATGATTCCTTCCCAAGTGCTGAATCAGCAGGCTTCCCTTCTTATTTACCCAAAACCTGTGATGAGGGCGGGGTGCGCCAGGAATAAAGGGTAAAAGGGGGAAAAAGAGAAATGTAGAGTGTATTGAAACTCTTTGGTCTCCCGCAGAGCCAGCAGGAATGGGCTGAGAGATTCTTGAATAAAGCACAGAGCTTTGCACAATGACTGACTCTGTCCAATAACCCAGCACTTTTGGTTGACAATCAGAAATACAAAACAGTTTAATAATAGTGAGTGTTGTTAGGAATTTCAAGTATCTTCAAGGGCATTTGACTTCAATGAGCTCAGTGATGGAGTGTTCAAGTGAAGAGAGTGTTGTTAATGTGCTAAATTAAAAGGCTAATCAAAGAGGCAAGTGCTACAAATGAGAACGGGAACACAATTAGTTAAAGAAGGATTGAGAGACACATTTTCGCTGAAGCCCTCGATGTTTTCAACCAGTGAAATGGGCCAAAATTCTTACATCTTTCTCTCATTTATAAAATTAAGCCTAAGCCAAAACCAAAGGTGTAGCATTCTTTGTGAATGCAAGGAGATTTCATAAACAGACAAATACATTCACACTGATGCTCTTAAAACATATACAGCCATTGTGTGTGTGTGTGTGTGTGTGTGTGTGTGTGTGTGTGAGTTTTATAAAGGGGCTTCCCTATTGGCTCGGCAGGTAAAGAATCTACCTACAATGCAGGAGACACAGGTTCAATTGCTGGGTAGTGATGATACAGACAGGAAATGGCAACCCATTCCAAAGTGTTCTTGCTTGGAAAAAATCCCATGAACAGAGGAGCCTGGTGGGCTCCAGTCCAAAGGGTTGCAAAGAATCAAACATAACTAAATGTGTTATAAAAGTATTATTTAATTTCTTCCTACACTGGCAACTTACAGGTACCATACCTAGAAATTAGGAGTGTACATGGAATCGGAAAATCATGGTTTTTAAAATTTGGATCGTAGAGATTTATTATCAAAGCCTTTCCTATCACTGCTTGACAAACAAACAAAAGCTTTGCCTGGGTTGATGGAAAAGGAAGTGCAAGTTACAAAAGTAGTAATTTTTAAACTCCATTTTGCTTGCATATATATGCTATGTTATGTTGACAGATGTATGAACATTTTTTGAAATTATTTATGTGATTTTGGCTGCACTGGGTCTTCACTGCTGTGAGCAGGTTTTCTCTAGTTGCGATGAGCTGGGGCTAGCTTTCCTTGCAATGAAAGGGCTTCTCACGGCGGCTTCTCTGGTTGCTGACCCCTGGCTCTAGGGCGCCTGGGCTCAGTGTCTGTAGCACACGGGCTTAGTAGCTGTGGCACATGGGCTTAGTTGCCCCGTGGCGTGTGGGATCTTCCCCAACCCAGGCTTGAACCTGTGTCCCCTGTATCGGCAGGCAGATTCTTAAGCGCTGGACCACCAGGGATGCCCAACCTCTGCTCCTTTTATGCCTATTACTGCTAATTAACTTTCATATTGAGGGGAAAACTCTTCAGAGAGAGATGAAGAAAGAAAATAGAAGATTCAAGCAGTCTTTAACTCTGGGCTCTAATGAAATGAACAGATATTGGTCTTAGTAGCTGTGTTCTGAAAAATGAGTAGAAGAAAATGCCCCAGAAAACTGTTCTTTTAAAAAGAATGGTTACTTTCTTTATGAAAATAAAAATGATGTTTGAACATTATAAAGAATTCAAAATATGAATAGAAACACTATTCCCCCAACTTATGACTCCTCAACTTAATATTTTGATAAATTGCTTCCTGTTTTAAAATATCCATATATCTGAATTTGCTTGGATATCCTTTTTCCTCAAAATTGGAGTCACACTGGAAATATATTTTCATACAAATTACTTTAGGAACATTTTCTGATGTTACTACATTTATTTGAGAATATGAGTTTTTAAAGATTGTATCTTTTTTTTTAACCGCTTGGATGTACATTTACTTACCCATTTTCTTATTATTGGACATAAGTTTTTCAAATTTCATTTTAACATAGCTCATGATAAATATTAATGAAATGAGCAACAACAACTTTTAAAATGTACAAAGGGAGCAAAGGAAAGTGAACAGATAATTCAGACAGAAAAAATAAAATAGTATAGGACATTATATTCACCCTTCCCAATGTCAGACAAATGCAGACTAAAACAAGGGTTTTGTTAAATTGCGAGAGATGGAGAAGGATAATATGCTGAGTGTTTGCCAGAGTGTGAGAGCACTCATTCTCAGACAATTTTGCTGGGAATCTAACCTGCTAAATCTTTTTAGAGGTTAGTTTGTAGGTTAAAAGATTGTTTTTAAAAGAAAGAAATGTGTACTTTATGATCTGAGAAAGGATTATATACCGAGGAAATAAATATTGGCACAGGAAAAATATGGACAGCAATATCTGATATTGAGTTACTTAAATATACTAACTATCTTCTCAGCTGGCTCAGCTGTAAAGCACCCTCCTGCCAGTGCAGGAGATGTGGGTTCAATCCCCAGGTTGGGAAGATCCCTTGGAGAAGGAAATGGCAACCCACTCCAGTATTCTTGCCTAGAGAATCTCATGGACAGAGGAGCCTGATGGATGATAGACAGTCCACAGGGTCACAAAGGGTCAGACATGATTGAAGTGTCTGAGCACAAACTTGAAGATATATAGAGTCTCGGTCTTCAACATACGGTATATTTTTAAACATGTTTTTGAAAGTCGCTCAGTCGTGCCCTACTCTTTGTGACCCCATGGACCGTACAGTTCATGGAATTCTCCAGGCCAGAATACTGGAGTGGGTAGCTGTTCTCTTTTCCAGTGGCTCTTCCCGACCCAGGAATCGAACTGGGATTTCCTGCATTGCAGGTGGATTCTTTACCAGTTGAGCTACTAGGGGAAGCCCCTTAAAACATGTTTGCTTGCCACCAAAGACAAACTCAAGGATAGTTCCCAAGTCTGCCTCCAGCTCCTCTTGATGTCAGAACTTGACTGATGCTCAAAAATCAACAAGCTGGAGTGTGTGACTTCTGGACCAGTACTGGCTTGTCTGTGTCTCGTGCCCAGGGATTGTACAGTTGGTGAACTGCACCAATGCATTGCGATAAGGATGAAACCCAGACTTTGCTGCCTTCCCCAAGCTGCACACCATAGCCTGGAGCTGCATCCACCCAGTGCCATTTTATTTACACAGAGATTCCAGCAGCTGCCAATGGTGCTGGTTTCATTGCTCAGTCATGTCCGACTCTTTGCAACCCCATGGACCTCAGCCCATCAAGCTGCTGTGTCCATGGACTTTTCCAGGCAAGAACACTGGAATGGGTTGCCATTTCCTACTCCAGGGGATCTTCCCAACCCAAGAATCGACCCTGAGTCTCCCACATTGCAGGCAGATTCTTTACCATCTGAACCACATCTTATAACTCAAATTGGGCTAGTCCTGCCCAGAGCATGCCTTTATCCACCTCACAACAAAACAGTGTAAGTCCTGCTAGACTCTACCCTTTCTCTCCTCAGAAAGAAATGCTCCTCTGATTCAGGATCCTAATTCACCTGCTATTTGCAGGGAGTTTTGCTTCGGCAATTCAAATTTCAGTTGCTAGGTAATTAACACCTACCTTGGTGCTAACTTTGTAGAGGAATGCTGTTCCATATGCATCCATAGACTATGGGATTCCATTAGCCTGTAGGTAAAGAGGGATCCAATTTTGAGCCTAAATCTTACTGAAAACCTTAGAATTGCCTTTAGTGAAGTGTTAAATAGTAGCCCTCAAGCGTTCACTTTTTAGATGTCTTCACAGGATTTAAAGGAAGAATAAAACATGCCTGGATATTTATGAATCATGAGATTTAATAGAGACCAGAGTAGATCTTATTATTGATGTGCTTACTGCTTCATTAAATTCCCCTTAAGGTTTGCAGCATGGATATGGATCATTTGCAATAATAATTATGCAGTGATCGATTGATTGGGTCTGACATTGCACTTGTCACCTTGAAATGCAAAATTCATCTATTTTCAACAGTATGAGCATTTCTCGCTAATCTTGCACACCAGCATGCAATAGTTTATTTTATGGAGAAAGTACAATTTATAAAGTTCGGAGACTTAACATTAACCTTTTGCTAAAGAATGAAGTATCACTTGTCATTTTACAAAGAAATGAAAATCATCCAACCAGCAATTTTTTTGAGATTAGAAAACACAGTCTAATTTTAAAAGAACTTTTCAAGCCAAAGTTACATACATTAATACTTTCTATTGAGCACTGCAAGTATATTGTCAGTTCTGGTGTTGACTGAACCTTCACAGGAAGCATGGATGATATGACTGCAAGCTTGAGCCTAACTCTGCGTGTGTGTCCCAGGTGGTGCAGTTGTTACAGATCTCATCTGCCGATGCAGGAGATGCAAGAGATGTGGGTTCGATCCCTTGCTTGGGAAGATCCTCTGGAGTAGGAAATAGCAACCCACTCCAGTATTCTTGCCTGGAAAATTCCACAGACAGAGGAGTCTGGCCAGCTGCAACCCTTGGGGTCGCGAAGTATCAGACACAACTGAGCACACACACCCACACACCATAGACACACACACACCCACACACACGTCTAACTTCTTTCTTCCCCCTCCCTCCCTTCTTCCCTTCCTTCCCCTCCTTCCATCCCTCCCTCCCTCTTTTTTTCCTTCCTTCCTCTCTTTCTTTCTCTTTCCATTTCCAACTCTCTTCCTAATTCTCTCTGCATCTAAAAAGATAATGGAAAACTCTGTTTCTCAAAAGCATGGGTGCTTCCTGGGTCTTTTGCATAAGATATTATTGTATGTTACACAATTGGAAAAGTCATCCATCACCTTCCAAGCTGTAATTTTTTTTAAAAAAGGGAGGATGGAAAACCAATGACCTAATTCTCCTGCATTTATAGCAGTTCCGATTTTCAGAACTTAAACTGTCTTGAGTTTCTGACGTGCCCCATCTCAAGCCAGTTTAGCAATGAATATGTATTTATAAAATTGCTTATGAAAGGCCAGGCGTCAGGTCTGATACTGAGGATAAAGCACTAAATATAATTGACTGGGCCATTTTTCATATGGAACTTACATTCTAAGAAAGAAGTGGCCCCTCTTCAGTTCTGCTAAATTTAGAAATGCAGTATAATAATTGATGTGAAAGAGATTCACTGCTACATTAAACAATGACGATGGAAAAAGTATGTACAATAAGGTCCCATTTAAAATATATTGAAAATAATAATGAAATGAAGGAAGGTATTATTATTATTTCCACTATGCATGTTATGACACTGAGGACCAGAGAGGTTTGTGTTGTGTTCCGTTGCTAAGTCATGTCCGACTCTTTGTACTTCCATGAACTGCAGCACTCCAGGCTCCTCTGTCCTTCACTCTCTCTCCCAGTCTGCTCAAATTCATGTCCATTGCGTCAGTGATGCTATGTAACCATCTCATATTATGTTGCTCCCTTCTTCTTTTGCCTTCAATCAGAGAGGTTTAAGCTCCTTAAGTTTATGAGCTAATAAGTGGCAGAAAGTTAGGATTCGAACCCAGAAAGTTAATCTCCAGATTAATCTTGCAGTAATTCACTTCTAAAAGTGTGTACATGCATCATGATGGTAACAGTGGTTAGCACGACTGACTGTTATTTTCTTCTTTTTGCCTCTCTGCAGTTTCTAATTGTATCATCATTTTTATGTGATATTTACATAGTAAAAATAATTTTTTGTAAGTAAACTTTCTTCAATATAAATAAATGAATATGCCCTGTACAGAGTATACTCACCAGCAAGCATAGTTATAGCAAAATTGGTATAAAAACATCTCCAAGGTGCTGAACAGCTTCCGACATCTCCAGTCCTGTGACCTAAAATGCATTTTACTTTAAGCCATGGAAACTGCCAGAGCCTACTGGTACAATTTGCAAATGTTCAGTGCTTAGTTGTTTTTAAGCCCACCAAGCTCCTCTGTTCGTAGGATTTATAATGCAAGAATACTGGAGTGGGTTCCCATTTTCCTCCTCCAGGGAATCTTCCTGACGCTGGAGTCGAACCCACGTCCCCTGTGTCTCCTGCATTGTAGGCAGATTCTTTACACACCGAGCTATCAGAGAAGCTCCTTCACAAGTGTAGGAACACTCAAAGAGCTCTTTCTGTTTGCTTACCTGGGTCACTCTTTCAGATATGCATACACACTTGGAATCTGACAACCCGCTTAAGGCAACTTTGCTCCCTATTCTGTAATGACAAGAGTAAAAACAGAATTTAGCCTTCCTTTTATGTTTTTCATCTATAAAATCTAAAATAATTTGCTACAGCCATTCCATATGATAAGAGACTAGCAGTTTTAGGATTATATAGATCTGCTTCCTGAATTTCTATATAAATTAAAGCTAAATTAAATAATAAAAACAGTACTCATATATTGACTGTCAGTGCTATAGTGAAGGTATTTATTGACCTCTAAATTTATTTATTTATAAATTTATTGACCTCTAAATCAGTCCCCATCTCCCTTCCCTCATCCTCCAGCGGAACTGAAGGTAGATGTGTTGCCAGTAGTTATTGTGGCTTCTCACGAAAGAGAACTAGTATAGTTTGAAAAGCTTCCAAATGAATCTGGCGCCTTGCCTCATCCCCATCAGGAGAACTTGCCCCCTCAGAGAGCTAGTGGGAGTCTGTTGCCTATCACAGGGAGCTCGACTTGCTGCTCTGCGATGACCTAGAGGGCTGGGATGGAGGGCATGGGAAGGAGGCTTCAGAGGGAGGAGATATATGTGTACACATAGCTGATTCACTTCCTGTACAGCAGAAACTCACACAACGTTGCAAAGCAGTTATACTCCAATTAAAAAAGAAGAAGAAGAAAAGACTATCTGAAATCTGAGATGGAGGGAAATTATGCTTAAGTCGTAGCTGAGGAAAGTGAGATTTAGAAAAGTAAAAATCTTGCTCAAGACTCGGTTTTCCTGACCTTAAATGGTAAAATGAGATGAGGATGTTGGGTTTCTACAGTCAAGATCTCTTGCTATTAGATCACTGACTCCTTAGTGTGGATATTGAAACTATGACACCCAAAGACAAGTAGGTTTCATGTTGGTTTCAGATTATGGTCAATTGAGACAAGGGCAGTAAACGCAGGGAATCTAATACTCTTCAACTACTTGTTCTTTGATTGAGTATTTCTCTGCCTTCTTTCAGTTGAGAGTGGCAAGAATAACCACTTCAAATAGACAAGATCACACATAAATGGAGAGTATACTGGCATATAAAACAGAAAGGTCTAAGAGATAGATCCCAGACATAGCTGCACCCAGAAATTCAGACAATGGTCTCAGAAATCTTTCTTTCCTTCCTCTCTGTTTCCTTTGATGAAGGCTTTGGTCACCGACAAACCTTTCTTCCTGGTAGTGTGGCAACTTCACGCTTCTGTTCTTCTAACTAAGCACTTATAGCTAAAAGAGAACAGCTCAGTTCCCAAAGTCTTTATGTCGAAGCGAAAGTCCCAGAACCGCCTCTCATTGGTTCATCTTAGGTATGAGCCAGTCCATTAGCCAATCGGGGGTCGGGGGTAGTATACGGTGATTGGCCAGCTCTGGGCCTCATGACCACCTGTGGAGGTAAGAACTTTCATCTTCTTCTCTGCGACATTTGATCTGGAGGTGGAGGAGGTGCAGTTCTGCTCAACACAGGTGAAGGTAGGCAATGGATGCCAGGCGAGGAAAGCACCTCCTAGCCTTTGCTTTTGCTAGTGACAGCTCTCTGGAATGACCCCCGTCTAGAAGGACTGCTTATGACACAAAAGCTCTGATTTTGAGATACAGTTCTAGAATATGTGAGACTATTTAGGATCTCTTAGTTGAATTCTTCCTTACTCCTTGAAACTACTTTTGCTGTGGATCTGTAATAGCACCATGAACCATGAACGCATGTTTTGTGTCTTTGCGTCTAGTACACCTGTATGTTCCATTGTGTTCTTAACTTCCAAGTACATTATGGCTCTGTGTGTGTGTGTGTGTGATTTTTTTTTCTGTTTTGTTTTAGTTTTAGTTTCTGTCTCTTGAGATAACTCTGTTATCTGATTTGATCCATCCTGGTCAAAGAATAAGCAGTGTAGGCTAATTACATGGTAACATTAGTTGAGAATTGGCAAATACTAGAATCAGATTGAAAAGTGTTTTACAACTTAACAGTGTTTGTTCCACATTTCTGGTGATAAAACCAACAGAAGAGCAAACACCTCCTGTGATTTTTAGTGATGATTTAAGTCACAAGTTTTTGAAATCCCTTACAATTAAGTAGGTTATTGATTCAGGATTACTCACTGCCTTTATTCTTTAATGTTTGGGTTTTCTATATGTTTCACGATTTTTTTTTCTTTTGGAAATTAGTCTGTCTCAAAGCTCTAGCATCATAATAACTATTTGGTTTTTGGCATAATGATTTCACTTAATTCAACAGACATTTGTTGAAAATCTACTATGTGCGGGTCCCATAATAGATGCGTGAGATACAAATTCATAACACATGATCTCTGCTGCCCTGAAGCACCAAATTCATTAACATGAATTTTGGAGGGAGTGAGCTGACCAAATGCCCCAAAGGGTGTCTGGTGAACAGCATTCAACAGATACATAAGCAAAAAAGTTGGATACTAATGAAACCATTGGCCATGGAGTCACAATGAATCAAACATGACTTAGCGACTGAACAATAGCAACAATGAAACAACTGAGCCAGTACTTCTCATGCACCAGATCCTCTTCTTGGCAATGGACGTGTATGAACAAGAACTGGGATGAGATCCCTGATGAGATATCACTTGCATCCCACTGTAAGAGACAGACAGTAAACAGGCAAACTGAACATGTGAATGTGCGATGCTCTGCAGGATGTAAGTGGGATTTGGAGATGGGGCAGTCAAGTAAGCACTCTTGGAAGAGAAAGATATTGAAGCCGATTCCCAAAGTCAGGGGGACCAGCCATGCAAAGAACCAACAGAAAGACATTCTAGGCAGAGGAGAGCAGGAAGTACAAAGTCTCCAAGGTCAAAGGAGATGATTTAGGATCAAAGTCAGAATGTCTGGAAGGTAATAAGCAAGAGGGAGAGAAACACATGATGAGGTCAGAGAGCAAGACTGAGGCCTTCCTTAGGGATTGAAAGCAAAAACAGAGACACAGACAGAGAGGACAGATGCATGGATGCGAAGGGGGAATGCAGGTGTAGAAGGAGTAGGGAGATTAGGATTGACACAGACACAAGATTGATTATGGCTGTTCATTCACTAAGTCGTGTCTGACTCTTTGTGACCCCATGGACTGCAGCATTCCAGGCTCTCCTGTCCTTCACTGTCTCTAAGAGTTTGCTCAGATTCATGTCCATGGAGTTGGTGATGCTATCTAAGCATCTTATTCTCTATTCTAACACTATTGCTACTGTGTATAAAAATGGATAACTATTTTATTATGCACTGATACTAGTACAAAATAGATCACTAAGGAGATTATGCTGTAGAGCACAGGCAACTCTACTCAGTGCTCTGTGGTGGCCTGAATGGGATGGAAATCCAAAAGCAAGGGGATAAATGTGTACATACAGCTGATTCACTTTGCTATACAGTAGAAATTAATGCAATATTGTAAAGCAGCTATACGACAATGAAAGTTAATTTAAAAAAAAAAAAAAGGCAAAAAGACCTTCCACGGGCAAGTGGGCAGACAGGGAGAATGAACCAAAGCTTAGCACATCCTGGAGATATTACTAGCTCAGAAAGCATTAGGAAGGGGATCACGCCAGGGTGAGAACTAGACCTCAACTTAGAACTTCTTGACTCTTGTTACATCTTCCTCCTTGTTCAGACATCTTATTTTGCTTTTTTAAAACAGCTTTAGGGATAGGATGGGGAAGGCTGTGGGAGGGGAGTTCAGGATGGGGAACACGGGTACACCCATGGCGGATTCATGTTGATGTATGGCAAAACCAATACAATATTGTAAAGTAATTAGCCTCCAATTAAAATAAATAAATTTATATTAAAAAATAAAACAGCTTTATTAAGGAATGATGTGTAGCAAACTGCCTATATTCAAAATGTGTGCTTTGATAAATTGTGATGTATAAACTCACTGGCAAAGCATCACTACAATCCAGATAGGGAACCTCTCCACCCCCCAGGATTCCTCCTGCCCCTTTGACTTCTCTTCCTCTAACCCCTGCCCTCCTGCCTTTCCCAAGGTAACCACCGATCTGCTTTCTGCGCCTATACATGTTAGTTTGCCTACTCTAGGATTTTATATAAATGGAATCCTAGAGTAGGTGGGGTTATTTTTTATAGTCATTAAACCTACACAGAATTCAAGTCTTCTAATCATTTTTTTAATCCCATATGTCTTTTGTGTTTGAAAAGAATCTTAAAACTCATTTAACAATAACCTTTTTTTTTCTGTAGTTGAAGTCCAGAATGTGTGTTTGCTTGACTCTGAAGAGTGGAGGGGTTTTCTGACTTTAAAAATATCTAGTTAACTCTTCCTTTTCTTTCTGTTTTCATCTTGGACCACACAGTCAACCTAGAAAAGATAAAGGAGATGGACATGACAAAAGGTTGAGGAAGTGGGGGCAGAGGGATCGATGAAGCAAAGGAAGAGGCTCCTGCTTAATCATTCTGATCCTAGAAATAAGATGTGGGGATGACCGATTTTCAGCTAATTAGAAGGAAATAAAACACACTTCACTAAAAATTGTGCTTGACATAATTTAATCTCTGATGATTCAGAACGGCCTTGAGGTCATCGTGAACATCAACTCTGCAATCAGAAGCGTGGGGAAAAAAGGGATTAATTGAGAACTCACATTCAGGGAGTACGTGTGTACACTTACACAGATGGGCTCCCAGTCCTTTCAGTAACAATAAAGAGCCTCTTCATTTCATCTCATTTACATACAAGGTGTTCTTTGCTTGCTTCCCAAAGAATTTTAAAACGCTCACAACTTGCAGAGTGATGTAATGTATGACTATTAGATGTTAAACTATACAAAGAACAGGTATAAAATGTATCCATCCATCCATTTATCTAGGAAACACTTATTCCCCATGGGCTAGCTCCAAGATATTTTTCTAGGTACTGGGTCTGTGGTAGTGAACGAAATAATTACGTTACTCCCTGTATTTGCCCGTGTATGTTTGCATGTTTGAGCATGGTTCACTGGGAGTTGTTAAATATATTATTAATTGATTATAAAATATGAAAGCCGGCCCTGTACATAGAAGTTTAAATACATACCAGAGCTTGGCAACAGCCATGGCAATTAAAAATACCCATACTGCTTGGTCCTCTGTTTGCACCAGGAGAAATTTATCTTAGAGATACACTCAGCCATGAGCACAAAGACTCACGTCGCCTTGCCTGTTGTTTCTAAATGCCCATCAAGGCAGAGACTGATTAAACAAGTCAAGTCACACACTTATGATTGAATACTGTGCATTTAGGAGAAGAATAAGGTTGATTCATCTGCACTGACATCGAGCTAACTCTTAGACATGTGATTAAGGGGGAAAAAGCAAGAAGCACTGTGATAGGCTTTCATTTGTCAGTGGGATGGAAAAGGGACCACGTGTGCACTGTGTAAAATGATGCCAGATACTGTTAACTTCTGCAGATGTAGGGAACAGACTTGTGGACACACAGGGGAAAGAGAGAGGGTGGGATGGATCGAGAGAGTAGCCTTGACGTAATGTAAACCGTCATTTGTGAAATTGATGGCTAGCAGGAAGCTGCTACATAGCCCAGACAGCTCAGCTTGGTGTTCTCTCACAACCTAGAGGGGTGGGATGGGGAGATGGGAGGGAGGGAGTCTTGAAAGAGAGGAGATATATGTGTACTTATAGCTGATTCACATTAATGTACAGCAGAAACCAACACAATATTGTAAAACAATGATTTGCCAATTAGTCCTTATAATGAAAAGTTTACCTTAATTTTTTAAATTAAATAATTATATACATAATTAAATCAAATAGCACTAAAAATACGTATAATACAAAACAGTAGAATCCTATACAACTCTACACCAGCTGCCAGTCTTTGGCTAAAGATAATTGCTTTGATGAGATGGTTGGAGGGCATCACCAATTTGATGGACACGAGTTTGAGCAAACTCCGGGAGCTGGTGATGGACAGGGAAGCCTGGCATGCTGCATTCCATGGGGTCACAAAAAAGTGAACTGAACTGCTTTGAAATCTTGCTTTTTAAAAAAAACAATTGGAGCATAATTGCTTCACAGCATTGTGTTAGTTGCTGCTGTTCAGCAGTGAATCAGCTGTTGTTGTCCAGTGATTCAGTCAGGTCTGACTCTTTGCGACCCCATGGACTGCAGCTCACCAGGTTTCCCTATCCTTCACCATCTCCCAGGTGCCATGATCTTCGTTTTATGAATGTTGAGCTTTAAGCCAGCTTTTCCACTCTCCTCTTTCACTGTCATCAACAGGCTCTTTAATTCTTCTTGGCTTTCTGCCATAAGGGTGGTGTCATCTGCATATCTGAGGTTATTGATATTTCTCCCGGCAGTCTTGATTCCAGCTTGTTTTTCATCCAGCCCAGCATTTCGCATGATGTCAGCTATGCATATGCATATATCCCCTCCTGGAGAGCCTCCCACCCCTAGCCCCCATCCTGCCCATCTAGGTTATCACAGAGCACTGGGCTTAGCTCCCTGTGCTGCAGAGCAGCTTTCCACTAGCTATCTATTTTACACATAGGAGTTTGTAGTCAACTGAGACACTGTTAACTTTTGAAAACTTACTGGGCAAAGGGTGGATGGCCTCTTTGCATTATTTTAAATATTTTGTAATGTGCATGTGTTGGCTTTGCACTTTTGTAAAACTAGTTTTTAAAGTAGATAAAGAGATAAAGTAAGTAAAGGATACACATAGATTTTCTAACACTTAGCTTGGAGTGTCTTCTAATTATTTGATGCAGCAGTCTCCAGGTTTCTATTCTGTTTGGCTTTACCATGCCCTGAAACAAACATGAGGAAGGGGAATATCCTGCAGGCAGGCCCTCTTTTGAGGGGTTTCCTCCTGCTGGTGAAATGACATTAGCTGCCTCTCAGAACCGTAAAGCAATATGGAGCCTTGAAGGAAGAAGGTGTCCTCAGGTGAATACATCCCACCTGGAAGATGAAGATGATGTTCCGTCAGGCCAGGGATGGTGGGCATCTGTAACTAGGTGTGACACGGATATCTCAACTCAGAAGAGGAGGGTCTCTGTGGTTGGAGGCTGGAAAAGGTGGTAGTCCGAACTTGCAGAACCTAGGGATCCCAAGCCCAAATTTAGGAAAGCGAAGTGAAGTGAAAGTTACTTTGTCATGTCCGTCTCTTTGTGACTCCATGGACTATACAGTCCATGGAATTCTCCAGGCCAGAATACTGGAGTAGGTAACCTTTCCCTTCTCCAGGGGGGTCTTCCCAACCGAGGAATCAGACCCAGGTCTCTTTAATTCTGCAGGCAGATTCTGTACCAGCTGAGCCACAAGGGAAGCCCAAGAATACAGGAGTGGGTAGCCTATCCCGTCTCCAGTGGATCTTCCCAACCCAGGAATCAAACCAGGGTCTCCTGCGTTGCAGGCGGATTCTTTACCAACTGAGCTATGAGAAACAGGACCCTAAGAATAAAGGTAGCCACAGAGGGATAGAATCTCCTCCTCTGTTAATAACACCATTAAGTTCAAGGAGTGAAGCATCTCCGCTGAAGAAGAAAAAAAAAAAAAAAAAAAAAAGAGCTGATTCCAAACAGAAAAACATTGAGCTGAGCCACCTGGGTCATTTCATTCATTCATTCTTCCATTCATTCGTTTAATAAACATGAATTGACATTTCCTTTGGGACGGATGCTTTCTTCACTACCTGTTAGTCATGAGATGATGAGACACTGAGACCAAGTCACTGCCTTCCCTGAGCTTTTATTTCATGCTAGTGAGAGAGCCTCATGTAAGATCATCTCACAGACAAATCCATCCTGATAAACCACGATCAAGATTATGGAAGAAGCTTACAGATTAAAAAAGACGGCCCTGATCCTGTGAGAAGAACAGAGACCTTCTCATTCACCTCAGTATTGAGATGTCTGCTAATATTGAAAATTATTATTAATAAAGTAATGCTCAAAATTCTCCAAGCCAGACTTTAGCAGTATGTGAACTGTGAACTTCCAGATGTTCAAGCTGGGTTTAAAAAGGCTGAGGAACCAGAGATCAAATTGCCAACATCTGCTGGATCATGGAAAAGCAAGAGAGTTCCAGAAAACATCTATTTCTGCTTTATTGACTATGCCAAAGCCTTTGACTGTCTGGATCACAATAAACTGTGGAAAATTCTTCTAGAGATGGGAATACCAGACCACCTGACCTGCCTCTTGAGAAACCTATATGCAGGTCAGGAAGCAACAGTTAGAACTGTGCATGGAACAACAGACTGGTTCCAAATAGGAAAAGGAGTACGTCAAGGCTGTATATTGTCACCCTGCTTATTTAACCTCTATGCAGAGTACATCATGAGAAACTCTGGGCTGGGAGAAGCACAAACTGGAATCAAGATTGCTGGGAGAAATATCAGTAACCTCAGATATGCAGATGACACCACCCTTATGGCAGAAAGTGAAGAGGAACTAAAAAGCCTCTTGATGAAAGTGAAAGAGAAGAGTGAAAAAGTTGGCTTAAAGCTCAATATTCAGAAAATGAAGATCATGGCATCTGGTCCCATCACTTCATGGCAAATAGATGGGGAAACAGTGGAAACAATGTCAGACTTTATTTCTGGGGGCTCCAAAATCACTATAGATGGTGATTGCAGCCATGAAATTAAAAGACACTTACTCCTTGGAAGGAAAGTTATGACCAACCTAGATAGCATATTGATAGCATATTGTCAACAATATGCTTTGCCAACAAAGGTCCGTCTAGTCAAGGCTATGGTTTTTCCAGTGGTCATGTATGGATGTGAGAGTTGGACTGTGAAGAAAGCTGAGCGCTGAAAAATTGATGCTTTTGAACTGTGGTGTTGGAGAAGACTCTTGAGAGTCCCTTGGACTGCAAGGAGATCCAACCAGTCCATTCTGAAGGAGATCAGCCCTGGGATTTCTTTGGAAGGAATGATGCTAAAGCTGAAACTCCAGTACTTTGGCCACCTCATGAGAAGAGTTGACTCATTGGAAAAGACTCTGATGCTGGAAGGGATTGGGGGCAGGAGGAGAAGGGGACGACAGAGGATGAGATGGCTGGATGGCATCACGGACTCGATGGACAGGAGTCTGAGTGAACTCCGGGGAGTTGGTGATGGGCAGGGAGGCCTGGCGTGCTGCGATTCACGGGGTCGCAAAGAGTCGGACACGACTGAGCGACTGAACGGAACTGAACTGAATATTGATAATTAATAACACCATCTCCACTTTACATTGAGGCGCAGAGAGAGGAAGCCACCTGCCTATCTCTGCAAGTCAGAATGGAGTTAAGCTTGAGCGGGTTAACGTGTCACAAAGAGTCGGACACGACTGAGTGCCTGAACAACAACATGCTTCCGAGGTAAAACTAGTGGTAAAGATTCCACCTGCCAATGCAGGAGACATAAGAGACATGGGTACAGTCTCTGGGTCAGGAAGATACCCTGGAGGAGCACGTGGCACCCCACTCCAGTATTCTTGCCTGAAGAAGCCCGTGGACAAAAGAGCCTGAGGGGCTAGTCTATGGGGTCACAAAGAGCCAGACACAACCAAAGCAACTAAGCACATGCATGCTTGGGCTTAGAGAGAGACTGAACAGTGCTGATTATTTTGGTTGTAAAATCTGAGACCTTCATGTGCTCAGCAGTTACAGCAAGCAGAGAACTCTGGCACGTGGATTAATCTAGTCACTTGGGTGACATTTGGAGCATTAATTGGGGACACAAAGAACCCTAAACCATATCCCCTCTGCCCTACAAGATAAAAACTGGCATTAACAGTCTAGACACATGACTCATTATTTTTTGTTGTGATGGTGAAAATAATGTGCCAAAATGATAGTGTTGCAGGAGAAAAATCAGTGACCAAAGGTTGTATTTCTTCTAGCCACCAAAGCAGTAATGGGTGGCAAAGAATGTGTGATTTTCACCAGAGCCAGTGGCGATAGAAAATTAAGCTTCTTAGTCTTTGCTTGTGGATGAATACCAAGGTATCCCTGTACCCCTGGAATGGGGCATTAAACAATATTTCTGGGTGGGGTTGTGTTGTGTCTGACTCTTTGTGATCCCGTGGACTGTAGCCCGCCAGGCTCCTCAGTCCATGGGATTTCCCAGGCAAAGATACTGGAGTGGGTTGCCATTCCCTTCCCCAGGGATCTTCCCGATCCAGGGATCGAACCTGGATCTCCTGCATTGCAGGCGGATTCTTTACCTTTGAGTCACCAGGGAAGCATGGGGGCCGTGGGGGAGGTGGGGATTGGGTCTTCATTCCGTCCTTATTTTGCTAGAAGAATATGGTGGAAAAGAAAGGTTAAGAAAAACTGCTCACCTCAAAAAACCAGTAATGGTGGTTCCCTATCTTGAGACATTTGGCAAATCTCATTTTCCTACAGATGTTGTTGGACATAAATTGATGATTTCAAGAAGCAAATAGAATATTCTGCTATGCTCGGTATTAAGGAGTTCAGTGTGATCAGATGGGGCTTTGTCAAATTGAAGTATTTGAATTAACTGACACCGTAAAAGCGAAAGTGTAAAGCTTTGCTTTTCTTCCAAGCTAATCAATGAAGATTAATATTCTATGGGAACCTGATTTTGCAGATGGAGCTGCGCAGCACTGTTTTCCCTTCCATTTTTTTTCTCCTAGTAAATAAATCATTTTTATTATACTGTATGAATTTACTTAGCTCTTTTAATAGCCTTTGTAAGAATAATGCTTCCTTTGATTATATTACATTTTTAAATGTGTGCTGTGTGTAATACAATTCTGCTGTCGAGAGGAGGGGGGTAGTGAGGGATGGAAGAGTTACTGAATAGATCAGCTTTACCATCATATCCCCTGTGTTTTAAACAGGATGAAGAAATATCTGGGAGTCCTGGGGGTTTTAGGAGTAAATTACTAAGAATTTGCTTGGATGAAAATGGTTCATACCTGTGCCTGGATGTAAAACTGTTTCTTTTTTTTCTGTTTTGTTTTTTTTTTTCTACTAAAGAAGATTAGATTCATCTGAAAGGACTTGGTCTTTGTGGGTGACCCTGGTGGCTCAAATGGTGAAGAATCTGCCTAAAATGCAGGAGACCTGGGTTCGATCCCTAGGTCAGGGAGGTCCCCTGGAAAAGGAAATGGCAGCCCACTCCAGCATTCTTGCCTGGAGAATTCCATGGACAGAGGAGCATGGTGGACTACAGTCCATGGGATGGCAAAGAGTCGAACACTATTTTGGTGGTTATTTTGTACCTTTTATACCTTCAAGGTGCTAGAAAATTTATTTGATTTTTCACCCCTGTAGAAGGGAAATAAGCTTTATAATCCCAGGGCAAACATCCACATGTATACGTTGATTAGGCACTTTTGACTTAGCAGATATTGCACGTGGTCTCATTCACAGCTGATACAGTGACTTCTCACCTTGAATTCTTGGAGCTTTAATCCTTGAAGGACAGAGACTGCTTGACCTTCACAAAGTGTACATCGCATGAGACAAGGAAAGAGAACGAGGAAGGGAGCAAGGGAGAGAGAGACAAACACAAAGAGCCAGAGATTTCATTAAAGACAAAAATATAGTATGGTTTCGTGCCTTATAGTGAATCCTCAATTACTAAAGTTCCTGAGGACAAGAGATCAGAATCATCGAAGTTTTGCCTATATCCTATGTGCCGTTTATTTTGTACACAGTCAACAAACGAATCCTCTTGAAGTACTTTGCCCATCAAGTCACTTTTTTTTTCAATTGAGGTATATTTGATGTACAACATAGTGCGTGAAAATGTTTAAAGCTTATAGTTCAAGTATAGTTATTAGAAAATGTTGGTTTTATTCCCTGTGTTGTACAGCACATCCTTGCAGCTTATCTTTTGCATGTAGTAGTCTGTGCCTCTTAATTCCTTAGCCATCTTGTGTCCCTCCCCCTTGCCTCTCCCACTGGTAACCGCTGGTTAGTTCTCAATATCTGTGAGTCTATTTCTTTCTTTGTTTTATTTCTTAGATTCTACATATGTGAGATTATGCAGTATTTATCTTTCTCCATCTGACATATTTCACTAAGCATGTGTTAGTGGCTCAGTTGTGCCCAACTCTTTGTGACCCCATAGATTGTAGCTCACCAGGCTCCTCTGTCCATGGGATTCTCCAGGCAAGAATACTGGAGTGGATTGCCATGCCCTTCTCTAGGGGATCTCTCCAACCCAGGGATCAAATCAGGATCTCCTGTATTGCAGGCCAATTCTTTACCATCTGAGCCACCAGGGAAGCCCTTATAAATATATGCAGGCATATTATTTTAGCCTGGAGGAATGTACTATGGTCTCCCTTGATTCAATATCCTTCCACTCAGCACCTTTTGGAGATCTTTGCATGTCAAAATGTGTAGATCAATT
Source organism: Nanger dama (assembly GCA_917880005.1). Taxonomy (NCBI): domain Eukaryota; kingdom Metazoa; phylum Chordata; class Mammalia; order Artiodactyla; family Bovidae; genus Nanger; species Nanger dama. Next base: position 36,541,346 of record CAKJTW010000019.1, on the reverse strand, counting down.
TTATTCTTTTTTAAAAGGCTAGACAGTCCCTTAGGTTATGGATTTGTCCACACTCATTTGAATATTCACCCCCTTGTTGATGGAAACGAAGTCCCTCTCCACTGCCAATGTTCACTACCATTAGCTATGCTCATGGCCATCTTAGTATAGGAACCTCTGTATACAGGGGTGAACTTTTTAACAGAATATATTCCTAGAAGTAGAAGCCTTGAGCCTTTCAAAAGATCACCCATTTTTGCCTTTCATATGGTAAGTGCTTATTTTGCAACTATATGAGCAGTAATAGATGTACAGTGAGCTTTATGAGCAAAAAGTGCTCACCTTAAATTTGGTGAAACAGTCTCTTACCCCAAATTTGGGCTACCTAAAAAGACAAATTGAAACCTTTTGAGTTATTAACTCTTAACAGCACCTAAGCTATGAGTTACTTTGCAGAGGCAAAGCCTTCCTTATATGATATTCAAAAAGCTGCAAAATGCAAAGCAACTAGGAATGTGATGTGTGTGTGTGTGTGTGGCGTGTGTGTGTGTGCATACACACATTTTGGACATTTTGCATCCAAGTCAGTATGAAGAGATAGCAATAGTTGGAGTAGCTGCCATTTTGCTCTGAAGGTCCAAAGTCATGTATCTAACAGCTCTAAATTTCTACCCTGAACAGGATGTATATGCTCACTATATCCTTTAATAAAGGCGGAGAAATGGGCCATGTAGTCTGTGTTAAAGCATGAATGAGCACTCTTCATTTTAAGAAGCGCTCAAGCACTCTGAACATTAGCACTGGAACATGGTTCCAAATGAAATTGACACCATGAGCCTGATGAGAACTGGAATACCATGTACCCATCTCCTCTAGTTCAAGATCTTTCTCTTCTGTCATCTGAATGGTTCTGAAGCGCTGTCTCCTCCTGGACACAAGTCTCTTTGAGGCTGAGTGCCTTTTCTCCCTTCCTCTGCCTGGCTGAAAATAAGAGCCCCTGTGGTTTTTTTCCTCTCCTCTTTCTGCTCTGATTTGGGGTTTAGCCCCATGCATCCCTGGTATATATCTGTCTGGCAGCTGCTTTCTTTCCCTTTCTGTGCCCACCCACCTCTCTCTTTCTTTACTGCCATTTTTGGTTTTATGTGTGATGACCATTGTGGTTTGCAAACAGCCAGAACTGACTAATAAATAGACAATATTTGTTGGTTGGAAAATTGTCTGAGTAGGAAAAGGTCCCTTGGCTATGAAGCTAATGCTCTTGGGGACATGGAGAAGGAATTTAATATTGCAAAGAGAACAAGGTTTGAGGGCTTTTTAAGCATTTGCTTAAAAATCATGTCTTCTACCATGTTCCTTGGAGGATGACATGGCAACCCACTCTAGTATTCTTTCCTGGAGAATCCTCACAAATAGAGGAGCCTGGTGGGCTACAGTCCATGGGATCTCAAAGAGTCAGACACAGCTGAGCAACTAAGCATATATTGTTCCTTAAATATAGGTTCAAAAGATATTTCTTTTTAGCATTTTGCTAAGATATATTTCTTTTAGCAAAAGATATGTTTCCATGCCTTTCTTGAAGAAATGGGTATGTTTCTTTTACATTAATGATGAAAAGTTCCTGGTGAGGATTGGGCTTTCCCATGTTAAACGAATCCTTAGATGGGTTCCCATCCTTCATGGGGTTTCCTGGTGGCTCAGATGGTAAAGAATCTGCCTGCAATGCAGGAGACCCAGTTCCATCCCTGGATTCAGGAAGATTCCCTGGAGAAGGGATTGGCTGCCCACTCTAGTATTCTTGACTGGAGAACCCCATGGACAGAGGAACAGGAGAGCTACAGTCAGTCCATGGGGTCACAAAGAGTCAGACACAACTGAGCAACTAACACTTTCACATTCCAGCCTTCACAGAAAAAAATATTTTTGGAGCACTTGCTATGTGCCAGAAATGTTGACAGATATTTGACATAAAGTGGTGGATAGGATATTCAAATATCTTGCTCATAGAGCTTCCTTTCCAAAGGAAAATACTTGCGAACACTATCATTCTAGTTATCTATTGTTGTATAAAGCGTGGTGCCTAAACGTAGTGCCTGAAAACAACACATGCTTATCATCTCATAGATTCTTTGGGTCAGGGATGTTTCAGCTGCAGCATAATTTGGCCCAGTCTTTGTTCAGTAGTTTTGGTAGGTTGTTGAGGCCAAAATCATTGTTAAGCCTCTAGGGGAGTAAGATGCACCACTGAGCTTTCTTGGGTGGCTCTCCTGTGGCTCCCAGTTGGCTTCAGAAAGTTTGCTGCTCAAGTTCCCTGGTTTCCCCCAAATGAGGAATTCCAGGGAAAGTAGGAAAGTTAACCCAAGATGGAAAACACAGTCATTTTATGACCTCTTGGAGGTGATGTCTCATCACTCCTGCTCTGCCCCATTCATGAGTCCATTAACCTAACCTCACTACAAGGGGAGTGAGTCACACAAGGTCAGAGATCTTTGGGAACCATCTTAAGGAGATTCCTATACATTTATTAAAAACTTACCCTGGGAAACACTAAGAAAAGCATGAAAGCAGCAAAGATGGTCATCATGGCCAATGACATTTATTGAAGACTTGATATTGTAATAGCCTTGTATTAAAAGTGATGATAATAAAAATTCACATTTTTTAAGCTTTTTATTTTCTATTGGAGTGCAGCCAATTAGCAAACAATGTTGTAGTAGCTTCGGGTGAGCAGCGAAGGGACTGAGCCATACATATACATGTATCCATCGTCTCCCCAATTCCCTCCCATCCAGGCTGCCATATAACATTGAGAAGACAAGCTCACATTTGTTGAGCAAACACTGATTGTCAAACAGTGAGCTCTATGACTCATGTGCCTCTTTTATGGAATCCTTACAACGATCTTCAGTTCACAAGTACTAGTGGGGATTTAGTCACTCAGTGGTGTCCGACTCTTGCAACTCCATGGACTGTAGCCCTCTAGGCTCCTCTGTCCATGGGATTTCCCAGGCAGGAATAGTGGAGGGGTTGCCATTCCCTTCTCCAGGGATCTTCCTGACCCAGGGATTGAATCTGGGTCTCTTGCATTGCAGGTGAATTCTTTACCTAATGAGCCACCAGGGAACCCTGTTTTATCATGTGCCCATTTTATAGATGTGGAAACTGAGGCACAGATAGCAGTGATCTCTGAAATTCCCTTCTCCATGTGATACACCTTAGTTAGGGTCACAGTTTTGTCTCACTCAACCCACCATATATTAGGTCTAAAGTCATTTTCACCACTTTCCTGAACATGCAAATAGGGAGAAAACTCAGATGACCAGGCAATCAATTTTCACTACTCTCATCGCTCTGTCTGTCTCTAAAAGCCTAGGGATAAAGGAAAGTCCCTAAGCAGGTCATGAGGAGTCACCCAAGTCGTTTTGAGGCCAGGGCATTCTGTTTTAAGGCCATGGTTCCCAGTGGTCTAGTACTATTGCAGTCCCACACACCAATACCTCTGCTTGTCCCAACCTCCCCTCCTCCTAAACCAGTTTATGAGAATGAAGCCTCACTTTGGAAGCAAGTAAATCGTCCATAAATAGTCAAGTGTGGATGGGTTGCTGCTCTCGCCGACTGTACATTTCCATTCAATGAGTTTATTAAAGCTTAAAACAGAACCTTTTAGAAAAGAAAATGAAAACTGATGATACCAAAGGCAAGGGCTATGGGGATAAGAAAGTGCAATTCATACGACTTGGTGGAAGGCCAGTGGAGCCGCCGTTAGCTGATTCCATCAGCGGTACTCTACTCAGTTTTAAGGTAAAGGAGACAAAGAGGTCCCTGGGGATGCTCAGCGTCCATCTGGCTGCTGGTTATGACCACATCCTCTGTACCAGCCGCCGTGCTAGGCATTGATGCATAATGCGCACAGGATACAGACTGTGTCCTCAAGGTCTTTACAGTCTTCTGGGAGAGTCAATGGATGATGTAAATAATGTGGTATGTGCTAGGCAGAGGAAGTTTAGGATTCTAGGGGGTCAAATAGACTTGAAAGGAATAAGGCAGGGAGCCTTCTTGGAGGAGGTATTGTCTTAAGCTAAGAGGTGAGGCCAAGAAAGGGTTAGATAAGTGAAGACAAAGGAGAGGGCATTTGGCCAAAGATTAAATAAAAATACCCAAAGTCAACTGAAATCATGATGCATTTGCACAACTGCATGGAATTCGGTATATTGAAGAAAATATAGCAAAGTGAGGGTGGGAAAGAGAAGGCGGAGAGGTGACAGGTTGGAAAAGTAGCCTAGGTTCAGATTAGGATGGGACTTCTATACCATATTAAGTATTTGGGGGTCGTAGCAAGTGCATTTATATATTTAAAACCGGTGGGAAAAGCTATCCTCTCAACGAACGGCCTAGCTCATTTTTGTGGATTAGAGAATTTGAGGAATAATTCTGAATCAATGATAAGGTATTAACAACCCAAATATTCTATATTTCTGTAAGCCATGGGGAAACACATGGAGGCAATGTGACATGGTTATTAAGAGTACAGCTTCTGGAATCAGAATTACAGTAAGTTCCCTATGTATGAACAAGTTCTGTTCCAAGCATGTCTGTAAGTCCAATTTGTTTGTAAGTCCATTAACTTTAGCCTCAGTACCCAACTAGCACAATTGGCTATATAGTACTATACTGTAATAGGTTTATAATACTTTTCACACAAATAATTCATAAAAAAAAAAACACAAAAATAGTCTATGTTCAATACAGGATGCAGGACGCACGGGGCTAGTGCACGGGATGATTCAGGGAGAGGATGTGGGGTGGGAGGTGGGAGGGGGCTTTGGCATTGGGAGATCGTGAACACCTGTGGCTGATTCATGTCAATGTATGGCAAAACAAATACAGTACTGTAATGTAGAATAAAGTATTAAAAAATAAAATAAAATAAAGAAACAGTCATTATAAAATAAAAGACACCCAGTGTTGACTCTAAAAAAAAAATAAAGAAAGAAAGAAAATATTTTTAATCTTACATTATAGTTCCTTGAACTATACCCATAAAGAACAGCTGGTAAAGAATCCACTTGCAATGTGGGAGACCTGGGTTTGATCCCTGGGTTGGGAAGATCCCCTGGAGAAGGGAAAGGCTACCCACTCCAATGTTCTGGCCTGGAGAATTCCATGGATTGTATAGCCCATTGGGTCGCAGAGTTGGACAGGACTGAGCAATTTTCCCTTCACTTCATAGTTCCTTGAAAAGTACAGTAGTACCAGCTACATCATCTTTGCTTTTACATTTCCCTCTGGAATTCTGGGCTTGAAATAAAGATACTGCACTACAGTATTCTATTCTGCTGTTGCTGTTGTTGTTTAAGCATTAAGTCGTGTCCCACTCTTTGCGACTCCACGGACTGTGGCCCTCCAGGCTCCTCTGTCCATCGGCGCTCCCAGGCAAGAATACTGGAGTGGGTTACCATTTTCTTCTCCAGGGATCTTCCCAACCCAGAGACAATGTACATCTCCTGCACTGGCAGGCAGATTCTTTACCACTGAGCCACCTGGGAAGCCCACTCTATACAGTACTGTAAAGTACACAAAAGCACAGCCACTTGGAGAGGGTGCACTCACGTGACAATGTTTGCCAGACACGTGAACTAACGTACATGAACGAACATGCAAACACACAGTCACGTCCTTGAAAGTTCATATCTTGAAGATTCCTATGTAGGGGACTTAACTATATATAAGTGGGAGTTCTAGCTCAATCATTTGCTTAGTGTATGACTTTGGAAAGATTGTTCTGCCTCTAAGAATCTCTATTTCATCAGAAAAAAAAATAGAGATGATAGTAATATCACTTCGTGGAATTTTGGCCTCGTGGAAATTTTGTATTCATTTTCTATGCTGCAGAGAAAATTACCACAGACATAGTCAAGCAACATACATCCATTATCTCACAGTTTTCTGTGAGTCATAATTTGGACATAACTTAGTTGGGTCCCCTGCATAGGATCTCACAGAGTATTGGCTAGGATTGGGCTCTCATCAAAGCCTTGCCTGGATCTGCTTCCCAAACTTCCTTAGATTGTCAGCAAAAAGCATCTCCTTGTGGCATTAAGATTCATGGCAACTTACTTCCTCAAAGCCAGAAGTATAGAGGAAAGAAGCAGGGAAGGAGAGAGACTCCAGCAAGAGAGATGTTATAATGTTATACACATGTGTGCTTGCTAAGTCGCTTCAGTCATGTCCGACTCTCTGTGACATCATGGACTGTAGCCCGCCAAGCTCCTCTGTCCATGGGGATTCTCCAGGCAAGAATACTGGAGTGGGTAGCTGTGCCCTCCTCCAGGGGATCTCCCCAAACCAGGGACCAAACCCACATATCGTATGTCTCCTGTATTGGCAGATAGGTTCTTCACCACTAGCACCACCTGGAAAGCCCCAAATCTTATGTACATGTCGTCACAAAGCCTATCACCTTTGCTCCTGGCTGGGAGCAAGTCACAGATACTGCCCAAAGGTATGAATACCAGGAGGGTGAGGGTCATGGTGGGAAGCACTCTATAATCTGTACAATTCAAGGATCCAGTAGATGTAAGCACATAAAGAAAGACAGAAGGAGTTTAGCCTGCTGCCTGGCACACAGACAACTTTCTCGAATCCATGGCCATTATCGTTCCGTCAGCCGATGATTTGAGGGCAATGCGGCAGACCGTTTCTGTGGGCTGGGCGTTAGATGCTCTAGACCGGTCAGTGCTACTGGTCAGATGCTAGTGAGGGAGACGTCAAGATTGCCTTTCTCAGGTGATGGACATCTTGTAGGTGGAGTAAAGCCCATCACCCATAAGAATAAGCCACCCCGGAAGGTAGCTCAAATACTAGTATCCTCTAGCGCTGTGGGTACAGCAGTAAAACTTACACCAGAAAATGATGAGCAAAGCAGATGGGAACCAGAAGCAAATAGAAAGAAGGAAGTACTAAAGATAAGAACAGAAATTAGCGAAATTGAAAACAGGGAACACCCATCAAACCAAAACAAGTTCTTTCAAAGTATATTAAAAAAAAAAAAGATAAACATCTGGAAAGACTGATGGAAAAGGTGACATGACAAAAATGATAAATAACACATACATTAATAAGATGATATGGAACTTTTGCAACCGTGGGACCCCATGGTCTGTAGCCCACCCGGCTCCTCTGTCCATGCAGTTCTCCAGGCAAGAACACTAAAGCGGGGGAGCCATGCCCTTCTCCAGGGCATCTTCCCAACCCAGGGATCAAACCCAGGTCCCCTACTTGGCAGGCAGATTCTTTACTCTCTGAGACACCAGGGAAGCCCTTATTACAGCCTGTGCACATTTATTCAGTAACTCAAATGAAACAGACCAATTCCCTAAAATCATTAGCAAAAGTCACCTGGATGAACTAGATAGTTTAACTAGTTCAACGACTTTTGAAGAAATTTGCTTAAAATATCCTACAAATACAAAACTCTATATGTACTCAGATGGTATCACTGGTTATTCTAACACAATTCTAATATTGAAAAAAATTACTAATTATATACAGTGTCTTCTAAATAGAGAAAATGAGGGAATCCATCCAATCTCATTTTATGAAGTCAGCACTAACCTTATACCAAAACTCAAGAGAGTATTTTGGGTAATGAAACTATTCTGTTTCTTAATTGTGTTACCAATTACAAAAATCTATATGCTGTGTTTAAATTTATAGAACTGTACACTCAAAATATCAAGTTTATAATATGTTAAACAATAAAAGTAAATATAAGCCCCTAACAATAAGCTATATGAGACTAGAGGCTCATTTTTTAATTTATTGGAGTGTAATTGATTTATAACTTCGTGTTAGTCTCTGGTACATATCAAAGTGAACCAGTTATACATACATGAACGTTTTTAGATCTTTTCCCATATAGATTGTTGCAGAATGTTGAGCAGAGTTCCCTGTGCTACACAGTAGGTCCATATTAGTTATCTGTTTTACATAGAGTAGGGTACATATGTCAGTCCCAATCTCCCAATTTATCCCTCTTCTCCATCCCCCCCACCCCCGTAACTATAAGTTTCTTTTCTACATCTGAAACTCTATTTCTGTTTTGTAAAAGTTCATTGGTACCCATCTTTAGATTCTACATATAAGTGATATCATGCGTTTGTCTTTCTCTGACTTCTCTCTGACTTCACTCAGTATGACAATCTCTAGACTCATCCATGTTACTGCAAATGGCTTTCTTTCTTTCTTTTTTTTTTTTTTAAATGGCCAACAGCCCACTGTGTATAAGTGTCCCACATCGTCTTTATCCACTCCTCTGCCAATGGACATTTAGGTTGCCTCCATGTCTTGACCACTGTAATAGTGCTGCTATGAACATTGCATTGAGGTGCACGTACCTTTTGAATTATGGTTTTCTCTGAATATACGCCCAGGAGTGGGATTGCTGGATCATATGGTAGCTCTGTCTTCAGTATTTTTAAGGACCCTTCCTACTGTTCTCCATAGTAGCTGTAACAATTTACATTCCCACGACAGTGTAGGAGGGTTCCCTCTTCTCCACACCCTCTCCAGTTATTGTCTGTAGATTCTTTGATGATGGCCATTCTGACCAGTGTCAGACTGGTATCTCATGATGGTAGTTTTGATTTCCATCAGAAGAGAGTCTTTATAAACATTGATATCATTCTATCTCCAGCCCCTGGCATAGTTCCTGGCAAAAGCTGCACATTTCAAAATATATGAGGATTGCATAAATGGAAGAATGGAAAATTATTTTTAAAAAATCATGTGTTAGGAACTAGCCCCAGAGGAATGCAGGGTGTACGTAAACATATATATTTATATTTACATTATAATACTTTGCAATAATAGATGTCTTCTGGCTAATAAGATGCACTATTTTATATTTAAATTTTTCAATATGAGGAGGCCACTGGTGTGTTTTTCACAGCAGCAGAGGATGGGAAATTGGAATTGGTCACCTGACCCGGTTTCTGCTTTAAGATCACACATTTTGCAGTGGAGAGTGGAAAGAGAGGGACAGGATGAACTCTTCCTGTTTTAATCAATATGATATCAGTGAACATTACGTACTTCTTTGCACATGTGTTGTATATCTGTTGCTCTATCTGATTCTAAAAATGGAATGAATAGGTCAAAGGATGTGTATATTTACAGATATTATAGGTATAACTGCATGACCCTTCAAAATGGCTGTAGTGTTTTATACTTTTACCCAGTATCAGGAGAATTTTAATAGACTTGAAGATACAATATATTTAAGTCATGTCTATAACACTGTATACCTCTGTACTGTATTTCTCAGTATACACTGTATACTTATGTATAGTACTTATTTCTTTTTCATAATAATAATAACTTGTGGCTTTTAAAACTTTCTCATAATAATAACTTGTGGCTTTTTAAATGACTTCTGATAATGTCTTCTCAAACAGAGTATCATACCCCTGACTTTCCAGTTCTTCTTCCCAACCCATCCCAACACGTTAACGTTACAATCTTCTAACCCCCACTACCCAAAGGCAAACAAACAAACCCACAGAAAAGGCAGCTGGCTTTAGTATAGAGGTTGCCAAAGGGGAAATCGCACTTTCCAGTGAAAATAGACAGCCAGTGTACAAACAGTCCACATCTCATTTCTACTGTATAACTCTGATTCATAAATTACTAAAGTGTTTTCCTGAGAAATAAATATTTCACTCGCCAGTGGCAGACTTATGAGCTAATTAAAATCTGAACCCTGGAAGAGAGAGTGCCATCAGCTGGATTCACAGGGCTGGAAAGTGCCTGGCTACTCCTTGTCTCAGAGAAGACGTTTGTGTGCGGAAAGGAGAGGCCTGGCTTATTAAGATCAACACTTGGCTTTGGACAAAGGGAGGTCTCTGTTGAAGCTGAGATATTTCAAAAAAAACAAAAGTGACAACACAGAGGTTTTTCTACTCTTGGGAAGAGAGAGGCGGAGCCACTTATTCGTTAAATACATAGCCTTGGGGGTCAGATTTGTTGTATTTCGTCACTAAGTCGCGTCCAACTCTTTGCAAACCCATGGGCTGTAGCCCACCATGCTCTTCTGTCCCTGGGATTTCCCAGTCAAGAATACTGGAGGGGGCTGCCGTTTCCTTCTCAAAGGCATCTTCCTGACGCAGGGAGGACCCTGCCTCTCCTGCAATGGCAGGTGGGTTCTTTACCCACTGAGCCACCAGGGAAGCCGTGGGGATCAGATAGCTGGGTTCAAATCCCAGCTCTGTCACTTAGCAGTTGTAGGGTTCATTGCTGTCTTTCTAAACCTCAGCATCTCCGTGCATACAATAAGCATGGAAAGACCATCCTCCTCTCCAGGACATGAGTGTTAACAGAAGTAGTGTATTTTAGACCATTAGCAGTGTGCCAAGCAAACAGTTACTCAATGAATGTTAGGCAACTAGCCCCAGCTGTTTTATTCTCATGAAGTCATGTGTATATGTCCAGTTTTTCTTTTGAAAGTTCACAGCCCATTTTACTTATAAGCAGTTTTTCAGTACACAATGTTTTACTTCCTTGGAAAATAGCACATTCTTTTAGGACTTACTATGTGCTGAGTTAGGGAGGGTTCAAGCACTCTCTATGCACTCTCATTTAGCTCAGACGGTAAAGAATCTGCCTGCAATGCGGTAGACTTGGGTTCAGTCCCTGGGTCGGGAAGATGCCCAGGAAGAGGGCATGGCAACCCACTCCAGTATTCCTGCCTGGAGAATTCCATGGACAGAGGAGCCTGGCGGACTACAGTCCATGGGGCTGCAGAGTCAGACACGACTGACTGACTAACACTTTGACTTTCTCATTTAATCCTCACTAAAAGCCAAAAAGATGGATATCATTAACTCCACTTTATGGAGGATACTGACCTAGAGTGGTAGATGATGAATTATTTGCTCCAGAACTCAATATAAATAGCTCTTTTAACTTTTTTTTTTTTCATTTATCACAGTTTTGGTCTCAAATAGCTGTAAAGGGCTGACCTTAAATTTTGATTCCAAATACTTGATAGAGAGAATCTAACTGGTCCTTACTGGACTCCTTTGGTCTCAACAGCTATGAGAACGGTTCAGTTCAGTTCAGTTCAGTTGCTCAGTCGTGTCCGACTCTTTGTGACCCCATGAATCGCAGCATGCCAGGCCTCCCTGTCCATCACCAACTCCCGGAGTTCACTCAGACTCACGTCCATTGAGTCAGTGATGCCATCCAGCCGTCTCATCCTTGGTCGTCCCCTTTTCCTCCTGTCCCCAATCCCTCCCAGCATCAGAGTCTTTTCCCAGTGAGTCAACTCTTCGCATGAGGTGGCCAAAGTACTGGAGTTTCAGCTTTAGCATCATTCCTTCCAAAGAAATCCCAGGATTGATCTCCTTTAGAATGGACTGGCTAGATATTCTTGCAGTCCAAGGGACTCTCAAGAGTCTTCTCCAACAACACAGTTCAAAAGCATCAATTCTTCAGCGCTCAGCCTTCTTCACAGTCCAACTCTCACATCCATACATGACTACTGGAAAAACCATAGCCTTGACTAGACGGACCTTTGTTGGCAAAGTAATGTCTCTGCTTTTGAATATGCTATCTAGGTTGGTCATAACTTTTTCCAAGGAGTAAGCGTCTTTTAATTTCATGGCTACAGTCACCATCTGCAGTGATTTTGGAGCCCCCAAAATAAAGTCTGACACTGTAATCATATATAGTGGCCAGTGTCTGGATAGCAATTTCAGAGAAAGAAAGTCTCTGTGAATTGAGTACAGACGTCTTTCAAAAGCACACAATTATTATTCACCATTTTCCACATTTTCTTTTATTCCTGGTGTTATCAGCAATATGGAGTGTTTTTCACAGTACATATCACCCTGTGTTTGATTTCAAGAGGAGACAGTGTTAAATATAATGATAATAACAACAATGCCAGTAAGAGTGAGTAATAGTGTTTGCTATATATCAGATCTGGTTATAAGCATTTTATAAATAATAACTTATTTGATACTTACTATCACTGAATGGAATTGAATAAATACTATCAACCCCAGTTTATAGATGCCAAGGTAATACCAAGATGTGAAAAAGTAAGTGTTTTATCTTTAAACAATAAACAGAGCTATTTCTGATAATCGGCATTTTACTTGCCAGTCTTCCAGGATCTAGTGTTTACTCTGTGTGTGTGTGTGTGTGTGTGTGTGTGTGTGTGTGTGTGTGTGTGTGTGTAGTACATATTTCTATATCTTGGCTATTGTGAATAATGCTGCAATGGATACGGCATATATTTCTTTGAGACAGTGATTTTATTTCCGTCAGATATAAACCCAGAAGTAGTACTGCTGGATTATAAGTAGTTCTATTTTTAATTTTTTGAAGAACTTTCATATTATTTTCTGCAGTTTGTGCCCATGTGCTAAGTTGCTGCAGTCGTGTCTAACTCTTTGTGATCCCATGGACTGTAGCCCTCCAGGCAAGAATACTGGAGTGGGTTGCCATGCCCTCCTCCAGAGGATCTTCTTGGCCAAGGGAGTGAACCCGCATCTTCTCGGCTCCTGCCTTGGTAGGCGGAACCTTCACCTCTGAGCCACTGGGGAAGCCCCATTTTCCGCAGTGGCTATGCCAATTCTCCCCAGTGGTGCACAGGAATTCCCTTGTTACCTGTGTAAATAATAGTCATTCTAACAGGTGGGAGGTGATCTCTCATTACGGTTTTCATTTGCATCTCCTTGATGAATTGGCCATTTGTATGTCTTCTTCAGAAAATGTCTTTTCAGTTTCTCTGCCTTTTTAAACTGGATTATTAGCCTCCTTGCTACTGAGTTGTATGACTTTTTTAAAAATAATTTTTCTTTCAATACAGTTGATTTATAATATTCCATGTATTTCATTTTCAGATTCCTATTATAGGTTATTATAAGACACTGAATATATTTACCTGTACTAACCCAGTAGGTCACTTTTGTTTAGCTATTTAATATAAAGTAATGTATATCTGTTACTTACAAATTCCAAGTTTATCCCTCACCCTCCCTTTCACCTTTGGTAGCCATAAGTTTGTACTCTATGTTTGTGAGTCTGTTTCTGTTTTGTAAATAAATCCATCTGTATCATATTTTTCTAGATTCTGCATATAAGTGATATCACATTTCTGTCTTTCTCTGTATGTGACTTTCTTATACACTTAGATGTTAACTTCTTTTTACAATATATAGTTTATAAATACTTTCTTCTGTTCTTCTTCGTTCTATTGACTGTTTCTTTAGCTTTGCTTCCCAGGTTTCATTGGTGGTAAAAACCCACCTGCCAACGCAGGAGACAAAAAACACAGGCGTTTGACCCCTGTGTCCCTGGGTTGGGAAGATCCCCTGGAGGAAGGCATGGCAACCTACTCCAGTATTCTTGCCTGGAGAATCCCATGGACAGAGGAGCCTGGCAGGCTATGGTCCATAGGTTTGCAAAAGAGGACGCAACTGAAGTGACTTAATACGATAGTACAATTAGCTTTGCAGAAGCTTGAGCACTCCTACTTGTTTATTTTGCTCTCAGTGCTCATGCTTTTAGTTTCATATCAAAAAAATAAAAATATGTTGCAAGACAGATGTCGGATAGCTTTCTTTATATGTTTTCTTCTAGGTGTTATATGGTTTTAGATCTTATATTTAAGGCATTAATTAATGTCGTTAGTTTTTATAAGTTGTGTAATATAGTGATACAAGTTATTTTGCCTGTGGATATACACTTCCTAACACCATTTTTTGAAAAGAGATGCACTTTTCTGCTGAGTATCCTTGGCTCCTTTATCAAGTATTAGTTGACTGTGTATTTGAGGGTTTATTTCTAGGCTCTAGATTCTGTCCCATCAGTCTATGTGTCTGGTTTTTTTTTTTTTTATAGCAACACTGTATATTGTTTTTGATTACTATAGCTTTGTAGTATAGCTTGATCAGAAATTGTGATAACCTCAGCTTTGCTTTTTTTTTCTGAAGGTTAGTTTGGCTATTTGAGGTCATCTGTGGTTCCATATCAAATTTAGGATTGTGTTTTTCTAATTCTGTGAAAAATTCCATCCGAAGTTTGATAGGCATTGATAGAATCTATAGATAGCTTTGAGTAGTATGGACATTCTGATATTAATTCTTCCAACCCATGAACATGTATCTTTTCATTTATTTGTTTCTTCTATTTCTTACATCACTGTCTTATAATTTTCAGTGTACAGCTCCTTCTCCTCAGTTAAATTTGTTCCTGAGAATTTCATTCTTTTTTGCTGCCATTGTAAACAGGATTATTTTCCATGTTTATTTCTCAGCTAGTTTATTGTTAGCATATAGAATTGCAACTGATTTTTGTACGTTGATTTTGTATCCTGTAAGTCAACTGAATTTGTTTATTAGTTCTAACAGTTTTTGACGGTGTTTTTAGAATGTTTTATGTATAAGATCATGCCATCTGCAAACAGAAACAATTTTATCCCCTCTTTTCTTATTTTGATGCCTTTAATTTGTTTCTCTTGCCTAATTGCTCAAGGCTTTTTGAGGCTTATGCTTGGAACTGAAACACTCTCACTTCTGCCACATTCTTTTGCCAGAGCAGACACAAGTCCAGTCCAGATCTAAAGGGTGGGGAAATAGATTACTGCTTTATGGGAGGATACTGAGAGTCATGTAGAAAAATGGCAGTGATAGATAGCAGGGTGAAGAACTGGGACCGTTTTTTGTAATCTGTCTGTAGTAGTGCCTATTGAACTTGTTCAGAGTTACATGTCGGCAGGATCAATCTGACTGCAGTATCCAAATTCCTCTTACAGTTTTCTAGGTTAGATCTTCTTTTGGTTGAGTCAGTCCACAGGGAACTAATCACGCTGGTTAGGGCAATGAAGTTTTCTCATTGGTTAGACTTGGATCATGTCTGTGCCCCTGAGGTGGGAGGGAGAAACCAGCCCCACCTGAACCGGAAGTAGTGTAGGGAGAGGTGCCATGATGGAAAATCACTTTGAGAAGAAGAGATGGATACAGATCAGGCTGCCAATATATTGTCCCCCATCGAGAGGGCTGTGATGATAGGAAATGGGGGTAAAGTTCGAGGGGAAAGCAGCATCTTCACTCTCAGATCACACATGGAGAGATGCTGCATTTTCTCTCTTGACTGGGAGAGACAGTTGAGGAACTTCAATTGGCTTTAAGTTGATGCGTCTAGTGGATAGCTGGATAATAAGAATGCCATGAGAATTAAGAAGAGATGTCTCATCGATATGGGGCAGGCATATCAAACTTCAAATGTCTTGGAATGTCCCAACAGAGTTGTCTGCATTGCTGTTTTATTAATTTATTTTTAATTGGAAGATGATTGCTTTACAATATCGTGGTGGTTTCTGCCATACATCGACATGAATCGGCCATGGGTATACTTATGTCCCTTCCCTTTTGAACCTCCCTCCCACTTCCCACTCCCCATCTTTCCTCTCTAGGTTGTCACAAAGGACTGGTTTGAACTCCCTGAGTTGTCCGGCAAATTCCCTCTGGCTGTCTATTTTATGCATGGCATTATATACATTTCCATGATACTCTCTCAGTTTCTCCCACCTTCTCCTTCCCCTGCTGTGTCCACAACTCCTTTCTATGTCTGCATCTCCATTGCTTCCCTGGAAAATAGGCTCATCAGTACCATCTTTCTGGATTCTATATATATGTGTTAATATATGATATTTGTCTTTTCAACTTACTTCAGTATCATATAGTTTTTTAATTCTCAGGGACTATCACAACTCCAAGCTTAAAGGAGGCATTTATCACACTTTGAATAAAAGAGGTGAATAGTGAGATAGATGGGTGGATAATAGATGTATGGATTAAGAGAGAGATAGTGGATATATGGATGGATGGAAGGGTGGCTGCATAGATGGATAGGTGATAGATGAATAAATTAACAGTGAATGAATGTCTGGATGGCAAGTTGAAACTCGCTTTGTTCTCCACTTCATGCCTCAAATTTTATGTGCCAGCAATACCAAATTGGATATACATTCTTCTACTTCCATTTATACCTGGCCTCTATGCCTTAGGCCATATGGTCCCTTCTGTTTGGAATGTAATTTGCTCTGAATGTTTTCAGTTTTTGCTCTAATCTTCTTCATTTTCTGAGGATTCATCATTCTGAAGCTAGTTGAATGGATTAGATGCCCTTCCACATTGCTCCTGTAATTCTCTGAGCATATTTATATTATCAACCATGCTTTTTTTTAAAGGATAATCACACTTTTGTGTATGTATGAACTCCTGAAAGCCAACATCTATGTCTTATTTATTTCTGTAACCCAAAACCTAACACAGACCTGATTCAGAAAGAGTGTATAGTAAGTGTATGCATAATAAGTGTAGGTCAGTGACTACATGAATAGATTATTCAGTGATGTACAAGTAATGTACACTGATAAGAATATGTTGTGTCTAACACAGAAATGTAGAATGTAAAGCCAATGTCATTCCCAGTGCCTTTTCCTTGATAAATACAGCTTAATACAAAAAGAATCATGTTCTAGAAGCCCATTCTTGACAAAATTCTCCCCTTTGAATCCTGTGCCCCAACTTTGTCAGTGTAATTTAAAAGAGTAGGAGAAAGTCAGAGGGGAGCCCAAGAGCCATGCCAGTCTCCTCACCTTACTAATAACCTGTCAGCTAATTCTGGGATGTCACCAGAAGGGATCATTAGGAGACAGTAGTACAGCAAGAGCGCCTTCAGTGTTATGGTTGGTCCTGTATGGAGCAGACACAGTGCCCATAATTGCTGGTGTGTCGTTGTTAAGTCATGTCCAACCCTTTGCAACCCCATGGACTATGACCCGCCAGGTTCCTCTGTCCATTGGATTTCCCGGGCAAGAATACTGGAGTGGGCTGCTATTTCCTTCTCCAGGGGATTTTTCTGACCCTGGGATTGAGACCACCTCTCTTGCATCTCCTGCATTGGTTGGTAGATTCTTCTCTACTGAGCCACTGGAGTTATTTCTAACTAGGTGGTTATTTTAAAGGGTAGAAATCTATGACATTAAATTCTCTTTTTATCATAAGAACAATAGCTTCTGCTTAGACAGTACCTACTCGTATGTCAAGTTCTACTGGCTACTTTATCTCTTCTGCTCAGGTAGGTTTTATAATCTCTGATTTTTAGTTGAGGAAACTGACAGGGACAGGGCTGAAGACACTTACTGCAAGGCCTGTGTCTGGTAAGTGATTGGAGCTGAGATGTGAACCCAGGTTCACTTGAGTCTGAACATTGCAATCTTTCCTGTGTACCATCCTGGCAACAGAGGGCTGGAAAGAGTCTGCTTTGGATCTGATCAGTCTTCTCTTTCTGGCAAACACTAAGCAAAGCAGTCTCTCCTACACTGGAGGAGAGGCTCTTGTACAAATAGACCTTTTAACGTCTTGCTTGCTAAGTTGCTGCAGCTGTGTCTGACTCTTTGTAACCCTATGGACTGTAGCCCACCAGGCTCTTCTGTCCATGGGATTCTCCAGGCAAAAATACTGGAGTGGGTTGCCATTTCCTCCTCTAAAAGATCTTCCCAACCCAGGGATCAAACCCACATCCCTTTTTGTCTCCTGTCTTGGCAGGCGGGTTCTTTACTGCTAGCACCACCTGGGAAGGATCAGGCTTTATCTGAAGCCTGTTAATTGTCTTGTGTATACTGGGACACATCAAGTAACTTGGGCTGGATGGAAACCATGATGGTCTATTACCTTTATTTGTAGGATTTCTGGGGGAAAATACTTGTAGAAAAATGGTTCAGATGAATCTATTTGCAGGGCAAGAATAGAGATGCAGGCATAGAGAAGGAGTGTGTGGACAAAGGAAGGGAAAGAGGAAAGTGGGACAAATTGGGAGAGTAGAATTGATGTATATATACTACCAGGTGTCAAACAGATCGCTAGTGGGAGGCTGTTGTTTAGCACAGGGCGCTCAGCTCAGTGCTCTGTGATGACCTGGAGGGGTGGGATTGGGGGTGCGGTGGGATCGGGGTGTGATGGGAAAGAGGTTCAAGAGGGAGGGATATATGTACACATGTCGCTGACGCACTGTCTTATACAGCAGAAACTAACACAACATTTTAAAGCAGTTCTCCCCCAATAAAAAATATAAATAAACAAGTTATCGATGCATGGTATGCAACTTTTCCCTACTGCTAAGCTCCAAATGCCAGGACTTTCAGAGGGCAGGTCTTACTTCTAGAGATTAGGGGCTTCACCTACCTTAGGAAAGTCTTTCCTAACTATGCCTACACATCAGCATCACTTGAGGGCCTTTAAAAAGTTTGATGCCCAGCATGCCTGTGTTCAGAGCAGCCTTATTCACAATAGCCAAGAGGTGGAAGCCACATAAATATCCATGAATTGATGTATGAATAAGGCCAATGTTGGATACACATACAATGGAGTATGATCCCACCTTTAAAGAAGAAGGAAATCCTGTAATATTCCATGACCAAATCATGAGGACATTAAGCTAAGTAAAATAAGCCGGTCACAAAAGCAAGCCAGAGACAAGTACTGCGTGATTCCACTTATTTGAGCTACTTAGATCGATCAAACTCATGGAGACAGAAAGCTTAGAAGAGAGGCGGCCAGGGGCTGGGGGAGGTAGTCATGGAGAGTTACCATATCATGGCAATAGAGTTTCAGATTCTCAAAGAAAGGGCAACAGAGCTGCTTCACAATAATGTTCATGTAGTTATTATTAATAGGGCTTCTCAGGTGTCTTGGACTTCGGCCTGCAATGCAGGAGACCCGGGTTTGATCTCTGGGTCAGGAAGGTCCCCTGAAGGAGGGAACAGCAACCCACTCCAGTATTCTTGCCTGGAGAATTCCATGGACAGAGGAGCCTGGAGGGCTACAGTCCGTGGTGTTGCAAAGAGTCGGACATGACTGAGCAATCAACCCTTTCACTTCTCAGTTATTAATAGCATTACTGTATTGGACACTGAATGATGCTTAAGATGGTCCATTTTATGTGATTTTTATCATCATAATAAAAAAAAAATACAGATGCTCAACCCCTCACCAGAACAACTAAATGAAAATCCTTTAGTGTGGCATCTGGATTCACCCCATTCATAAATTGTCTGGCCACCTGATGCGAAGACCTGACTCATTGGAAAAGACTCTGATGCTGGGAAAGATTGAAGGCAGGAGGAGAAGGGGATGACAGAGGATGAGACGATTGGATGGATGTAGGTTTGAGCAACCTCCAGGAGTTGGTGATGGACAGGAAAGCCTGGCATGCTGCAGTCCATGGTGCCACAAAGAGTCAGATCCCAGTGAGCAACTGAACCGATAAACCGTATTAATGAAATAAGCCCCCAAGCTAAGGACCACACCCTTACAGCAGTTATCTTAGCAAAATCTCGGAATAGAAGCAAGACATCCGAATCCCTGAGCCCTACCTAAGACACTGCAAATCAGAAATCTTGGAATGAGCCCTAGCACCTCAATTTTTAACATGAGACTTTTTTTTTTTCCTGGTGATTCTGTTGAATTTGCAGACTAGAGTCAGAAGAAAAAAAAAAAAAAAAAAAAAAAACCAATTCTTCTGCACCCTGGTATTTTCTTGGCTTTAGAGAGTGACCTCATTATTGCAAAAGTAGTTTTTGATATTATAATCTGGTTGAAGGAAATAGACAACTTTTGATACATGAATTCATGACCTGGAAGAGGGTTTAGTACCATATTCTCATGGTGTTAGAGGGCAGAGGAGAAGAAAGAACATGCATTTTTTTTTTTAATTCTATGTAACTCAAGGGAGAAATGTATTTTTTTGGCAAAAATATTGTCTTATCTCTAAGCCATGGACAGTAAACTTGACAAGTTTTGGCTGTTGAGATATTCAGTTTTCAGTCTCTGGTTTCCATGTTTCTCTAAATTTTGCTGTCACTGTTATTGTTCAATCACTAAGTCATGTCCCACTCTCTGCGACCCCATGGACCACAGCACACTGGGCTCCCCTATCCTTCACTATCTCCCAGAGTTTGCTCAAATTCATGTCCATTTCATTGGTGATTCTATCTAACCATCTTATCTTCTGCTGCCCCTTTCTCCTTTTGTCTTCATTTTTTCCCCAGCATCAGGGTCTTTTCCCCATGAGTCAGCTCTCTGCATCAGGTGGCCAAAGTATTGGAGTTTCAGTTTCAGCATCAGCCCTTCCAATGAATATTCAGGACTGATTTCCTTTAGGATGGACTGGTTGGATCTCCTTGCTGTCCAAAGGACTCTCAAGAGTCTTCTCCCACCACACAAATTCGGGTGAAGAATACTTGCAACCCATGTTTTCCAAAAAAGAAGTAGTTAAGATGGTTTGGTCCCCTTAGAATGAGAGTGAGATTTTTAAACAAAACCTGGTACTTTTGAGTGTTCCTGTTGTAATAAAGTCAATGACAAAGACAGCAGAGAAAACAACTCTTGTCTTAATTTAAAGCCAGAAGGGATTCATCTGATGAAAGCCTAAGAAACCTTCCATACTACTCAAGGCCTAAAAATATTTTTAAGTTTATTTATGTTGGTGGAAGGCACAAGAGAATGGATAAATATCATTTTAAAATGATATTTTTCACCATCGTGCTTGCACTTTCATTCTACCTATAATAGCACATCCTTAAGAAAAGTAATAATTGATCTGCCGTGAAAGAAATGTAGGGACCCACTCACTCAGCTGCTTGGCTGTCAGTTCGCTTGCACTGCCAAGCAGAATGCTCATTTTGAAATATCATGGCTAATCTAAAATATATACAGCTAAACAGAAAAAAGAAAAAACAACATCAGTTCCCAATATGAATACATGAGCTGCTACTTAATATGTCAGTGTATTTGTCAGGGTGATCACATTAGGCTCTGCGGCATTCAATTCTAAGCCTTGCAATATTTGAAGTCTGATATTGTGCCTCACTAAATTTAATACATGGGCCTCCGTAATGGAGGGAATCGCGTTACCGCTTGGCAGTTTGTTATGCTGTATAAAATTGACTGCCCTGCAAATACAATAGCGATCATAAAAACGGTGGTCAGCAGAGAGTGTGTAATACATTTTTGAGGTTTCAGTAAAGGTCCAGATGAAATTTATTGAGATTTTTGCCATTTGGGTGATGATCAATAGAGCCAGGCTAATAATTTGTTGTGAGGATGTTCTCTGGGGATGTGACATTTTGCTATGAAACTTCGGAAATTCAGAAAGTAGACTAAATGATGATACCGCCCTAGTATATATAACCGTCAAAGACTTTAACATCAGTCTGAGAGAGGATTTACAATGGTGGTGATTACTTCTTCAGGCATTGAGGATGTGGTGCCCTCAATTATTGATACGTTCTCATGCATTTCCCAGTTTGGACTCATGATCATTTGATTGCATTGCTCTTTCAGCCCAGGGTTTTGTGGTAGGCTTGCTTTTTTTTTTTTTTTTTCCATCTCATTCACAGTTTCCAAATCACTAATTTTCTTAATTATGTCATAATTCCTCACTCACTGCCTCTCCCACTCTGGCCAGGCAATTATTTTCTTTGAAGAAAAGAAAAGAACCTACTTTGAAATCCTGACCGTTAAAACCATTTTCCTTGTTGTGCTGTCTGGAATCCAGGGCTGGTAGGCTGTGCTAAACTGGCAAATGGGGCTTCTGATTTGAAGGAGTACGTGACACGCAGGTAGGGTTTGTGATCGTTACAGGTTTAATGCACGTGCATCAGGAGACCTGTTCAATCACTGTGAGACAGCATGCTTGCTTTATGATGCTTGCAGTTGCATTTATCTTTTTTTTCCTTCTAATTTTCATTAGCTGCATTCCAAGGGATTTGAATTCTCTGATCTTCACAAAGTTGGATTCCTCCGCTGACAAAGGAGAGAGCTTATTTGGGGGAAACAGGCAGAAATAAAGAAAGAAAGAAGATTTTAGAGGTTTGCATTTGTAATATAGACTTCCTGTATGCCCATTTTCACATGTGTACAGTGAGATGATAGAAAATGAAGTTTCAGGTTTTTAAAATTATTTTGTTTACTTATTTTTTTTGTTTGTTTTGGCTGTGCTGGGTCTTAGTTGCTGCGAGGGCTTTTCTGTAGTTGTGGCGAGCAGGGGTGCTCTCTAGTCAGGGGCTTTTCAGCCATAGCTTCTGTTGTTGCAGAGCATGGGCTCTAGGACTTGGGGGCTCTAGAACACAGCCTCGGTAGTTGCAGTGCATGGGCTTACTTGCTGCATGTCATGTGGATCTCCCTGGATCAGGGATCGAACCCATGTCTCCTGCGTTGGCGGTGGATTCTTTAATACTGAGCCACCAGGGGAGTCAGGCATTTCGATCTGAGTTTTGTTTATTTCCTGAATTACCACCTTGTTCTCTTTCCATATGATCTTTCATAAAGCTGACCAATTAAGTTGCAGCCTATTTTCCTAAGGAATTTTTGTTGGTGGTGGTGGTGCCGTTGGATTAAAGTGATAAAGTAACTCAGCATGTACATAACGTTTACAGACACTCAGATTATTGGTTATTTGTAGGGAAGTGGAAACTTGTCAGCACTTTCTGGAATGAACCCGGAGACTAGGCACAGCAAAACAATTTATTTTCAAGGAGCAGGCACAAAGTAAGATTTATGAGTTTGTATCTCTGATGACATTTCTTACACTGTTACTGAGCTACAGCAAATTAAAGAGATCTGTGAGTACGAAGGGGTGTGTTTTTGTAATGAGGAAAAAGAGACAGAGCAATAAGAAGATAATTAAGGTAACAACTTGTGAAAAATGAAAGCATTTCCCTCTTTCATTTTTGAATCTCTGAGCATAAACTTTGTAGTTGTTAATTTAATTGCTGCTGTTCTCCACATCCCAGAAGAATATTGAGGATTAATCATCTGGTTCATTCCAACAAGAGATAAGGCCTAAGTGAATTGAAATTTTACCAATTTAACCCTGTCTTCTTCCTAATATGACATGATTAACATTTTTCAATTAACAGCATGTAATTATTCCGAAGGCCTCATTCCACTTAGTCTGGTCTTCTGGACTGTGGCTTTGCCTTTTCAGGTAGTTTGACTCCAGAATAACTCCAAGATAGTTCTATTTGGTCTGTTTCATATCTAGCACACATGTGCATCTGCGTTAGGCTTTTAGAATTGCCTTTCAATCTGGAAATAAGTATCAATAGCAGTTGCATGCCTTTTCTTGCTTATGTAAATTTTCTATAAATTGTAGCCCTGTTCCTTTTAAGCCTGAAGAAGTAACGTGGTGTTACTGAAGCAATATTTGCGACTGAACTGAGGGAAAGACTGAATGCCGGCAAAGTGAGAACTGCAAAGGGAGAGGCTGGGCTGAAAATGGTTTTCTGTGGCCAGCGGGAAAACCTCAGGATTCTGGAGAGCTTGGCATTTCCAAGGAACAGAATACAGTTCTGCTGAGCTGGCCAGTGTGGTAGCCAGCAGCCATGGGGGCTATTTGCATCTGAATTAATTAAAATGAAATAAACTTCAAAATTAAATTTGTCAGTCACACTAGCCAGGTTTCAATGGCCCCATGTGACTGGTGGCTGCCATATTGGATCCTGCAGATGTCAAGCAATTCCATCATTAGGGAAATGTCTCTTGGACCATCCTGGAGAAGAGGATAGTTATCGAGTAGGGGAGTAGTTAGTGCTAGTCCAGATATCCTAAATTCTGAAATGGAGGCAGCAGTCTGTCACAGGGGTTAATGCTGTAAAAGCTTATTTCTCTCTTGTGCAGAGTTTACTGCAGGCCTGGATGACAGGAGAAGAAACATCAGGAAAGACCTGCTCTGATGCTCTTTGCTTCTCTTTATGATCCACTGGCCAGAACTGGTCACCACAGCCCTAGTTCCCTGAAAAAGGCTTACAATTCAGTCTTCTCGGTAGAAACTGAACATTGTTGTTGTTCAGTCACTAAGTCATGTCCAACTCTTTATGACCCCATGGCCTGCAGCACGCCAGGCTCCCCTGTCCTTTACTATCCCCCAGAGTTTGCTCAATCTCATGTCGATTAAGTCAGTGAGGCAATCCAACCATCTCATCCTCTGTCATCCCCTTCTCCTCCTGCCCTCAGTCTCTCCCAGCATCAGGGTCTTTTCCAGTGAGTCGGCTTTTTGCATCAGGTGGCCAAAATATTGGAGCTTCAGTTTCAGCATCAGTCCTTCCAATGAATATTCAGGGTTGATTTCCTTTAGGATTGACTAGTTTGATCTCCTTGTGGAAACTGAACATAAACTTAGTATTTTTACTACCCCATACTAGTATTACCCCGGTTTTACAAACAAGAAGGTTAGACCCAGAAAGGTTAAATAATGTGTCTGAGATTAAATAGGGCCACCCAGGTGGCTCAGTGACAAAGTCTTTGCCTGCCAATACAAGAGATGCAGGAGACTCGGGTTCAATCCCTGGGAAGATCCCCTGTAGTAGGAAAGGGCAACCCACTCCAGTATTCTTACCTGGAAAACCCCATGGACAGAGGAGCCTGGTGGGCTACAGTCCATGGGGGTGTGAAAGAATCAGATATGACTAAGTGACTGAGCATGCACCCAAGGTTAAGTAGCTGAAGCCTGACTGAGCAGGGCTCCAAGTACATCTGAGTCCAGCTGCAAAGCCTCATCTTTACTCAGCTATACTGATGCCTCTGGTTCACGCTGGAAAGTAATCAGGTTTGGGGGTTTATGACTTTGGGAAACCTATTATGATCACCACAAAGAACTGGGAAGAAGTTCAGGGATAGGCTTCATGGTAAAACCCTGATATTTGACAAGAGCAACTTAACCCAAAGGAATAACAGTACAAAACCAAGGCAAGTATTGGAGTATTTCTTTCTGGCTTACTTCACTCTGTATAATAGGCTCCAGTTTCACCCACCTCATTAGAACTGATTCAAATGTATTCTTTATAATGACTGAGTAATACTCCATTGTGTGTATGTACCACAGCTTTCTTATCCATTCATCTGCTGACGGACATCTAGGTTGCTTCCATGTCCTGGCTATTATAAACAGTGCTGTGATGAACATTGGAGTACATGTGTCTCTTTCAATTCTGGTTTCCTCGGTGTGTATGCCCAGCAGTGGGATTGCTGGGTCATAAAGCATGTCTATTTCCAGTTTTTTAAGGCATCTCTTCATAGTGGCTGTACTAGTTTGCATTCCTACCAACAGTGTAAGAGGGTTCCCTGTTCTCCACATCCTCTCCAGCATTTATTGCTTGTAAACTTTTGGATCGCAGCCATTCTGACTGGCGTGAAATGGTACCTCATTGTGGTTTTGATTTGCATTTCTCTGATAAAAAGTGATGTTGAGCATCTTTTCATGTGTTTGTTAGCCATCCGTATGTCTTCTTTGGAGAAATGTCTGTTTAGTTCTTTGGCCTATTTTTTGATTGGGTCGTTTGTTTTTTTGGAATTGAGCTGCAGGAGTTGCTTCTGTTTTTAAGACTAGTTGTTTGTCAGTTGCTTCATTTGCTATTGTTTTCTCCCATTCTGAAGGCTGTCTTTTCACCTTGCTTATAGTTTCCTTTGTTATGCAGAAGCTTTTAAGTTTAATTTGGTCCCATTTATTTTTGCTTTTATTTCCTATTCTGGGAGGTGAGTCATAGAGGATCCTGCTGTGATTTATGTTGGAGAGTGTTTTGCCTATGTTCTCCTCTGAGTTTTATAGTTTCTGGTCTTACATTTAGATCTTTAATCTATTTTGAGTTTATTTTTGTGTATGGTGTTAGAAAGTGTTTTAGTTTCGTTTTTACAACTGGTTGACCAGTTTTCCCTGCACCACTTGTTAAAGAGCTTGTCTTTAATCTATTGTATATTCTTGCCTCCTTTGTCAAAGATAAGGTGTCCATAGGTGCATGGATTTATCTCTGGGCTTTCTGTTTTGTTCCATTGATCTATATTTTTGTCTTTGTGCCAGTACCATACTGTCTTGATGACTGTGGCTTTGTATTAGAGTCTGAAGTCAGGCAGGTTGATTCCTCCAGTTCCATTCTTCTTTCTCAAGATTGCTTTGGCTAGTCAGAGGTTTTTTGTATTTCCATACAAATTGTGAAATTATTTGTTCTAGCTCTGTGAAAAATACCGCTGGTAGCTTGATAGGGATTGCAATGAATCTATAGATTGCTTTGGGTAGTATACTCATTTTCACTATATTGATTCTTCCGAGCCATGAACATGGTATATTTCTCCATCTATTAGTGTCCTCTTTGATTTCTTTCACTCGTCTTTTATAGTTTTCTATATATAGGTCTTTAGTTTCTTTAGGTAGATATATTCTTAAGTATTTTATTCTTTTTGTTGCAATGGTGAATGAAATTGTTTCCTTAATTTCTCTTTCTACTTTCTCTTTATTAGTGTATAGGAATGCAAGGGATTTCTGTGTGTTGATTTTATATCCTGCAAGTTTACTATATTCATTGATACTAATGCATATATATGGAATTTAGAAAGATAGTAACAATAACCCTGTATGCGAGACAACAAAAGTGACACAGATGTATAGAACAGTCTTTTGGACTCTGTGGGAGAGGGAGAGGGTGGGATGATTTGGGAGAATGGCATTGAAACATGTATAATATCATATATGAAACAAATCGCCAGTCCAGGCTCGATGCATGATACTGGATGCTTGGGGCTGGTACACTTAGATGACCCAGAGAGATGGTATGGATGGTATGGGGAGGGAGTAGGGAGGGGGTTCAAGATGGGGAACATATGTATACCAGTGGCGGATTCATGTTGATATATGGCAAAACCAATACAATATTGTAAAGTAATTAACCTCCAATTAAAATAAATAAATTTATATTAAAAAAAAAAAAAAACAAGGCAAGTGACAAGATGGACAATTCCCTGTGAAGATTTAGAGTGAAAAGAGTAAGAATCTATTCTATTTCCAAATTAATATGCAGGGGCTCAAAAGCTATTTTGCAGAGACAATTCTGGCTATTTTTACTGAGCATCTTTACTGAGTTTCATCTATGGAAGCCTGATGGAGGTGCTGGGGACTGAACCCAGAGCCTCATGCATACTAAGCACATGTTTTACCATTGAGCTACTCCCCTCCACATATCTATCATTTGCCAGGTCCATTTCTAAATGTTTTGCTTTCTAATATATAATTAGGTCATTATGCATTCCCTAATTTAATATGTAAATGCGCCAGTGCAGTAGCTGCTCTGTTTATGGTTTGAAAGATGAGGACATGCAGGGAGAAAGAGGCTAAATAACTTGCCCAACGTCACAGCTCTTATGCTGTGAAATTTTCATTAGTTGATTATCTCCAGGGTTTCCCAGGTGGTAAAGAATCCATCTGCCAGTGCAGGAGATGCGGATTCGATCCCTGGGTTGGGAGAATCTCCTGGAGAAGGAAATGGCAACCCACTGCAGTATTCTTGCCTAGAAAATCCCATGGATAGAGGAGTCTGGTGGGCTACGGTCCATGGGGTTGCAAAAGAGTCAAACATGACTTAGCAACTAAATAATAACAACGAAGTTTGTCTCCAAAGCCTTAGTCTTAGTCAAGAAGTGATGTTTTAAGAGAAGGATGACTCAGAAGTTTGAAGCATGGCCTGGCAGTGGGGGAAACACCGTTGACTCACATAGGTCATCAGATAATGCTAATGGAAAGAGTAAGATATGAGGATGAGACTTGGCAAGATCATGGAGAAATGAGTACCTGGAGCCGTGAGAGACAGAAAGATTATTGAGAGAGAAGATATAGGGAGAAAAAAGTGAGAGGGTGCACACGGGGTCTTTGACTCTTAAGATGTAGTGAATCAGGTCAAGGATGTTGGTGGCAGATAATCTGTGTATCTTGACTTTGCCACTTTGTCACATGGGCAAATCAGGTAACCTTTCTGAGACAACATTCTCATGTTGGCAACATAGAGGCAAGGATGCTGAAAGTACAGGAAGTTGTAAGGATTAAAGCAGAGACTGAATGCCTGTGTGAATCCATGCTCATAAAGTCAATTGTGCACAAGGGGGCATATTTCTTTGTTATTTTCAAATAAAAATCATTTTATCCTCATCCTCATTTCCACTTCATGGGTGGGAACTATAATCTTTATGAAGCAAAGGGTCCAGACTCTCACATGGTTAGAGGTGAGGAAGAGAGGGATACATTTCCTGAACATCACTGTGCTTATCTTCTCAGTACACAGATAGCATTTCTTCAGGGCATAAGCTTGCGGTTTAAAGATTTGGTGGGAGGTGGGACCATATGCCTATTTCCTTTTGAAGGTCTCTGCTGCTTGTGAAACCCAGAGACTTCAATCCTCTTACAAGTGTCTGGGAATCTCTGTTATAATCTGTGTGAAATAATCTCTCTTTCCTTCCCTCCATCCCTCTTTTGTTTCTCTTCCAATCTTTCTATTTCCAGTAGACATCCCCACTCTCCATGCAGAATTGCCTTTCTGACCTGGCTCTCATTACCCCTCCATGACCACCTCCCCTCCTCTCTCTTCCTCATCTTGAGACCAAAGACAATGATGGTCTTTCCTGTGTGCCTGAGTGATGAAACCAAGAGAAAAACACTGGGACAAAAATCCTAAATCAATACATCCTAAGAGTTTGCAGCCAGATTTGTAAAAGACTCAGCACAGTGCCTGGTGTATTATATATGCTGAGTAAATGTTAGATGACTTCCACCACTGCTATTTTTATTAGCTCTGGTAAGGGGAGGAGCTGCAACATGTGTAAGCCAGGGTCAGTTTCAGGAGAAGGCTTAGGCAAAGCGGCCAAGGAAGGGAGAAAGTTTTAAAAATGTTGAGATGGTGACAGACAATGGCTGTGAAGATGTCAAAGGGTGAAGAATAACTTGATTGGATTTGAAAATAAAGAGTTTGGTGTTGACCTTTGAGGGGGCTGCTTCAGTTGAGTGTGGAGGGAGACACATGTCCAGGTATTAAGGAGTGAGCAGGTGATAAGGAAGCAAGATACTAAGGGTGGGATCAGCCTGTAAAGGTTTTGGATATGCACGAAGGGAAAGGTAAAGACAGCATCCTGAAAATAAGGGCTGAAATGAGTGTGGCTGTGATTAAATGTGCCAGTGGAGATGGCAGAGGGACACAAAGCACCTGGGAGAAGATCACCGCCAGGTCTTCAGGGGGTTGGAAACGTTGGTCATCTCCAGCGCCAGCTCCAGCTGTACCTCCTCCATCTCCAGCTTCATCTCCATCTCCATCTCTTTCTCCATCGCTTTTCCCTCTCACTCTCTATTCCTGGCGTTCACTGAATGGTGGGTTTCTTCTCAGTTTTACAACTTAGCTTAAATGCCACCTCCTCTTCACCTTCTCTTATTCATCCTTCATCTGAGTGCTTCCCTCCCCCTACCCCAGTCTGTATTATAGGAGCCAAAACATTTTTCTTTTTACCACTTACTATGATTTTCAATTATCTATCCATTGTTCTGTTCTCTGTTTCACCACCCAGATAGTTCTATGAGGAGAGGGGTCTTGACTGTTTAATCCATTAATGGATACCCAGGACCTGGCAAATGGTATGAATTTAATAAATATGTTTTTAATGGATCATCAGTAAATTGGGGGAGGGTATCTTTCTATTTTTAATGAATAGATGAAGCTTGTGGCATCTTTTTAGGCATTTTGGGAAAAAAATCTAAATTAATAATGCCCATCTAAAACCTGTAGAACAGAATTTCTCAGAGTCATATCCCATGCAGTAATGATTAAAATTAGGAGTGGATGATGGCGACGTGGATTGGCAGGTATTTAAGGAAAGGTAATCTTGAACTGTCCAATGTGTTTACTTTGTATGATCATAAAGGACTGGCTGGCTCACTTCAGTCGTGTCCAACTCTTGGCGACCCCATGAACTATAGCCCGCCAGGCTCCTATGTCCATAGGATTCTTCAGGCAAGAATACTGGAGTGGGTTGCCATGCCCTCCTCCAGGGGATCTTCCCAACCTAAGGATCGAACTTGTGTCTCTTATGTCTCTTGCATTGGCAGGCATGTTCTTTCCCACTAGCGCCTGGGTTTCCCAAAGAGCCGTATATCTTGAAGGATTGCCAGCAGCAGGGTTTCATGAAGCTCTTTTGTGAAATGTGTTTTCAAAAGGGCTGCAGGGGACCTTGGCCTCAGTTGGAAAATTGGGAAGGGCCCCACCATTCAATGAACAAGAGCGGTAGAGGTAGACCAGGAGAAAGAGATGGAGATAGAAGCGTGGAGATGGAGATTTCCAAAAGGAGCTCAAGTGCGGTTTCTAAGTGTCTTGGAGCCCGAGGTGGAAGTGAGATGGAGGGGGAGGGTGAACTGCAGTTGGGAGGGAGGGTGAGACCTCCCTTGCCTGGCAGGGCCCTGTGGGAAGCCACCTCAGCTCACCCCAGGGACTCCCAGTGAGTGGCTTCCTGACGATGAGCCATCGCATCCCCGTGGCTCCGGCTTTCTGGGGCTGTTGTGTCTAGACTTGCAGTTGGCTGGGGGAGGAGTGGGAGGATCCTTGTGAGGAGACAGGGAAACCAGCGGTGGGTGTTCGGTCTGGGTTTGAATTGCTTCCTGTCCTTCATCTTCTGAAGACTCAGAGAGTTAATTTCAGGGCTCCTCTTCACATCCAGTATTTGTTTGTTTCAATGCACCCACGGGAGGCATGACGCAGTGCGTGGTTCTGGGAATATTTGTCGACAAAGACAGAGAGGCTCCATCTCTGAGGGACTTTCAGAAGACAGCTAGGGAAACAGCCAGGAGAACTTACCAGATACTTCTTTAATGAACTTTGTGAGAGAGAATACCAGGGAGAAATATGCAGGCTTCAGTGAAAGCAAAGAGCATCGAGATATAAATAGTTGTTGTCTAGTCACTAAGCCATGTCTGACTCTTTTGAGACCCCCATGGTCTGTAGCCCACCAGGCTCCTCCGTCCATGGATTTCCCAGGTAACAGTTCTGCAGTGGGTTGCCATTTCCTTCTCCAGGAAATCTTCCTGACCCAGGGATTGAACCCACATCTCCTGCACTGGCAGGTGGATTCTTTACCACTGAGCAGCCTGGGAAGCCCATAATTTTGCTAGAGGGAGTCAGGAATCCTTTTGGGGGCCAAAAAGAGATTTATGACTCTCCTTCACCTGGTAAAGGACCATGTGGTAATAAAGATCAATGCCATCTGCACTATGGATACATTTAAAGTGGTCTAAGGTTTCCAGATGTTTCAAAGAGATGTGGCTACTATCATATCCCTGGTCCCCTTCTTCCCCTTTATCTCAATGTCCAACTCACCAGCAAGTCCTGGTCCAGGTTGCCCTCATCCCCTCTGCCACCTTCCCGGGCAGAGCCTCCATCAGCCTTCCCCTGGGTGACTGTACTAGGCTCCTAACCGGATACTTTGCTCGCACTTCTGTTCTCTCCTTTCTACCCTTCATATTGCAGCCAGAGTGACCTTTTAAAGCAATAAATCCCATCAGGTCCTCCCCGCTCCCTTGAAATGCTTCACTGGATATCCATTTCACTGAGGAAGAAATCCAGACTTGTTGCCATGCCCATGTGACAAGAAGTTCTGAGGTTCCTCTGTGATGTCAATGTTTCTCATTTTCCCCACCAGTTCCAGTTCCTCATTCTTGCTTCCTGACTGTTCTTGGAACATCTCAAGGTTTGTTGTTGTTGTTGTTGTTGTTGTTTCAACCTCCAAGCATTTGTGTGTGCTCTTCCCAGTGCTATCCTCCTTGTGATTGGCTCTTTCTTGGACTTTAGACTTTCCCTTATCTGCTCTGCTATCAACAGAACACTGTGATTCAGGACCCATGATAGGCTATCCTCTTATTTTATAGTCCTGTGTCCTTATTGTCTGTTTCCCTCATTTAGCCCTTTGCATCTGGGCAGGGACCAAAACATCCAAGGTTTCGTACATTGTATTCCCAACAACTATGCCACCTGGGGCACATCGGGTTGTTTTAAAAAGTGTTAAATGCTAAATGTCCGTCGACAGGGGAGGGTATTAAAAAGATGTGGTACATGTATACAGTGGAATATTACTCAGCCATTTCAGTTTAGTTCAGTTACTCAGGCATGCCCTACTCTTTGCGCCCTCATGGACTGCAGCAAACCAGGCATCCCTGTCCATCGCCAACACCTGGAGCTGGCTCAAACTCATGTCCATCGAGTCAGTGATACTATCTAACCATCTCATCCTCTGTCATCCTCTTCTCCTTCTGCCTTCAATCTTTCCCAGCATCAGGGTCTTTTCAAATGAGTCTGTTCTTCGCATCAGGTGGCCAAAGGATTGGAGTTTCAGCTTCAGCATTAGTTCTTCCAATGAATATTCAGGTCTGATTTCTTTTAGAATTGACTTGTTTGATCTCTTTGCAGTCCAAGGAATTCTCAAGAGTCTTTTCCAACACCACAGTTCAAAGGCATCAACTCTTCAGCTCTCAGCTTTCTTCACAGTCCAACTCTCACATCCATACATGACTGCTGGAAAAGCGTAGCTTTGACTAGATGGACTTTTGTTGGCAAAGTAATGTCTCTGCTTTTTAATATGCTGTCTAAGTTGGTCATAGCTTTTCTTCCAAGGAGCAAGCATCTTTTAATTTCATGACCCCAGTCACCACCTGCAGTGATTTTAGAGCCCCCAAAATAAAGTCTCTCACTGTTTCCACTGTTTCCCCTTCTATTTGCCATGAAGTGATGGGACCGGATGCCATGATCTTCGTTTTCTGAATGTTGAGTTTTAAGCCAACATTCTCACTCACCTCTTTCACTTTCATCAAGAGGCTCTTTAGTTCTTCTTCACTTTCTGCCATAAGGGTGGTGTCATCTACATATCTGCGGTTATTGATATTTCTCCCAGTAATTCTAGCTTGTGCTTGATCTAGCTTGTGCTTCATCTAGCCCAGCATTTCACATGATGTAGTCTGCATGTAAGTTAAATAAGCAGGGTGACAATATACAGCCTTGATGTACTCCTGTCCTGATTTGAAACCATTCTGTTGTTCCATGTCCAGTTCTAACTGTTGCTTCTTGACCTGCATACAGATTTCTCAGGAGGCAGGTCAGGTGGTCTGGTATTCCCATCTCTAGAAGAATTTTCCACAGTTTGTTGTGATCCACACAGTCAAAGACTTTAGCATAGTCAATAAAGCGGAAGTAGATGTTTTTCTGGAACTCTCTTGCTTTTTTGATGATCCAACAGATGCTGGCAGTTTGATCTCTGGTTCCCCTGCCTTTTGTAAAACCAGCTTGAACATCCGGAAGTTCACAGTTCACATACTGCTGAAGCCTGGCTTGGAGAATTTTGAGCATTACTTTGCTAGCTCATGAGATGAGTACAGTTGTGCGATAGTTTGAACATTCTTTCTTAAATGGCTAAATTCTCAGCCATTTAAAATGAATGAAATAATGCCATTTGCAGCAGCTTGAGTGTCATACTCATTAAAGGAAGTCAGACAAAGGAGAAATATCATCAACATCCCTTATATGTGGAATCTAAAATGAAATGATGCAAATGAACTTGCTTACAAAATAGAAAGAGACTCACAGACTTAGAAGATGAACTTGTGGTTGCCAGGGGAAAGGGATAGTTAGGGAATTTGGGAAGGTCATATATACATTGCTGTATTTAAAATGGATAACCAACAAGGGCTTACTGTACAGCACCTGGAACTCTGCTCAGTGCTATATGCAGCCTGGATGGGAAAGGGGTTTGGGGGAGAATGGACATTGGTGTATGTATAGCTGAGTTCCTTTGCTGTTCACTTGGAATGATCACAACATTGTTAATCGGCTATACCCCAATTCAAAATAAACAGTTTAAAGTTTGAAGGAAAATCAAAAAAGTGTTGAATGAATGCATGCATGTAGAAAATGCTCACTCCTGAATAATTTTCTTTTGTTTTTCTTTCTTCCTCTTTAACATCATCTGCTGACACATGGGAGAGTATTTTTTCTGTGAGAATCCATTTCCACTTATGATATAACTGGTTTCTGACCCTTGAGATAAAGCTCCAGGATTGGAACTGGGTGGCAGAGAATGCTTTAGGAGAGGCAACATTTGTCATTAGTATTATTGCTTATGTGTCCAATGTCCTTCATATTTTTCCTTTTATATAGCATTTGACATTTGCAAAATGTTTTCCATTTATTTTTATGTAGGGAAAAGCAAAAAGCTGGACAATTTTTTTTTTTTTTTGGTAAGTGAGCATAAAGGCAAGGTATCTGAATCAGGATAATATCTGTGCTGTGATTAGGGCAATTAAGAGAGAACGAGAGACAAAGAGAAGCAGACGGACAGACAGAAAGAGATAGGCAGAGAGAAAAAAGACAAAGGTGATCATGCACCAAACCTCCATTCAGCCTTTACCCAACCCAGATCCCGGGGGAAAAAAAGCACTGAGCCCCTGGAGAAAGGTGGGAGCATTAAATGACCCAAGAAAATGGGAAATGGTGTGGGGTGTAAGATTTCTTTATTAGTCAATTTAAAATAAAATGTGGCTCAGTAATTTAGAATGTGTCTGGAGTCAAGCAGAAAATTAGCCGTATTCACATATGTTCCCTCCTCCCCTGAAGGCAGGAGAAGCACCAATAAAAATAAAAATAACAATACCTTGTATTTATGGGGTAGCTTCCTCCCCAGGGCTTCTCTTCACTCACCCTTTTTATCTTTTCTGTGTCCTTGGAGGCCAGCAAGGACCCAGAGCCTGGGAAGTCAGCTCCACAGATACTTTACCGTGAAGGCTTCTTAGAAGCGCTTCATTTGGTTTTACATTCACTCATTCATTCACTCGTTTATGTGTGTTTATTAATCAACAGGGTTTTATTCATGTACATTAACCAACAGTGTTTATTGAACATCTGTTGTATGTCAAACCCTGTGATAAGCATGGAGGGGAGCAGTGCATTCTGCCCTTCGTGTGTTTAGTGAAAGCCCCTTGACTCCAGCTCTTGCACAAGAATGTGTGTTCATAGATGTTGGAAGGATCATGACTCTTGAAACCCTGGCAGTCCAGGGGTTAAGACTTTGTGCTTCCCCTGCAGAGGGTGCAGGTTCAACCCCTTGTTAGCGAACTAACATCCTGCATGCCAAAAGGAAAAAAAAAAATGTTATTGTCTTCAGAACATTCTTATTCTGGTTCCTGGGTGTCCTTGAATATTTTAAAGTCTGAGTGCAGGGTTGACGTGTCTGTAAGCTTTCTCCTTTGGGGAAACAGGTCTGCATAAGATTCACCCCTCTGGGAGGTCGAGTATGACGATCTCTGTGGTTTGCTAAGATGATGATTTAAGATATCTTGAATATATCTTCATTTAGAGAGTCTCAGAATCCTCGGAGTCTAATGAAAGTGAAGCCACTTCTCCCCAGAGGAATGGATGCACCTCTAAACATACCTTCTTGCTTCATCACATGGAGTCTACATTGCTGATGCCCATTATGGATTCAGTTACCTGATGATAAGTTCCTGATATAC
Organism: Nanger dama; assembly: GCA_917880005.1. NCBI lineage: Eukaryota > Metazoa > Chordata > Mammalia > Artiodactyla > Bovidae > Nanger > Nanger dama. The sequence goes on along the minus strand of CAKJTW010000019.1, from coordinate 36,505,946 downwards.
AGGAAGCTAGACTTAGTCAGAAGCTTTAGGGACTTCCTTGGCAATCCAGTGGGTAAGACATTGAGCATCCATGACAGGAGTTGTTACCATTTAGTCGCTCAGTCATGTCCAACTCATTTGTGACTCGTTGGAATGTAGCCCACCAGGCTCCTCTGATCATGGGATTTCCCAGGCAAGAGTACTGGAGTGGGTTTCCATTCCCTTCTCCAGGGATCTTCCCCACCCAGGGATTACACCTGCATTTCCTGTGTATCTCCTGCTTGGCAGGAGGTGCAGGTGGCACACGTTTATCCCTGGTCAAGGAACTATGATCCCACATGCCATGGGGCCATGGCCAAAAGAGACTTTCCCTGTAGGCACTTAGGGATGCATTCCAGCTCCCTTTGGATGGTGGCATCGCTCTGCACAACAGATTCCCTTCACTTTCCCCAGACAGGCTTCCTCCTACTTACATCTGAGAAAATCAAAATGTTTTCCTGCATCGCTATTTAAATCAATAGCAAATCAAGCCACGGAATAAGGGAGTCTTTATGGCCCGAGAAGGTGATTTCTGAAGGTTGCTATTCGGCAGTGTTGGGTTTGTGTCTCCCTGGGGGTCTCCAGCCTTGCAGCGTCTGTGATCCGAGATGCCTTCCTACCTCCTCCAGTGGAGGGACGGGAAATACTTGAGTTCTAAATGGGTTAGCTGCCATGTTTTCATGTTTTGCTGACTTTTCCTTCTCACCAAATCCTAGGTAAGCTGGTTAGCTTGTTTGACAGTGATCCTGGATTTCAGAATGGACTATAGTCAAGAATGGGCTTCCCTGGTGGCTCAGATGGTAAAGAATCTCCCTTCAATGCAGGAGATCTGGATTTAAACCCTGGATCAGAAAGAATCCCCTGGAGAAGGGAGTGGTGTCCCACTCCAGTATCTTGCCTGGAGAATTCCATGGACAGAGGAGCCCTGTGGGCTACAGTCCATGGCATCACAGAGAGTCAGACAGGACTGAGGGAGTAACACTTCACTTCATAGTCAAGGACTCAGAGCTCCCCTCCTTCTGCCATATGCCTGTTTTGTTTGTTTGGTTTTGCATTTAAAGGGAATTCAGGTTCTCATAGTACAACCTGCAGACAATTGCCACGTTTCTGATTTTCCCGAGTGATGTTAATTGAGAGTATTTAGCAGCCAGATTCTCATGGATTCTTATTTAACAGTTGAACTTGGCCTCATCTAGGTGCTGATGCAGATCTTGAAACAAAGGAATAGAAATGTGTCTTTGGGCATGGCCCCGTGTTGGGGAGACATGAGATATCTAAATCAATTTCTTTTTCTCTCTCCCCCAACCCCATTATGCCTCTCCATGACACCTGCACACAGTCAGTCCTCTTTGTTCTGGGGCAGTCTGCTCCTTGGAGCACCACAGCTAGAAGGCTCAATTCTTTGAGGTTAAAAAGGCCACCACAAGATCAGAGCCTAAGTGAAAAGGTTGCTCTTTAGCAAATGGCCAAAGATGGATGGACCAACTCGATCAGACCTGTCTCCAGACCTGTGTCTCTTCCGGTCCACCGACCCCCTGAGGAGTAGCAGTGGCGGCCGTGAGCACCCTCCATCACTCTTGGGCATCCACACCTTCCTTCATCCCTCCTAGGGAAGCTCTCATCCCACCTTCTCTTGCCATTTGATTACCTGACTGGAAGCTGAGTACTCTGCTGAAAACTGCTGCTGCTGCTGCTGCTGCTGCTAAGTCGCTTCAGTCGTGTCTGAATCTGTGCAACCCCACAGACAGCAGCCCTCCAGGCTCCCCTGTCCCTGCGATTCTCCAGGCAAAAACAGTGGAGTGGGTTGCCATTTCCTTCTCCAATGCATGAAAGTGAAAAGTCAAAGTGAAGTCACTCATTCGTGTCTGACCCACAGCGACCCCATGGACTGCAGCCTTCCAGGCTCCTCCATCCATGGGAAAACTGCTAACTCCTCTATTTTTCGTTCTCTTCCAAAAGGGGTAAAGATGAGTTTTAAAATGAGATTTGTATGTTTCAACACTTCTATATTGGGGAGGAGGTGGCCCCACATAAGGCACTCTTGGGTACCAACTGCAGGTCCTACTTTAAGCCACTTATCCTTTCCCTGTGAGACCAGAGGCAAAAACCCCATCTAGTAACTGCAGATGTAACATTGAAATTCCAAATGTTTCTGGCGCTAAAAACAATACCTCTGCTTGCTAGTAATATATCTTGCCTTTGAAAATGTACTTGCAGTAATGGTCTTTCTCAAGCCGGGGCAGAGAGGGAGTTGCAGCATCCATACACTTGGCTGAACCAGTCAGGCCTTTCACCTACCCACCAGCCCTTAACCCCACCTTCCAAAAAGGCTGGGCTTGCTAGGGACGGTAACCAGAAGTGGTTTTCAGCTTTCTCGTACTAGGGAGGGCCGGTTGTTGGGGTTCACTTTTGTATTTCATTCAGCACTTCTTGAATTCCTTATTGGAACCAATCAAGGGCAATATACCTGTGGCATGTAGCTTGTTCCACTTTAGAAACTCTGAGATGGCAGTTGCAGGTGGCTCTGGTGTATGTTTGCATTCTACGTTCTCATGCATCGTCATATTATCTGAAATCCTGCCCAGAGATTTCCATTGTGAGGCATATCATCTAAAGCACATTATTCTGTGAGTTTACCAGCCAAGAGCCAAAAAGTGGGTACTGTGGAAGCCACAGCCCCCTCCTGCCACCTTATGTGTTACTCTTGTTTAATCGCATTGCCTCTACTTTGCCATCAACCTTTTTGCTCTGGGGCTTCCCAGGTGGCTCAGTGATGTAAAGAATCCCCCTGCCAGTGCAAGAGCCGTGGGTTCGATCCCTGTGTCAAGAAGAGCCCCAGGAGAAGGGAATAGCAACCGACACCAGTATTCTTGCCTTGGAAATCCCATGGACAGAAGAGCCTGGTGGGCTACAGTCCATGGGCCTGCAAAAGGGTCAATCACAACTTAGTGATTAAACAGCAACCACAATGACATGAGTGATTTTGTAGTTTGTTCTTCAGAAGAAATGGGATCAAACAGCATGTTGAGTTTGGCAGCAAACACAAAGTACCCCAGGTAGTTGGCTTGCTAAGGAACTTCCGTGGGACCCACTTTTGGAATAAAGCTACTGTGGGCCTAGGAGCTGAAACTGTGGGGATTGTTTTCTGAGTGACTTTCCAGGGAGGTTAAAAAGGCCACCACAAGATCAGAGCCTAAGTGAAAAGGTTGCTCTTTAGCAAATGGCCAAAGATGGATGGACCAACTCGATCAGACCTGTCTCCAGGAAATGAGGCACAATCCACTCTGTTGCTGTTGTTCAGTTATTACGTTGTGTCCACCTCTCTGTGACCCCATGTGCTGCAGCACGCCAGGCTTCCTGTTCCTTCATCATCTCCCAGAGTTTGCTCAAACTCATGTCCATTGAGTCAGTGATGCCATCCAACCAGCTCATCCTTTCTCATACCCTCCCTTCTCTTCCTACCCTGTCTTTCCCAAGATCAAGGTCTTTTCCAGTGAGTCAGCTCTTCGCATCAGGTGGCCAAAGGATTGGAGCTTCTTGAGCATCAGTCCTTCCAATGAATATTCAGGGTTGACTTCCTTTAAGATGGACTCTTTTGATCTCCTTGCAGTCTAAGGGACTGTCAGGAGTCTTCTCCAGCACCACAGCTAGAAGGCTCAATTCTTTAGCACTCAGCCTTCCTTGAGGACCCGAAAAAGTGCTGCTTCACAACCCTAACTCATAGAATCCCAGATCTTTAGACCTTATGGTGCCTGGTCTCTGTCAGACCAATAGTTATGATGAAAAGAACATGCACGAATAAACAGATGAGATTTAACAGTATCACAGATGTTGTCTGTAGCAGGGTTCCCCAACCGCCAGGCCAGGGACCAGTAATGTGACCTCCTGGCCAGTTAGAAACTGGGTGGAACAGCAGGAGGTGAGCAGTGGGCAGAGGGGTAGAAGTACACCTATATTTGCAGCTACTCCCATCCCTCACGTCACGGCCTGAATGCCACCTCCTGTCACATCAGTGATGACACTGGATTCTCATAGGAGCTCTTGAATCATCCAGAAACCATCACCCTGACCCTGGGGAAAAATTTGTCTTCTGTGAACGTGGTCCTTGATTGCCAAATGGGTTGGGAACCACTGGTCTACAGAGGAGTTTCCTCTTCAATGATCATTTAAAAAAAAAAACAAACCTCCAAGAAGGCAGATTTCAGCAAACATACAGGCTATTACAGAATGTTGGTGTTGTTTTTATTTTTATTTTTTGCATTTACCTATATATATGTCGTCATACATGTGCTGTCATGTCTGACTCTTTGCAGTGCCGTGAACTGTAGCCCACCAGGCTTTTCTGTTCTTGGGATTCTCTAGGCAAGAATACTGGAGTGGGTTGCCATGCCCTCCCTCCAGGGGATCTTCCTGACCCAGGGAATGAATACCTGTCTCCTGGGTCTCCTGCATTGCAGACAGATTCTTTTCTGCTTGAGCCCTGGGGAAGCTCACCTATACTGCTCCCTTTTATTTTCACCTTGTCTCAAGTTCATCCTTTACATTTTTTACATCTTTTCCTTTCTATTTTAAGACCTATTTTGCTGTATGCATCTCGACCTCAGATCCCTTTTCTCCACCAAGCAGAGGCTGTATCTGTTTAATGTTTGAAGGCTGCAGCGCCTAGTTCCCTGAGTAGAAAACAGAGCTGTTTGATCACGAGTGGAGATTTTCCAAGTTTGATTTTCTAACGACTCACCCTTTCCCTTGTACTCGTGATAAATTCCAGTTGTATAGTTTAAATGGTCATTGAATAGATGTGCTGCTCTGCTGTCTACAGTTTTAACATGCTTGAATGATCTCAAAATGAGGCAATCGTTTGAGCAGAAACCCAATGAGACCTGGAAGGCAGAGACTGTGTAAGACTGATCCTGAATTCAGCAGCCCCAGGCACTTGCCTGCAGACAGGCTCTGAGTATGTTTGTAGCCGAATGACCCCGGGTCACTTTTCCTTTCCTCCTCCTGCTCACAGTACTCAGCCAGATGACTCTGCATGTGCCTAAAATCAGTTCAGGTTGATGCCTTTTCATGGATGGAGACATCAAGATAGAAACACCTGGAGTCATCGTATTCTGCTACTTCTCTGGTCTATAAACTTCTTCGAGGGAAGGGGCCTTCTGGTCTACCTATCCTACACTTGTTCTTTCTTTCTAAGACTCCCCACATCCCAGTGAAAGCAGGAAGAGAAGGGGACGACTGAGGATGAGATGGTTAGATGGCATCACTGACTCAGTGGATGAGTTTGTGTGCAAACTCCAGATGATAAAGGACAGGGAAGCCTGGTGTGTGCTTCAGTGCATGAAGTCGTAAAGAGCCAGACACGACTTAGCCGCTGAATGACAACAACCTTCCAGTAGGATTTGGTCTTTGAAAATGCAGGTTGCTAGAGATGAAAGAGGGAAACCCCGGCTTTGGGAAATCATCACCTGCAGCCCAGGCTTCTGGAATCTCCACCTTTGTGTTTTTGACTCAGAGCCAAGGTTACTGGACTTCCTGGTGCTGTTTGAATCTGGTAGAAGCAGCGTGCAGTATGGTAGCTTGCCTGTTAAGGACTTGGCTGGATTCTCAGACTCAGGAGTCCATACTTTGAGTTTTACCTCCTGATAATCATGAAAAGGTGAGTTACCCTGGTGGCTCAGATGGTAAAGAATCTGCCTGCAGTGCAGAAGACCAGGTTTGATCTGTGGTTGGGGAAGATCCCCTGGAGAAGGGAATGATAACCACTCTAGTATTCTTGCCTAGAGAATCCCATGGACAGAGGAGACTGGCAGGCTATAGTCCATGGGGTCACAAAAAGTCAGAGATGACTGATGGTGACTAAGCATGCAAGCATGCACGCACACACACACACACACACACATACACACATACACACATACACACACAATCATGAAAAGGCTCCCATTGGTTCCCTGCTGTGTCCATACTGCTGAGCCTGTGGTTAAGGCCACAGTCATCCCACAGATTGGTGAAAATTCTCTGGGTTCTTTCTTACCCTAATTACATCCCATCTCCATTCTGTTCTGCCAGCTGCTGCCCCAGTGATCTCCCCATGAGTACAGTCCCTTCCTGGAGACTCCACACAGGCTGGCCACTGCTCTCAGTGGTGAGCATCTGATCCTTAAGACAGCCCTTCTCACTTGGCCCCTGCCCACCATCTTAGCTGTACTCAAACTACATCAGGTGGCCTCTTTTTTCCAAGTATGTTCCATGCCTTTCTTACATCCAGACGTTTATATACAGTGTTTCCTCTGTGGGGACCTTTTCTACCTCTGTTTTAGCTCATCACTTCTTTATTTCATTCTATTCTATTTTCTTTTCGTTTGTAATAATTTATTTTTTATTTGGAGTATAGTTGATTTACAATGTTGTGTTAGTTTCAGATGTACAGCAAAGTGAATCAGTTATCCATATACATATATCCACTCTTTTTTAGATTCTTTCCCATATAGACCATTACAGGTATTGAGTAGACTTTCTTGTACTATACAGCAGGTCCTTATTCACTCTCTATTTTATATCTAGTAGTGCATATATGGGATTTTCCTCGTGACTCACACGGCAAAGAATCTGCCTGCAATGCAGGAGAACCAGGTTCAATCCCTGGGTTAGGAAGATCCCCTGGAGGAGGGAATGGCAACCCACTCCAGTATTCTTACATGGAAAATCCCATGAACAGAGGAGCCTGATGGGCCACAGACCACGGGATTGCAAAGAGGTGGACAGGACTGAGCGACTAATACCCCCCACACACACACACAGTGTGTATGTATCAGCCCCAGTCTCCCCATTTACTGCCCCCTCCTTACCCCCTGGTAACCATACGTTTGTTTTCTACATCTATGTCTTTACTTCTGCTTTGTAAAGAAATTCGTTTGTATCCTCTGTTTTTAGATTCCACATATAAGGGATATCATAATAAAGTTCATCCTTTTAAATATACAGTCTTTATTATCTTTTTGGTGCTTTTCAGAATTTACTATTTATTATTTTAATTGATTATTATTGATGTTCCATTGCTTTACAATGTTGTGTTAGTTTGTACTGTACAGCAGTGTTTTACTTTATTCTCTTCCCTTCCCTTCCCTCCCCACTCCTTCCCTCCCCACCACTTCCGACCCCTCACTTCCCCTGCCCTTTGTCCCTAAAGAACCCAGAGATTTTAAACTTCTGGGGAGGGGAATCTGTGAACCTCCTGCCCTAGGCTGGGTTGCCTATTCTCCCCTCCCGCCTCCCCTTCTTTATTCCAGCCGTGGGGCTTTCACAGCATATTGATGTTTCTTATTCAGTAGCCTCCTTGCCTGAGAACATGCACACCGTGAAGGCAAGGAGTATGCTTTATTTACCTAGTGCTGTCCACAATTTAAACGCAAGAGATGGAAGAGGCTTGCAGACCTCTTTCTGCAATCTTGACTGTGCCCCTTCACTCTTTCTGGATCTCTCCCTCTCCTTTTTTTTTTGTCTTCTTCATCACTTATACAGTGGACTGGGCCACCTTGTGTTAATGCCCTGTGATTTGAGGAGGTTATTTGTGAAGAGCATAAACTAAATTGGTCCCTAGGCTGTCTTTGAGAACTGCTGATTCACATCCTACTGTATAAAGTAACAGCCATAACAACTTGCCCCATTACTAGCACTCAGTGATAACAACAGTTCCATAAATGATTGCACCATGAAGAACTTAAGGAATGGGACTGTTTGATCAACTCATAAAGATGCTTCATCTGTTGATGGAATTGCTCACGTCTCTATTCACTGCTCCATTCTCTACAACTGTTATCTCCTCCAGAAGGAATTACTGAAGAGTACAGTAATGTTGTGAAAGAGATAAATTAAAGGTTGTTTGGATATCAGCTGTTAACTTTTGCTTCTTACTTGGGGAAAAAAAAACAGCCAGCAGTGTGCATTGGAGCATGTGTGGGTTATTAATAATTTACTCAATCTATTGATGCTCGTTAATTGCAGTAGCTGAGAAAAGTTAGTTAATGATGTGCCTGCTTCCACCACATTATAATTATGATGGTAGTTCCCCTATTATTAGGGCTGAGTAGGTGTTCCCATTAGAAACCTTAATTTTCGAGCTGATTGTCTTAGCCATTTTAAATTACATCAGGCCACATCTTGGCAGACACTTTCTGAAAGCAGATGCATTTCTTTCCAAAATTATTTTTATGGTAGTACAGGAATTCTCTCCCTCAGATGAAAGAGGCTGTGAAGCGTGTTCCATTTTCAGGAACAATTTTGTTAAGCTCCATCCAGGGCTCCAGCCTCACTGTCTATGAAGTTGTCCAAAGGAAAGAAAGATTACTGTTGATCCAAAAGCTGCTTGAGTGTGCTTAGTCACTGCTCACTCGTCTGACTCTTTGTGACTCCATGGACTGTAGCCCACCAGGCTCCTCCGCCCAGTGGGATTCTCCAGGCAAGAATACTGGAGTGGGTTGCCATGCTCTTCTCCAGGAGCTCTGGCCCATCCAGGGACTGAAGGCAGTCTCTTGCATGGCAGACGGATTCTTTACTGTCTGAGCCACCAGGGAGACCTTATCTAGAAGCCACCTTAGCCCAAATCAGAGCTCTCTGAGAAAGAGGATTTTGAAAAATCAGCCACAGAACGGATGGTAGGTCACACTTTTGCTGCCTTCACTTGGATTCATCAGTAAGGTTTTCATTGCAAGGGACAAAAATCAAATTCCAACAAGTTTAATCTTGCTCCATAACAATGAGATCTATTGGCTCATAAAATTATGGCTCAAAAAAAAAAAAAAAATGTCTTCAGGCAGGGCTGGGTCCAGGGATTTGAATATATGTCACCTATGTCTCCTTGCCATCTTTTGGCTTCTTTCTGAGCATTGGTTTCATTCTTCAGCAGGTTTTCTTCGTGAGGCTAGTTGTAGCCTTCAGGCTATATTCTTAACAGCTCATGTTTTGAACCAAGACATGATCCTCTCTCTTCTAGCTTCCATATATAAAATAAGAGAGATATCAGCTCTGTTTGCATCACATTCTCATCCCTGAACTGACCCCTGGGGGTAGAAGCATAAAAGAATTTGATCCCACAAAGATCACACATCGATAGCAGTCAGAGAGGTGGGGTTTACATAACTTAGTAAAACCACCATGGAAAGAGAAATATTGCTACCAAAAAAAAAAAAAAAAAAAAGGTGTAGGGGGAGAGATGATTGACCAGGAACAAACTGTGGATTTGTTACTACTTGGTGTATCCAGTGTCTACCTCATTCCACCCACTAGCTGCCCTGGTAGCCAGAGAATGTTGCTACTGTCCCCTTTATCCAGTCACAGTTCAAAGCCTCATTATCTGTTTATTTTTGGCTGTGCTGGGTCTTCACTGCTGTGTGGGCTTTCTCTAGTTGTGGCGAGCAGGAGCTAGTGTCTAGTTGTGGCGTGCAGACTTCTCCTGGCAGTGATTTCTCTTGTTGCAGAGCCCGGGCCCTAGAGACCAGGAGTCAGTAGCTGTGACCCACGGGTTTAGTTGCTTCGCGGCATGTGGGATCTTCTCCAACCAAGGATCGAGCCCATGTCTCCTGCATTGGCAGGTAGATTCTTTACCATTGAACCACCAGGGAAGCCCCCAAACCCCATTAAAACTTTAATTTCAACTTGAACTCAGGCTTCTTTAAAAGTGGTGCCCCCCAAAAAAAAAAAAAAAAAGTGGTGCCCATAAGGTCTGGTGCAACCGAACAACTGGCTGTGTTGTCTTGGTAAAAGATAAGCGTAGCTTACCTAAGGTCTCTGGTTCTATTTGCCTCATAGTCAGTGGTCTCTCTAATGTGTCAACAATGTTGGGAAAAAAGAAAACTACCTGAGTCTGATGTGTGTACATGTCAGGAAGAAGGACTTAGTTTCCCTTTGGAAATAAAGGCTTCCCTGGTGGCTCAGCTGGTAAAGAATCTGACTGCAGTGTGGGAGACCTGGGTTGGGAACATCCTCTGGAGAAGGGAAAGGCTACCCACTCCAGTATTCTGGCCTGGAGAATGCCATGAACTATATAGTCCATGGGATCACAAAGAGTCGGACAGGACTGAGCAACTAACACACCTGGAAATACAGTGTGAGAAAAGCAGGTGTATCCAGGTTAGTTCAGCGCCTGCAAAAAATAATTTAGATAGATTGGTCCTTATAGGTATAGGTATAAACATAAGACTTCCAAACATGGTGGACCGTGTTCCCTCTCCAGAAGAGGCTGCACACAATGAGTGGTACAGAGCCTGGCACGGAGGTACTTAAATTCCTGAAAGGCTCCAGGGGACGTGAGTGTCCAACAGGCAGAGACAGTTTCTGAGAACAAATGTAATCTGTGCAAAAATGTAAACGAGGGATGGCCATTGTGGCTGCGTGAATCCTGTTTAATCTTGTGGTCCACAGTGCGTCCATCTGTGATTCTGTTATGTTTTGGGGAGGCTATCTTTTGGTTAATGTGGGAGTTAAAGCCCAAACTCAAAGAATGGATTTGGAGACTTGAAGTGAGGCTTTAATGAGATGAGAAGAGAGGCTTTAACCGCGGTCTTGCAAGATCGGGTGTCTGGTGGGCAGGCACACCCAGAGAGCCATTACAAGGATCAGTGCGTTCCCTTAGCACACAGGTCCCTCCCCCGGTTCTCAGGGTGACACACTTCCCAGGACATCGGCTAAGTTCATCCCCTTCCTGTTTATGGGCTGGCCCCTCCCTGACATCTTCTTTCCTCCTTTTCTGTACACTTATTCCCATTCACGTGAAAAATCCTAAGCATTGCACTCTCCCTGTTTGCCCAGACTTTCCAGTTTTGTAACCCTTACGGCTGCTACATCAGCAAGCTGTCACTTAAAGCTGGCTGTCGTTGAAAAGAGACCACTTTACGTCTTTATGTCTTACAGTTAATAACATAGAACCAGGACATAGCTTAATAATTTGTGTAAAACCTATCTTTTAATATTATAATCTGGCTGCAGAAAAAAATTATAGGAGCTGAATTTCCTCTTGTTAGGAATATATCTGTGTCACTGGGTGTACACAAATATTTTGTTTTGTTTTGTTTATTCTGCAATAACTCAACTTCAGGGCTGAGTAAAAACCTCTCTCAAATGCATACCTAGAGGCATGGGTCAGAATCTCCTGAACTTTTCCATGTCTATTGATTGAAAGAAATCAATAAACATGATCTGATTTAGTCTCTGTGGCCAAACTATAAATGCAATCTTTTATTTTGCCTTTCCTCTCTGTCCCACCTTCCAGAAAATTTTGACTCAAGGAAAGAGGACATTTATTGGATGGGAGAAGCATCTACCCTATTGCTGTGCTTGTTAGCAACTAGTCATTTTGAGAGGAGAAATACCACAAGGAAGGATCCCCAAAGAAGGCAGCCATCAAGAGCTTTGGCTCTTGATACCAGGAGGATGTAAATTACTCTAGTTAGGCATTCAAGCTGATGAAAACACCTCTTCTCAAATAAGGGGGAATGGAAATAAAGAAACACAAACACAATCTATTGACATCTCTATGGATTTACTTTTCATTTTATACATTATTGCTATCAATGTATAATGCTGCTGCCTCCTTTATTACTATTTTAACAGCAGATTGCTTTAAATATTCTGACAGAATATTAACAAGTCTAGAATTCATAAGGAACACTTTGTAGATAGACATGCACTCAAGGTTGCTTTGCAGGGTTGATTTTATCATCCCAGAGTCACGCACTGCACACCTACTATGTGGCTAGTGTTGTGAGATGAAGAAATAAACAGAATCAAGCCACTCACTGCCCTGAAGGATTTCCAATCAGAGGAAGACATGATATTAATACAGAAGCAGTTATGATACCAAGCAGGACCCTGTGGGGGCCCTAGGCACAAAGCCTGTGTCCCCCATTTCTTTGATTACAGAGAACAGCTTTCCTTCAGCCTCCATGTTCTTTCCAGACTTCCAAGGGGCAGAATCTAGGAATCGGTAATTAGGAAGGGACTGGGAGGGAAGGAAGGCAACAGTCAAGAGTAGCCTCAGGGAAAGTCTTGCTTTCTCATCAAAGAATCCGCGCCCTACAATATCTTTAAGCTGTTTTGCAGATTCTGGAACCCCCTCCAGGTGGGAGAAGGCAAAGATTAATGACGGGATGGCCGCCCACAGTCCTGTAGACCCCAGACCACTTGGACCTGAAGGATGATAACGCAGACTCCTACCTGCCTCACCACCAGCCATGAGCTGATCACACTCTCTTTGAACCATTACTATAAAACTTCCTACTATCTTCTCCGAGTTGAGACACAACAGTTTTTCGAGGCAGAAGCCCCGCTGTGTCTCCACTGTCTCTGAGATTCAATTCAACACTTGTGTACGAGAAGCTGAGCTTTCGGCATCGGTCACATCCTATTGTGTTGTCGAGGAGGCAGGCAAAAGATTTTACAGGTGGAGGGGTGAGAACAAGTCGTGTACCTACACCCAGGAGATTAGAACAATACAGCTTAAGTGCATAGCAAGCATTCCATGTGAGTGAAAGAGAGCCTGAGAGACAGCTCCATCACAGAGAGACCCTTGGATCTTACGATTCATCCCACTAGAGCCCATGTGCTTGAGTGCACTCAGGATTGGGACTGTCGCACAAGGCAGCTCCTTTTACATGACTTTAACTGTGAGAAGTTCTTCTTTATGTTAGAGTGGGCTAAATGTCTACTCTTCTTAAAGAAGGCATTTAGAAAATGTTAAAGGTAAATGGATACTTGCAAGAAAATGGTAATAGAGGATTGTAAAACTTAGTTTGGGGACTAGCTGGACCCCTACCTTCAACTGTGTGTGTTTACATATGCCATATATATATATGTATATGTATACATATATAATATATGAATTGCATATTATTATTGAATAGTGTATGTGTGCTAAGTCACTTCAGTGGTGTCTGACTCTGCAACCCTATGGACTAGATCCTGCCAGGCTCCTCTGTCCACAGGGATTTTCCATGTGAGAATACTGGAGTGGGTTGCCATGCCCTCCTCAGCATGCACATCTTTGGAGAAGCTGAGTAGCATCATGAAATACGTCTTTTGAAAAATCAAAGATGAAGCAAAGTTTGAGGGTGTTTTCCCTTTAGATTCTGAAAGGATGAGCTTAAAAAATTAAAGTACTGTATTTTAGTGTCACTGAAGCACAGGGAATGATATATATTCAATATGTACAGTTTGATGAGTTCAGATATATGCATAAGCCCATGATATCATCACCGTAATTAAGGTGATGGACATATTCAGCACCTCTCAGAGTATCCTTGTGTTTCTTTGTTGTGTGTGTGTGTAAGAACTCTTAACAGGAGATCTACCCTCTTAACTCCTAGGTGACACTAGTGGTGAAGAACCCACCTGCTAGTACAGGAGACTTAAGAGACGCGTGTCCGACCCCTGGGTCAGAAAGATCCCCGGAGAAGGAAATGGCAATCTACTCCAGTATTCTTGCCTGGAAACTTCCATGAACAGAAAAGCCTACTAGGCTGCAGTCCATGGGATCTCAAAGAAATTGGGCATCCCTGAGCTCATACACACACCTTCTTGACAAATTCTGAAGCGCCCAACAGGATATCGTAACTCCAGGTCCTATGTTGTACCTTGAGTGAATCAGATCTCTAAAACTTGTTCATCTAACATGACTTAAACTTTATACCCTTGGAATAATCACTCCCTGTTTATCCCAGTACGTGGGCATCTTCCAACCAATCCATTCTGAAGATCAGCCCTGGGATTTCTTCGGAAGGAATGATGCTAAACCTGAAACTCCAGTACTTTGGCCACCTCATGCGAAGAGTTGACTCACTGGAAAAGACTCGGATGCTGGGAGGGATTAGGGGCAGGAGGAGAAGGGGACAACAGAGGATGAGATGGCTGGATGGCATCACTGACTCGATGGACATGAGTCTGAGTGAACTCTGGGAGTCAGTGATGGACAGGGAGGCCTGGCGTGCTGCGATTCATGGGGTTGCAAAGAGTCGGACACGACTGAGTGAAGCGACTGAACTGACTGATAGGCATCTTCAGATCTCCTTTGAGAAGCAGATCTTGAGAAAGGAATCAAGAACCATAGAATATTTTTTTTCTCTTTCTAACATACTTCAGTTTGCACGACAGACTCTAGGTCCACCCATGTCTAGACTCTAGGTCCATCCATGTACAAATGACCCAATTTTGTTCTGAGTATGGCTGAGTAGTATTCCACTGTGCATAACTACCGCATTTTCTTAACCCATTCATCTGTTAATAGACATTTAGGTTGCTTCCGCGTCCTGGCGATTGAAAATAGTGTCACAATGAACATGTGGCATCTAGACAAGCAGTGCAGATGGACTTATGTGCAGGGCAGTGACAGAGACGCAGATGCAGAGAATGGGCCTGTGGGCATGGCGGGGGATGCACTGGGAGACTGGAACTGATACACGTGCATTGCCACGTGTGGAGCAGAGAGCTACTGAGAGCCTGCTGTATAGCACAGGGAGCTTGGTTTGGTGCTCTGCGATGCCTGAGAGGGACGGGGTGGGGGTGGGCAGGGAAATCTAAGAGGGAGGGGCTATATGTACGCATATAGCTGATTCATTTTGTTGTACAACAGAACCTATCACAACATTGTAATGCAACTTTATTCCAGTTTTTTTAAAAACGAACCATGGATAAGAGATGCAGCAATATTCTCAGAACTGATCCATGAAAGATTCATCAGCTAGCCACCAAAGAAAGAAAGAAAAAGAAAGAAAGAAATTAACCAGTTGACTAGTGCTAATGTTTATAAATGAATATGCCATGTATAATAATTTCATACTGGATGTATACAACTAACTTATTTTTAATAGTTTCATTGTATTCTGTTTTATGAATGAAGTGGTATTTATTTAATAGATTCCTTATTATTGCTGATAGAAATAGTTTGGCTTAAGTTTCTTTTTTTTTTCCTATTTCAAGCATTGCCTTTATTTATACATCTGTCTCTTGTGCATGTATATTTATAGGATAATTTCTTAGTCCAGCAAGGGCTGGATCAATTCACTTTTCATAAACGTTGCTAAAATTTGCCTCCCAAAAGATTTCATTCATTTACATCCCTACAGTGTATGTGGTAACCTGCTTTCTTCACACACACACACACACACACACACACACACACAACAAAGTGCCTTTTAAACAACATTTTCCTTATAATAAACACACATCCTCTGCTGTCACACTGTGAAAAGCTGGAGGAAGTTTAAACGGAGTGCTCCCATTCTGCACTTGTTATCCTTGATTATGCTAGTAAATATTCGCCAACTTCCATGCTATTGAGTGTGGGAGAATACAATCATTTTCTCATTGGCACAGGTTAATGGAAGCAAGCTCACCTGAGCCTCTTTTCATCCTCAAAATCGCAGGCTGAAAAGCTCCTCCTTGTGTATGTGCAACGCTTGGCAGTTGGCTGTTGTGAACACGACCCGGGCTCTTGAAATGGAAAGACAGACCATATGCTTCATTATTAAATGAATTCACAGGACAAACTATCACAAGAAACATGTGTAGTACAAGATACCATTTCAATTTGGAAATGAATGTAGGGTAAATGCCAATGCAAAATGCAGTTAGGATGCAGGGTTGCCATGGAATCAAGAGAGCTGTTTTGCCAGCAGTGAGATGCAATTCTGCTTTGGGATGTTGGTACTCTGCCTTTGGATGGGGGCTGACGGAGCCACTCGGAATCCGACCCAACACAAACCGCTGGGGCTTGGGGTTTGGAGCCTAGGCTCCAAACTCCAGACACTTGTTGGTGCCAGGACTGGGCTTGTCATTGTTGTTCTTTAGTCACTAAGTCATGACCGACTTAGTGACCCCAGGGATGGTAACCCACCAGGCTCCTCTGTCCATGGGATTTCCCAGAATGCTGGAGTGGGTTGCCATTTCTTTCTCCAGAGGAACTTCCTGACCCATGGATTGAACTCGTATCTCCTGTACTGCTAGGTGGATTCTTTACCACCTGGCCACCAGGGAACCCCAGGACCGGGTCTAGGTGATCCCAATTTCTGCCAGTACTGCTGAGCTGATGCCAGTTGGAGATGGTGAAGTTGGCAACATCTGTACAGCCCAATGCACTTCCACATGTCACGGCATTTTGTGTTCACTGCAGCCTATGTTGAGAGAATGGAAACACTTTTATGAACATCAGAATCTAGGCAGGAAATTAGACTTCTTATATTTTCCCCCTTTGGTTTTGAAAATAAATATGGATAAAAGTCTAATGGCTTAATTTAGGGAGGACAAATAGTCTTGAATGTAATGCGACCACTTTATCACTTTGGTCATTGGTAGATTCACAAAGGGCTGTGTTTTTATTATTTGTTTTTAAACTTTGTATTTTGAGATAATTACAGATTTGTAGATGCACAGAAAGCTTACGAAATAATACACAGAGATCCTGGGTATACTTTACTCAGATTTCTCCAAGGAAATCTTAAAAAAATACTGTAGTATCATAAAACAATTATTGATTGATTTTATCGGTGCAGTAAGATCTATGGCTTTTACCTAGACATTGATGTCGTCTACTGATATTATTTTGGCTCCCTGTTTTATTTGTAATCCTGTGTGTGTGTGTTTAGTTCTATGCTCCTGCAACACTTTACATGTCCACACCACAGTCAAGACGCAGCAGTTTGATCACAAGGATCCCTCACATTGCTCCACTTTCTCCCACCCTACTCCCATCCCCAGCCCCTGACAACCACCAACCTGTTCTTCATTACTTACATGTTGCGATTTCAAGAATATCACATACAAGGAATGTATGGTATGTAATATTATAGGGTCAACTTCTCTCACTCAACATAAATGCCCCAGAAATTTACTCAAGTTGCTGCAAATATCAATAGTCTGCTCCCTTTTCTTATCGAGTAGTATTTTATGATGTGAGTTTACCACCCAAGTTGCTTCTTAGATAAAGATACTGAAGCTGAGTGGGAAAGAGTGCCATTATCATCTAGTAATGTCTGACACAGAGACGGAGGTGGAGAGTGGTGGTGAGCATGTGAAACTAACTCACTTGACTTAGATGTCAGCGCTGATATTTGGAAGAGAATCAGGAAAGAGAGATGATTGATATTTATCTCCTGCCCAAGAAACAATTCAGAAGCCTCATGAGGACTATCACTAACGAAACTGGTGATGGTTTGAACTCCAATTTCAAGAGCTAGATATGTGGC
This sequence comes from Nanger dama, assembly GCA_917880005.1. Taxonomy (NCBI): domain Eukaryota; kingdom Metazoa; phylum Chordata; class Mammalia; order Artiodactyla; family Bovidae; genus Nanger; species Nanger dama. Next base: position 36,488,697 of record CAKJTW010000019.1, on the reverse strand, counting down.
TCAAGTGCTGGAGGGAAGGATTTGAGCAAATGTGTCCAGCCACTTGTCCAAGACTCTGCACTCCGTCCTCTCTGCAGTTTCCTCTCACTTTATTTCAGAGAGCACACGATTTGCAGGAGGTGATTTTCTCTGATCTGCCAACTACAGATCAGGTTGCCTTGTCTGTTGGGAAGACTGACCAGCATGTCTTTTCTCTGTCTCAACAAGTAACTAGACTCCAGTGCATGCCTCCCATCTGTACCAAGAGAATGTTTCTAGTTTGCACACTCGGAATAGAAAAATAATCTTTGGCTTGGCTTTGATCATATATACTAATTATTGCTAATATAGACACCAGATGATTGCATTTTATTATATCTCTGTTTTCCACTAAATGTTTGAATGGCTTCCTTGGGGAATGTTGTCATACTAATTAATTGTCTTCTGTTTTTCTTGACATATCTCAGCACTGTCTGTGTAGCTGTGGCCATGTGTCTGTTCTAATGTTTAAGGCATTTATAACAATAATAGAGCTAATTTCTCCACACAACTAAGACATGATCTTTTTCCAATTTTCCCTGCCTGTCAAGGGAATTCTGATGCTTCTGGGTTTCCAAACTTCATGTAACCTTTGGCTTTTTGTCAATTTTGGTCACATGAGAAGTCATCTCTTAAGTCTCATTTTTGTGTCTTTGTTCAGATTCTCTCCTTTTTTAAAAAAAAAAGATTATTTAAAACAATATTTATTTATTACTTTTTGAGCCTTAGTTGCAGCATGTGGGACCCTTCTGTTGAGTCTTGCAGGCCTAGTTGTCCCACAGCGTGTGGAATCTTAGTTTCCCAACCAGGAGTCGAACCCAAGTCACCTGCCAATGGAATGCCAATTCTTTAACCACTGGACCACCAGAGAAATCCTTCTTTTTTTTTTTTTTTTTTTAAGTTTAGTGTCTTCTCTGATCTCATCTTTGGATTGCTATAATGTTATTCTCACTTTCGTTCTGTGGATTCTTTTTTTTTTTTTAATAAACTTTCAGTTCATCATAAAACTAAAGCTGATTTCATTTTTGCATCCTCACCCCTTCACTGACATTCAAGAACAGGCTCAGCACCTAATCAAGAATCCCCAAAATGATTGGTATAGAGATGGATCACATTCCAGACTGGGTTCCTAGAATGTTTCAGGGTTCCTAGAATCTTTCTTTTTTTTTCCCCCAAGGAAAAAACTAGTTCACCACTGCTCACATCTGACCTATGACCAAGTCCTGTTGACTTTTTCCCCTTCATGATTTACCAAATCCTTCCAAGATGTCTCCCTTGGTCCAAGCCTCCATCTGTGCTGACTTCTCCTGTAAGAACATCCTAAGTGGTCTTCCTGCTGCCAGCGTGCATCCCCCTAGGGCTTTCTTCCATAGATCTTTTCAAACGCAGACATGGCGATACCTCTCTCCTGCTTATCTGATTTGGTGGCTTCCTGTTTTTCCCTAGTGAAAGTCGCTCAGTCGGGTCTAACTCTTTGCGACCCCATGGACTATACAGTCCCTGGTTTTCTCCAGGCCAAAATACTGGAGTGGGTAGCCTTTCCCTTTTCCAGGGGTCTTCTCAACCCAGGGATTGAAGCCAGGTCTCCGGCATTGCCGTCAGATTCTTTACCACTGAGCCACCAGGGAAGCCCAAGAATATTGGAGTGGGTAGCCTATCCCTTCTCCAGGGGATCTTCCCAACCCAGGAATCGAACCAGGGTCTCCTGGGTTGCAGGGAGATTCTTTACCAACTAAGATAAAGACCCAAATCCATAACCTAGTCTCTAAGGATTTGCCTGCCCTGCCTCTTGACCCCTTACTCAACTTCCATCTTCTACCAGAGTGTCTCTCTCTTTCCTCTCCAGTCATACTCGTTTTTGTTTCTTTCCTTGAATAAACCACCGTTTCTAAAAGGGCACAGGGGACTTCCTGGCAGCCCAGTGGTTAAGATTTTGACTTCTACTGCAGAGGGTATGGGTTCAGATCCCACATGCCTGACAGCCAAAAAAACAAAACATGAAACAGAAGCAATATTGCAACAAATTCAATAGAGACTTTAAAAAATGGTCCACATCAAAAGAGAACTCTCTTTAAAAAGTTGCACCCTGACATTCTCAACTACCTTTCCTCTTGCCTTTATAGTGATCACCACTTAACATATTACGCACTTTTAAACTGAGTCTTGTTTCTCATGAATCTTCCTCCCCTAGAGTGGCTGGAATTCATGGGTGACTTTATTTACTAGATACATATGGTTTCATGACCATTACATGTAAAGTGAAAACCAATGAAAGTGTGAGTCACTCAGTTGTGTCTGACTGTTTGTGACCCCGTGGACTGTAGCCCACCAGTCTCCTCTGTCCATGGAGTTTTCCAGGCAAGAATACTGGAGTGGGTAGCCATGTCCTTCTTCACAGATCTTCCTGACCCATGGATATATGTCCTTTGCTATATATTGTTATATTTTTCTAATCACCATTCATTTGTTATCTTCAGTTGTGAGTTCCCTTCTTTTCCTAACTGGAAAGTCACAGCACAGGTAATTATCCTGCCACTTTCTTTTGTGTGATTCACACAGTCCAGTCAGGCCTTTTTAAGGCATAATCCTCATCTTAATTTTATTAAAGGGCTTTTCATAATCCCTATGCTGCATTTTCAGGCAGTTTCTTAGCATAGATAGCTGAGTCAATCTTTTTTTTTTTAATTTTAAAATGATGAATGCTGCAGGTTTTAAATTTTGAAGCTCTCTTAAATTCCCCAATTCCACTCTGAATCCTTCAGCCTGACTTTTACTTCTCTCTAGACAATTTCATGTTTTGTCAGCCCCAAACCTTTGAGACTTAGGAAGAAAGACACCAGCTCTTCACTTTTCCCTGTAAACTTTTTGCTCCTCTTTGCTATATTTTTTGACCCAAGTTGTTCCCAGCTATTTATGCCTACTCTCATCGTGTTTGCAGACTTTTATTTATTGTTACTATTAAGACCAGCATCGGAGATTATAAAATGGTTTCATGTCACTTTGTGTCTCTGGGTGATTGGTAGTGTCTGTCTGCAGCAGCACTAGGTAGAGGATTATGGGGTCATAGACAGGTTCATGGGGAAAGAGTGCTATGATCGATTAATGATGTCTGATGTGGTCATGAGATAGGAAAAGAGAGCCCACATGGTATATATTTGCTTAGCTTCATCTCCGCACTTCTGTCTCTGTAGCTTATCTCTCGCTTATATGGTATTCCCTCAGCAGATCCTGTGCTCACCTAAACCCCTCTCCCCTCTATCTTTCAAGAGGATATTATTGCAATAAATAGAAATGTCGAGTAGACTTTGGCATGAACAGAGGAAGTGAAGCTCACAGCAGTGGTTTCCTTACACTGTTAGTCATGTAGCTTGCAACATAATGATTCATCTTTCTCCTTCTGCAGAAAGGAGTCACTGGAGGCTGGGGATTTTGTTTAAGATTAATGATTAGGAACTTTCTGTCTACAATAAACCTTTTCTCTCCAGTTTATCCATGTGCATGCTAAGTCACTTCAGTCATGTCCAACTCTTTGTGACCCTATGGACTGTAGCCCACCAGGCTCCTCTGTTCATGGGATTTTTCAGGCAAGAATATTGGAGTGGATTGCCATACCCTCTGGTGGCTCAGAGAGTAAAGAATCTGCCTACAATGCAGGAAACCCGGGTTCAATCCCTGGGTTGGGGCGATCACTGGAGAAGGGAATGTCTACCCACTCCAGTATTCTTGCCTGGAGAATCCCATGGACAGAGGAGCCTAGTAGGCTATAGTCCACAAAGGTCCCAAAGAGTCAGACATGACTGAGTGACTAATCAGTCTAATCACATTTATCTATAGCTCATCACAAGCTAGAAATAAAGTACCACATTCTCCCACTACATTGGACTTAAACCTAACTATTTTTTAAGTGGATGTTCTTTTTGAAATGATTGTGTGTGTCTGTTGCTTTAGAATAGATAACTAAATTTACTATGTATTTGCTAACAGTATCATTCCCCTCTAAGTGAAACACTAGATTAGGAATTAGGAAGTCGCTCAGTTGTGTCCGACTCTTTGCGACCCCATAGACTGTAGTGTACCAGGCTCCTCTGCCCATGGGATTTTACAGGCAAGAGTACTGGAGTGGGTTTCCATTTCCTTCTCCAGAGGATCTTCCTGACCCAGGGATCAAACCCAGGTCTCCCACATTGTAGGCAGATGCTTTACCATCTGAGCTACCAGGGAAGCCTGAAACACTGGATGCACTCTTCCAATCTTTATTTCTTGTAAGGCTTAGGTCACTCTAGGAATTAAGGAATATTATTACTCCCATTGTACAGATACAAAAACTGAGGACATAGCAGTAAACTCACTGGCTAAGTAACTATATACCTAATAATATCAAAACCAGTGTTTGGATATAGACAATCTAATTCTAGAGATTTCCATGCTGAAATACTGAAGATAAAGTTCAATTTAAATTTATACACTGCTGTATGTCAATTATAGGGCTTCCCAGGCACTAGTGGTAAATAAACTGTCTGCCAATGCAGGATATATAAGATCCTTGGGTCGGAAAGGTCCCCTGAAGAAAGGCATGGCAACCCATTCCAGTATTCTTCCCTGGAGAATCCCATGGACAAAGGAGCCTAGCAGGCTATAGTCCATGGGGTGGCAAAGAGTCAGATATGACTGAGCAACTAAGCATGCATACATTACTCATGAGAATCATCTTTCTAGATACTTACAAGAATATGAGGCGGCATTTGGAGAAGTGAGGCCGGCATGAATGCTGGATGCTGAGAAGTTTCTAGGTAGTCACATGTCCAATGATCTGCATATGGAGGGTCCAAATGAGAGTCTCAGGGCTCACTCTCCCTCTAAACAGGCTCAGAGTTTGGGGCGGAACTCCCCAAGTGGAGTTTTCCAGGTCAAAAAGCAGTAACAGCATATTTGTTCGCAGAACACAGCCAGCCAGTAAGACTGTCCCACTTGTGCTGACATTTACTGAAACAAGAGTCAGTTTCCTTCTCTCAGACCTGCAGCCAGCTTCTCACAAGGAAGCTGGTGTCTTGCCAGAGAAACCCCTTCAAGCTCCAGCAAACATGCCAGGGAAGCCAGCACTTTCCCCTGTGGCTGGAATGTGCCGGTAATGGTAGGATGATGTCTAGTTTTCAAGATACATTAAAATAGTGTCTACGTATCATCTAGTCCCTGGTGCTCAGAACTGTAAAGAAGATGCCTGCAATGAAGGAGACCTGGGTTCAGTCCCTAGGTTGGGAAGATCCCCTGGAGAAGGGAGAGGGTAGCCACTCCAGTATTTTTGCCTAGGAGAATCCCAAGGACAGAGGAGCCTGGTGAGCTACAGTCGGTGCATGAGTGCTAAGTCACTTCAGTCGTGTCTGACTCTTTGCAAGCCCGTGGACTGTAGCCCATCAGGCTCCCCTGTCCATGAGATTCTCCAGGCAAGAATACTGGAGTGGGTTGCTATGCTCTCCTCCAGAGGATCTTCCGGACCTCGGGATCAAACCTGCATCTCTTATGTACAGTTCATGGGGTCACAAAGTGTCAGATGCTACTGATGGAGTTTCATTTCACTATCATTTACCTATTCTGTCTGTCTCTCCCTATCCAACCAGTCCACCCTAAAGGAAATCAGTCCTGAACATTCATTGGAAGGACTGATGTTGAAGCTGAAACTCCAATACTTTGGCCACTTGATGCAAAGAACTGACTCATTTGAAAAGACCCTGATACTGGGAAAGATTGAAGGCAGGAGGAGAAGGGGGCAACAGAGGATGAGATGGTTGGATGGCATTACCATCCAATGGATATGAGTTTGAGTAAACTCCACAAGTTGGCGATGGACAAGGAGACCTAGCATGCTACAGTCCATAGGGTTGCAAAGAGTCAGACATGAATGAACGGTTGAACTGATTTCTCCAAATGTGTGATTATAGGATAGTTAAAATGAATATATATAGCCCCATTCATTTGGATATTCATTTTACTATTACCATAATTCTATCAATATAAATGAGCAAGTTTCTTTAAACCCTGTTATGCAGATGACACTGATGAAACCAATGTTAAGAATCCAGGTGTCTTGATTCTCAGATAAAGAAGAAGCAAAGGTCACTTCAAAGCCCCTCTTCTTCTTCTTCTTCTTCTTTCTTATCTTCCTTCTTCTTCCTCCCCCTCCTCTTTCTTTCTTATTAAGCAATCATAGACTCGAAAACTGGATGGACAGCTGGTGAGAAGTTGCTGTGTAGCACAGGGAGCTGGTCTGATGCTCTGTGATGACCGGGAGGGATGGGACCAGGGGAGGGGAGAGGGAGGCTCCGGGGCGAGGGGATGTGTGGATAGTCACGTTTGGTTTGTGCTGTTGAATGGTGGGAAACAGCAGAGCATTACAAAAGTTAAAGTATACATATGTTTAAATACAACCTGAACAAATAATGTAAGGTATTCTCTAGTCCTTCCCCTCAAAAGGCAGGTTGAAATAGAGACAATTTTGGTCACCAGTTGGCATTACGGTCTTGAATAGATGACCTAGTATCTTTACTTATCTGCTACATTGTATGTGAATGCAGGCTTTTTTATATTGCATGTAAGACCGCACAGAACACATTATGTCCATCTTATTTATCTGCCAAGCGGAGTGGTGCCCATATGAATAACTCCCAAACTAGTGAAAGCATCTGCAACTTGAGACTCTTAAATTTTAATTTTCTTATTTTAATACCAGCCAGTCGAGTTTTGGAAAGGTTTTGACTAGCCTGAGTTGAAGCGCAAGGAATCTACTGGCCAATTTCCTTTGAGTATTACCTTGTTTGAATTGGATGGAAGGGCAGGGAATTGTATAAATGTCACCACAGAGAGCCCTTGTCCCCTGGTAATTAGTAACCTTATCAATTCAGAGCAAAGGCGCATGGTCAGGGATTTTGCTTTGGACGATGGCACACGGATGAGGGAATTTTATGACTATGTATGAAGTGCCTGCTCTGGTGATGTTTTGCTTTGGCAAATGGGTGACTGGCATCATTCACAGTCTGATCTCTTCCTGTCACCCCCTGATTCTTTTGTTCCCTTTATTATCCCCAGAAGCTCAGTCTTCCTCCTCCTCCCCCCTTCCCCCACTCAGAGTCTAAATAAACTCCCTCACGATTTCAGTTTGTAAACAGCAAAACAGTTTGAGGAGGTGTTTTTTTTTTTAAAGGTTATTTTTATTGAGTGTCCTCCGCCACCCCTCCATGGCAGAAATAATCCATGTCTGTTGCAAAAATCCAAAGCACAGAAGAAGAAGAGCTCATGGAATACAGGAAATTCCCCTTTCAAATCCTACACTCTAGACGTAATGGTTTTAACCTAATAGTTTATCATCTATCCTGTACACATGCACACACACATATGCAGCCATATTTCAAAATCATCTGAGTGTTATGCTTATTCTGCTTTAGCTTATTTTACCCCCTACTTGTTGCCTGCATAGAATCTTTTGTTAAGTGTTGCTCCGTAATTTAATCCAAAATGTCCCCTTCTGATGGACTATTGGGTTATTCTCATTGATTTTTTTACTTTTGTTCCTTTTATTGAGATTAAATTTACAGATAAATTTGGGCTTCCCTAGTGTCTCAATGGTAAAGAATCTGCCTGCCAAGGCAGGAGACACAAGTTCCATCCCTGGGTCAGGAAGATCCTCTGGAAAAGGAAATGGCAACCTACTCCAGTATTCTTGCCTGGCAAATCCCATGGACAGAGGAGCCTGGCGGACTACAGTCTGTCGTGGGGTCTCAAAAGAGTTGGACATGACTATGTAAATTTAAGGTATACTGCATAATGATTTGACTTACTTACAATATGAAATAATTCCCATAGTAAGTTGAGTGAATGTCCATCGCCTCATATAGAAACAAATCAAAGAAGCAGCAAAAAAAAAAAAAAAGTTTCCTTGTGATGAAAACCATCAGGATTTACTCTCTTAACAGCTTTCATGTATAAACCCTGCAGTGTTCATTATAGTTATCATGTTGTATGTTACATCCCTAGTACTTACTTTTCTTATAACTACAAGATTGTACCTTTTGATTGTCTCCATCCAATTCCCTCTCCCCCAGTCCCCTGCCTCTAACAACCATACATCTGATTTTTTTTTTCTTCCTGAATTTGTTCATCTTTGAAGCGTCATTGACCTATAACACTACGTTAGTTTCCCTGGTACAACAGAGTGATTCAGTGTTTCTCTGCATTTCAAAATGATCACCATGGGTAAGTCGAGTTACATCTGTCACCATGTGAAGATACTACGTAATGATGGACTAGGTTCCCCACACGGTACACTTCATACTCCTGACTCATTTATTTTGCAACTGGAAGTTTGTGCCTCTTCCTCTCCCTCACTTATTTCCCCCCCACCCCCCAACCTCTGTAACCATCTGTTTGTTCTCTGTGCCTTTGACTGTTTGGTTATTTTTTGTTAGATTCCACATGTAAATGAAATCATACAGTATTTGTATTTCTCCATCTGACTTACTTCACTAAGCCCAGTACCTCCAAGTCCATCCATGCTGTTGCGAATGGCAGAATGTCTTTCTTTTTTTTTTTTTTTATTACTGAGTAATACTGCATATGTGTGTGTCTATATCTATATACAGAGAAATATATATTGCCTCTGCTTTATCCAATCTTCTGTTGATGGGCACTTGGATTGCTTCCGTATCTTGGCTGTTGTAAGTAATGCTGCTGTGAACAGTGAGGTGCACATGTTTTTGCAAATGAGTGTTTTCATTTTTTTTCTGATAAACTGAGATAATTTATGGAATTGCTGGATTGTATGGTAGCACTATTTTCAATTTTTTAGGGTACCTCTATAACATTCTCCATAGTGACTGTACCAATTTTCCTTCCCACCAGCAATACATGAGAGTTTCTTTATCTCCACAACCTTACCAACACTTGATATCTGTCGTCCTTTTGAAAACTGTTCTTCTGAAAAGTGTGAGGTGAAGTCTCACCGTGATTTTGATGTGTATTTCCCTGATAGTGATGTTGAGTGTGCCTGCTGGCCATCTGTGTGTCTTCTTTGGAAGAATGCCTATTCAGACCCTCTGCTCATTTTTAAATTGGAGGTGTGGGTTTTTGGGTTTTTTTTGACGTTGAGTTGTGTAAAGTCTTTGTCTGTCTTCGTCTTTACAGATTTGTCATTTGCAAAAGTCTTCTCCCATTCAGTAGGTGTCTTTTACAGCAGCATCATCCTTATTATTATTTGCTTTTAACAGCACTGCTGCTGCACCTCTTGCAGACATTTTCAAGTAACTGCAGAAGGGGAAGGGAATTTTAAGTGAGCTATAAAATAAATAGTCCGCTTCTTGTATGTGTGAGTGCTCAGTCGCTCAGTCCTATCTGACTCTTTGTGATCCCATAGACTGCAGCCCGTCAGGCTCTTCTGTCCGTGGGATTCTCCAGGCAAGAATACTGAAATGAGTTGCCATTTCCTTCTCCAGGGGATCTTCCTGACCCAGGGATCAAACCCATGTCTCCGGCATTGGCAGGCAGGTTCTTTACCACTAGTGCCACTGGGGAAGCCCAGGCCTGCTTCTTGAATTAACCCTAAATCATAAACTAGAATAAGGGATCAGGGCTGGCAAGAACCAAGACACATTTACATCTACCTGGAGTCTCAGACTGTGACCTAATTTAGAAATAGGGTCTTTGCAGATGTAATTAGTTAAGAATCTTGAGGCAAAATTAAACCGGAGTCAGAGTAACTTGCAAGCCAATGACTTGTGTCTTTATGAAAGAAACAAAGGGAGATTAGGACACACAGAGGCACAGAGCAGAGGTCATGTGAAGATAGAATCAGAAGTTGGGCAATGCTCCCACCAGCCAAGGAATGCCAGGAGCCACTGGAAGCTGAAAAGGGCAACAGAGATTCCTACCTGAGACCCATCACAGGGGGCATAACCCGGCTGACACCTTGATGTTGGTCTTCCACCCTCCAGAACTTTTAGAGAGAGAGAGAGAGAGAGAGAAAAGGTTCTGTTGTTTTCAGGCACCACATTTACTGTCTTTTGTTTCTGCAGCCCCAGGAAACTAATGGGTCTACAAACTAAGGCCTGAGGGCTATAATCAGCCTGCTTAATATTTACAAAAGCAGAGCGTCACCCATTCATTGACATATTGCCTATAGTGGCTTTCAAGCTTCGGTGCTGAGTAGCACAGAGACCATATGGCCAGCAAAGCCTAAAATATTTACTCTCTGGCCCTTACAGAGAAAGGGAGCCAACCCCACTTCTAGGGAAGTGTTTAATTTGTGTGCTTGTCTAGTGATGCTGGGAGATCGTAAGAGACTCTCCTTAAAACTGTAGAGCCACACTATGTGGGGATTTTTTTTTTTTAAGTTAGATTTCAATTTTTTATGAAGCAGGTTTTCCTCCCCAGAGGAAAAACATAAAATGCTCTGGAATAGTTTACAGCATTAGCTGCCTTTAAGGGATTCAATCAAGCAAAAGGGTCTCCTCTCTGTTGAATCAATCAGCATTAAAGTTCACTTACCAGTGACAGCTTGTATATGAGAAGCAGCTTTGTATTAATATTGCTGATGGAGGTGTGGTTCCCCTACCTAGCCGAGGGTTGATCTGGAAGGTTTGGAGAGTGTGTTTTTTTCACTCTGAGCAGGAAATGAACCAAGGTCTGATGTGCAGCTGGCCAGAGAGTGAAGGAAGAAGAGTTTTGTTTGCTAAGTCATGTACGGATGTAAGAGTTGGACCATAAAGAAGGCTGAGCACCAAAGAATTGATACTTTCGAACTATGGTGCTGGAGAAGACTCTGGAGAGTCCCTTGGACTGCAAGGAGATCCAACCAGTCAATCCTAAAGGAAATCAACCCTGAGTATTCATTGGAAGGACTCTGAAGCTGAAGCTCCAAGGCTTTGGTCACCTGATGCAAAAAGCCAGCTCATTGGCTTTTGGGAAAGATTGCTGGGAAAGATTGAGAGCAGGAAGAGAAGGGCGTGATAGACAATGAGATGGTTGGAAAGCATCAACAACTCAATGGACGTGAGTCGGAGCAGACTCCAGGAGATGGTGAAAGAAGGGAAGCCTGGTGTGCTGCGTGTAGTCCATGGGATCACCAAGAGTCAGACACTAGTGAGCAACTGAACAACAGAGTCAAACTGAGCAGGTGAAGAACAACAAACCTTAGTGATCCCATTGACAAAGTAAAAAGGGCAACCTACCGAATGGGAGAAAATATCTGAAAACCATATATCCAATAAGGAGTTAATATGGAAAATATACAAAGAACTCATACAACTCAATAACCAAAAAACTAACCATCTGGTGTGAAAATGGGCAAAGGTACTGAATAAACATTGTTTCCAAGGAAGACATTGAAATGGACATCAAGTACATGAAAAGATACTCAACAGCACAGATCACTGGGGAAGTGCACATTGGAATCAGAACCACCTCACACCGGTTAAGCTGACAATCTTCAAGAAGACAAGAGATAACATGTGCTAGTGAGGATGTGCAGTGAAAGAAACTCTGTTCCCTCTGGTGGTGGGGCTGTAGAGAGTACATCGGTTCAACCACCGTGGAAACAGGATGGAGGCAACTCAAAAATTGAAGAAGGAACTACCATTTGATCTGGCAATCACACCTCTGTGTAAATGTCCGGAGGGAAGGAAACAGGATGTTAAAAAGATACCTCCACTCCCATGTTTATTGCAATATTATTTAGAGTCTACAAGATATAGAAACAACTTGTGTGTTTGTTGGTAAATGAATGGATAAAGAAAATACACAATGGAATGTCATTCAGCCATGAGGAAAAAGGAAACTCTGCTGTTTGTGTCAACAGGGATAGATCTTGAGGGCATTATGCTAAGTGAGATAATTCAGACAATGTTAAATACTGTATGTGTTAAATACTGTACATGTGGAATCTGAAAAAGACTGAACTCATAGAAACAGAGTTGAATGGTGGTTTTCAGGGAATAAGAGATGGGGGAATCAGAAAGATGCTGGGCAAGAGGTACGAACTGGCAGTTAAAAGATGAATAAGCCCTGGGGGTCCAGTATATGAGATTGTGATTACAATCAACAATTGTTGTTTAGTCACAAAGTCGTGCTTGTGCAGTCCCATGGACTGCAGCCCACCAGGTTCCTCCATCCATGGGATTTCCCAGGCAAGAATGCTGGGTTGCCATTTCCTTTTCCAGAGGATCTTCCCATCCCAGGGGCCAAACCTGCATCTCCTGAATTGGTAGACAGATTGTTTACAACTGAGCCACCAGGGAAGCCCATGGTCAACAGTACTGTATTATATACTCCAAATTTGCTAAGAGCCTGGCTCTTAAATGTTCTCAGCACAAAGAAGAAATGATCTACTAGTGACCTAGCAGAGTTGTTACTACCTAACAACTATGATATATTGTTATCATGTTGAACTATATGAATGTAACAAATCAGTATGTTCATTTTATTATTTTTTTCTTTTCAACATCATACAAGGACTTTTTTTTTAAATTAGAGTATAATTATTTCAGTTTGGTCCAGTTCAGTCGCTCAGTCGTGTCCGGCTCTTTGTGACCCCATGAATCCCAGCGCGCCAGGCCTCCCTGTCCATCACCAACTCCCAGAGTTCACTCAGACTCATGTCCATTAAGTCAGTGATCCCATCCAGCGATCTCACCCTCTGTCGTCCCCTTCTCCTCCTGCCCCCAATCCCTCCCAGCATCAGAGTCTTTTCCAATGAGTCAACTCTTCACATGAGGTGGCCAAAGTACTGGAGTTTCAGCCTTAGCATCATTCCTTCCAAAGAAATCCCAGGGCTGATTTCAGAATGGACTGGTTGAATCTCCTTGCAGTCCAAGGGACTCTCAAGAGTCTTCTCCAACACCACAGTTCAAAAGCATCAGTTCTTCAGCACTCAGCTTTCTTCACAGTCCAACTCTCACATCCATACATGACCACTGGAAAAACCATAGCCTTGACTAGACGGACCTTTGTTGGCAAAGTAAGGTCTCTGCTTTTCAATATGTTATCTAGGTTGGTCATAACTTTCCTTCCAAGGAGTAAGTGTCTTTTAATTTCATGGCTGCAATCACCATCTATAGTGATTTTGGAGCCCCCAGAAATAAAGTCTGACATTGTTTCCACTGTTTCCCCATCTATTTGCCATGAAGTGATGGGACCAGATGCCATGATTTTTGTTTTCTGAATGTTAAGCTTTAAGCCAACTGTTTCACTCTCCTCTTTCACTTTCATCAAGAGGCTTTTAGTTCCTCTTCACTTTCTGCCATAAGGGTGGTGTCATTTGCATATCTGAGGTCATTGATATTTCTTCCGGCAATCTTGATTCCAGCTTGTGCTTCTTCCAGCCCAGCATTTGCAAAGTTGTATTAGTTTCTGCTATACAGTGAAGTGAATTCTTTATATGTCTACATATATGCCCTCCCTCTTGGACCTCCCTCCCACCTACCCACCCGCATCGCGCTAATCTAAGTCATCACAGAGCACAAAGCTGAGCTCCCTGTGCTATGCAGAAGCTTCGCCTCTGTGAATCACATGGTGGTGTATGCAGGTCTGTCCCACCCTCCCCTTCCCTCCACCCCCAGTGTCCACATGTGCATTCTCTATATCTGTGACTCTGTCCCTGCCCAGCAAATAGGTTCGTCTATACCATTTTTCTAGATTCCACACATATGCATTAACATGCGATTTGTTTTTCTCTTTTTGATTTAATTCACTCTGATTGGCAGACTCTAGGTCCATCTACATCTCTTCAAATGGCCAAATTTCATTCCTTTTTATGACTGAGTAATATTCCATTATATAGATGTACTACCCATCCACTTTAAACTTACGCAATATTATGTGTCAATTATGTCTCATGAGAAAACAAGGCAAACACATAATAATGATCAAATTGTCTTCTAATTCTCAGTCACCGTGGATTTGTGAACTTCATCTGCCAGCTCAAGAAGATAGGCATAGAAAACCTAATTAATTTCACTCATCCTGGTACAGAAAGCGTTCAGCTGAGAGCTAATAGAAAAAGCCATGCACACACACAAAGGAAAAGCTGTTTAGAAAAGCTCCACTTGTTTTTCTGCTTTATGTCTTGGTCGAGGCAATTTGTATGTCCTTTGCATATTTCACTGAGAAGCCTCAGCCACTTGTAGCCATAACTTCCTTTCCTTCCTGTTGCGCATTTTCTTCCTAGACTTACTCTCCAGTCTCTAAAAATATCCATCCCACATTATTTATTCACTCCATAATGCACACAATCCAAAGACAACAATTTTGCCAATAAACTGTTATTCTAATGAATAATGCATGCAGCCTTCATTCGCCTGACATGAGCAAATATACTTTCAAATGGGAGGAGTGTGGCTCTGTCTCAGTCTTGACTCCATTTTATTTTAACTTTGTGTGTGTATATATATATATATATATTTAAAGGTTTTGTGATGTCCTTCCTTGGGTTAACTCCATGAGGGAATAATTCTAATAGTCTAATTAAAAGAAACAAACCATCGCACAGAATCATAACTGGATTTATATACAGTGTTTGTTACACTGACAATAAGGTGTTTGGATGTGGAAGGAAAAAGGAAATAAATCAGCCAGTGTTTCAGGGTAGGAAAAATGTGAAGTTCTCTCCTAATAAGCAGACATCACCAATCGTTGTTTCAAATCCTGCCACCATCCACTTCTATAGTGTATTTCTATATCCATGGACAGGATACAGTATGCTGGGATGATGAAAATGTTACTTGTAGTCACAATAATAATTATCATCGTCACTTTTGAGTTCCTTTGAAGTGCTAGACATCGTGCTAAGTGTTCTTGCCATGTATTAGAGTTTCCTTAACCTGAGCACTACTGGTATTTTGGGTCAGAAAAGTCTCTGTGGGAAAGGGCGAGTTGCTCTATGGATCTGTAGAACATTTAGCAGCAGCCTACAAATCTGCTGCACCCACTAGACCCAGCAGTAACATCTTCCTCCAAGTGACAACCAAAAATGTCTCTCCACACAGCCAAAGGTCTGCTGGAGGACAAAAGTCTCCCCGTTGGGAACTCTAGTATACATGACTGAACTTCCCAGGTGGCGCTAGTGATAAAGACCTGCCTGCCGATGCAGGAGTCACAAGAGAGAGGATTCAGCCTCTGGGTGGGGAAGGTGCCCTAGAGGAGGAAATGTTATCCAACTCCAGTGTTCTTGTCTGGAGAATCCCATGGGCAACAGGGTCTGAGGGGCTACAATCCAAGGGGCTGCAAAGAGTCAGACACGACTGAGCGACTGATCACACACAATATGCATGACTAACTATCTTCATAACATTCTTACACAACAAATGTGCCATTAGTCCCATTTATAAATGAAGAAACGAAAGCTCAGAGTCAGTGACAGAGCCAAAATTTGGTGCAGCATTTACTACCACATCAATCTTTAGGCGGTTTCGTTGCCTGTGATGATTCAGAACATCACTTCATCTGCCTTCCCCTCTTACATGGGTGATATTTTCAGGTTCAAAAAGTACATAATTGATATAATTAGCATTTTGGTGTACATGCACTGGGTAATTAATATTATCTTACATTGGCACAGAGATAACTTCAGATTCCTGAAACCTCTTGCACAGGTCGTATAGATGACATGAGGACAAAATTAATAATTATCGTAACAAGAATAGCAATAACAACAGTGATTCCGCATCATCCTTCCCATCACTACTCACTGGCCACTTGAGATGTGACAGGCTGAGAAATCAACCTGGATATCCTGTTTCATTCCCATATTATCTGAGAGGTACCTACTTCCGTTAGCCTTTAACCCAAGGCCGTGTGGCTAAAGTTTGTCTTGTTCTCTGTTGTATCCTAAGCATTTAAAACAGAGCCTTGCATGTAGTCAGAGCTCCATGGATGCTGGCTGAATGAAGAGTTATGAGGACATGGGATCTTAGAGAAAGGTGGCAATCATTTTACTTAAGTGAAACTCGGGCTGTGCAATGGTAAAGAGTCTGCCTGCAGGGCAGGAGGCCAGGAGACTTGGGTTTAGTCCCTGGGTCGGGAAGATCCCCTGGAGGAGGGCATGGCAACCCACTCCAGTATCCTTGCCTGGAAAACCCCATGGACAGGGGAACCTGATGGGCTACAGTCCATGGGTGTAGTAAAGAGTCAGACACGATTGAGCACACACACAGGTGGTAATATAGCTTCAACTCAGAGCCTCCATCTGATCTCAGAGCCCACCTGCTGCCCGTGGTATCCCTGTTCAGTAGCTACATCTACTATATCGACGTCTCCGACCTGCTCCTTGGAATGAATGGTTCTTTCTTTCTTGACTACCTTCATGCCCAGTTTTCCCCCAGGTTTCTGTCACTGGTGATGGCAACAAACACCTTCTCCCATCTTTTGTTTCTTCCTTTCTCTGCCTTCCACCAGGGCCTCTCTTTATTTCTCTTTGTCTACATCTCATTTAAATTTGGAAGCCCAGCTCAATCCCCACTTTATTCTAGAATATTCCCTCTATGTTCTTGAACTCTCGGGGCCTCTCAGGAATCCCACTGCCATTGCCTGCCAATGATTGATGAAGCACAGTGCAAAACATCTGGGGTCAAATCTCAGCTCTATCCTTCCAAGAGGTATGAGCTTGGGCAAGCAACTTAAAGTCTTTGGAATCTCGATGCCCTCCACAGTGTGATGAAAACGGTAGTCTCGTTGTGCCTCCCAGCTTGCTGAGAATTTAATGAGACATTACTTAGCATAGCCCTCGACATACAGTGTTCTTAATAAATTACTCATCATTAATGTCCCTTTGACCCTCTGTTATCTATTCTGTGATTGATTTATATGACTTTTTCTAATATCCCCAATGGAATTGTAGGAGTATAGCAAGACATTTCTTTCAGAGTAGATCTTCCCAGGTGACTCAGTGGTAAAGGACTTGCCTGCCAATGCAGGAGACTTAAGGAGATTCTGGTCACATCCTTGGGTCAGAAAGATCACTTGGAGAAGGAAATGGCAATCCACTGCAGTATTCTTGCCTGGGAAATCCTAAGGACAGTGGAGCCTGGCAGTCCACAGGCTCCAAAGAGTCAGACATGACTGAGTGACTTAGGCACACACACATAGGTCTTTAATGTACCTCAGAATTCAGCACAACAGATAAACTGTGACCAGGAGGCCTCCTCAATTTTCAAAACATGATTTTCTGTCTTTACATTCTGAGCTCTGGTGTCTTTCTTAATAACGTGGAAACGGCCATTTCCGTTTATTCCACCATACCAGACGGGCCATCAGAAATGGGTTTATCTGTATGGTAACCCAACAGCCAGTGTTTTCAGAGCTTACAGGCATCAGAATTGCAATAACTCATTCGGTCTGTCTCAGTGCTTCGCTGAAGTTTCATCATTCTTTGGACTTTGGTCTTGCCAGTGTCTTTTTCATCTGTAAAATTTTGCATAACATATCACTTAAGGTGGGATGATGAATGAGACACATCTCCAGTTAGGCATGCCTCTTGGTGTCTGTGTGCTGGGCTGTTTCAGTCGTGTCTGACTCTTTGCAACCCTATGGACTGTAGCCTGCCAGTCTCCTCTGTCTATGCGATTCTCCAGGCAATAATGCTGGAGTGGGTTGCCATGCCCTTCTCCAGGAAATTATCCCAACCCAGAGATCAAACTAGCACCTCTTGAGTCTCCTGCGTTGGCAGGCAGGTTCTTCGCCATTAACACCACCTGGGTAATCTGTGAGTGGCTCGTAAGGGGGAATATATCACCAGTTTCCAGAAAGACTGGTGCACTCAGATTCCAGATCCTGTGTCTGAGGCTATGTGGGGCAGTAAGTGGACTACACTCTTCACAAAGAGCTGGTTTCTAGTTCCAGTTTTCTCAGGATTCGCATGAAATTGGAATATTTGGGGTGGGGTGGGGGGCAGAAATCTTTGTGTGCCTTAATGCTCTCATCTGTAAAGCAAAGCATCCAAGTCAGATAAATTATGAATAACCTTTCATTTCTATAATTCTGCATCCCACAATTGAAGTTCATTGGTAGGACTCAGTAATTTCATATTTTGCCTCATTTCCCTAAAATCCACATTCCTCACAATGAATTTACCCACACTAGGGCTTCCAAATCCCATTTAGAAAATCTGTTCCCCTCGTACACACACTGGCGTTTTTTTATTCCCCAGTGCCCTGCACATTTTCTTAATAAAGTGTATAATAAAACTAAATCTTCCCACTGGAGTGTTTAGAATGTGGAAGACATTGTTATTCCCACCATGGCAGTGGTGGATAAAAAATACATACTCCTCTCTCTCCCGAAACCACGCTTTGATCCTCAGCCTTTTATCAGCAAATCAGAAGTGCTACCTTCTGCAAATTAGCACCACCTCCTGAGAAATTGTGCCAAGTTCTATTAAATGTAATTAGCATTCCCGTTGTTTCCTGCATGTTGCAAATAACAAAAAGAAAAAGAAAAAGAAATCTCCTTCCGAGGGAACACACATCATCTCACGTTATACCAATAGTGTCGGCATGAAGCTGGAAACAAGAGACTGAGAAGGATCTTGACACCCAACTAGGAGCTCACCTTCATGGGGGCAAAAGTGGCAGGATCAGAAGTCTTCATTTTTGGCTTTTCAAAGTAAAGGTTGGCTTCACAACGTGGAGTTAAACAATTGGCATATTGCCTTCTGAAGTGAAGGCTTGGGGAACATGGGAGGATAATTACCTCCCTCAATATAAAACTGACCTGCTGATGGAGTTTTGAAGCAAAAGACTCAAATACCCTACAGCAATGTTTCAAAACCAAATTGGGGAGCCACCCCATGCGGTTTCCATATCGAAGAATTGCAAACAAAGCAATTAAAAATCTACTTTCCCTGGAATCTCATGATAGAATTGACACTTTAATGCCCAACAAGAAGAAATGATGCAAGGTCAGAATAAAGAACAGTGCTTAACATTAGACACATTTTATTAATAATGATTTTTGATACATAGGGACTTCCCAGGTGGCGCCAGTGGTAAAGAATCCGCCTGCCAAAGCAGGAGACACCACAGATGCAAGTTCGATCCCTGGATTGGAAAGATCCTCTGGAGTGAGAAATGGCACCCCACTCTAGTATTCTTGCCTAGAATATTCCATAGGCAGAGGAGCCTGGTGGGCTACAGTCCATGTGGTTGCAAAGAGTCAGACAGGACTGAGCTACTGAGCACACACATACAGTGATACATAGAAATACTGTTTTGTGTATTTCATTATCATAAAGTTACAGAATTATTGTGTAGTTAATATAAAAAAGAAAAACAATCACTACTTTTAATCCTTTTAATTTTACCTGAGGGTATGAGAGTTTGGTCAAAACAAACCTGCATTTAGAAGCCATTATCGTAAGGGATTTTTAGCTAAAGCACAACGCCACTGCCAAAAGGCATGTCCTCCCAAGCCCCATTCACTTTAATGCTATAAAACAGAATTCAGAAGCAACCAGATATATGTGCATATCTGTGCAGAAAGGTTCAGAAAGGAGGATGCTATTTTCATGTTTTCTGCAGAACTGAATTCAATTTGACAGGCATTTTTTTTCCCTCTCGGAAGCCATTTTGTCTCTTTACTTCTTGCTTCCTTCCTTGTGTTTTAGCATTTGTCATTTCAATTACAGTACTGCAAACTATTTTTACACTTTGAATGCAATTTTCAGAAACACTAGGGAAAGAGCAGTAAAGATATTAGGAGGTGGTAGTTAAGATTGAAAATGGCTTCGAGAGGGTGGAACAAATTTAGGAGTTTTTATTTTAATCATCTATAGAGAAAATAATTCCGTAGACTTCATCTGCAGTTCAGTTCCACTCGCAGCACAAAGCATCATAAAATTGAGTAGAGTTATATTCTCCAGCCTGGTGTCATAACTGTTATATAACTTACTGTGCCCATTCACTTCTCTGATGGTTGAGGGTGAGATGACACATTTCACACCCTGGGTCACACTGAGAAATGGAATAAAAGACAAAGCATCTGGTCTTTTCCCCAAGCAAGAGTTTGGCCAAAAAACTATGAGCTGGTTGCTGAAGGTTTATTCAATCAACAAATATTTATTGAACACCTGTGTTGTGTTATGGTTTTCCCTGGTGGCTCAGATGGTAAAAAATCTGCCTTCAATGCAGGAAACATAGGTTCAGTCCCTAGGCTGGGAAGATCCCCTGGAGAAGGGAATGGCTACCCATTCCAGTATTCTTGCCTGGGAAATCCCATGGACAGAGGAGCCTGGTGGCGTACAGTCCATGGGGTCAGAAAGAATCGGATGTGACTGAGTGGCTAACACGCTCCCTTTCACTTTTCTGTTGTGTTCTGTGATGGACAGTCAATGAAGCTTGCATGACATTTGAGGAATTTACCCTTCCCTTCCTCATGCAGAGCTGATGGCTTCATAACTGGATTAACCTGGAGTCTATTGCAGTATTAATGATAGAGACACCACTTGAACTGAGTTAAAAATGAAGGCCATTTCTTGGGCCCTATAATCAGAAAAAGTGAGAGGTGACTGGAATTAAGTAATGGCATGCAGGAATTAAGTGAAGTATGACCCTTCACCTCTCATGGATTGCTATATTGACCTCATTCCTTTCCAGTAAAGACAGGCTTTGTCTATTAGGCAGGCGGCAAAACATGGGCAGATTTGGGATTTTATCCTCATAGCTTGGTTTGAATCCAGTTGGTTGTTTATCTAGATTCCAGAACTTTCTTCTGCTTCCTAACAGAGTGCTGCTTTTATTCATGTCTTCACATTGTGTGTGCTTAGTTGCTCAGTCATGTTCGACTCTTTGTGACCCTGCCACATGGACTGTGGCCCGCCAGACTCCTCTGTCCATGAGATTCTCCAGGCAAGAATACTGGAGTGGATGACCTCTTCCAGCGGTTCTTCGCCATCTAGGGATCGAACTTGGGTCTCCTGCATTGAAGAAAGATTTTTAACCATCTGAACCACCAGAGAACGGGTACTCACATATCCATCTTTCTCTCCATGAAGTTCCCATGACATTGGAGAATCTGAGACCATTCCCCTTTTGGAGTTGGAATGAAACATGGACTCAGCTGATCTACGGCAGGCATGATAATCTCTTGTCAACATTTCCCTCTGGGAGCCAGGCTTCAGAATTTCATCAGACAATAACCCAGCTGGTTGATAGTTGGGCATTTGATCTTATAAGGCTCAATTAGAGGGAAAGCAAGTTATGTTTCATCTCGGTTCTTGAATTATTGTGATGTAAAACTACTTAATTCCTTTATGGTTTAAGGTGGTTTCAACCTGGATTTCTGTTGTATGCAACCAAAAGCATTCTAATTGATCAGCACCTCAGAACAACAGAGAGAATGGAGTTCTCCTTGGCTGACTCCATTTAGCAAAACCCTTAGGAAAAGCATTGTTTGGTTGTGTTTGTGTCCTGTGCGAGGAAATAGAGTACCATATCCTCCAGGGCTGAGTCAGAGAAGCCCACCTCTGTGCTTATGATCTGTCCTGTTGTTGTCATTTAACTGCTAAATCTGCTAAAATCACCCCCAAAACCCAGGTGTGTAGCGAATCTTGCACAAAACGTAACTCAAGAGCAGGACTTGAGAAACTAAAAGAGAATAACCTCACGCATGAAATTTTTATTTGTTTACCACTTATTGAGGTGTAGTTTTATATCATAAAACCCATCCATTATAAACACACAATTCAGTTTTAAATGAACTTATATGCATGCGGTAGTAGTAGTGAAAGTGTTAGTTGCTCAGTCATATCTGACCACGTGGACCGTCGCCCACCAGGCTTCTCTGTGCATAGGATTCTCCAGGCAAGAATACTGGAGTGGGGAGTCACGTGCATGTAAGATAGCCACAATTCTGATTTAGAATAATTCCATCACCCCGATGAATTACCCCGTGCTTATTTATGATCAGTTCCACTTAGACCCTCCATGTGAGAACTGTCATTTGCTTTCTATCCTTATAGATTTGTCTTTCCTGGACAATTCAGATAAATAAAATCATACATCATATAATCTTCTGCACCTAGCTGCTTTAGCAGAATATTCTTGAGGCTCATCAGTATTGATTGATATATCAGTAATGTCTTTTATTGTTGAGTAATAATCTATTGTAGGGTTTGCCAGGTGTGTCAGTGGTAAAGAAGCCACCTGCAGTGGAGAAGACTCTGGGTCAGGAAGATCCCTTGGGGTTGGAAATGACTTCCCACTCCAGTAATTCTTGCCTGGGAAATCCCGTGGACAGAGGAGCCTAGTGGGCTAAATTTCACAGGGTTGCAAAACAGCAGGCAAACCACAGCAGTGGTACATTGTATAGCTAGCCTACATTTTATCTGTTCATCAACTAATGAATACTTGGATTGTTTCCAGGTTTAGGATTTTATGTCTAACGCTGCTTCAAGCGTTTGCTTCCCTGTCTTTGTGTCAGTAAGTGCTTTCATATTTCTCTTGAGTGGATATTTAGCAGTGGAACTGCTGGACTGTATGTTGAACTTAAACTGCCAAAGTGAAAGTGAACATCGCTCAGTTGTGTCCTCCTCTGTGACCCCCAGGACTATACAGTCCTTGGAATTCTCCAGGGCAAAATACTGGAGTGGGTAGCCTTTCCCTTCTCTAGAGGATCGTCTCAACCCAGGGATCGAACCCCTTTCTCCCACATTGCAGGCAGATTCTTTACCAACTGAGCTACAAGGGAAGACCAAGAATACTGGAGTGGGTAGCCTATCCCTTCTCCTGCAGATCTTCCCAACCCAGGAACTGAACCGGGGTCTCCTGCTTTGTGGGTGGATTTTTTACCCATTGAGCTATCAGTAAACTGCCAAACTGTTTTCCAAAGTGACTACATCATTTTCTATTCCTGCCAGCAACATACAGGGGTCCTAGCTGTGCCATCCTGGTATGATCTGTCCTCTGAATTATAGCCAGCCCAGTGGATAAGTAATGGTATCTCACTGTGGCTTAAACTTGCCCTTCCCTAATGTTCAGTGATGTTGAGTATCTTTTCATGTATCTGACCTTTTAATGCTGGCATGTTTAGTCACTCAATCATGTCTGACTCTGCGACCCTGTGGACTGCAGCCCGACAGGTTCCTCTATCCATGGGATTCTCCAAGTAAGAATACTGGAGTGAATTGCCATTACATTCTCCAAGGGATCTTCCTAACCCAGGGATTGAACCCAGGCCTCCTGCATTTCAGGCAGATTCTTTAACATCTGCTGCTGCTGCTGCTAAGTCGCTTCAGTCATGTCTGACTCTATGCGACCCCATAGACGGCAGCCCACCAGGCTCCCCCCGTCCCTGGAATTCCCCAGGCAAGAACACTGGAGTGGGTTGCCATTTCCTTCTCCAATGCTTGAAAGTGAAAGTGAAGTCGCTCAGTCGTGTCCAACCCTCAGCGACCCCATGGACTGCAGCCTTCCAGGCTCCTCTGTCCATGGGATTTTCCAGGCAAGAGTACTGGAGTGGGGTGCCATTGCCTTCTCCGCTTTAACATCTGAGCCACCAGGAAAGCACTGAGCTCTTAATGAAATAACCTTATTCACCTGTGAAATGGAAGTCCATGAAGGAGCTTTCCATCTCTATCTGTAATTCCCTTTCTTTTGTGAATAAGTTAGCAAGGAGCTGTAGGGAGGGGGTGAAATGGTGGGGGAAGAATTCCCTCCTTTTATGCAGTAATATAGGGCAGAGAACTGAACTTTTCTTGTTCTGTTATAGTCATAGCCTAGATGTTAGTTTTGGCAACTCAGCATCAGTGGGGGCACTGACCTCATATGCAAATGATATGATGGGTTGGGTAAGACACACTTTGAGAACTGTGGCTATGTACCTCTGCAGTAGCGCTTGGAAGTAATACATGACCCTCTAAGTGCAAACTTTCTGAGGTTAACTCTTCCATCCACGCAGTAGTTGGTGTTATTTCTTTTATCTTTTGATAAAATGACTCTCTCCCTCTCAGAGCAAAGCAAGGCTCTGCCCATGTTTCTCAGTTGGGTTGTGGTAATCTGTGCTTTCTAGGAAAAGGTCACTTTTTAGAGGAGTTGAAAGGACTCAGGGGTCATACACTGCCCACTCCCCGAGCCTGTTCGAGCCCCAGATACAGGTTCCTCTGTTGCTCAGATTTTCAAACCTTGAAAGCTCTGGAAAAAAAGAGTGAGTGCCTGGGAGGGGAGTGCACAGCAGTCACCCACATCAGCATCCCTGTATGTTGACACATGACCAAGGTGGATTTCAGCCAACTGAAGTCCCTCCTAAACACCACTGGGGTGGTTAAGAGCATGTCCTTAATGTCAGATTTCTTCAGCTAGCCTCCTGGCAATACACGTCATATGTGTGTGTGTGTGTGTGTGTGTGTGCGCCTGTGTGATTTTGGATGATCTACTTAACCATGTTAAGCTTGGGTTAACTCAATTGTAAAATGAGATTAATAAGAATACTCCCTTCTTAAAATCATTGATAGGATTAAGTGAGATAATGCATGTAAACTGCTTAGCAACATTCTGAATTTCTTTAGCTGTTAGAAATTTTTATACAGTCTTTTATTTGATTTCAAATTGTTGGAACTTGGAAGCAAGCCTGACAGATAGTGTGTACTCAGTGACTGTTATCTAACCATATTCAGTTGAGACGGTCTTTCATTCATTTGTTTCTTTGAATGTTTCATCCCTTCATTTGATGGTGCTGTAATGAATGCATTTTGTATATCACTCATACAGTACATATTTAGGAGGTGTCTGCTCTGCGTCAAGCAGGGTTCTAGATCTTGGGAAAAATAAGAGCACTCAGGACAAGCCCAGCCATCCACTTATTTTTGTAAATAAAGTTTTATTGGAACACAGCCACACCCACTTATTTGCATACTGTATATGTATGGCTGCTTTGTGCTGCCACAGCAGAGTTGAATAACTGTAATAGAGATTAAATCGCTGCCAAAGCCTAAATTACTGACTGTTTGGCCTTTTACAGGACAAGTTTTTCAACCCTTGGTTTAAATCCCGAAGATTAGTAAACAGAATTAGGTGATGTTCCTGTTCTCAACAGGGTCAGGACAAGACAGACGGTAAACACATGAATAGCGAATCTGTTCATACTACATGTGCTATGCTAAGTCACTTCAGTCGTGTTCGACTCTTTGTCAAACTGTGGACTATACCCCACCAGACTCCTCTGTCCATGGGATTCTCCAGGCAAGAATACTGGAGTGGGTTGCTGTGCCCTCTTCTAGATCTTCCCAACCCAGGAACTGAACCCGTGTCACTGTGTCTCCTACACTGGCAGGTGGGTTATTTACCACTGAGCCACCTGGGAAGACTATTTGTAGTGAGAAATACAACCAAAAATTTTTAGAAGGCAGTATAAAGAAGAGAGAAGAGACAAAGGTAGGGGTAAGAGGAATTTTTTTTTTTTTAAGTTTGTCATTTACATGTCTCTATTAGCAGGTTAGAAGTTCAGAGTTTCTCTCTAGCAGTTTATTGGGTTGGTTACAAAGTTCGTTCGGTTTTGCCACAACATTTTAAAAATTATTTTAAACATGAATTTATTTATTCTAATCAGAGGCTAATTACATTACAATATTGTGGTGGTTTTTTGCCATACATCGACATGAACCAGCCATGGGTGCACATGCAGAAAAACCCCAATGGAAGTTTTGGCTGACTCACTATTTACAGGATGATTTTCAATAGCAAAACAAATACTCACTGCCTCATTGACATTCAAAACCCACCCCGAGTTGCAAATAAATCCAGATGTGACCTACAAAAAGAAATCTGGTTTGGAGAGACCTCATAGACAGTGTCATAAAATTAACAGGAGACCGCTTGCCGTT
Source organism: Nanger dama (assembly GCA_917880005.1). NCBI lineage: Eukaryota > Metazoa > Chordata > Mammalia > Artiodactyla > Bovidae > Nanger > Nanger dama. The sequence goes on along the minus strand of CAKJTW010000019.1, from coordinate 36,462,833 downwards.
TTGTCGACTGGTCTGTATTTTTTGCCACGTTGCTGCTTCCAGCAAAAAGGAACTGCCGTTGAGGTCCTCTTTCAGCCTGGTTATCTGTGGACAAGACTAAACTGAAAAATGTCCATTCTACAAACATACAAAAAGTAGAAGCCCTGGGGGCCTCAAGAATTGATGCAAAGAAGAGTGAGAAGTGGGTCAGAGATGCACCAGAAGGTCTTCTACCCCGTGCCTTATTTTCAGCGCCTACTTTTTTTTGGCCAGTTTGCTTGCTCTGGTGCTGCCCTACAAGCAGGCTGCATTATTAACAAGGCTGTAGCAGGAAGCAGGGCGCTTCCACAAAATTCGAGTGCAAGGGTCAGCAAACCTTTTCTGTAAAGAGCCAGATCATAAATATTTTAGATTTTGCAGGTCTTAATGACCTCTGCTGCAGATATTCAAAGTCTTCTGGTGTAGCATTTCAGCAGCCTTGGATGATACATAAATGAATGAGCATGGCTGTGTGCCAATAAAACTTTATTTCCACAACTGGAGAGGATTGGACCTGTGAGTGTGATTTTCTGACCTCCTTTCTAATGCACTACACACACACACACACACACACACACACACACACACACAATATATTTATCCAGTTGTGCTGGGTCTTCATTGCTGCTTGGTTTTTTTCTCTAGTTGATGCAAACGGGGACTGCCTAGTTGTGGTGGCTTTTCTTGTGGCAGAACATGGGCTCCCAGCTGCAAGGGCTTCAGTAGTTGCAGCTCCTGGCTCTAGAGCACAGGCTCAGCAGCTGTGGTACCCAGGCTTAATTGCTCTGCGGTACGTGTGATCTTCCTGGGTCAGGGATCGAACCCATGTCTCCTGCATCGGCAGGCAGATTCTTTGCAGCTGAGCCACCAGATAACCTCTCCAGTGCACTTTTTCCTCTGCAAGTGTGCTCATCAGATCATCTGGGGAGCATTTCCAGCACACGTAGTCCTTGTCTCCTCCCTTGTGACTTAGTGACTCCTGGCAGTCGTGTGCACACGTACAAAAGCTCCCAGTTACTCAGAACCAGCATATATGTCATTTCCCTGGTGGCTCAGCGAGTAAAGAATCCACCTGCAATGCAGGAGCCACAGGAGACTCGGGTTTGATCCTTGGGTCAGGAAGATTCCCTGGAGGAGGAAATGGCAACCCACTCCAGTACTCTTGCTTGGAGAATCCCATGAACAGAGGAGCCTGGCGGGCTATAGTCCATGTGGTCGCAAAGAGTCAGACACGACGGAGCGATGGCATCTTACCATATGCATATATGCAGGTAGTGCGAATAACCCATAGAATCTCAGTGATGGTAACACAGAAGTGTGTCTTTTGTTTGTGTGTCTATCACACAAGGCCAGGCTGCTCAAATCCATGGGGTGACGTGGCGATTCCATCACCACCAGACACCATCAGCATGTAGCTTCACTTTCTGAAACACGCGGCCTCCTACATTGTTGTGGTTGAGAAAGAACCAAGAGTGGAAGATCTTATAACAGCAATTCAATGACTGAGTCACAAACCATTTGGCCATAGCTAGTCCCACAGTCTTAATGAGCTTCAGTGAAAAAGTGAAAGTGTTAGTTGCTCAATCAGGTCTGACTCTTTGTCACCCAGTGGACTATATGGGATATAGTCTAGGCTCCTCTGTCCATGGGATTTCCCAGGCAAGGATACTGGAGTGAGTTGCCATTTCCTTCTCCAAGGGATCTTCCCTTCCCAGAGATCGAATCCAGGTCTCCTGTATTGAAGGCAGATTCTTGACCGTCTGAGCCACCAGAGAAGCCCTAAGCAGCTTCAAGGAGATATCAAATGTCATGTCCCTGTGTGCCTAGCAGAAGTGGGGAACTAGATCTGGGTAAGCATGGAAGGTTTTTGTTCAATCAATTGACTGGATTGAGGGATTTTTTTAAGAATTTTATTTATCGATCTGTTATCTTTTGGCTGCTCTGGGTCTTCTCTGGTTGCAGCATTCTGGGGCTTACTCGTCCTTGTGGCCCACAGGCTCTGCACCGCAGGGGCTCCTCTCATTGCAGAGCATGGGTCTAGGCATGCAGACTTCAGTAGCAGTGACTCAGGGGCTTAGGTGTTCCACCCCTTGTAGCATCCTCTTGGGCCAGGGATAGAACCTGCGTCCCCTACACTGGCAGGCACATTCTTATCCACTGTGCCCCCAGGGCAGTCCTGATTGAGAAACTGATTGGTAACCATTTGTAAAGGGACATCCAGGTGGTACATAAACAATCTGACGTATCCACTGGTGAAGAAACTGTGTGGAATTTATGAGAATGTATTTTTCACATCAGTCTTCCATTGGGGAGAATCTGAAAGAAAATGCCTACTATATTCAAGGTCATACACTTTTCTCTGAAGGTATTGTGTTTGATGTTAAAAGCCATTATCAGTGTTGCTAAGCCCAGGCCTGACCTTAGCATGCACCTCTCTCCTGCAAGAGTCAAGCGCATTCACACTGACAAGATGTCTCATGACACTGGGTGCCACCTGTTTATTCTCTAAGTTATGCTTGGTGAACACTCATCTGCGCTTCCCATACTGATCCAGTTGGGTTGACTTGACTAATTTGGTTAACAAGACCATAAATAATAATCCAGTCTTACTTTGTTTATGGTTAACAATACTGGTCCATTATAATTTTCTATAGCAGCCCATATGGTGGGTAATAAACTAACTAGTAAAACTGCCACATGGAGGGTAGGTCTGCTTTTATTTTTATGGCCATTTTTTAAAATCTGATACATAAATAATGTACAAAGTTCAACTACTTTGGGGGGTCAGATCCCAGTTTATTTGATACATTTTGAGGTGTTCATTTTCTTGATGTATTTGTGGGTAGAGAGAGTGGAATAAAGCTACAGTTTTTTATATTGAAATATGCTTAACCAGGAATTTTTTTTTTTAAAGGAAGACACTTAAATTACCTTTGCTTTCTGAGCTCATTTCCATTGAAATATATAAAGTGATTCTATGTTCAGACTCTCTCAAAGCACCTCCCCCACTTACTTAAGAGAACACTATTCTAAAAATTTTCTCCTTGGAGAATAATTTTCTCTGCCTCCCATCTCTCTCGATGATTTGCTCAGTCTCCACAATTTGTCTGGCTCCCTCTTGAACTGATTTATGATTCACCGAAATCTGTAGGAGAATGTGCCAAGCTGTAGACCAATTAATTATGCTTGCTCTTGGACCTGCCTGCTAGGTGATGGTGTTTCCATTTTGTCAGCTATTTTAAAAGTAATGTGCACACATGTTTCACTTTTGTTTTCCTTAAGTACCAGGCTGACCACCCAAGGCTGATTCCAATAACAGCGAAAACAAAAGTTCATTGGAGGTGCATTATCGTTCATTTGTATCCAGAATCTTTGAAAAATTCATAGGTTCCCCAGAAATTTTACACAGGGATTACTTCTTTTAGAGAATAAATTGTGGAGTTTTGTCCATAACTTCATTACCCACGGTGACAGTTCTTACTGCCCATGTTCTGCTTTGCAGCCCTGTTACTATAACGTGATAATAATAATATCCAGATGATAATAGCCATCGTTCATGTAGCATTTACTGAATGCTACCTCATCTTTTAATGTACTTTCCATCTATATACTAATGTAATATAATAACATATAGATTAAAATTCAGAAATTCTAATGTAATCCTGTAAGGAGGGGGAAGATACAATTCTTGTTCTCATTTTCTTTCAAGATAGGAAACTGAGGCTCAGGGAGGTTAGGTAAATGACTGATGTCACACAGCTAGAAAGGGGCAGAGTTTCTCCAAGCCTGTCTCCTCACCATGGGATACTCTTCTCATAGATATACAGGGCAGGGCCATGTATATCTATATTCTAAAGTCATGTTTTTGGAAAGTGCGGCCATAAACATGTTTCTGTACTGCTATTGATTTATCTGGTAGAGCTCTTTGATTTGAGCTCTTTGATTTTCTCAGATAGTACTTTGCCGGCTAAGAGATGACATGGAGCTAAGCACAGGGACACTGCGTTCTTCTCTTTCTGTAAAAAGGTGAGATGATTCCCTGTGGTGTTAGCAAGGACTACAAGAGGTTTGCTTGGGGAAAATTATCTTTCCCTACACTCCTCCGTTCCATTTCTACTGTGAGTTATTATGATAAAAAAAAAAGCCAGAATACTTGCTTCAAGGTGAAAATATTTAGGCAAAATATTACCACAGGGAAGGCTTATTTTAAGCATCATGGTTACAAAGAAGGATGTGTCCGGCTTAGGATTTTATGCTTAAAGTTCACCGTAATGCCATAAAGCATTGGCTGGCAAACTTTTTTCCTATAAATGGGAACATAGTTAATGTTTACACTTGTGCACCACTTCATCGCTATCACAGCTACTTAACTTTGCAGCCAGAGAAGTCACAGGCCATGCACAAATGAGTGTGGCTATGTTACAGTAATCTTGTATTTTCAACAACAGGTGTCAAGCCAGATTTTGCCCTCAGGTCTTGGTTTACTGACCCCTCTGATGTAATGGAAAAATTGGTGACACAGTTTCCATCCTGGCCGGCCATTTGCCAGCTGAATGGCGTTGGATGAGTCATTGAACCTCTCTGAGCCACCATCTCTCAGCTACTAAGTGGAGAAATGGTTGCTTACCTTATTAGCATGGTCATGAGGACCAAACTGATAAGCACAGAATGACCAAAGGACAAGATTCAGTAAAAGGAATTCCATTCTATTCTTCTCTGCCCTCTCCAAACTCCTTTTTCTTCTGTCTCTCTCTACCTTCTGCTCATTGCTTAATAAGTGATAGGAATTACGGCTGCCTGAGAATTTTTGATTGGTCTTATTTTTGGTTCCCTTAGTGGCTCAGACAGTAAAAATCCACCTGCAATGTGGGAGACCTGGGTTTGATCCCTGCATTGGGAGGAAACTGTGGCAACCCATTCCAGTATTCTTGCCCGGAGAATCTCCATGGATAGAACCTGGTGGGCTACAGTCTGTGGGATTGTAAAGAGTCAGACACGACTGAGCAACTAAGCACACATTTTTTGGTAATGCCAGTATTAGAAAAGTACTTCTCATTGCAGAGGAGAACTTTCTGGATAATTGCCTGTGGAGTGGTTCTGAACTAGTTGCTAGGAAAAGAAGTGCCGTAGCCATCATGATTTTAACAGGGAAAGGGTTAATTCCCTTGGGCCAGAAGCAGTGGGTGAAGAGGACACGACCAATTCCTTAGTTCATCCACCACCCATGGCACGCATCACTAGGTGATCACAACCTTCTTCACTGATGAACTGATTAAGAATTCAGAAGTGTTAGCAGCAACTTTTTAGTCACTTCCAATGGTTTGTAGTCATCTCATAAGATGAAATTTATTAAATGTCTTTGTTGTAGATAATTAGTTTTGAGAGTCAGAATTTGAAACATTTCTCAAATTACAAGTTACATGATGCTCTTAGAGAGTTGCCGTTTTTCCCTGTTTTGAGAGCAGTGATGTTCTTCTTTAGGAACCTTAGGTTGCATTCCGAGACCACAAATAAAAAAGCAACGAGTGAAAAGGATCTGTCTCCCACTCCGAAGCCTGATTTCTGCATGAAATGACCTCACAAAGAAACGTGGCAAAATCTCTCATTTTCTTAACTCCCCAAAGACTTAGAGACAGCTAAATATCTGTTCTCTTTCCTTCTTCTTCAAGCTTTTTGCCTTTTTACAGATATTCTATGGTGAACTATGAGTCTAAAATCTGAGAACAAGAAGGAGTCCTAATTCTTCTTGGTGAAAAGAACAGAAACTTATTTCAGACTCACTTAAGTGAAAAGCGAGAATTTAGTCTGCAAATATTCCATAGATGCCGAGAGGATACCAAGGGGGAGAGGAGCAGGACACACAACGGACCAGGAAAAGCATCAGCACCCTGGACAGCAACGCAGCCTTTTCTCTGATTCGTGGCCAACTCACCCTATTTGCCCTTCTTCCCCACTTTGCACGTTGCAGATAGTCTTTCTTGAGTGCTCTCCTTCAGATACCTGCATTGCTAGTTTCTTTATATTAATTACATTTGAACACATGTTACCTCTTCCTAAGGTCTTTGCTGGCCAGACCAGTTGCATGCTGTGATCATAAATTGCATTATGCTCTTTGTTCATTCATTTACCATGTGCCTCCTCTCTGGGGACCTGCATTCCTGTGAGCAAAGGCATATTTAAAACAATGCTTTAAAGGTACCAAAAGAAAAACAGTTCTTTATGCATACTGGGCACACAGCGATGTGTTTTGAATATCAAAAATTATAAACAAGAGAATGGCATCCTTAATTCTCTAGGAGAGAGAATGAAGTTAGCCCAGTTGGGCTTAGCATTGAGCCTTGGTCCTATTAATTGAAGCACAGTGGGTGAGTTCACTCGGGACGGCCACTTGTTAAGGGCACCTATACTGGTGGGGAGATAGACTTGTTTGGGGAAGTCATCATGGACTAGGAAAATGTATCCCCAAATGACTATAAGTCTGCATGTATGTGAGTTTACAGAGGAAGGTGAGGGTAAGGGATTGGTCTCTTTAAACGTGGCAGAAGAAACGGGTAATTTTGTTGTTGTTGTTGTTGTTTGGAGTTTTTGTACCATCAGTGGAGGCCCATTAGACACTACAGAAGTATCCTGAATCAAAAATTTTCCTTATTTATTGTTGTTAAGAAAACCTTGAGAGGTCACTCTAAAGTTTTGAAACCATGAATGCATTGTGTCTTCCCCCTTTGTTTTTTCAATACTTCTGAATAAAATGTGTGTGTTTGTGTGCCCATGCACATGTGTGTGTGTTTTACTTCCAAGTTTCCAGAAGCCTGTGTTAATGATCTCCTAGGTCCTGAAGCAGGAACATGTGCTCAGGATACAGGGCGAAATGGTAATCTCCAGGCAGGAATCATGGAATAGATGACACACAGAAAGCAAGCTAGAGCTTAGCGTTACTGTTAGAAAGAAATGTATACACTTTATGGAGACCTTTTCATCTTCATTCAGTTGTTGTTTGGCAAGGAAGTCCTCTGTTGTTTGTTGTTCATTCAGTCATGTCAGACTCTTTGCAACCCCATGGACTGCAGCGGGCCAGGCTTCCCTGTCCTTCACTATCTCGCGGAGTTTACCCAAACTCATGTCCCTGAGTTCGTGATGCCATCCAATCATCTCATCCTCTGTCACCCTCTTCTCCCTCTTCACCCTTCTTTCCCAGAATCAGGGTGTTTTCCATTGAGTCAGCTCTTCACATCAGGTGGCCAAAGTATTCGAGCTTCAGCTTCTGCATTAGTCCTTCCAATAAATATCCATGGTTGATTCCCTCTAGGATTGATTGATTTGATCTCTTTGCTGTCCAAGGGACTCTCAAGAGTCTTCTCCAGCACCACAATTCAAAAGCATCAGTTCTTCAGCTCTCAGCCTTCCTTAAGGTCCAACTCTCACACCATTCATGACTACTGGAAAAACGATAGCTTTGATTATAAAGATTTTTGTCAGCAAAGTGATGTCTCTGCTTTTCAATATGCTATCTTGGTTTGTCATAGCTTTTCTTCCAAGGAGTAAGCATCTTTTAATTTCATGGCTGCAGTCACCAGGCACAGTGATTTTGGAGCCCAAGAAAATAAAATTTGTCACTGTTTCCACTTTTTCTCCATCTATTTGCCATAAAGTGATGGGATTGGATGCCATGATCTTCATTTTTTGAATATTGAGTTTTAAGCCAGCTTTTTCACTCTCTTCTTTCACCCTCATCAAGAAGCTCTTTAGTTCCTCTTCACTTTCTGCCATTAGGGTGGTATTATCTGCATATTAGAGGTTGTTGATATTTCTTTCTGTAATTTTTCTATTTTCAGGCATAGGTTTAAGTATGAAGAATACTAGGTCTCTGCTCATATGAAATTGCCTTTCTAATTTGGGGAATAGTTTAAAAGAGACAAAGAATAAGTAAACCAGTAAAGAGAGGATAAGGTTTCAGTTGTGATGGTATCACTGAGAAAATGAAATGGATGCTGAGAACTGAAATGCCTAGGGCTAGTGCAGGGGACTAGAGGTGGCAGCCAGCCTTGTGGGCAGGAGGAAGACAGGATCTGTGAGGGCAGTCTGGGTTTATGAAGGCATCTACCTGGTCATCGCCAGGAAGATCATGGTGTGTTTGAAGGGCAGAGAGGGGGGAGCATGTGGCTGGAAAGAGTTCTAAGAACAAGGGAAAGAGGAGAAAGGAGAACTGGAGAAGTAGGCCAAGAAAATCTTTTTGTTTGTGGCAAGGAGCTGGAATTTTAGGCAGAGCAATGGAAGTCTTTGGACTGACCTGAGAGAGGGGACATCATCTATATTACAATTCGCAGGAATTTTGTGGACCAGAGATGGGAACAGTGGAAGCAGAGGGGAGAGCTAGGACATGTTATCAGAAGTAGAGGGGAGAAATAATGGTGGTTATGTTACATCCACAAACTCACCCCATGACACAGGGCGTTAGTTCATCGCATTGTGTGTAGGTTTTTAGCCTCCTTATAGTTACCCACAGCCACACTCTTATGGTCAAAAATTAACTTAGTTATTTAAGTTTTCTTCCTCTAGAATGCCTGTGAAGGCAATCCTTGCTGGGTGAGCAACAGTAGGGTGACTCAGAATCGCAAGGGATTCAAAAGATAAGGTTTTAATCCCTCGGATGTGCATAAAGACATAGGCACTCCCATACCTGAGCTCTTTGTGAACTCTTGTGAAACTTTTCTTTTTGTAAGAACATGAGCAATATGGAGCTGTAGACAGTGCTTGAACTTTTACAGACACAGCAACCTTCATTCTAAATTTTGGTACCTCTGCTTATCAACTTGAAACCTTCAACAAGATTATTGACCTATAAGCATGTGTGTGTGTTCAAGGGGATACTAATGGGCAACAGCAATAATGCTTACTCATAATTGTCACTTAATGCTCATGTTGCAGTAAATGTATGCTTAAAACTTCATAAACATTATTTCTTTGAAGCATTACAGTGACCACCTTATATGCATATTAATGCACCACTGCTGAGTTAAGAGAATGAGCCTTAGATTAAGTAACTCATTTGAAATGGTCCAGTCAGTGGAGGAATGTCTGTTGAGTTGATCTGATTATGTCCACCTAACAATGCGATATTGTCAGGTAGCTGGTGGAAACTCATAGCGTAGCATCAGCTAGAGTGGATGCTTGACAACTTTCATGTTATGGATCTCTCTGAGGATTTCAGATATTTATGACCACGGAATTAATTCTAAGGAAAGCAAATTGAAGGAGGTGTTTGTGTGTACTGCTTTCCCCTAATGATTCCCCCATACCCTTGAGCATTTCCATGTTTGTGTTTAATCACAGCATCTCAGCCATGATGCTTCTGACGGGTAATTTCCTTAATGCATTTGACAGAGATGGATTACATGGAAGCCCACTGCATTCCATACTTTTGTCTGCAAGCGATGAGGCTAGATTTGCACTGTGTGTGTCTACTGGCTCCGATGATATTGTATCCTAGTAATCCCCGTGATAATATGGATCAATCTGTGGACACACACATTCTTGGCCAGATGGGAGACACCAGTTTGCAAGAGACCCCTGCCGCTGTTATTATACCTTGAGAAACATCTGGGCTGATAAGTGTGTGTCAGAATCATAAATCAATATAGTCCTCAGAGATAGTCCTAGTTAGGCAGTTTACCTTCACATACACTTTTTCTTTTCTTTTCTTCTTCTCTGACTGAAAGTGTTAAATGATGAGCACAAATGGATTACTTTTTAGATTGTAAAGTCTCTGCCTTGGCTTGTAAAGATCTGAGCATCGCCAAGGCTCACAGGTACATGGTGACAAACAGTGACTCATGGTTCATGGCACTGCATCCCTAGGTGCTAACAAACTTAACCCATTCTCAGGCACAGATGCAAATGCCCAGTGGAGACTTGCTTTGTGACCCTTGCTGCTGCTCCTCTCAAGTATTTATCGGCTGGCAATCCCCATGGTTTGTTAGTGTGTGCTAGTATAGATCAAGGAGGCCAGAGAGTTAGGGTTGAGGATCTCTGGTACCTGTGGGAAACACAAGTGCTGCTGTTTCACAGAATACCCTTTAGGCTATTTACGTCACTGCCTGTCAGCAGACAGACTCCCAAGTAGCATCATGGAATATCAAAACTAGAGACTGTTGCTACCGATCTATTGGTAGTGTTTTCATGCTTGAACCACCTGGACCCCACTGTGTATTTCCATTTCCACTGAGAAAAATGTTCTGGTTTCTTTTTAAAGAGTATTTTTTTGTTACAAAAAATGTCAGATGTGTAGAAAAGGAGAAAGAGAAATACAGTGGGCCTTGTATACTAACACTGGGATTTAAGAATTGACCTGACATGCAGAACCACTTGAAAGGACATTTCCACACAGAGTGAAACTTGCCTCTAAATACAAAAGAAATAAATATGAAAGAAATTCCATTCTGTGAAAAACCCTGATGACATTATTGCAACTAAGAGCATTAACCTTAATCCAATCATCAAATTGTTGTTGTTTAGTCACTAAATCATGTCCAGCTCTTTGCAAACCCATGGACTGTTGCCTTCCAGGCTCCTGTGTCCATGGGATTTCCCAGGCAAGAATACTGGAGTGGGTTGCCATTTCCTGCTTCAGAGGATCTTCCTGACCCAGGGATGGAACCTACATCTCCCTATTTGTCAGGCAAACTCTTTACCACCGAGTCACCAGGGAAACCCTATTGTCAGATACCCAGTCTATATTCAAATTTGCTACATAGCCCTCCCCAAAATATCCTTTATAACATTTTAAAAACAGGGCTGTCAGGGACTTCCCTAGTGTTCCAGTAGTTAAGATTCTGCATTTTCAATGCAGGGGACATGGGTTCAATCCCTGGTTGAGGAACTAAGATCCCGCACGCTGCATGGTGTGGCCAAGTAAATAAATAAAGGAAATAAAGTTGTCTATTCACTTTGAACACCTGACATTGCATGTAAAGAGGAAGGGATAGGTGGTATAAATAGGACATATGTATTTAAAGTATTCTTGCCTGGAAATCCCATGGACGCAGGAGCTTGGGGGACCACAGTCCATGGGGTTGCAAGGAGTCAGACAGGACTGAGTAACTTCACCTTCACTTTTTTCATTTGAAGTATATTTTTCTTTATAGGGCATCCGTCCTTCCTTCTGAGAGATTATCAATCACTTAAAAAATCATGCAAAGTCTTAAGAAGGAGTATACCTATAATTTGGCACTCTGGAAAAGCCCTTTTTAAAATTATGGAAATAAATAGGGCTCCAGAAAAAAACAATATGTGTCAGCATTTTCTCTAATGGTGAAAAATTGAAAACAACCAAATTTTTGACATAGAGAACTGGCTAATTTATGGTGATCGTATTAGAAAATGTTTACAATGTATTGTCCACAAAGAAAATTCCACAACTGTATGGAAAGAATTGGAGAAGGCAATGGCACCCCACTCCAGTACTCTTGCCTGGAAAATCCCATGGATGGTGGAGCCTAGTAGGCTGCAGTTCGAGGGGTTGCTAAGAGTCGGATGCGACTGAGTGACTTCACTTTCACTTTTCACATTCATGTATTGGAGAAGGAAATGGCAACCCACTCCCAGGGACGGTGGAGCCTGGTGGGCTGCTGGTGGGCTGCTGTCTGTTTGTGGGGTTGCACAGAGTCAGACACGACTGAAGCGACTTAGCAGCAGCAGCAGCAGCAGCATGGAAAGTATCAGAGCGCTTTAACAATTAGCTTACACAGAAGGAAAAAAAAATCCTTGAAAAAATGTTTTTGGTGTGTTAACCATAGTTTTCTCCAGATAGTTGGGTTATAGATCATATTAGTTGGTTTACTTTTTTTCTTTCATCTTTACACTTTTAGCATGGAATGTGGACTATTTTGATGATTGGGTTAAAAAAAATTTGGTGAATATACCTACTCAGCAAGAGATCTATTGTCTGACTGGAAAGGAAAGAAGAAGCTTACATGTGATGGAAAATAAACACCCTCTGGCCATGTGCTCAGTGTAGGTTCCTAGTGATAGACCACAACTGCAAAGCTGGAGAAGGTGACATAGATGTTCCAGGTAAAATAAAGAAGCAGAGCACACACTCCTGTATTTCCTTTAGCCTTGCAAGTCTTGCATTAAAACACTCTGATATTGTCTGAGTGGGGTTTCAGTAAAAATCCTGAAGTTGACATTTACATTGCAATTAGTTTCAAAACTGGAGGAAGCTTTTAACTGCATGTTACAAGGTCTGGGTCAGGAAGATCCCCTGGAGATGGGAATGTCCATCCACTCCAGTATTCTTGCCTGGAAAATTCCATGGACAGAAGAGCCTGGTGGGTCCCAGACCATGAGGTCCCAAAGAGTTGGACATGACTGAGCGACTTCCATTACTTCTACAAAGGTCTGATACGGACCCTAAACTGAAGTGGAATGTTTTGCCCTCTGTGTGTGCGCGTGCGCGCACGCATGTGTGTGTGTGTGTGTGCGTGCGTGTGTGTGCGTGTGTGTGTGTGTGTGCACGTGTGTGTGTGTGTGTGTGTAGTTTTCTCCCACCCCATTTCCTGTATGCTTTTATGTGCCAAGCAAAATAAGAGCACATCTCACTGAAGACTTGTTCCTCTTCACTGTTGCCATCCTGAGTTGCACCTGCCCAAGTGTATTTGGGACTCAGATGCAGAATTTTCTCATGGTTACAGAGAGTATGACCATGAGAGATGGTGCAAGGCATTCTACAAGGGACCAAAGGAATGAAATTGAATTGACTGTTTAAGATCCACATGTCAAGGGGTCCTCCACTCTGGTGGACCCATGGGTGGGACATGTGTCCTCGAGATTGAGGACTCTGGATGTTTGAAGGCAAATTTTGCCACCTAGAAAGGGTCTCTTGTGCCCCTTTTCCTTGCAGATTCTCACAAGCTGGGAGTGGACAGGCTAACTGGTCTACCCCATGTATAGCCTCACCCATGTAGATGTCTGGCTTGAGGTGATCACATGCATTGCTTGGAATTTTGCCTCACCTGAACTATCCTCTCCTTTGTCAGCTCACTTCTCTCAGAACAAGTAGGAGTTAAGCTGCTGTTTGACAACAGGATGTCTCTGGACCTGGGAAAGAATGGATGGGGTCAGAGCATGAAGGAGGAACAGAGAGGGAAGTATAGTCTCTGATCAGATTAAAATAAATGTTAAGAGTTTGGGGAGCCTTCCAGACACCGGCTGTAGAAACAAAGTAGAGACAAGTGGCAGGCAGTTAAGATGGGAGGATGTTCTCTGACACTCTGAAGGTCATGATTGCAGCCTGGGATGCAGAATAAACCATCCAGCAAAGGGTAGGCTCCGGAAGCTCTGGCCAGAGGTGCTCGGAGACTGCAGGGCATTTGAAGGAAAAGTTGACTGACTTCTAGTTGATGAAGCCTAGAAGAATGGTCTCCATAAGGACCCTGCTATAAAGGCTCACACTGGTTCAGTTAGTTTGGGGGAATGTATTGCCTCATTCCTAAACACCTCCCCCTACCACCCACCCACACACACACAGACACACACAGACACACACACACACACACCAGAGAACATAAGGCACTCTGTGAGTCATGACTATCTGTATCTCATTATCTCTTAATTTATAAACTACCCTCTCGCTGGGAGAAAGGTGCTGTAGGTTGTATATTTCTAAGAAGTTACAGATCAGCAGTCTCCATGACTCTCAGATGCCTGTAGGCAATCTCCGGCATAACTTTCCAAAGACATCCAACGAATAAAGTTTTCTTTCTTTCCTCCAGCTTTCTGGAGGAATCTGTTCTAGCCAGTCTGCATCCTGATTACCTGTGTGTCTGGAATGAGCCCAACCCAAATATAGAAGCAAAGAGGACCGTTAGTCTAATTGGCAGTGAAGACCATCAGGTGGCACATCCGTTACTGGGTTAGGAACCAAATCCCAAGCCTTCTTAGAAGGTCACCAAAGAACAGAAAACCACTGGCAAACTGGTGTGTTTAGCACAGATTTCATTTTTTTCTCATTTTAATTTAAAGTAAAAATCTTTGCAGCCAGAGTTAACTGTCCTTATTGGTTGTGTATGCTTTGATGTTTCTCACTCTTCAATGCATTCCCAACAGAGATTCTTAACTTCGCAGCCATGCCCTTGCTTTTCTGAATGAAATTCTGATCTCTAAGTGATGAACTAAGGGGAGACAGGAAGTGACCTAAGTTAGAAGGGAAAATGGACATGGTCAGACATGTAGAGCGACCCAGAAGGCAGCACCACTTGAGGAAACCCAGCAACCATGAGAAAGCAAGTGTGGCTCTTCTGACCACTGTGGGTTTGATTTTGCTCTTTTTAATTGGAGGATAATTGCTTTACGATGTTGTCTTAGTTTCTGCTGTACAACAAGGTGAATCAGCTATGTGTATGCATGTTTCCCCTCTCCCTTGAGCCTCCCTTCCATGCTCACCCCTCGTCCCACCCCTGTAGGTCATCACAGAGCACTAAGCCAAGCTCCCTGTGCTACCCAGCCGGCTCCCACTGGTGATCCGGGTTACACACGGTAATGTGTGTAGGTCAGCGCCACTCTCTCAGTTCATTCCCTCACCGTGTCTACATATCTGATCCTGTCCATCTGAGGTTCTATTCCTGCCCTGGACACAGGTTCATCCATCCCATCTTTCTAGATTCCACATATACGCATTAATATACAATAGTCATTTTTCTCTCTCTGACTTACTTTACTCTGTTTTCTAACTGGGTGGAGTACGTTGTTTATTGGGGCAAATGTGTGCTGGCTCAGTTGCTCAGTGGTGTTGAACTCTTTGTAACTGCATGGACTGTAGCCCACCATGCTCCTCTGTCCATGGGATTTCCCAGTTAAGAATACTGGAGTGGGTTGCCATTTCCTCCTCCAGGGGATCTTCCTGACCCAGGGATCGAACTCATGTCTCCTGTATTGGCAGGCGGATTCTTTACCACTGAACCATCTGGGAAATCCACTGGGGCAAACCGAGTTCCTCATATTTGCCATGTCACACATTTAACAGTTCAAACAGACTCATCTACATACATGCGCGCACACACACACACACACACACACACACACACACGAAATAAAACTTGGCTATGCTTTAGAAGGTGTTCACTGTTCAGAGAATCACGGACAAAACTTTTAAAAGAAAAAAAAAATACATGGGGATTTTCAAGTTTCTCCCCAATCTTCTCAATTAGCACTTTGAGGAAGGGGCCCAGGCTTGTATATTGCATGTCCACCTCCTCCCACCTACAGAGCATCCAAAGGATCCATTCAGCTTGGGGATGCCTAGGGTATGAATGTGGTATGATGAGGACGTTATGGAACTGTGATTCTCAACACAGAAGGAAATCCATCTTAATTCTTTACCATCGCACTTAACGGCGCTCTCTTCCTAAGGAAACCCCTGTTACCCTCTTGGAGTTTTAATATGGAACTTTGTCATAAGAATGGTTGTCCTCAGTCTTTAATATTTGATTGAAGAACTAATTTCGGTTCATGGTATTGATACATCAGAAAGCTGCCCCCCCTTTCTAATAAGAACTAACATCTGTTGAAAAAAAAAAATTCTCTATAGCATTTCCTGAGTGCTTTAGAATACACTGTGACAAATGGCGTCTTGCATTTTACAATCGTCCTCTTGGCTTGTAATACATCGTTCAATGAATTGATCACAGTGGAATGTAAAGATGAAGCAGCATTTATTTTGTATGTTATATTGCATATAATTTTTAGAGTTGACATTTATAACCATGGAGGCTGTTATTCTACATATCATCTTCAAACCATATCAGCCTAAAACACATTTAAATTTAATAAGCAAGTAGATTAGATTTGCTTTTAAGCTAGGCATATCATTACAGCGAGTGTTTCCAGCAAGAGGGCACTCTCACGATTAAATACTGTCTTTAGTTGTCTTAAAGAAACAAAAATTACAAAGAAGGGGTGAGAGCAGAAGCTGAAATAATTAAGTTTGAAGTCCAAAGACTACCCTTTGACGGACCAGTCCAAACGTCGCCCTCTAACCATTGAGACGAGAGTTCCGTTTGGTTTTATTAACCATCATCGGGCAACTTTGAGGCTGAATACAAGCCTTGGGAATGAAATGCAAATTCTATAATAGGAACATCATTGTGATAATAATTTATTAAATTTCCCGAGCCGTCTCCCTCTGAGGAGGGCAGCTCAGCGGCCCCTGGTGATTAATTTTCAACACCGTTTAACATTTTATTAGAGGGAAGCAGTTTTTAATCTATTGATGCCCTTTCTGTACAATTCCATGAGCTGTTTTCAAAACCAGAGGGGAAGAAGAGAGGGAAAAATGGAGAAGGGGGAAGAGAGAATGTTGACCAGCAGCTCTAGATTGAAATCGAGCATCTCAGACTCTCCCACGCTTTAAAGGCATTTTATTGTTCTCACCTCAGGGGAGCTTGTTGGTATTTTGCAAGAATTTGATTGGAATCTGAAGTTAGGAGAGGGACTCGCCTGGTGGTCCAGTGGTGACAACCCCAGCTCCCAGTGCAAGGGGCCTGGGTTCAGTCTCTGATCAGAGAACTAGATCCCACATGCTACACCCAAGAGTTTGCCTGCTGCAGCAGCCAGACGGATACATTTTAAAAATAATAAGTTTAGGAAAAACACAACATCTGGGGAGAGTTTGTTAATCTGAGAAGGTTGGGGTAAGAAGGTTGCTAAACTGGGGGCTTCTCAGAGTCGTGGTAGAGCCTACTAGCGCTACTGGAGGCTGCAGACTCTAATGTTTACAGAGGCCAGGTGGTGGTGGCTTAGTCGCTAAGTCGCGTCTGACTCTTTGTGACTCATGGACTGTAGCCCACCAGGCTCCTCTGTCCATGGGATTCTCCAGGCAAGAACACTGGAGTGGGCTGCCATTTCCTCTTCCAAGGACTCTTCCCGACCCAGGGATTGAACCCACATCTCCTGCATCTCCTGCTTGGCAGGTGGATTCTTTACTTAGCCACCTGGGATCTCACTTTGCATTTCATGGCCATTTGTCTTAAGCTCTTCCCAGATGACTCTAGAATGTCAACCATTGAGCTCACCAACTCAACCAGATATTGACATTCTAGAATTATCTGGCAGGAACCTAAAGACAAATGATGACAAAATGCAAGGTGAGATCTGGATGGGACTCTGGCACATAAAAGGGAAATATGTAGATGGGGAAAAAAAAAAACACACTACTGAAATCTCAATGTGGACTATCATTTATTTAACAGCATTCTACCAACATTAACTTCTGGTTTCAGATCACTATACTATGATTATGGTAAGATGGAGATACTGGGGAAGCTGGGTGAGAGATACACAGACATTCTCTATATTATTATTTTTTAAGTCTTAGTACAAATCTGAAGTGCTTTCCTTTTTTATTTCTTTTTTGGCTACACCTTGAAGCTTGAGGGATCTTAGTTCCCCAGGAAGGGATTAAGCCCTGGGCAGCGAAAGAGCCCAACCACGTGGACCTCCGGGGAAGTGCCTGAAGTTATTTCTAAATCTAAACAAAAATGCATTTATAAGCAAAGGAAGCAAAGTGTGGGACAGACAAAACATGCTAATAAAAGAGACTGAGGTCAAGGGTCACCTGCTTAAAACTTGCCAGTTTCAATATAAAAGCCGGGAGAAGGGAGTCTCAGCCGCCCTCTTTTGTAATGATAGCTGTCTCACAGCCTGATGGTGCAGTAAGCGTCATAACACCTCACACTAAATACGGCCACCGCCCGCTCCCTGGAGCCTGTGGATATGTTAGATTAAATGCCAGAGGGTCATTAGGAATGCAAACAGAATTAATCTTGCAGGTCAGATGGCCTCAAGATGGGAAGATTATCCTGTATTATCTGGACAGAACCAGTAGGCTTATTGAGTCTGTGAGTAGAAGAGGGAGGCAGGAGAAGACTGTCAGAGTGAAGCTTTTTCAGAAAAACTTGACAGGCCATCACTGTCTTTAAAATGGAAGGAGACACATGCCAAGAAGTGCAGGCAGCCTCTAGAATCTGGAAAAGGCAAGATCACAGGCTCAACCCTGGAGGCTGCAGGAAGGAACACAGCCCCAGCGACAATCTTAATTATAGCTCAGCCAGACCTGCATCAGATTTCTGAACTACAGAGTGTGAGATAATAAATGTGTGTTGTTTTAAGCCCTTATGTTTGTGGTGATTTGTTACAATCGCAACAGGAAACAAATTCAGACAAGGAGTCGATGGAGTAGCAAATGCTTTTAGGCTTGTTCTGTTGCTATTGTTGTTCAGTGGCTAAGTCTTGTGAGTCTTTGAGACCATGTGGACTACAGCAAGCCAGGCCCCTCTGTCCTCCACTGTCTCCTGGAGTTTACTCTTCTGTCCATTGAGCTGGGGATGCTATCTAACCATTTCATTCTCTGCTGCCCCCTTCTCCTTCTGCCTTTAGTCTTTCCCAGCATGTGGTCCGTAAGGTTTGTTAGCAATTTACATGTATTACCTCCCTGGTCCAATGAGGTAGTGCTAGTGACACCCTGCTTTAGAGATGAGGAGACTCAGTTCAGTTCAGTTCAGTCGCTCAGTCATGTCTGACTCCCTGTGACCCCCATGGACTGCAGCACGCCAGGCCTTCCCGTCCATCACCAACTCCCAGAGTCCACCCAAACTCATGCCCATCGAGTCGGTGATGCCATCCAGCCATCTCATCCTCTGTCGTCCCCTTCGCCTCTGCCCTCAATCTTTCCCAGCAACAGGGTCTTTTCCAATGAGCCAGCTCTTTGCATCAGGTGGCCAAAATATTGGAGTTTTAGCTTCAACATCAGTCCTTCCAGTGAACACCCAGGACTGATCTCCTTCAGAATGGACTGGCTGGATCTCCTTGCAGTCCAAGGGACTCTCAAGAGTCTTCTCCAACACCACAGTTCAAAAGCATCAATTCTTCGGCACTCAGCAGAGTCGGACACGACTGAAGCGACTTAGCAGCAGCAGCAGCTTTCTTTATAGTCCAACTCTCACATCCATACATGACTACTGGAAAAACCATAGCCTTGACTAGATGGGCCTTTGTTGACAAAGTAATGTCTCTGCTTTTTAAAATGAGGAGACTAGGCAGATATTAGCTTGTCCAGGGGGCACAGCCAGTGTGTAACAGGGCAAAGAATTAGAGATACAGAGTTCATGTTCTGAAACAGTCACCACGGGCAGGCAGCCGGTGTATTAGCGCTATACTCTAACATAGTGCGTGTGGCATTGGTGCTAGTACAGTATTTTTTTTTTTTAATCCACTTACATGTGTTATTTAAAAAAAATTTTAATTGGAGTATAATTGCTTGACAATGGCTAGTTTCTGCTGTACAATAATGTGAATCAGCTATAAGCATACGTATATATATATCCCCTGCCTCCTGAGCCTCCCTCCCACCCCAGCAATCCCACCGCTCTAGGTCATCACAGAGCACTGAGCAGAGCTCCTTGTATTATATAGCAATTTCTTGCTATCTATTGTATATGCAGTGATGTATGAATGTCAGTGTTACTGTCTCAGTTCCTCCATGTCTGCATCTCTATTCCTGCCCTGCAAAGAAGTTCTTCTGTACTATTCTTCTAGAGTCCATGTATATATGCATTGCATACTTGCATGCATGCAGTCAGTCGTGTCTGACTCTTTGTGACCCCATAGACTGGGGTCCCACCAGGCTCCTCTGTCCATTAAATTTTCCAGGCAAGAATACTGGAGTGGGTTGCCATTTCCTCCTCCAGGGGATCTTCCTGACCCAGAGATAGAACCCAAGTCTCCTGAATTGGCAGGTCTATTCTTTACCACTAAGCCACCTGGGAAGCCCATATGGTAATTTGTTTTTCTCTTTCTGACTTGGTTCACTCTGTATAACAGGCTTCCACCTCATTTCAACTGACTCAGATTTGTTCCTTTTAAGGGCTGAGTAATATTCCATTGTATATAGGTACCATGACTTTATCCATTTCTCTGTTGATGGACATCTAGGTGGCTTCTATGTCCTGGCAATTATAAACAGTGCTGCAATGAACATTGAGGTACATGTGTCTTTTAGAATTCAATATTTCTTAGGGTTTATGCCCAGTAGTCAGAGAAGGCAATGGCACCCCACTCCAGTACTCTTGCCTGGAAAATCCATGGACGGAGGAGCCTGGTAGGCTGCAGTCCATGGGGTCGCTAAGAGTCAGACATGACTGAGCGACTTCACTTTGACTTTTCACTTTCATGCATTGGAGAAGGAAATGGCAACCCACTCCAGTGTTCTTGCCTGGAGAATCCCAGGGATGGGGGAGCCTGGTGGGCTGCAGTCCATGGGGTTGCACAGAGTCGGACACGACTGAAGCGACTTAGCAGCATGCCCAGTAGTGGGATTGCTGGGTCACGTAGTAGTTTTATTCCTAGTTATGTTTAAATAACTTAAAATTGGAAGAAATGTCATGAGAAAGTGAGAGTGAGAGACAAATTTTCTTGGAGATGTAACTATATTTTAGAAAGATAAAATATTCTAATAGCAGTTGAAAAGACAATAGTCTCTATCTTTTCTTTTTAAAAAGTGCTGGATAAAATATATCTTTCACAAGTTAAAAATCCCATCCAATTATTATAGGCTTAGGTGACATGAAGATACTGTTAAATAAAATAAAGTTATTTGGCAAAGGACTTATTCCCTCTTCAGTTTTCTTCCCATGTCCCTGTTTATGTCATTGGGAAAGTTTTTGTTTCATGCTAGGCTCTCCTTAAGCATTTAATGTTTGAAGATCACCATTTTTAATAATTAAGTGGACACTTGATGCTCAGTGTCTGTAGGTAATGATAGCAAAATGTTAATAACTTATGATTGCACTGTATTTTATGGTTACTGTCTATTCAGAATAAGTGATTTTTTTTCTTTCCCATTTATAGTATTGATATAAAGTTGCCTTTTAAAAATAATGTATATCAGTGGAAGCAAAGTACATGAGTGTAAAGATATTTAAGCAGCTGATAGTTTATCATTATGACACATGGCAGCCATCTAGTGATAGGGCAGAAGAATGACTTAGGTTTGGAAACATCTGGTTCTTTGTAGTTGAAGATTTCAAGATGTCGACTCTAATTGCTAAAGAGATGTTCATGACCAAGGCCCACAGCGATCTCTGAATCCATTTTGTTATCTCCCTCTTCACCAGAAATAAGTAATTCCACTGAAAGCAGAAAGAAGAGATTCAAGACCAACAAAACGTTTCTGCAACATCAAAATCTGATTGGGATTAAGTCAATCCATTGGGCCTTAATAAGACATTGATTGCCTGTCTTGCTAATTCTAGCAACAAAGTATCTAAAATATATGTTTTCTGAACTTTGTAAAAATAATTTTATTTACTTATTTTTGGCTGTGCTGGGTCTTTCTTGCTGCGAGGGCTTATCTCTAGTTGTGGCGAGCTGGGGCAACTCCCAGTGTCGCCCAGGGTTCCCCTTGAGGTGGCTTCTCTTGTGGGGCACGGGTTCTCTGGCACACAGGCTTCAGTAGTTGAGGTTCCTGGGCTCTAGACTGTGGGCTCAGTAGTCATGGCCCGGGAATTTAGTTGCTTCTCAGCATGTGGGGTCTTCCTGGTTCAGGGATCACACCGATGTCTCTTGCACTGGCAGGTAGATTCTTTACCACTGAGCCCCCAGGGAATCCCCTGAACTTTATTAAAAAGCTCCTCCTGTCTGTTCACCTCACTGTGCTTTATTCCTGGAATCAAGTCTCTCTTTGGACTTGCCATATTGGGAGCTGAGCGTGTGCTCTTGAGAATGGTCCAGCTTTCTGGGAACGTCACCTTATTTTTGATGACAGGAAAGGATGCCTCTTACTGAGGCCCTCCTCTTACATTACGTGCATCTTCAAGGCTTGTAGGATATGGCTCCTTGCTAGGATTTTGGCTGTGCAGTCAACCCTACCTGATTCTGCCAATGAACTGGAGGGCAAATTGTTTGTCCACCATGCCAATTACAGGTTAAGGAGATGAGCATTATTGGATGGACGGACATCAGACATCCGGTCCCTCATCTGGAACACGAATGGCAGAAAAAGGCTGACTCAACAGTGCAGGTTTAGAAGAATTAATTGGTAGCTAAAAGGATCACAAGTGAAAGAAAGCGACCTGGCTTGTATCTCTTATCAATGGATTACTGAATGCAGCTTAGCACGCGCAGTGTGGTTTTTCTTTTAATCTTGGTCACATTGCTGTTTGTAACAGGATCTGAGGACTTTCTTCTAGGCTCTGAGAATCTAAAGAATGTGGGTATCATCTTTCTCAGCCTCCCAGAGGCAGTTCTGAAGCTTCACTGATGCCTGTTTTTGTTTTGGTCTGGCTCCCTCCCCTCTCTCCATCCTCCTCTTTTCCGTCTTCTTTCTCCTCCTCCTTTTATTCATCCAAGGAATGCGAAGGTACAGGCTTGGTCCAGCGATTCTGAAGTATGATCAGTACGTCCCATAGTCAGAGTGGCAATAATAATAATAGTTAAAATGACTTAATCTATTTAGTGAGTGTATGTTTTGTAAAATCACTGCTGGTGCTAACCATGTTATATTCATTCTCATGTTCCTCTCTGAAGATCTCTCAATAAATCTTCTTTTGCCCATCTTTTCCTATGCTGTTCTTTTCTCTCCATAGCTTCATTTACCAGACCGGCTTCACTGTACACAATTAAGAGACAACTTTTGTTCAGACCATTGCCAACTCTGATACTGTTGGTATCTAAAGGTCCAAACCTTAAGCACCTATGATTGCATGCTTTGAGTCCATGAACCCTGAGAAGTGAATATTTTTATCCTAATTTTCAGAGTAAGCGAGAATCCCTGCCTTCATAGTTAGGAAGGGGAGACAGGCATGTGTAAAAGTGAACAAAACTGAATGACATATGTGTCCGTGGAGGCAAGATTTGTGCTGAGAAGGAAGTCTTGGAAGGCGGGAGGAGAGAGGTGATCCCTGGACAGGGTTTTGAGGGTGGGTGGGCTTTTTCAAATGAATGATATGTGGAAGAATGTTTCAGGCAAAAAGGACAGCATTTGCAAAGGGAAAGGGAAGTAGAATTCTGAGCCAAAGATAAATATGTCCCGCTAAATATAGCTAGAGTGGAGAGCAGAGGGGAAGTTGAGTTAGCTGAAATATATAAAGCCAGCAGTATCATCTTGAAATGCAAGTTTAGGCAATTTTTAGAAGAGTTCAAAAGACGGCATCCCGGGCTTCTTTGGTGGCTCAGTGGTAAAGAATCTGCCTGCCAGTGCAGGAGACACTGGTTTGATCCTGGGTTGGGAAGATCCCACATGCTGCGGAACAGCTGAGCTCCTGAACCACAGCTATTGGACCTGCACTCTGGAGCCCAGGACTGCAACTGCGGAGCCCACTTTCCACAACTACAGACTCCCTGGTGCCTAGAGCCCATGCTCCACAACAGGGCAGACCACTGTAATTTGATTAATTAGTTTAAAAATATTTTTAAAGGCTTCAGTAGGAGAGAGCCTAGATGCCTGTAAAAAAAAAAAAAAAAGGCACCATCACACTGTAGAAAGCAATCTGTGTGGTTCCTCAGAAAGTTAAGCATAGAATTGCCATAGTACCCAGAATTGCACTCATAGGCATCCACTGAAGAGAACTGAAGCCAGGTTATCAAATAACATGCTGTTCATAACGGTTCATACCTTGGTCACAATAAGCAAACTCTGGAAACAACCCTGATGCCTCTCAATGGAAGGAAAAATAAACAAAATATGGTCCATCCATATGATGGAATATTATGTATCCATAAAAAGTACTGCCATACCGACAGGTGCTATAACATGGGTGAAGCCTGAAAACACCTTGCTCAATGAAACGAGTCAGACACAGTCAGTCATGTATGTATGATTGTATTTATATGCAATATCTGGAATAGGGAAACCATAGAGCCAGAAAGCAGAACAGTAAGTTTCTAGGGAAGGAGAAATAGAAATCGACTGCCTACCAGATACAGGCTTTGCTTTGTTGACAGCCCAACAGGCTCCTCTGTCCATGATATTTTCCAGGCAAGAATACTGGAGTGGGTTGCCATTTCCTTCTGCAGGGGATCTTCCCAACCCAGGGATCAAACCCACATCGCCTGCGTTGGCAGGCGGGTTCTCTACCACTGAGTCACCAGGGAAACCCACGGGGGTTTTCTTGGAGGATGATAGAATGTTATGAAACTAAATACAGGTGCTGGTTATACAACATGTGAGTGTACTAAATGCCACTGCTATTGTCCTTTAAAATGGTTAATTTCATGCTGTGTGAATTTCACCTCGGTTTAAAAAGGAAAAAGGCACTAGTGGAAATACGACTCCAGGTAGGTCCTGTGGATGCCAGTTTGCTACACTGCATTCAGTTTGCACAGTACAAATCGTGGTTACAAGAAGCCCCCATGATTGATCCTTGGAGAAACAAAGTCCATCCCAAGAGTGGGAAAGGAGGCGGGTCTAGACACCAGGGCTCGGTTTCAGTTCCAGGGGCCAGTGAAGTATGACCACCAGCATCACGTGACCACCCTCCTCCCCAGAGGAGGCTGCAGCCTAGGAAGGTGACAGCTTATAACGTCAGAAAGCGATGATGAGAAAATTGGAAATGGATGGAGTTTTATGGCAATGCATTTTTAACTCCACTTCAATGTAGAGGGGACATTTTAAGGAGCTAAGAGCTTAAACCAGACAAGATTTCCTCCAGTGCGATAATAAATACACCAAAGTGCCCTTTTATGTTTAATAATTCAGGATCCACTGAGTGTTTAAAGGTTTTTTCTTTTTTTTTTTCTGTTTTATCATTTGAAAAATTGAATGGTAATCGGTTAAAAAGTAGTAGATGAGAAATGTTTTCAAGATGAGCCCTGAATCCAGGCACTTTAAAAGGTCTTTGGAAATGGATGTCTGCATGTCCTAGGATGTAGATACCTGAGGGTTTGGCAGTTTTAAGACAGGCGGATGCTTGTCACACCATTGCATCCTCCTATTTGGAAGGACGGCGCCAGCTTCCATGCATGGCATCAGTCAGTTTTCTGAGTGGGGTTGGAACAAAGCTAGACAGAAGAGCATTGGCGGCCGCCGATGCAACTACCCATTCTTGAACGTGCTCAGAATGTGGATAGTAACAGTCAGAGAGCCAGATTCTGGAGAAAAATCTCAAAGTCAGATCATAGCTACATTTTACGGTCAGGCACATGAACACTTGGAGTCACTGAAAGGAGGTTCTAATTGTTCTGGCCTGCCACTTGGGCTCCAAGGAGAACAAAATGCTCATCTCTAGGCAGCAGTGATTTTTAGACAGGAAGCCCCACTCTCCTTGTAGAGGAAGAATGATCCTATGACTCTCAGATGAAAGGAAGTTAGTTCTTCCCAGGAGGAGCAGGGAAGAGCAGGGCTTGTCTCACGGGAGAATCTGAACGTGGCAAAACGGAGCCTCCCGTGTTCTTCAACATCAGTTGGAAATTAAAAGACACAGCTGTGCTTCATCCCTGATGAGCAAATATCTCTGTTCAGGATGCGCCCACCAGACACTGCAGCCCTCGCTGGGGACACAGCACTATGCCACACAGACGCAACCCCTTCTTGCATGGAGCCCCTATTTTTCTGGTAGAGAGAAAAAAACAAACAAAAAATTTTTTAGAAGGATTTCTGATGGAAGCTGCTTGCCACCTACCAACAGCCGTTTATCCCTTCTTCCTTAGTAATTAACCCTTCGGTGATAGGTCCCTTAGTCATAGCGAAGTTGCTCAAATTAAAGGAAAATTATACTGTGTTCTCCAGCTTTCCTATAAGAGCAGGATCACCGACAAGATGACAATGAAGATTATTAGGTGTGATTTCTGGAAAGACCCTTTACCGGGGGTGACTCACATGTGAACCACACTCACGTGCCCTTTCTTCCTTTCTGCCTCCTGCTATGCAAAACTAGGGGTGCTGAAGCAATTTGGAGGGTGTTTGAGGGTGGAGGATTCTGCATCCTAAGGATGGTGGCAAGAAAGAGTGAAGGTAGCAACAAGATACATGATGGACTGTCTTGTCCTGAACTTATTTTATGGAGGAGAAAATAAATTTCTATTTTGTGGAAGCCATAGTTATTCTGGGACTAAGTAAATGACAAGCAAACCAGGGCTTATGATATCTTTTCAACCCCATGGACTGTAGCCCACCAGGCTCCTCTGTCCATGGAAGTGTCCAGGCAAGAAGACTAGAGTGGGGAGCCATTTCCTTCTCCAGAGAATCTTCCCAACTCAGGGATGGAACCCAGGTTTTCTCATTGAAGACAGATTATTTACCTTCTCAGCCACTAGGGAAGCCCTATTATTATTTGGATACTAGGTAAATGGCAACCAAACCCAAGTTTATGCAATCAAGGCAGAAAACACAAATATAAAATGATTTTTTTCCCCTAGTGGCTCAGAGGGTAAACAGTTCATCTGCAAAGCAGCAGACCCAGTCCCTGGGTCAGGAAGATCCCCTGGAGAAGGGGATGGCTACCCATTCCAGTCGTCTTGCCTGGAGAATCCCATGGACAGGGAGCCTGGTGGGCTACAGTCCATGGGGTCACAAACAGACACGACTGAGTATGCATACACACTCACAGCCTGTTAGGAAGTGGAGCATAGACGCAGTATCTGCTTTACCTTTGGAAGAATTTCATATGGTTTTTCTGCTAGTCATTTAACTGTACAAAAAGAAAGAAAGAAAGAAAGAAAAAATCAACATAGATAATTCAACAACAACAAATCAATGTAATTCAAAAGGACTTGAATAGACGTTCTGCACATGATTGATAAGCACATGAAAAGATGCTAAGCAAGACAAATCACTAGGGAAGAGCAAGTCAAAACGACCATGAGATTCCACTTTGCATTCCTTAGGATGGCTACTACCAAAAACCAGAAAATAATATCTGCTGGCAAGGATGTAGAGAAATTGGAACTCTTATGTGCTGTTGGTGGGAATGTTAACTGTCTAGCTGCTCTGGAAGTGTCCACTGACAGATGACTGACTAAGAAAAATGTGGTATATCTATACTATGGAATATTACTCAGCCTTCAAAAGGAAGGCTGATGCATTTTCTGCACTGTGAAATGAATCTTGGTGACATTATGCTTAGTGAAATAAGCCAGTCACAAAACTGGCAAATACTCTTGTTCCATTTATATGAGGGGCCTAGAGTCATCAAAATCATAACATTTTAAACAAGCAGAATGGTGGGGGGCAGGGGTTTGGGGAGAGAGGTGGGGAGCAAGCATTTTAGTGGGGATAGAGTCTAAATTTTGCAAATGAACAGAGTTCTGGAGGTGGCCGGGCGGTGATGATGGTCAAACAACAATACGAATCTATTTAAGACCATTGAATTCTACATTTTAAAGCAGTCAAAATGGTACATTTTATGTTATGTGTATTTTACCACAATTAAAAAAAGTGGGGGGTCAGTACAGGTTGCCCCTGGGACTGCAGTGAGTTCTCAGCCAGCACAATCTTGCTTAGCCTTCTCACAGCTCAGAAATGAGTCCCTTAATAAATATAAGTCCCAGGCCACTGCCTTGTTGACAGCTGGTGTCTCTGAGTTTCCCATGTCCCTTTGCAAATATCAACTTATTAGCAACTCTTTCTCCAAAGCCCCTCAAAACCCACCCAAAGCAGTCCTCAGCTTTGCAAAAGGACGGAGTGGTTCCCCATATACTGGTTTAACTAGAGCTCAGAGTATGTCCAGCAAGCGAATCCTCCAAAGGGGCCTGTCGTCAGAACTCAGCAAGGAGGATGTGCCCACATTTGCATGTGATTTGCATCTGCTTTGCATAGGGCTGCACAAGCTGTGCCCACATTCTCAGACATCACTCACATCGTATTTTAAGACTGTCACAGTCTTTGATTAACATTTAGATCAGTGGCCGGGGTACCTCAGACTTCTGCAGCTTTCTATATTTAAAATGGCTACAGTTCTTCCCCATGGGTGCTGGGAAGTATCTGCTTATACCTGGTGGGATTCCTTAATTTCTCAGTTACTGCTCATTCCAATTCTTTTTTAATATTTTGTTTCTTTGTCTGCATCAGATCTTCGTTGTGGCATGGGGGTGTGGAGTGTCTTCTCTTGCAGCCTGTGAACTCTTAGCTGAAGCATGTGGGAGCTAGTTTTCTGACCAGGGATCGAACCTGGGGCCACTGCACTGGGAACACAGAGTCTCAGCCACTGGACAGCCAGGGAAGTCCCTCGTCACATTTTTCTGTTCCCTATATCTGCTCCCGCCTCCAGTCTAGTGCTCCTTTCTCAGACCCTTCCCCTGAGAATGGTCTTCATCCAAGACCACTGTGCGTAGCAACTTTTAATGTGCAGTCTGACCTGGTAGACGGATCACAGCACTGCAGACCGGTGAGAATCCAATATTGACGTCCTTGGTTTTAAAGTTTCTTGGTCTTCTCAGACACCAGGGATTGTTCACTAGCAGTTCTTTTTTTAAATTTCATTTGTTTGTTTGCCCCTTTCATCTTGGCCTCCAGACTCCTCTTCGCTTTTCCTTTCTTGTCTTCTCTCTCTGTGGACGATGGGTGAGCCATTCATGTTATTCAGCAGAAATGCCTTTGGAGGTAGTGAGCTAGTAATCAAGATGTACAAATTCCTATATTCCTGAGGCTTGCAGTGCTGTGACGACAGAGATATCCTCCCCCAAAATAAAATAAAATAAAATAAAATCAGTGAATACATTATCCTCACCATGATGAGAGAGAATGCAGTGGATTCAAGGAATTATGAAGGGCTGCCAGCCAAGACTGTGGAGTGGAAAATCGTCTCCATGTGACCGTCAGGGTGAAGAAAG
This sequence comes from Nanger dama, assembly GCA_917880005.1. Taxonomy (NCBI): domain Eukaryota; kingdom Metazoa; phylum Chordata; class Mammalia; order Artiodactyla; family Bovidae; genus Nanger; species Nanger dama. Next base: position 36,434,000 of record CAKJTW010000019.1, on the reverse strand, counting down.
TTCTAAGTGGCAGAATAGAAATCTGAAGCCCTAAAGCCAAAGAGGACTTCCCTGGTGGCTCAGATGGTAAAAACCTGCCTGCCAATGTAGGAAACCTGAGTTCGATCCTTGGGTTGGGAAGATCTCCTGGAGAAAGGAATGGCAACTCACTCTAGTATCCTTGCCTGGAAAAGCCCCATGGACCGAGGAGCCTGGCAGGCTACAGTCCATGGGGTAGCAAAGAGTCAAACAGGACTTAGCAACTGAACAACAGCAAAGACAAAGGAAGTTCATCAATGTGCTCAAGAAAGACCCAGGAGGCCAGTGTGGGTGGTGGGGGCGGAGGGTGGCATGCAAGACCACAGGAGATGTGAAGGGGGAGGAAGAAACAGGCCAGTGGGTGTGCCATGTGGGACTTCCGATCCTCTGCTGGGTATGGATTTTACTGTGAGTGTATAACATGGTGTCAGCTTTATTGAAAGCATGTCACTGATGGCTCAGTAGAAAGCTACTGCTTTTCTCATATTTGCCCTATTTCTCGGTTTTCCTCGGCTCCTGCTCTCTCCAGGAACCAGAACTGCAAAACTGCAAGGACTAAAAACTCCTTTCTTAACAATAAGAAGAATGCATTTTTTCTCTTCTATCACTTTATTCTCCTTCTAATGCAGTGTGTGTGTGTGCGTGTTTGTGAAAGAGAGATACAGAGACAGAGAGAGCGGAGTTATGCCACTCCTCTCTGAGGTAGAGATAGAAACTATATGTGGGGATATTTTATTTCTTTATATATGCTTCTTCTTACTCACCCCATCTCTGATATTAAGACAGAGGGCTGGAAGCCTAAACAGGAGGGGGCTTGGGGGCAGAATGGATGGCTGAGTCTTTTGCCCTCTCTCCTGTTCACCTGCAGCTATCACCACATTGTTAATCGGCTGTACCCCAGTACAAAATAAAAAGTTTAAAGTTGGAAATTAAAAAAAAAAAAAGGCTGAAATGAAGAAAATAATAAAAGAGATGAGGGTCAGCCAGGTGAATACTTGGGAAATTCCCATTGAGTGGGAACTTAGAGAGAGAAATGCAAAACTTTCAATAATATGTCTCTGCCCACTGTGTTTACAGCATGTGATGCATTTTGAAAACCAGATCTTCGTGCCTTTCTGATCATGAATAGCGGTGACATAAACCTGGTCGCTCAGTCTACCATCTTTGGTGGTAGGCAGACAAATGAGAAAGAAAAGGAGACTCCCACGTCTTTTAAAAGGGTAAAGGGAAGTACACGGACAATAATGATTATCTCTGGGAGCTGAGGTGACACCTCTCCCAAGAAGGAACTGTGTGAAGCAATTACTGAAGAGCAAATAGTTGTGCTTACACACCCCAAGGGACATCCTTGGTGGCTCAGCTGGTAAAGAACCCACCCGGCGGGAGACCTGGGTTCGATCCCTGGGTTGGAAGATCCCCTGGAGAAGGGAAAGGCTACCCACTCCAGTATTCTGGCCTGGAGGAATTCCAGGGACTGCATAGTCCACAACTGAGCACCTTTCACTCCACCTTACACTCCAAACCAAGGTAGCCGTTTGAGCTGGCTCCTCAACATTCATGGTGGAATACAGGAAGATGGTCTGGCTTCCTTGCTGGATTTGGTCAACAACATGGTTGGTCATGCCAGACATTGTTCTTTTCTTTTTCCAGTCTGCGTGGAGTCTTAGTTGCGGCACATGGAATCTTCATTCCATCCTGAGGGATCTTTCCTTGCAATGTACCGACTCTAGCTGTGGCACTGCTTAGTTGCTCCATGACATGTGGACTCTTAGTTCCTCGATCAGGGATTGAACCTGCATCACAAGACGGATTCTTCACTCCTGGACCATCAGGGAAGTTCTAGAGGGTGTTCTTTCAACACTGTTGTGGCTTGGTCACCCAGAGGAGAGCAGAATGTTTCATTTTAGTTGAACTGACTAAACTCAATCACATGTTTAGCAGATTTAGGCAAGCACTTAGAGTCTAATTCAGAAAAACAATCCCCTCTTACAGTAATATTTATTGTCAGGGTAAGTCATGCAATATAGACTGATTATCATTCTAGAGAGACTGTAGGTAAAATAAATTTTCTAGTAGGAAATAATGCCTCTGTATTTGCTGTTTACAATGCAAGGATCTGGCTAAGTTAAAGGTGGTTAGAAGGTAGGAGATTTGAGATTATGTGCTTTGCCTGACTTTACATTGGCAAATAAAACTCACAGGTCCCTTACAAATACCTTGCATGCATTTTCAGCAATTGGGGTATTTGCTTACAGGTATTTTTTTTGCAAGAAATGTGCAAGCTTTCAAACGCTAGTTGCCTACCCTACCATAACGCTCTGCCAATCCTGCGAGTGAAGGCAGATTTTATTGCCAGTCATATTGTACTCGAGTTGAAGTGCTAAGAATGCTGTCTTATCCCTCAGCCAGATTAGCTTTAAAAGGTGATCGTGGAGTCCTGTCAAGCACAGAGTGAGGATTTACGAAGTGACAAACACATGTCCATGACATTTACTGTGAGATTTCTCATCATTGAATTCCCCGCTCTTGGCCAAGAAGAAATATTCAATGGAGGAGTCGGAAAGGCAACATTTTAGCTCAGACATCTCTTGGAACACAGGTAGTTCATATATATATATATATATATATATATATATATATATTTAAGGTTGGGATTTATAGAGAGTCAAACAATAACCTTATCTGGAAAAGGTATGAAGGAAACAGAAGAAACACTAGCTTATTTCTTCCTAGTGTTGTGATCCATTCACTTTTTGTGTGTCCATCCCACTTAATGGTGCATAGAATTTACTGGTCCTTTGCAGCCAACTTATCCCGTTTCTGCTCATCGTAATCTCATTCTTCATCCCAGCAACTTCAAGGCTTTATGGAAATAGCATACAGCTGTGTAAGTGCTTTCGGAGTGTCTTCAAATAACCCCATCCATCTTCATGGCATTTCTTACCTGATCAGCAAGAGGATCGCGCTGTCTTTTCTTTCGTAGCATCTTCATTACCTTTGTCTTGTACATAGCTCGTCTCTTTCCATGTATATTGCATCATCAACCAGGCTTTAGAGTGGCTCCTCTGGCCACACTCTGTCCCTTCGTTCTGCTGGCTCCAAGTTGATCAACCGTGTATGTTTCCAACCCGAGGAAAGACACTTTTCATGATTTCTTCCCTGTCCCTTCCAAGAATCTTTACTTCTCCTTTCATTCGATTCACATGAATGAGAGAAGAACTCTACAGCATGAAACAGCCAAAACATAAACTTTATAAAAACCAAGTCAAACACATCCCCAAATTGGTCCTTACCAGTGTCTGGTATACAATAGCTGCTCCAGTGAATACTGCTTGAGTGATGAAATGGTTGATTTAATTACTGATCTCGCTACAAAAAGTAATGACTTGGAAATAGAGCCATTCAGGTTTGGGGCCAGATGGGTTATTTGTGATTTTACTAGGAGGTGCAAAACCCTCACTATAAAGTCTTGTAACAAAACCGTGCTTAGTGACGAGAATGGTTTCTGCCTCCTAAAGATGAATGGGAATGAAGACAGTTCTTGTCTTTCTTAACAGAGCCCAGCAATTGAGCGGTGACTAGGGGCTCTCTGTGTGGCAGTTTCTTCACGCCCATCTAGGGCTAGTTTGTCTGTTGGACCCAGTTCAGGTGGCTCTGTGCTAGAACCTTCACTCATGGAGATCAGTCAGCCACCATCTGTCACCCAGCACCATCTGTCAGCGAAGAACATCTTACCTTTTTTGGGGAGGGGGAAGAACCATAAAGAAGATAAACTGTCGCAGTAAAAGTTCAAGTCCAAGGCAGCTTACCCATGCCCCTTCCCCCACCTCTCTGTCTTAGTCTTAGGAAAGTTTATACATTATCTCTAACTTGGTCTCTTGTAAGCGGACTGTATCTCAACCATCACCTACTGAATTTAGTGCCTGCCATCCCCTCTAGCAACCTGGAACTTTAGGAATCGCCAGTCCTGCAGCAGACAGCCAAGAGGGTGTCGGGTGGCTCCAGGGAAACTGAGAATTGCTATTTAGCTCTGGAGTTTGGGTTCTGGAGGCCAGGTCTTACTGGAGCTAAGGTATGAGATAGTCACCAATCTTCTCACCATCTGTTATGGCTGAACTGTACCCGCCTCCAAAATTTATATTAGGACTCCAATTCGGAGTCCTAATTCCATTATCTCAGAATGCAACTGCATTTGGGGCCTTTAAAGAAGTAATTAAGGGAGAATGAGGTCGTTAGGGACTTCCCTGGTGGCTCAGTGGTAAAGAATCCACCTGCCAATGCAGGAGATGCAGGTTTGATCCCTGGGTTGGGAACATCCCCTGGAGAAGGGAATGGAAACCTACTCCAGTCTTCTTGCCTGGGAAATCCTATGAGCAGAGGAGCTTGGCAAGCTATAGTTCATGGGGTTGCAAGAGTCAGACATGACTGAGCAACTGAACATGCACGCAGGAGCTCATGAGGTTGGGCCCTAATACAATATGACTGGTGTCCTAGTGAGACGAGGAGATTAGGAGCCAGATGGGCACAGAGGGAGGGCTGTGTGGAGACACAGCAAGAAAGTGGCCATCTGCAAGCCATGGAGCAAGTCCTCACTGGAAACTAACCCCACTGATGTCCTGATCTCAGACATCCAACCCCCTGAATTGTGAGAAAATTAATTTCTCTTGTTAGGTCACCCAGTCTGTGTTCCTCTGTTATAGCAGCCCTAGCAACGTTTGACAGCATCTCACCCTAAGCGTGTCTCTATGGAAAATGTAGAGGGTTTAACCCCATAGATGGTAAAGAGTCTGCCTGTCATGCAGGACACCTGGGTTTGATCCCTGGGTCAAGAAGATGCCCTGGAGGAGGAAATGACAATCTGCTCTGTTATTCTTGCCTGGAAAATCCCATGGGCAGAAGAGCTTGGTGGGCTACAGTCATGGGGTCGCAAGAAGTCAGACACAACTGAGCGACTGAGCATGCAACCCCACAGAATGAAAACACAGCTGCTTTGCATAGAGAGATGTGTAGAGAGAGAGATGCATTGCCAGGAATTGCTCACATGACTGAGGGCACTGGCCAGGCAAGTCTGAAAACCACAGGACGGGCCGCCAGGACTAGCAGACTGCAAACACTCAGGCAGGCATCGATCCTTCAGCCATCAGGTGCAGTTTCTTCAGAGAAGCATCAGTTCCGCTCTTAAGGCTTTTCAGAGTTAAATCAGGCAGGCCTGTGAAAAGTTCCCAGGATAATCTCTTCTATGGGTTTCCCAGATGGCTCAGTGGTAAAGAATCCACCTGCCAATGCCGGAGATGCAGGTTTGATCCCTGGGTTGGGAAGATGCCCTGGAGAAGGGCATGGCAGCCTACTCCAGTATTCTTGCCTGGAGAATCCCATGGGCAGAGGAGCCTGGTGGGCTACAGTCCGTGAGGTTGCAAAAGAGTCGGACACCCCTGAGAGACAACAGTAGCACAATCTCTTTTACCTAAACACAGTCAAGGGTAGATGTTAATCCTATCAACACAATATGTTCAAGGCAACACTGAAGTGACTGAGCAAATAACTAGGTGCCTAATCAGGGTGACACCTAGAATTGACCACCATAATGATGTTAACGGTGACAACAATTGATGTTCTTTATTGTTCTCTGGGTAGGTGTCAGGCACACCACTGAGATGCTTACATACGTAAGTTACAACATTTGAATTTCAATTATTATCTTCCTATTATATACAAAGGGGTTCAGAGAGGTTAAATGCCATGTCCAAGGTCACATTGGATCAAAACTTAGGTCAGTGTGATCTGCAAATCCAGCTTTAACCATGGAGCTGGAAGCTGTCAGAAGGACAGAATTTCTAGGCTTTAGGGCGGTGGTACCCGACCCTTTTGGCACCGGGACCAGTTTCGTGGAAGATAATATTTCCCCATGAACTAGGGGGTGAAGGGGTGGGAAGGGGTGGTTTCTGGATGCTTCCAGTGTATTGCATTTACTGTGCACTTTATTTCTATTATTATTACATCAGCTTCATCTCTCAGATCATCAGGCATTAGAACTCAGGAGGTTGGGAACCTGTGCTTAAGAGCTTCATTCATTACAAAATACAGGAAATGGTAAAGGATCCAGGGAGTAACTTCTGTGTAAAAAGCACCCCATGAATCTGAAGTGAGAGAGAAAGAGTGTTGTTGAATCTAGAGCCACACCTGGTAAATGAAGTTACCTCCTTCTGTTTGTGGGTGGGGAGGGGGAATGAATGAGAATTTACGGTACAGTAATTACGGTACAGTAATTCCCACACTGGGGAAAATGGAGGGTGCTTCCTCTTTGGCTCCCAGGCCAGGTGGGCAGGAGTCTGAACAGGGAAGCTGCGGAGGGGTTCCCAGGCCCCTTGTGTCTAAGCTGCTCTGAGCTCCACATCTTCCTCCAGCCCATCCTCCTCCCTTAGCACCAGTGACTGCGGCGTTTCCTAATATAAATGCAGGCAAAATAAAATTAGCAGTGTGCCAGTAGGGAAGCCAGCTACCCACGGGCGCCGTAAATGGCCTTCCCCTCTCACCCCTCCTCCCTTCTGCCCACCCCCCCTCTCACCCCCATCCAGCCACCCCGAACAACCCGCCCTGCCGGCTGAGTCACTGTTTCTAGAAAAACAAGGCCGGGGGTCCAGACAAGTCAAGGGAATGGTGATTAGGTGGTGATCAGCCATGAAAAGACAGTGTCCCCGGAAAAAGACTACAGTCTGATGACCTGGTGTGGGTGACTTGTCCAGGAGAGCTGCTGCAAGCCACAGCACGTGTCGTTTAGGGTCAGGGAGAGGAACCAGGAGCGAGAAAAGCTGCTGAATTGTGTCTCCACATAAGCCACCTTGGCCTATGGTCCCTTTGCTTGCATCTCCTCTGTTGTTGTTTAGTCGCTAAGTCATGTCTGACTCTTTGTGACTCTGTGGACTGTAGCACGCCAGGCTCCTGTGTCCTTCACTATCTTCTGGAGTGTGCTCTGATTCATGTCCGTTGACTCAGTGATGCTACTTAACTGTCTTATCCTCTGCCGTCTCCTTCTCCTTTTGCCTTCAATCATTCCCAGCATCAGGGTCTTTTCAAGTGAGGTGGCTCTTTGCATCAGGTGGCCAAAGGATTGGAGCTTCAGCTTTAGCCTCAGTCCTTCCAATGAATATTCAGGATTGATTTCCTTTAGGATTGACTGGTTTGATCTCCTTGCTGTCCAAGGGACTCTCAAGAGTCTTCTCCAGCACCACAGTTCAAAAGCATCAATTCTTCAGTACTCAGCCTTCTTTATGGTCCTACTCTCACATCTGTACATGACTACTGGAAAAACCATAGCATTGACTGTATGGACCTTTATTGGCAAAGGGATGTCTCTGCTTTTTAATATGCCATCTAGGTATGCCATAGCTTTCCTTCCAAGGAGTAAGCATCTTTTAATTTCATGGCTGCAGTCACTGTCCATGGTGATTTTGGAGCCCAAGAAAAGAAAATCTGTCACTGCTTCTGCTTCTCTTTCCTTCTATTTGCCATGAAGTGATGGGACCAGATGCCACAATCTTAGTTGTGTTTTGTTTTTTTCTTTTTCTTTTTTTTTTTAATGTTGAGTTTCAAGCCAGCTTTTTGACTTTTCTCTCTCACCCTCGTTAAGACGCTGTTTTGTTCCTCTTCATTTTCTGTCATTGGGGTGGTATCATCTGCATATCTGAGGTTACTGATATTCCTCCAGGGACTTCGGGACAATTCCTTATGGTTGAGGAGAGTCCCCATGATCTTGGTGTCTGGTGACTGAGGAGCACCTATTTGATGAGCAGCCTCCACCCACACGCAATGTTAAGCATTTGGGCATACTTGAATCTATGCAGAAGTTGCTTTAGGAAGTAGGGGATTCAAAATCTAGGTACACTCTGGAGTGGAGTTTCTCAGCCTTGTCAGGACCCCTAAAAACTTGGAGTATCAGCCACACCCTGGTCTCAGTGAACTTGTGCCAGTGGGGATGGGTCTTGGAGACGGGCAGAAGAGTGTCCAAACAGAGGCGCCTCCTGCCCTGGGAGGTGGCAGACTCTGGCATAAGGCATCTTGACAGTTGTGTAAGAAAGAAAAAAATAATAATTTCATCAATATTTCTAGTTATTGAGGAAAAGGGGATGGTATGCTAACATGATGATGATGGTGGTAGCCTTAATATAATGAAAGCAGTAATGGCTGAAAGAAAGTAAAACTCTCAGTCTCTCAGTCATGTCTGGCTCTTTGTGTTCCAGGGGAGTGTAGCAAACCAGGTTCTTCTGTCCATGGACTTGTCTAGGCAGGAGCACTGGAGTGGCTAGCCATTCCCTTCTCCAGGGGGTCTTCTGACCCAGGGATGGAACCCAGGTCTCCCACACTGTGGGAAGATTCTTTACTGTCTGAACCACCAGGGAATGGTGGTGGTGGTGGCCTAAATATAACGGAAGCAGTGATGGTTACACATGACCTATGACTGAGCTGGAGCTGTGCCCCCACATTTTGTGAACTGTTCGTGGGACATGTCATTCGATTCTCCCAAAAATCCTGAAAGAGGGAGTACGATCGTCCCATTCCTGCTGTTATAGATGGAGGAAGTAAATAAGTCAGAGAGTCAAATAGCTTGCCAAGATTATGCTGCTAAGGGGCAGTGGAGGGGAGGGTTTCAGAGTGGATGCCTTATGGGCAATTTGGAGCCCACAGGCTGAGCTACTAATAATCTCTAAATACTGCCAGAATCTAGGCCAACCCAGGATGCTCAGTGCACTGTCTCAAGCAGAGGAAAAGAGGCACCTGTGTTTCCCCCGTGCCGATGGTTCTCCATTCAGGATAGGGTCCCCTGGGATATTTGAAGAACTAATGCTGCGTCCAATCCCAGACTGAATAAAGATAATCTGAGGGAAGAAGGACTTTATCATTAGAATCCTTTTTCCCCGGGTAATTTTAAAGAGCAGCCACAATTGAGAAGCAGTGACTGAGATCAGAGATTCTTAAAATGTGGTCCGTGGGTAAGACTTCAATAGGTCTGCCCACTGACCTAAAGGAGGGAAATCCAAAAAAGAGGGGATAAGTGTATAAGTAGAAACTGACCCAATGATGTAAAGCAACTCTGTTGTTTAGTCACCAAGTCATGTCCAGCTCTGCGACCCCATGGACTGCAGCATGCCAGGCTTCCCTGTCCTTTACCATCTCCCAGAGTTTGCTCAAACTCATGTCCATTGAATCAGTGATGCCATCCAACCATGTCATCCTGCTGTCTCCTTCTCCTCCTGCCTTCACCAATAAGAATTAGTTTAAAAAAATAGGTCTGTCCACAGTTTTCACCCATGAGAATTAAGAATGTGGGGCATGGCTTTTCCTAAATCTCAGAGTGATCCCTTAATGGCAACAAACTAAAAAGATGGAAAATTGTTGCCTTGCAGGTTTATGGTTATCATCATCACCTTTAATGAAAGCCAACCACGTGCCAGGCACTGGAACAGGCTCTCAAGATAGACTATGGCATTTAATCACCCTAACAGCCCTGGTATTATCCTATTTATTTATATAAGAAAGCTGAGGTTCCAAAAAGCCAGGGAGCATACCAAAGACATCACCCTGAATAAAGGATAGAGTCATAAACCAACTCTACACTGTGTAATGCCAAAGCCAGTTCTTCCTAATAGACTTCCCTGATGGATGGGAGTTGAAAAACTCCTACCCAGAAATAGGAGAACAGTCTCGAAGATAGCTGGAGGGCTTTGCCAGCCAGAGGGCATGAAGGAACTCGAAGTGGTGCATTGTGAAAAAATAAACCATTCCAAGTTTGCACTGTCTAGCTCAGGATTGATCTCCACTGTTCTGAGGAGCAGGTGGAAAGGAATTTGACATTTACCCCACTTGCCGGGAACCTGATCCCTTCTGGAAGCTTCTAAGCCTGGTATGAGGAATGTACTTTTTTTCGTTTCTTTCCTCCATCACCCTCATTTTCTTGGTCCCTGATCATGTATCTCAAGCAAAGAAGGGCTCTGTTTCTAATAACATAGGTGTATACCCTTCATTTAATCAAGAGTACATCTTCCTGAGAAGAGTGGCTTCTCACCTCTTTCTTCCTCGAAGGACTTCTGAGGATGGATTTCTTATGTGTCTGAGGCAAGGGTAATCGTCACAGTGATGCACTGATCTTACCCAGCAAATACATTTCTCCACACTGAACCCTGTGTCAGCAAATGGTGTGACCCAGTGGTTCTAGCTTGGCACCCCGCCCCCCTCCTTCTCCCTGGGCCCCGCTTCATCTCCACATTCAGTAAATCGCCGCGTCCAGCCACGCCTCTCAGGGCAGTCCATTCTCAGCATCTCCACCCCGTCTCTGCCAGAGCTCATCTCACTCTCAGACTGGAAACCACCATGGCTTCTGCTGGGTTAGCCCTTCGCTCACACCTCCTCTCCAGCCCATGTGGCTAGAGTCGTACCTTCTAAAACAAATCCGATCATGTCTCTGCATTGCTTCAAATTCTGCTTTGAGTGACAATACACACATGTACACATACAACATGTGCATATACACAATCACTCGCGTATGTATAAACACACATGAACATATACACAAACACCCACAAACCCTCGCATACACACAAATACACACAAACGCGAGCAAACCCATATACACAAATACTCACATGCATATGCTGCTGCTGCTGCTGCTGCTAAGTTGCTTCAGTCATGTCCGACTCTGTGCGACCCCACAGACGGCAGCCCGCCAGGCTCCCTCGTCCCTGGGATTCTCCAGGCAAGAACACTGGAGTGGGTTGCCATTGCCTTCTCCAATGCATGAAAGTGAAAAGTGAAAGTAAAGTCGGTCAGTCGTGCCCGACTCTTATGACCCCATGGACTGCAGCCCACCAGGCTCCTTCGTCCATGGGATTTTCCAGGCAAGAGTACTGGAGTGGGCTGCCATTATAAATACACATAAACATACACACAAACACCAATATATACACACACTCACAAACATATATGCAAATATGCACAAACACTCACAAACACATATCCATAAATACAGACACACACAACATACCCATATACACAAATTCTCATATATGTATGTGTGCTAATTTGCTTTAGTCGTGTCTGACTCATTGTGACCCTATAGATCATAGTCCACCAGGCTCCCCTGTCCATGGGGATTCTCCAGGCATGAATCCTGGAATGGGCTGCCATGCCCTCCTCTCACATATGTATAAAAACATATAAATATGCACACGCATATATATACATACTCACAAACACATATACACAAATACACATAAACATACCTATATATACAAATGTATACATGGAAATGCACATAAATATATATACAAACTGGAGAAGGAAATGGCAACCCACTCCAGTACTCTTGCCTGGAGAAGCCCAGAGACAGAGGGGCCTGAAAGGCTACAGTCCATGAGGCCGCAAAGAGTGGGACACAACTGAAGTGACCTAACACATACACATATACACAAACACGCACATATAAACACACAACACATAGACGTGAATACACACTCACATATACACAAGAACATACAAACACGTTCATACACAAGGCACACACTTCTTTGAGTTCTGAAAGTAAAGTCCAGGGTCCCTCACAAGACCTACTGTGTGTTTCATGATCTTCCTTTCAGCTCCCTAGCCTCATATCTCTCCATTATTTCTTTTTCCTGGTGGTTCCCATCTCTAAAAAATAAGTAGATAAATATTTCACAGGAGATTATAAGTCAGGTGTTCTGGGCAGCTTGTCTTAGAGCAAGAAAGGAGTTTTGTTCTCTATACAGCTTTATTGAGATACAATTCACCTACCATAAAATTCACCTACTTTCAGTGCTCAATCCAATTTTTAAAAAATATATTTGCTGAGGTGTGCAGTCATCACCATAATCTAATTTAAGATCATTTTCATTTCATGATGTTTGCATATATTAAATCATCATGTTGTATACCTTAAGTACAAATGATTTTTATTTGTCAATTACACCTCATTAAAGTTGAAGACAGAGGGAAGAACATTTTCATCATCTCCCGGCAAAAGATCCAGGAGCACATTAGCTTTCATCGACCCCTCCTCTCAACTTGAGCCAATCGCTCATTTGTTTTCTATCTCTGTAGGTTTGCTTATCTGGGACTTTTGACATCTGTGGAGTCACACCACAGGTGGCCTTTAGAGTCTGGGTTCTTTTCCTGAGCATCATCTTTATCAGATTCATCCACGTCACAGCAGATATTGTCAGAGAACATCCTGCTGCATAGATAGACATAGTTTTATTTATCTATTCACCAGTTGGTGTACATGCCAGTTGTTTCCACTGCTTGGTGTTACAAATCATGCCGCTATCTGCTTATCACTAAGAGCATCAGTAAGCCCAGATTCCCCATTTACTATCACGTAGCTAGTGGGAAGCTGCTGTAACACACAGGGAGCTCAGTCTGGCACTCTGTGACGACCTCATTGGGTGGAATGGGCCAGAGGGTAGGAGGGAGGTGCAATAAGAAGTATACTTAGAGTTGATTCACTTCATTAGACAGCAGAAACTAACACGACATTGCAACGCAATTCAGTTCAGTTCAGTCCCTCAGTCGTGTCCGACTCCTTGCGACCCCATGAACCGCAGCACGCCAGGCCTCCCTGTCCATCACCAACTCCCGGAGTTCACCCAAACTCATGTCCATTGGGTCGGTCATCCCATCCAACCATCTCATCCTCTGTCGTCTCCTTCTTCTCCTGCCCTCAGTCTTTCCCAGCATCAGAGTCTTTTCCAATGAGTCAGCTCTTCACATCAGGTGGCCAAAGTATTGGAGTTTCGGCTTCAACATCAGTCCTTCCAATTATATTCCAATAAAAAAGAGCAAGCCAGAAAAAGAAGAATTCCACCAGCCATTTAACTTACCTAAGCCTCAGTTTTTTTCTTGCATGCAATAGGAATGACAATAACATTGACCTCATGGGTCATCATGATAATGTAATATAATGATGTGAGTAAGGAGTCTAGCCCAGCATTTAATATATAACAAACACTCCATACATCTGTGCTCTCCTCCTGCAAGTCCACTTTGGGTTGGGACAAAATGCTAAAGGAAAGCCATTGTTGACAGCTGTTATTTTTTCACAAATATTTCATTTTTACTATGTCCTTGTCTTTTGCTTCTTTTTTTCATAAACATGTAACACAGTCAGTATTTTCACACTTTATATTTTGGAGAGTCTAAGTCTCAGGGAACTCAGAAATGTGCCCATTGCACAGAGTAAGAAAAAGTACTTGTGAGCAAAACTCAATACTGACTGTTCAGAACCTGCGTTCCATGGTGTGTGTGAATCTGTAATCCACTTGCTTCTCATCCTCCTACCCTGCACTTGCTACTCTGGGTTTTATCCCTCAGAAAAGGAGGCAGCCTTCCCAGGAGCGTAGTCAGGGCTTAGCTTCAAAGAGAAAATGGACACCTGCTTCTTGACCATGGAAAGGGGGCTTTGGCAGATGGTTGATGTTCAAGTTCTTCTGAGAAAGAGCTTTAGTCACAGCAGGAAAGACTGCTGTGAGACATCAGGAAGAACTTCCTAATAGTCAAGTCTGACATCTTGGCAAGCTCATCTCAGGAAGAGCCTGTGGCACTGTCTCCACTGACTCTGTGTGTGTATGTGTGTTTGTCTATGTATGTGTGAGTGTATCTGTGTGTGTGTGTATGTCTGTGTGTGTGTGTGTGTATTGTGTGTGTGTTTGGTATATGTGAAAGTGAAAGTCGCTCAGTTGTGTCTGACTCTTTGTGACCCCATGGACTATACAGTCCCTGGAATTCTCCAGGACAGAATACTGGAGTGGGTAGCTTTTCCCTTCTCCAGGGGATCTTCCCAATCCAGGGATCAAAGCCAGGTCTCCTGCATTGCAGGCAGATTCTTTACCAACTGAGCTGTGATATACAAATACACACATACACAAATACACACATACACAAAAGCATAATATATACCAAGGGCTTCCCTTGTGGCTCAGCTGGTAAAGAGTCCGCCTGCCATGGGGAGACCTGGGTCTGATCCCTGGGTCAGGAAGATCCCCTGGAGAAAGGAGAGGCTTCCCACTCCAATATTCTGGCCTGGAGAATTCCATGGACTATGTAGTCCATGGGGTCTCAGAGTCGGACATGGCTGAGCAACTGTCACTTGTATATATGTGCATTTGTGTATATATATATATGCACTTGTATGTAAATATGTGCACTTGTGTGTATATGTATTTGTATGTTTATATTCTGTGTGTATGTATATAAGTGGTAGTATGCATGTGTATATTTGTGTATATGTGTATGTATGTATTTGTGTTTGTGTGTATATGTGTGTATACATATGCATATGTGGGCATGTGTGTATATGTATTTGTGTATACGTGTGTGTATGAATATGTCTGTGTTTTATGTATGTGGTGTGTGTATATGTGTGTGTGTTTGTGTGTGCATTCATATGTGTGAAACTCCAATATTTTGGCCACTTCATGTGAAGAACTGACTCATTGGAAAAGACTCTGATGCTGGGAGGGATTGGGGGCAGGAGGAGAAGGGGACGACAGAGAATGAGATGGCTGGATGGTATCACCAACTCGATGGACATAAGTGTGGGTGGACTCCGGGAGTTGGTGATGGACAGGGAGGCCTGGCGTGCTGCAATTCATGGGGTCGCAAAGAGTCAGACACGACTGAGCTACTGAACTGAACGGAATTGAATGCATATGTGTGTTTGCATGTATATGTGCATGCATTTGTGTTTTGTATGTGTATGGTATATATTAATATGTGCTTATATGCATATGTGTGTTTGTATGTGCACGTGTGTATATGCACATGTGTGCATATGTATGTGTGCATATATTTGTGTTTTACATGTATGTATACATGTGTGCATATGTGGGTATGTGTGTATATGTGTGTGTGAGAATGTCTGTGTTTTGTGTGTGTGTGGTATATATGTGTGTGCTTGTGTGTGTTCATATGCATGTATGTATATGTGTGTATTTGCATGTATATATGTGTGCATTTGTGTTTTTGTGTGTATGGTATATATTAATATGTGCTTAAATGCACACGTAAACACACACATAATGCACACACATAAACATGCATATATGTTTGCATGTATATGTGTATATATGCACATGTATATGTATCGTGAGTGTGTGTATGTGTGTGTGTTGTGTATGTATGGTGCATATGTGCTTATGTGCATGTGTGTGTGCATTTGTATATGTGTGTCTGTATATGCCTGCATGTGTGTATCTTTATATATTCAGATGTTTGTGTGGGGGGTACACATATATCTGAATGGATCTGCCCCTTTCAGAAACCAGGCTAAATCTTTTCCATCTTGCCAACTCTTTCTAACCCTATGATCCTTTGGGGAAGTGAGCTTAAACCTTACATTTTCTTTCTCTACCTAACTCTGGCTAAATCCTCTGCAAATCACTGTTCTCTAGCCCCACGGATGTAGCAATTAAGAAATACACGCTAACTCGGCCTTCCTCAGCCTGCATGTTCTTTCTCTCCCTCTCCTTCAATCTGCGTGTCATGCAAGCCCCCTAGACAGAGATGGAGAGAAGGCTGGAGATACAGCAAACGAGCGAGAAAGCCAGAGGGGAGGGCAAGCGAGCCAAAGATGGAAATCAGTGTCTGACCCTCGTCCGCGAGCCCGTGGAGGAGGAGGCGAGTCTGAGACCGAAAACAGCACAACAGTAACTAGGTGTCACTCTTTTACCAACCTTCACTGTAATCGAGCAGAGTCATAGGCAAAGAGAGAGCGAGAGAGAATGATCTTGTTTAACCAGAAGATGTGATTTGGTTTAAGGTTCTTAAGGTTATTCAAAGTGTGTGTGTGTGTGTGTGTGTTTCTTTTGGCTCTATCTAACAGCAAGAATTTTTCGCAAGTCATCTCTCTCTCAGAGTGATATAAAAAATTTAAAAAAGGAGTTTTCAGCAGGGATGGCCTTTTATTTTCTCACTTCCCTGCAGCGAGGTAATCAGGAACCTGTCTTGAGACATAAAGAGTGGGTTTGGACCGGCCCACCACCCCACCCCCGTCTTCATCACCCCAACACAGTCAGTGTGTTCAGCACAGTCTGATCTCTGGGGTGTGGGCGGGCAGAGGGACTGTCCCCAGCTTCACAGAAGTGCCTGTTTCCTGCTGATGGTCACAAAAGGAGAGGCGAGAAGGGCTTCGGGGCTGGACAAAGCCAGTCTATGCAACTGAACGTGGCCTTGACCATCAGCAGCAGCCTTCATGACTCTCCTCGTCACAGCCTCTCAGCTTGGCTTTCTGTCAGCCCTGTTCAGAAAAGGCTTGTTAATTCACCCCCGTGAAAATGGAAGTTTCATACGCATTGACATAATTAATGAAGAGGCAGGCAGCATGCTCTACCAATTAACACTGCAGGAAAAAGTAAAATGGGCTTACTTTGGGCGTCTTGTGCCAAAGTTAAAGACTGGAACACACAGCAAATAAATAGAGATGCTTTTAATGAGCCTCAAGATTGAGCCGAGTAAGTCAGAAAGAATGGTAGGTAAACACTGCCAACTCTTTGCACTGTTACGAGTAATTGATGAGCATAGTTAAAAAGTTTGAGGGGGAAAAGGGGACCATCGGATGCTGCAACCAGGTTCATTTATAAATGCATTCTCCTCTGAAAGTAACTGTTAGGTATGTTAAAGAATGTAATGTGCCTATAGAAACAAATATGATGCACTAGGCATTTTGTGATGCCCAGAAAATCTGAGCTCCTGAACAAATACTGTGGTGGATTTTTCACACTTGATGGGATTGTCTTTGTCAAACTCAAAGATTCTTCAGCTATAGATCTACCCTGCTCTGACTACACCCTGGAAATGGGAGGAAGAGAGTTTATAAAAGTGATGCTGGAACTGTTCCATTCCTTTCTGAGAGCCAGAGGGATAATTTAATTATTTTTCTCTGTGTTTGTAAGATTAAAACATGACCTTCCACTGAAGGGTTTTTCTTTAATTGTTTCTGAAAGAGGGAGTACATTTGTTCAGAGAGGCTTTCTGACCAAAGAGAAATCCATTTGATCAAAAAATAGAAACTCAATAGGTTTCAGTAGCTGTTTTATAAAACCTGAGTTCAGTTGGTTTTCGTTAGTGTGGTGTATCTGGTCCAATTAAGCCTCATTTTAAAAATCAAGTGCCTTAGAATGGAGTGGCCTCTTTCACACACTTAACGTAAGATAAATCAATTGTGTGTGCTGAGTCAATAAAACCCAACAATTTTATACACCCTACAACTCCTCCTCCTTCTCAACAACTTTAACAACACAGGTGCAGGAGAGAATTTCTCTAAGATGGTCAAGGGCATTTTCTGAATGAATGGGAGAGATGATTCAATATGGCGCCCTCAGGGGACCTCAGTTCCTGCCCATCTCTGCTGACTCTTGCATCTTATCATGCCGACTGTGACTCCATTTTCAAATTCTGTATCATTTGTGCAACATAGCCCTAAGCCCATGCCAATGGCTTGATCTGTTGTTACTCAAAAAAGACCAGTGTATTAGAATAATAGTGAAGAAACTCTCCATTTTCTGAAAGGTGGCACGTTGTCATCAACATGGTACCTTCCTAAGGAATTTGATAAGATTCGATCATGTGTGATTTCTGCTTTGTGTGCCCCCTTTGGACATGATCCTTATGTCAAATGTATCCATTGCACCATTCCCAGTTACACAGGTACCATTGCTTCATCTGCATTCTAGTGGCAGGTGATTCAGTCAGTTCAGTTCAGTTCCGTTGCTCAGTTGTGTCTGACTCTTTGCAGACGATTACCTATCCTTTTCAATAGTCTGCTCTGTAAATTATTCTAGGCAGCATTTTTCAGATTATAGCCTCAGGGCCTGCCTCAGAATCATCTTGAATGCTAGTTTTGAGGGGAGACCCCAGGTCCACTTCCAGTCTAGTGTATCAGGAGTGACCCTAGCATCAACATTTTTAATGGGCAGTCTCCTGACTCACTGGAAAAGAATCTGATGCTGGGAAAGATCGAAGGCAAAAGGAGAAGGGGGGTGGCAGGGGATGAGATGGTTAGATAGCATCATCGACTCAATGGACATGAGTTTGAGCAAACTCTGGGAGATAGTGAAGGACAGGGAAGGCTGGTGTGCTGCAGTCCATGGGGTCGCAGAGGGTCAAGACATGACTTGGCAACTGAACAACAGCAGCAGTTGTAAAGAACGTTTACATCCCTTTCTCCTTTCTGTCGCTCATGACCCGGTACACCTCCGGGACTGTCCTATTGGGTGTGTGCTTAGGAAATCTAAACAAATTGTATTTCAGAGGCTGATAAAAGGCACATGTCCGGGGACCTGCATAGTCTATTATTTTCTAACTCCACCAGTGGAGAGCCTGGTTCATCAGGTATGTTACTTGACGGTCAGGTGTGTGTTCACTCTGTCCCTGAAGATAAGGCTGGTATAGTGTTGACTGAGTTTGATTTGACTGATGCATCTTATATCATGGGCTTACCCTGATGGCTCAGTGGGTAAAGAATCTGCCTGCAGTGCAGGAGACACAGGTTCAATCCCTCAGTTGGGAAGATCAGGAGAAGGAAAATGATAACTCACTCCAGTATTCTTGCCTGGGAAATCCCATGAACAGAGGAGCCAGGCAGGCTACAGTCCAAAGGATACCAAAGAGTCAGACGTGACTGACTGACGACTCACAAAAGTGCAGTTTCATATCATGGCTCATATTTTTGTTGTCTCCATAAGAGCCCCCTTTACCTTTTAGAGAGTATACTTTAAAACAGAGGCTTTGCACATAATGGGGGTTTAAGAAATAGCTTTGAAATTGTCAGAACAAGGACCACACAGCCACTCGGCAAGCCTCAGAGTGCAAGATGGCCAAATTATAAAAGGAGCATTCTAACTTCTCTTTTCTTTCTAAATTTTCCTCTGCCCTATATACAGAACTTTAACATTTCAGTGGTTATTCATTGTTCATTGACATTTGTTATTCTGCCAGAATGGTCACATCCTTTGGAACTGAGGTCTGAGAAAGCAAAGATGCTGAGAACGGAAAGACTGATTACTCTTCTCAGGGAGTCCCTGATTTAACTTAATAATCCACGAGAACTGACGTCTCAGCATGCCAGACTACAAAATGGGTAGAGAATGATGAAAGGCAGAAAAGGTGTCTAAGTCCTGGTTCTCTTCTCTGATAGAAATGCAGAGAGGTGGCATTTCAGTTTTTTTTTCCCCCCATTATTAGCCAGCCTGTCAGTCATTTATCATTTCCTCGTGAAGACACAAAGCTGAGGTTTGAATGCAGTGTGTCACTCCTTCCAGCTGATATTATGAAAGGCAGCAGTGACTATTCCAGCTAAAAAGATTTCTCATTTCAAAAGCCCAGCTGGAGGCAAGCAAGTGCCACAGAAGTGACCACAGCAGAAGAGAGGTGGGTCCCACGGAACTCTGCCTCCCTCCTTGAGCTCGTTTATTTCACATGAGAGCGATGAGTCCCCGCAATTAAAGTGACAGTGCAGCAGCGTTTGGCAGGCCAGCGGGTCTCACGCACCGAGGCTCAGGTTGGTTGTGTAGGTAGTTTCTGTGTCAGTCCCAATTATTAATACATTCCTCAGCGATGAGGATTTTTCCCTTCATTCTTACTGAACTGTTAGGGCATGCAGCAGCGGCCCCGAGCTCTGTCAAAAACAGTCCCCCACCCCCGCCCCTCTTGAAAAGCTGGCAGTGCAGAGAAATGACAACCTGATGCATACTAAAGCTCTCTCAGTAATGGGACCCCAGGGAGGCAGCAAGCCAGCACCTGTGGCGGTTACTCCTCTCGCTGCTGGGTGTTCGACGTTCTATTGCCTAAGTTCAAATCCCCCCACTGCCACTTGTGAGCTGCTTTCTGCAAGTTTTGAGTACTTATAAGTCTTTCTTCCTTATAGGGTTGTTATTCTGATTAAATTAGATGAAGTATCAGGTTTAGCCTGATGACTGACACACAATATGTACTCTATACCAATTGTTTTCTTTCTTTCTTTCTTTTTAATGTACACGTGCTAAGTGGCATCAGTCCTGTCTGACTCTTTGTGACCCCATGGACTGTAGCCCACCAGGCTCCTCTTGTCGATGGGATTTCCCATGCAAAAATATTGCAGTGGGTTCCCATATCCTTCTCCAGGGGATCTTCTGACCCAGGGATCAAACCCATGTCTCTTATATCCTCTGCATTGGCAGGAGGGTTCTTTACTACTAGCATCACCAATGAAAGTAATAAGAATTTATTTAGCTTACAAGTCTGCAGGTCAAGGTCAATGATTTAGTCTTGGCTCTGCTGGGCAGTCCTTTTTTTTTTGTAATTGGAAAGTAATTTCTTTACATTGTTGTGTTGAATTCTGCCATACAACATGAATTAGCTATAAGTATACCTATATCCTCTCCATCTTGACCCTCACTCCCACCCCCTCATCCCACCCCTCTAAGTCATCAGTTCAGTTCAGTTCAGTCGCTCAGTCCTGTCCTGCTCTTTGCGACCCCATAAATCGCAGCATGCCAGGCCTCCCTGTCCATCACCAACTCCCAGAGTTCACTTAGACTTACATCCGTTGAGTCAGTGATGCCATCCAGTCATCTCATCCTCAGTCGTCCCCTTCTCCTCCTGCCCCCAACCCCTCCCAGCATCAATGTCTTTTCCAATGAGTCAACTCTTTCCATCAGGTGGCCAAAGTACTGGAGTTTCAGCTTTAGCATCATTCCTTCCAAAGAAATCCCAGGGCTGATCTCCTTTAGAATGGACTTGTTGGATCTCCTTGCAGCCCAAGAGACTCTCAAGAGTCTTCTCCAACACCACAGTTCTAAAGCATCAATTCTTCGGCTCTCAGCCTTCTTCACAGTCCAACTCTCACATCCATACACGACCACAGGAAAAACCACAGCCTTAACTAGACAGCTAAGGTGTAAGCCATCACAAAGCACCAATTTGAGCTCCTTGTGTCATTCAGCATCTGTTTTATCAGCTATCTGTTTTATCCACTGACAGATGAATGGGTAAAGAAGTTGTGGTACATGTATACAATGTAATATTCAATTCAATTCAGTTGCTCAGTCATGTCTGACTCTTTGCAACTCCATGAATTGCAGCATGCCAGGCCTCCCTGTCCATCACCAACTCCTGGAATTTACCCAAACTCATGTCCGTGGAGTTGGTGATGCCATCCAGCCATCTCATCCTCTGTTGTCCCCTTCCCCTCCTGCCCCCAATCCGTCCCAGCATCAGGGTCTTTTCCAATAGTCAACTACTCAACCATAAAAAGGAATGAATTTGAGTCAATTGTAGTGAGGTGGATGAACCTAGGTCCTGTTATATAGACTGAAGTAAGTTAGAGGTGGGGAAAAAACCAATTATCATAGAGTAATGCATATATATGGAATCTAGGAAAATGGTTCTGATGAACCTGTTTGCGAGCTGGAATAGAGAAGCAATTGTTATTCTTTTTTTTTCCTTTTTTTTTTTTTTTAAAAATTACAATACTGTATTTGTTTTGCCATACATTGACACGAATCAGCCATAGGTGAACGGAAGCAGGAAGCAATGCAAGCTGCAAGGAGCTCTCCAAGGTACTGGCCAGGAACGACATAAAAATGGGCTTCCCTGGTGGCTCAGACGGTAAAGTGTCTGCCTGCAGTGTGAGAGACCCAGGTTCAATTCCTGGGTCGGGAAGATCCCCTGGAGAAGGAAATGGCAATCCACTCCAGCACTCTTGCCTGGAAAATTCCATGGGCGGAGGAGCCTGATAGGCTACAGTCCATGGGGTCACAAAGAGTCGGACACGACTGAGTGACTTCACTTTCATAGAGAAGCAATTGTTATCCTACTAGGAAGAGCAGGAAGCAATGCAGGCTTCACGGAGCTCTCCAAGGTACTGGCCAGGAAAGACTGCAGTGTTCGCATAGAGGCAGTGTTCAGTGGTTTACTAAGAAGGGTATGTGTCCAGGATCCTCGCTCTTTAAGTTTTGTAGTGACTTTATCTCTATGAGGGTCCTGCTTACTCAGCATAGACTCCTTTGGTGTATGCCCATGGCACTGCGCCTTCCTATATCCATTCAGCTTCCTGGAAGACTCTGGAGAGTTAAAGTCTGATGGAAGGACAGATTTCTGTTTAGATATCAGCAGCAACCTGAGAGGTTAGCTGCCAACCTCTCTGAGGGCAGGCCCCTTGCGTCTCCAAGGGTTAGAGGCTGGAATACGGAGCAGATCATGGCCAGGTCAGTCTAAGAACTCAAGTCTGAGGTCAGAGTTATAAACAGGTGAGACCTCCAGGGGGGTTCTTCACAGGTCGAAGTGGAACTATGTGTGCTCAGAGCAAGTGAGCAGATTTTTCTCTGAATCCAGAATTTGACAGCCAGTGGTTTGATGGGTGTTCTTGGTGGGCTTTACCAATAGATACGAAAAGAGAAACCAAACCAAGGTGTCTTTTTTTTATATAGAAAACTTTTATATTTAGAATTAGCCAGCTGGACTCGGTTTAGATGATCCCAATTTTGTGGGCAACATTTGAAGCATCATAGGCAGGAACCAGTCAAACGTATGCCTTCTTCTCTCCGTCAGGCCTGATGAGAATGTTGACCGTAGCTGTTGTCAATATCACAGAGCTTCTGCATAGCCTGTTTCATCTGGCGCCTGTTGGCCTCGACACCCACGGTGAATGCCAGGGTGGTGTGGTCTTCTGTTTTCTTCATGGCTGACTCGGTGGTGAGGGGCAATTTGAGGATGGCACGGTGGTCAGGTTTGTTTCTCCTGGGGTGCTCTTCCGAGGATATTTCGGCCACTTCCTGAGCCTCAGTGTGTGGGGCTGCTGGAAGGTGGGTGACATCCAGTGTGGATGCCTTTCAACACTGCTTGCTTGGTCTTCAAAGCCTTTGCTTTGGCTTCCGCTTTGAAAGGGGCAGGGACTTCCTTCTTCGCCTTTAGTGCCATCTTCATGAAAAAGCCAAAGTTTTTTCTTTTTATTCAACCATGGTGAATTAGTATTGGTAATGTCAGGAATATAATATGATAGATTGGATATAAGTGTTTTACCTGTAGGAGGTACAATACTTAGCAAAACTCCCATGTTATAGATAAATTCACTCAGCCAAGAATTTTCCAGGAGGTCAAGCTCGCAACAGGTCAGCATAACTCCCAAGCCGTGTTCCTACACGTGTATCCACTTCACTGGCTCATGCCTGTGAGATATAGTAATAGAAGTATTGACTCAATTCTCCACTATGTGGGAAGAGTGTTGGATGTTATGGAACACAGAAAAATGTAGACTATGCGATTTTTTTCTTCAATGCAGCCTTCTGTGTAGAAGTAAGTGAGCGAGGTGGGCGGAGGCAGAGACCTGATCCCTGGTCATATACATTGTGTGATAGAAATGGGGACCCTTCCTGAACCGAAAGGACAGCCTTTCCCCTAGAAATAGCAATTTCTTTATTAAAATCCATGT
The DNA here is from genome assembly GCA_917880005.1 of Nanger dama. NCBI lineage: Eukaryota > Metazoa > Chordata > Mammalia > Artiodactyla > Bovidae > Nanger > Nanger dama. Next base: position 36,410,512 of record CAKJTW010000019.1, on the reverse strand, counting down.
GTCTCTCATGGCTGATGGATCAGCACATCTTATAATTTAAAAGTCCCACATTGAACGTAGACATATATCGGGACAGGAACAGCTAATTACTTTTCAGAGTCCTCATGCACTTCTAAAATAATATGAATAACAAGAACATGCTTAAAATATAGTATATATTATTAATATGTATTTTTAATTTATGACCATTGGGATGAACAGTTGACTGCTTAAGTTGATTTTTCTAGGCTTTGCAGGAACTAGATTTTCAAATAACATTTGCTATCCTGATTCCTCCCTTGTCTACAAAAATCTCAGTTGAGGAACTCGCTTAATGCAATCACTTAATGGGAAGATATCCACAATACCAGTATTTCAATTACAAAATGGCTTATTTTAGTCATGTTTAAGCAAAAATAATATGTTTAGCTAAATGTTAGTAATAAAGTTTAACAGATTTTATATCAGTATACTTACTCTATCAAAAGAGATTGACAGGCCATGTGACATTTGAACTCTGCCTTTGTGAATTAGTGGAAGTGATCATCACCCTTGGTCTATGCTCTTCCTCCCCAGGGACCTCTAATCCAGAGGCTCTTAATCTTGCCTGCAAATTATGAAGCTGTAAAAATACTGCTATCTGGGCTCCTCCCTCAGAGCTTCTGATTTAATTAGCATCAGAAAGGTCTGAGTATCATATATTTAGATTTCTCAGTCTAGTATGCATTGGGATGGGGGGAGGTCAGGTCTCTGAATGGAATGATTGCTTGATTAAAATTCAGTAATTAAGTCCCAGTCAGCTGGGCTTGTCATTTTGGGCTCTCCTGGCTGTGGGGTGCCCTGGATCCTTGTTATTCAGAACATCGTCTGAAGACCAACACCATCAGCATCACTTAGGGACTGGTTGGCAATTCAAAATTCTGGGCTCCCTCGTACACATGAAGTTCAGAATCTGAACTTTCACATGATCCCTAGGTGACTGAGGGACTTTGACTCGGAGTAGCATTGCACTCCACCTCAGTGATGAAGACGGTGTTGATGACGGTGATGATGACGACAGGATCCTTTTCTTCATTTATACGCTTTATTTTGTGTTGAAGTATACTTGATTTACAATGTTGTGTCAATCTCTACTATACAGCACAATGACTCAGTGACACATGTATAGTCATTATTTTTGAAAATGTTTTCCATTCTGGTTTATACAGACTATTGAATACCGTTCCCTATGCTATACAGTAGGACCTTGTTGCATATCCATCCTATTTATAATAGTTTATATCTGCTAGTCCCACAGTGCCACTCTTTCCCTCCAACAAAATCCTTTTTATTGAGCATCTGCAATATGTCCGGCACTAGGCTAAGAGGTTTCCGTGACATGCTTCTCTTTAACTTGCTATAGGAATTAGATGACGCATAAAAAGCAGTAAGCCAAGGGTCAACACACACACTCAGTCGCTCAGTCATGTCTGACTCTTTGCGAACCCCATGGACTCTAGCCCACCAGGCTCCTCTGTCCACGGAATTTTCAAAGCAAGAATACTGGAGGGGGTTGTCATTTCCTTCTCTAGGAATTCTCCCCAAGTCAAGGATCAAACCAGGGTCTCCTGCATCTCCTGCATTGACAGGCAGATACTTTACCATTGCACCACCTGGGAAGTCCATCTGATATCCAGACAGAGTTCCAAAAATAGATTATTATCACTTTGTTTAGTCCTTACAATGACTTTCTATGGAAGGTTATATAGTAATCCTAATAAAGTAAGAAAACTGTAAGTAAGTTGCTCAAAGTCCCCAGAGAGTAGATGGAGGTGCTAGATGGCCAACTAAGGTCTTTCCTCAAAGCTCTGCACTTGGCCTATTTGCTGTATCATCAACAGAAAGTACAAATCTCGATGTCAGTTTGCAGGTTGTCTCCCTTCCATGGACCCCATGACAAGATGTGATTGAACCTTGTGTTAAACATTAACCAACCCGAGGGGGTAGTGTTTTTTCTCCAAACTCTAGTTTATAAGTGATGAAAATCCAAATAGACTGACTTTAGTAACAAAAAAATGGTAACTATCAAGATTGCTGGGAGAAATATCAATAACCTCAGATATGCAGATGACACCACCCTTATGGCAGAAAGTGAAGAGGAGCTAAAGGGCCTCATGATGAAGGTGAAAGAGGTGAGTGAAAAGTTGGCTTAAAGCTCAACATCCAGAAAATGAAGATCATGGCTTCCGGTCCCATCACTCCATGGGAAATAGATGGGGAAACAGTGGAAACAGTGTCAGACTTTATTTTGTGGGGCTCCAAAATCACTGCAGATGGTGACTGCAGCCATGAAATTAAAAGACGCTTACTCCTTGGAAGAAAAGTTATGACCAACCTAGATAGCATATTCAAAAGCAGAGACATTACTTTGCCGACTAAGGTCCGTCTAGTGAAGGCTATGGTTTTTCCAGTAGTCATGTATGGATGTGAGAGTTGGACTGTGAAGAAGGCTGAGCGCTGAAGAATTGATGCTTTTGAACTGTGGTGTTGGAGAAGACTCTTCAGAGTCCCTTGGACTGAAAGGAGATCCAACAAGTCCATTCTGAAGGAGATCAACCTTGGGATTTCTTTGGAAGGAATGATGCTAAAGCTGAAACTCCAGTACTTTGGCCACCTCATGCGAAGAGTTGACTGATTGGAAAAGACTCTGATGCTGGGGGGTTGGGGGGCAGGAGGAGAAGGGGATGACAGAGGATGAGATGGCTGGATGGCATCATGGACTCGATGGACATGGGTCTGAGTGAACTCCGAGAGATGGTGATGGACAGGGAGGCCTGGCGTGCTGCGATTCATGGGGTCACAAAGAGTCGGACATGACTGAGCGACTGAACTGAACTGACCTGAGCTGATTGTTCTTTTAAAACTTGCAATTTAATGTCCATGTGGATTTCAGGCATGGCTGGATCAAGGTGACCAAATGTGCTTTGGTATATCTCTAGGCTCTCCTTTTCTTGGTGTCAACTTTATTCTTTGACACATACTCCCTAAATGGTAAAAAGATGTTCACTCAACACTCTGGACTGAGACCCTCTCAGGTTATCAAGATCAGCATAAAAGAGTATCCTTTTCCCCAACAGTGCAAGGCAACATTCCAGGACTAACTTTTCTGTATCCCATACTCATCCTTGAACCCATTACTTTGATCAGGAGTATAGAATATCCTGATTAGACAGATTTGGAACCAAGGATGTATGCTGCTGCTGCTGCTAAGTTGCTTCAGTCATGTCCAACTCTGTGTGACCCCATAGATGGAAGCCCACCAGGCTCCCCCCTTCCCTGGGATTCTCTAAGCAAGAACACTGGAGTGGGTTGCCATTTCCTTCTCCAATGCATGAAAGTGAAAAGTGAAAGGAAAGTCACTCAGTCCTGTCTGACTCTTAGCGACCCCATGGACTGCACCCCACCAGGCTCCGCCATCCATGAGATTTTCCAGGCAAGAGTACTGGAGCGGGATGCCATTGCCTTCTCCACCAAGGATGTATAAGACCCCGTATATATTGATGGTTTGATACTCTATAAGACTAAAGTTGTAGAATGAGTTTTTCTTCAAAGAAATGCAGGATATTTTTCTTATCAGAAGGAGGTAGGCATTGTTAGCAGATGCAGGGGACAAATATCCACTCTAGGGCCTCAGTTAAGAGAATCAAGTAGAAAGAGGTGGAGGGGGGGGTGGAAGGGGTAGGACCTAGAACGACTGTCCAGCTGCCTGCTTGAACATTCCAGGGACAAAATTCTGTATTTTTTCCCTGCCTGCCATAACAATTTATTTCAGCTTTGCTTCCTTGGGGAGAAAGGAGCCAACATATGTTGGCTCTGTCTGATATTGGAACAGTGCTAAGTGCTTACATAGTTAAACATTTTCTGCTAACAATGACTTCTGTAAAATAGATCTTTCAGACTCAAACTCCCAAACCAGAAAAGGCAACACAAGGAATTTCAATGATGAGTCTAAGGTCCCAGCTAACTGAGAGGACTACTTATATTTACTTCAAAACCCTTGCTCTTGTCTAATATATTCCTCTCTGTAAATAAATAAATACACAAATTACATCATTAAAATAAGACCCGAGTAGGAGATCCAACCAGTCCATCCTGAAGGAAATCAGTCCTGAATATTCATGGAAAGGACTGATGCTGAAACTCCAATACTTTGGCCACCTGATGCAAAGAACTGAGTCACTGGAAAAGACTCTGATACTGGGAAAGACTGAGGCAGGAGGAGAAGGGGACGACAGAGGATGAGATGGTTGGATGGCATCACTGACTTTATGGACATGAGTTTGAGCAAGCTGTGGGAGTTAGTGATGGACAGGGAAGCCTGGCATGCTGCAGTCCATGGGATCACAAAGAGTCAGACAAGACTGAGCGACTGAACCGAACTGAATTGAGATTACAAACTCAAGGCTCACAGACAAGCAAATGGACTTCATGACTTACAGACAGAATCTTTCTTTAAAAAATGTTTGTTTGTTTTTTTGCTCATGTGGTGTGTGCATGTATGTGATTAACAAATAACATTTCACATAAAAATATGAATTTTGGCTTCTCCCCATCCCACCAAGATAACAAATAACTTGGAGTTGGGATATGGTTGTCCCCCTCTGGCAATGCATGCTTTCTGGATTTCCACCTGGCCAGCTTCAGTCTTTTATGGAAACTATTCAGCACTGGAAGCGTTTGAGTTTCCAAATCCTGGTGTAGTAGTATCCTGTCACTTCACTTGTACATTGCAGCCTATACAACGTGTCAGTGAATCCCCCGACTGTCTCTAAATACACCGTGAGATCTATATCCATGCATCTCCATCTTCACTGTGTATCTCTCTCTCTCACACACACACACACACACACACACACACACACACACGATGGAGAAATTTGCCTTTGCTTGCTCCTTTCTTCCCCCTGCCCTCTCTCACTTAGCTCTCTCCACATAATCCCTTTCTTGTAACCTTCATCTCCACAGTGTAGGAATTTAGCATGCTCTCTACCCAACCGTATTAATAAAGCACTTAAAAACATGCAATTTCATTCAGGATTATTTATCTAACTATCTCTACTGAAGTGCTACTTCTGCAGCTCTTTACACACAGCGGGTTCCCTGGGGGCAGCTCTGGGAGTCCGACAACACTGTCTGAACTGCAGAGCTCAGGCTGCCAGCTGCACACCCAAGTGCTCCCAGGCTAGTCACTGCAGCAGGGGGCACAGACAGGGCACTCGCAGAGGGCATTTGGTCCATCCCCCTGCCCCCAGGCTGAGCCTCGATGCCCAGGAATCCTTTCCTACCCCTGGCTGTGGCAGGAAATCTAATCTCCTAATTGCAGCTTAGCTTTTGGGAGAGCCCAAAGCGATGAAGTCTGTCTTGGGTGTTTTCACTCCTTGCCTTAATGATGGATTAGTTCACATTCCTGATCCTCCCCTTATGGCAGGGTTTCTCCACAGTGAGATGATTTCTTGTTGTGGGGTTCTTTTGAACAGATGTTTAGCAGCATCCCTGGACTCAAGCCATTAGATGCGGATACCATCCAGTTGTAAAGACCAGTATTGACCTATGTCCCCCGGGGGCAAATTTACCTTGTTGAGAATCACTGCCTTGTGGGGACACAGCACAGATGAGTGTTAGGAGAGCAAGCATTGCATCTCGTTTTGCTCACTGTTGTTTGTGAACACAAAGTAACTTCCCATTAAAAATACTTTATAGAGGAATGATACTTTACAACCAGATGACACTTTATAACCAGTTAGAGCTGGAGATTTTATGCATCCCCAAAATAAAATGGAAAAACCACTGGTGATTGTAACTCACAGTTGTTGTTCAGTTGCTAAGTCATGTCTGACTCTGTGCTACCCCCGTGGAATGTAGCATACCAGCTCCCCCCACCATCCTCTGCTATCTCCCTGAGTTCGCTCAAATTCATGTCCATTGAGTCAGTGATGATATCTAACCATCTCTTCCTCTGCCGCCCTTTTCTCCTCTTGCCCTCAGTCTTTCCCAGCATCAGGAGCTTTTCCAGTGAGTCGACTCTTTGCATCAGGTGACCAAAGTATTGGAGCTTCAGCTTCAGCCTCAGTCCTTCCAATGAATATTCAGGGCTGGTTTCCTTTAGGATTGACTGTTTGATCTCCTTGCAGTCCCAGAAGCTCTCAAGAGTCTTCTCCAGCACCACAGTTCAAAAGCGTCAATTCTTTGGCACTCAGTCTTCTTTAACTCACATATTAGGATGAAAATCAAGGGCTCCTTCTCATTTCCCTTTCCCACCATCGTTATCAAAAGAGTTCAATAAAAGTTTGCTGATTCAAAGCCTAAATCATCATTAGGACTCTCTTAACTGAGTATCTGCTGTGCGGGAGTTCTAAATAGGTGCTATCATTTAATTTAAGTTCCCTGATGACTCATTGAAGTAGGTAATAGCAACCAGATTTCACCAATGGGGAAAGTAGAAACCAGAGAGGCAATTTCAAGTAATTTGTCCAAGACCACACAGCTATAAAGTAATGGAGACTTGATGCAGATCTTGATGTGCAAGGATCCTCAGAATCTTCTTTTCTTTCCCCACTTTATTGGTTCCCTGTATTCTATTCCCTGATGGACATGAGTTTGAGCAAGCTCCGGGAGTTGGTGATGGCCAGAGAAGCCTGGTGTGCTGCAGTACAGGGGTCACAAAGAATCAGATATGACTGAGACACTGAACTGAACTGACTGATTCTGTCAAAGCTCAGTGCAGAGCCACATGAATAACATTAATCCAAAGATTTAATGTTCCAAAGGTTAAGTAGAATTGACCAAATTTCCCATTATATTCATTTTGGGGGAAAATGGATTAAAAAAAAAAAAGAACCCCTTGATTGTAACTTCATGTTCACTTGAAAATGAGAAGTGAGTGTTTTATAGATCCATAGCTTCATATCACCTACTGCATTGGGAGACAGAGAAAGAGATGGATGGAGTGGGGCAAAGAGTATAATAATATTGCAGGGTTTTATATGGAAGGGTCAAGTGAGGAGAAGCTGAGCGGCAAGGATGGGAAACAGAAGGCTAAGAAAGAAGAACTCATGAGCGATGTATCTAAACTATTTTAAGAAATGGTTAAGGAGCTCAAGGAGAAATATAAAGAAGGAAGCACTCTAAAAGGTCAGAAAAAGTAGTCAAGTAAGAAGCAAAGTAATTTAAACATAAAAGGGAAAAAAAAGGCGGCAGCTACTTCTTTCATGCTTCAGAAAGCATTAGTCTTAGACCTTGCAATGTCCCAATAATTCATTGCAATCTTCTGCAAGATACTAAAGTAGTTCACAAAGACGTACTTTTTCCCCCAAACTGATGAATCCCTGAGATGGTCCAAATTTTCTCAAAATGAAATGAAACTGCTAAGCTTTCTGTACATTAACCTTAAAGATAATGATGTGTTGGAACTTGCCCTATAAAGGACGTATGGAGATGGCCTGGTTACACTTTCTTATCTTTTGTAGGTGACTCCATTATTTAGAGATAGATACTTGAAAATATTAGTGTCATGAGATGAAAAGGAAAGAACGGAAGAGAAATTAAGAGAAAATACCCTCTTCATGCCGTTCTTTTCTCCTCCATTCATTCATTTACTCCACTATTTCTTCCCTCCCCCACTGGGAATCAGTCATTGTATCAGGCAATGTATGAGCCACTTGAGAAATAAGAAGTAAGCAAAAAGAAACACAGCACTTCTTCCCTTGGGGCTCATGACCTAGAGGACAAGGCAGAAAAAAATACAATAATTACTCTTATGCATGTTGGAGAAGGGTCTGTATTTCTGCATTCACACCTTGTTCTGGCTCAACATTTCTGCTTTCACAGTGAACCGATTTACCAGCCTGACTTTCAGATCCACAAATCAGTACTGGATCAGCTTGTTACGGAGAAGAGGTGACCCAGCAGGCCATAGTGAAGCGGCACATGGCAGATCCCCCCGGCCCAACCCCCCGTTAGTGTAGGACAGGAAGGCTGGCTTGGTTTTATTACCCAAACCAAGAGATGAAGTTCGAATTCTCCTAGCGGCTTCTGCTGTGTTCAGTCAGGAACTTGTTCCTGAAAATCAGTCAAGGCACTGGAGATAGAGGAGAGAGCCCCTTGGAATAAAAAGTGACCTTAAGGTCCCTAAAGTCAGCCAGGATGAATCCGCACTGTTGCAGTATTGCTCTCTGGACTTAAAACTTTCTCCCCAATTTTTCTTCAGTTTATTTATACCCAGCAGAATCGTTACTGCACAGGGCAGGTCATTTTATTTCTAGACCTACCTGACAGTTCCTCACTTTAGGAAAACGAGTTTGCTCTTGCCAAAGTTGCTTTCCCTCTGAGACCCCAGGCAACCGGCCCCTGGTCTTTGGAGATGCAGGGTCCAAAAGACTTGGTTCTGAGCTGCAGAATCAGGATTTGCCTCCCGTGAAAGCTGAGCAAAAACTCTGAGCACCTTTTGATTAAACAGAAAATGTCCTTCATGATCTACTTTTTCAGAATTCACTATGGGCTAAGTGTGGTTATCTGGGTCACGTGGGTTTTGTCCACGTAGTAGCAAAGAGACTCCCATCAGTCCAACTTCCATCCAGTCAACAAAACGACCCAGGGAGTTAGAAAGTGTTTGTTTTCTGGGAAAAGAGTGATAGGGAGGATTTGTACCTAGGCATGTGCAGAATGAGTCAGAAATGGACTACGGTGATTAGTGCGACTACAATATTAGAGAATTCATAAGGATAATGAGATAATATCTATGCCCACTACTCTGCATCTTCTACAGGCAAGTACTTTATCCAGATCACTCGTCATCCTAGCTGAACTCAAAAGGTACAAAGGGGTTCTTCAAGAAGTTTAATATGCAATTTTAGCATTATCCTACGAATCAGCAGTTTCAGTGCTAGGTAGATACCCCTGAAGAACTGAAAACAGAAAGTCATGCAAATACTTGTCCGTGAATGTTCACAGCAGCATCACTCACAAGAGTCAAGAGCTGGGAACAATCCAGATGTCCATCAATGAATGAATGGAGAAACCAACTGTGTTTATACACACAATGGGATATGAATCAGTCATTAAGAGGGAATAGATTACTGATACGATACCACATGGGTGAACTTCAAACCCATGATGTTGCCTGAAAGAGGCCAACAGACACAAAAAGTCACACGTCGTATGAGTCTACTTATTTGAAATGGTCAAACTAGATAAATCCATAGAAATAGAAAGCTGATTAGTGGTTGCCTGGGCAATGGGAATGGGGGTGAGGAGAAACTGCCTAATGCGTATGGGGTTTTCATTTGGGATGATGAAATATTTTGCAATCTACAGAGGTGGTATCTGCACAGCATTGTGAAGGCTCTGAATGCCACTGAATTTTTCATGTTAATTAAAATAAAAAGTTAATAATTAAATTGTGAAGTGAAAGTTGCTCAGTCATGTCCAGTCCATGGAATTCTCCAGGCCAGAATACTGGAGTGCGTAGCCTTTCTCTTCTCCAGAGGATCTTTCCAACCTAGGATGGAACCCAGGTCTCCCACATTACAGGCCGATTCTTTACCAGCTGAGCCACAAGGGAAGCCCAAGAATACTAGAGTGGGTAGCTTATACCTTCTTCAGCAGAAACTCTTAACCCAGGAATTGAACCAGGGTCTCCTGCATTGCAGGCAGATTCTTTACCAGCTGAGCTATCAGGGAATTTCCAATAATTAAATTAAACAATAGTTAAATAGTTATTTTAAACACACACACACACACACACACACACACACACACACACACACACAAAGAGACCTAGGGTGCAGCCAAAGGAGAAATATATAACTTGCATGAGCCACATGTTTTGGGGGGTTATTTTTTTGCTATAAGGGCAAGAGTTGCCTGTGTCTTTGTGTGATGGCAAGGTTCAGACAAGCTAATAGTTCCTGGAAGCTGCTAGGGGCTTAATAAATAATGAACATATAACCCCACACACTTTCCAAGACACCCATTGGCATTCAAGTAATTCCTACTCAGTAGAGTTACTTTGAAGATTGAGATAACATATATAAGGAACTCAGCTGCCACATGTTGAGCAAATGTGTCAAATCAAGGTCCTCTGTTTCTCAACAATTATTCTTCTTTTCATCTCCGCATCAGTCAGGGTGCCACTGCCCTGTCCTGGACAACTGTGAAGGGCTGCGTTCTCTACTATTTGTTTTTGTTTGTTTATGCTTTTTTTCCCCATTTTTTTCAAGACTGCATTTATTTTCAATTGGATGACAATGACTTTACCATATTGTATTGGTTTCTGCATCAACATGAATCAGCCATAGGTGTACCTATGTCCTCTCCCTCTTGAGTCTCCCTTCCACCCCTTCCCACCCCTCTAGGTTGTCACAGAGCACCTGTTTGAGGTCCTTGAGTCACACAGCAGATTCCCACTGCCTTTTTGACATAGAATTGATGCTTTTGAACTGTGGTGTTGGAGAAGACTCTTGAGAATCCCTTGGACTGCAAGGAGATCCAACCAGTCCATCCTAAAGGAGATCAACCCTGGGTGTTCTTTGGAAGGAATGATGCTAAAGCTGAAACTCCAGTACTTTGGCCACCTCATGCAAAGAGTTGACTCATTGGAAAAGACTCTGATGCTGGGAGGGACTGGGGGCAGGAGAAAAAGGGGACAACCGAGGATGAGATGGCTGGATGGCATCACTGACTTGATGGATGCGAGTCTGAGTGAACTCCGGGAGTTGGTGATGGACAGGGAGGCCTAGCGTGCTGCGATTCATGGGGTTGCAGTCGGACACAACTGAGCAACTGAACTGAACGGAACTGAATATTTATATTTCCTACTACTATTCTCTTTGCTTCCACTTGATTCTTCTCCCAGCAGCCAACGAGTCCATCCCAGAACACATATACGCCTAAAATCCCCCTGCACTTAGTTAATTCCAACCACCTTCATATAAAACCCTCAAAGTCTGGCTACTACCAACCTCCCTAAATTAATCTCTTTTTTTCCTCATTCTCATCCCGTTGGCAGTGACATGTCCAAGCTGCCCATGGTCCAGCTGTAAGTCACCTCTCTAAAGATCTCCTCTACAGCTGAATAATATTCCATTGTATAGCTGTACCACATTTTCTTCATGCATTCATCTATCAGTGAACATTTGCTTCCATGTAAACAGTGCTGCAATGAACATCAGGGTGCATCTGTCTTTTTGAATTATGAGCATCTTATTATATGCCTAGTAAATAAAAATTTTAAAGAAAAATGAACTTTTGGAAATCAAATTAATCTTTCTCTAACCACCCTTTTCAAGCTAGTGACTCTACAACTTCTGTATTCTTTGCCGGGGCACCCTGTTTATTACTTCAAAACTTTTTGTACCACTTGTAATTTTTTTAAAAAGATTTTATCTTATATTCGAGTATAGCCAATTAACAATGGTGTGATAGATTCAGGTGAACAGCAAAGAGACTCAGCCTTGAATATATACAGGTATCCATTCTCCCCCAATCTCCTCTCCACTCCAGGCTGCCACACTGAGCAGAATTCACACCATTGTTAATTGGCTATACTCCAATATAAAATAAAGTCTTCTCCCCCAAACTTCCCTCTGCTCCAGGCTGCCACATTGAGCAGAATTCCATGTTCTATACAATAGATCGGGTTTCCCTGGTGGCTCGGAGGTTAAAGCGTCTGCCTGCAATGCAGGAGACCTGGGTTCAATCCCTAGGGAAGATCCCCTGGAGAAGGGCATGGCAACCCACTCCAGTATTCTTGCCTGGAGAATCCCATGGACAGAGGAGCCTGGTGGGCTACAGTCCACGGGGTCGCAAAGAGTCGGCCACAACTGAGCGACTTCACTTTCACTTTCATACCATAGATCTTTGTTGGTTATCTGTTTTAAATATAGCAGTGTATACATGTCCATCCCAAACTCCCTTCCTAACTATCCCTTCCTCCTATCCTTCCCCCTGGCAACCATAATGATTTATTTTTTTCTTTGTCTTATTCATGAAGACTAACACAGTGCTTGATATAGAGTAAGCCCTCCCATCAGAGCTTGTTAAATGAGGTCCATGTGTAGAAATTATCATTATTATAGTCCTGAAATTGCTACAAATTCCGCTTTGCCTTTAAGTACGCACTGGTGGAATGCTTAAAGGCATATATATACTTTGCCTTCTGGATATCCCTCTCTTTCTCCAGGCTGTGCCTTTTCAATGGGGAATGTGACTTTAGCACAAGGTGACAGCCTGGTGAACTTCGAACCCTTCTTTTATTTATTACGTATGTCTCAGGCAGACTTGGCAATATTTGAGAATTTATTAAATGACAGTTTCCCTTCCACTTCTTATTCTAGTTTATTTTGCCCAACACAATCCTATTAAGGGAAAAGCTAATTGACCACAAGCTTCCTTTCTGCTGAGCTTAGCCAAAAAGTCAATCACTGCTCAACGGGAGCTCTCCTGACTGTTTAGCCAATGGACAAATTTCCATCTTGACTGGCTTGGCTGGTCCTAAGAGAATAGATGGGAACGTGCTGAATTCTATTTTGATACATTCCAGTTTCAGCAAAACTGAGACTACCCCAAGGAGGCAGAGGATCATGAAGAAAGGAGCCGTGTGGAAATTAGTTCATGAGGATGCTTATTCTGTTTCCATGGCATTCGCCTCTGTTCAAAAGAGGATTTTCTGTTGCCCTATACCCTTGTTGGGCTTTCCTAGTGGCTCAGATGGTAAAGAATTTGCCTGCCAATGCAGGAGACCTGGGTTTGATCCCCAAGTCAGGAAGATCCCCTGGAGAAGGGAATGGCAACCAACTCTAATATTCTTGCCTGGAGAATTCCATGGACAGAGGAGCCTGCTGGACTATAGTCCCATGGAGTCGCAGAGTCAAACATGATTGAGTTGGCTAGATACTATACATACCCTTGTCAGATGTGTGGGTCATGGTGATCAAGTTGGGACTTGCCACAAGTTTTCCTAAGCTGAAGGCAAGTGTTCCCAGATCAATAAAAGATAATCCTTCTAGGGGAAAAAAAAAGACTAACTCCTTGATGGTTTAGCTTCTAGCAAGCTAAATTACATATAACATATATATAACATGTTACACATAGCATGGAAGTGTAAGAATGAACCAGGGCATGAAATTCAGTTGCTTTTGGTTCTAGCCATTTGCCAGCAAAACCACAAGGTAAGAAAGACTATCTATCCTTGGATAGTGAAAGGTAGAGCAAGCGCTAAGTCCGATCCCCAGAAAAGAAGAGGGATGGCCTCAAGCTTGCCCCTTCCCAGGTGGTGCAGTGGTAAAGAATCCACGTGCCAATGATGCCAGAGACACAAGAGACTCGGGATCAATCCCTGGGTCAGGAAGATCCCCCTGGAGGAGGGAATGGCTACCCACTCGAGTATTCTTGCCTGGAAAATTCCACGGACAGAGGTGCCTGGCCGGCTACAATCCATGGAGTCACAAAGAGTCGGACAGGACTGAGCACACACACACAGCCTCAAGCCTTTGTTCTCGGCCTGATATATAAACATTGTGTTCTGGGTCAGAGTCAGCACTTAAAATGAAGTTTTCTAGATACAAATTGTTGAATAATAATAATAACGCAGAAAGAAAAACAGCAAACTTGCTGTCTCACCAAACCCTGCCAAATACCTTGACCTGAATGGAGAAATCAGAAGCCAGTAATAGACTGCATTCAAAGGTATTTTCAATTTCCAAAAAAAAAAAAAAAAAGCAAGGCACCCCATTTTGGTACATGGATGTTTTTTAGCATTTAATAGAGAGAAAATTTATACATCCCATGAGAATTATTCACGAACATCTCCCAATTCCATTTTCAGAGACCTATTGTAGACTTGCTTTTATAGCTATAGCTTAGATCCAAGAAATTTATTTCTCCCGCTGCAGTCTGAAAAAGGGAATGTTTAATGAGTTTTTGCTAGGCGAGTCAAAGTGTCAGGGTGGAATTCTTCTTCACAAGACATCCTTCACTGGAAGGAAGAATGTAAAGCAGGAAAGGTTCTTTAAGAGGCATATAAATCTACACATCAGTAGCAGTCACACTAATAATAGACATTCATTTGGCGTCGTATATTTTCAAAGTGCTCTAAAGTGTTGGCATTCCTTAGGAGAGGAGAGTTCTGGGGTACACATTTTCATTTCCCATTTAAAAGATGGGTGATCCAGGAAGTCAGCCACTTGTTCAAGTTCAGCAAAGTGGAGGAACCAGCCTGACCATCCTCGGTGGAATTTCTGGCTCTTGGCTTAGATCAGGTTTTGCATCCAAGAGGCCGAGGGAACAGCTTCTGGCAGACTGAGCTGAAAGGAAAGGATAAAGAGATACAGTAGCAACCTGTTTTGGTTGAAAGATCTTCATTTCGGAAATGTAGACATCGTGAACTAGCAAGGAGAAGCTAGTCATTTGCAACACTCTTTGAACTTTTGTAGCTTTGTCACTTACATATTAGGAATGGAAACGTGCATAGTAAGGTGTGGGGACTGCCTACTAGACTGCCTTTTGCTCTTTGAGCTGATGAACTAACCTTTTTGAAATGAATATGATGCTGCCCCTTTGTGTGGCATTAAGATGCCAATATCCTATTGGGATTTCCCTGGTGGTTGAATGGTTAAGATTCCTTGCTTCTATTGTAGAGGGCACACATTTGATCCCCAGTCAGGGCTGTCTGGGAACTAAGATCCCCATAAGCTGCACAGTACGGCAAAAAAATTTAAAAAGTGGTTTAAAAAAAAATACTAAGAATATCCTGTTTCAGGATGGAGAGAAGCCCTCTCATTTTTCCTTCCTGGCAATTTATTTATTAAAAATTGCTCAATTAAAAAGAAAATTTAGATCTAAGCAATGCCCTATGTCAGCCTGCACTAAAAATAATGCTTTATTATCACCATTCCAGTTTTTACACTTGAAGGCTATTAATCAATGAGGCAGCGCGGATCCATATGAATATCGATCACTGTCTCATGGCCCTCCTGTGAATGCTCTCCCTTAATGACAGCCAATTTCAATATTCATTGGGAAAGGTGTTTTCTGAATTGCACTGCAGCAGATTAGTAACTGGAAGGATTTAGGTAGAATGTGAGCATCTTGTTTAAATAAACCCTCAGATCAGAAAGAGCCTGGCTTTTGTCTATCTAGACTCAGCTCCACTCTTCAGCATTTCAGAAACTCAAGCCTTTTCTTGTTTGTGATTTATATTGATCAGCTAAACAACGCTCCTCTTAAGCCTTCATTTTCTCAGATTTAATAACTCAACAATCAAAGCACATACTCAAGTGTTGTACTTTAGATCTCTGTGTGTGACAGTGTTAGTTGCTCAGTTGTGTCTGAATTGCGACCCCACGGGCTGTAGTCCACCAAGCTCCTCTGTCCATAGTATTTCTCAGGCAAGAATGCTGGAGTGGGTAGATAGCCTTTCCCTTCTCTAGCGGATCTTCCCAACCCAGGGATCAAACCCAGGTCTCCTGCATTGTAGGCAGGTTCTTTACCATCTGAGCCATCAGCGATAACTAATCAGGAGCCCAGATAGTCCATATTCAGGGTGAACCAGAGTTAATAGGACCTGTTTAACACCATGTTGCTGTAACTCAATTTTGGGAGAGGGGAATATCACATATGCAAAAAGTACAGCAATTCCCCGCTTCTTGTTGTGCCTGAAGTCCTATAACCTCTTTGCAGTGGTTCCAAGACTGCATGGCATGCAGCCACCAGCTCCTCTCTCAGTTGCTATAAAATCTGGCAGAATGTCTTTCTGCTCTGGAGCTCCCAGATGCAGCCACCCCATAACCCTTAAGATGCCACTGCTGGCTTTTTGCCCATCTGTTTTTGTAATCTCATGAGCTGCTATCTCTAAAGTGGGAGCATCTTCCCCTTTGTAAGGCAGTATATTGCAGTCTGCTTCCCCAGTACTAATCTTCTATGTGGCTTTTGGTCGTCGTTTGTAGAACTGATAGAGTGACTTTCTATTCTTAAAACCCTTGGCCACAACAGGCATGGCACGGCGTTCAGTACTGTGAATTACTCAGCTGTCTGTTGAAAAGGGAGTCAGGGCTAAGGAAGACTCTGGCCGTCCTATCTGGATTTGTCCACATGTCTGTTTCTCGGCAGACCGCAGGGCCATCAGAAGCACCCAGGAGTGAGAGGGGTGGCGAAACGTCTAGGTTTCCTTGTCTCGCCCGCCTGTTGTTGGTGGAACAGCACTATGCACGAGCCAGTCGCCTGTCTCAGGGCCCTCCTGGAAATGCTCTCTCTTAAGGACAGCAGCTGATTTCAGTATTTATTGGGAAAGGTGTTTTCTGAATTGTGGTTTTGATACCTGGTGGATCTAGGAAGGGCTGGTGTGGGGAGAGGCAAGCCCACTTTCCTTAGAGGAGGTTCTTGTCTCACCCATCAGCCAGATTCCAGAGAGGTGGGGTTTGGGGAGGGCCAGCTGCTTCCCACACTTTCCAGGGACAGCCACGCAGCAGCCAACACAAATGTCAGAGGGGTAGCCGGAGTGCCAGACGCCATCACCGAAAATAGCTAACCCCCATCTGGCATCTGGGCACTTATCCTGTCCTGCAGGAGACGGTGGCACACTGGTCTTCAGGTCCAGCTGGGACCATGGGCCCCTCTGCCCTTCCTTCCTCCACATCTACTCAGCATTTGGATGGATCAACAGAGGACAGAGTAGATTTTGACCATGTCCTTCATCAAGTGTTCTGTAGGTGTGGGCATGCTCAGTCGTGTCTGACTCTGCGACCCCATGGACTGTAGCCCACCAGGATCCTCTGTCCATGGAATTTTCTAGGCAAGAATACTGGATTGAGGTGCCATTTCCTACTCCAAGGGATCTTCCCAACCCAGGGATCCAACCTAAGTCTCCTGAATTGGCAGGTGGAGTCTTTACTGCTGAGCTACCTGTAAAACTCGTGTTCTGTACATAACATTGATAATTAATAATAAAAATATAAATGGATCCTTATGTAACTCGGTCTATGGACTGGGCACTGCTCTAAATGCTGCCCAGATTATAACTCATTTACATATTTGTTTTCTATCTACAAATCTTATTAGCCTAAAGCAAAATAGAATAAGAAAAGTAAAAAAAAAAAAAAAAAAGGCAAATAATTCAGACTCCAGAGTTGGACTCACTTGCTTAATATCCTGGTGCTGTTTGTTTTCATGTGTGTGACTTTGGAAAAGAAAGCCTGCTCTCTGCCCTGGCACCAGCCACCCTTCTGTAAGTTCTTGAAAGAGACCTGCTCCTGCCCTCCACATGGCCTTTGCACAGGATGCTTCCTCTGCCCAGAACATTTACATTGTTCTTCTTTAGACGAACCTCACCTCATCCTTCTAGGCTTCCCCGATGGCTCAGTGGTAAAGAATCTGCCTGTCCATGCAGGAGACCTGGGTTCTGTCCCTGCGTGGGGAAGATCCCATGAAGGAGGGTATGGCACTCACTCCAGTATTCTTTCCTAGAGAATCCCATTGACAGAGGAGCCTGGCGGGCTATAGTTCATGGGGTCGCCAAGAGTCAGACACAACTGAAGCGATCAAGTGCACACACACACACACACATGTGTGCACGCATCCTTCTAACCTTGGCCCAAGAATCACACTGTTAGGGAGCCCCACTGCTGTGCTCTCTCCACCTTCCACATCTTCCAAATTCTAAATCTCTCAATGATAACATAAGCATTTCCTTCCACCAGCCTTTCTTCTTTCTTATCATTCCCAAAACGCACATGGTGGTTTGCTACCACCATGGGGCAACTTTTCCTTTTGTGTAGGGACTTTGGGATGGTCTCTGGAAAAGAAGATCATCTGGGTAAAGCCTTAAAAGAATGCCTTCAGTGGCCAGTCAAGCTCATTCTCTGTCTGTGAAAGAAAAGATGAAATCAGAAAACATTGTTTAGAGGCACCACTTTTAAGACTGTTTTACCCTCTTTTAAGACTGTGACAATGTGTTTGTCTTAGATTTGAGTGTTTTACTATCCTGAACCTTTGATATAGATGGTTAGCTTATTAAAATGTGCTGAGGTTTTATGTGTGTTCCTTTGAATCAGCAATAATTCATTTAAGAATAAAAATGGGGCCTATGGCTTGCAGGAAGGAAATAAATGTCATTTATATTCATCTGACTACTTGAAACTATGACTTGAACTGAGGCCATATGGCTCAGTGTGCTAAAAGGAAAAATTTCTCAGTATCGACTAGTATTTTAATTTTCATGGAATTCCAAAGCTCCCTCCTTGTTGAAACTGCAGGGTTTAATATTAATAATAATAATGATAATAATAATAAAAATTTGTGGAACATTATATATCAGACACTGATCAACTGCTTTACATGTATTAATTTAGTGATCTCCATAAAATATTTAGTCATACTTATAAATCATCATTCATATTTTGGAGCTGGGGTAGCTAAAGCACTAGCATTTTATTTTTAAATCTCCATTTGATACATATTATGTGTGTGAAACATGTATGTTAAAAGATAAGTATGTTATGTTATATTAATTTCTATATAAGAATATTATTTTCTTAAGGTTTTTATTCTGATAAAGATGCTACCTTAAATGTTTTTAAGAGGCAAAAATATTTTTCTTCATGTGACATTTTTACTTTTTTTCACACCTTGTCTCAGAATTGCCTTAACATACAGCCATATCAGTTTTGGCTACAGTGAAAATGAAGCCATGAGGTTTGGGTTGGAGAAACAATTTATTCTTTTATTATGAAGTAGAGTTTTTAGTATTTATATCAGTTTGCCTTTTCGGGTTAAAGGGGCCAAGAAAGAAGTATCTGTTGCATTTTGAACATGAGAAACCCACTAGAGGACTGACGGTTCAGAATTCCAAAACAAATTACCCAGCTCTAACCTAAAGAGCAACAGGGTTTTCATACTCATTAACTGAGTCTGGGCACTTTTGTTTCAATGCTGGCATTTATTTTAATTCCTGGGCTTGAGTGTGGCCCATCAAGGATCAAATCACCTCCTGGCCCCTTGAACTATCTTGGAAAAAGCCAGTGATTCCCTGTAGCATTAGGCAATTTGAAGTTCACTGGGCAGGTTATGCATTCCAGTTTCTACACGCAGCTGTTTAATTAAAGCTTTTGTTTTATTCCAGATGACTAACATATTTTTGAGCAGAATGTTTCAAAAGGTAGTACAAATTCATAGCAAAAACTTGTATGCCAGGGAGCCTGATGGATCTGGTTTGGGTTGGGGCATTGCAAGAGGGTTCTTTACAATGTTTTGTTGTATCTGGAAATTATAGTAAAGAAAATGTATGTCTGTTCTTTACTTCCATCATGTCTTCAGAAAGACTGCATTATGAATAAATCCACACCTGGAAAACAATACAAATGGGTAGACTGAATTGTATGTACACCTACACACAAACACACATACACTATACGTTTCTCTCTCTTTCTCTCTCTCTCTCTATATATATATATAGAGAGAGAATATTCTATGAACAGAGGAGTCTGGCAGGCTACAGCCTATGGGATCAGAAAGAGTCAGATGCAACTGAGCATGCGCGTACATACACATATACACACACACACACATTTATGAACATCCCTGGTGACTCAGTAATATAAAATCTGCCAGCAATGCAGGAGACATGGGTTCGGTTTTGAGTCAGGAAGATCCCCTGGAGAAGGAAATGGCAACTCACTCCAGTATTCTTGCTGGGAAATCCCATGGACAGAGGAGCCTGGTGGGCTATAAAGTCCATGGGGTTGCAAAAGATTTGGACACGACTTAGCAGCTAAACAACACTGATATATATGTATATACACTATGCATGCATATGTTCATCTCCACATTCCTCCTCTCTCTCTCCTAATATGGACAGATAGATATGGATATTGAGATACTGATAAACAATACATGTGTACATAAAACATATATATAATGTATACAGTTATATTGGTGGGTTATATGTATATATAATATATGTGATGTGTAACTCTGAAAATACACGAGTATATATATACAAAAATGTGTATATCTTTCTGTGTATATATACATATAGATATTTAGAATTCCTCAACTTTTGTACTATTGATGCTTTGTATTAAGAACTCTTTTGAGCAGACTCTGTCTTGCACATTATAGAATGTTTAGCAACATGCCTGGCCTCTACCCATTGTACGTTATTATCACATATAACCCAGTCATAACAATAGAAAAGTCCCTCCAGGCACTGCCAAATGTCAGGAGAAGGGATCCCCCCACCCCCCCGCAACATGAGAACCACTCTTCGTTCGCTGCTACCCACATACAAACACACTTGTGTACATGTATATTATATATATGTATATGTATATATACACACTGTAACAGAGAAACTATGGTTTTTGTAAGTAGTTTATCAATTGTTTGGTTGCTGAGTCATGTGTGACTCTTTGCATCTCCATGGAGTGCAGCACACCAGGCTTCCCTGTCCTTCACCATCTCCCAGAGTTTACTCAGACTCATGTCCATTGGATTGGTGATGCCATTCAACCATCTCATCCTCTGTCGCTGGGAAAGACTGAAGGCAGGAGGAGAAGGGGGTGACAGAGGATGGGTTTATCAATGGACTGACCAAAACATTCACCCAGCATTCAGGGACATGATTGCATACCAATGGCTGAATAAAATAAATGAAAAAATGAGTACTAATAACAAGCATGGCATATTATCATGGGAAAAGCAGGTGCCTTTGCAGCTGACACAGGACTGTGCCATGTGACAGCTGTGTGTCCTTGGGCAATTAACTAGACCTTTCTGAGCCTTTGTTTGCTCATCTATGACATCTTGATTGTTTTGCAAAATGTATTGCAAACAATGATGCAGAAGGCAGAAAGTGGCTAAGAGATGTGTCAAAATGCAGACAAGGAAAAGCATTCCCAGCATCTGGGCATAAAAAGAATGATTGGAATGCTGGAGAGCTTCCTAACCCCCTTTTCCTGAATGTACCCTACTCCCCCAAACAGAACCCAGTCCCTTCTCATTTCTTTGGGGCTTCCCTGGTGGCTCAGAGGTTAAAGCGTCTGCCTCCAATGCGGGAGATCTGGGTTCGATCCCTGGGTTGGAAAGATTCCCTGGAGAAGGAAATGGTAACCCACTCCAGTATTCTTGCCTGGAGAATCCCATGGACGGAGCAGCCTGGTAGTCCACGGGGTCACAAAGAGTCGGACATGACTGAGCAACCTCACTCACTCACTCACTCACTCACTCACATTTCTTTAAAGGCTCCCTGGCCACAGAAAGCTCTAGAACTCACTGTCCATGAAGGAGAGGCTGCCCACCTGGGTTGAAGGACTGCCTGGCACAGGAAACATGAGCTCTCCAGTCTTACCACTTGCTGAATCCACGGATAGGGTGTGCCTCAGTCCGCATCCTCAGGCACGCATACACTGGAGAAATAGGATGCTCCAAGTTGCATCATGGCTCGGACATCCGAAGGTCCCCTGGCCCCCGGGGACCATAAGAAGCAACATCTGTGAGGATGCTCAGCACTCACTCAATTCACTCAGACATTAACACTTTTGATTGCCCTCCCCTCAGCCAATTGGACCAGACTTCTGGTTGAGGCTTTGGCCATGTGTACGGCTGATATGGTTGGACCGACTCATTGTCTGATAGAACTAACTGAAGAGCTTAGCCAAATGATTGATCTGTTGATTCAGACCTGATTATCTTGGCCAGTTATGGAAAGTGCCACTGAGATTGTTGGGGCTCTGTGGTCAGGCGCAAAGGATGCTTCTTGTCCTGCCTATGGGGCTATAACTTCCCCTCCTCTCTACCACCTTCATCTTATTCCTTCTTCTGTTGTCTTCCTCCTCATCTTGAGACTTGATTTTGACAATGTCAAGCTCTGGCAATCTTTTTTAATATAAATAGATAGCAAAATGATGTATTATCTTTGCGGTGCACTTAAAATGTTAGGAATGCCAATATAAAATACACTTGAAGGCTTTCATGAAAATTGTCACACAGCCATTGCTAAATCAGAAAGTGAATACTCAGCAAACATTTGTCGATCCCTTGCCACATACCCGCAACTATGCCAGCCTTTGGTTTGAGTTCAAGTTTCACATTATCCTCCAGATAAGCCTATGAGTTATGGGTTGACATTTTTCTTGCTTTGCAGATGAGGGAAATCAAGGCTCAGATTGGTCACACACAGTGCAGCTGAGCCAGAGGCAATGGCAGGCAATTGAGTCCATATACTTTATCTTTAGCGATGATGCTCTGTTCTTGGATTTCACATGATCAAAGGTTGTAATTTCAATGTTAGAATCAGGAGACCCTCTGAAGTTAGGTTAAAAACTGTCTGAGTGCCTAATGTGCTTTTCCTTCTTCTTGTTCAGAATGTTCATAGCTTTTAAGTCGATGTCTCAAAGCGGTCTTCGCATTCTCAACAAGATTAAAAGTAATCATTAGGGACTTCCCCGACAGTCCAGTGGTTAAGACTCCATGCTTCCAATGCAGAGGGTGGAGGGTTTGATCCCTGACTGGGAAACTAAGATCCCACATGCCTCATGGTATGGCCAGAAAAGCAAAAATTAAAAAAAAAAAAATTATCCATGCGTACCTTGTATCACTATGCTTTGCTTTATTGTGCTTCACAGAGATGAAGGTCTGTGGCAACACTGCGTCAGGCAAGTCTATGGGTGCCATTTTTTTCAACAACATTTGCTCACTTCATATCTCGGTGCCACATTTTGGTAATGGTCACAATGTTTTAAGACCTCCATCAGCAGAAAAGATTATGACTTGCGAAAGACTGAGATGATGGTTAGGCCTTTTAGCAATAAAGCATTTCAAATTAAGCTAGGCACGTTGTAATTTTAGACACTATCACACACTTAGCACACTGTGGCATTGTGTAAACATGAGTTTTATATGTACTGGCAAACTAAAAAAATGCCACATGCATTGCTTTATTTCAATGGACGGGAACCAAACCCTCCCTATCTTTGAGAAATTCTGTCTATTAAAACTTTTTTCTGTTTCATCCATCATTCTCTGGCTCGATTTGAGACAGCAACATTATTATCAATGGGTGTCTCCTTTAGGGGAAGAAAAATGTAAGAGTAAGCACACATCTGTGGAAATGTAGCTTTCATCTCTTTTTCAGAATGTGTTCTAGCAAGATGCCAGAATAGTCACAAGAATTAAAAATGCTGTGTGTATGTATGCCCAGTCGCCTTAGTCATGTCCGACTCTTTGCATCCTATGAGCTACAGCCCGCCAGGCTTCTCTGTCCACAGGATTCTCCAGCCAAGAATACTGGAGTGTGTTGACGTGTCCTCCTCCAGGGGTTCTGCCTGACCCAGGAATTGAACCTGCGTCTCCTTCGGTTCTTGCATTGCAGACAGATTCTGCAGACAGATTACTGCTGAGCCACAAGGAAACCCCCAAATCCTACTGTTTTATATTAACTATGCTTTAGTCTTTATAATCATCTTGATTTGCAAAGTTGCTGGGTTCTTCAAATCCCAAAGATACACCTTCTCAGGTCAGGCTGAACCTTTCCCTTGATCAAGCCGCTTTGGCACACAGCTCTGTTACTCCTTGTCATATTGAGATCGAGTTGGGCCATCCTCTCTGCACAGATCATATTCAATTTTCTTAAGTGGGAGTGTATTTTTGGCATGCTTCCACGAGAATCAGGGCCAACCGCAGCTTTGGGTTGCGACGCTACAGGGTACTTTAATCAGCACACAACGGGCTGGCCTCGGGCTCTGGTTGTCGTGAATATTCAGTGGAAGTCACCGTGGAACACTGCAAATCTCTGGCTTGTTATCCACGGGTTCTCTCCGCTTCTCAGGCACTTTCCTCCTAGGAGCTGGGAAATGATCGTATCTGAAGGGGACAGCCTGGGTGTCATAAAGCATGTGGCTGTCCCAGTCTAGTTTCCATGATAGGGGTAAGGCTAGACATTCCTTTACAGTAAGAAAAATGTCGTATCACGTGGGAAGCTAACCGGAAAGCTCCCGAGCCTTCAGGTTGGGGTCACAGGAAGGGTCCCGAGGGACCATTACAGAGAGGAGAACCATTGACCCTGAAGGCTGATGTTTAGCTCCAGCATGCACTTTGACACAAGAATACACCAGATTTTCTGATTTTTTTTCCCCCAAGAAAGTCTAAAATGTTTCTTTTAACCTATTCATTTAAAAACCCAACTTCTGATGTAATTCTTTATACCTTCCTGAGCCAAGCAAAGCATGCCTGTAGGGAGTCAATGTGCTTTTGGGTCACTGATTAGAGATCACAAGAGAACATTTTGATTAAAAACAGGTTTTCACACTCAAAAGAAAAAAAAAAAAAGAAATCAGAAAAAGAAACAATATTTTAAAATCTGGTCTTTATAATTTTTCTAAATGGTGGTAGCACATTAATTTTTTGGAGTGCTGTTTCAAGGCTAAAGCAGGTAGACACGTGTGTAGAGTCTTATATTTTTATTTGTATGTTGCAAGTCATTTGCTTATTAGTTTAAGGATATTCAGGATCAAAGTTAAGTTGGTGTTTGTTTGTTTTTTTTAAACTTCAAGTTGACTGTCCATTAATCTTTATAGTGCCTTAGACAATACTTCATACACTCAGGCAATGCTTCCCAATTCACCAATTACTTTCCCTTTGGGTTTATCTAATTTAATCCCTATAGCCTTGCAAATTGATACTCCAATCTCCCAGCCCATTGCAACGTGAAACAATTCAGCAAACACAATTAGTCCATCCTTGGGGAAAAAAAAAAAGAAAATGTATAGATTTTAGTGTAAATGTAAATTTCTTTTTCGACTACAAGTGCGGCATAAATTATCACCCACCTTTGGCAAATGACTAATTCACAACTGCTGAGTGTGTTTTTACGTTTTACTCTAAGCAAATATTTTGAGAGATTTTTTTCACAATTTGGTTCGGTCCCTAAACTGGTAAATGTTTTGCTCAGGCGTGCTGAAGCCAAGTCTATTTTAGATTTAGGGAAGTTAGGATGGCTTTTTGAATTTGAGATGCAATTTGTAAAGAATCCTCAGCTTCTCCATAGCCACCATCCATGCAAACCAACCATCCCCCACCTGGACAGTTTCAGCAGTCCCCTTCCCCCATCTCCCCATCTCCCCATCTCCAGCCTTGCTCTCCAGAGTCTGTCTACAGTATAGCAGCCATGGAGAGTGTTCTGAAAATGATAATCAATGTATTTTTTTCTCTTGTAAGTTTTTGGTGGCTTTCCATTGTAACTGGAATTGAATCAAGACTCCTTTTTAATGCCAACAGGTTCTGAGCCTCGATCTCATCTCTCTCCTGCAGAGTTATTACACTCTCCACCGTGGTCTCCTTCCTTTTTCATAAACCTAACACATTTATTTGCACCCCAGAACCTTCGCTCTTGCTCACTTATTTAGTGTCAGCTTGTATGGTCACCTGCTTCTTCCTCTTTGCTCAGATTTAATTCATTGGTCCCTTTTCTGTCCTCCATGGTACAATACAACCCTTGAAGTTCATGGGTTTTTATTGTGCTGGCCACTGTATTCTCAGCACCATGGACAGTGCCTCGCACACCGTAAGTGCTTGTTAAATATCAGCGCCTGGCTGTCTGATTGATCAAAGTGGGCTTCCCGCATGAAGGCTTTATTTCCGACTCAAAACAGAACTCCAGTTCTGCCATCCACTAGATGTGAAAGTTACATAACCTCCCCAAACTTCGCTTTCCTATTTTAAAGTAAGAATGAGAACAATGCCTCCTCATTAGAAACAGCGTGTGTCCTTTGCTACCTCATAATCACAAAATCTGACTGTCAGGCAACAGTAGGCATTTTCTTTAGCTCATGTGTCTGGAGTACCGTGGGAACTTTGACTTAGGCTGGACTTAGTTTTCTATCTGCAGATGACCTAACAGCTGCTAATCTAGGGGGCTCTGCTTGGGAAGGGCTCTGGCTCATATGTCTCACACCTCCTCCTAGGACCAGTAGGCCAGCTCAGGAGTGTTCTCGTGCTGACGGGAGAAGCATACGAGAACAAACCCAAATCGTACAAGTACCCACAAGCCTTTGGCCACATCACACTGGCTACCAGTTGACCCACCTTAGCCACAGTCAGTGGCACAGACACACCCACAGCCCACAGCCCACTGCCAAGGATGAGGAAGAACACTCTGAAGGTGGGACAGGAATGAACTTTTCTACCATCAACTAAGAATTGAACAATATAATGGGTTTTAAGAGCTAGGTACATTAATAGATATTCAACAATTATGACCTGAAATTACTAACAACGATAACATTACTTTTTCTATAAAATCAAATGCATGACACTTTCAGGATTATATGAACCTAGAAATTAGTTTTATGTTAAAACAGCTCTACGCTCATGAGTCATACCGAAATGAATTTTATCTTGACACGGCAATTGTGTAACTCCTACAATGGCTCAGCAGGTAAAGAATCCCCCTGCAATCCAGGATAGTCAGGTTCAATCTCTGAGTCAGGAAGATCCCCTGAAGAAGGAAATGGCAACCCGCTCTGTATTCTTGGTGGGAAAGTTCTAGGGACAGAGGAGCCTTGCAGGCTATGGTCCATGGGATCACAAAGAATCAGGCATGACTGAAGTGACTGGGCAAAAGAACACATCAGAGACTGGTTATTATTATGAACCTCTAATTTAGTTGTCATAGACTGTGGTAAACGTAGTCTTAAAATTCAGGATATTGAAAGTCTTCATCACGTGGTGGGGGCAAATTCAGAGCTGTCTGTTTTAAGTGTTTTGAATGTGGTTCCTGAGGAAAGAACGACTCCTGGTTTGGGGAAAAGGTGAATAAATCAGAGAGAGATGAGCTCTCAATTTCGAGCCCCAGTTTCCTCGTCTGTCATTTGATGATCATACTAGTTCTGTTGGAAGGTCCTTGTGACCACTAGAAATGAAGACCTACAGAGCATTAACTTGGTGTCTGACACGTGGACGGCTCCCCAAATCCATGCCCCCTTTCCTATTCATTGCTGGCCCCTTCCTTGCTTATAAAGGATGGTGTTGGTGACTCCTCACAGTTACAGGCACTTTTTAGCAGGATGTCATATGTGGGCATCAAAATACATTCAATCAGCATCTTCTCAGCTTTGGGGAGAAAAAGGTGGTCTGAATCAATGGGGACACCATGCTTACAGTTGCTGGCTTCCATGGCTGAGTTAGAAGCAGCTTGACTTAGTTTTAGCCACCAACCAATCATTTTATCTGTCATTTCAGTCTCCCCAACAGAACCAGGCATGTCTTCTTTTGGTGAGCTAACTTGTCTTCGACACCCCTCCTTCTATCTTACAAAGGCAATACCCATGTATTATATTGGTAGAATAGAAAATCTGGAAATCCTGCAGACATGCACAGAGAAGAAAATTAGAATCACTTGGCACTCATCATCCAAAGATAATGGGCATTGACACTATAGTTCATTTATTTTTCTATATATCTAGATATAGATGTACCAAGAAAATGCTATTTATGACAGTCGTCTTTGTAACAGCTCAGTTGTCATCTATTTATAATATATGTGTCTCATCTACCTGTATGGAACAAGGCAGGGTTGCTATGTATAGCTGCCTCCAGAAGAGAGATGAGGCTCGTATCCTGTTCAGAGAAAGGCCCTTTATCTGTGGATAGGTTTGATTTTGTGAGTTTGTGTGTTCTGGAGTGGGAGCCAGAGAGCCCAGAGCTCTGTATAATAGAAGGAGGGAAGCTCAGAGTTCCAGGATCTGGACTGACAGGGGATGGGGAGAGGGTGAGAGAGGGTGGGTGAGAGAGGTGGGAGAGAGAACAGGCGGAATTGAAGCTGAAGAGGACAGTTCCAGGGCCAACCTTCTCCTGCGACTCTAAACCTTCAGGCAAGTTTGCTGTGCTCTCAAATGTTTTTCAGGGATGGGCCTGATTCTATTTTCCTTTTCCTTTCCCCTTTATTTCCTTTTCCTTTGCTTCCTTTTTTTGTGCTGTTTGTTTGTTTTTTTGATAGACCCTGAAAAGGGTGCAGTGAATAGGTAACAAATATGACAGGAAGAGCTCGGAGCCTGGACAAGACAGTGGAAACAAAAGCCACTTGGGAATCTGCAGAAACCTGGAGAGGTGCTAAGACTCCCCAAGGTCGTGGGAATAGGAGTTCTGGGTCAATTTTACCGATCGCCCCAAGGAGAAAGGATTTCTCTAATATCGCAGTTCCCTCCCTCTCTCTCTCCCCTACTATTCCACACATTCTTTATCAATTGTACATACGTATGCAAATTTTTAGTGTAAGCATGGATATATATATATTGTGTAAAAATTTGTTCTTTACACAAAGTTTCTTTCTACAAAATAAGGTGCCTAGAGTAACATAAGGGCTGAAGGGTAAACCACTGAATGGGTACCAGATCTCATTTTTTCTCTCACAGTCCCTGATCGCTGAGATCTCATGCTCTGGTATAACACCACAGAAAATGAACAGTGCTGGGCAACTCTGTGTCTATCTCTTAATCACACCTAAGAATTCCCCTGAATCCAGTCCCTACAAGTGGAAATACTTGAATAAAGGTTATGCAAATGTTTAAGCCTTTTGGTACACATTGTTAAATTGTCTTTTCCGGAAAGGTTAAACCAATTTAAACTCTCAACAGGAGTGTTTCTGAGAGACTGTGTCCCCAAATCTCTTTTAATCATGAAGAGTGGTGTTATAAAAATCCTTTCCAGTTGCCAGTTTGGCAAAATAGAGAACCTATTTGCTCGACATTTATTCGATAACTATTACAGTTTGCCTTTGTTTCTCCTTCTGGATGTTCTCAGACCAATCATGTTTCATCTGGGAAAATCCTCTTCATGTCTTATAATGATTTCTTTTTTCGAGAGTTGTGTCTATTTTTAATTTTTAAAATGCAAATGGGATGTTTCTGGAAGGCAAGGAAAAGCATGATTTCACTTAGCAGACATTTGTGGATTAGCTATTAGGGCACAATCCCACAGAATCACCGGAGAGAAAGAGATGCTTGTGTTTATCATATAGTGATGGCCATCAGGGCTCCCCAGGTGGCTCAGTGGAAAAGGAGATGGCAGGAGACGCGGGTTCGATCCCTGGGTTGGGAAGATCCCCTGGAGGAGGAAATGGGAACCCGCTCCAGTATTCTTGCCTGGAGAATCCCAGGGACAGAGGAGCCTGGAGGGTCGGCCTGGCGGGACAGAGCCCCCTGGGAGTCCATGGGGTCATAAAGAGCTGGACATAGCAACTGAGCAAGCGCGGGTGATGGCCTGTCCATGTCGACATGATGATTAAAAACTCTGGAGACATGATGATTAAAAGCTTTTCTTCATGTGTGTCTTCTCAGTGAAAATCTCCCCAGTTGAGCCTCTCAAGGAAGCTGTTTTATTTCCTCAGCTCCTGCCCCCAGCCGAAATTGCTTGTACTTACGGGTTCTTCTGCTTAATTGGTTTTTCTCCCTTCCCTCCAAGAGAGTCAGCTGCCTGAAAGCAAAGACTCAGATTCTATACCCCAGCCTCCCACACTCTGAGCTGATTCTGAGTACGCTGAGATAATACATTTTACTAGTTGGCTGTGAAAGAATATCACCCTGTGTTTCTCAGAATGTTTATGCAGCCAGGGTATTTGTGTATGAAAGCCTTTACCAGGAAGAGTCACGCTGGGCCTCACCTTTATGTCATTCTGCCAAAGAATCAAGCTTTAAGAAGTTGGAGTTCTTCTTCTTCCACCTTTAATGAACCAGGGGCATTGAGTGATTTTTTTTTTTGAAGTTTTTTTTTTTTTATTGTGGTAAAAATCACATAAAATAAAACATAGTGTTTAAACTGTATTTAACTCTACAGTTTAGTGGCACCAAGTACATTCACCTTCATCCATCTTAAACACTAACTCCCCCACTCCCCCTCCCCACTTCCTCACCCCTTGACCCTGGCATCTAGCAATGTAGATTCTGACTCTATGAATTTCACTGTTCCAGCGACTTCATTTAAGTGGAATCAAACAGTATTTGTCAGTGCTTAATGTACATCAGAATGCATTTTAAGGTTAACTTAGTATATGTCCTACAAAAAGATGGTGCTTTTTTTTTTTAAAGAGACTCCTAAAGGAAAATGCAAAACCCCTACAATATTGGGTGGTGATAAGTAAAGTGGAGAAGGATTGTGTTTTCTAAGATACTGGAGACATGGCCACTGGATTTGGTTTTAGAACAGAAAGAGAAGAGAATTTATTTTCTAGCTTGGAGACAGATATGAGAATTTCCCTTCATTAACTAAAAAGAAGGAAGGCACTGGTTCTCCCTTGAAAGTTTTCTTTTTCTTTTTATTGCTTTTCATTCATTTGGAATTTCAATCTCTCCCTCTACTACCTTGAAAGTAAGTGTGAATAGAACTCATGAGTTAACTGGAAAACACTCACCATTCAGTGTTCGCTAATTGAAAGAAAAAGTTGTGCCTTTGACTAGAGCAGAGATCTCAGGCTGAAAAAGACTTTATTTTTGTGCTTTGTTGCCTTCTAGTGGCTTCAAATTTGAATGTGGTGTCAATGTTGAAAAATCAGGAATCTGTAGATAGACATTTCGATTTCTGGTCATATCTGACTCTTTTGTGAACCTGTGGACTGTAGCCCACCAGGCTCCTCTGCTCACGGGTTTCTCCAAATAAGAATACTGGAGTGGGTTGCCATTTCCTTCTCCAGGGGCTTTTCCAACCCAGGGACTGAACCAGTGTCTCATGTCTCCTGAATTGCCAGACGGATTCTTTACCACTGGTACCACCTGGGAAGCGCCTATTAAAGATTAGATCTGGCAAAACAGGGCTGACTCCAACATCACAATGAACTGCTGGGCTTTGGTAGTTGTTAGACGCTTTGGGTATGGTGGGAGCTCTTTAGTTGCCCACCTGACTCAATGATGAAATTGTTTCAGAGCTGATCTTTTTTTTTTTTTTTTGGAATATACTTGCTTTTCAATGTTGCATTACTATCTGTTGTGTAACAGGGTGAGTCAGCTATGTGTACGTGAATCAGCTTGTGTATACTCAGCTTGTGTATACGTAGCAGAGCTGATCTTTTCCATTGAACTCCTTTCTTTAATTTGGGTCACATAGCAAACCCAAGAGGTATTTAGGTTAGCTAGTATTATTTCCATTTTAGATGAATTAAGTCATTTTGTGCTAAAGTTATGTAATAGGAAGTATCATAGTAGGAAGTGTCAGATCAGGAATTTGAACCCATGTCTCTGGCCTCAGATCAAGTAACTTTCTTCACTATCGTAACTTTGTTCCCATATTTGGCAGACCCAGACTCTTAGAGCCTTCACTCTGTGTGTGTGTGTGTGTGTGTGTGTGTACACATTTGGTAAATGTTATAAATATGCATGCACACATTTTGGAAGAAGTTCACCATCTTAACCTCTGATAATAAGTGCTCTGGGTAAATAAGTGCTCTGGGTCCTCCCCCTCGTCTTTGCTTGCTCTCTTATAATTACTTCTTAAATTCAATGTTGTTGCTGGACTCAGCAAACATATCCAGGTCAGTCTGTTTGCATTGTGACAGTTCTGTTGAGCACAGTCTGTCCTCCGCTTGCCTTGTTTCTTTGGGAGAAGCAAGGACCAGGACCGAAGAGAGTGTGGTTCACAGCAGCCTCCCCATCTGCAGGTACATCCCTGTGGGTGAAATGGACAAATGATTCAGTCGGTTCTGTTGTGAGAAGCTGCTCACTCATGTCGATGCCCGTGGCCTCACGGCTGAAAAAGTAGAAAGTGTCAGGCTCTGGCTTCTGGCTCATTCTTCTCCTCTAGGTGCTTTGCATGGCACCCTCTTGTTTAGCATCTAGGCAAGGCTCTTCTTGGCCTTCAGTGTCAAGTCTGAGATCCCTCAAGGGATTCAGGATCAGACTGTACCCACCTCTCCAGCCTTAACTCTCACCATCCCTCCCCTTCTAACCACATGGCTCCCCCTAGACCTGAAAGGCACTCTCACCTCCAGGTCTTTTCTGGAAGATTTTTTTTTTTTTCCTGTCTGACTGCTTTTATATCCTATCCATTTCTTTTATCACCTGCCAATTTGTCCCTGCCCATTTTGCCTAATCTTTAGCATCACCCCTCTCTGGCTAGCTTCTCAGCAACTCGGATGCCTTTTCCACCACCAGAATCATTGGAGAAGGTTTCCATTCCCTTCTCCAGGGGATCTTCCTAACCCAGGGATCAAACCTGGGTCTCCTGCAGTGGCAGGCAGATTCTTTATCATCTGAGCCACCAGAGAAACCTGTACAAACAATCTAGACATTTCAGATTTCAACTCAGTTACTCACTGATATGGAGTCGTTTTCTATAGTTTCTTTGTTTGTTGTGCTGTGAGGGTCTGCAGGTCTAGAACTTTCCAGGGATGGTGTTTTTCATAAATTATTTAGAATGTTGAAAAGTATTAGCTATTATTTACTGCTTGTCTCCAGTGTGCCCAAAATAATACCATTTCTGATCCTCCAACAGGGCTGAAAAGTACAAATCTGCTCCTGTTTTACGCAAATGCACTTGAGGTTAGAGATACAGTTTGCTTCACCAGTTAGTTAAAGCCTAAACTTGATTTGAGTCAGGAATTGCCTGACCTTAAACTCAGTCCTATTTCTGCACTACCACCCTGATGTGAAAGCTTTGTGTGCGAAGATATGGTTACCAGGGTGTTGATTGCAGAGTCTTGATGAGTCTTGATGATGGGAATAATTGGTAAGGATCTAAGTGTCCACTGACAGGTGATCGGTTTAATATATTTATTTATAGTCAGGTAAGGGCTTCCCAGGTGACACTAGTGATAAAGGATTCACCTGCAGTGCAGGAGACAAAGAGGACACGAGTTTGATCCCTAGGTCTGGAAGATCCCTGGAAGAGGAAACGGCATCCTACCTCAGTATTCTTGCCTGGAAAATTCCATGACAGTGGAGCCCTGCGGGCTACAGTCCATGGGATCACAGTGGGTGGGATATGGCTAGAGCAACTTAGCGTGCATGCAGCACAGCACTGTTTAACATTTAAGTCCTCACTGTAAACATAAGTGAAACATGTATTGCCATGACAGGTGTCCAGCTTATTATATTTAGTAGAAAAGAAACTACAAAAGAATTTGCCCTTCGGTATCTATTGCTACGCCAATGGCTCAGCCGGTAAAGAATCTGCCAGCAATGAAGGAGACCAAGGAGACACAGGTTCTATCCCTGGTTCGGGAAGATCCCCTGGCGGAGGGCATGACTACCCACTCAGGTATTCTTGCTGGAAAGTTCCATGGACAGAGGAGCCTGGCGGGCTACAGTCCACAGGTCACAATGGGTGGGCCCTGACTAAGTGCATGGCATATCTATTGGCTGAGGTATATGTGTATATATATATATATATATATATATATATATATATATATGAATTCATATATATACATTCATACATATATGCATTCATAGGTAAGGTCTGGACCAATGCTGTCTGATGGAAATATAGTACAAGCCATATAGGTAAATATTAAAGTTTTTAAGGGACTTCTCTGTGGTCCAGTGGTTAATGCTCCCCAGTGCCTAGTGCAGGGGGCAGGGCTGGATCTCTGGTCCGGGAGCTAAGATCGATCCCACATGCTGCACTGTGGGACCAAAACAAAAGACCAAACAAAATTAAGTTTTTGGTAGTTGCAAAGTGAAAGGAAACCAGCTGAGGTCATCTTACTGTATTTTATTTAAAATGACATATTCCACATAGTATCATTTCACTATGTGTTCAGTATTTGTTGCTGATCAGTCGCCAAGTTGTGTCCGGCTCCTTGCAACCCCAAGGACTGCAGCATGGGGATTCCCTGTCCTTCACTGTCTCCCAGAGTTTGCTCAAGTCAGTGAGGCCAAAATGTGGACCCTTGGTGAAGGGGATGGCAAACCACGTCAGTATTCTTGCCTTGAGAACCCTGTGAACAGTATGAAAAAATGGTCAGTATACAAAATATTAATGAAATATTTTAATTATTTTTCCTACTCAGCCTTCAAAATCTAATGTGCATTACATACTGATAGTACCTCTCGATGCAGACAAACTATATTTTGAATGTTCAGTAGCCACATGTGGTCCGCTGTCCCCCTATTGGTCTAGCAGAAATATCATAAGATCATAAAGTGTTTCTTCAGGATGAGGCTCCCCTGATAGCTCAGTGGGTAAAGAATCTGCGTGCAATGCAGGAGACCCCAGGTCAATTCCTAGGTCAGTAAGATCCCTGGGAGCAGGGATAGGCTACCCACTCCAGTATTCTTCGCTTCCCTGATGGCTCAGCTGGTAAAGAATCCACCTGCAATGTGGGAGACCTAGGTTTGATCCCTGGGTTGGGAGGATCCCTCGAGAAAGGAAAGGCTACCCACTCCAGTATTCCAGCCTGGAGAATTCCATGGACACATGTAGTCCATGGGGTAGCAAAGAGTCAGACATGACTGAGCGACTTTTTCACTTTCTTTTCAGGATGAGGGGATTATATGCCTTGGTGTCATTTTATTAGCTCCTCTGTCCTTTCCACTTTTCCCAAATTTCCGCAATGGATACATACCGCCTTTGTCATTTGGATTTAAAATAAGCTATTAAGGACATCATTCATTTTTAATAGAGAGTGGTGAGCATCTAAAATACACTTTTAAAAATAAATACACAAAATGTAAATCCATGACCTATTTTCAGGGGTGGAGAGGAGCTGGGGGCGGTCTGATCTCGGCTGTCCTCTGTGTTCCCCTGACTCCCCGCTCCCTCGCTCCATCTCCCAAACAGCTCACCCTCGGAGCCTCAGAGAGGAGAAATGATAAGTCTCACCTCCACAGTCAGGACACGCATCTCGGGAGAAGCCAGCTTGCGTCCCAGAGCAATGAGGCTTTGCCTCAGAATCTGTTTTCAGTCTCTTCGATGGACCGAAGCGGCTGTCACGGGAGAAGGCTTGGCCAGTCTTTCTCCATCTTTCGTTATCAATGGTGTCCCCATGCCAACAGGGCTGCCCTGGTGGCTCAGCTGGTAAAGAATCTGCCCGCAATGTGGGGAGACCCGGGTTCCATCCCTGGGTTGGGAGGATCCCCTGGAGGAGGGCATGGCAACCCACTCCAGTATTCTTGCCTGGAGAATCCCCATGGACAGAGGAGCCTGGCGGGCTACAGTCCATGCGGTTGCAGAGTCGGACCTGACTGAGCAGAGAGCCCACGCACACACTTCACCAACAACTCTTTCTAGACTAAAATTTTTCCCTGTCGCCCTTCTCCCTCCTTCAGTTTAATGCCACGGGTATGCTGGGTATCTGATTATGAACAGTGGCTCTTTGGAAGATCTCAAACCACTGTCACATGTAAGATTTTTTTGCCTTCCCACCAAGAGCTAGCTGTCAACCCCTAGAGGTGCCAAATCACTCCAGTGAGAATGCAGGGCTGTCGTCCGATGGAAAGGTCAGCGACAAGGGTTGCTTTGGGACTCATGTTCTACCTAGCATCTTGGGCCAACCATCACCCACCTCCTGAAAATTCCAACCCATGGGTGTCTTGCTCTTGTAGGTCCTTTCATCTTCTACATTCCAGCTACAGCAGATATAATTGATTTGAAAAAAACTATGACCTCTAGAAGCCTGAGTCCCCCCTTCTCCCTGACTTCCTGGGGAAGGTCCTCTACCCCCTTTTTCTTGGCTGTTCCCACACTAGGCTTGTCCTGTCTCACTCCTTCAGGTCCTGCCTCCTCTCCACCATGACCTGACTCTCCTTGAGGACAGGGTATCATTCACGATTATGTTTCCTGTGGCGTCTGGAGCTTTGCATTGCTTTGCCTGCACACACTGTAGTCCCTCTGTAAACACGTGTGAAACTGAACAAAATTGCCTTCAGAAAACCCTTTCTGGTCCAACTGTTTCTCTATCAGAAAATCTCATTAAGATTTCACCGGGAGCATCTTCCCCTCCCGGGAATCATGCTGTGGTCCCCGACTGAGGAAGCCAGAGCAACCTTCATCCATTTCCACCTCTGGTACCCACACCTTTCCTGCATGGTTCCCACCACCCCCAGGTCACCACCTGGGGGTAAAATTATGGTGCCACCTCATGAAACCTGCTACCCCTAGGCCACTCGCTTTTTTATTTCTTAAATCACCGGATTGAAACGGCACTGATCAGAAACTGTGAAATAGCAGCCACGGAGAGGTGGATTTGTTTAACTCTGTCTGCAAGCCGTGCCCACCCTGCTTTCATGTGCTTCATCAGTTCTCTGAGCTTGATCACCTAGAAACCTCTGCCTCTCAGCCGCCCAACCAAGCCATGGTCCACCTCCATCCCCCAATACATCCACCAAGAGGACTACTTCTGAGTCAAGATGAGATTTCACTCCAGACTCTCATCTTGGCCCTGTCCTTGATTACTTGGGAACCACAGTTATTTCTCTACCGTCTGGACATTCCCAATCTGCATAGATGTCACCTCTGTCTGAATTTCAGTGAAACTCTGCAGATCTGAAGGAAAGATTTGAGGACCGTGGGGGCTCTCGCTGCTGATAGCAAGCATTTAGCTAAGGAAATTAAATTTGAAGGCCCTGTATTCTGGCTGGATTCTGTTGCTCCTTGAGCTGGGGATGATTTTGTTACAAGGAGATTCCATCACCATGCCTCCCACTTTCAAGGATTCGCAGAGTAGGGGGCAGGGAGAGAGAGCTGAGCTGTCCCTAATGAAGGAATTCTGTATCGGCAAAAACCTGACATTTGAAATGTTTAATGTAATCAGCAGAACTGGTAGCTTTAGGCGAAGATCACTGCGCTGAAAAATAAAAATTCAGTTGGCCATATTCTCTTCAGGGTGGGCATATAAAATGTCTGTTTATAATTCACAGCTTTCATATAGGTGCCAACCATAATTTCTTAGCTATTTTCCGGGGGAGGCTTCAGGAATGTGCAGTTAAAAGTGGGAAACCAACAGAAGTGTCCATGTACATACCTTAGAAATCTTAATTGCATTTTCAATCCAGGACATTTCTGATTAAGTATTCTAGTCACTTTAATTTACTGAGTCTCCATACTTTGGATATTAAAATAGCAAAAAATAATAGGGAAAATGTTAATGGCTATAAATTATTGACTGGACATTTGAGATTCATGTCCAAATACACTCAACTTGGGGAGCTGGGAGATGCTACTTCACTTATGTCCAATATGGGTCTTTTTCAACCTTCTTTCTCTCTGACTCTCTCTCAGTTTCTCTCTTTGTCAAGTGAGGGATTACTGTAGGTATATTATAAAATACTATAGTACATGCATGAAAAAATATGTCAGACCTGATGTATTTGTAATTCGCTTGTAAGTATGAGATTTCTAGCAGAGATCTACATATCATGTTAGCAAAACAGGATCTGCTGTGTGTGCGTGCTAAGTCACTTCCATGGCTAACTCTTGGCAACCCCATGGACTGCCAGGCTCCTCTATCCACTGGATTCTCCAGGCAGGAACAGTGGAGTGGGTTGCCATGCCCTCCTCAAAGCACGATCTACCCTGTACTATATTATTTTACTAATATGATGGCTGAATTTCAAATGAAATGCAGAGATCATGATTGCTATTCTGCTAGGGCCATTTAATCTCATTCGTCCCCCCATTACTGACCTCGGCTTTATTAGTGGCTACGATGACTGAGTATTTTAAAGAATGGGTTCCTCCAACAGATGGCATTGCCGCCTTGGACTTGAAGATAAGGGACTCTGATTTAACGTTCATCAGATTGTACTTGGCTTCACCTCAGATGAAGTTGTCAGGTGGTGGAAATAAAGGACCTGTTTCCCTGGTGACATAGTACCTATCTTTCCAAGTGTGTGTATCCCTTCATAGCTTGCCCCTCTTCAAACCAGGGCTCACCTCCATCTTTGAGAAAGCCAGTAGCTAAAATGAAGCAACGCTGCTTTATGAAAAGTTCTCGAGAAGCAATTGAATCCCGTTGACCAGAGCTATCAGTCTGTCACCTGGAGAGGAACCGTTGCCACTGGGAGACCTCTCTCCCACCATCACGCTGGAATTATGAGTGGGGCAAGAAGCTTTTGGATGCCATACAGTTCCACCAAAAGGTGGAACTCTTCTGCTGAAAGGAAACCAATCGCCGAAAGAGGCTTGTGGCATGCTGTGCTCGCTCACTCAGTCGTGTCTGACTCTGCGA
Organism: Nanger dama; assembly: GCA_917880005.1. Lineage (NCBI taxonomy): Eukaryota > Metazoa > Chordata > Mammalia > Artiodactyla > Bovidae > Nanger > Nanger dama. The sequence continues at coordinate 36,372,354 of CAKJTW010000019.1, read as the reverse complement.
TTCTATGGACTGGAGCCCGCCAGGCTCCTCTGTCCATGGGACTCTCCAGGCAAGAACACTGGAGTGGGCTGCCATGCCCTCTTCCAGGGGATCTTCCCGACCCAGGGATCGAACCTGTGTCTTTTATAGTTCCTGAATTGGCAGGTGGGTTCTTTACCACTCACACCATTTTGCTGGAAGGAAACCAACTGCAAAGAGAGGCTTCAGTTCAGTTCAGCAGCTCAGTCATGTCCGACTCTTTGCGACCCCATGAATCGCAGCACGCCAGGCCTCCCTGTCCATCAACAACTCTCGGAGTTCACTCAGACTCACGTCCATCGAGTCAGTGATGCCATCCAGCCATCTCATCCTCTGTTGTCCCCTTCTCCTCCTGCCCCCAACCCCTCCCAGCATCAGAGTCTTTTCCAATCAGTCAACTCTTCGCATGAAGTGGCCAAAGTACTGGAGTTTCAGCTTTAGCATCATTCCTTCCAAAGAAATCCCAGGGCTGATCTCCTTCAGAATGGACTGGTTGGATCTCTTTGTAGTCGAAGGGACTCTCGAGAGTCTTCTCCAACACCACAGTTCAAAAGCATCAATTCTTAGGCACTCAGCCTTCTTCACAGTCCAACTCTCACATCCATACATGACTACTGGAAAAACCATAGCCTTGACTAGATGGACCTTAGTCGGCAAAGTAATGTCTCTGCTTTTCAATATGCTATCTAGGTTGGTCATAACTTTTCTTCCAAGGAGTAAGCGTCTTATAATTTCATGGCTGCAGTCACCATCTGCAGTGATTTTGGAGCCCAAAAATAAAGTCTGACACTGTTCCACTGTTTCCCCATCTATTTCCCATGGAGTGATGGGACCAGATGCCATGATCTTCGTTTTCTGGATGTTGAGCTTTAAGCCAACTTTTTCAATCTCCACTTTCATCAAGAGGCTTTTTAGTTTCTCTTCACTTTCTGCCACAAGGGTGATGTCATCTGCATATCTGAGGTTATTGATATTTCTCCCAGAAATCTTGATTCCAGCTTGTGTTTCTCAGCGTTTCTCATGATGTACTCTGCATATAAGTTAAATAAGCAGGGTGACAATATACAGCTTTGACGTAGTCCTTTTCCTATTTGAAACCAGTCTGTTGTTCCATGTCCAGTCTAACTGCTGCTTCCTGACCTGCATATAGGTTTCTCAAGAGGCAGGTCAGGTGGTCTGGTATTCCCATCTCTCTCAGAATTTTCCACAGTTTATTGTGATCCAGATAGTCAAAGGCTTTGGCATAGTCAATAAAGCAGAAATAGATGTTTCCTGGAACTCTCTTGCTTTTTCCATGATCCAGCAGATGTTGGCAATTTGATCTCTGGTTCCTCTGCCTTTTCTGAAACCAGCTTGACCAACCAAAACACCGCCACCTCCCAGACACGAACGTTGAAAAGATCTGAACCAGGAGGGAATGAGTTTCAATTGTTCATAACACAGTCCTAAGGTTGTGTTTCCTTTTATTTTTGAAAAGAGTCAGACCCACCCCACCCGCAAAGCACATGCCTTTGCACAAACTCCTACAACCATTTGCACTGAGTTTGGTGATGCAAATATTCCTCTGAACCATCATTTACTGAGAGAAACAAGAAATGCCAGTGTAAATCCACAGTATGGGGAAACTGAAATAAAAAAGCAATGTGTAATTTTGAAGTTATTTTTTATTAGAGTATAGTTGATTCGCCATGTTGTGGTTTTGCTATCAGCAAAGTGAATCAGCTATATGTGTAAATGTGTCCACTCATTTTTTAGATCCTTTCCCCATATAGGCCATTGCAGAATAGTGAGCAGAGTTTGCGTGCGGTACAGTCCATTCTTACCAGTTATCTGTTTTCTATCTAGTCGTGTGTACATGTCAATCCCAATCTCCCAATTTAAATTTCAACATTTTCACTCTGTGTTTTTCCCCCACTAATCAACAAGTCTATAGTTTCTGAAATTGTATCACTTACTTGAGAGGTGACCATTTTCTGATGTTTATGAATCACTCCCGTAGCCAAGGGGCTAGCTTGTAGCAACAGCGCCACATGTTTTATCAAGAGCTGGTGAGTTAATGGGGAGGAAGGAAAGTTCTTCTAAAGTACAGGCTTTTCCCAGGAAGGATAATTGTATGTCTGTGTAACAAGAATCTCATATACTAGTGTATTAAGCACCTAATACATACAAGATGCTTGGCGAGCAATTCTAGGAGAAATGACTGCCTATTGGTGGACACTGGCGTTATCCATTCCCTCTCTGGTTTACAATTTCCAACTCTCAACTACTTGTTCCCAATTTTTTCTTGTTTGTTGTTCAGCAGCTACGTCGTCTCCAACTCTTTGCACCCCACGGACTGCAGCACACCAGGCTTCTCTGTCCTTCACTATCTTCTAGAGAGTTTGCTCAAATTCATGTCCACTGAGTCGGTGATGCCATCCAACTATTTCATCCTCTGTCATCCCCTTTTCCTTCTGCCCTCAGTCTTTCCCAGCATCAGGGTCTTTTCCAGTGAGTTGGCTCTTTGCATCTGGTACCCAAAGTGCTGGAGCTTCAGCTTCAGCATCAGTCCTACCAATGAATATTCAGGGTTGATTTCCTTTAGGATTGACTGGTTGGATCTCCTTGCAGTCCAAGGTGTTGTAGCCGTGCATTCTGGGAAACAAACTCACTCAGGACGATGCAGATAGTGGAGTGCAGTCTATTACACCGGCAGGCCTGAGGCAGAGTCTCCTCTTAGCCAAGGACCCCGACCAGTTTTTAGAAAACCTTGTACACCCTAAGTGTACGAGCCCAAACCCACCTCCCCCAAATTCCCTGAAACTAGTCTGAACAAAGGCAAAGAAAGATACAGTCAAAGTTGACCTGTGATTGTATGCCTTAAGCCTAGGTAGTTAACAGTGGACAATTATCAACAGGCCTGTGGCCCCTACCCCAATAAGCATAATAGAATTTATGATTCTATTCGGTTACACAGATAATTACGGTATTCTTTTAGGCAATAGAGAGTCTAGGTACGAGCCCTGGGGCTCTTCCATCGGGGGCCCTGGTTTTCCAGTTGGTGTGTCGTTTCCATAGATACTGGGCATCTAGCTCGAAGTCCACAGTCCAGCCCAAGACGGAGTCCTGCTTTCAAGATAGAGCCTGTTCTGTTTCCTCCTTCAAAGGGACTCTCAAGAGTCTTGTCCAGCACCACAAATCAGAAGCATCTATTCTTCAGCACTCAGCCTTCTTTATGGTTCCGTCATCCATACCTGACTACTGGGAAAACCATAACCTTGACACTATAGACCTTTGTTGGCAAAGTGATGACTCTGCTTTTACTGCACTCTCCAGGTCTGTCATGTTTTTCTGCAAAGTGTGGCTTATCTTTTATCATAGTTTACGAGATCCACAAAAATAAAAACTACTCTCTGTTTTGTTCCTGCAGGTACCTAACCAGAAACCTGGGACATAGGTCCTCAAAGCATTGTGCTTTGAGAGAGAAGGAATAATATTTTTATCCCCCAATCAAATCAAACTGCTTTCGAGATCTCCATGGAATGAATGGCATGCTGTTAGCTTAATGAACCCTGTTGCATCTAGGAGAAATAGGACTGCATTGCCTTTTGAAAAATTTTAATTTCATTTTTTTAAACTTCTTTATACTGGAGTTCAGCCCATTAACAATATTGTGAGAGTTTCAGGTGGCCAGCAAAGGGACTCATACGTATACACATATCCATTCTCCCCCAAACTCCCCTCACACCCAGGCTGCCTCTTACCACTGAGCAGAGTTCCCTGTGGCACACAGTATGACTTTGGATCATATGACATTCCTTACATGTGGAATCTAAAAAGAAATGATACTAATGAACTTATTTACAGAGCAGAAGCAGACTCCTCGACTCAGAGAACAAACTTAGGGCTGCCGAGCTGGGGAGGGGAGAGGCTGAGGGGAAGGGAAAGTTAGGAAGTTAGGGACCCACGTGTACACACTGCTATCTTTAAAACAGAGAGGCATTGCCTTTTAGCTGCCAATTTAGACTTCTCAGTAATCCAGACAGGCTTCATTCTGGATCTTAATTAACAGGTGAAATAATGGAATGTGTATCTTATTAAAATTCCATGAACAATTTCTCTGAAACATGACAGCAACCATACCCAAACGAACAAACAAAATCCACCACTCTCCAGATCACTCATGAAGCTCCTAGAGAGTTCTGACTTTGGGTTAAGATCATCTTTGATTTTTTTTTTCATGCCTGTTGAGATGCCCCTCCCTGTTTAACTTCTGCGCCTCCCCTTGGATCTCCCAGGCTGCATCTTCAGGGAATAACTCATTGCATCTCCATTATGCATCATCCAGAGGGTCTATGTGGGTAAAACAATTGAGTCTAGCTAAAGGGCTCAATTGGTGTTATATCCCATTACTCCATTGATTTATTTTTTTTTTTAAGTTTTTCTAATGTTATAATGAGAATATTTTCTACTCAATCCTGAAGGATTCTAAAGCTTTTATTGACCTCAGGGTATATCACATGCATGGGCTACCTCCCTGGGCTGGCAAAAAGCAGGGTCCTCAGAGAGACCAAATGGGAAAATTGCTTTTCTATCGACCCCAGCCTGAGAGTTATGGAACCCCTATCTAATTAAGGCCCAGGGGGAATTCTGATGCAGTCACTGGGGTTGGTCCCATGATTAGGATAAGTGCTGGGCTCTGGTTAAGTGTCTCACTGTCCCTCCAAGGGTCAAGAAAGCTCACCACGAAGATCTGAGTCTCTTTGGGGGACAGAGAAAGTTTTCCCCAAGACCAGCAGGGCTTGTACTATTCAACCCAAGGAATGGAGGAAAATAGAAACTGAAAGAGACAATGGCATCATGTCACCACTTCTCCTCAAGATAAATTTTCCGACAGAGTCAGCCTGCCAGGATTTCCAACCTAGCCCTAGCTTGTTTAGGCTGTGTGAATTTGGGTGAGTCACTCAGTATCTCTAAGCCTTCACCTTCTGATGTCAAAGAGAGCTGAGTATTAAAGGAAGCAGTATGTGATGTATAAAGTGGAGCTGATATATGGTGGCCCTCAGAGATCTTGGCTTTTGGTTTCACCATCATCACCACCACCAACACAATGATGCCCAGACTTTAGGGCAGCAAACTCTATCCTCGGTAGCCTATTTTCCAGCCCAGTATGTGTTTGGTAGCCAGTAGCTCAAAGTTAGATGCTACAGGAAAGAGAATGGATGGGTCCCTTGTTATCTCCCTGCCAAAAGGAAAGCTTAATCTGTAAAGGCAGTAACTCCCAGCTCAGAGCCGTGGCACCTTCCCTGAAGTCGATGAAGTTTAAAGGCCCCTCTTTCTAGAGAGAAGTGTAGCACCATGCTTAGGAACTCAAGCTCAGGACTTACTGTCCACTCTGATATTCACTAGTTGTCTAACAACTAGTCTGGACATCATTTTCCTTACTGATAACAATAGGCATCATTTCATCATCCCCAACCCACGCTTGGTGTAAGAACAGTTCAGGGTCTGTAACTACTATTGATGCCTGGCCCCAGAACAGCCCAGTTTAAACCAGAGTCTCTAGGGGGTGATATAAAGCATTCCTTGGATGATCTGAGTCTAGGTTCCAAGACGGCCAAGGATGGCTGAGCTAGAAGCAGTGGCTGATAGAAGGGATGAAGAAACTGAAAGGACGAAATTCACACTTAGGGAACTTGAGGATCTGGTTAATTCCTTATTATGATCAAAAGCTCACACCCACCCAGCCCGGCACAGGCCCAGATGATTGTTACTGCTACTGCTAAGTCACTTCAGTTGTGTCCGACTGTGCGACTCCATAGACAGCAGCCTGCCAGGCTCCCCCGTTCCTGGGATTCTCCAGGCAAGAACACTGGAGTGGGTTGCCATTTCCTTCTCCAATGCATGAAAATGAAAAGTGAAAGTGAAGTCGCTCAGTCGTGTCCAACTCTAGCGATTGCATGGACTGCAGCCTACCAGGGTCCTCTGCCCATAGGATTTTCGAGGCAAGAGGACTGGAGTGGGGTGCCATCGCCTTCTTTTATATTCACAGCAACCCTAAGCAAAGTTGTTGTCCCCTTTCCAGCAAAAGAAAGGAAGCTTAGAAACTCAAGAGTCAGGCTACTGGACTCCAGACCCCAAACACTGATCCACTAGGCTGTGTTCCTTCAAAAAGACAAGGTAAATGTAAAGAAAGGTGGGAGTGGACCAGGCAGGAGAAAAAAACAAGATCGATAAACCCAAAGCGAGCCAGTGGGCATTAACGTACAGAGAAATGACACAGCAAATGAGAAGCAGATTTCATGTTTCTCCAGGGCATTGCAGTAAACTCACAGTAGCTACCTAAGACAAAACCGATGACGCCCGGCTTACAGAGGGACCTGAGGCTCAGAGGAGTCAAGTGTTTTGCCCAAAGTCACACACCTATTAAGTGTCTGAGATGATTTTTTTTTTTTTTTTTTTTTGGTCAAGTCCCAAAAGGAAACATTCCAGGTGTTCCCAAGCTTGCATTCCCTGCCATGATGATTCAGATTTGCAATCGCAGCATGAAAGAAAGCAGCGTGGAGAATATGTAGCAAATATATATGGTTGACTCCCCAGAAAAAATTGATTTATGGACACTGAAATTGAAAGTTCGTATGATTTTCATGACATAAGGCTTTTTTTTTTTCCTTTTGATTTTTCTTAACTAATTAAGGGGTTTCTATTTGGATTCTATGAGTCTGCTCTTTGACATTATGTTTTTTTTTTTTTTTTTTTTTTCTGACTGTAACAATGTACAGGTATCATGACATATTTTGACTAATTATATTTCTGCCCAAGGACATACAGAAATTTATATTTGCATTTTAAAATTATGTATATGTGTTTCTTCTTCTAGAATTTTTGTTTAATTTTGTAAATATTATCATTAATAACTTTTTAAATTTAAAACTCCTTTATGAGCTCTCTATTTTAGTCTCTTGGGTTTTTTAAACAAATATTTTCATTTTGTGAAGATCTTTCTTTTAACCTCTTACTATATACTTAACACTTGTACCTGCTAAAGAATTATCTTGTTAAAGGAGGAAAGGGATAAAAGATAATTGATGGAGCATGGACATTCAGGAGACAGAGCTGAGGTCAAATTTCAAAAGAGTTAATAGTCACAAAAAGTATAAAAATTTTGATTTCCTCATCTACTTCTCTTTCTGTTCCCTACTAAAATTTTACTCCTTCCTCATTCTTCAGAGGAACTAATAAAACTATCAAAGATTTTTTTTTTAAAGTGTGGAAACATCTTAGCTCACTGGCTGCACAAATACAGTCATCAGGCCAGATATGGCTCCTGGGCCATAATTCGCCTGTGTTTATGTGTTTCGGTTCTCAGTCGTGTCCAACTCTTTGAGACTCTGTGAACTGTAGCCCACCAGGCTCCTCTGTGCATGGGATTCTCCAGGCAAGAATGCTGGAGTGGGTTGCCATGGCCTCCTCTAGGGGATTTTCCCGACCAGGGGTTGAACCCAGGTCTCCCACATTGCAGGTAGATTCTTTACTGTCTGAGCCACTAGGGAAGCTCGTGTATACGTATAACTGAAACTAACACAATACTGTTAATCAGCAATGCTGCTGCTGCTGCTGAGTCCAGTCGTGTCCGGCTTGGTGCGACCCCATAAATGGCAGCCCACCAGGCTCCCCTGTCCCTGGGATTCTCCAGGTAAAAATACTAGAGTGGGTTGCAACTATAGTCGAATATAAAATAAAAATTTGGGGGACTTCTCTGACAGTCCAGTGGTTGAGACTGTACTCCCAACTGCAGGGCGTGCACGGTCAATCCTTGGTCAAGGAACTGAAATCTCACATACTGTGTGGTGCAGCCAAAAATAAATAAAATATATGTATATATTTTTAAAGTTACTATATGTCCATTTGAAACTTACGTCCCTGGTTCAGGTTTGCACAGGAAGATCCATCAGGCCAAGAAGAGGTCGAAATTTGTCTTCTGCAAATCAAACCCAACAAATAATTCTTTGTTGTTCAGTCAGTAGCTGTCATGTCTGACAGTGAGACCCCATGGACTGCAGCACGCCAGGCTTGCCTATCCTTCACTATCTCCCAAAGTTTGCTCAAACTCAAGTCTGTTGAGTTGGTGATGCCATCCAACCATCTCGTGCTCTGCAACCCCCTTCTCTTGCCCCCAGTCTTTCCCAGCATCAGGGTCTCTTGCAGTGAGTTGGCTCTTAGCATCAGGTGGCCAAATATTGGACCACTGGAGCGATTTGTATTTTCATAGTATTCTCTTGGTGCTATGTGAGGAGGGCGTATTGTGAAAATGCAAATGACGACAGCTAGGGGTCACTGTCTTTCTCCTGAGTGCTCTTTCTGGTGGCTTTTGGGGCAACAAAGGCTTGGGAGTTACTCGCAGCCTGGGAGGACCCAGTGGGTCTTCCTCGAACCAAACTGCCCCATTCTCAGGAGTGCTTCCATCTCTTTCCAAAGACTCCGTGAAGCAGCACGTTCTAAAGCGGAGTTTCAATTGCCAATGGCCTTGTGCTTTGCAGCTAATAAAGACTAAACTACACTCCTGATGGTTTGGAGGCATCTCGTGCCTATAGTAAGTCATGTTATTTGAGCCTGTGTAACTGTAGCTCAATCCTATCCACCTTTTATTTGGGAATGAATATCCCAGCCTCAAATCTCACATTTTTCTCATCCAAAGCTAATAAACTATATAGCATTTTGGTTCTTTATTCCGTATTTTCTTCTTTTACTTCTTAGAGCTTCCCACTCCACACATGCACACCCTTTAAACCCATTTTTAATAATGTTCAGCTTAGAAAAACAACATATGTTCATTTGAAGAACGTTTAAAAACACAGGCAAGAGCAAAATCACTTCTCAGATGCCTGTTGCCCGGAAGTAATCCCTCTTTTTTTTTTTTTTATGATTTTAGCTTATTAGAGCAATTTAAAAATGACAGCAAAATTGAGAGAAAGGTACAGAGATTCCCCATTTAGCTCATCCCCCTCCCCCGCCTATGCACAGCATCCCTGACTATTGACACCACCCTCCTCTTTGGTGTATTTGTTAAAACTGATGAACCCACACTAACACATCATTATCACCCAAAGTCCATAGTTCACACTGTGGCTCACTCTTCATCTTGTGGATTCTCTGGGTTTGTTGGACAAATCTATCATGACACGTCTGCACCGTTACGGGATCGTGCAGAGTACTTCCACTGCCCTAAAACCTTCTGTCTGCTACCTGTTGGGTTTCCCAGTTGGCTCAGTGGTAAGAATCTGCCTGCCAGGGCAGGAGACGCAGGTTCCATCCCTTATCCAGGAAGATCTGGAGAAGGAAATGGCAATCCACGCCAGTATTCTTGCCTGGAGAATCTCAAGGACAGAGGAGCGTGGTGGGTTACATACAGCCCGCGAGGTGGCAAGGAGGCCAACAGGACCCAGCAACTAAACAAAAACAGCCCTACCTGTTCTTCCCTTCCCCCCACCCCTGCTAAGGATTGATCTTCTTAGTGTGCCCATATTTTTGCCATGTCCAGAATGTCATCTGGTTGGAATCACCCTCTTAACATTTTTATGTTTCTCTTGTTGGTTGGTTTTGTGTGTGTATGTATCTTTGCAATATTAGACTCTATTTTCAAAACTTACCCTACATTTTTACCTTGGCTTTAAAACACTTTCCTATGTTATTAATCATGTTTCAAACTTATATTAATGATTCCATAACTTTCTACAGTACCAGTGTTTGTCACCGCCATTGACATTTAAGAATGTGTTCTTTGGTCTAGCTCTCTCTTACTATTATTATGAAAAATGCTGCAGAGAACATTCTCTTATGCAAGCCTTTGTTTATATTCCTGATTCCTTTCTTGGACTAAATTCTAAAAAGTGTTATTCGGGGTCAATGACATGGGCATACTTCTACCTTGTGAATAGATTTCAGGCAATTTCTGGTTAAACCACTTGCACCATGTACATCCCAATCATGCTAGTCTATAAAGATGCCATTTCATATCATCGTCACCCGTATTATTTGATACAGAGACTCATAGATATTATGGGTTCAGTTCCAGGTTACTGCAATAAAGCAAACATCACAATAAAGCAAGTTACACAGCATTTTTGGTTCCCGGTGCATACAAAAGTTACATTTATACTGTGTTTATACCAAGGCAATGGCACCCCACTCCAGTACTCTTGCCTGGAAAATCCCATGGACAGAGGAGCCTGGAAGGCTGCAGTCCGTGGGGTCGCTGAGGGTTGGACACAACTGAGCGACTTCCCTTTGACTTTTCACTTTCATGCATTGGAGAAGGAAATGGCAACCCACTCCAGTGTTCTTGCCTGGAGAATCCCAGGAACAGGGGAGCCTGGTGGGCTGCCGTCTATGGGGTCACACAGAGTCGGACACGGCTGAAGTGACTTAGCAGCAGCAGCAGCAGTCTATTAAATGTATAATACCACTACATATAAAAGCAACGCACATACCTTAATTAGAAAGTTGTTGTTGCTTAGTCACTCAGTCATGGCAGACTCCTTTGCATGCCCATGGACTGTCGCCCACCAGGCTCCTCTGTCTATGACATTTCCCAGGAAAGAATCCTGGAGTGGGTTGCCATTTCCTTCTCCAGGACATCTTCCCAACTCAGGGATCGAACCCGAGTCTCCTGCATTGGCAGGCACGTTCTTTCCCACGAGGGCCACAAATGCATGTATGTTAATTAGAAAGTAATTCATTGCTAAAAGCTGCTAACCAGAGCCAGAATCTCCAGCGAGTCATAATCTTCTTTGCAACGGTCACATCAAAAATCACTGATCACCATCACCATCAAATATAATAACAATGAAAAATATATCGTGAGGGATTACCAAAATGGAACAAGGAGACAAGAAGTAAGCAAATGCTAAGCAACTCCCATAGATTTGCTTAACACTGGGTGGACATAGATCTTTACTTAGTAAAAATGTGATAGTCAGGAAGTGCAATAAAATGAGATCTGCCTGTATTCTTTTATTTGTTATTGCTTAGTCACTCATTCGGAGAAAGCAATGGCACCCCCACTCCAGTACTCTTGCCTGGAAAATCCTATGGACAGAAGAGCCTGGTGGGCTGCAGTCCTTGGGGTCGCTAAGAGTGGGACATGACTGAGCAGCTTCACTTTCACTTTCTGCTTTCATGCATTGGAGAAGGAAATGGCGACCCACTCCAGTGTTCTTGCCTGGAGAATCCCAGGGACGAGGGAGCCTGGTGGGCTGCTGTCTACGGGGTCGCACAGAGTCGGACACGACTGAAGCGACTTAGCAGCAGCAGCAGCAACAGCAACAGTTACTCATTTGTGTCCGACTCTTTGCAACTGCATGCACTATAGCCCACCAGGTTCCTCTGTCCATGGGATTTCTCAGACAAGAATTCAGGAGTGGGTTGCCATTTCCTTCTCCAGGGGATCTTCCCAAACCAGGGATTGAATACACATCTCCTGCAAGTCTCCTTCACTGCAAGTAGATTCTTTACTTCTGAGCCATCCAGTGAAAATCCTTACCTTCTTCCCTTAACCCCCGCCAACCCCTACCTTTTAAATTTGTCTGTTTGGCTTTAGAGTAAAAATAAACGAATAAGTAGAAGCTCCCTAGTTTTTCTAAATAAATCTCTCCCATATGCAAGGAATTTTCAGAAATATACTAGAAATGAAAACATCTGGGAATGATAAGGAGATAGACAAGGTCAAAGTCTCATCTACCTTCAGTTCAGTGCTTGCTCAGTGCTAGCCCATCTTGAAGCAGCCCAAAGCCCACCTTTATTTTATTTTTTATAAATAGTGCTTAGAATGGACTTTCCAGGTGGGGTCAGTGGTAGGAGGATCCACCTTCCAGTGCAGGAGACTCAGGTTCCATCCCTGGGCCGGGAAGATCCCCTGGAGAAGGAAATGGCAACCCACTGCAGCATTTTTGGCTGGGAAATCCCATGGACAGAGGAGCCTGGCAATGTACAGTCCATGGGGTTGCAAAGGATCAGACACGGCTAACCAAGTGAGCACGCACACACTGTGCTTGAAATGCTGAATTTGTTGCCATCACACAAATATCTGGGTTCCACCATCTCTTTATAAACAGAAGCTCTGGAAACATTCACTGCTGTCTAATTTTCAGAGCCTGGTGGATCCCAAAGGATGCTTGAGTTTGCATCTACTGTTAAGTTGCTGGACTTCTTCCTCCCTCCTTGTCAACCGCTTCACTTTCTCCTCCTCCTGGACCAATTCTCTAAAACTGTCCTTTCAATACCATCATTTATTATTTTTTTTAACTAAAATTAACTCCACATCTGGGAAGCCCCTCCCTATCTTGTTAGGTAGCAGAAGCTTGAGGGTCATGGTGGGGCTATGCCCTAGGCCATTCGGAAAACATAGATGTTTGTGAGTCAGGGCCTGTGTCTTTATTAGCCCTGCTGAAGCAGCAAGGTAATTTAAGCTTGCCTTATTTCGCTGCATTGCATCATAGTTCCAAAGAAGACCTGAAATAGACAGCATTACATTGTGCACATTTTTGAAGGATCGTGAGTGGAGGCTAAATATAAGATTCAAGCCCATATTCCAAGCGTGCTTTTCACCTAAATGGGGAGGGAGGGCCTTGAACATTCTGCCCCATGATCCCCATTCTTATCTGCATGTGCTTCGTCATGTCTGATCTCCATCCTTTGTGGGAATGTTCACAAGCATCTTAGCTTCAAAGGGACAGGCTTAACTAGGAAACACTGGAACTTTGCATTTGAGAGGATAAGTCAATTTGAACACCCCCAAGCAGAATGCCTTTTCCTTCCCATTTAAAGTTTGCCCTTTAGTGTACAGGAATGCTGGACCTGAAGAGTATCATAGAGGGTGAAGTAAGTAAAAAAAAAAAAAAAAAAAAGCAAAGATTGAATAACTTATATTGAACGTGGTGACCCACTGCATTATTCTTGCCTGGAGAATCCCCATGGACAGAGGAACCTGGTGGGGTACATGGGGTCGCAAAGAGTTGCACAGGACTGAGCAACTAAGCAACACACTCATATTAATGCATATATGTGGAATCTAGAAAACTTGTATACATGATCTTATTGGCAAAGCAGAAATAGAGGAATAGGCAGAGAACAAGTGTATGGACACCAAAGGGGAAAGGAGGGTGGGATGGATTGGGAGACTGAGACTGAGACATATATATCCTGTCAATACTATGTATAAAATAGAAAATCAATGAGAAAATTTTTGAGGTCTTTGTTTTTTTTTTTCTCTTTTCCATTTTTGAGGTCTTCATTTCCTGGGAGCACTGTGAAACGATTGCTCTACTACAACATGATTACTTTCAAAAGGTGTAGTTAAACCTCAGCATAGTGAAGTATGGGTTTCCCTGGTGGCTCAGTGGTAAAGATTCCACCTGCCCAATGTAGGAGATGCAGGTTCAATCCCTGGGTTGCAAAGATAGCTTGGAGGAGGAAATGGCAACCCACTCCAGTCTTCTTGCCTGGGAAATTCCAGGGACAGAGGAGCCTGCCTGTGTGCAGTCCATGGGGTTGTAAGGAGCTGGGGATTACTGAGCATGCCCACCAGGCAAGGCCATGAGACCCTACTGTATAGCTCAGGGAACTCTACTTAATGATCTGTAGAGCGACCTGAATGGGAGGGAAATTCAAAAGGGAGCAGATACGTGTATATGTAGGGCTGATTCATTTCGCTTTGCAATAGAAGCATGGCATTATAAAGCAACTGTGTTCTAATACAAATTAATTTTAAAATTAAAAATAAATAGAAATTACTCTAAAGATGACTACTGGCACTTCAGTCACTCCCATTCTACCCTTATAACACTGGCCATCTTCTTAATATCACTTGCTTTATTATTTACTGAGTGTCTGATTAATTTGCTTTTTTCTGAATATATTTATGGCACCGCAGTAAATAGAAACCTAATGTTATAAACGGAAGCGTTAACTATGCAAGTAATTTAAGATTAAAAATAAATCTGTGACTACCAACTAAGACCATCTGACGTATCACCCAGAGTTCCCATGCCAGATGCTGGGAAACACCGATTTAAAAGTATTTCACAGGGGTGGGGGTTAAGCCATCATGTTTTTAGAGAGAGAAGAGTAAAGTTCCCATTACTAACCATCTCCTAGGATCTTCTTCTGAACAGGGAAGTGGTTTCACTCAGGAAAAATCGCAGGGCCACTCCTGGGAGCTTCCCTCTCCCTCTGACCCCTGGGCCCCCGGGGTGCCCCCCACCTTTCAGAAGCTCCCTCCTCTCTTCTAACACTCCTTCCACTTTGGCTTCCTGGGAATTCACATGCTCTTCTTGCCAGTGGAGAGACTCCCAGGCAGAAAGGGGGATGGGGGCCTGTGGTCACAGCCTATGTCCACCCACCCCCCGTTCATTTTCCCCACGTCACATTTTTTCTCTCTCTTTCAATGTTTCTGCCCAGTTTCATTATCTGCTGTACACAAATGTATTATGAGTGAAACAGATGTGGCAAAAGCCACATCCTAAGACGTTTCAGGGAGCATGTGGAGAGCTTACAGACTCCAACACGGGGGATGCGTGGGCTGTGGTCTAGCTCTTGTTTTTCTTTTCTCCCTTCCTTCCCTCCCGCCTTCCTTCCTTCCCCCCTTCTTCCCTCCTTCCCTCCATTCCTTCCTTTCTTCCTTCCTCTCCCCATTCACCCTCATCAGTGACCCCAGACTGTGGTGCTGATGGAGACACCACTCTTTCTTGCATCTTTGGGTTGCTGTTGTTCAGGTGCCCAGTCGTGTCCGACTCTGAGACCCCATGGACTGCAACACTCCAGGTCTCTCTGTCTCTCACCAGCTCTCAAAGTTTGCCCAAGCTCCTGTCCCTTGCATTGGTGATGCCATCCAGCCATCTCATCCTCTGATGCCCTCTTCTCCTTCTGCCTTCAATCTTTCCCAGCATCAGGGACTTTTCCAATGAGTCAGCTGTTTGCGTGAGATGACCAAAATACTGGAGTTTCAGCTTCAGCATCAGTCCTTCCAACCAGTATTCAGGGTTGATTTCCCTTAAGATTGACTGGTTTGATCGCCTTGCTGTCCAAGGGACCCTCAGGAGTCTTCTCCAGCACCACAGATCGAAGGCATCAATTCTTTGGTGCTCACCTTCTTTATGGTCCAGCTCTTACAACCATACACGACCACTGGGAAGACCATAGCCTTGACTATACAGACCTTTGTCAGCAGAGTCCTATCTCTGCTTTTCAACACACTGTCTGGGTTTGTCATAGCTTTCCTGCCAAAAAGCAAGTGTCTTCTGATTTCATGGCTACAGTCACCATCCACAGTGATTTTAGAGCCCCAAAAAGAGGAAATCTGTCACACTTCCATCTTTGTGTTACTAGTTACTAGCTCCAAGTACCCCAGCCAGCCCTCAGGTTGGAACTGATGATCTGAACAATGGCTTTGGTGGGGTCTCCTCTCTAGGCATTCCACTTTCATACATTCTGAACAAGAATGGGTCCATTTGAGGTGTCCTCAGGTGCCTAAACAGTCTCAGAGATTTGGCCCTGATGGAAGGACAAACCCCAGCTCCCCTCGGTGAAGCCTGGTGACTTGGAACAAGGTGCCTCGTCTCTTTCTTCCTTGGTTTCCTCAACTGGGAAACTGCAAAGGAGGCACTTATCCTTCCAGGATTTTCATGAGGAAGAGTGAGACAGTGTCAGAGAAATTGCTTTTCGACTTGGGAGGCTTGGTTCTGATGCAAGGTGAGCACTCTCTCTAAATACAGGATGTTGGTTGTCTTGTCATAACTCCCACATCACTGGGGGCACAGATGCTTCAGAAGACTTCTGCCACATCCATTTCATTGTCTTGTTCATAAAACTGTTTATATTTCCCAGCATCACATTTGCTTTCTCTCTCTCTTTCTTTGCGACTGCCTAATTTCATTATCTGCCGTACATAAATGTATTATGTAATTCCCTCAGTATATCATTGATTCTTTCTGTTTGTCTGTAGTATTACTGAAGTCCATCATACTTTTGATTAAATCTCCAAGGAATGTTTCTGAACACTGGATGGATCCTCCTCTCCACCAACTAAAGCTCGGCACTCCAAAATGACACCAAGGACTGACAAAAACGCCAAGTGTGGAATTTTCCCACTGGCATTATGAAATTCCAGAAACCAATTGAGATCTTTGCTGATACCATCTTTGTCTATCTAATAGATGTAAGCAGCCTTTCAGATAGAAACAACATTGATAAAAAATATAAAATTAACTAATGCTTGTGGAGGGCTTGCTATGTTCCAGGTACTGCAGTATTATAAATTCTACTTATATTAAGTCTTTTCATCTTCACAACAACCTCATAAAAGAAGGTGTGATTTTTTTGTCCCCATTTTACAGTTGAGGGAACTGAAATTCAGCAAACTTAACCATCTAGTTCAGGGACACACATTTAATCCAAGGACAAAGTGTACACACACACACACACACACACACACACACACACACACACACACACACTGATCTGTTCTCTTATGCAGCTGATTTTCTTCCTCAGCTCCGAGGATGCAAACACGTGCTGAATGCCTGAGAATTAGGGACCTCTATGTTCTGACATGAATGTAAAGTGAATCCCAGCTTCTATATGGAACTGAGTTTCCTTATGGTCCAGATTTGGAGGGTTGTATGAGATCATTGGCTTCTAATCTATTTCAAGAAGTTCAAGAATCTGCGTAAGTGGTCCCGGAGGAGTGAAGGGGGCAGGGAAAGCAATGCTGATGAGCAGGTTGAACTCTGGACTTCCGTTAACCAGTGTACTTGGACTTATACCTTGGATGGATGGATAGATAGATGAATGAATGGACAGATGGACAGAGGACGGAAGGAAGGGAGGGAGGGAGGGACAGGAGGGAAGGGAAAGATGGCCGGGGGAGAGAAGGACAGAGGGAAGAAAACACACACAACTGAAATTACACAATCCGTTACTAACCTATCCTCAGATAGCATTGTGCCATAGTTCTTCCCATGTATACCGTTAAATATGCCTTAAAACTTGATTTTAAATGGCTACATAATATTCAGATAGACAAAGAGCTTACCCTGTACTTAGTCATTTCCCTATTTTAGACGTGTACATTGTTTCTGATTCTTTATCTTTCATTTATTCATCAGGTTTTTTTATTGGGAACCATCATTTGCAGGCATTAACATAAACACACCCATTCCGGTGTTCTTGCCTGGAGAATCCCAGGGACGGGGGGTGCCTGGTGGGCTCCTGTCTATGGGGCTGCACAGAGTCAGACACGACTGGAGTGCCTTGGCGGCAGCAGGAACAGAAACAAGTGTAGCACAGGTGTTCTTATAAATACCTTTTTTACATACTCGCACACATCCGCTTCCATGACTACATGGAAGTTATTATTCTGGATTTCGTGGTTCATTTTTGGCTGTCTTGAGTGAAGGAGAATCCGATCTGGAAAGCCTGCTGAATTTGTACAAACGTTGAGCTTCACTGACACAGGGAACACAGTTGGAGTTCTGGACACACTGTCTCCCAAGACAGTAGTTATAAAATTAATAGACATTGTCTTGATTGCTTATGCCACCAGCATCCCAATCTATTTATCTGTCTCCAGCCTCAAAGGGACCATCCTGAGGCTGTATCTTTCCACATTGTCTAGTCTAGAGCTGGGTAAGTCCTCAGAGAATGCTGTCTCGTTGGTCCAGGAGCCGAGAATCAGCATCAGCTCCAGAGATTGCTACAGACTTGGCCTTGATGACGCTCCTGGTAAATAATCTGGGGGAAATAAATCCACAGCTGTGTCATGGTATAAACTGGATATAGCTGAGATTATAAGCTGCTTAAATTTCATGCATAAACACATGATACAGACCCTCTCTTTTTGAAAAGGCAACATAAAGAGAAATCAAAACATAATTCTTTGCCCACGAATGGGAACCAGACAACTCAGCTTTGTGGATGCAAGTGCGTGTGTGTGTTCAGTCGCTCAGTCGTGCCGTGACCCCATGGACTGTAGCCCACCAGGCTTCCCTATCCATGGGTTTTTCCAGACTAAAATACTGGAGGGATTGCCATTTCCTTCTCCAGGGGATCTTCCCGACTCAGGGATCGAACACGTGTCTCCTGTGTCTCCTGCACCAGCAGGTGGATTCTTTACCAATGAGCCACCTGAGAGCCCCAGAGGGACCATGAAAGGTGACAGTACCCCCAGGAGACACAGCGCCACCTCTTAAGTGTGGCCACAGAGTGACGCAGCATTCAGAGATGGAGCTATCTCCAGCTTTGGTCTTTGTATAAAATGAATTGATGATACTGTCCCCCACCCCCGTACTGTTCCTTATCTCCCTGGTGACTCTTTATATTTGAGTGATGGTTAGTCGGTTTGGAAACAGTTGGCTCTGTTTTTCCTACCAAAGGTTTGATCATGTCTTAGGACAGAAGATGTCTGAAAAATACAGTACTAGGACACAAAAGAGCTTAGGCATCTGTGGGGACTAAGAGAGACTCTGACTAGAAAACACCATTCACTTTCTCTCCCTTCTTGATATTCTGATTTTTTTTAACCTCCTTCCCTGATGGAGAGCAAGGGGTAGGGAAGTCTAAGTAGGAGGTACCTCTCCTTGGCTTGGGCTTCCCCAGTGGCTCAGCCATAAAGAATCTGCCTGCGATGCAGGAGAACTAGGTTCAATCCCTGGGTGGGGAAGATCCCCTGGAGGAGAGCGTGGCAATCCACTGCAGCAATCTTGCCTGAATAATCCCCATGGACATAGGAGTCTGGCGGGCTATAGTCCACAGGGTTGCAAAGAATCAGACATGACTGAAGTGAATGAGCATGCAAGGGATCACTTAATTGATTCTGTGCCTCTGGAAAGACTGGAATTTACTAATACCTCCAAATACCTGGGCAGGTTACCTCTGCCAACCTCAGCTCATCATTATTCTACACTGAGTTATGTAATGATTTGATCGTGTTGAGGAGTAATTCACCTTTGTTCCCACCTACGTTGAGACTGATTACAAATCTTCATAAAATACTCATTATGCTACCAAAAATGTTCTTAAAGAATAGTCTGTGAAAGAGGAGGTGATGCCGCCGCTCGGAAGTGTGGGCTTCTGTCTAATTATGTGTAAATTATCTGAGTGGAATCTCAAATGTTTAGTGATAAACAGTTTTTATGCTTCCCAGCAAAGTATCTAGTTTGTGAGGCAATATAATCAAAAGCAGCCTGTGTGCAGTGAATTGTCGATTGTATAACTTTGCATCCTTTTCAAGTTATTCTTATGGAAAGAAATGGGAATGTGTCTGCAGCCCTTTAAGGAAAGAAAATGTTGTATTCTGCAAGTTTTTTTAAAAGGAGGGAAAAAAAGATAATTGATCCTTTGACTATACTACAGCTCTGCTCTCAGAAGAAACATTAAAAAGTTGGATTTCTTAAGAAATGCAATTAACTGACTTTTATTTAATGATTTTTTTCTGCAAGTTATTCATCCTGAGGAATGGTATCTCTTAGTTATTAACAAAGATGAGGATGGATTATTAAGAAGCAAAATATGATGATATTCAACTGCAATGCATATATATAGTTACTCAGAGACAATCCCTACTGGTTTGCTCTCTGATGGTCCCTCCTTTCAGAAATCTCTCCTGAAAGCTTCCCTTCCCTGGGTGGGATAATCAAACCTCTGAGCCACCAGAAGGATGCTGTTCTATGGATGAAGGCTAATTGAAGGCTAGACCATTAGAAAGAGGCCATTGTAGTCAACACAGCTGGTGGCTATTGTAACCAACAAAATCTGCTGTTAAGTCGCTTCAGTCGTGTCCGACTCTGTGCGACCCCATAGATGGCAGCCCACCAGGCTCTTCCATCCCTGGGATTCTCCAGCCAAGAATACTGGAGTGGGTTGCCATTTCCTTCTCCAATCTGGATGGTCATGAAAATCCAAGTGTTTGAATCCGGGAGGTCATTAGTTCTTAACCTTGACACCAGGGTCCCTTACACACCCTTGAGAATGGTCTGCCAAAATGGGCACCATCCAAAAATAATAGTCTTCAGATTTCATTAGTCAAAGAAGAGTCAAGATAGCAAATTCATACAAGGACGTGGAATCCATTATAGAGTAGACAGCAACATGAGTTCAGATGAAATTGGTATTAGTTAAGATCAAAATCACCCCCTCTTAGAGTCTGAGAATTCTTTGCTGCTGTTCTCCTTCTAGAGCCATTTCTATTTCAAAAGATGTCTCACTTTAGGGAAAGTGAACGTGTTAGTCACTCAGTCCTGTCTGACTCTTTGCCATCCCATGGATTATAACTTGCCCAGTTCCTCTGTCTGTGGAATTCTCCAGGAAAGAATACTGGAGTGGGTGGCCATTCACTTCTCCAGGGGATGCTCCCAACCCAAGGACTAAACACAGGTCTACTGCCTTGCAAGCAAATTCTTTACTGTCTGAACCACCAGGGAAGCCTCACTTGGGGGAAAAGGAAGTAAAATGCTAGGAGAAGAAGATGATAGAAAAGAACCATGATTAAAACAGAGATGAAGATTTCAGTGACTCAGAAGCAAAAATTCTTTGCCAGTTGCTTACTGGTGGTCAACACAGATTAACATAAGACTTAGCTGTCATGCAAACTCATCGTGTAGGTCAGCTAAAAAGATTCCTTAGTGTATTAAGAGGCGTTTGGTTCTGATAGAGTTCTAAAGTGAGTGAGTGAAAGGCACTCAATCGTGCCCAACTCTTTGTGACCCCATGGACTACAGAGTCCATGGAATTCTCCAGGCCAGAATCCTGGAGTGGGTAGCCTTTCCCTTCTCCAGGGGATCTTCCCACCCAGGGAATGGAACCCAGGGATCATGCATTTCAGGTGGACTTTTTTACCAGCTGAGCCACAAGGGAAGCCCTGAGGTAAAAGCACATGGTTTTAAGTTGGAGCTGGTTGATGCGGGAATTGTTGGTGTACTGGTTCAACCAACACTCTGTTGTGAAGGTATGCCTGTCTTCACACCTTTTGACTAAATATGCAAATATACCAGCTAAATAGACAAAGATTCCAAATTATTACTTAAAGAGAGGTTAAATCTCTGTCTCTAGACAACTAAGCCTTAAATTTGCCCAAGATCAAAATATCGGCGTAAAGACTCCTATATATATTTGACATTTACAGGGGGTGTTGGACATGTTGAAGGCAAACCTTTTCAGTGATTGACTAAACATATCCCTCTGCGTCATGGAGATGTATCTTGTATTAATTAGCATATCCTTTGAAGGAAGTTCATCCATACTTTTTTTTCTTAAAAAAAAAAATTTTATATTGAAGTGTGAAAAGTGAAAGTGAAGTCGCTCAGTTGCGTGCGACTCCGTGGACTGTAGCCCACAAGGCTCCTCTGTCCATGGGATTCTCCAGGCAAGACTGGAGTGGGTTGCCATTTCCTTCTCCAGGGGATCTTCCCCACACAGGGATCGAACCCGGGTTTCCCACATTGCAGGCAGACACTTTAACCTCTGAGCCACCAGGGAAGCATATTGAAGTGTAGCCAATCAAAAATGTTGTAGTGGTTTCATCCATACTTTTACAGCTCATTAAAAGTTGATCATGACTGTCTATTCAGTGTATCTGCAGAGTGCTGACTTCTGTTTATCTGCCTTTCTGTCCTAACATTTTCTGTACTCCGTTTGTTCTCAAGTCTCCAATTGACATCAGAAGGTCTAAAGGAATTTTATTTTGATTTCCTTTTTAGGGAAAAACCTATGACAAATTGCCAGCTCTTGATATATTCACTTTGAACTTAAAATATCATTTGTTTAAAAAGTGCAATAAAACCTGAAATGTACACTAATATTCATCCTGAAGATTAAAGCTGCCAATGAATTATGCAGCTGGGTTAAGGCTGTCTTGCTCTCAGACTAAATTTATCTCATCGAAAGGGAATTATTCTCATTGGTGTTATAGAACAAAAACAGTTAAAATTTCATTGTTCAAAAGCTTTCTTCTTGGGTTTTTTGTTTGTGTGTTTCTTTTCTTTAGAAGACAGTTGTAGTTCTCTTAGGAGCTGGATTTTAAAATGTAAATACTGATGAGAGATGATAGGAAAGCCTATTTTCTTAGATTATAAAAGTGACATAGGTTTCTGAAACTTTTAAATATATATATATATATATATATTTTTTTTTTTTGTCTTCTTTCTCTTTCTCTCTCTAAAGCAAACAAACAGGTATGGATCTTTGGCTGCAGGGACCCTGTGCTGAGCATCTGAGCTTTCCTAACTTATAGAGTAAACCTCAGAGCAATAGAAATAAGTGCTGCATTTTCTCTGTAGAGAACACGCCACTTGGGCCACGTGCTACAATGTCTCTTTGGTAAAGCTGAAATGCGGATTTCTCAAAAATGTCTTGTTTTCAGTTAATGATATTTTCTGCTTTGCACCAGGTGGTCTCTTTGGGGGTTGGTTCGTGAATTCATTTCTCCATGCGTGCCCCGAGCTTTCTGTGGTCCCTTTATTCAGCAGGCATTTACTGAGTTCTTGTCACATTCAGGCCTGAGTCAAGGCTTCACGTTGCAGTCACCAAGACCCCCAGCCCTGCCCTAGGGTGTCTGCAGGCTTTGGGTACATGGGCAGTTAAGAATAGATAGCAGAAGGCTTGATGAATATCTGTTCTGATAAGGACAATACTAAGAAATAAAAATAAAGGGTTTGGGGAAGAGAGAAGAGGGGCAGTCTGGCATAGAGGCAGGTTGAAAGAGTCAGACTGACTATGATCAGATGTGTTGGCTTAGCTAACAGGCCAGACAGGATGTAGCATGCCAGCTCACCCTAATAGTGCCTGACCTGAACCAGTTCTTCCCTGGAGATGGCTCAGAGTTCATCTTTCTCGAAGGTAGAACCCCAGGAGGCAAGGCAACCTCCAGAAATGGCCAAACCTACCCTTGTCTCAAAGCCAGCTCCCTGTGACTCATGCAGCTGAAAGGGAAATTGATCACTGGCTCGTGATGGTCCCCAAGGGAGAGGCACTTCGAGAAACCCAGGGGCTAAATGAGAGCAGCAGGTCCATCAAATGGTCAGCAAATGGGCCAGATTAGCAGATATTGGGGTGTGTTCTGGCCCTGGGTCAGCTGTTTGAAGGTGTGTGTTCCCTCCACACTAGACTTACTATACTCAGAGCAGGACTTGAATCCCAGCCCTGAGTTTTGTTTACTTTGGCCACAGAGCACAAAGTTTTGGTTCTTTTCAAAGATGAAGACAATCAAAATACGTACTTTGACTTGGTTCAGCTTTTCTTCCATTGCATCCATCCTAGCCATCCTTGTGAAGTGAGCAAAGTCACATTTCAGAAAATTGAGGTCATCTTCCCAGCTGGGCAAAGCCAGTTACTACTTAGGCTTAGTGTTCTGCCTTGCAGAACAGACTCTCTCTGCTCCGTCTCTGGGTCCACAGAACGGTTAGAGTGGCTCTTCCCTGCCCTACCTGACAAGAAGCAGTATCCTCATTCCGTTTTTCTTCATTGCATCTTCTGAAACTAAGATTCTTATTCATCTCACTGCCTCCTGAGGTTACCCAGAAATTTCTAGATATGAGAAGAGGACTCTTCCCTGGATTTAAGCTATCCCACACATTTGATCGAAGTCAGGTTTATCAAGGTATCATTTTTTTTTAGTATTTATTTATCTGGCTGTGTCGGGTCCTACTTGCAGCACGTGGGATCCTCCCTCATGCTGTAGGTTCTTCATTGGGGGTTATGAGCTCTCTTGGTGCAATGCATGGACTTAGCTGCCGCAAGGTCTGTGGGATCATAGTTCTCCAACCAGGGATCAAACTCAGGTCCCTTGCATTGGAAGGCGAATTCTTAACTGCTGGACCAACAGCAAAGTCCCCAAGGTATAATTTACATGGAGTAAAGCTTGCCCTTCTCAGCATACAGTTCTGCAGGTTTCAATAAAGACATATAGCAACGTCACCAGCACCGCCATCAGGATATCAAACATACCCATCACTCCAAAAACTTCCCTGGGGTCTGTTTGTAGCCAGTCCCCAGCCCCAACCTTGACAGTCACCAATCTTTTCCCAGTCCTTCTAGTTTGCTTTTTCTAGAACACTGTATAAATAGAGTCCTTGCCAACAAAGGTCCGTCTAGTCAAAGCTATGGTTTTTCTAGTGGTCATGTATGGATGTGAGAGTTGGACTGTGAAGAAAGCTGAGCGCCAAAGAATTGATGCTTTTGAACTGTGGTGTTGGAGAAGACTCTTGAGAGTCCCTTGGACTGCAAGGAGATCCAACCAGTCCATCCTAAAGGAGACCAGTCCTGGGTTTTTGTTGGAAGGACTGATGCTGAAGCTGAAACTCCAATACTTTGGCCACCTCATGCAAAGAGCTGACTCATTGGAAAAGACTCTGATGCTGGGTGGGATTGGGGGCAAGAGGAGAAGGGGACGGCAGAGGATGAGATGGCTGGATGGCATCACCAACTCGATGGACATGAGTTTGGGTGGACCCCGGGAGTTAGTGATGGACAGGGAAGCCTGGCGTGCTGCAATTCATGGGGTCTCAAAGAGTTGGGCACGACTGAGCGACTGAACTGAACTGAAGTAGACAGCCATTGAGTCCGACTTCTTTCTATAGAGTGAATTTGAGATTTATCTGTGAAGTGGTGTCCACCAATGGTCTCTTCTTTCCCATTTGCTCTGAATATCACATAGAGTGGATGCATATAGGCTTGTTTATTCAGCAGCTGAAGGATCTTTGGGTTATTCCCAGTTTTTGCCAAGTATGAGAACTGCTGTACACATTTGTATACAGGCCTTTCTGTGAATATACATTTTTAATTCTCTTTGGTAAATCCCTATGGAGTGGTGTTGCTGGGTTGAACAGCCAGGGTGTATTTAAAGGTCTTTTTTTTTTTTTTTTTAGGGGGCGACAGTGGACTTGATGTAGCTTTGATGTTGATTCCTAGGTCTGATGCTGCTGAGATGTAGGACCTCTCGGAGAAGGCAATGGCACCCCACTCCAGTACTCTTGCCTGGAAAATCCCATGGATGGAGGAGCCTGGTGGGCTGCAGTCCATGGGGTTGCTAAGAGTCGGGCACGACTGAGTGACTTCACTTTCACTTTTCACTTTCATGCATTGGAGAAGGAAATGGCAACCCACTCCAGTGTTCTTGCCTGGAGAGACAGGGACAGGGGAGCCTGGTGGGCTGCTGTCTATGGGGTGGCACAGAGTCGGACATGGCTGAAGTGACTTAGCAGCAGCAGCAGATGTAGGAGCTCA
The DNA here is from genome assembly GCA_917880005.1 of Nanger dama. Lineage (NCBI taxonomy): Eukaryota > Metazoa > Chordata > Mammalia > Artiodactyla > Bovidae > Nanger > Nanger dama. Next base: position 36,347,085 of record CAKJTW010000019.1, on the reverse strand, counting down.
CATAGACTGAGCCTCTTTTTTGGCAACAGAAGAAAGGGTAGAATTATAGCTCTTACACAGAATTAGGTCAGTTGCTCAACTGTGGCCCCCTCTTCTTGGGTAATGGCCTCTGGAGACTAGACCCCCTCTTTCCACAGTGCTCCTATTTCTGCTCCCCGAGCAAGCACGCCCCTTCTCCAACCCTGTCACACTCTATTTCCTTTCCTAGAACTCTTCACCACCCACCTTTCTCCTCACCAACTCTGCATCTCTCCATCACCCAATGAAATGCCACCTCTTCCAAAAAAAAAAAAGTCTTCTCTCACCCTTAGTCTAAATCCAGCCCCCGCTATGTATAGTTAGTTCCCTTTCTAAAAATGTGAAAGCCCTGTTCTTTTCTGTTATAGCGTTGACCGCAACTGGCCTTTATCACATTCACTGTGTAATTTATTTTTAATGGAAAATGTTTATTGAGATCATCATCGAGTCACATACAGCTGTAAGAAATAATGCCAAGAGATCCCATGTGCTTTTTACCCAGTTTTCTCCGAAGGTAATACGTAGCAGAATTGTGATTCAATGCCACAACCAAGATGTTAGCATTGAAATGACCTGCTGATCTTATTTCAGTTCTCCCCAGTTTTACTTGGTGTGTGTGTGTGTGTTTGCAGGGGGAGGTGTATTTCATTCCACGCAGTTTTATCACATGTGTGGATTTATGGGTTCATCACCAGAGTCCTCTTCCAGGAAAATTCTGTCAATACAGGATTCTTTCTCTTGTCCTTTTATAACCACACCTGCCCTCCTCCAGTTCGTGACACCTGACAACCATTGATCTGTTCTTCATCTTTAAAATTTAGTCATTTCAAAAATGGAAACGTATACTAATAACTAACCTTTGGGGTTGATTTTTTTTTAACCCAGTGTAATTCTTTGAAGATTGAACCAAGCTATAGTCATGTCCATCAATCCTTTGTTCGTTTTCATTTCTGAGTAGTATTCCATGGTGTGGACCACTGTTTCTTTAACTGGTCAACTGCTGAAGAATGTCTGAATGAATTCCTATTAGCTATTATAAACAGAACTTCACAGAAGGATTTTTGTGTGAATGTAAGTTTCCTTTCTCTAGGATAGGTGCTCAAGAACAAAATTGCTGGGACATTTGTTTTATAAAACACTGACTGAACTGATTTTGGAAATCTCTCTCTTCCGGTAGACTTTAAGTTTCATCAGAGTAAACAGATTGAGTTTTGTTTGTTTGTTTGCTTGTTTATGTGTCTGATCACTGTATACTGGGGACATCTCACAAAGCTGAGAACATAATTTACTAGTCAATAAATATTTATATATGAATTAAATAAGGAATGAATGAGTGGGTGCATGAATAAAAACTTTAGCATGGGGATTAAGTAAAATCATGTATGCAAATCAACTTTTAGAATGCATAGCATGGAGGAACCTCTAATATTAAGTGATTTCTTTAAATCAGCATCAGCATTATCAGATGTGATTGTTGGCTGAGGGTGACATGATATAACTTTCAAATTCTTCCACCCTCATCGTTACACAAACATCACGTGGCTTTATAGGATTCCAAAGGTCTGAGCTCTGACTTCACTTCCTTCTCTTATGGAAAAGTCATCGCGTGAATGTACTCAGAATAGCGGGGTTGGACTTTGGGTTTCATACTTGAAAGCAGATCCTGCTTCCACAGGTCAGGGTAAAGCTCATGGCTTCTTTCTTTGTTGAAAATGGGCACAGGCACTAAATAAGCACGAGGCGCGTGAGGCCGCGTAGTGCTGAACTGGTTAACCTCGTACCAGGATCCTTGTGGTCTTAGCCTGTGAAATAAATATTGATGAAGCAGATGGAGGTGGCACAGCCCTTAATAGAGAGAGAAAATTAGTCATTCTCATTTGCCCGGGGAAAGAGCAGGTTATCCTAATGTCTTGATCTATGTACAAAAAGCTGGTAAAGACAAGCAGTCCTCATCATAAAAATAGAAATGAGGTTCTCCCCACAAAAGTGCCACCAGAATGATGAGCTGTCGCAGAGGATCTGGAGAGACGGGAGAGAAGCTTCTTTGGTAACTATAATTAGGCTCCCATGGAGAGCTGCGGTGCTCAGAAGCTGCGCATGAGGGCTCTTTGCCTCTTTCTAGAGTCACTATTAAACTGTCTCTGATGGGCTGGGAGAGTGAGAATGTCCAGGTTTTTCCTGGTAGATCACATCTCCATTCTTTCTCAAGGCTTGGTGAGATTCTGACCAGGCCTGTGATGGGGAGGAGGTGTTTTTCACTCTGTGACCTGGGCCACTTAAATAGAGGCAACAAAAGGAGTAGAAGTGGAAACCTCTCTTTTTCTTATTAAAAAGACTGCTCCATGATCATTAGAGAAAACGTGGCTAATTGTTCAGTCACTAAGTGGTGTCTGATTCTTTCTGACCCCATGGACTGCAGCACACCAGGCTTCCCTGTCCCTCACTCTCCTGGAGTTGCTCAAACTCATGTCCATTGAGTCAGTGACGTCATCCTCTTTGCCCCCTTTCCCCCTCCCCCTCAGTTTTTCTCAGCATCAGGGTCTTTTCCAATGAGTTGGCTCTTTCCATCAGGTGGCCAAAGTATTGGACTTCAGCTTCAGCATCAGTCCTTCCAGTGTATTCAGGGTAGATTTCCTTTAGGGTTGACTGATTTGATCTTGCTGTCCAAGGGACTCTCAAGAGTCTTTTCCAGGATCGCAATTTGAAAGTGTCAGTTCTTCAGTGCTCAGCCTTCTTTATGGCCCAGCTCTCACATCCATACCTGTCTACTGGAAAAACCATGGCTTTGACTATATGGACCTTTGCCACCAAAGGATGTCTCTGCTTTTAATACGCTGTCTAGATTTGTCACAGTTTATCTGCCAAGGAGCAAGTGTCTTTTAATTTTTTGGCTGCAGTTAATACAGATTAACAATAAAAAAGTGATAAAAGTCACCAGTGGTCTCCATATAGATTTCAATCTAGGAGATACACTTGGAAATCTAGAATGTAAATTGTAGACCTAAATTGACTGCATATGTGGGATCATACTATATAAATATACATGTATATCTTATTCTATCCCTGCCCTCTCATTTCATAAGTGTTTTTTTTCTTTTCTGCTTTTCAAAATATTATTTCCTAGCTGTATTTCTAAATCCGGGGATGTAGTCCCAATGGAATGGGCGGTAGATTAGCTGTCGAGTCTGGTTGTTTGACCAGAAAATCAAAATCGAATCCCGAGGATGTTTGCTGGCTGAGATCCATTTTACTCAAGCTCTGTGGATGCTAAGGAGAAACACACGTACCCAGACCTCCATTGGGCATTGGGTCAAAGCTTGAGCTTTCCCTACCCTGGTCCAGGGTTTCCATGACAGCGAGGAGACCCCGTGGGTAGTTTACAATCCTCACAGGAACTTGGGGGAGGTAGCATCTGGCTCCACCATAGTTTGGAATTTTGCAATCCCATTTACTCTATGGGGGAGAGACCTACCTCTCAGAGGACTCTTATATCAGTTGTTCCACTTTCAGACATTTTGATTTAAAAATCCATTTTCAGGAATGAATTATGCAATAAAGTAGAATATCAGAGCCAAAGAAATCACACCAACCCGAGTTAGGGCCTGAGTGTGTGGATTCAAAGGGTTATTTGTCTTCGCCCACTGGCAGTTTCTTCACCTTTCAAGCGGAGGGGTCAGACTACCCTTCTGGTTGGGTTTCTGGGAAGACAAAAATGTGATAACCAATGTAAAATACTTGGCGTAGCACCCAGCACACAGTAAAAGCTCAATAATTCTTAACTTTGCTCTTATTTTCTTTTTTATGACATTTCTTGGAATGGTGTGCCTCTTGACAGGACAGTGGCTATACGTGGGGGGAAACAGTCTTGGAATGGCTTGGATGGTAAGAGGCTGGGCTGGAGAAAGGGAGGGTGGAAGCCTGCTGAGAATCTGAATTAGAGGAAGTATCTGCACCCTGGAGTTTGGTGTTTCACTAAAGAGGTCATAAAATATTAATGTCCCCCAGCAGAACAGTGGTGGCAGCCCCTGTGTGATGCAGGAGAGAGGCTCCTCCGAGACGTCCATGGCCCAGATATGAGGTGGGAAAGTGGGGGAGTCCAGGTGGCGACAGGGATTCCAATTGCTTCCTTAGCTGGAAACTCAAGTTAAGAGAGAAGGGCAGGACAGTGAACTAGCAAAGGGTTCTCCTGGAAATGAGGAAAAGGATGGCCCTCTTTCTTTCCCACCAAAGAGGATGGGGTTGTCTTTTCAACAGAAGCCAATCGCACTGGTCACCCGATACAAAGAGCCAACTCACTGGGTAAGACACTGGTGCTGGACAAGACTGAGGGCAGGGGGGAGAAGGAGGCAATAGAGGATGAGGTGGGTGGGTGGCAACACTGGCTCAATGGACATGAATTGGAGCAAACTCCAGGAGACAGTGAAGGACAGGGAAGCCTGGTGTGCTGCAGCCCATGTGGCCTCAAAGAGTCGGAGACGACTGAGAGACGAATGACGACAGCAGTTCCTGTGTTCACAGTTAATAACCAGATCACCATCACCAACACTGTATCATCCCCATCGTCATAGCTGTGACACTCATATACATAGTACTTTTCTAGATGCCAAGGGTTTCACTAAGCAAATTACACATATTATGTCATCCACGTTATCCAGATTGTGAAAAATGTGTTCATGCCCTTTTATTTGTAAATCAAAGCCCCATGGCCCAGAAGCTATAAATAACTTGCCAAAAGTCACCCAGCTGGACAAAAGAGACCCAAGATTCAGGACCAGGTGATCTGCCTCTCCTGTTCGTATTATCATCCACGTCGCCCTCAAGAAGACAGGAAACAGACAGACGAAACTCTGTGGCCTGAGAACATGGACTTTTAATTCTTTTTTTTTTCCCCATAAGAGAGTGAGCCTATAATCAGAGCCTCATACCAAGCTGTTAGTGTCACACAGGAAACCATAGATTCTCAAATGTGTATATGTATGTGTGTATATATACATATACTTTTACCCCAGTCAAAACCAATTTACAAGTAAATTCTACATGAAACTACATTTGTAAAAGAGATGAAAGGAGCAGAGTGGAGATGAATTTTATCAATTCAAATGTGAAGCATTTATTATAAAGCCAATCAGTGAGAAAAGGAGGCTATTTTGATGAATACCAAATATTGAAGTTAGGAGTATGGATAATTAATATTGTTTTCAATTAGCTTCACAATCCAATTCACTTTGGTATTCTAACTTGTTGGAGAAAGTTGAGAAAATGCTGATTCATATGCTGACACAGAGTTGCAAAGCCTCATTTTTTAAAATCCAGATGATCCCCGAATATCAGGTTCATCTAGAATGTAAATTCCATCTCCTGTTTATTGATCATTGTATCCTCAGCACTGTGCTTGGCACAGTGAATTCATTCAAGATATACCTGATGAAACTTAGAGCCATCTTATGGTGGCCAGGGGGAAGGGATAGTTAGGGAGTTTGGGATGGACGTGTACACACTGTATTTAAAATGGATAACTGAAAGGAACTTACTGTAAAGCACAGGGAACTCTGCTCAGTGTTATGTGGCAGCCTGGATGGAAGGGAAGTTTGGGGGAGAATGGATATATCTATATGTACGGCTGAGTCCCTCCACTGTCCACCTGAAACCATCATTACATTATTAATTGGCTCTACCCCAATGCAAAATAAAAAGGTGTATCTGATGAGTGAATGACTGCATCAATCAGTCTTTCAATTAGTGAGCATCCAGTGGAAATCAGAGGTGTACAAGAAGAGGTGGTTTGGTGGTTTAGTCCTAAGTCGTGTCCGACTCTTGCGACCCTATGGACTGTAGCCTACCAGGCTCCTCTGTCCATGGGATTCTCCAGGCAAGAATACTGGAGTGAGTTGCCATTTCCTTCTCCAAGTAGAGGAGGACTTGTCATTTCCACGTTTTCTCATTGGTTTGACCGATAGTTAACAAGCCTCTGCATCAGTAGGTCGGGTGCTGTTCTGATTGCAACATTAAGAGGGAAAATAAAGTTCTCGTGGACTAGATGAGTGCCAGTGTGCGAAGGATGGGGAAGCAGGGGATAGACAGTAAACAGACAAGGAACTCGCTTCCACACCGGCTGTCCCATTTATATGCAGGAAGCTTACATAACCCCTCTGGGTTTCAGCATCCTTGTGGGTAACAGCGCTATCAGTATGTACCCAGCTCTGCCCCTGTGAAGAATAAAGTGAAACGCACATAGGAGCTTTCATCTCCATCTCGACATTGCACAACATACAAAGATGGATGTTTCATTCCAGGCTTATTTATTTAATTACACCCTGGGTATTCTGGGATTTGTACACTCATATCATTAAAGCAGTTTCAGCCAAGGAACATATATTTGGAGAGGTTTTAATATGCACTGGGCATACGCAATTACAAGACTAGGTATGCAGTGACCAGAATCCAGAGGGGGGGGGGGGAGGCACATTCAAGAAAGTGCCTGTTCTGTTGCCAGATAAGAGGCGAAGAGTCTCGTCAAAGCGTTTGCTATCAGGTCATTGGTGGTGGGAAGGGTCCCTGGTGTCTTCTGAGTGGAAGATGGGTGTGCTTGTTTTATATATGTTTTAAATAATGTTATTTATTTATATAGTTGCTTATTCATTTTTGTCTGCACTGGGTCTCCGTTGCTCCTCAGGCTCTTCCCTAGTTGCAGTGAGCAGGGGCTCCTCTCTGGTTGTGGTGCTCCTGTTTCTCACCGTGGTGGCGTCTCTCCTTGAGGTTCCTGGGCTCTAGGGCTCTCAGGCTTCAGCTGTTACTGTGCACAGGCTCCATTGCCCTGTAGTAGCACCTGGGATCTTCCTGGACCAGGGATTGAACCCGGGTCTCCTGCGTTGGCAGGGGATTCTTTACCACTAAGCCAAAACAGGGAAGCCCTGTTTTTGTATATTTAAAACTCTCCTGTGAAATCAGTGTAGACTGTGAGTTGGGAAGATCTGAAGCTGAGCAAAGGAACCAATTAGGAGAGCATAGCTTTTGTTGTTTTTTTTTGTTGTGGTTTTAGTCTAGGCTAGGAGAATCCCAGGGACGGCAGAGCCTGACAGGCTGCCGTCTGCAGGGCCACACAGAGTCGGACACGACTGAAGCGGCTTAGCAGCAGCAGCAGCAGCAGGGGCTTCCCTGGTGGCTCAGATGGTAGAAAATCTGCCTGCAATGCTGAAGGCCCAGGTTCAATCCCTGGGTCAGGAAGATCTCCTGGAGAAGGGAATGGCTACCCGCACCAGTATTCTTGCCTGGAGAATCCCATGGATGGAGGAGCCTGATGGGTTCATGACGAAACGACTAACACACACACACACACACACACACACACACACACACACACACGCGGAGAATAATAGGATGCATCCGGACAAGACAATGGAAAATGGAGAAACTTTATAGTCAAGAGATGGGAGAGCTGCTGCTGCTGCTGCTGCTAAGTCGCTTCAGTCGTGTCCAACTCTGTGCGACCCCATAGACCTAAGAGTGATATAATGTGGGGATGGATTGACTAGTCAGAGCTGCAGGGGGAGGTATGAAGGGCAGATGTTAGAGTTTCAGGGATATGTAAATGGGAGGGAGGTGCTTCCACAAGCAAAGTCAAGTCCATAGAGGCAGAGAGTGGGATGTACAACATTTTGTTTGGGGGGTATTGAAACAGCCAGGAGGACAGGTCCTTTATACTGAGACGTGCAGAAAGCAATTTGAGGTGCGTGATCATTCCTGAAGGCTGCAGGGGAGCCGAGGATTCTTGGAGAGAGTGATGCTGTGGTTTCCCACCGATGCTGCAAACCCTTCTCCCACACATAAAGAGTACCGTAGTAAGTACGTCATTCAGGGTGATGGCAATCGGAGTACAAGTGTGAAGAGACCTAACAACGCTCAAGATGATTCTGATGGAGGTCTCAAGTTTATGGAGCACGTAAGAATTCTGCCACAGACCTGTATCAGAAGGTCCAACCAGGGAAATAAGTAGTTTTCATCTTAACGTGTCACTGTGCCTGACAGAGTGTCAGATTGTTCCATCTGAAACCAAGTGCAAAGGATACACCTCTTTTAACAGTGGGCACACTGAGTCATCTTCTGCAGAGTTCTGCCTGGGTTCTGAAAAATGGCTTGATGCACACTTGGGCTTCCCAGTTGGTGCTGGTGGTAAAGAATCCGCCTGCCAGTGGAGGAGAGGCAAGAGATACGGGTTCGATTCATGGGTTGGGAAGATCCTCTGGAAGGAGGAAATGGCAACCCAGTGCAGTATTCTTGCCTGGAAAATTCCATGGACAGAGAGGCCTGGCAGGCTACAGTTCATAGGGTCACAAAAAGTCGGGCACAACTGAGTGCGCACACACAGACACATACTTGAGTGAGAAGGTGATTCCTTCTAGGACACAGGTCAACAGATGTCAACATTTCAAGGAAAAAGAAACTTGAGACAAAAGGGTGGTCATGGGAATTTGCTCTTGGGCTCTCAGTGGGAAGGGAAGAGGAAATATAAGTGTGGCCTAGAAATTCTGGAACCAAGAGAGTCTAATTGTAGTGGATGGTGGCAGAATAGGCAAGTGTCATTTGTGAGAAGGTGGTTCATGCCGATCCTTCTAGAGTCGTGTTTCCCCTATTCCCTCTCTTCCTTATATCTATCCCTAGTCTTGATGTCTGCTGAACTCAAATGTGCCTTCCGTGAGTGGATATGTTGTGGAACATGGCAAGAGGCTGAGCTTCACTGTGAGTTCCTGGGATGGAGCTCAGAGACTCCATATAATGTAAAAACCTGAGTGAAAAGGTCAGACGAGATTGTAAGAGTGTGAGTTTCCCATAATTAGGAATTGCAATCTGGGGACTAAGAGTTGAAATTCCAGAGACATGTATCTATTGAAGTGAGATCTTGAGAACCAAGAAGGTCTTCTAGCTCATATCTGGTCCATTTGCAACGTGACTTTTTTGCAGACTAGCCTAGTTTTGTCTCAGATCTTTACATCCTTCCTAGCTCGCTGCCAGAAACCACCAGGCTTTGAAGCTGTGCCAATATTGCTGGGGATCCCTGTGGAAGTTCTTACCTTGCGCCAAGATAGGACCTTGGGGGTTAAGGTCAAAAGGGATGATTCCAGAGCTTGAGATGTTAGAGGCAAAATCATTTCTCGTAGGATAGGCTTGAAGGTGACTCTGGTTACATAATGATAAATCTTTCTGAGCATCGGTGGGGTCAAAGGACCTTGTAGCCAAGCTTGCTGCAGAGGAAAAGCAGAATCTTCTGCAGGCTTTGTTTGCCTTCAGGTTTGCAGCAAGTCGCAACACAGAGAGTGGGTGGGGTGTGGAGGCTTCCCAAAGTAGACCTCTCCACCCACTTGTTCATTAGGAGAAATCACCGCTTAGCCGTTTTTGTCTCTGCTGCCTACGGTCTCTTGTCCCACGCGCTTACATTCTGTCCTGTGCACTGGAAACAAGATTCCCACCCTCTCAAGTGCTAAACTTTGCACTCTCCTTCAGCACCACCTCCTGGAACCGATCATTTCAGGAAACCTCCTCTGGACGCTTAAGGTATTCACTTGCTCTGAGTCTTTTTCAACTGGGGGCTCTGCCTGTTGTGTCTGGGGACACTCCTGACTCAATGTCAGTTGGATGCTCTGATAGGACAGTCTCTCCATGTAGACGTGCTCAATCGCATCCAACTCTTTGAGACCCCCACGGACTGTAGCCCACCAGGCTCCTCTGTCAATGGGATTTTCCAGGCAAGAATACTGGAGTGAGTTGCCACTTCCTTCTCCAGGGGATCTTCCCGACCCAGGAATCAAACCCGCATCTCCTGCATTGGCAGGTGGATTCTCTACCACTGAGCCAAGAGGGAAGTCGGGGGCAGGACTTACTTCTCCCACCCTCTAGTCCTAGAAATCTAGGAAATTCCCATTATAAAATTAGGTAGCTGGTCTCTAGGATAGATTCCTGGAAGAGGAAATCTTGCAGCCGAATTGACAAAGGATAATGCTTTGGAGGAGTGCTTGCTAAGTTTAGGTATTGAAAATGATGACAGATAAGATGATGATGGTGGTGGCGATGATGATTTTGTGAGCAGCATTCCTGCCCCTACTGAAATAGCATGCTGATGGAGAGAATACTTCCTGCCTTTGTAATTCAGCAGACCTTTCTGAAAACACTATCCTTCGTTCTTTATTACAGAGACAGGAGTATAGTTCTTGCAACTTCAGTTCCTTCTTCTGTAAATTCGAGCTGTAAAACCTACTTTACAGGGTTTTGTGAGGAGATAGACAGATAGGGTAAATAAGGATTGGCAGATAAATAGATATAGGTTTATATAGATACAGAGATCTATCGCACCGGCCATAAGCAATCTCATTACAAGTGTTAACCATCGTCAGTTTCCAAAAACTAGTAAAAGAACTTGACCTGACATTTTGTGAGATTCAGCTGTTGAGGAATTTAGTTGACAAGGACTAATGTGAAAGTTTGTATTCGTGTGATTCATTAGCAAGGTTAAATAAAATGTGTGTAACAGAGGACAAGGGCAGAAAGGTGATGTCTACACATTTTCATATGAACGTCATGTCATTTGAAAAAATTCGCAAAAGCAATTGCATCTGAAATTAGTCAGTCCATGAATGTATTGATATTGTTGGTCTCATTTGTGTAAGTTTTGGCAAAAAGAGGAATGCCTCTTTCAGCAGCTGGTTGGGGACTGAGTAGAAAAATAAGTCATAAGTGTAGTCACTAGTTTGTATGAGTGGTTATCAGATGGTAGGCACCAACCTCAGAACTTACAGGTATTGTGTTAATTTATGTTTTAACAACTTATTTAGGAAGGCCCAATTAGCATGATTTCCTCTTTGAATGAGGCTTCCCTGGTGGCTCAGACAGTAAAGAATCTGCCTGCAGTGCAGGATACCTCAATTTGGTCCCTAGGATGGGAAGATTCCCTGGAAAGGGAATGGCTACCCACTCCAGTATTCTTACCTGGAGAATCCCATGGACAGAGAAGCCCGGCGGGCTACAGTCCATGGAATCGCAAAGAGGTGGGCATGACTGAGCGATTTAACATTTATTCTTTCATCTCTTTGAATGAAACTGAACTTTTCATAACTCCATCGACATTTCATAGCAGCCATAGAAGAATGAGGGAGAACCAGAACTTCATACCCAAGAAGAGAGACTCCAAAAGGTGGATTCCACCCTCTGCACTACACCACACACCCTCATAGGAGCCATAAAGTTATTTTGTAAAAAGAGTGAAAGTGCTAGGCACTCAGTCCTGTCTGATTCTTTGTGGGCCATGGCTTGCCAGGCTCCTCTGTCCATGGGATTTCCCAGGCAAGAATACTGGAGTGAGTAGCCATTCCTTTCTCCAGGGCATCTTCCTGACCCAGGGATCAGACCTAAGTCTCTTGCCTTGCAGGCGGATTTTTACCATCTGAGCCCCCAGGGAAGCCCCATATGGTCCAGAAGAAGCACCCAACCCCTCCATCAGAGCTATTATTTCTGGTGGCCTTGAATGAGCAGGCTGCAACTCTTGTGTCATTGGGGAAAGGGAGACCAGCAATCCAATCAGTATGACCCTGATTAAGCTTCTCCCATGTGAAAGGCACGCTGCTCTGTGGCTCAGGGAACTCGGAAATGAGAAAGGTCTCTGGCTGGTTCTTCTGCAGGGAGTCTGTGGGGCTGAAGAGGTTACTGATTCCAACTTGTGTCTCTCACTGTTCATCATTTCCAAGCATCCCCTTAATAGGTAATGTGTATTGATGATTTTGGGGGTTCTGATGCCCTTGCTAAGAAGCACTTTACACTCATTTTTTTCAGTGGTTCCTGGATCCACCCATTCATCTGATTCCATAATGACATTTTCAGCAGACTGCAGCTAAATGAGAAAATTAAGGGCAATTTAGTGAAATTTTTAATAGACCTAAATTTAATCCATTTGAAAGGCTGTCCTTTATTTTGAGGATCTGTCCTTCTTACTTTTGGGTACAAAATGCCCTTTCCTTTATGAGATGATGATGAGAACAGATGGTGTATGTGAGTTTGTATGTGTGTGTGTGTGTGTGTTTGTGCCTGTGTGCAAATATACTAACTTGAACCAAAAAAAAAAATTTAATCCATTAATTTCATGCAATCCCCTTCATTGTTTCGAAACTTTAATTGCGATAAAAGTTATTACATGAATTAGGGAGGAAAGAAAATCTGAGATCATTGTATTTCTGTGAGGGGGCTATTATTAGCCCCCTATTAAAGATAAGTGGCCTCCCTGCTGGCTCAGATGGTAAAGAATCTGCCTGCAATGTGGGAGACCCAGAGTCAACCCCCAGACCCTTGTGTCAGGAAGATCCCCTGGAGGAGGGAATAGCAACCCACTCGGAGAAGGCAATGGCACCCCACTCCAGTACTCTTGCCTGGAAAATCCCCTGGATGGAGGAGCCTGGTGGGCTACAGTCCGTGGGGTCGCTAAGAGTCGGACATGACTGAGCGACTTCACTTTCACTTTTCACTCTCATGCATTGGAGAAGGAAATGGCAACCCACTCCAGTGTTCTTGCCTGGAGAATCCCAGGGATGTGGGAGCCTGGTGGGCTGCTGTCTATGGGGTCACACAGAGTCGGACATGGCTGAAGTGACTTAACAGCAGTAGCAGCAGGCAGTATTCTTACCTGGAGAAACCCATGAACAGAGGAGACTGGCAAGCCTACAGTCCATGGAGCTGCAAAATAGTCAGACACGACTGAGCAGCTAACAGTTTTACAGATAAAAGAACTGAGCCATAGAGTGGTTACTTTGCATGCCCTCTGTAGAGACCCTTAAAGTAGCACATCTTGAATATAGACCCAGCTTGTATGTTTCTGGGAGCTGGAATACTGTTAAGACCTCTACCATGGGCATCTCCTCACTTCTATGGCAGTAAACTCCCTAGTCTTCCCTTGGCCAGGATAGGGTCAGATAGGGTCATGCCGTTATTTTCCGAGCCCTGGGACTCTCCAGGTCTTTCTCTGGGGTATGCAGGCTGAAATCCAGGACAGTTTACAGAGATTCTTGATGCAGTAGAGGCAGAGGCAGAGGCAGATCTGGTGGCTGGCACAGAGCAGATCAGCACAGTGGGGAAGGCTTGTCCATTGCTGCGGGCTTGCCCTCTGAGGACACCAGCTAGCAACCATGGAGGCAACTACACAGTGAGAGGAAGAGGGCCTGCAAGGAAGAGGCGTTTGAGCAGAACAGAAAACAAGCAGCTCATTCCGCACGTCATAAAGATCTCCCTGAACTGTATGTTGGGCCTGGTACCAAGACAAACCATCTCTCACCCTAGGAAGTGGGGGATTGCAAATCAGTCCCTCCTGGGGTTACAAACCGATTCTGCCAGGCTTCCTGTTCACTGGTCTGTTTCTCAGCAGCACTGGCCCATGAGGAGGTGGTGGGGCTGGTGCTTTATTTTCATTTTTGTCGGGGTCAGCTGCAGACCTGGTTGCTAAGAAGCGAGGTAGTAAACAGAGGTGAGGTTCTAAGTTGCTGGAACCCTGTATGGCTCCCAAGATGCGTGTGCGTCTCGTTTTTGTTGTGGCCGTGTATACCTAGGCGACCCACTCCAGTATTCTTGCCTGGAGAACCCCATGGACATAGGAGCCTGGTGAGCTACAGTCCATAGTCTTGCAAAGAGTCAGACATGACTGAAGCGACTTAGCCTATTTATTTAGACTATTCTTGGTTGGTAGTGTGTTTAGGCAGGTTTTCGTGGCCTAGCCAGGGAAATTTACCACCATTTAGAAAAGTATTCCTTAGGAACATATAACCCGACTTCCTCATTGTGGCAACAAAGATAACAGAAATAGGGTTACTAGTTGGGCCCTGTGCAGTCGCTCAGTCGTGTCCAACTCTTTGTGCCCCTTTGGACTGTAGCCCGTCAGGCTCTGTCCATGGGATTTTCCAGGCAAGATACTGGAGGGGGTGGCCATTTTCTTCCTCCAGGGAATCTTCCTGTCCCAGGGATCTGACCTGCATCTTCCTGGCCCGTGTCTCCTGCATTGCAGGCAGATTCTTTACCCACTGAGCCATCAGTGTAGCAGTCGAATTTTTTTTTTTCATTTTATTATAGAAATCCTGCACAAATCTATTCCTGTGAAAATTCGAACAGAAACATCCACAGAGAGTAACATTTGGAAGTCCCCCACCTCCCTTTTCTACCTCATTACTCTAGTTGTAACCGAATTTACCCCTTGTACCTTTTCGGATCCTTTTGTATGCATTTCATGTGTATATACATGTGTATTTATAGCCAGACATCCACAGATGCCTATGTGTCTGTCTCTATGTACACCTGTGTACACACATACATACACATGCCTAAAGAGATGGTGGGGGTTTTGTTGCTGTCTGGTTGGTTTGGCTTTTACAGATGAAATTTTAAAAAATATTTATTTATTAATTTGGAGAGGGGCATGACAACCCACTCCAGTATTCTTGCCTGGAGAATTTCATGGGCAGAGGAGCCTGGCGGGCTGCAGTCCATGGGGCTGCACAGAGTTAGACACGACCGAAATGCTTAGCACATTTATTTATTATTTGACTGTATCAGGTCTCAGTTGCATCCTGTGGGATCTTTCTTCTCTCTTTTTTTTTTTTTAAACATGAAAAAACCATGCCTTATTATCATTTTTGGTGACTTTACTTAACAAATAGTTGGTATCCATCTTGTCTTTCTGAATAAATACAAAGACCTTAAAGCTGTTTAAGTCCACATTGCTTTGCAGTATTCACTGGACAGAAATGAACACCTACAAAATTTCTACTTGTCTTTAAAATTAGCATTATATTCATGATCATGATTAAAATGACTGAGCTTGTTTTTTTTTTTTTCATCTGAGGTATACATATATATTAGTATATCAACATCTACCTACCTACCTACCTATCTACCTACTTAATGTTTTCTGGGTACTTTTAATGAGATGTGTTGTGTCAGGAAAATGAACTTGGACTTCCGAATTTCTTATGTTTGGTGACTTGACGTTTACTTTCATGTGGGATCTTTCACTGCAGCGCATGGTCTCTCTAGCTGTGGTTCTGGGGCTCAGTAGTTGCAGAGCGACGGCTGAGCTGCTCTGAAGCACGTGATGGACAGGGAAGCCTGGCGTGATAGCATCCGTGGGATCGCAACGAGTTGAGCATGACGAGTGACTGAACAAAAACAATGGTGTGATCCCTAGCCAGGGATTGAACGTGTGTCCCCTGCCTCCATTCCTCACCACTGGACCAACAGGAAAGTCCCTTCGTTTATGAAATTAATCATCTATGCCGTGAAACTTCGTAAAGATCTTTCTTAGAAATCTTTCCAAGGAGAGACACCTAGCTGTCCCTCGTTCTTTCAGCTTTTCTGTATGTGTATGTCACACTCCACTAAACTGCTCTCCCATTGGTTCTGTCTATTGGCTTTTACAAGCAACGCTGGAAAAAAATGATCCCACTATGTGCATCTCTGTGCCCATCTCAGCAATTTCTTACAGGACCCATATGTAGAGCTCAAATAATTAGGTTGAAGGATAAGTATATTTGAAATGTTGAGAGTGAAGGCTGCCTGTCATCTCCGGTACTGTACCAATTTTAACTCTCATCACCTGTGCTGAAGATGCCCCATTTCTCCACAGAGATATCATTTCTAGGTAGTAGGCATTTTATTTTAAACTAGCTGATTTTATTTATTAATTGATGTCCATCTTATGGACAAAGGATCATAGCTAACTCTTCTAAACAGCCAGTATAATTTTGAAAAGAGCTTGTGTGATGGGAGCTAGTTATGAACTGAGCATCCTTGAACTTGTGTTTTTGTTCTTTTAAACTTAAACTTGTTGACACTGCACACCCAGGCTGGGAAGCTCGTGGAGTTCGAGGGTCCTTGACTCAGAAGTGGATTCTGATCTCCAGCCTCAATCCTGTCATTACATGAAAAGCAATTGTGTCTGAATGGTTGGAATCCAATCTGTCTAAGACACAGCCCTTTTCTCTGAAAGAATGCAGTGCTTATCATCTGAGCCCTGCCAAACCCCAGTCCTCCAACTCTGCACCACAGAGTGGGGACACCTTTTCCAAAAGAGCTGTCTGGGAAGTAGGGCTTCACCAGAGTAGCCCGAGGGACCATCAGGGGCTGAGACCTCATTCTAGAGGCCAAGAAGCCAGCTTAATATAGAGAGAGCTAAAAAGTAAATAAAACAGAATCTGTGTGTTTCTTGAAAAGAAAGAGATAGCTAGAGGTCATTTTCTCCAAATTGCTGTTGTGTTCATTCATTCATCCATCCATCCATCTATCTACCCATCCATCCATCCATCCATCCATCCCCTAATGCAGTATTTTCTGAGTCCCTACAATATATCAGACACTGTATTAAACCCTGCACTTCAAATGGACAACATTGCAGGTGGGAATCTTCCCCATTTTTATGCATTGATAGGGTCAAACTCTCCTAGCACCCCTCTTGGTGGACTGACCCACGAGAACTCCAGAACTGATATATTAGGCAAAGTTGGGACTTGGCAATCAGAGCAGATAGGGTGAGGATGCAAGGTTTTTCTTTTTTTCTTTTTAACTTCGTATTGTACATTGGAGCATACTCGATTAACAATGTTCTGTTAGTTTCAAGTGTACAGAAAAGTGATTCAGTTATACCTATATCTGTTCTTTTTCAGATTCTTTTTCCCTTTTGGGTTGTTACAGAATATTGAGCAGAGTCCCCTATGCTGTACAGGAGATCCTTGTCAGTTATCCATTTTAAACATAGCAGTGTGTACCTGTCAAGCTGAAACTGCATCTGCAGAGTGAGCACCAATTTATACAGTAGTTACTGCCACCTGCCCAAACTTCCTTATCTTTGGTGTCCCTGACGCCGTGATCCTGTTCTTTTATTTCTTTGCACAGCACTCGTCACCTTCTGTATTCTGTACAATCGACTTACTCTAATCTTTGTTCTGTGCTTGATGACACTCCCACCAGAATGTAAACTGTACGATGTCAAGGATCCTTGCCTTCTCCCACTAATGCAGCCTTAGGGACTAGATCAGTGCCTGAGTGTAATCAACACCCACTAAATAGTATTCAAATGTTTGCACAAGTAGGTGACTTAACATGCTTGTGATAGAGATAATAACAACCAGTTCCCTACAGAGACTTCACTCTCACTCTCCTGAAGATTGTTGTTGCCGTATCAAAATTTGGAAGTGAGAATAAAATACTTCTGAGTCACTTCTTGCCTAGCCTTCGAATGGAAATTTGCATTTAAGATCAAGAAGGCCTTCCTTCTGTCTAACTGAAGTTTTTTTTTTTTTTTTTTGCTCTGAGGCAGGGCAACTTCCATAGAAAATCTTTCTTTAGCTGAATACCTGCTTTTCGACAGTCTTAGAAAGTTAGAATAAGGGATTATGAAAGAGTAAAGGAAAAAAAATGTTTCCTTTATTATTCTGAAGAGATGGCAAATTTGAGTGAAGTCAAAAGTTCCAACACTGTTGTGTGGGTCAAGTTCCATCTGAAAACGGCATTATTCATTATTTTCCTGCACACTCTCTGCTTCCTACGGGGTAAGCATTCCATGACAGCTCCTTGTAGTTGAGAAAGCAGGAGGGTGGCCCTTGAATGTGACTCAATATACACCCAAGTGACACTGACTGCCGGGGCATTCTTTGTAGGGAGAGAGAAGAGTATTTTCTTTCCCTGTGTCTCCCATTTATTCATGTATAATAGAAGAATCATTTGGGAGCTAGTAGCATTGATGTGGCTCTCTCTCAGTCTCTGTTGAAATGGAATTCAAATTCAGCATCCCCAGACACTGCTTAAAAGGCTAGCAGAGTTTTTTTCCACTGAGCCATAGTTGCAGCTGGGGAGTTACCGTTTGATTTGGGGTCACCCAATGCTGTGTGTGTGCCTCAGTCACTGCAAAATCTTTCCTGCCCTGTCCTGTATCCGTGTTGATGGGCTGTGTACTTGTCTGTGTGCAGAGTCAGGTTTGCATGAATTTGTTTGCCTGCACTTGTGCAGGGATGTTCTGAGTTGGTTATCCAGGGAATGCAGCCTGACCCCGAATCATCTTGAGACGTGTTTATATGGTCTGGATTCTACGGTTTCCCTTTGCCGGCTTCCAGTTCGCCCGGCTGTGAGACCTAAGTCTAAAGGGGAAAGTGGGAGCCATTATTGCAAAAAGGGTCTGTAGGAATCCAATCACCACCGAGAGTTTTCAACTTTCGGGAGAAAAACAGACGGGCAAACCAGTGTTGGCTGAGTGCAGCTGAGAGCAGTTATTGGTTCCTTACATAATGTATTTGTTTTTCATTAAACCATTCAGATAAGGTCTTATTAAAGTGCCATGTATTATTTATCGTGTTTCTTATGAAAATGAGCTGAGGGGGAAATTCTGTCCTCTTCTTGGGGCCTTTGCAGGTTTTCCCAGTGGCAGCAAGGAATTAAAAAAAAAAAAGAGGCAGGCAGGACCAACCCCTGTCAGTACAGCAGATTGCTTAAGGCAAAAGGAGAGAATGGGAAGGCGATGGGAAGGATGGGATAGGCAGAATCTTTGACCTTTCATTCCAGATTGTGTTTTGTGGGATGGTTTTCCCTTTGATTTTGCGAATTGCAAAATTTTACCAAAAAAAAAAAAGCCCAACAAGTAAGAGTAAAAAAACAGTAAAAAAAAAAAAGAGAGAGAATCAGTTTATTTGTAAATCAGACCTTGTCTGATGAACTGAGACAAAGTATAGCAAGGATTTTCCAACAATCACTGCACCACCCCATCCCCACCCCCACTCTCATAAAAGCAGTGTAAGATACCAGTCTCTTCTCCCTTAATCCTTCAGACAAACTCCTGTTTGGGGTTTAGCATCCTACGGTGCCCCCTCTAAACTGAGGGGAATGTGAGAGTCCCAGGGTGTTGGAGAAACTGGTTTTGCAAGGTGAAGGATAGAAAGAAAACAGCCAGGTCGGGGCCTAATGTTTGGCCGAGTGGAGACTTGGTTACTGATGGTGTCTCAAAACAGAACGACAACAAAAAAATGGAGCTGTGGTGTAATTAATTGCTTTTTCTTCAGAAAGCATTTTGATTAGCCTGCAGAGTGAGTTGTGCCTGGTGAAGCTGATGCCTGGGAAACTGTCATTTGGCCGAATGTCCCCATGAGCCTCCCAGAAAGGTCAGTGGGGTTGCCCCTGGTGGCGAGTCCCCTGCCCTGTCCTTCAGGGCGATCGCACCCACCACCCCTGCAAGGCTTCTTTCAAGGAACCCAGCAGTCAGAAGAGATGCTGTTCAGACAGCCTCTTGCTCTGAAAAAGAAAATCCCAATTGCTGGGTCCAAATCTATATCACAAAATAGGACTAGTATTTCTTACCGTTTTTCCTGCCGCCCAGAACGTGCTTCCCCTCCTCCCCACCCCCATCCCGCCCCCACTGCATGGGGGACCAAGGACTCCTTAGAGTCTTAATATTTTCTTTTGATTTGCAGATCACATCCTATTTTATTGCATAAAGACTAACGAAATCTACTAATGAATAATTATTACTTCATAAAATAGAGGGAAGGGGGAGAGCCCCTTTGCAAGAGTGGAATGCTAATGCTGGCCGAGGAGGGCTGGCCAGGCAGGAAAATAAAATAAATAAATCCTGATCGGGGGTTATTTGGGGCTGCAGCCCAGAGTCGTCGCTGATCAAATCCGGACTTGCCCACCCTGCGCGTTTATTAATTTGAGAAGAGCGGGGATCCTAGGCAGAGAGAAGCCCCCTTGAATTGGCCGTAGGGCTGGAGGTGGTCTTCGAACAGGAGCTTGGTTTCCACGCCAGCCCCCAGCCCCATCCAGGGCGGTTTCTCTCATCTCCAGTCTCGGGCTGGGTGGTGTGCGCCCCGCTGCTGGCTCAGCCAAGGGGAGGCGCAGAGCAAAAGCGGCACTCTGAAGGCCCGGAGGTGCAGCGCCACCTGGGCCGCCCTGCCCGGGGTGCGGGGACCCCCACCAACCTCCCTGCCTCCAGCGCCCGCAACAGCCCCCAGCTCCCCCTGGCCGCCCCCACCCGCCCTCCAGCCCCTAGGCGTCCTCCCAGCACTCCCACGAGGGGGAATCCCATTGCTGTGTTTATTTGCCCAACCAAGCCGGGCAAACACCCCGCCGCCACCCCACATCTAGACTCTGGGTCCCAGCTCCCATCGCACGAATTGTCCAGCCTGCCTGGATGCTGGCGGTGTGGGGCGCTCGATCGCTTCCTCGCCCGCCCCGCGGAGATTTTTAGCAGACACAATTTGAATTTTGGTGAGTCGTTAAGAAAAAAAAAAAAAAGCAAACGGGAGGGGAAAAAAAAAACAAAACACACCCTGCCCCTGGACCCATTTGACAAATGAGAAGACGCGGCTTCAGCATCAGCGGCTTGAGCCTCGGTGTGAGTCTAAATGTCTCCCTCCCTCTCTCTCTTTTTCTCTCTCCTCCCATCTCTCTCACCCTTAGCTCTGTCCTCCCCCTCCCCCCCCGCGAGGCCCCCAGCCACTACTCAGCATCTCCCGGAGGGCCTCCGCCCCCTCTACCTTCCGTAGAAGTTGCCTTGCTGGTTTTCCCATCTTCGCGGGGGCGGGGGGCCAGGAGACACCCTCCACTTTGCGGGGCCACAGAAAGCAGGCCCAACAACCAGAAAGGAAAAAAAAAAAAACCAGCTACGGCCACGAAAGGAACAAAATAGTTGCCCGGCCCTCTCAAGTGTCTTAGTTGGAGGCAGAGATGAACGCCACCGGGATCTAGCAGAACCTACGGGAAGGAAAGCAAGGGAGGAGGGACGGACCGACGCGCGGGGTGCGGCGGGGGGGAGGGAGAGAGAGAGAGAGAGAGAGAGAGAGAGAGAGAGAGAGAGAGAGAGAGAGAGAGAGAGAGAGAGAGAGAGAGAGAGAGAAGGGAGACAGGCGCCGGGTTTTGACTTAGATAATCAGCAAAATTAAAAAAAAAAAAATTTGTAGCGGCCAGGCAAAGAGCAGCGGCGATTGCATGCGAGCGTGCCCACTCGTGCTCGGCGGGCGCCAGTATGCAGCATCCTCTGACGGGGGGCCACCTGCGTGGCGCTCCCCAACGTGGGCATGTGTCCCCAGCTCTCGTGTGCCTTGACTTTTATGTACTTACAGCAGGTAAGGCGCGCGTTTCTTCCCTCGGTGGCTGCTTCCCCGGGGCTCGGCGGCGGCGGCGGCGGCGGCCTGGGTACCCGAGGCGTTGGGAAGCGCTCTGGTACCTTGGATGGGTTTGGGGAACGGGGAATGCTTGCGTGTGGACCGGAGGGGTGGGAATCGGAGCCCCAGTTCTCCGTGGAACCCGGACACCCCGCGCCTGGCTGTGTTTGCTGCTCTCTGGGTACTTTGGACGCCTGATTCTGAACCTGGGTATCGGGAGTTTAAAATTGCAAACTGCATTTTTTTTTTTTTTAATCACTAGCATTCTTTCTCGCGTCCGTGCGTCCGGTGGCGATATGAGCCTAAGACCTCTTTGATGCTAAGACTTTGGGTCTTTGCGGAGGCATTTGGGTGTCTGGAGTTTTCATTCAGCCGCTTTAATAAGGAGTGCAAAAAACATTATGTCGGTGGGTAGGTGCTAAGTATTTTTGTTTCCTTAAGTTTGTCTGGGTTGTGCTATGTTCCGCCCGCTGGGGACCCGAGCCCTAGGCTTTCTGGAGCGTGTCAGCCCCGGAACCTGCTGTAAACTCAGAGGGGATGCTGTGATGAAGGCTAGTTGTTTAGGATGCAGTCTTTGTTGGCATGGAAAAGGCTCCCCCCCGCCCCCAGGCTCCCTTAACCATCTTGTTGATGGGTTCTGCGTTTTATTTTCCATTCTGTGTCTATTTCAGAATCTTTCACTCTCTTGTCTTTCTCTGGGTGTTTCCCTCTGACCTTTTTTTTTTTTTAACCTTTTTTTTTTTTTTTTTTTTCCCACTAGTAGAATGACCGCTTAACTTGGTTCCAAGGCTTGGGAAACAGGCTCAGTATTGCCTTGTGGGGTGACTAGCCCAGCTCTGTCTCACTGGACAGGGTTTGTGGATGTGAACTGGCAGAGTTGAAGGAATCCTTTTCCCTTCCCAGGATCACGGATCCTGCTCTAGGAAGAGTTAATCTGATTGTAGTCTTTAAATCTGTTTTTCCATCCACTCCCTTCAAGAGTCCCATGTGTTACGTGTGTGTGGTTGTGGTTGACTAAACTTCCTTTACAAGTGTTCCAGGGGGCCTCGTGCTCCAAAGACCCTGCATATTCATAAAATGTCAAGATTCTGCTTTGAACATCTGGGTAATTTGTCATCAAGTTGGTTGCCTCCAGAAAAATATTTTTTGGGTGCGTTTTCTCTTTCGAGTCTTTTGGAGAACAAACCTTTTTCATGTTTCTCGTTGTTTTACTATCTTAGGGCCAAACTGGTTTATCCTTTTAAATAGTGTTTTATCCCGTTTGTCATTAGGGAAGTTGTGCCAGGAAACATTTCCCAAGAGGTTATTGGTAACATATGATGTGATTCATCTGCTTCTACCATTTCTGTGCCTTTGCTGTGAGTGTGTGTGTGTGTGTGTGTGTGTTTTATACCAGTTACCCACCAGAAGAGTCTCCTAAGGAGCTTTCTACAAATGCTAAACCTCAGCTGAATTTAATCAAATTATTAATATGAGCTGATCTTTTGCCTACTGTATTCACTTCTTTCATGTTATTTATTAATCAATTTGAGAAGCATTACCTAGCAAGTAAAATACTACAAGTGTTCAATGTGCTCACGGTTTCTTTATGCATGTTTCTTTTTTTTTTTTTAAGGAATAAATTCAGTTTTCTTCCTTTTAGGTTGTTAAAATTGCTTTGCTTTGGGGATGCAGAACTTAGCAAAGAAGACAGTGACTTTGAATGAGAGGTTATTCTTGCCTCGAAAAGAACAAGATATCTAGGAGGAATGCAGGGGTTTTTAACATCAGTCAGGCAGTGTCTATGGAGGAGGGGGAGAAACATTCCTGCTCTAGAAAGGGCTAGTTCAAGGGGGATCTTGGCAGCCATCACAAATATTTAGAAGTGGCTGAATCAGCATTGTGGTTCCATATGGCAGTAGACGAAGGTGGGCTTTGACATGCACCGTGGAAGGCACCCTCTTGCCAGTCTCTGACAGGGCTTATAATGCTTTCTACGAAAGCACTGATAAGGTGATGCCAACATACATTGGAATGCGGTGTGTGTATCTGTGTGTGTGCATTTTTCCCGAGTTTCACTTAATGCCTGAAGTATAGTAAGGCAGACGTGTAGTTTTGCCTGTCAGGTTGAGAACCAGGTTTTCTAGCCATACATTCCGTCTCGCTAAAGGCTCCCTCTCAGGGTGGGAGAGCGTTATCTTCAGGTCATCTCTCCTCACCACGGCTGGCGTGATAGTCCGTGCACATGTCTCATGTCATTGCTTTTATTTAGCAGTCCAGACAGTTGGCTGATGAAGGGTGTGAAAGAGTTCATGTCAGTCTCCACGAACCACTTACTGTTACCATCCATACATCTCCTCTCTGTACGTCTCTACAGTGTTTTCTATCTGCTATTAATCTATAACTATCACTGTATCCCTATTTAATTTAGATGACCGGAGGGCTAAATCTGTATTTTCAAAGCTGATCAGATGGCTGGATGGGGCCATACTGATGATAAATGATACTTTCATTGGAGACATTTTTCTTTTATTATTATTTAGAAATAAACATATTTCAGGAGTCTTGATCATTCAGATCACCAGTTACATAAGAACATAATTAAAACACGACTCTTATTTTGGAAGCATTATCATTCTGTTTTCTAAAGGCACACACTCTAATTAGGGGCCCCTGAGTCCTCCTTAAAATACGTTTTCCTGGAATGAAGCTTCTGATGGTGCTGATTTCTCATCCAGTATTGAAGGAAAATGACTTCGTCATCCGTTTTCTTTGCCTTAGCCTTGACATCTCACCTCTCTTCCTAAACCCTCCCAGATTTGTTCCTAAGACAACTCATAAAAGCAAAAATCAATCTGGATACCTCAGCATCGTGTTTACCCTGAATGATCAAGTGAAAACGACGTAACCATTTTGCCACCAAAAAAAAAAAAAAAAAGAAAACAAACTTGTTTATTCAGGCCAAAGAAGAGGCAACTTTGGTGTTGAAATTATTTGACTTATTCCATTTTATTGATTGCTATTCCCCAGTGACTCTGCTTTAGGTGAGTGTTTTCCTACAGTTACAATTTCCTTCTTTTTCCTTTTTCTCCTCTCTTTTCACATCAGAGATGTTACTACGGTTGGGATCTTGTCAAGGGGTCCTTTTGGCATCTAGATCTCGAGGCCAATGATATCATCACATACAGATGTACCCACATCTGTATTCCTCTAGGGTGGAGCAGCGATCTTGGGGCCCTGGCCCATTTTTAAGGTGGAAGGGACAGGCGAGCTTTGTAACGGTTCTGGGTTCGGTCTTGCCCTCCAGGGCAAGTTTCTGTTCCAGCCTCCATTCTTGACACACTGCAGCATCTTTATCTGGTGTCTTCGTTGATGGTGGATCTACTTCTCTCAAGTGAACTTCAAACTCACACCTCCCCAGTACAGGATCTGCTCAGCTTTCCAAAGCAGGTATCCATTTCAACAGTCTGACTTGGAGGGAAAATTCTGAATACAGTTTCAGAATTTTCAGGGGCTTACTACAAGCCGGGTCAAAAGAGAATAGGTAGTGTTTTTCACAGAGAAATAGAAAACAACCACACACACACACAGACAAACATTCCTCATAACAACAACAAAACACCAAGAGATGCTTGATGTCCATCCTAAAGGCACAGGGCATGCGCCAAAGAACATTGCATGGTTAGGTATGGTAAGCGTATGGACAGAACGGACAAGGTCTGTTGCCTGACTCATACTGCGTGCCCCATCTCCCCTAGAGCTGTTTTACACTCAGTTGTAACTCCCTGGGAGAGGATCAGTAACACATTAACTTCAGTTTCCTCACTTCCTAAACCCCCATCAGTGTCTCCCAGTCCTGTTCTAAGAAAGCTTCTCATCTGTCAGATCCTTTTCACTGGGAACCTTTTATCAGCTTCAATATGAAAACAAGTCAAATGCTCAAATCCCACATTAAAAGGTAAGGGGCAGGGGGCCCCTGAAGTGGACGGTGCCACTGGCAATATCCAGTCGGTCATTTTTCCCCACTTAATGATGATCCATGTGATTTGTTTTAAATAGTGAAGTGGTTTGTGCAAAGGGTAATTCTTGGTAAATGAAGCCATTGCTCACTATGGACACCTTCAGATCGAAAGCGATTGAACTGAAACCTGCATATCAACCCTTTCTGTCTTTAATTAGAAAGCAGATCTCAGCTCCGAGTCGCCAGGAAGATGGCTCTTACACCAAGGCAGTGGGGACGGGGTGGGGGGTGGGGGGCGCTCACCGCCACGCACCTGCCGCGGTTATAAATTTGGGACACGCTAGGCAGGCCGTAACAATGATGGCTGTGCCGAGAAGTTCAATTCTCATTCTAGTTACTTACCTCGTGCTGCTTCGTCTGATGATTTATAGAGGACCAAATGGCATTTTATCACCTTCTTTCTTCTCGGCTTAATCCCGTGTTGATTTATTAGATCGTGCTGTGGATCGGGGGAGTCAATAGTGTCAATAACGCAGAAAAGAATTAGGATAGATTATCTTCATGTCTGAATTGTTTAAGGAATTTAAGTGGCTGGAATGAGCTTATACCCAAGCCTGGGTGGCTCTCTGATAGAACCGAGGACCTCGTGTCTCTTTGTAGAGAGATCGCGTGTCATAAACTGGCTAATTAACCAATTTTACTAGTTTCTCCGATTTTTCCAATGAAGGGGGAAAGACATGAATTATTGAGCTTTTGTCTGCCACATAAAAGACCCATATCTCAGGTGGGCCGAGGTTCACCCTCTGTTTCTCCCTTTATTAGGGATCTGTGGTGAAGCAGGGTGGGGAAGCGCCACAGGGTTCCTTGGGCCATGGCAGCTTGGGGGAATATTTCATCCAGCATTCACTCCTGAAAACTGTAGGCATCTGTGAGTCCAGAGACCCGAGTCCTGCGCCATTCGGCAGCTCTGTCTGCCATTTCGTGGCGGTTCCCTGTGTCAGAACACACACCCGGCGGCTTCTGCCTTTACCCGAGTCCAGAAAGCCCATCCTATTAGCACTCACGCCATCTGTTTTCCTTGCAGCCGGCCCTTGAGTAATTGTCCAGTAACTGATGGACGGAGGGTAGACAATCTTTTTAGGGTTTTCTGATTCATTTAACCAGGCTCTCTGCCCCCTAGAGAAAATGTAATGCTTGTTTATTCATATTTGGCCGGGTGAAAACAGTGTCGTTTGTCAGGCAAATAATAGTCTTCTGGAAGAGAAATTGCTGCCTTGTAAACAAAATCAGGTTGGTTCGTTGGCACGACGTGCAGAGGAGGTTGTCCTGTGAATGAGCAGAGATGACAAAGTGTGGGTGTAATCGCCCCTTCTGTAGAGACCTTTTGATGGACGGCGAGAGGTGTCCCAGTGTGCTGTTTAATTCACTGAAGAAAGGCAAAGAAAATTCCATTCATCAGTAAAGTTTTCCTCTTCCCCACGCGCTGCCCCACGAGAGCTTGGCAGCGCTGGGCGTTTCCTCTGGGACTGTCTCCCAGATGTGGCTTGCCTGGCCTGGCCCGGTTCAGAGGGGCTGCGTCACGTGGAGTGAGCTCTCAGACACAATACCTCAGGAGGGCCCTGGCCTCGGCCCTTCAACCACACTGAGTGCAGGCGAGCTGGGGGCAATGAGCAGGCCCCCTGCAGGAAGAAACTCCTAGAGAAAGGTTTTTCCAAAGGACCCCCAGTTCCATTCTCGAGCCTGTTATAGGCTTGGGAAAGCGCTTCTGTGGTTAGAACTTTCTGATTCCTGAAACAGTTTGGGGAAAAAGGCTTCACTGCCATTTCTGGTGTTCCTAGCATACTGTGGTGCAGACTGATGGATCTCAACTGAAAAAGGGCAAAAGATGACGACTTTCTGTTATTGCCCGGGACCCTGCTCCTGAGTGCTCTCTTGTTAATTTACTTTTAATATTTGTTAAAGTAAATATCATGTTAGTTTTACTTATAATATTTGTTAAGCGTCAGGCGGTTTAGCGGGAGCTTTTGCTCGGCTTGTCCTGACCTGTTAGGCCACAGGCAAGATGGTGGCAGAGATGCCTTCATTTCTGTTTTCTTCTACCCTCCCCCCCATGCCTCTGAGACATAGTAGTTGTCCAACTAAAATAAAATGTGCCGTGGATGAAGGGATGAATGCATTTGAGCCTGAGAAGCGAGAGGAGGAATGTACTTATACGCCAGAGGAGGCAGTGACTGTCCATGTTTTTACAGCTGTGTGCCATTACACGTCCAATCATTCATCTTTCATCTGTCCACACAAAACATGGTTTCCAGGCATCAAGATGATGCTGCGCAATGGTTAGGGGAAGATCTCCACCACCCTGGAGCTGACATTCTAGTAAAAGAGTAGCTGATGCAGAAGTAAGTGAATCGAGAGGTGTTTTCAGATCATGGAGAGCGCTGTGCAGGAAACGAGCAGGGTGGTGGGTGAGGATCAGCAGCAGTTACTGGTTGTTGGGCTTTATCTGATGGCTGGGTCAGTGTGAATCCCAGCAGGAAAGTGATGATTTCCCTGACCTGAGGATAAGGGATGTGTGCGTTGTTGAGAAAGGCGTTTCAGGAATGAATGGAGAAGAGCAAGTCCACCTGCCTTGTCTGCAAAAGAGGATGTAAGAGATCGAGGGAGACAGTAAGTGCTGGAATTGGGTCAGCTGCCAGTGTGGTGGTCTCTGGATAGTATGTGGCTTCTGTTGCCCTCTGGAAAGTGTTAGTTGCTCTGTCGTGTCCAAGCTCTTTGCGACCCCGTGGATGGTAGCCCGCCAGGTCCTGTGTCCATGGGATTTCCCAGGCAAGAGTACTAGGTTGCTGTTTCCTTCTCCAGGGGGATCTTCCCAACCCAGAGATCGAAACTGGGTCTCTTGTGTCTCCTGCATTGGCAGGAGGATTCTTTTGCCAATGACACCACCACCTGGGAAGCCTATATGTAAAAGATGTGTGTGTGTGTGTGAGTGTGTGAGTGTGTGTGTGTGTGAGTGTGTGTGTGTGTGTGTGTGTGAGTATGTGCGTGTGTTAGTCCCTTCAGTCGTGTCTGACTCTTTGCGACCCCATGGACTGTAGCCCACCAGGCTCCTCTGTCCCAGGAATTCTGTAGGCAAGAATACTGGAGTGGGTTGCCATTCCCTTCTCCAGGGGATCTTCCTGACTTGCGGATCAAACCCAGGTCTCCTATATGGCAGGCAGATTCTTTACCATCTGAGCCATCAGGAAAGCCTGTTACCCTCTTGAAAAAAGGAGAAAAGACATAAATGAGTGTCCAGTGAACAAACGAGACAAAACCACTCCTGAGTTGTTCTGTGCGACACTTGGAGACAGGTTTTGCGACTGCAAATGGAGAGAGGTTCTGATGGAAGCTCTAAATAGGACATTAGTTGCAGAGCTCCAAAGTCTTGCTGGTATCTTCTGTCAGAACCCTATCATGGTGTTTACACAGTGAGTGGGCTTGTTACATCAAAAACAATGAATGTGGCCCAAAGTTTCTCAAATGTTATTCAAGCATCCCTTTCCTAATTTTTGCCAATTCACTCATCAGCAACAGTTGATATCTACTTAGTATTCACTTATGTGTTGAACTTGAAAGTCGATTGTCCAAACCCCAAATAAACACACTAATAAATGAATCAAGACATCCCATCATATCATAGCTATGATAGCATTTTTCCCAATAGACACTGAAATACTTGTACATGTCTGTGCAATCACATGTCTTTGAGCCTAGGGGCCAGCTGATCTTCTCAATTGTTTCTAGAACAACAGAGGGTCCATTCAGCTGTCCATCTGGGTGCCGTCTTGTGAACCATTGGTGCAGGGTCACGCTTTGCTTAACATTGTCTTGGTCCATTGGCTTTCCTAGGAATCCCTTTCTCTGTCTGGCCTGGAATGGCTCATTCCTCTGGACCCAATTTGCGAAAAGCAAAATTCTAGTTTTCTCTGCGTCACCTCTTGTCCTCTGTGCCAGAGCAGTAGTCAAGAGTCCACAGTAGAGGAAACTATAGCCATATATTTAGCATCTCTGTGCTATCCTGGGTGTTCAGTCATGTCTGACTCTTGCAGCCCCATGGACTGTGGCATGCCAGGCTCCTCTGTCCATGGGGTTTCCTAGGCAAGCATACTGGAGTGGGTTGTCACTTCCTTCTCCAGGGCATCGTCCCAACCCGGGGATCAAACTCAATTCTCTTGTGTCTCCTGCATTGGCAAGTGGATTCTTTACCACTGCGCCAGCTGGGAAGCCCAGCTTTAATGTCAATAGCCATATATTTAACACGGGGGCTTTGAGTTGGTGGGACTGGGCAGAATGTGGTGCTCGGGTCTCTGACACTCTAACTGGTTCCCAGGTGAGGAAAAGCCTCCCCCTCTTTTCATCCTGTTCTTTGTGTTGTGGTTAAATACACACAGAATCAAAATTAGGAACTGGAGCCAGAGTTTAAAAAAAAAAAAAAAAAGCATTCAGAAGGTGAGTGTGTGTTTGTAGGGAGGTAATGACTTTGTGTTTTTTTTTTAACTTTTGCAGCCGTGGAACAAAGTACAGGCAGATGTAGGATTTCGAGCCTCAGGTTTCCCAGCCCTGATGAGTAAATGCACAAAAGGTTCAGTCTTAATGAGCCTTTTCTTTTTGGCATCTGATGTTTGCCCAGGACTCACCTCGAGGACTAGATCCTCCTTATCGAAAACAACAGTGAATATCCCAGCTGTTCCTTTAGATGATTCTGCTTTCTCCAGGCATGGGGTGAGCTCTGCCCTTAGGCAGGAGTGAGAGGCTAGAGGTACCCCCTCCCCAACGGATGGGTCCTCCTCCCGCACAGTGAACAACATTTGGCTCCAAAGAAGCGGAAGGAATGATGGGGTGGACACGTCGCAGTCTCCAAGTGCCCATCTCAAGATTCTTTCAAAATTCAGTTGAGGAACCAACATTATTTTAGAACCAGTTGGTGTCAGCTCTTTTGCAAAGCCTACTTTGAAAGAACTGGTGTCTCCGGAGCTGTATGTAGGACAGAAGTGGTGAGCGGAAGGCTTATCCCAGCTCTGTTACTCAATTAGCTGATCCAACTGGATCCAGCAAGTTGCTTAACGTGATTCAGGGGCTTTAATTGCCTTCTGTGAAAAAAAAATAGGGGTAAGAATAACTATTTCATACTGTTCTTTGCAAGATTAAATCTAATCCTTAGCACAGCATCTGGGACAGGGTGAGCGGCCAATGGGTGTTTATTAAAAAGTGAATGAAAGAATGAATGAATACCTGTGTTAAAAGAAGTAGCATCTGTTTATCGAACGTTATTTTTTGTTTTCAGTTTTTCCCAAATCAACATGATCCATGCCTCTATGGCTTGCCGAGGACACACACACGAGGCATATAGGGGGTAGGGGTCTCTCTCGGGGTCCCTTGGTTCTTCCTACCTGTCCTGGCTCTCTTCCACTTTTTCCTGAAGTCCTGCTGGTGGTACCGGCTTGTAAAGTGGCTGCACAACTCAATTAATGCTCTGTGACAGGAGGAGGGGAAATAAAAATCATCTTGCTCTTGTCAGTAGCAAAGTTATTTACTTTCAAAAGCTGACAGAATCACATTGCAGGAGCTTCACTTATTTCTATTCAGAATGTCCTTGTTCTGGATGCAGGAGACCTGAGCCACCCTTTCAAGTTCATTCCCATAAGCTTTCCTTGGGTGGGAGCCGGCTAAAGTGAAGATGGTCACCGGGAGAATCCAGGAAGTCCCTCCGGGGCTTGGTGATGGCCGGGTCCTTGACTGATGCCTGGGCAGATGTCCCAGTCTGGGGATGGACGGTCCAGCTGACACGTGCATTTTTAGATCCTGGATCTGTCCTGCCAGAGGGCATATGTGTCATTGTGTCCTCTTTGTCGGTGTTCAGTTGCTAAGTCTTGTCTGACTCTTTGTGACCCTGTAGACAGCAACACACTGGCTTTGTCCTTCTCTGTCTCCAGGAGTTTGCTCACACTCATGTCCACTGAGTCAATGATGCTGTTTTAACTATCTGAGGATAGATACCCAACTATCTCATCCTCTGTCACCCTCTTCTCCTCCTGCCTTTGATCTTTTCCAACATCAGGGTCTTCTCTAATGAGTCAACCCTTGGCATCAGGTGACCAGAGGATTGGAGCTTCAGCTTCAGCATCAGTCCTTCCAGTGAATATTCAGGGTTGATTTCCTTTACGATTAGCTGGTTTCATCTCCTTGCTGTCCAAGGGACTCTAAGAGTCTTCTCCAGCACCACAATTTGAAAGCATAAATTCTGTAGCGCTCAGCCTTCTTTATGATCCATACATGACTACTGGAAAAATCATAGCTTTGACTGTGCGAACCTTTGTTGGCAAAGTGATGTCTCTGTGTTTTAATATGCTGTCTAGGTTTGTCATAGGTTTTCTTCCAAGGAGCAAGTGCCTTTTAATTTCGTGATTGCAGTCACTGTCCACAGTGATTTTGGAGCTGAGGAAAAGAAAATCTGTCACTGTTTCTACTTTTTCCCCATCTATTTGCCATGAAGTGATGGGACTGGATGCCATGATCTTAGTTTTCTGAATGCTGTTTTAGGCCAGCTTTTTCACTCTCCTCTTTCACCCTCATCAAGAGGCTCTTTAGTTCCTCTTCACTTTCTGCCATTAGAGTAGTATTATCTGCATATCTGAGGTTGTTGATATTTCTCCTCACAGTCTTAATTCCAGCCTGTGATTCACACAACCCAGCATTTCACATGATGTACTCTGCATATAAGTTAAATAAACAAGGTGGCAATGTACAGTCTTGTCTTACTCCTTTCCCAATTTTGGACCAGTCAGTTGTTCCATGTCAGGTTCTAATTGTTGCTTCTTGACCTTCTCAGGAGATAGGTAAGGTAGTCTGGTATCTCCATCTCTTTCAGAATTTTTCAGTTTTTCGTGATCCAAACAGTCAAAGGCTTTAGCGTAGTCAGTGAAGCAGAAGTGATGTTTTTTTCTGGAATCCCTTGCTTTTTCTGTGATCCAACGGATGTTGGCAATTTGATATCTGTTTCCTCTGCCTTTTCTAAATCCAGCTTGTACATCTGGAAGTTCTCGGTTCACATACTTTGAACCCTGGCTTGAAGGATTTTGAGCATAACCTTGGGACCATGTGAAATGAGAGCAGTTGTACTGTAGTTTGAACATTCTTTGACATTGCCTTTCTTTGGGATTGGAATGAAAACTGACCTTTTCCAGTCCTGTGGCCCCTGCTGAGTTTTCCAAATTTGCTGACATATTAAGTGCCGCACTTTAACAGCATCATCTTTTAGGATTTTAAGTAGCTCAGCTGCAATTCCATCACCTCCACTAGCTTTGTTCATAGTAATGCTTCCTAAGGCCCACTTGACTTTGCACTTATCCTTGTCTGGCTTTAGGTGAGTGACCACACCATCGTGGTTATCCAGTCATTAAGACCATTTTTTCTTTTTACAGTTCTGTGTATTCTTGCCACACCTTCTTAATCGGTTCTGCTTCTATTAGGTCCCTACCGTTTCTGTCCTTTATCGTGCCCGTCTTTGCATGAAATATCCCCTTGCTTTCTCCAGTTTTCTTAAACAGATCTCTAGTCCTTCCCATTGTGTATCCTGTTTGTTCTGAAGCAAAAGGACAGAGCTTACGGGTTCCCAGCCTCACATCCCTCTCATCTAAACCACTCCTGGAATTTCTGGAAATGCAAAAGCACCTCGTGTAAAAGGCTGGGCTTGGGGTTTATCGATCGTCTCTACTTAAACCCTCTGACAGGTTCTCTCATCCAAATAATCTGTATAAAGCTTTTTCCGCTTCCTTCCTTCTGCCTCACCATCCCCCTCCCAAACCCCCAAGTGTTAGCAATGAACAGCCAAGTGGAAAAGTCCTTCTCTTCAGGGTGCAATGGCACAACCTTCCACTAGGGGTCTCCGTTTAGAACACGGCACTCTGGATTCTTGAGAACTCGTTTTTTTCTTTTTCGTCTCCGTTCGGTTCCATTCAAAGAGTGAGACTCCTCTACAAGCTGGAGATGCGGCTTGTTAGGTCTTGTGGATAAGCAGAGCATCCAGCCAGTTTCAAGGCGGAGGATGATGATGAAAAATGATAAAAAGTAATGAAATAATAACTTTTCTGTGCTTCATGACAAGCACGTGAAACTAAGCCCTTTACATGGATTATGTCTTTTAATCCCCCACAAAAGGCCTCCAGGGGAATTGATAGGAATATGAAATCTCTTTTTCTTTCTTTTTTTATTTTTAAGATGGGAGGCCTAGATGAAAGGTGTGTGTGTGTGTGTGTGTGTGTGCGCGTGCTGAAGAGCCCATACTTAAAACCAGACTTGCTCTCTCCTGGGGCTTCCCAGGTTGTTAAGAAGGTAAAGAATCTGCCTGCAGTGCGGGAGACTCAGGTTCGATCTCTGGGTCGGAAAATCCCCTGGAGGACGGCATGGCAACCCACTTGAGTATTCTTGCCTGGAGAATCCCATGGACAGAGGAGCCTGGAGGGCTACAGTCCATAGGGTTGCAAAGAGTCAGACAGGACTGAGCGACTAAGGCATGCGCCACACACGCACACAAACACGCACACACACGTCTCCCTCCAGAACCAGGTTTCTGAGCTCTTGAAAACCTGGTTGCCCTGCAGGGCGCTGGTCCTCCCATACACCTCTGCTTCAGTTAGGCCATCTCTCTGCACCTAACCACACCCTTGTTTCTTCTTCCTTTTCAAGGCAAAACCTGTCAAAAAGGCAAAGAGTCCGGAGATGTCTCGACTTGGAAGCTTTTTGCCGTTTTAAGTCGTTCTGCTTGTTAAAATAACCGCAGCACACATGGAGGCTGTTATCCAGGGGTGGGTGCTGAGCTGGGGAGCGGGTGAGCCAGTGGGGGAGAGCTGATGGCGAGCGCTGGGACAGGAGTGGCCTGCCTGTCTCTACTGCCAGCTCCGATCCCCAGATCCCCCTGTGCTGAGCAGCTCTCCCTCCAACTCAGGAAACGCAGTCGCTGCCCGGCACCGTATTAATGATTTATACACCCCAAGCCACTGCTTTTGCTCACGTGCGGGGCTGGTCTTGTTAATAAAGGAATTTCTGGAGGTGGGATCTGGGCTCACCAGGCTGTTTTCCTCAATGCAGTGGAGAGTGCTTCATCAATCAGAAGAATTTAGTGCTTTACAACCTTCCTGTGCGTCTGCCTGTGTGTGTGTGTGAGTGTGCACGCGCGCGTGTGTGTGTGTGTGTGTGTGTGTGTTGTGGGTTTAATCAGGTCCACCTCGGGGCATCTCCACTGCCTTCCTAGAAAGGATGAACGAAAGAGGGGGTGCCATCTATCTAGGGTGTTTCGGGGTTGATTCGTTTGTTACGCAGTGGCGTCACGGCCCTATTTGTTTACCATTTGGTGTTCGTGCTTTATGGTGTCTGTGAAAATGGGCTGACACCGCTTTATTAGCATAAAGAGGTGCAGACCACACTAGGGCCCCCCTGCTTCCTTCATGTCATCAAAGATGACAGACCAGGGAGATGGCGAGGAAAGACAGAATCCTCCTTCACTACAAGTCTACAGGACAACGTGGGTTCTTTAAACAATGGGATTTTGAGGCTTTACTTTTTTTTCTTAAATTATTCACAGAAAAAGGACTTGGCTTCATTTTACAGCTGAGCGAAGATACTTATTTTCTGAATTGAGAGTTCTGGATCTTGGAAACTTTCTCCTCTCTAGTGAGCCACAAAGAGTGAATTTTAATCTCTCCTTTTTTTTTTTGTTTGTTCCTAATTAAAGGGGAAAAATGATATAGTCACATGGTGTATTTACCACTGTCCATTCCTTTTGCAAGGTATCCACAGAGAAAAGTCCTGAATTTCTGGGGGGAATGGGTAGAGGGGATATTGCACGTGTGTTCTCTTCATTGTATCATTCATTTCATTTTGCATGTGGTTTTCTTTCTTCCCTATAGAACTGATTGATAACAACTAACAGAGATCTGATGAGTAGGAGTTTGAGGGGGAAACAGAATACTTAGAAAATTAGGATCATACTTTACATATGTTATCCAACAGGCTTCTTTTTACCATAAGCTGAAAGTTTGATTTTATAGAAATGAACCTTAATTTAAAAAAAAAAAAACACAAAGAGATGTAAGGATTTTAGGAAATAAACATGTCAGTTTAGTAGGTTCCCTAAATAATGCATGAAAGGTTGAATGCAGAGACAAATGAATAAAGCTGCAACCAACCCCCACTCAAACTGGGGCTTTAATTTCTTTTAGAGATTTGAACGTTTTGGCTAACTGATTCTTTTTCACATTGAGGCTTATGAGAAAATGAAAAACGTTTTTTGAAACTGTCCAGGGTCTTAGTCAGCAGTCATGAAATGGAAACAAATATTCAATTGCAAAGACTACCTTTCCCAGTCTCATCTTCTTGAGAAGTGGAGAACAGAGTGTACATATTTCCATAAGTAAATAAAGGACGGTACAGCCGTTTGCCATCACAGGAAATATGATACAGCGTTTTGCACTAAGAAAGCATGTGTCCAGCACACACAGCTTCCATTCATATTGTACTGATTTTTGTGTCTGTGTTTGTCCTCCATTCTGTGCACTCGTGAGTGTCTCATTGTCTTTAATTATGTCTACGAGGCACAAGACAGCAGTCAACATCTGCTCCATTGTTTACTTGGTTTACATATAGCTTTGATGGGTTATTAAACAATCTATTTTTCAAACCAAAAGCAGAGACACCAGCCGAACCCGTATTATGGCATTTTGTAAAGACCCATTATGCAATTAGCACTTGGGATTTGTGCAAAGCTGGTGATTCACCCAAATAAACAGTCCTTTATTCTGATAGCTTTTCTTGGCTTTGTGGAAAATGTCCATCCCTCCCCGCCGTCAAAAGTCAAATCACATTTCCTCCTTCATCGTGTAGCATGCCAAGAAGATGATATGTAAGAGATGTGTTCATATAAGAGGTGAATCCTTCACCTTTTATATCAGAAAAAGAACAACTCTCCAAAATAATGATGTCTTTAATTCAAGTCAGCAATTACTTTATTACATAAGACAACTCTCGCCTGACACGTGAGACAGACTTTTCAAAGTTTATCCCAGATTCTTGGAGAAGACTGGCCATTTGTAGAGTGTTCCTCACACTTCATGATCTACTGCTGAGACTTACCGAATCATCTACAACAAAGCGTGTGTCACCCATAATGACTGACTCAGACCTCATTCTCTCACTTAAGTAATTGGTTAATAATTAATTCAATCGCTCACTCATTCAACAAATGTTTACTTAGCCTCTGCGCTGCCTCAGAAATGAGGTCAGTCCCTAAAGAGACACAGGAAGGAACAACCCATGTCATTTTTTCCTTCATGGAGCTCACAGTGTGTTGAGATTAGCGGTCACTTTATACATCGGTATCGCAAGTGGTGGTAAAGGGTCTGAAGGAAGGGTCCACAGAAAATAAAAGGGCTGGATTCAGAGGTGAAGAGTGTTCCCTCTAAGGCAGCTGCATTGAGACTGAGGCCAAGTAGGAAATGGACAGAGAGGTGGGTGGGGGATGTGTGCGTCCCGACCTGGGTGATCTCGGGGGAGGCTGAGAAAGGTCGGGGCCCCTGCGGGACAGTGAGCTAAGGCAGGAGAGACAGAGAGGGGCCAGAAGCCACGGGATGTAGAAGCATCTGAGTCCGGGTGGATTTTAATCCAAGAGAAATACAAAGGAAAAAAAAAAGACGAATGCAGAGGGTCTTTTAAAAATTTACTTCTAATTGGAGGATAATAGCTTTACACTGTTGTGTTGGTTTCTGCCCGACAGCAACATGAATCAGCTGAAATGTGTACACATCCCCTCTCTCTTGAGCTTCCCACCCACCCCTTGAGGTCATCACAGGGCACTGGGCCGAGCTCCCTGGTGCTCTACGAAAGCTTCCCGCTGGCTACCTGTTTTACATATGGTAATTGATATGTTTCAGTGCTACTGTCTGAATTTATCTCACCCTCTCCTTCCCCACAGAGGGTCTTTAAGCAAGGGGCAAGTATGATTGAATTTAGCCTTTAAAAAGACCAGTGGAGCTGTTCTGTGGTATCAAGAGTAGCAGGGAAGGAGATTGAAAGCAGAGGCTCAGGTAGGAAGCTGCTGCAATAATTCAGATGCAAGATGACGGTCCCGGGAGCTGATACAAGAGATGGACAGGAGGGAAAAGTTTGAAAAATAAGCTCGATATTCCCTGTGACATTCTCCACCCCCACTGCAGGTATTCAGCCAAAGGCGAGCACGAGTAATATCCTGCAGGGCGGGGCATCTGAGAGCTGGGGAAGGATGGTAATGTCTCAAGAGGCACTGCCCTGGAATATAGGGGGCTTCACTGAAGAGAGTCACAAGCCAGCTCCAGTCTGTGCTCCCTGGAGTCTGCTTGGCCAGGGCTCCGAATCTCAGCGGCTGGCCCCACACCTGGTTTGGTAACAGTTACCGCAGAGAATGGCACCCACATTGACAGTGTGACCTCTCCCCTGTTAGCAGCAGACGTCTGAAATACTGAGTGAGGAGTGGAGAGCTAGTTGGATGAAATGTCCCAGGAGCAATGCCTCCATCCCCCACGTCTGGTCAGGGGAGCTTGGGAGTTAGATGCATTCCTGTTGGTGTCCAGCAGAAATGGCTCTGGGTCTTTAAAACATTATGAATCTTTCGGACCTCTGCCCAGCTAAGTGGGCATGCCTCTTAACCTCTCTGGAGCTTCGTTTCTACATTTGTGAAATAGAGGTAGAGCGGGGCCAGTAACGGGGGATTGTCATGATCATGGCATGAGGGGATTTGTACAGCACCCAGAACAGTCCCTGGCAAATGAGAGCTCAGGAATGATTGTACTGGTGGCGGTGGTGGTGATGGTGCTGATGCTGGTCCTGATGGTGGTGATGGAGGCGGTGATGGTGATGGTGGTGGAGATGCTGGTCGTGATAACAGTGATGGATGCGCTGATGTTGGTCCTGATGGTGGTGATGGAGGCGGTGATGGTGATGCTGGTGGAGATGCTGGTCGTGATAGCGGTGCTGGTGATGGTGGTGCTGGTTCTGATGCTGCTAGTGATAGCACTGGAGGAACGGATGGTGATGGTGGTGTAGCGGGGGAGTGGGATGCTCTGGGTGATGACGGTGGTCGTGTTGATGGTGGTGAAGGTGATGGTGGTGGCAATAGAATGGCAAGGATGCTGCTGTTTGGTGATGGTGGTGATACTGAGAACGCGGTCTAGTAGAACAGTTGCAGAGCACTTGGATTTAAATCAGGTACAAATCTGCCCCTTGCCATCACGTATGCCCACTAGCAAGTTACCTTTCTTTGTTTCAGTGTTCTCATCTATAAAACGGGGATAATGATATGCACTGTGGTCACTACAATGACAAAAGACATTTATTTTTGTTAAAAAGTGCAGCATGTATTCTAATGAACATTCTTTTCAATGAGCATAGAATGTTTGATAAAGAACAAGCTGACCCCGAGTATGACCTTAAAAAAAAAAGGTACACAGGGACTTCTTTATTCTTGATTTTGCTTTTCATTGTGGGCAGGAAGGCCATCTTCCCCTCTTCTTTACTGTCAGACCCTCCCCCCTCTCTCCATGTGTTCTGAGTATAGCAGGTGTGTGGTGAGCTGGGATTCTGGCGGAGTGCAACATGAAAAAGACTCCCAGTAATTATAAAAATAACAACGAGGGCTGCTTAGCATGGTAGGCAGATGAGCACACCGCTAGCCAGAATGATAAATAGCGCCTGCAAAAGTTAGGTCTCAGAGGGAGTGTGGGAACATATGGGGATAAACCACAGCGAAAGTTGGGCATCGTTGGTAAGTTGCAAGCGGTTTAAGGAAGGCCACTCCAGTGCCAAGCTTCCTTTTCTTTTTTTTTTTTTTAATCCTAATTTTAAATCTTTCCATTCCCTTTTGTCCCTTTGTTCTATTTCGGTCCTAAAAGAAGTATTCAGCTTTGAGGTCAGCCATGGAGTCTCCAAGGAAGTGAGGTCTGGGTTGTAACCCTAACACAGCCATTCACCCTGGAATCTGCGAATTTCCACCCCGAGCTCTATCCAATATTGTTGGGTGGGGCGGGGGGCGATGCAAACGAACACAGTAATTATGTTATGGAATGCCAACTTGTTGAGTTCAGATCTGTGATAGGTGGGTGTGCATAAAAATATGCTGCTCAAAATGACCCAGCCCAGTGAGTTTTATTTGGAGAAGGGGCAAACAGCACTCTCTGCCAAACATTATTTAGAAAGAAGATGTGGACGGTGGTGGGTTGATGTCAGGTTGCTGTTTTTGGGTCCAGGTCTGAATATAGCGTGATCTGTGTTGTCATGGCTCTGCAGCAGTGGGATTTCTCTGGAAGGAAATATTTCAGTTCTTGCTTACCATTCATGCAGTTTTTCCTAGGGCTCACTTACAGGAGATTTCAGCATGGAGACAAGGTTTATGATGTAGGTACCAGGTGGTTCAGTGGTAAAGAATCCTCCTGCCAATGCAGGAGATGCGGGTTCAATCCCTGGGTCAGGAAGATCCTCTGGAGGGGGAAACTGCAACCCACTTGAGTATTCTTGTCTGGGAAATTCCATGGACACAGGAGCCTGGTGGACTGAGGTCCATGAGGTTGCAAAGAGTCAGACACGACTGAGCATGTATTCATGCACACATGCACACCTGAGAGCTGGTGCTGGCTCCTTCGTAGATTTCCAGGATGCCTTATTTAGCAAATACATTAGCATCCTCAGGAATGGAAAGCGAGAAGAGGAATCACACAGACCTGATTTTGACTACGGCCCTCCCTTTCAACTTAGCCATGAATGATTTGAACTTTCTGAATGATACTTCCTCATCTGTATAATGGGGCTAATACAGGCACCAAAATCAGAGACTTGTTAAAAGATTGAATCAATTAAAGTTTCTAAAGTGCTTAGATCGGAGAAGGCAATGGCAACCCACTCCACTACTCTTGGCTGGAAAATCCCATGGACGGAGGAGCCTGGTGGACTGCAGTCCATGGGGCCGCTAAGAGTCGGGCACCACTGAGCAACTTTACTTTCACTTTTCACTTTCATGCATTGGAGAAGGAAATGGCAACCCACTCTACTATTCTTGCCTGGAAAGTTCTATAAAATGTTTGCTGATACAGATAAGCAAAAAGTATCTCGTATGACTTTTTTAAAGCATGCATGTATGTGTATCTGCTCTTCCCATGGTTACTCTTGAATTAACCCAGAATCTGTTAGTTGCAAGGGACAGAAAACTAACTGAGGAACTAGCTTAAGCAATATGGGGCTTTGTTTATTCATGGAGCTGGGATGTTTGGGGTCAACCAGCGAGAAGTGAGCAGTCCCTTAAATGCTGGCCTTTGTATAAATGGAGACGATCAGGCTACCTTGTAACCAACCACCATGAATCAACCCCACGCTCACAAAAAGTGGACTCGAGCCCAAGGAATTTTTCAAGTGCATTGCTACACTATTTAGAGCACTCCCCACAACAACCTTGTAAGGAGAGTATTATAACCTCCAGATTTATAAGTGAATTATTTGACATTCAGTAACTCATCCATGTCAACAGAGCCAGGAATAGTTAGAGCCAGATTCTGAACCTAAGCTCAGTATGGGCCTGATATCTGAGTTCTTAGCCAGTGTGGAATATATTATAATAAAAAGAAAGTTCTGTTTTATATTCGTCAGTTGGAGACCTGCAGAAATATATTTTGCAAAAATGTGTCTTTGGAAAATACACATGGAGCTGCCTGAGCCTGGACCACCCACATGTTCTGTGATCCTGGGCAAGTTGCTTGACTTTTCTGTGCATCAGTTTCCCTGCCAGTCATACAGTGATAGTAGTAGCAAAACTTGCCTTTCAAAGTTGTAAAAATTATCTGAGTTCATCTAATTTGGAAAGTTACATGCACACCAGTGTTCATAGCAGGACTATTCACAATTGCCAAGACGTGGAGACATTGTAAACACCCTTCAGCAGATGAACGGATAAAGAAGACATGGTATATATACGGACACACGATGGAGTACTACTCAGCCATAAAGATGAGTGTGAGATTGCCCTTTGTAGCGACATGGATCAACCTAGAGATTATTATACTAAGTGAAATAAGTCACTTATTTCACTGAGGCAAATATTATATCATGCATATGTGGAATCTAAAAAAATAATAATAATACGAGTCAACTTATTCACAAAATAGACTCACAGAGAAAACAAGCTTATGGTTACCAAAGGCGGAAGGGGAGGGGGACGGATAGCGTGGGACTGACAGATACACACTGCTATGTATAAAATAGATAGACAGAATATTCCTACTGGGTAGCACAGAAAACTACAGTCAATATCTTCTGATACCCTATAATGGAATCTGAAGCTGTACACCTGAAACGAACAGAATGTTATAAATCAAGTGAAATAAATCGTTAGGTGCTTAATCATGTCCGATTCTTTGAGACCCCATGGACTGTAGCCCGCCAGGCTCCTCTGTCCATGGGATTCGCCAGAAAAGAATCCTGGAGTGGGTTTCCATTCCTTTCTCCAGGAGATCTTTCCAACCCAGGGATCAAACCCAGGTATCCTGCATTGCAGGCAGATTCTTTACCATCCTCCCCCAAAAAAGAGGTTACACGAGTGAATACATAAAGGGGTTAGAAGGTGCCTGGCAAATAGTAAATGATATATATGGTTTGTTCCCAAAATATATAAAAATAGATGGTAATGTCGAGTCAGAAAGGAAATGAGGTCACTCCGGGTGGTTCCTCTTTTGATGTCCCCAGTGTGCCCCAAAAGGGCACTGCTAATCCGGGAAGCTGAGAAGCCCACCTGTCAGAGGCTCTCTCTTGCCACCAGCTGCCAGGCCCTGACATCGCAGAGAAACCATCTGCAGCGGTCAGCACCTTGGCT
The DNA here is from genome assembly GCA_917880005.1 of Nanger dama. Classification (NCBI taxonomy): domain Eukaryota; kingdom Metazoa; phylum Chordata; class Mammalia; order Artiodactyla; family Bovidae; genus Nanger; species Nanger dama. The sequence goes on along the minus strand of CAKJTW010000019.1, from coordinate 36,305,045 downwards.
CCGACTTTCCGATGCTCAGCTGCATGGCTTGGTCCTGGGTCCCTCCTCTCTCTCTCTGTTTTTCTGCAAGAACCAGACTGCGTAGTCTCTGAAAATGCAAATGTGTATGTCCTGGCCCCATTCTCCGCCAGCGCTTGCTGACGGGTTTGGCGGGTGACACTCTGTGCCGCACACACACTCTTTGGGGTCTGTCTGTCTGTTTTCATTTCTGCTCTGAGTCTTCGTTGCAGCACGCCGGATCTGTTGTTGCTGTGTGCTGCCTAAAGTGAGGACTGTTGTGGCAAGCGGGCTCAGTTGCCCTGCCACATGCGACACCGTAGCTGCCCGGCCTGGGATTAAACCAGTGTCCGCTTCGTTAGAAGGCAGATTCTCAACCACCCAACCGTCAGGGAAGTCCTCTACTCTTCGGTTTGATAGCATCTGTTTCTTGGCCTGAAATGGGAGGTGAAAGCTTCCGCTAGAAGGCAGACCTTATCTTTTTGGTTTTTTTTTTTACATATTATAATTTCATTTATTTCTTTCTAAACTTATCTTATTTCCAGTGTAAGCAATCTTTCATCCTTTACAAAACAACTAAAAGCAGCAGGACTGATTTTTTTTTAAAGATCAGCTATAATAAATTCTTTGTAAAGACGATTGTTCATTGTCAGACAAAAGGGCTAAGCGTCTGTGTTCGAATTTCTTAGTGTCTGCCTAGGTTTGGGGCTTCCCGGATGGCTCAGTGGTAAAGAATCCACCTACCAAGCAGGAGACACAGGAGACATGGGTTCAGTCCCTGAGCTGGGAAGATCCTCTGGAGAAGGGAATGGCAACCTCCTCCAGTATTCTTGCCTGGAAGGTCCCATGGACAGTGGAGCCTGATGGGCTGTAGTCCGTGGGGTCGCAAAGAGTCAGACACGCCTGAGCACACATGCTCCTTGATTGTACAGTATGCAGTGCCTTAGCATCTCCCCACATTGTTCGATTTTCTTGCCTTCTTGAAACTCTCACTCCTGCTGAACTGTGGTGAGAGTTCTTTCAGTGGCAGGTGTACATCGACAGGGCTGGGCAATGTGATTCCAGACAAGATCACCTGATCCATCACTGGGAGCCTGACTAACGGTATTCTGACTCTCCATGCTTTTCCTTCTGAAAGGCACAACACATATTGGCTGAATACATCAAAATCTGATGGACGTTCAGAGGCCCCACAGGGGTCCACAGATGGATGTCAGAGGACCCACCAGCTCCCTGCCATGATATGGAACATTTTGTGAGTTATGTGCAGTTTTTTGGGATGAGGACAAAATTCTCAGAGTGGTCCATGCATCAAAAATAAGAGTGAAGAACCATCTCGTCACCTCAAGAAGAAGCATTTATAGGAGAAAGAGCCAAGGACAGGATGGCCTGAGGAGATAAGGAGCGCTGGAGGTTGAGATGGTGACACACGGTCATCTCTTTAGGGCTTTTTCTCTTGGATCACTCTGTCATCTTGTTTTTTTTTTTTCTTCCCGTGGTTACTCTTGGCTAGTGTTCCCATGTATCAGCCCATTTTTACTGCCTTAGACCTCCTCTTCCTCAGGAGGTATTCTTCTGCTTCCTGATGACTCAGTGGGATGGAGTGGCAGGGGCCGGAGGCCAGCCCTTCTCCACCCCTTCAAGTCTTGTCCATCTGTCTTTCCAGGCTATGGTTTTGTCTGGCTTTGCCTTAATGGCAGTTAGGTACTTAAGAATGAGTGAGAAACTGAGGGCAAAGGAGATGAGGGGTCTACTCGGCTTGAGTTTAGTCGAGGCCAACATTTCTTAGAGTGTGTCCATGACTGTCACAGGCACAAAAGGGTTTCTCTTAGGTTTTAGGCGCTAGGACTTCTGGCCCATTGCACAAGTCTGCTTTTAGTAGCTCTGTTTCCTTGACCAATTTACTCCTCCTCTCAGTGGCTCTGTGTTCTTGTCTCTGATGCAATAAATGTAACAGAATCTCCTTCATAGGGATTTAGAGGGGATCACCTAGATAATGCATCTGTTGAAATTAGTACAGGACAGGGCCTGGCACAAAGTAAGCATTGAATTCACAGCAACTGTGATGATGATGATGGTGGTGGTGGTGGTGGTGACGGTCTCAAAGATTCTGATGAAAGTGAAGAACTAGGGAGGAGGAGAATTGGGAGAAACAGTAAAGAACTTTGCCCAGGAACTGACATAATTTATTACTCTCAATAGCCAAATATTCATATAGACAGCAAGATGGATGGATGGATAGATGCATGGATGGATGGATGGATAGCTGCATGGATGGATTGATGAATGGATGGTGGATGGATGGATAGATGCATGGATGGATAGATGCATGGATGGATGAGTGTGTGTGGATGGATGGATGGACAGGTGTGTGGATAGATGGATGGATGGATGCATGCATGACTGGATGGATAGATGAATGGATAGATGAGTGGGTATGGATGGATGGATAGATAAGTAGATGGATGGATGGAGGGCCAGTCAGTCATCAAATAAGTTTGGGAATGTCTGCATCAAACATGGTCAAACAGGTCTCTATTTTTCTTCCTTTACAGGACTTCTTGGGTGCTGTACTAGGCTATGCACCATGAACCCCCAAGTGGGAGAGAGAACAAGCTGAATCTCTCCCACTTCTTGGGCCTCAGGGTTCTTTTTACAAATGAAGCATCTCACGAGGCATCTTTGATGCTGAATTCACATTGGTAGAGGCCAGTGCATACGTACTCTCTCAGGGGAAAAGGATGCCTGGAGTTCAGGTGGTTCAGCCCGTTCCCAGGGAGGACAGAGCATGCATGGGGTCAGGACAGAAAGACCAGTTCTGAGTCCTGGGGCCTCAGGCTATTTGGAGTGAACTCTGTACGCGGCTCCTGCAGGGCCCCAGTAGCACACGCACACACATACACACACACATACACACACACATACACATGACCGAAAAATGCTGGGAGGGCAGAAAGCGCAATCTAGCTGAGCGGCTGATTATTCATTCCTCCATCCCTGAGAGACCCCAGGGAGTATTTGTTTGCGGAGAACAAGGTCAATACGTTCTCAAACCCAGTTGCCATTCATCCCCAGACAGGTCAGGGGTCGGTTCCTGAAGCATTGTTGATCTCAGCAGAGATGGTGTGCGAGGTTGATATTCTTAGATTTGCTCATTCAGCCAGTCAGTCTGGCTTTCAGAGGAGAATCAGGTCAAGAAGTGCTTAATGATCCGAGAGGAGGTGCTGCCTCCACCATTGGGGGCTGGAGTTCCTAATGCTGATCACCAGCTTCCTCACTCACAAGACCTACTGGAATTTTCTTTGTGTGTGTTCATAACCAATTTTATTGAGAGGGTGTGTGTGATGATGTTACTGGGTGGGGGTGACCCCACCAGTGTCCTGGATTTTTTGGGTTATTCTTGTTTCAGAGGCACTTCCTCATCCCCATAAACCCCCAGTTGAATTTGAAATTCTTGTATTTTGTTTTCCAAACTGGTCTTCCATGGATAGTAGCTATGTCCACAGATTCGTTAGACTCTCTGTCTTAATTTTTGGTTTAGAACCTGGAAGAAGAAGGTAAATTCTTCCAACAGAAATGCACCTCCATGCTGGCATCTGTAAAAACTATCTGACCAGTTCACATTTGAAGGGAGAAAGTGTTTTGATACTTCTGGTTTGTGTTAGTCACTCAGTCGTGTCTGACTCTGTGTGACCTCATGGACTATAGCCCGCCAGACTCCTCTGTCCATGGGATTCTCCAGGCAAGAAGACTGGAGTGGGTTGCCATTCCCTTCTCCAGGGTAATCTTCCCAACCCAGGGATCGAACCTGGGTGCTGTGCTGGCTTGATTCTTGGAACTAGATGCTGCTAATGGCTCATTTCTATGACAACCGTGCCCCCACTATCAGCTCTGAGCCAGGGCCTCAGCTAACCGTGTCTGTATGTGACTCTTTTGAGTCTCTCGACACCCCACAAGGTGTGGTTGCTCATCGTATTCTTGTTTTGTTGTTTTGTTCAGTCACTAAGTCGTGTCTGGCTCTTTGTGACCCCGTGGTTTGCAGCACACCAGGCTTCCCTGTCCCGCACTATCTTCTGGAGTTTGTCCAAGTTCATGTTTTACAGATAATAAACCTGAAGCACAGAGATGTTAAGATTTTGGCACAAGAACACACAGCAAGCATCGGGTGGAAGTTTCAGGCAATGAGAGAATATAGCAATGCCGCAGTGAGGACTGACGCTTACTTAGTACTTATGTAAGAGCTTGTGTAAGTACTTGTGTAAGAGCTCCCCATGCATCACCTGAATCACACGTGTTAACTGATCCCAGGGGGCTGGGGATGTGTCTTCTCTTCCCAGGATGTGACTCTCCTGGCTGGACTGGTCCTTGGCTGAGGTTACAAATGAGGTGACTATAACCTAGAGAACAGGCAGTCGGTGGAAGCTTCTCCTATGGAACGTCTTGCCTCCCTGGTAGTTGACATGATGCTTCCAGCCTCCCTCTTCTGGGAGCTCACATATCAACCTCAGCCTCAGGACCGTAAGCATTATGTAGCATCTCAGCAACTTTCTCTTTGAGGCCCATTTCCCTTTGAGACAAAGCCGTTCCATGCTGTGATCTTACCTGCATTGGATGGGGTTAGAATGCTTGCCTGGTGCTGAGTGTGCACGTGTGTGCTCAGTTGCTCGGGCGTGTCCGACTCTTTGTGACCCCATGGACTGTAGCCTGCCAGGCTCCTCTATCCATGGGCTTTTCCAGGCCGGAATACTGGAGTGTGTTGCCATTCCCTTCTCTAGGTGATCGTGAGTGGAGTTTATCCATTTTGGTTCAAGTCGTTGCTCTAGAGTGGTTGTTTATCATGCTTTTGCAGAGATTAGGGGCGTGTAGAAGGGAAAACTGGCCCTTGAGAATTCAGAAAGCACCTGTTTTGCTGTCTAACATTGGACAGGGCACTTAACCTCTCTGAACCTCCAGAGCATCGTGGGGCTACCACAGATAATGCTCAAGTGCCTCCTGAATGTCTACTCTGTGCCCAGTCCTGTGGGAAAGATGGGAAAACAAAATGATAGAGCAGGAGGTGGAGGGCGTGAAATAGAAGCATACCCTGGAACAGTCACCAGTCAGGTCTTTACCATGTGGGAGAAAACCACTGCTGGCCTTCCAGGGGTTTAGACAGGTAGGGTTCTAAGTTCTGGAGAGGGTGGGAAAGCTGCCTGGGGCATCAAACGCGTGTTTGCTTGTTGAAGAAGGGAGCGTTCATGGGTCCTGGGAGGAAACAGATGGCATGAAGTCTCCTACAGACACATCATTGTTGTGTACAGGTAGGGCATTGAGGGGGCAGACTGGGAGAACTAGGAAACCCTTGACCTGGGCACATGAAAGACATTGCTGAAGGAGAGAACAGCGACTAAACTAGCCCTTTTTGGACACTGTCCGAGTGCCAGGAACACCTGTACACAGCCTATCATTTCATAGCAGCAGCGCACCTGTGCAACAGGCCAGATGTTGTCCCATTTTACCCCGAGGAGACTGGGGCTCAGGGCTAAGTGTCTTCTCATCCCAGATCAAATTTTGAAAAGGATGACAGAGCCAGGATCCCAGCTTGGCCTCTACAGCTATGGAGCTCATGCTTTCTCATGGTGCCCAGACCCTTCCAGGTGAGTTGAGATGACCTTGGAAATCTGAAGCTCTCAGTGGTGTGGAGACCCCCAGCAAATGCAATGTGTAAATGCAGCTTCACTCTTACTGGTCCAAAACCATTGTTCAGTCAGTCATTCTCTCAGGAAGCATTTTAGGAAGCTTCATTTGTCTACTCAGCCTTTTAGTCATTGGGTAAATAAGCATGGGGACACTTCCCAGGGTAAAAACAAAAACGAAAAACCCGCCAATGCAGGAGACCTGAGAGAAGTGAGAGATGTGGGTTCTATCCCTGGGTCAGAAAGAACCCCTGGAGGAGGGCATGGCAACCCACTCCAGTATTCTTGCCTGGAGAGTCTCATGGGCAGAGGAGCCTGGTGGGCTGTAGGCCATGGAGTCACAAAAATCGGACATAACTGAAAGGACTTAGCACTGCATGAATAAAAATGAGTAGCACGCTTCCTTATGTGAGCCAGTCTACCTACTTGAAGGAATCATCACACGTAAAAGAATCATTATTATACAATATAACATGATTTTAGCACACGTGTGATGGTAACAGTTAGTTCTGCCTGGGGTGATGCGAAAGGTTTTGCAGAAAATGTGCCTTTGACTAAGGCCAGTAATGTTAAATTACGAAGAAGGAAGGGAGACAGGGAGAAAGGAAGGAAGGAAGGGAGGGAAAGAGGGTACTTCTGCATAGCAGGCAAATTTGTAAGGAGCGGTGGATTCATGAAGGTGTTTGGCAAAGGCAGCTCAGTGTGGTTTGCAGAGAAGTGACTGGTACAAGGAAGGACAGTGTGTGAGCGGATGCAGCCGGGAAAGGAAAGCTGAGGGATATGGCAGACGACCTTGAAAAATGGTACAAAATTCTCTGTCACCCAACTTGGCCTGGAAATGGGGTGTGTGCTAAGCGGCTTCAGTTGTGTCCACCTTCATGGCCCCCATGGACTGTAGCCCACCAGGCTCCTCTGTCCATGGGATTCTCCAGGCAAGAATACTGGAGTGGGCTGCCATGCCCTCCTCCAGGGGATCTTCCCAACCCAGGCATCAGACCAGAGTCTTTTAAGTCTCCTGCCTTGTCAGGCGGGTTCTTCACCACTAGCGCCACCTGGGAATGGGGAGGTGTGGGTCATTAATCTGCATAGATCTTCCTCAGGAGATAACGCTGTCAATACCCGCAAGATAGAGTATGATTATTGTCCGAGAAACACTCCATTCCCTGTGTATTCTGTTTTGTCCTGTTCTGATGGTCATTTTTCAAGAAGCAGGTAAAGGATGATGGGGATGGTCTCAAGGGCTCTTGATCAGGGGGTGTGTGGGGCAGAGGGGGGGAGGTGGCTCCCTCCCAGACTCCAGGGATTGTTGAGCCAAGGAAGTGTGTGCCAGAGGTTCTAGATCGGCCAGGCTCTCAAGAGATCTTGCAGATCTGCCGTGTATAGACGGTACTTCCGTTTAAACATGCCCGCTCCTTTTTGTGCTGTGACGTCAAAGCCGTCATCGCTGTTGTCGTCGTCGTCATCCCCATTAGCACGTTCATCATCATCGTCACCTATGAACTGGATTTGGTCCACGAGGCAGCAGTCGGCTCTGTTGGCCAATAGCAACCGTAAGTCAGGCATCCATCTTCGCTGAGTGCTCCTCGATCCCATCCTCCAGCCAATCCTTGTGCTTTCTGTCCTTTTTCCTTCTCTTACATGAGTGTTGAAACTTGGGGTAGCTGCTGCTCGGGAGGGTTGGTGCTAGCTGGTCACCCTCACGTTGGCTCTCAGGATCCAGGGAAAGAGTTGTCCTATGTGACAGCATAGGAAGAACCATCTGGGGGTTCCCTCACCGTCCAGTGGCTAAGACTCCTTGCCCCCACGCAGGGGGCCCAGGTTCATTCCCTGGTCAGCAGGCAACTAGAGGCCATGTGTCACAGCTAAGACCCGGTGCAGTCAACTAAATAAAACAAATAAATAATGTTTTAAATAGGAAAACCATTAAAAAAAAAAAGAAGAAGAAGAAGCACTTGAATCCAGGAAGGGATAAGAGAGGTCAGTAACCATGAAGCGAGTGTCTTGTTGCACAGCAGAAATGAACAGACGATTGTAAAGCAATTATTTTTGTTGTTCAGTCGCTAAGTCATGTCTGACTTCACTCTGTGACCCCATGGACTGCAGCATGCTAGTCTTCCCTGTCCTTTGCTATCTCCCAGAGTTTGCTCAAACTCAGGTCCATTGAGCCAGCGATACTATCCAGCCATCTCACCCTCTGTTGTCCCCTTTTCCTTTTGCCTTTGATCTTTCCCAGCATCGTGGTCTTTTCCAATGAGTCGGCTCTTTGCATCAGGTGGCCAAAGTATTGGAGCTTCAGCGTCAGTACTTCGAATGAATATTATACTTTAACTTAAAAAATAAAAAATAAAAGAAGAGATTTGGATAAAGATGAGAAAAACCATGGCCTGTGAGCCAAACCTGGCTTTAACTGTTTTTGTATGACCCTTAAGCTCAGATTGGTTTATATAATTTTATTTTTTTTGTTTTGTTTTTTGTTTGTTTGTTTTCTTTTTTTAAATTTATTTATTTATTTATTTATGTTTTTAAATTACAATACTGTATTTGTTTTGCCATACACTGACACGAATCAGCCATAGGTGAACACAATCTCCCAATGCCGAAGCCCCCTCCCACCTCCCACCCCACATCCTCTACTTGAATCATCCTGTGCATCAGCCCCATGCATCCTGCATCCTACATTGAACATAGATTGGTGCTTCGTTTCTTACAGGAAAATATACATGTTTCATTGCCATTCTCCCAAACCATCCCACCCTTTCCCTCTCCCCTCAGAGTCCAAAAGTCCACTCTGTACCTCTGTGTCTCTTTGTTGTCTCACATAGAGGGTCATCATTACTGTCTTCTAAATTCCATATATATGTGTCAGTATACTGTATTGGTGTTTTTCTTTCTGGCTTACTTCACTCTGTATAATCGGTTCCAATTTCATCCATCTCATTAGAACTGAGTCAAATTTATTCTTTTTAAGGGCTGAGTAGTATTCCATAGTGTATATGTACGGTTGAGAAAAACTAAAAAGAATATTTTGTGACAGGTGAAAATGACAGGAAATTCAAATTTCAGAATCCACTTATGTACTGTAATCATTTTCGTATGAAAATGGCACAGTTTTGAGTAGTTGTAACACAGAGAGTTGAAGGTTCACGACATCTAAAATATTTGTCACCTGCCCATTTTCAGAAAAAAAAGTTTGCCCTCCACTGCTTCCGACCGCCAGGGTGCTAATGGTACATGGCTCTTGGTTTGAATTCAGTCTACCATTCATTCCCATGTGTGCTACCCACTGCCAGGACTATATCTCTTGTCCTTTGCATCATTTTTTTCTTTTTTTCTCTCTCTCTTTAAATTCCTGCAAGATACTATGAGCTTGATACCAATACTAGACATTGTGGCTCCCTGTTTACTGTGAGCCAATGAGAAGTGAAGAGACACAGAATGTAGTGCCTGCTTCTCTGTCCATGGAGCTTTTCGTGGCAAGAATACCAGCATGAGTAGACATTCCCTTAAAAGATCTTTCCAACCCAGGGATCAAACCCAGGTCTCCTGCCTTGCAGGCAAATTCTTTACCATCTGAGCCACCAGGGAAGCCCACCTTTTAGTGGGAAGAAATGGACCCACAAGCAAAGAGCGATGGTCCAGTTGTATTGGATGCTTCCTGTTTGGGAAAACAGAACACGTTAGAAAACAAGAAGTTTTGGTTAGTGATCATTATTTATTTCCGTGTTGTATTATTTCATAAAGTTTGGTGGATGGGTTTTGAAAAAGGAAACATTCAGTTCACACCACTTCACAAATATGACTACTACAATCATAGATGACAGTTGTATCTAAATATAAAATCAGAATCAGAGGAGATGTGAGTAACAGGACTGGAGGTGGCGAGTACAGGAAGATGGAAACACAGATACGCCCGTAGTACAGGTCAAAGGAATGGACAGAGTTGAACCTCTTATTGGGCTCTGACCTCGCAGCCAAAGTGAAAAAGGGTCACAAGACAACAGGCCTTTATTTTCAGAGACAGGGAAAGGCATACTAAATGCTCGGGCAGAAAAGCTTTTGTGGCTTGGAGTTCTTACAAAGAAAAGAGAAAGCATCTTTTGCAAAGGAAACGGTATATATCTATACGTTGTGGTTGTATAGGCACACCTCATTTTATTGTGCTTCCCAGATGCTGTGTTTGTTGTTGTTTAACAGACTGAACGTTTATGACAACCCAGAGTCAAGCAAGTCGCCGGGCACCATTCTCCCAACAGCATTGGCTCACCTCACCTCTCTGTCATATTTTGGTAACTCTCACTGTTTCAGAATTTTTCATTATTTTCTATCTGTCCGTGTCTGTGATAACTGATTTTCAAGGTTACGATTAGAGCTTGCTGAGGATTCAGATGGTGGGGAGCTTCCCTGGTGGCTCAGAGGTTAAAGCGTCTGCCTGCAATGCGGGAGACCTGGGTTCAATCCCTAGGTCGGGAAGATTCCCCTGGAGAAGGAAATGGCAACCCACTCCAGTACTCTTGCCTGGAGAATCCCATGGACGGAGGGACCTGGTGGGCTACAGTCCACAGGATCACAAAGAGTTGGACACGAGTGAGTGATTTCACTTTTCACTTTAGCCTGTTTTAACAAGAAAGTATTTTTTTAAATTAAGGCATATACTTCTTTTAGACATAAGGCTATCACACACTTAATAGACTATAGTATAGTGTAAGCATATCTTTTATATGCACTGGGAAAGCAGAAACGTGTGCAATTTGCTTTGCAATAAAGCAATTTTTTTTCCAATGTTCTCTTAATTGTGGGGGTCTGGAATTCAACCATGATGTCTTCAAGGTCTACCCATATTACTGAAATATATCATCAAGTTCTTAAAAAAAATACACATAGTAATATATAGAAGACTCTTATAATTACATAACTCTACAGCTTCCATTCCATTCCATGCTGTATTTCATTGAGCATCACCGACTCAATGGACATGAATTTGAGCAAACTCCAGGAGATGGTGAAGGCCTGGGAAGCCTAGCCGTGCTGCAGTCCACGGGTCGCAAAGTTATCAGACACAACTTAGCAACTGAACAAGTTTCTAAAACATTTCCACAATTTTGCTCATCAGAACCCTCTTGGTGAAGAGGAAGTGTGTATTGTCACTTACACAGGAGATTCTGGAAACAAAGTCTAAATGTATACATTTCTGGCCTTCCTGAATTCCTGCCTCCTGGTCCAGTGATTTTTCCATCAGAGACATAACACAATCTGACCCCAGGGCTTTCCAAAGTCAGGAAGAGCTCTCCCTGCCCCCAGGAAGCGGTCTCATGGTAAAGCTTCTGTTCTCACTGGTAACTTCTCAGAAGAGCAGTGTTGAAAGTCAGCGTCAAAAGCTAAAGTTAGAAACAGTATCAGGCTGTTAAGTAAGAGAGGGTCAACTCGCAGCTGTTCCTGGAGCTTTCTGAATCGTAACAAGGTGGCCACTTGGATACATGAGAATCAATTATAGAGAAACCTTGTCAAGATGGCCCCAATTCAGCCTTAAATCATTGCATTCTCTGCCAAACGCTGTCCACTGTCGTTATCTAGAAATCTAATTATGCAACTAAATCAAGCAGCTAAAATTAGTGTAGTGTAAAAACACCTTGGCGATCTAAAAGTGGAGGCATTGACATTTGGATTTAGAAAAAGCCAATAGTTGAATACGTTTTGCTGTGTCTGATGCTCTCCAAGTTTCAACAAAAATCTATATCCAGTGTCAGGTTTCGAGTTCGAGGTGGGAGGTGGCAAGCAGATGTTGGGCTTGAAGGTGATTTTCAACGATCCCCAGGGCCTTTAGCATGGCCTGAGTAGACTCAGTCTGTGGTCTCAAAATTGGGAAATTCTCCACACTAGCAGGTGCTTTCCTGGGATGCATATTAGAAGAGTGACAATCTGAAGGCTATCTTTGCCTTCCACCCAAAGTCAAAGGCGTGTGTATATCAGATGTCCATAGAGGAACAGGAAACACAGGATAAGAATGCCATATACATGTCTTGTACACATTGTGAGAGGATGCCAAGCGCTTTTCTCGTCACACAACCCTGAGGTAGGGTCTGTTATTATCTCAGTTTTCCAAATGAAGAAACAAAGGTTCAGAGACGCTGAGCAACATGTTCAACATCACACAGCTGCTAACTTGGGACACCCAAGTCAGTATAATTCCACTTCCTGCAGTCCCATCTGAGTGTAACTGTGATCACGTAACGCATGCTGTACCATCACTTGGATGCTTTCGAACATCAGAAAGATCTGAAATACTGGAATGTATTTCTCATCTGTGGTTTTGGTGTACATTAGGTATGCCTTTAAACTCTCGGAGCAGGGAGTCATCTTATTAGTAGATTGCATATTAAAATATAACAACTGAAAGCTCAAAGACAAAGAATGTTAAAATTGTTTTAAGGCATATGAAATTATATTACAGAACCAAATACTGTAATGGATACCGTGGCCAATTAGGAATTAGGAGCCTGGCACTGCCTCTCATGTGTGGAGGGCAGTGAGCGTCCAATTCAACCAGCGTGAACCTCATTTCCCGTGTGGGCAGGAACTCGTAATAGTAGCTACTTGCGAGAGTCTTGAGAATGAAATTACAAAACATGTGTAAATAATTTAGCTATAGGTCTGTATGCCATAGCACACACTGCAGATACTCAGTGGTGGTATGATTATATTTTGGGCACAAGTTGTCCCTTTAAAACTAAAACCAGGGAGAGAGAGAGAGAGACATAGGATAATAAGATAGCATCTTCTTCGTTTCTCTGTGATCAGAACCAGAGGCTGTCTGCGTTCCTCTACTGAGCTTTTAAGTGGCAGCTGATAATCATATCAATTGACATTTCTCAGCTTTCCTCTCTAACCATCCCACACGGACTCCAATTTTTTTTTTTTTTTTTTACCTTTTGCCCAAATTCCTTCGGAAAGAGCCCAAATCTGCCAGCCTGACCACCTTGCTCCCTGTCTCTGGGTCTCTCTCACTCTCTCTGAGAACTAAATTAATGAAGAGTATTTGGTTAGTCATGTTAGGCAAGCCGTTCCCAAAATAGAACCTTCCATTTTGGTAGCTTCAACCCTGCAGCTGCTGTGTCTCTCCCTCGTCTGCGAAGAAAACTTTCACATTAAGAGTTGCTGATGCTGGATTTTCTTTCTCTCCCCTCTGAGCGTTGATGAGCTCTGCGCTCCTGACAGCGGCGATCTGGCTCTCAGCTCTGTGGTTCGGAAGAAGTTGGGTCTATAGATTTTTTTTTTTCTTTCTTTTTTTTCCCCAACTCTCCATTGATGTGTTGAGCTTCCGAGGGGATCCCACCTGCCCGTAAAGCATGTTGCCTTCTCAAGGAGTCCTCTTGCATCCCTATGGCGTACCTATGATCGTTCCAGCCGCCCCCTACTTCCCAGGACTGATCCAGGTAATTCAAGGCCACTGCCAGCCAGCAACTTAACTCCAGAGTGCGCAGAGTAATAATTGGAATTTTTATGGTTGAGAAAGCAAACACTTTTAATACAGGAAAAAGCCCTCGTGTAGTCTGAGGGAAGACAGTAGGAAATCAAAAAGATGGATCACCCTAATCTGGCTATTGACATCTCTCATGGTTGAATAAATGGTGTAGTTGAGCTATATTTGCTTGTATTGATCGGGCTGCTGTTTAACATTCATGCCTTTGCTTCGGGAGGTTGACCACAGGGCAAAGGATTTGTTCTCCTTCTCGGCTCTCGGAGGGACTCAGTCTCCCACAGCAGATCCTGAGATGGACTAACTGGTCATGAGGTGACTTGGTTAAGAGCTTTCACCCAGGAAACAGAAGGAGCATGAAATACGCATGAATCCTTAGGTTCCGCTTCCCAGGGCTTGTCTGTTTTCATGGAGGGTACCCCCGCCTTCCCAAACCTGAAACTGACCAGTGGCAGGGAGGCGAAAGGAATGCCCTATTGATGGTGAATTTGTGAAGTTCAGAGATGATACTAGGAATCCCTTACCAGTTGTTTACATCTGAATGATGGCAAAAGGAGATGACTGAAACACAAGCTGGTTTCACTTTTAAGGCTTTTCATTCTGTGTTGGGAGAATCAGCAAATAAGATATTTGGGGCCTTTTTTTTTTTTTTTTTTTTTCCATTGTAAGTGTGTCTTTTTAAGCAAATGTTGGCTTCTGGGTATGTGTCTGAATTTCTCTGTGGAAAACTGACTGATGACAGAGGCTGAACGTCAGAGGAAACCCGGATGTCTTCTTCTGTGGTTTGTTTGAGAGCAGTCATCTTTTTGTTATACATTCTGTATCTCCCCTTCTACAAGAAAGAAAAGCTACATGTAGTTAGTATGTCCTTTTTACCTTCAGTTCTATGCTCCTCCCTCCATGATCTTTCAAAATTCTGCAACACTAGCCTCATTAATTCAAATTTCTGAGGAGGGTTCTGTTCAAACCTCCAGTGTCTCCTTTTCAGATTATTGTTGTTACTTGCCTCTTATAAACTGTAAGAATCTTGGCAATTTGAGCCATTAGGGGTGAGTCCAAAACATAGTGAAACATCATGTCAGATTTATGGTCCCTGATCATTTGGGAGGCTTCTATATTATGCATGAGAAATAATGGACTACCTGGAGAGTGGTCCTCAACAACGTGGAAACAGTTCCATCCTTGCAGGCGTACGCAGGCCAGTGAGGCACTGGGGTCTGAAGTCAGGCTTGGTGACACACCAGAAAACCTTTTACTTCCATTGGACATTCAGGGTGAAGGTTAGCGGTTGGAGTTTTGTCAGACCCTGGACCGCCCCATCTGATAAATAATTACAAGCAAATCGTGCCCTTCACTCTATGCTGATTGATGCTGAAATTGCTTTTGAAAGTTCTCATAAGTTCCTGTTATAGATTAAGTGCCGGTGTAGGAAAAATAACAGCACCCACTGAAATGGGTGAATGTAATCAGGCTTAATGGACTCGAGAGCTTGTTGGGAATTAAATAACTATCGATCCGCTGGAATGCTGCTGTCATTACAAAATGCCACTCTGGACGTATTACCCGGGTGATAGATGAGAAGACACACGAGCGAGCTGAGAAATTGGGGAGGCCCGGTTCCCATTCCTTCCTCCTTGGCAGAGCCTTTGAGAAATGTATTCAGTTTCTGGGGGAAGAAACAAGAGATTTTACTTGCAGATCGTTGCTGGGATCATGCTTTGTTTTCCCAAGTGACACCTCCGGGTAACTAGTTACCCAGAAGTCAGGGAGTGGTGCGGCAGGGGGTCTTAACCCAGATGCTGTGACAGCCTTCATCTTCTTCCTCTCCCACCCGCCATGGATCACACGGAAACGCTCTGGGTGGGGAGAGCCTGGCCTTCTTTCCAGTTTTCTGAGACAGCCTGTGTTGTTTATCCAGCGGCATCAAGCAACTCAGACACTCCACTGCAGTAACACTTGCAAGTGAAGGAAAGGCAACTCAAAGAGAGAAAAAAACTAAGACACACACCCACACACTCGCCTCTCAGCTGATGCTTCAGGTGATACTAGGTGCCCTGTATTCCCACAGACTCTATCAGCTTGCTGACCAATTCGTTGATCATGTGGGTTTCTTCTCAGACTCTTCAAGATGCAAATGTGTGTGTGGGTGATTTGTCGCTCAGTCATGTCCAATTCTGCGACCCCATGGACTGCAGCTCACCACGCTCCTCTGTCCATGGAGACTCTCCAGGCAAGAATACTGGAGTGAGTTGCCATGCCCTCCTCCAGGGGATCTTCCCAACCCAGGCTTTCCCAAACTCACAGGCTTAGAGAACGAACTTATGGTTGCCGGCAGGGAGGGAGAGTTAGGAAGTTTGGGATGGTCATGTACACACTGCTGTATTTAAAACGGATAACCGATAAGGACCTACTGTATAGCACAGGGAACTCTGCTCAATGTTATGTGGCAGCCTGGATGAGAAGGGGCTTTGGGGGCTGGGGGGGAATGGATACATGTGTATGTATGACTGAGTCCCTTTGCTGTCTACCTGAAACTGTCACAGCATTGTTAATCTGCTCTACCCCAGTACAAAATAGAAGTTTAAAAAAAAGATGCCAGGGCTTTCCTAGAGGGAATTAAGGTGACACCCACATCCTCATAATGTGATCAGTGAGACAGTTCCATGATCCCAAATAGAGTGTGCTCCTTCAGCAGTAGTAAGTTCCCTGGGACTGGAGGTATGAAACGGCTGTAGGGGCCACTTGGCAGGGTTGTCTTATCAGAATTTAGGATTCCTCTCACAATCTTTCCAACGTGAAGAACCAGTGATTCTGCGGCCTAAGAATTTCCTTTTCATAACCCTATCAAGTGCCACTTTTTTTTTTTCTATTGCTCTGTTTTTGTCTGCTCAGTCCAAGAAAACAAACAGGAATTGATCAGACATCATAAGAGGCTTTTAAGAGAGCATCACCTTATCCTGCAAACGCAGTGAGCAAAGACGTTTCCTAATAATTCCGAAGACGTGACTCAATAGTATCTTTTGTCCCAGGAATAGATTCAATAGTGACTGCTGACCTCATGGGCCATCCCCGAAGAAAGCTAGATGCTTTACCATATTGAATATCTTGAACCCATCTTTTGATGTCTGAACTTGTTGAATAGATAGCAAGGTGAATAGTTTTTCCTTCCAGCCATGTAAAGTATTCCAGAGTGACCATGGAGGATTGGGCTAAAGCAGTTTGGACAGTTTTCATGCATAGTAAGAAGCAGAAGAGGAGAAATACTATCAAGTATCAAATATTAACAGTGTATAAACACTGTTCCATTCCCCCTTGGCATAGAGCGGACTGCTGGTATCTCTGGTTAAGAAGAACAAATATGTCTTCCCATTGAACTCCTTTATTCATGTCTCAATTTCCAAGACCTTGAATGATCAATGAGTTATCTGACCTGAGATCAGCAGATTTGACAAGTAAATTGTCCGTCAGTCTTGAGTCGAAGAAGCTTCTGGGAGAACTTACCTGATCTGTGGACCAGTGGCCGGCCATACAGCATCAGATGATATCATCTAAACCACAGCTTTGTAACTGATCAGTCTGGGTGGTGTTTGGGTCTAATGAACCCTCGGCTCTGGGTTCAAGTTCAGACTTGAGCCCCTCACTCTAGATATTTATCTGCCAGATATAGCCCTTGACCATCACTGCTGGATTATTCTCCACACCCAAGACAGTTCTATTCTCATCTCCTCCGGATATTGCAGATCAGGTCTGGAGACTGTTTTCCTAGACAGAGGATGGTGTAGACATGGCCACATCCACCTCACCATGCATTTTTTTCACTTTAGTCATTCAGTTGCTACCCACATATTCCATATCAGGCACTGTTACATGTACCTGGAAAACAGAAGCAGCCAGTACAGCTACTGACTGTTAGGTTCACACCCTAGTGGAAGAAAACCTTAGATAAATATAAAATCCATATGACAGCAACAACACCAGGAAAGCGTGATAGGTGATAAATATTTCATACTTGCTATGTACCAGGCGGGGCTTCCCAGGTGGCACTAGTGATTGGTAAAGAACCCACCTGCCAATGCAGGAGACATAAGAGACTCGGGTCTGATCCCTGGATCAGGAAGATCCCCTGAGGAGGGCCTGGCAACCCACTCCAGTATTCTTGCCTGGAGAATCCCATGGACAGAGGAGCTTGGCTGGCTATGGTCAGTGGGATCACAAAGAGTCGGACTTGACTGAAGTGATTGGTATGCATGCATGTACCAGGCATGGTGCTAAATACTTACATATTTTATCTCAATTTATCCTAACAATGCAGTTGCTCCCCCCTTATCTGTGGAGGATGTTGACTTTAAAAAATATTCAGCAACCTAAAAATTGAGAGCTATGTTTTATTCAGTACTAAGTTTTACGACTTCAAGCCTGGGCCTCTCTAGTAAGCCTGAGCAAACTGCTCCAAGGAGGCGAGGGGATGAGCCTGGTTATATAGACGTTTTGTAACAAAGGGCAGGTAGTCTGAGCATCAAAGAGATTATTCTTATTGAAAGAAAAGCAGATATCCCAAGTTAAGGAATTTAGCACTTTTCTATTATAGGAAGATGCAAGAGTCCAGGCTCACTGAAATCATTCCTTTAGTATGCATCTCAGCCATCGGGGCATGGTCCTGTGTTTCCGCATCCTGAGCTTCCTCAGGGCTCACCGTGGGGAGTGGCTGCAGTCTGCTGGCTGCTAGATCGCAGGCGTTCTCCTTCCCCCAGGGTCACCAGCCACTGATGACTGTGACGTCCTTGTTTACTGGCAGGGCAGGAAATGCTCCATTTCCCAGGGATATGGCCTAGACCCCCAGTGGATGCTTTAGATAGCACTGGACCCAAGATAGATTGAGTTTTTCCCAGTACACACATACCTCTGTGTGTGTCTGTTAGTTACTCAGTCATGTCTGGCTCTCTGCAGCCTTGTGGACTGTACCCTACCAGGCTCCTCTGTCCATGGAATTTTCCAGGCAAAAATACTGGAGTGGGTACATACATGTGGTCAAGTTTAATTTATAAATTAGACACAATCAGAGACTAATAATTAAAAATAAAATAGAACTATTATAACAGTTTACTGCACTAAAAAGTTGTGAATGTGTCCCTAGATATCTTACTATACAAAGCACACACTTTTTTTTTTCCTTTCCTTGAAGTGTACAGAGAAGATTCATTCTTAACATAGATCTTAGCAATTTTAGCATATGGTTTTGTTGCCTTCCTTATTAGGTTGAGAATGTTTTCCTTTTCATTTCAAGGAAGCACTTGACGGCTTCTCTTTGTCCATCAGAACTGCCAGCATCACTAATTCTTGTCCTTTGGGGCTGGTATTCAGGAAAATCAGGATCAGTTGCACCCGAGCATCACAATAACTTGGTAGTCAATCTGATGACTGAGATAGTTACTAAGCAACTAACTGTGTGAGATCTTCTGAACACAGGGATGGTCCACACCCTGGACAGGACAGAATGGGACTGGACCACCCAGAACAACCTACAGTTTAAAGTGTATGAATTACTTCTGGAATTTTCCATTTAATATTTTAAAGCTGTGGTTGACCTCAGGTAAACCTAGGAGAGCAAACCTGTGCATAATGGTGATTACCGTAACCAGAAAGTTGGGTTCTGTTTGTCCTACCATTATCTGTAATTGTAAATCTCCCAAAGCTCTGAAAATCAGCTTTTTTGTGGGATGGGGGAATGTTGGCACTAAAATGCCTTTCGGAAGAAAACTTGACCTGAAATGATGTGTTGCTATTTATAGACTGTCTTTATCCCACTCAGTGTGAATATTCATATATTTTGCTACGGGAATTTTTGTGTTTGATTTTAGAGTGTTGTCCCAGGCCCTGCTGAGAAAGTTACATAATCTGTTTCTGACGGATTCCCTTTCTGGAAAAGAAAAATCTCCCCAAATCTGAATTTCAAGATAGAGGTGACCCCAGGGGTCTTGGATGAGAAATCACAGTCATGTATTATAATGCCTTTTCTGCATATGGAGGACCTGAAACTGACATTTAGAGAAAGGTCACTTGCCCAAGGTCACAAGGATTGTCACAAGGATGGTGCCAGAGCTGAGATGTGGACCACGTCTGGTAGACTGGAACCTTTGGTCTTTGTCTCAGATCCACTGTCGAGGTGCATGTGGAGATACAGGAGAGGGAGACGGTGGATGCCTCTTGAAGTAGGAAAGAGGGTCATTCAGAGGGGAATGAGGGCTTCCCACATGGTTCTGGTGGTAAAGAACCCGCCTACCAGTGCAGGAAACACAAGAGATACAGGTTCATTCCCTGGGTCAGGAAGCTCCCTTACAAGAGGGCCTGGCAACCCACTCCAGTATTCTTGCCTAGAGAATCCCACGTATAGAGGAGCCTGGCGGGCTGCGGTCCATCGGGTTGCAAAGAGTCAAACACAATTGAATCAACGTAGCTTGCATGCACTCACAGGGGAAAGGTGGCATTCAAGTCGAGCTGTAGAGCATCATCAGACATTCTCTGGGCAAGCAGAGAAAGCCCTTCCTGTCAGAGCAGAGAACCTGGGTGAGCTCACGATGCTTGGGTTGACATATCAAGACAGAGCTTCAGTATCTTCCCCAACCCGTTGGCACTGTGTGTCTTGCCGTTGTGTAAATATGGGTCTCAAAGACAGGGCTCCAGAGGAGCTGGGAGGAATCTCAGAAATGGAGCTTCTGAGCCCCAAATCACTCTGTGCCCACACAGGAATGGGCTCTCTAATGCCCTTCTCTGAATCAGGCAGGTGAATGTCAAATTCCCTGGATTTTGAGTCCCAATCACTATTTGCTATCCTTTCTCTCTGAAGCAGTAAGCTCTCTGAAGGCTGTCTTCTCCAACCTGTACCCCACAGCATTAGATGGCAGCAGAGAAATGAGGAATGCCTCCCTGACGTGGATAGCAGTGGTAGAGGCAAACCCCTCCACTCTGGATTTTGAAGCAGAAATCAGCATCATTGAATTGGGTGATGTATCTAATGAGAGATCTGTATACACCTGTGTATACAGGTCACAGGAAGGAGGAACACACCCCCACTCCTGCAGGAACATCTTTGTCTAATACTCGAAAATGAACATCCCAGGAGACACACTTGCTAACAAAGCCAGAGACTTTGGGGGGAAGAGGTGCCCAAATAGAGAGCTGTAAGGGGAGGAAACCCAGGAGAACTGCTCCACCATGCGGCTCGCGTTCTCGGGTTTTACAGCGATGGGTTAGTCTCTGGATTTGCTTGTCGGTCACTGTGACTCAGGACCCTTCCTGCTGGTACATGCATCACTTAGCCAAGATGGATTCTGGCGAGGAGGATTCTGGGAGGTCAGTAGGACATATGGAGTCTCCCCTCTCCTTTTGACCTTTGCCAAATTCTTCCGGTTGGTAGTAGCGTGTTAGTTCCAGGTTCTTTACCAGGACTTCCTGTTGTAAGGTAACTCATGCAAGTGGTTACTCTCAGGCCTAGTCAGAGTGGGTGATTTTGGTCAGTGGGTCCCCTCACAGTGACACCAAGAATTATCAAACTTCTGGTTTTAGCAGTGGACCAAAAGTAACTGGCCCCTGCAGAAAGGTAGAGAAATGTATGAGGAACGTGCAAGGGACTGGTGTAAACCCGAAGGGAATAAACTTGTTTTGCTCAGAGGCTGGTGGAGCCGTTTTCAGATCTTGATATTGCTGCCCTGCAATGTTATTTACACGTTTGGAATATCTGCTGATTGGGAAAGTAAGCAGAAGGCGCGCCTGCATAATGTGAGTGTTGGTGGCGTCATTTACTTTGTGGCTGCTCCATCTTAGTCACCGAGTGACTTTTCTGTACTGCCAAAGAGGCCGTGTCAATGGCAGACTAAATTAAAGAGTCAGGGAGGTGGCAAAGAGAATTTGGAGTCAAACAGGTCCGTGTTGATATATTGGCCCTGGCATTTACTAAGCATGTGGCCTTGAGCTTGTCAATTAACCTCTCCAAGGCTGTTTTCTCAGCTACAAAATGGAAACAGGAACACCTATCTTGAAGAGTGGTTGTGAGTTTACGTGGGATTCATCTCTTTGTTCAACAGTTACTTATTGAGCACCTACTGTATGCCACGCTGTGAGAGGTGGAGTGAGATGTGGTTGTAGGTGATGAGGCAGAATAGGAAACACACAAGATTCTTTTCAACCTAAAATTTATATCCTAATATATGGAAAAGTGGCATTTATATGTATGTGTTAGTCACTCAGTCATGTCTAACTCCTATAACCCCATGGAATGTACCCCACGGACTGTACCCCACCAGGCTTCTCTGTCCATGGAATTTTCCAGGCAAGAATACTTGAGTATCTTGCTGTTTCCTTCTCCAGGGGCTCTTCCTGCTCCAGGGATTAAACCTGTGTCTCCTGCATTGGCAGGCAGAGACTTTACCCCTAGCGCCACCTGGGAAGCCCCATTTATATGTATATATAATATGTATTCTCAATTGGTAAAGAGCCTGGCAGGCTACAGTCCATGGGGTTGCAAGAGTTGGACACAAGTTAGTGACTAAACCACCACCATAACGCTTACCCTGTGTTATTCTGAAAGAGGATAGGCATTTACTCAGAACTCTTTTATCTTTCAATGACAAAATCTAATTCATAATTGTTTAGAGGGGAAGCAGAAAACCTCCACCTTCAGGCTCAGTTGAATTCAGAGGCTGCGATGACTCAAGTCAGGTCACCCCATGACTCCACAGTAGTTATCTGAACTTGATCTTCATTCATAAATGCACCGCATCCAACTGGTGGCAAAGATGGTGAAGTAAATTCTTGCCTCTGTACCCTAACCCTGGATTAACTCTCAGACAGAGTTGGTTGCTCAGCTGGTAAAGAATCTGCCTGTAATGCAGGAGACCTTGGTTCTATTCCTGGGTCATGAAGATCTGCTGGAGAAGGGAGAAAGGCTACTCACTCTAGTATTCTTGGGCTTCCCTTGTGTCTCAGCTTGTAAAGAATCTGCCTGCAATGTAGGAGACCTGGGTTTCATTCCTGGGTGAGAAGATCCCCTGGAGAAGGGAAAGGCTACCCACTCCAGTATTCTGGCCTGGAGAATTCCGTGAACTGTATAGTCCTTGGGATTGCAGAGTTGGAAATGACTGAGCGAGTTTTGCAGAGTTTTGGGTAAAGTAAAAAGAATAGCTTTATTGTTTGCCAGGCAAAGAGGGGCCACAGCGGGCCAATGCCCAGACCTGGAGGTATGTGTGTGGAGGTTGGGTACAGGGAACCCTCTATGGAGTCTTCTAGTCCCCGGATGGGGTTGCTGATGAAGATCAGAGTGCCTGAAGAGGCTGCATTCTTTCAATCCAGAGATCTTCTGGCCTAACAGTGACCTTCTCTCTGGAATGAAGAGTGCTTTATCAGGCATTAACATCTTTCCATTTGGTGGGAGTTTCAGTATCTGCAAAACAGCTCAAAGATATTGTTCTGTGTATCCCTTGAGGGGGAACTCAGACCTGCCCCCAAGGCTGCACTATTGTTTCTTGACTGTTCCTCCCTAGTCTCTGTATCCACTCTCTTCCCTGATTAGCAACTGTTTGAACCTGCCCTTTGGAACTCAGGGAAAGGGACTTTTGCACCCAGGAGTCCCATAGGGTCCAGCTGGATTTCAGTGATCCCCAGAAACTCCAGGCTGACCCCCAACCCATCCCCAACTCTTCCCCAACTGCAAAAATTCCAGAGTCAAGCTGGAGGCTGGGGTTAGATCCAGCCAAGCAGGGAATGAAGGAGCAGTCAGAGCTCGCTTATCCAGTTTAGGCATTCTTGTTGTTGAGTTGCGAAAGTGAAAGTGAAGTCGCTCAGTCGTGTCCTACTGTTCCGACCCCATGGACTGTAGCCTACCAGGCTCCTCCGTCCATGGGATTTTCCAGGCAAGAGTGCTGGAGTGGGTCGCCATTTCCTTCTCCAGGGATCTTCCCAAGCCAGGGATCGAACCCAGGTCTAAGTCGTGTCCGACTCCACCGTACCACGGACTGTAGCCTGCCAGGTCCCACTGAAACCGTTTAGCGCAGATTGGGACTTGAACCCATGTGACTGAGATTTGAAACCAGCCAAAACCCAGTTTGGAAATTGAACCCATGTGACTGGGACTTGAAGCCAGCCAAAACCCACATTTCCTGCTTTCAGGGCCTGATAAAGCTCAGGTTCTTGATGTCTCATCCCAGAAAGAATTCAGTGAGAGATAAAGTTATAGGTATGAAATGGATTTATTCAGATTCAGAGAGAAACACACTCCACAGGCAGAGTGTGGGCCTTTGCAGAGGGTGAGTGTGGCTGTGAAATGTGGTGTGGTTAGTTTTTATAGGCTGGGTAATTTCATATGCGAATGAGTGGGAGGATTATTCCAACTATTTTAGGGAAGGGTTGGAGATTTCAAGGATTTGGGCTACCCCCCACTCCTTGGTCTTTAACCAGTGCCTTGGAACTGTCATGGCACCTCTGGATGGGTCATTCTACCTGCTGATTGAGGATCAACGTCTAGGCTTGTCTGCCATCTTGGTTCCATTTGATTCTAACTGGTTCATGTTGTATCCTTGGGCCATGTCATTCTTTCAGAGGTTGTGCCTAGCTCCTTTCCCTCCTGCTACACCTCTGAACCTGGGATTGCAAGAATCCAGGTTCTGAATCTAGGCAAGAATACTGGAGTGGGTTACCATTTCCTTCCCCAGGGGGCTCCTCCAGACCCAAGGATCGAATCCACAAGTCGGCAGCCTTTACCTTCTCTAGGGGATCTTTCCAACCCAGAGATCTAACCCGGGTCTCCCACGTTGCAGGCAGATTCTTTACCAGCTGAGCCACAAGGGAAGCCCAGGAATACTAGAGTGGGTAGCCTATCCTTTCTTTAGCGGATCTTCCTGACCCAGGAGTCGAACCTGGGTCTTCTGCATTGCAGCGGGATTTTTATCAGCTGAGCTATCATGGAAGCCCCCTACATTGGTAGGCAGATTCTTTACCACTGAGCCACCAGGGAAGCTCAGTTTGGGTGCTCAAAAGATGAAAAACAAAGCTGTCAATTCCTTGAGAGGTATTACAATCGTCTCAATTGTTCAAGCTATTACAAACATCCAAACATGTATTTTCTCCCCCAAACCTTGCCGATACCCCACCAGGGAAGAAATTAGTAGGTTTCTGATCTTACTTATCCAGTTACCTTTTTTTTTTTTTTTTTGCCAGTGATCATAGTTACCAGACACTCACAATCACCCAGTGTATCTTGCTTCTCCATACCTGATCAGATAAATCAAAGGAAGATGTGGCAATTTTATGCAGTATTTTCCCACCTAAAGTAATTACAGGAGTGTCTCCCACCAGAGTATGTTTGGGACATCCCCAGTCTTTTGCAAGTAAAGCCACCACAATCTAGGAACATACAGATAGCCTGATGAGGACAACAGGTAACACCATAATTGAGGCAAGGCAGCACTTACTCACATCATGCAAACCCATACCTTCTTTTTATATTAGCAATACCAGCGTCAATAAATCTAGAAATAAAGGGAAACTAAAGCCCTCCTTTTACGAAGTTTGAAATCATGTGGACCTTGCACATCATTCCAGGTGTCCCAATGCGCTCGGAGACGGCAGCAGCTTTTCCCCGTCAGCTGTATAGATGTGCACTTTTTTTTTAATTAAAAGATTAAAGGGACACTGTCAATCTCTTCTGATTAATAGCAGTCCTATAAAAGGATGTGTTCCTGCCGCAGCCATCTGTCATTCTGATCGTTTTAAAGGCATGCTATATCAGCAAGTATGCTTTTTATAATACGTTGGCATGGGGCAGGCGGGGCTGGAGGGACTCGTGGATTTCACACTCTGCTTTGCTGCTTTGGTGTTCCGCGATCTGAGCCTTTGATGGTGAAGCGGAACCCCCCTCCCCTGTCTTTGAAAGGTTGTTTTGGGTAAGTGCTTTCCTGGGCTGACTTAGGATGGAGATACTCGCCCCTATTTATGTTTCTCTCCCGTCTAAAGATAGATCCATCACACTTGCATCCCACCAGCATTCAAGCAGCCAGCTCCTTCACTTGATTAACTACTGAACCCTAAGTACTGTCCAGAAGCAATGAACTCAATATTCCGTGGGTCCGTGGAATAGGTTTCTGCAAAGCCTTTTTTTTTTAATTTTTAAAATTATTTATTTATTTTATTGACATATAGTTGATTTACCATGCTCTCTTGATTTACCTACTCTACATCTGGCTCCAGGAAGCGTGGTGGGTCCGGTGCATCGCCGGCCTGGGAGAGGGTGGCTCCCCTTAGCCGATACCTTTCGTTCCCCGCGCTAATCCGCACTGGCTCTCAGACAGGGGGCGAGATTCAGCGACCGCGGAGGCAGCTGTCTTGTGCATTCTCACAGTGTTCTCACCAACCACTCTCCGAAGAGCTATTTCTTCTCGTTTCATGAGGCAGCACAATTAAAGATTTAGACCAGAGGATTGAGAGTGTGGAATTTAGACCAGGGAAACCTGAGGCTGGCCATGACCTTCTCTGGGTGATTCTGGGAAAGCTGCGTGACCTCTCAGAGCCTCTGCTTTCTCATCCAGAAAGTGGGAGTAATATTCCGTGGACTTCTGCCTCCCGAAGTCAATATCAGGAATAAAAGAACTCAAAGGTGATCACGCCTGGGGCCCTTGTCATCCAGCCATGAAGATATTATGCCCAGGGCTGAACTGGAGCTGGCCCTTGGTCCCGTGTCCTGGGGTTTCACCTCTCTGAGATGCCACTGTCTCAGCTTGGTGGCAGGGACAGTCACACCCGCTTCGCAAGGGAGCCCTGAGGCTTTAATGGGACAGTGCTTGCGAAGCAGCCATGGCAGCACCTGCTCATGGCGCCAACTCCATCGTGGTTGGCCAGCGTCGCTGTTGTCATGGTATTTTCCTCCTCTCCTGGGTGGCTGCGGTTTCCTTTGCATCTGAAGGTGCTCTCGGTTTGGAGGGGGTGGGCCTGTGCGCAGCTCTCTGCTTCTGCTGTGAACCAGGGGAACAGGTTTTAGGTGCAGCTGAACAGAGTAGGGTGCGGTCAGAGATGCACCATGCTGGGGGCTGACAGCCTTAGCCCGTGGCTTTGGGGGCATGAGACACATCCCCTCCCGCTTTCTAAGTTGTTAGCCTGGGGAGCTGTGACTACCCTGATGCCAAACACTCAGCTTCTCTGTACACAGGTGTTGAGTTAAACCTCGATGACAGAGTTTTGGGTGAAGTAGAAAAAGGGGACTTTATTGCTTTGCCAGGCTAAGGGGGACACAGTGATCTCATGCCCTAGAAACCAAGTGTCTCAGCTCGGGGGAGACAGTGACAGGTCTTACGGTAAAAGAGGGTGTGATCAGCTCCAGGTTGGTGGTGAGGTAAGTAATAGTCAGCATCATCAACCTTCAGGTTGAACTGGTCTGGGGTCTGCATGCCTGTGGGCGGCATGTCATCATTATGCATTAACTTCTCCCACCTGGAGGGGGTTTCAGTATCTGCAAAACAACTGTAAGATATTGCTGTACTGATCCCTTGATGAGGAAGCAGGACTCTGCCCCGAGGCTTCTCTTGACTGTTTCTCGCTCTCTTGGCACGCTCCCTTCCCTAGTTAACAACTGTTTGAATCTGCCCACTGGAACTCAAGGAAGGTTTTGGAGGCTGAAGGAAGGCTGTTTCCTGTAATCTAAGAAATGAGGGGCTCACAGAAGCCTTGTGTCCATGAGCCCCGCAGGGCCCTGCATGTTGGCCACCCAGGCAGGAGGAGGGCCAAGTTTCAGCCCTGTGGAAACCTGGCCCAAATCTTTGTCCATTTGCTCTAGTAGAACAGCTGGGGCTGGAACTGGGGCTGGGTGGAAGGAGGGGGAGGGTGGGCTTTGAAGGCGAAGAGAGAAGCCCATCCCCTCTGCTCCATGTGGCCACAGCCTTCTGGGGACAGACTCTTGGGGACCACCCACACCCCTGTTCCATGCGGCTCCTGGCACACTGTGGGCGCTTAATAAATGCTAAATAATAAGAATAGCTCCCATCTGTCAGTGCCCGGTGGCGGAGAGGATGTTCGAGCACAGGACGGCCGACTGGCACCGGGCAGCTTGTGAGAAGCCTTCAGGGAAAGACGCACCTCTGAGTCAGTTGGAGGGCTTCTTGCATCCAGGGGTCAGCTGACCCTGCGACTCATCAGAACCTGGGCCAGTTCATTAAGCATGCAGGTGTCCACTCTGAACCCCAGATCGTCTCCATCAGAAGGCAGGGAGCAGAGCCCAGTGATCTATGTGACTCACGGGCAATCTCGGGTTTCCCACATGCAGCTGGCTGTAGAAACTGGTGTCGACCGACAAGGCAGGGGCTTTGTTAGGGTTTAAAAGGGGCCCTGGATCTGCCCTCTGAACAGACGGTGTCATAAATTCATACTTCCGTCATTTTCTTGGAAGAAAATGCCTACTGGGCTTTGCGCATTTAGTTACAATAAAAACAACAGCAGCTGCTTGTTTTCAGGCATTTACTACGTACCAGGCCATGTGTAAGGCATTTCACCTACAGCATCTGACTGAAGCATTGTGGTTTGGAGAGGAAAAAGCAGGTGGACAGGCTGCTGTCAGGATGTGGAATCTGTGGCAGGTGACCTGGTTCATCTCCTTCCTTCAGCTGTGTGACCTTGGGCATTACTTACTTCCTATGTGACCTCGGGCAGGGATCGTCACGTCTCTGGGCGGCAGTCACCTTGTTGGATGGTGGTGAAAGGAACCAAAGGGTATAAAGTTCATACCCCAGTGCCTGGTGCTCAGAAAGGACTCAGTGCATGTATCACCCAGTTTATTTCCAAATGCACTGCAATACCACCACAACCAAACTGTGTAAGAGAGACAGTATTGAGTGTTTGAGATACACACACACGCACACACATATATATATAAAGGCATATGTGTGTGTTAGTCCCTCAGGCATGTTCGACTCTGCGACTGCATGAACTGTAGTCTGCCAGTCTCCTCTGTTTGTGGAATTCTCCAGGCAAGAATATCGGAGTGGGTTGCTGTTCCCTCCTCCAGGGGATCTTCCCAACCCAGAGATCGAACCCGAGTCTCCCGCATTGCAGGCAGATTCTTTACCATCTGAGCCACCAAGGAAGCTATATAAATGTATATGTATGTGTAATATATATGAGCTAAGAGCGTGAGCTCTCAAGCCAGATTGCAGACTGCTGAGCTAGAATCTCAGCTTTGCCTGCTGGGGGAAAACTACTCTGTTCTACGATTTTTCCATCTATAAAATGGACACATCAAAAGCACCTCAAACCATGGTATATCATCCTCCTGTATTGGATGAGGACCACACCAGAGTTGCTGTTGAGAATCACACAAGTTAATACTTGTAAGGCACTCTGATTATGCTTGATATACAGTAAAGGCTCAGTAAAGAATAGAAATGATTATACAATTAGTAATACTACGGATTGTGTTTGTGTCTGACAATATGCGTTAGACATAATATATGTATAAATAATACATATTACATGTAATTGTTACATAATTACATAATGATTTTAAATTATGCTATTTAATATGATTATATAGTGACATAGGACTTCCCAGGTGGCACCAGTGGTACAGAACCTGCCTACCAGTGCAGGAGATGTGAGAGACATGGGTTTGACACCTAGGTCAGGAAGATCCCCTGGAGGAGGGCATGACAACCCACTGCAGTATTCTTGTCTGGAGAATTCACAGGCTACAGTCTATAGACTGTCGGACAGGATTGAAATGACTTAGCATTCACATACACACAATAATATATTATTGATTATATAATAATACCTAAGAGAAATATAAATATATAGAATATTGTGCATCATTTAATATTATAAAATGTCACATGTATTAATATATAAAAATGTCACACGCCATTATATATCATTATGTATTATAGAATATATAATTTGTATATAACGTATAATCCCATATAACATATAATTACATTATTGTTGCTATTATATTTGTTGTTGTTGTTTAGTTGCTAAGTCATGTCCACCTCTTTGCAACCCTGTGGACTCTAGCCTGCCAGGCTCCTCTCTCCATGGGATTTCTCAGGCAAGAATACTGGAATGGGTTGCCATTTCCTCCTCCTGGGGCTCTCCCTGACCCAGGGATCGAACCCACGTCTCCTGCATTAGCAGGCAGATTCTTTACTACAGAGCCACCTGGGAAGCCTTCATGTATCTTATATAATCACCTGATAATCATCTTGTCCTTATTATTTCTACTATTGCTGCAGCTGCTAGTCACTCCATTGGTTACTTTGCATAGAATGTTTCCACCAGAACATTTTGATTACTGCTTGAGACCATCCTGGAAAGATGGAAACTGAGGCTCAGCTGAGTGAAATGCCTGCTGCAGCTCTCAGGACTGGAATCCGGCAGACCTGGGGTTTCTGCGCTTGCAGCCAGGGGCCCCGAGCCACGCCGGGGCCCTGCCCCGCTCGGTGACTCTGGTGTCCTCTGCCCGTCCTCCGGCCTTGCCTCTGCCCCGTGCAGCCTCTCCTGAGCAGAAGGCTAACGTGGTTTTGCGCTGCTGTCATTTCTGATCAGCGTTCCTCCTGCCTGCCAGCCCTCAGTCAAAAGGTCTTGTTCCCCCTGGAAGCCTCGTTCCTCGGGGAGAAGATCAAAATGCGAGGTAGGGGGTGACAGAGAGTGAGGAGGGGACTGCTGGGACGTGGTCCTTGGGGTTTTGTTGACAAGACCTTCCTTTTGGTTTTCAGTGTCTAAACCTCCCCGAAACACACTCTCCGTTTTCCCTTTAAACACGCATCAAGCGGTGTTAGCGACACACATTCTCTGTCAAACATGTCAGTCCCTCCGGGGGCCAGGGACAGCTTGCAAGCGGTGTCTCCTATTGTTATTGTGCTGGTGTGTTATTTCTCCCTTCAACAGCTCTGCATTTGTTCTGGCGAGAGGCGCGAACACTGAGGTGCCTGCTCACTGGGCGATTTTGACAGGAGATGTGAAATTGACAGGGACCGTCCACTGACCGTCTTAATAAGGCGACTCCTCCCGCTTTGTAGAGACTGGCCACGCAGGCAGCCCTGCCTTTGCACGGAGCTCTCACTGGGGATTTGGGTGGGAGCGTAAGGACTCTAAAGAGCCGGGGCTTGTTTTACACCTGGCACGTTGGCAGGCATCTCGCGTTGTGATTTAGCCTAGGGGCTGGGTACTGCCTGCCAGAGGGTCTAAGATCTGTGCGGGGCACTGAGCAGGTGTTGCACACATTCACGCAGCATACGGTCTGCCTGTCATTGGCCGCTGAGTCCCGGTCTGGTCTCCATTGTAGGGACCCGAGCTCCCACCTGCTGCATGGTGACGGGGTGGCCTGGGGATGGATGAAAAGCCTCCCATTGCTGAGGGTAACGCGGAACATATGGGATTCTTCTCTGTCTAAACAGTGGTGGGGTTGGAGTGTGCAATGCTGTCTGCATGTGTATTTTCTTTAGTGTCTGATTCTTGCAAGGTCAGAACCTCGCTAAGGATACCACTCTGTAGAGTCCTCTCCTGGGGGATGCTCAAGGTGTGTGTCCAAAGCCACCTCTGCTTCCTGGCTTCCCGACTTCCCCAGGTGCTGGCACTAAACTTCCAATGACAATCCAAGGTACCACCCCCACCACCCCTTCTCTCTGCCCGCTAGCCGAATGCTCCTTGGCCATCTTGGTTTACTCCCGAGAGGTCTTGTCCCTGACACGCAGTGGTATGTATGTTCCCAGCCTCTCTGTGGCCTGGGGTCCTCTGCTTCATTCATGCCTCTGTGCTCAGATCTACCCCAGATATCAGAGATGAGTTCAGGCCTGTTTGGCTTTCTGTGGATTGAAAGATGACAGATGATCCATCATTTTGAATGCCAAGAAACCGAACATGATTCTTGAAAGTGGTGTTTGTGTTCAGATCCCCTTTGGTGAAAGGACAAGAACCCAGTTCTGGATACGGTGGTGGTGGTGGTGGTGGTTTAGTCGCCAAGTCATGTCCCACTCTTTGCAACCCCCTGGACAGTAGCCCACCAGGCTCCTGTGTCCTTGGGATTTCTCCGGCAAGAATACTGGAGTAGGTTGCCATTTCTTTCTCCAGGGGATCTTCCCAACCCAGGGATCGAACCCATGTCTGCTTGGCAGGCCACGACTGTGTCACAGTTTCCCTTGTTCGCTTCCGGAGGAGGGCCAAGCTGGTTCCTAATATGAGGTGCGTGTAGGGGCGTGTCCAAAGGTTGGGCAGGGAGCGTGGCTTACATGGTTTGCCCACTGCTTTGGCGGTGTTGAGTGCATGGGGCCAGGGCAGTACCCTGCTTTTGCTCCCAAACCCTTGGCTTTTGTTCCGGGCTCTTCAGAAATATTATTTGTGTGTGTGTGTGTGTGTGTGTGTGTGTGTGTGTTTCTATCTGTTGTCCTGAATTTGCCCCAACTGCGCATGTGCACAGTTATTTTTGGCCCCTTAGAGTTTCTTTGTATTTTGTGGCCTGAGGAGCCGTTTGTCCAGGTACACACACTGCAGCAAAGGGTCCCAGGTTCCAGCCCGTCTCAGATCCAGCTCAGAATTTGTCTCCACCTTTGAATCGATGAGCTATGTACATCCCAGACCCCAGGCACTTGGAGCTACTACTGAAACAAAAGGAAACGGAGGTGGGCTTAGACTTGAAAGCCAGGAGCCTTCTCAGGAGATGAGTCTCACAGGGTTTGGGATAGCCTTCAGCGCTCCTCACCTGTGGCTGCGGTCCAGTCCTCCTCGGGTTTTTCACACACATCTGTCTGCTTTCAGGCAGCACGTCACCCCTTGGTGCCAGTCTCAGCAAGCAGCGGATTGGTTTGTGCTTTGATTTAACCCTGTGGCATTCTTCTTGGGCCCCTTTCCAAAAGAAGATTCATTAAAAAATAATTGTCACCTAATTTTCTAATTATAAAATTAATTTAGGATAAATGCTAAGCAAGTTGGGGCAAACAGAAAAACACACACATACTCACTTGCACACACATACCACATACATGCAGACATTGTAATTCACCATCCAAAAAGAATTACTTCAAACCACTTTTTTTTCTGTACACATCTATCTGTCTGCTCCGTCATGTCCAGCTCTTGGACTGTGGCCCGCCAGGCTCATCTGTCCATGGGATTTCCCAGGCAAGAGTACGGGAGTGGGTTGCCATTTCCTTCTCCAGGGCATCTTCCCGACCCCCAAGATCAAACCTGTGTCTTTTATGTCTCGGTTATTGCAGGCAGATTCTTTAGCACTTGCGCTCCCTGGGAAGCTCTACACACATATTCTCTTCCCAAAAAGTTCTCATACCCTTATCTTACACATAAACATTTGTATCACTTGCTGCTAGTACTTTTTTTTTCCTAAAAAGAAGCTTTAAAAAATAGAATCTTTTTTTTTTAACTTAGGAATGTCTTTTCTGTTAGGGGCATAAAGACTAGGAAGGCATCCTAAGTGAATATCCTGTGTTCTTTTCTTTTCCTTCACCCATGACATTTACTAGCTGGGGATCCTAGTAAATGAATGATCTGAAAAATTATGGTCCTTAAGTCAGAGGGGAGGAGGTAGTTTGGGCTGAAGGAGAGGAATCAGCCAGGGCTTAGAGAATTCCAGGAGAGAAAGAGGCACAGGTGGGCTGGCTCCAGCCAAGTGGATGTGTCTCTTTCTAGGGTTCCTTCTTCTGAGTTCCATGAAATGGAAACACTGAAAGATATGCTTCCCTTTGAGCAAAGAAAATTCCGGCACCATCAGGAAGGCATGGGTGTCCTATGACTCGTGGAATACAAAAGTCTCTCTGAGCACCTGGGCAAAGTCCATGCTCATTTTAGAACTGTAACTTGGTTTCAGAACTAAGCTGCTTAAGACATTGAACTGTCTTTGTGGGCAGCCTTCTCTCAGGAGCTGAGACTGGAGACAGAGAAGATTTGTCAGCTCTCATCACTCTTGTCTGAGTATTTCTCTTACAAACCAAACGTACGTTTGAGAAACGAGATTGAATTTCCATTAAAACGATTTTTCTTTCTCTCTTAAAAGACTAAGTCTGTCTGCTGATTCCCTTACATCCTAAAAGTATAACATCTTCCCATGATAGTTTGCAGAAAGAATTCACACACCGGGCTTGCCCATGGCGTTGGGATGAGATAAGCCCTTGTTAGAAGGTGCACAGGAAATGCAGACCTTTTTCTCCATCAGTTGCTTACCTGGGAATGTTTTTCCCTGTCCATCTCTGTAATTGACCCTCACAATCAAAGTGAGGGTGATGCTGTATTGTGTGCATTTCAGAGGTCGAAAAAGGAGTTGGTTTGAAAAGTCAGATTGCTCTCCATTGGTTTCTGTGTGTGTCCGTTAACTTAGTAAATATCTGTTGAATTGCAGTGTGTGCATGACAACAGGTTTACAGGGGTGAATAAGATCACTTAGATTTAATAGGGAGAAACAGGCACTGAGCAGGGGAACATCAAATGGCGTTAAGTGCTAGGGAAGAAAATAAGACAGGTTATGTGAGAGCGATCAGATATCACATAACAGAAGACAGGTTATGTGATAGAGGGCTATTTTGGATGGCTGAAGGAGGGAAGGTGTGGAATTTGAGCTCACATCTGATTGACATTAGGGGCCAGCTGTGTGATGACCTGGTGCAGGGAAAAAGTTCAGGCAAAAGCAACGTGCAGAAGCTTGAAGAAGAAATGAGGTGGGCAGTTGTGCGGCTCACAGTTCGGTCAGTATGCCTGGGACCCAGTGGATGAAGGGATATGAAGCAGGCATCAGGCCACCTGTGTGATTCTGCAACCTTCTAGGACACCAGAGGAGTTTAGATTCTGGTCTGCGAAAGATGGAAAACCCCTGGAGAGTTTCAAGTAGAGGAACACCGTGGTCTGGTTTTACATTTTTACAGAATTCCTCTGGAAGTTGGATAGGAGATGGACAGATGGTCTTTCGGGAGACAAGATGGGAGCCAGGGAGGACAGCGCGTGTGCATTCAAGTGGAGACGCCAACAGCGCGGCAGCCACGGTTGACAAATGGGTGTCTATTCCTCAGGCCACCATTCCTTCCACCTTCATTTTTTCCACTTTTTAAATTTATTTTTTTCTGACTTAAGTATGGTTGATTCACAACATTGTGTTATTTCCAGGAGTATAGCAAAGTGATTCAGTTATACATACATATATATATATTTCTAGATTCTCTTCCCTCACAGGATTATTACAAAATGCTGAGTATAGTTCCCTGTGGTATATAGTAGGTCCCTCTTGGTTATTTATTTTATGTATTGTTGTTGTTGTTCAGTCGCTAAGTTGCATCCAACCCTCTGAGACCCCCATGAACTGCAGGATGCAAACTACTACAAACTATATAGTAATTTGTGTATGTTAATTCTGAACTCCTACTTTATCCTTGCCCACCCCTTTCCTCTTGGTAACCATGTTTGTTTCCTATGTCTGTGGTTCTACTTCTGTTCTGTATATAGGTTCCTTTTTATCATTCCTTTCAGGATTCCACGGATAAACACA
Organism: Nanger dama; assembly: GCA_917880005.1. NCBI lineage: Eukaryota > Metazoa > Chordata > Mammalia > Artiodactyla > Bovidae > Nanger > Nanger dama. The sequence goes on along the minus strand of CAKJTW010000019.1, from coordinate 36,270,385 downwards.
ATCATATGATGTCTGTGTTTCTCTGTCTGGCTTACTTCACTTAGTATAATAATCTCTGGGTCCATCCATGTTGCTGCAAATGGCATTGTTTTATTCTTTATATGGCTGAGTAGTATTCTAGAGTGTGTGTGTGTGTGTGTGTGTGTGTGTGTGTGTGTGTGTATCATCTTTGTCCATTTATCTGTTGATGGATGTTAAGGTTGCATCCTTGTCTTGGGTATTGTAAATAGTGCTATGGTAAACACTGAGGGGCAGATAGTTTTTGAATTTCAGTTTTACACAGATGTATGCCCACGAGTGGAATTGCAGGATCATATGATTGCTCTATTTTTAGTTTTGTAAGGAACTTCCATACTGTTCTTCTTTCATCTCCTTTGGCTAGAGAATTTTGACCAGAAAGGAAGGCCAGTTTTCAGGGGTTGGGGTAGAACAGGGAATCACAATGCTTGTGGAGATGACTGGGACTTATGGAAGGGTGTCTATGGGTCTGGTGGCTCCTGCTGCTTCAGGGGAATGCAGCATGTATGTTTAATTGTTAATAACCCCAGGGCTATGCATCACAGGGCTGTAGGCAGGCCTGCTTCAGCATGGGAGATCAGTCTTGGGTGTGTTATTCAGTCTTGCTGTACGAAAGCTGTGAGCCGCATCTGTTGATCCACATGCCCATGGAATGGATTTTTCCATCACAGGACAGTTCTGTCTTGCATGCATGCGTGCTCAGACGTATCCAACTCTTTTCCGACACATGGACTGTAACCCACCAGGCTCCTTTGTCCATGGAATTTTCCAGGCAAGAATACTGGAGTGGGTTGCCATTTGTTCCACCAGGGGATCTTCCTGAACCAGGCATCAAACCTACGCATCTCCTGCATTGGCAGGTGGATTCTTTACTGATGAGCCACCTGAGAAGTCCCAATTCTGTCTTAGGGCTGCCCAATTTTCCCTTTCATTTTATTTCAGCAGAAATAAGAGAAATTCTGTCCTAGGGCTGCCCAATTTTCCCTTTTCTTTTATTTCAGCAGAAGCAGGGAAGGCACCTGGGGGCTAGATGTCTCACCTGTGTCATTTGTGACAACAGAAACAATTTGAGAGTCTGGATTCAGACAGAACTAGATTCCAGAACCAGCTGTATCCCTTCCTAGAGTCTAACTGGAATAGATTATTTTGTGTCTCTGAGCCTCAGTTTACTCATGCAAAACATAATGAAACGTTCGTATGTCAGAGAGCAGCGGAAAAGATTAGGATGCGTGACTGGTTCATTGATTCCGTTGAGAACTCGTCAGACACTTACTGAGCAGTTGCTCCATGGAAGAGGCCATGCTGGATGTTAGCAGAAACAGGCCCAACGTATTGGGCTTCCTGGTGACTCAGTGGTAAAGAATCCTCCTGCCAATACAGGAGACGTGAGTTCGATCCCTGGGTGTGGAAGATTCCTCTGGAAGAGGAAATGGCAACCCACTGCAGTATTCTTGCCTGGAAAAGCCCCATTAGACAAAGGAGCCTGGTAGACCAAGTCCATGGTGTTGCAAAGAGTTGGATGGGACTTAGTGACTAGACAAGAACAATAACCCCAAAGAGTCAGGCGTGGTCTCTTCCTAAGCCCAGTTCACGGTCCCATGGGGGAACAAGATAAAACAAAGAGCAGAACAGCTAGCACAGAGCAGGAACTGACTAATTATGGTTGGAATCAGTGCTATGAAGGAAATGATGCAGAAAGGAAGGGTTAACGATGGGGATGGCAGAGGGAGGGGTTGGGTTGTGATACCCCACTGCCATGTCTTGAGATCCTCCTTCTGCAGGCTCACGCCTTGGCTTTTCTGCACTTCCTGGGTTGGTCTTGGGGACACTTGATACTGCCCTCTTCCGTGCCTAAAATGCACGTGGCCATGGGTGCAGCTGAAATTGCAGGAGCCGAGGAATGTGCTTTTCCAGACTGTGGGAGCCACCTGTTTCTGGGAGTGCCATGGAAATGCACATTCCGTCCCTTGATCTTGAAACCCAGGCAGGAAATTTTCAGCTGTCAGCAGCTGTCCCTTCTGATCCACTGCCGAGGAGTTTCCAGTCCCATGAAAAGCTCATCATGACCCTCACTAGTGATTTTGTCACCTCTCTCTGGAACTGAGCAGGAAACAGGGGTTCCTTCCAAGTCATGTGTGGGCATAGGTTTTAAATTGGGGTGCCTGAAAAATCTCCCCTCCAACTGTGTGTCAGGCTAGGAGCATATGGTCTTGCCATGGAGGGATTTTAAACATCTAATTGGTTGTCATAACACCCCCTGGCAGAACCATACTTAAGAATCTCTGCAGCAGAGATAGCCATGGCTCTGTGGCTTTGTGGCTTCTGGGTGGGGAAAGTCATCCAGCCTTTCAGAGTTGGTCAACTGGATGCTGCAATACCGTGTTAACTAAATCTTTCACCTGTCCCCAAACAGAGCAGAGAGGACTGGCCCCTTACTTTGGGCCTGTGTAGGAGGAGCCTGAGGTTGCCTCATCCCATCCTGGATGTGGTTGTGTGTCCTCTTTAGGAATAGCTGGCCATTCCCTTTCACAAGAGACCGTCAGCTGTTGAGCAGTCGTGTTGCTGAAACTTGTCCCCTGTTCACAGGTGCCGAAATGCAGAGACAATGTTTTGGATCAAGTAGAAAAGAGTAACTTTCATTGCTCTGTAGGCTAAAGGGGCTAATTCTCTTAAGGCTGTGTGACCTACCCTGGAGGCAGAAGTGAGTTTTATTGAGCAGGGCGTGATCACCCTGTGGACATTTCTTGGATTGGTTGGCATCAAGGTGAAGTTTCAAGCATTGTCAGCCTACTGGTTGCAACCAGTCTAGGCTCTGTGTTTCTGTGGTCAGCATTTTCCATCTGGAGGGCGTCTCAGTTCAGTTCAGTTCAGTCGCTTGGTCGTGTCCGACTCTTTGCGACCCCATGAATCGCAGCACGCCAGGCGTCCCTGTCCATCACCATCTCCCTACAAAAACAACTCAGAAATGTGTGCCAGGTATTTATTTGTAGCTTTCAGGGAACTAGGAGTTCATTGATTCTGCTAAGGGGCAGAATTATAGTTTAAATTGTTACCAGTTTGTTAGCCCAACAGCTAGTCTTTGTTTTTGCATCTTCACATTTCCCATCATTGGCTTTTGTTGTTTAGTCGCTAATTCGTGTCTAATTCTTTGGGATCCCCTGGACTGTAGCCCTCCAGGCTTCTCTATCCATGGGATTTCCCAGCAAGAATACTGGAGTGGGTTGCCATTTTCTTCTCCAGGGCATCTTGCTGACCCAGGGATCAAACCCATGTCTCCTACATTGGCAGGTAGATTCCTTACCACTGAGCCATAAACTCTTGAGTCAGCATTTTAATTCAAAAGATCAGGACACAGAGTCTCGTACACGTCAGCTGGGGAACAGTAGAATGGACAGAGGTCCATCCTCCCACCAAATTTTGCTTCAGATTCTCCACCTCTGCTGTCTGGTCTTTCCTGCTCTTCCAAAGTTCTTGGTGTCCAAATTCCAAAGAAAGGTAAGAACAGAATGGTCAAGAAGGCCAGAAATCATGGTCCTTCTCCAGTAAGAAAGTGGTCGTGGTCCCACCTGCAGAAACTGGCTGAGTGATGCTTTTGCATTTTCCATGCAGTTCTAGAAAGCTCTGAAGACTGCACACTTGGTCCAGATCTGCCCCTGGTGGTCTGGGCCCCTGGCTTCTTTGTTTCTCGTTTATGTATGTAAAGTGAAGGAGAAGGTCAAAGCAGAAATTTCCAACCCAGACACACACACATCTGAGTGTGAGTGCACGGATGTATACACGGTGCTTTTGTACATCATTTCAGATGTCAGATCTATGCATGGACCCCCCAAAAGGGGGAATCCAGAGCCTTGTCTTTGACTGTAGTTCCTAAACTTTAGACATTCAAATGGTTTGTAACACAAGTACTACTGTATAGTTAATACTTTTATTTCAATTGATTTAGCTTTCATAAGGAATGTAAAATAATTCATAGAAGGACCACCTCAATTTCCAATTGATAATCACCTTCACTAGGTATAAATAAGTGATATGTGCTAAACATGCATTGATGGTGCCAACTAAAATGATAAAAAGCAGAGACATCATTTGCCAATAAAGGTCCCTATAGTCAAAGCTATGGTTTTTCAGTAGTCATGTACGGATGTGAAAGTTCAACCATTAAGAAGGCTGAGCGCCCAAGAACTGATGCTTTTGGACTGTGGTGCTGGAGAAGACTCTTGAGAATCCCTTGAATTGCAAGGAGATCCAACCAGTCCATCCTAAAGGAAATCAACCCTGAATATTCATTGGAAGGACTCTTGCTGAAGCTGAAGCTCCAATGCTTTGGCCCCCTGATGTGAAGAGCTGACTCATTAGAAAAGACCCTGATGCTGGGAAAGATTGAAGGCAGGAGGAAAAGGGGATGACAGAGGATGAGATGGTTAGATAGCACAACTGACTCAATGGAGGTGAATTTGAGCTAACTATGGAAGATAGGGGAGGATAGAGGAGCCTGGCCTGCTGCGGTTCATGGGGTCACCAAGAGTGGGAGACATGACTTAGCGATTGAACAGTAACAAAAATGGTTGGTAATAACAAGTGTTAGCAAGAATGTGGAGAGATGGGAACTTACATGTATTACTGATTGAAATGTAAAATTCTGCAGTCCCTTTGGAAAACAGTAGTTTTCTTCCAAAATGACATATAGGGTTACCATATGACCTAGCAACTCCACTCCTAGGTATACAGGATGACTGAAATTTTCCTATACCAGCAAAATAATCTTGTGCACAGATATTTACAGAAGCACCGTTTGTAGTGGCAAACAATAGAAATAGCCCAAATATCCATCAAGTGATAAATGGCTAAATAGAAATGGTGTATTTCCTACAGTGGGAAGTTATTCAGCCATGGGATGGAAGGAAGTGCTAATACCTGCTGCAACATGGATGAGCTTTGAAAATATTATTCTCACTGAGAGCAGACACAAAAGACCACGTGTTGTATGGTTTCATTTGTAGGAAATGTCCAGAATAAACAAGTCTATAGAGACAGAAACTGTATTACTGGTAGCCAGAGTCTGGGGGAGGAGGTCAGGGAAATGACTGACAGCTAGTATATACAGGGTTTCTTGGGGGTGAGGTGAAAATGGTCTGAAGTTAGACACTGATGATAGTTGCAAAACTTTATGACTATATTAAAAAAACAGTGAGTTATACACTTTCAAAGAGTATATTTTATGGTATGTGAATTCTATCTCAATTCAAAAATGCACTGAAAACAAGGCAATGTGATGAAATCCTCAATTACTTGTGTTTGCCAAAGGCATTTGTGGCGTCTGAGGCATGTTCTCTCCTAGGGAGAAAGAGAGGCTTGAAAGTGTTCGATGAGGGAAGGGGATAGTTAGGGAGTTTGAGATGGACATGTACACACTGCTATATTTAAAATGGACAGCCAACAAAGACCTGCTGTAGAACACAGGACCTCTGCTCAGTGTTATCTGGCAGCCTGGATGGGCAGGGGTTTGGGGAGAATGGATCCGTGTATATGTATGGTTGAGTCCCTTTGCTGTTCACCTGAAACTATCACAGCTATAGTCCAATGCACTGGAAAAGACCGCGATGCTGGGAAAGATTGAGGGCAAGAGGAGAAGAGGGTGGCAGAGGATGAGATGGTTGGATGGCGTTACCAACTCAATGGACATGAGTTTGATTGAATTCTGGTAGGTAATGAAGGACAGGGAGGCCTGGCATGCCTGCAGTCCATGGGATCACAAAGAGTTGGACACAGTTTAGCAACTGAACAACAACATACTGCAATACAGTAGTAAAAGTTCTCTTTTAAAAGAAGAAAGTGTAGAAAAATGGTGTTAAAAGCAGGATATCACAAACAGAAACTTTCTCTTCAAGTGACCAGAAAAACTGAATAACATTGTAAAGGCAATGGCCTTCTAAATCCTTCTAAACCCATCTGTTCTCCCACAAGTGAGACGAAGTGCTTAGGATCTCACAAGATTTTAGGTTCTGTGACTTCCCCGTGCCAAACTTTTGTACCTGATGATCAGGAGAGAATAAGGATATTTTAGCTGGGAAACTAAAATTTCCTAGAAACTCACTGTGCAGTATAAGAGCCGCTCGTTACATGTAAATATTTGAATTGAAAGTCAGGTCACATCACTGGCATGTCCAGTGCTCAGTAGCCACGTGTGGTTGGTGTTTGTTGTATTGGACAATGTGATACAGAACACACCTTTCATTGCTTAAAGTTCTACGGTACATCACAGCTTTAGAAGACTGAATTAGTTCCATTGCTGTGCTGTGGCTTCCTTTTTCTCCTTTGCCTTTCCCTCCTTTCAGCAGATTTGGGTGTTGAGACATGGATAATGTCGTTATAACAAAATCAATAATTTATACTTGCTCTGTGCCCGGTGGTGTGCCAAGCATTTACCAGGCATTATCTCAGTTATTCCTCACGAAAATTCTAACAGGCAGGCACTGCCATTATCCCAGCTTCACAGATGAGAAAACTGAGCTTCCGAGAAGTGAAGTCACTTGTTCAAAGTTGCAAAGCCGAGGTCCTGTCTGCTCCATCCTTTTCATCTACCTCTCCCGGGGCTTGGAGCCCTCACTGAGGCACAAGTTCCCTTCCTGGGCCTAAGAGTCTTTCAAGGTCTCAGCCCTTTTCCTTTTCAAATTGTAATGCAATGGCAATGTTTATCCTAGAAGAGTTTCAAGAAATAAACAAGAAAGCAGAGTAAAACACCAAGTCTGCCTGCCAGATCTTCCCTCCTCTCCTATCTCCTCCCCAAGAGGTGGTTTCCATGGACAGTGGGGAGAGTTGGTTAGTCTGAAGTCCTCCCATACCTTTCTAGGCAGTGACATGTTTAGACATGTGTACTGGACACAATCCACGTTTTAGGTAAATGGGATTGCACCACCCACATCATTCTGCAACTTGATTTTATTTTTTTATATTTATTTATTTACTTCTTTGGCTTCGTCGGGTCCTGGTGGTGGCACGCAGGCTCACTCATCGTGGGTCCTGGTGGTGGCATGCAGGCTCACTCATCACGGGGTCCTGGTGGTGGCACGCAGGCTCACTCATCGTGGGGTCCTGGTGGTGGCATGCAGGCTCACTCATCGCAGTGTGCAGGCTTCTCTAGTTGCAGCACGTGGACTGTTCCCTAGTGTGGCACATGGGCTCTGGAGTGTGTAAGCAGGTGGGCTCTTAGTTTCTTGATCAGGGATCCAACCTACGTCCCCTACATTGGAAGGTGGAATCTTGATCACTGGACCACTAGGGAAGTCCCCACAACTTGATTTCATTCCCCCAAAAACACATTCTGGCCATCTTCCTGCGTGAGTACATATTGGTCTACCCTGTTCATTATAAGGGACTACATTTGGCACCTGATGCTGGGAATGATTGAGGGCAAGAGGAGAAGAAGGAGGTGACGGAGGATGAGATGATTGGATGGCATCACCAACTCAGTGGACAAAAGTTTGAGAAAATTCAGGGAGACAGTGAAGGACAGGGAAGCCTGGTGTGCTGCAGTTCATGGGGTTGCGAAGAGTTGGGTACAGCTTAGCAACTGACAACAACAACAATTTGTTTAGCCATTATCCCTTTTCTACACATTTTGGTAACTTCTGGTTTTCTTTGCTTCTTACAATGCTGCTGCTGTGTTTAAATGCCCTTGCACATCTGTGTTTGTGGGCTGGTGTGAAGACACCCTTAGGGTAGCATCTTAGAATTGAGTTTGCTGGTTCTGGATGTTTGCACACTTTACCTGCTGACCAGTGGTGCCCGATGCCCTCCAGAAAACCAGAAAGTGTCTCTGCCAATTCTTCCATCCTCAAAGACCGCATGAGAGACCAACTTCCCTGCAGCAGTGCCCAAACTGGACATCATCAATCTTTTACATTTTTGCCAATCTGTCGGGTGATAATTTCTTTTCCTCTCAACCTTCAGGGTCATTTACACCTCCCTCCACCTGCTTCGCTCAGGCTTCTGGCTGCTGACAGCCAAAGGCATTCAGCCGCAGGCAAAATGAGGTCAAGGCCGAAAGCGTATTGCCTTTCAGTAGAATGGTGTTTACTTGGGTGAAGACAGTCCAAGTGAAGTGTCCCCTTGGTTTGAAAGGTGAAGAAGCAAGGTCTGAAGAGTCCCCACCAAGATGTGTGTCTCAATCCCCACACCCCAACGCATGGATCCATGCATTCTGATCAGTTAAAATGTAGAATATGTCCCTCCAATTATTTATCCACTTAATAGCAATCCACTGCTATGAGAAGAGCTGTGTACTGATGGAGAGCAGGATGGTGGTGGGCAGAGATGTTACAGGTGGGGCCATCTTGGTTTTGCTCATTTCCTGTGGCCTATGTCCCCTACAAATTTCTGATTCCCACGGAGGGAGGGCAGGAAGTCCAGTCACATCACTCTCTCTTCATCGTGACCTACCTTGTTCTGCCTTGTAACCTGACCCCTAAATGTGCCTGGCAGTCTTTGAACGATGTTCCTGGATTCGGAACCACCCTGGCACCAGTTTCCGTCTCTTGCCCAGGACTTGTGTGCAGTCCTGGGCATGTAAAAGCCTCTCGCCTTGCTTCACCAGGCAGCCTGTTAGGAGAACAAGCCTTTGGAAGATGCCTCCCATGCAGGGTGGTGCTTTAACAGCTTGGTTTTGAGGTGAATTCGAGGGAGCTTGCCTGTTCAACTTCTGCCGTACCCCCTTAATTTTCTGTTTGCTTGGGGGTTTTTTTGGTATTAAAAAATATTTTTAAAATATGGTAACACCACTTTTACCTTTAACAACATAGTGACTGTATATATTTATATATATTCTTGCCCATTAGATTTCTACTCTGCTCTAAGCTTTCTACTCTATTCATGGAGAGAGATGTTTTCTCAGCCTACTTTTGATTCCCATTTATTTCCATATTTATTTATTTATTTATTTTTCCTGGCAATCATGAGAGCAGGATTTGCTGTCGTAGCAAAACACATTTCATTTTTATTTTTACTGTCTCTGTCTTAATAGCAAGGTCTGCCTCCATCCGCTGGAGAATCACATTATCTTGCATGCAGGCTAATAAATAGCGCAGTCTGAGACCTCGACTCAGAGCAGCCTCGTCGAAGTCGAGCATTTAATAGGCTGATCTTCGATAGATAATTTATAAGACTTCCACTTCTTATTGATTAACTTTCATAACTCACTCCAGAAAATAAATTATGCATCTGTTGTCATCGCATCGGAGATGCACAAACTGTCCTGAGAGGGTTGATAAACCTTTGGAAGAATTCAGAGCCAAGTCAGCTTCTTCTACAAATAAACCATGAGCGAGCAGAGGGATGGCCTTGTTCCTAAAAGAGGCAAGTAGCAGCAGCGTCAGAGCGAAGCCTTGGCAAATTATTTGATATAGAATGACAAGTAATTCTCTCATTGGCACCTGCATTTTCCCAAAGAAAAGCTAAGATGCCCCTTCTGTATTTTTTTCAATAGGAAGAGGAGAGCCAAAGTGCAGCTATGTTAATATGACAGGACCCAGAGAGAAGCAGTGAGAAAGAAGGTTATGTGTACATACGTTAGAGTGTCTGTGTGGCCAGAGAAGGGGCTTCCCTGGTGACTCAGTGGTAAATAATCCACCTGTAACGCAGGAGACGTGGGTATGATCTCTGGGTCAGGAAGATACCCTGGAGGAGGGCATGACAACTCACTCCATATTCTTGCCTGGAGAATCCCTATGGCCAGAGGAGCCTGGTGGGCTACAGTCCATGGGGTCGCAAAGAACTGGACATAACGGAAGCTACTGAGCACTCATGTAGGCACGTGGCCAGAGAAAACCACAGGAAGTGCAAGGATCCTGCCCTTCATCCCTGATCCTTTATTCTTAATGATTAGAATTTCAGATCTGCAAAGTTAAAAAGATACAGTTAATATAAAACTAGATTAATTATGTTTAAGGGCTAGGAAGTATGACTATGGATGAACTCTTTGCAGGCTCTGCTTTTCCTCAGCCCTGATGTTCAGGGGAATTGTCAGCTACAGTGTTGTCACCTGAGGAAGTACAGAAAAAGAAGTGTTAGTTAAGCTCATAAGCTCTGGGTCCAGCTCCGAGTCATCTCTGTGCATGCCGTGTGACCTTGGGCAAGTCTCAGGATCTCTCTGAACCTCAGTTCCTGTCCTTGACCCAATAGGGTGGTTGTGAGAATTAACAGAATTAATGTGTAAAATGCTCACCCTATAGTAAGTATCTGATAAATGCCAGCTAATTGTGTGTGTCTGTATGTTTGTGACAGTTACTTGGGAAAATAATTAGTTTTCACTAAAGAACTAAATTCTTGCTAATACTCCCCCTGGAACTTGATATATAGAGCTGCCTACATGGCTCAGCTGGTAAAGAATCTGCTTGCAATGTGTGAGGCCCAGGTTTGATCCCTGGGTTGGGAAGATCCCCTGGAGAAAGGAATGGCTACCCACTCCAGTATTTTTGCCTGGGAAATTCATGGACAGAGGAGCCTGGCGGGCTACAGTCTAAGGGGTTGCAAAGAGTTAGACATGGATGAAAAACTAACACACAAAAGGAGCAGTAACTTGATAGAAAATGGTGCCCTGCGTTTTGAAGTCTCTATCCCCTTGTCTTGATTTGGGGCTTGATTCTGTGTCCATGGTGCTTCGCCGTATGTGGCCTGCCTCTCCATCAGCAATCTCAAGAACTTTATGGTGAACCTCCAATTCAGCCACTCTGGAAAATCTGTTTTTCTTTTCATATGCTGAGTTATCTTGATAGGATTGAGCTATCTTAGATAGTTCCTCCAAATATGATGAAAAGGTAATTGAGCCAATAGAGGGAAGTAACTTTATATATTATCTAAAGCACTAAGTATATTCTACCTATTAGATGCTTCACACTATATAGTATGGTGTTCTGTTGGATGCTCTGTGTCATGAACCTACAGATGTTAGCCTGTGTTATTGATGAAGGTTTCTTAGACTGATGCAGTTAAAATAAGAAGACCTGGAGTTGTTGGAAGAAAGAGGAAATGCTGCCGATCATAGCAAAACTGCGAGCAGTTAACTGATCTGGGAAGATCTGAAAACAGTGGCTCTGTTAGCTCTCATGTGGCTGAAATGAATGAAGTGGTTTAGAGTGTGAGTGTGCGTGTGTGTTTGAAGGAAACCCGGCTACAGGAGCCAGCATAGGCCCTCTGCACAGGGACATGGGTTTTTCTGAAGGACTTTTCATGAGGCCACTGTGAGGCTAGAGGAGCTCTCCTCCCACGGCACCATCAGCTTCTCTATTATTTGAAACGCCGGTGTCCCTGGGATCTATTGTAAATCTTTTTTGGATGATGCTGTGGCCACGCTGCCAATGTCTGACACTCCGGGCTTCCTTTTTTCCTCCCCATGTTGGCCAAGTCCTTTCTTTTCACGTGGCCTTCCTTCAGACCGTGCCATTAATTAGGCTTCCACATTCCTGCCTCACCTCCCAGAGATGTCACCCAGGTCACCTTGAAGTCTTTGAGTAGATATTTACAGTCCCTTAATTTATCTTCATCAACAGAGCGTCACATCCACGGGGTGTGAATTTCTCTTCCCTCCTTCCAAGGGCGACCTTAGTCCTCAGCCCCAGTGAGCCATCCGGAGAAGGAACCAAAAGCAAACAAAGAAAATGAGTCTGTGGCCACATTTGCAGGCTGTCCACCTGCTGGGGGTCCTTGACCACGTGGAGAAGGGCCACATGCCCACGGATGGAGAGAGCTCTCGTTCCTCCCCCGGGTGTGCTCTCTCCGCGTCTCTCTGTCTGAGCCGCCCACCACGAGCCTGCGCATGAGGCCACTTCTGTTTCAGGCAGGTTCTGGGCCTGAAAGGCCCATTTGTGGCACTGCACATTTTATTGCACGCCCATCTCACTGGGCCTGCCCGTAATAGCAGCAGAGCTTCTAGGCAGCGCTTACGGGGGGCCTAAATCGACCTAGAAAGCTTTGCATTAAGCAGATGTTCACTCTTGGGGAAGATGAAAACCATTATGCATCAAAGGGCAAGGCAGCGGCACTGTCCCCAAGCAGGAGAGAATTGTCCCTTTGGCTCAACTGAGACTCACTCCATCCTCTGCTTGGCACCCTCGTGCTCCTTGAAATGGACTCCGTCCAAGGGAGACCAGGTGAGTCTAAGGGAAGCGGGTGGCAGAGCAGACTGTCTCCTCTGCAGCTGCTCTGGCCTCGCTTCTGCTCAGGAGAGTGATTAAAGCGACTAGACCGTGTGGGTGTCTCCTTCCCACACCCTGGGGAGGTGGGAGGCAGGATTCCTGGATCCGATCACGCCCCTGTTCTCATGACAGTAGTGGGAAGCATGTAGGGATTCTAGAGGCTGAACTGGAGGGCAAATTGTGTGCGAATGTGCATTCTCCACACTTACTGTGAAGCGACTTAACACGAAGTACGAAAATCGCTGGTGATAGCATGTGTATTTTATAATGTTATCAGTTAAGAACCCAGAGGCGGGAATCAGATGCAACTGGAGTTCATTTCTTTCTTTTTTTTTTAACCAATTTTCCAAATTAATTTTTACTTATCTTTGCCTGTACTGGATCTTCGTTGCTCTTCTCTAGTCATGATGAATACGGGCTACTCTAGTTGAGTGCCAGGCTTTTCGTGGCGGTGGCTTCTCTTGGTGCAGACCATGGGCTCTAGTAGTTTCGGCTCCCAGGCTCTAGAAGACAGTCTTACTAGCTGTGGGACATGGGCTCAGTTGTCCCCCTCTGGCATGTGGGATCTTCCTGGATCAGGGATCTAACCCGTGTCTCCTGCATTGCCAGGTTGGTTCCTTTACCAGTGAGTCACAGGGGAAGCCCTACAGTTAAGTTTTAACTCAACTATGCAGTGGCTGTGTGATCTTGGGCAAGTCACTCAGCCTCTCTCATGAACCTTAGTTTCATAATCTGTAAAAAAAGAAGAGAAAATGGGTAAGAGCACATGGAGTGTTTCCAGAACCTTGAACAGGATGCCTTGTAAATCACCTAGGCTGGGATTTGCAGTTCCTTGAGATAATTAGATTTGTTGATGCCAGTGCTTACTATTGCCTCTGCTGTTGCTGCTGTTACTATCATTATTATTGGCATTATTATTATTACTATGATGGGCTTCCTTGATGGCTCAGAGGGTAAAGAATCTGCTCGCAGTGCGGGAGACCCAGGTTCAATCCCTGGGCCAGGAAGATGCCCTGGAAAAGGGAATGGCAACCCACACCAAGTATTTATGCCTGGAAAATCCCATGAACAGAGGAGCCTGGCAAGCCACAGCCCATGGGGTTGCAAAGAGTCGGACACAACCGAGCGACTTAACACTTTCACTTTCTACTGCGGCTGCTATTATTGTTATTAGCATTGTTGCTATCGTTATTAGGGGCATTTCCAGAAACAGAACTACAGAGATTGCCGAAAGCCTCCATCTTGAATTCACGCTGTAACATCAGAGAGAAACCTTCAAATGAATACATCAAGTAGTGGAGAAATCTTGCCTGCATTCTAAACATCTCTGTGCTCTTTGCAGTTAGTGACACTCTGACTTCTTCAGGAAAGGGGAAGTGAAACAGATCCAGCTCTGCACCTCAACTCCACGCAGCCAGGGAAATGACAAGCGGGAAGCACTTAGGACAGTGTCTGGTCCAGACTAAATTCTTCCTAAGAGGTCACCCCGGGAGCTGGTTATAAAAAAAAAAATTAAGACTGGTCTCTTTTAGGCCTCTCATCCGGGCAAAGTGCCTGGCAGAAAATGGGTCGCATGTCTTTTAAGGCAGTGTGCCTAGCAGCTGGAGAAAGGTCACCGTGAGTTCATGGAACCTTTCAACACACGGGAACTTGATGCCACTGGATCCTTTATGATGGCACCGTTTAGGTTGTTTTGTTGGAGGACAAAACTGTTTTTTGCTTAAGGCAAAATACATTTTATGGAGCATTTAATGAATCTCCCTAGAAGTCAGAGTGGCTGTGTTTTGGTTTCAGGGGAACAAACAAGTGCCCAGAAGTTCCTCTGTCTTTCTTGCTATTTATCATCTGGTGGAGGGGGAGGGACGGGGCCAAGTTAGCACTTGTCAGCTTCTGCGTTTCATTGTTGACACTTCAGTAGAAGTGGGAGGAGGCATATGGCCCTCCTGGTATCTCGTGGGGAGGAAAAGAGGACATTTGAGGCGAATTATTTTGGAACAGGAAGGCAGAGCAAGATCGTATTTGTCTGTGTGCTGGAAAAGTCAAACAGCCGGTCAACTTTAGAACTCCTAAGTCTGGTGTAAAGCCCACGTCTTTTCAAGGCATTTTAAAAGATGAGGAATCCATCTTTCACTACGTGCTGGTGATTGTGGGATCAGGAATTCACAGGAGGTTATATCTGACAAGCTGCGATGGGCTGGGCTTGCTGTGTCCCTATTTTCCAAACCCTGGATTGCCAGGAAAGAAAATGCCCTTTTAAGTGTGAGATCTGTTTCTCTTGTAATTGCTATAGAGAAGAGGCCTTGGAATTAAATGTAGGATATTGAATCTGATGTGTTTTTCTTAATTTTTTTATTTTTAATTGGAGGATAATTGTTTTATAATGCTGTGTTGGTTTCTGCCATACAGCAACATGAATCAGCTATAAGTTTATACATATCCCTTCCCTCTTGAGCCTCCCTCCCACCCATCCTCCCATGCCGCCCCACTAGGCCATCACAGAGCACCAAGCTGAACTCCCTGTGCTTCCCAGTCACTCCCAGTAACTTCCCACTGGCTACCGATTTTACGCCTTATAATATGCTACTCTGTCAGTTCACCCCCACCCTTTCCTTCCGCCACTGTGTCCACAAGTCTGTACTCTCTGTCTGTGTCTCTATTCCTGCCCTACAAATAGGTTCATCAGTGCCATTTTTCTAGCGAATCTGACATTTTTAATAGAAAAAAAAAGGACTACGTTCCTGGGGCTGATTTGTAGATGTTCAGTTGCCTGTGCTTTTGGCATTCACCATTTTAGTTGGCCTTTCCTGGTTGTACCAGGTCGAGTTCCTTTGTTTCAAGCACTAGAAATCTTTTGGACTGCTCTAGGCAAGAGAGAACACCTATTGGGTGGGTGTTGAGTAGCCCACACCGTTGACAGGTAAGCCAGAGAAAGGGGCTCTAACCTAGGGAAGAGACTCAGAGGATTGTGAACTATTGAGAGCTAGCTCAAGAATGAGTGTCCTTTCTTTTGCCCACATGACCCTTGAGCCGTATCTTCTCTCATTGCACCTGTCCTAGTTGAAATCCCAAGTCTTAGGAGGTAACATACTTGTTGGTTGTGTTCTTGCCTGAGAGAATCTTCTGGAAGAAGTCTGGAGAAATCATTAGGTCACCCTTAGTAAGGGCATCTATTTGTTATTCTCCATGTAAATGAGGAAGAGGCAGTTTATGTAAAAGGATATCAAGATTCTCTTAAGAAGATGCAGTAGCTGCTACTGACTGCGCGTTAGATGCCAAACATTCTGATCATTAATATATTAGAACATTTGGGGACTGACATATACACACTGCCCTATATAAAACAGATGACTAATAAGGACCTACTGTATAGCACAGGGAACTCTACTCAATACTCTGTAATGGTCTGTATGGAAAAATAATCTGGAAAAGAGTAGATATATGTGTATGTATAACTGATTCACTTTGCCATATACCTGAAACTCACTCAACATTGTAGATCAACTATACTCCAGTAAGAATTAAAAAATATATTTTACAACAGATCTGCAATGATCAGAGGGCTCTAGTGGGATATCCATAATATATAAGTAATGTAGTACAATTTTTCCATAAATCTATGTGTATTGTCCATCCCAGAGCGATACATACACAATCTCATGATGGACTATGTCTCAAAAACAATGCCATGATTACAAGAGATCTTTTTTTCCTCTTTGTGACCATAAACATCTTTGTGAGATATAAATGTCACCAGAAACCAGAGAAACAGATGAAACACTCCACAGGGTAATAAATATATGAAGAACCTTGCCAGATTTTTTTTTTTTTTTGGTAGCAAGGAAGAATTTAGAGCGTATCAAAGACTGAGAGCCTAAATTGGGACTCACTGTTTTATAGTCTTAACTTGGTAAAGAATCTGCCTGCCAATGCAGGAGAAGCAAGAGATGTGGGCTTGATCCCCGGGTCAAGAAGATCCCCTGAAGTAGGAAATGGCAATCCACTCCGGTATTCTTGCCTCGAAAATTTCATGGACAGAGGACCCTGGCTCACTACTGCCAATGGGGTCACAAGGAGTTGGACCCAGCTGAGCTACTGAGCACACACATAGCCCAGGACCTTAGTTGCTGTATGGGCAGGGACAGAGAACCTTGCTGGTTATTGATGTTGAACTGCTGGATTATAATTCTTTTAGTGCAGCAATTCTCAACTGGGAGCAATTTTTTTCCCATATGGGGGACCTTTAATGATGTCTGGAGAGATTTTTGTTTGTTACAACTTGCGGGCTGGCAGTACTGGTGTCCAGTGGGTGGAGACCAGAAACACTGCTCTCCACTCTGCATTGCACAGAACAACCCTCCATAACAGAGAATGAGAGCACCCAAAATATCAAGTCTGGAGACTGAGACACTGTTTTAGTGTAAGAGGCGGAAATGCCACTCAAACCGACTTATGCAAAGTGATGCCTCTATAGGGAGCACACAGGTCTGTCTCATATGATTATCACCAGAACAGTTGGGACCATAAGAGTCTTCTGCTTTGGGTCCTTTCTTTGTGCCAGGTTCACTTCCACAAGCCTGCTTCGTGCACATGGTGGGAAATGGTGGCTGACATGAGCTTCTTGTTGTTGGTTTAGTCACTAAGTCATGTCTAACTTTTTGCGACCCTATGGACTGTAGCTTGCCATTCTCCTCTATCCATGGGATTCTCCAGGCAAAAATACTGGAGTGGATTGCCATGCTCCCCTCTGGAGGATCTTCCATACCCAGAGATCTAACCCAAGTCTCCTGCACTGCAGGTGTTTTTTTTTTTTTTTTTTTACCACTGAGCCACTTAGGGAGCCCTGCTATTAGCTCCTGAGCCTCTAAGTTTGGATAGAGAATGCTTGAGTCTTTTTCCTGGTTCCACATCAGAAAATCCCAAGGAAGGTTTTGATGGGCCTAGCACAGGTCAGGTGCACACCACTGAACCAATCAGCTATGGCCTGTGTGCAGGACTAGGTCATGTGACACAAACATGGCCACTGACTCTCCACTCAGGTATACTGAGGCCTCTCGCAGAGGCAAGGGTATTATTTTGAGCCAGACTACCACCCCCGTTGACAATGTCTGCTTCCACTGTGCATTCCCCGATTGCCAGGACATTTGTAAATCTGACATTGTTTCCTGTCAGCCTGTGTTGGAGGAGAATGTTACTTAGGCATTGCCAGATTGAGCACCTTGGCTGAAAATCACAAAGACATGGACACCTGTAGAGAAAACAACGTTTGTGCGTGTTTCCAGGGAAGCCAGGCCCTGACATTTATTGTGCAAAAATAATCCAGTGCAACCTTCTGCCTCCAGACTTGTGAATTTATAAACCTCTGGGACATGCAATGGTAAAGAATCCACCTGCCAATGCAGGAGACATGGGTTCGATCCCTGGATCAGGAAGATCCCCTGGAGAAGAAAACGGCAACCCACTGTAGTATTCAGGACAGAGGAGTCTGGGGAGGGGCTGTAGTACATGGGGTCACAAAGAGTTGAACATGACTTGGAGACTAAGCAATAACAGCATGCCCTTTTTGTTTTTGTTATTTGTTTAGTCACTAAGTCATGTCCTAATCTTTGTGACCCCATGGACTGTAGCCCTCCAGGCTCCCCTGTCCATGGGATTTCCCCAGTAAAAATACTGGAGTGGGTTGCCGTTTCCTACTCCAAAGGATCTTCCTGACCCAGGGATGGAAACTGAGTCTCCTGCATTGGCAGGTGGATTCTTTACCATCTGAGCCATGAGGGAAGCTAAAAGGAAACACAGGCTATTCTGTCTCAATCTTAGAATGTTTCTCTCATCTCTTCCTGGTCCCGCCACAGAGGTTGCCTTCTTTGGCCTGTTTGACACCTTCACTGCAGCGTGTTTGAAACTCTGGTCAGTTTCTCAGATGATATTGATAGTGGGTTTTGGTTTTTTTTTCACTTAGATGAAATTTGTCAAGCCTGCATTGTGCTAAGCCCTATTAAAATGGTGCCAGAGACCCAATTATGGCAGCTACAAAGGCATTCAAGAGTAAGCACGGAAAAACACATAAAGGGATTAAAGATCAAAAATCGGATTCTAGTGAAAGTACATTAGGAAACATCAGGCGGGGAAACATGAAAGAATTAGAATATGAAGAACAAAGCCACACAGAGCTTTGTGGATGTCCTCACTTCTCACCCTCCCCCCCCCATCATTTAATTTCGAGCATGTTTACTCTTAAAAATGGAATGAAATGATCGATTGTACTTTTGTCAGGTGGACATGTTTTTAAAGTCTGGTGTGAAATGAATTGCAGATGGGTTTTTCTGGCTTGATCGTTTTTCTCCTCCTGGTCTTAGACAATCTGGTGTTGGTGAGTCATGAAATCACTGCTGATGAACTTGTTTATTTTAGTCGATTGAGATGCTCCCAAGTGGGTTCATGTTGGCAGCTACACTCTGGGGAGTGGTCGAGGCCCACCTTACCCTGGGCTCTGGTTTGACTTTTGGCAGAGATGAGGCAGTGCAGGCTGGACTTTGGGGGTTTTCTTTTTGAGATGCAAAGTTGTCATTCTGAGCGTAGCCATCATCTTGTCAGCCCTGAAAGGGTCTTGCCTCGGCAGAACTGCAGAGAGCCAGGTGTAAATAGACATGGTGTTGCCTCTGGTCTGTCTCCCTTCAGTGGATTCTCTGACAAATTCTTATCCAGATATGTCATTGGCCTACATTTGCTTGCAAAGGAAATGTAGGCTTGGCCAAAACTAAAATGGTTCAGTTTTTCCATAAGATATTACAGAAAAATGGAAATGAATTTTTGAGCCCACCCAATATGCTTGCAACCTCATAGGAAGACAAGAAGAGATTCCTTCACCTAGAATGCTGTAAAGTATCTTTTCTAGGTTTATGTAGTAAAGTTGTTGGAAGAGATGGAAATCTACTTGGCTTATGATAGTTTCCAACTCCAGACCCAGATACCCGCATAATTCCACATAAAGTATATCAGACAGGACAATGGGAACTGTGAGGAAATGGAAAACTAATATCCTATCTCATATGTTCCACCGAAAGGAGGCAGCTTCTACTTAACCAGAGTCATTCCAGCCCCCCCACCCCCCACCCCCCGTCCAGTGCTATAAGCTCTGTGTTACCAAATTTTCTGATATAGTTCAAAAGAAGCAAAATTAAAACTCTAGATTTTTAGGGAAATATTCATCATGATTTTCAAATGATAGTAACTAATTAGAACATATGTTTTCACAGATACGGGCTTCCCAGATAGTTCAGTGGTAAAGAATCTCCCTGCAGTGCCAGGAGACACAGGTTCAATCCCTGTGTTGATCCCCTGGAGGAGGAAATGACAACCCACTCCAATAATCTTGCCTGGGAAATCCCATGGACAGAGGATCCTGGCGAGCTACAGCTCATAGGGTCACAGAGAGTCCAGTGTGACTGAGAGACTGAACAACAAGACTTCACAGATATATGTATATACACACAATACACACACATACATGTTAGACTGAATATGCATATGCATATTGCACGTAACCAAAGATATGTGTGTGTGTTACACAGAAATAAATGCCTCATGAGCCCAAGTGTCACCGATTTTTAATATCTTTCTACTCTAGAGAGAAGAAAAGCCACAAGTATTTCCCAAACTAGTGGCTTATATTCCATCAGTTTTTTCCCCATTTATCTTGAGAAGACTCATGCTTAAGGATTACCAGCATCATTGATCAAAAGTCTTTTTATACTTAAAAAGGTTTCACGAAGGTCTCAAAACATCATTAACTTCAGTTCCCTTTATTTTAACATGGAACCAATGTCCTAGCATAGCGTAGGAACTTGATGGTGAGAAAAGAAGTTCTCTGTGGCACCATTATCTTCTACAAAGAAGGGGTATCCCAATGATTCCCATTCTTTATTGGAATGAGAAGGGTGGTGAATTTTTATTCTTTTCAACACAAAACATTAGAGCTAAGATGCCAGATGATGGGCCTGGCTCAGGCATCACTGACGTGCACAACCTTCCATCGCCCATTTAATAGAGTTGCCCTTCTGATCTTATCAGGCTTCCCAGGTGGCTCAGGGGTTAAGAGTCTGCCTGCCAATGCAGGAGACGTGGATTCAATCCCTGGGTTGGGAAAATCCTCTGGAGAAGGAAATGGAGAATCCTGTTGTTGCTTAGTGACTCAACAACAACGTCAAACCTGGTGTTATCTGTGAACGGCCTTTCCTAACATATGTGAGAAATTGTGAGCATGAAATGACGTGACAGCTTTTGTGAAAATCCAGTGTCGTGCTGTCCAGTAGGGCAGCCGCCAGCCATGCGGCATTATTTCCATTTAAATTAATTAAAATTACATCAAACTTTAAAAATGCAGGTTCTTAGTCACATTTGCCACGTTGCAAGTGGTCGGTGGTCACAGGTGGCTCACAGCTACCATATTGACAGTACAGATGTGGGCCATGTCCATCATCCCAGAAAGTTCTGTGCACCTACACTGATGATATTGGCAGGTAGAATATGGTGATGGTGTTAGGCGATCAGCAAGGATCTTATCCTCACATAAGTAAGGCAAACAGTGAAAGCAGGGCAGACCTGGGTTCCAATCCAGAGCACCAACTGGTTGCCAGGAGAGTCATCAAACCCTTCTGAGTCATGATTTCCTCACAGATACACAGAGACCTGTTAGTACTTTGTCCATCAGGATTGAAGCAGGGAAAATTACCAGGGGTGGAGTCAGATCTAGGTTCAAGTTCCAGTTCCTTATGAGGTCATCAGGCTGCTTCATGCTGAGTTTCTCATCTTTTTAAAATGGGGGTAATGAACTACATCATGAAATTTTGGGGAAAATGATTCAGTGGCTAAGACATGCAGAGGTTTGTCCTTAATGCCTCCACCCCCGATATGCAAACTATAGATATTCCAGGAATCTACACCTCCTCCTTCTCAAAGTTTCAGAAATAAATTTCTACTGGAAGCATCTCATTAGCCAATGAGCTGAGCTGAGGACATAGTTACTAAGAGAGACAAGCATATTATGACTAATAATAGTCTCAAGTCCAGTGACCTTGGTGAAAAGCAAACCTGAAACTAACAAGATATTGTTCACCAACTATACTTTGATATAAAATGAAATTTTAAAAAATGAAAGCCAAAGAGCAAATGGACTTGGACATAGAGCTGATATGTATGTATCTACTAATAGTAAGAGAAGTATTGATATCATCAACTTATAATGGGAAAGAATGTGAAAAAATATATAAAGTGAATCACTGTGCTGTCCACTTGAAACAAAACGTTGTACATAACTATACTTCCATTAAAAAAAATGAGGGCTTCCCAGATGATTCAGTGGTAAACAATACACCTGCCAATGCAGGAGACGTGGGTTCTATCCCTGGGTTGAGATGATGCCCTGGAGGAGGAAAGACTATTCGTGTCTAAGAATCCCATGGACAGAAGAGCCTAGGTTGCTACAGTCCATGGAGTCGCAAAAGAGTTGGACACCATTTAGCAACTAAATAACAACAAACATGAGAAAACTATAATCATTATCAATTATTAGTAGTAATATCATAATTATACACACACACACACACACACACACACACAGGCTTCCCTGGTGGCTCAGATGGTAAAGTGTCTGCCTGCAATGCAGGAGACCTGGGCTCGATCCCTAGGTCGGGAAGATTCCCTGGAGAACGAAATGGGGACCCCCTCCAGGATTCTTGCCTAATCCTCTTCCTCTTGATAAGGGAAAAATAACACACTGGTGGTGGAAATCATAATGAAGGTGAGAGAGAAAGGAAAAGGAACGAGGAAGGAGGTTTTCACAACCCATGACTGTGGGAGGACCTTGTCAATTTCAAACTCCTAGTCTGCTGAAACAGCAAGAGAGGGTTCCATGCCACCCAGGCACTTTGGTCCCCACCTTCAAAAACAAGCAAAGGTTCCCAAATCAACAGTGACCATCATGCTCCCTCAGCTCTGGGGGATAGGGGGTGCAGACTGGGCCCCTGGGAGGGAGCTCAAAGCCTCCTCCTCGCCTCTTGCAGCTTCCCTGTAACGTGGAGGCCTGAGCCGCAGAGGCAGACAGATGGTGTCCTCTGGTTTCTCCCTCCAGCACTTTCATCTCCCCTCTCACTATTAATTCATCTGTTTGGATGGATAGGTTCACGCATGGAACCGAGATGAATAATAATGAGCTTTTTAATAACTCCCTGCATTTGCATTCCTGTTACTCTTTACATGGTTCTAGCTGATTAAAATGAATCATTTACATAATTAACATATGGTTATAGTGTTGGCTTTAATATGCTGATTATCTCAATACTTTTGTCTGGAGTCAATTGGATTCAAACTGTAACAATTGTTTGAAGTGAGACTAGTTTATTCCTCGGAGGATGGGGGTGGATATTTGCCATGGTGCCCAATGAGCAATAGCAGGATTCTCCAAGAAGTTTGTTTTGGTTTCTATTTGGTGACGGGATTGCAAAATACGTTAATAATCACTGCTGATAACAGCCACAGTGATGATGAGAGCTCCGCTTGATTCTGTCACAGGTGCTTTCTGTCCTATTGTTTCAAATTGCCGTCGCTGCCGTGCATGGTAGAAAGTATGATTTCCACTTTCTGGAAGCAGAAACTGAGGCTCACAGAAGTTCAGGGCCAAATGCTACTACTGTCAGAGCCACAGACTTTCTGAGATCTTCTTCATCCTAAAATCCACCCTTTTAAATTACGCTAAGCATGGTTTATCAATCTTGGCACTGTTTAAAAAAACATTATTTGGCTGCATCAGGTCTTACTTGTGGCGGGATCTTTTGTTGGGTCACACGGACTTTATAGTTACATTGCTCAGGCTTAGTTGCCCTGCCGCCTGTGGGATCTTACCTTAGTTCCCCGACTAGGGATTGAACCTGTGTCCCCAGCACTGCAAGGCGGATTCTTAACCACTGGACCACCAGGGGAGGCCCTCCACTTTGGCGCTATTGTCATTTTGGCCAGATAGTTATTTGTTGTGGGATGGGCTCGCTCTGTGCTTTATAGGAACTTTTTAGCAGCATCCCTGGCCTCTGCCCACCAGATGCCAGCAGGAACTCCAAACCCACTGGTGATGACCAAAATATCTCTGCACGGTGCCAGATGTCCCCTGGGCTGTGAAGTTGCCCTTGGTTGAGAGCTGCTGCTCTAGGTTCCCTTTTCACATATGAGGACAAAATGCTCATGGGCGAATGTACTGTGCAGGGGGATCCACTGGTGATGAGTAACTGTTGCTGTTGTTCGGCTGTGTCCGACTCTTTGAGACCCCACAAGACTGCCTCATGCCAGACTTCTCTGTCCCTCGCCATTTCCTGGAGTTTGCCCAAATTCCTGTCCATTGCATGAGCTGAGTAACAAGCTGTGTTTAACCAGAGTGATGGCACTGTAACCTTTTTTGACTCTTGGGAGGTAGATCTTGTTGCACGTGAGTCTTTCAGTTGCATAAGGCATGTTTGCTTTAGCTACTCTCTTCGGTGTTCTCTTTCTCTCAGTCTCTCTCTCTCCCCTCCTCCACTCTGTCTCCTCTCTGTAACTTCTCTAAAGAGCATTCTTGGTATTTTCAGAGGTGCCGCTTTGCTGAATTCATTGCGTGCATTTTAAGATACCATTTTCTCATTAGCCGACCCTAGGCATGGGTGCCCTCAGCTATGATCTGATTATCTTGGTAGCTCACGTTGAATCTGAAAGGGACTTGGGAAAGAGAGACCAGTCTTCCTGTTTAGCTACCGGAGGTTTTGGAAAGTGAGTGCTTTCGGAACATTCGTGCATATTGGAGACACATTTTGGCTAATTGCATGACTGTTGTCCACAATTAGTCTGTGGTAGGCATGATTAATTGCAAGGAACACTGACATTTATGCATAAAATGCTTGAGGTCAAAAAGAAATGGAGAGAAATGGTGACTGCATCACTGGTGAGTGGAATACTAATGCACAGTGACCCTAGAAGCAAACCCCCAAAGGGGAATTTTTGCATCAGCAGGATAGGTATTCTAATGTGATGGATGTCTCTGTAATTTTGACTTGCCTGTATTTTATTCTCCCTGCCTCCAAAAGCCTTTAGTTTCATGCAGGTTCTCAGAAGCCTTTCTGATGTTTTAATAAATGCCAAGACCTGTCTTATTCCTCTTCCTCAGCCCTTCTCCTGCCCCCATCACACGCCATCTCTGGAAGCTCATCTTTCGCTTCTTTAACATAACATTTATGTGTTACATGTCATTCATGGAAAATGAAGACGTAAACCCATAGACCACAGTCTCATCGACTAGACCAACCAGGAAACATTTTTGTTATAAGTTAAAGGGTGGCAAGCCCACGATTAATCATCCAGATGGCACCAACACTAGCAAAGAAAAGTGCAAAAAAAGCTCATTTCTGAGTCCCAGTTTTAACTAGAGCTAGTCATTATCAATGGCTTCTTACAAATACCCTTTGGGAATGGGGAAGGACACAGTATGTGTGCCTGTGTAAATGTGTCATGTATATGTACGTGTGTACAGAGGTGCTTTATTTCCACAAAAAATCAACAGATTGTATGTCCTATTTTCTTTTTGCTTTCATTGATTTACAGATGCATCATGGACAGTTTCTCATATTAGCACATACTGGTTTCTGTCACTCAATTGTCCTCCATTGTATGCTTGTAACATATCTCATTTAATCAGTTCACTTAATGAACTCTTTGGGTGTTTGTTTTATTCTACTGCAGACACTAATTCTGGGTACACATACTGAGTTATCTGTGTAGACAGAGAGATACACATAAAACAGCTAGAGCTGGTTAATATTTGCTACTGCTGCTGCTGCTAAATCGCTTCAGTCGTGTCCAACTCTGTGCAACCCCATGAACTGCAGCCCACCAGGCTCCCCCGTCCCTGGGATTCTCCAGGCATGAACACTGGAGTGGGTTGCCATTTCCTTCTCCAATGCATGAAAGTGAAAAGCGAAAGTGAAGTCACTCAGTCGCGTTCAACCCTCAGCGACCCAAGGGACTACAGCCCCCAATGGACTGCAGCCCACCAGGCTCCTCCGTCTATGGGATTTTCCAGGCAAGAGTACTGGTGTGGGGTGCAGGCATGTTATTTTCATAGCAGATTGCTGGGTCAAAAGGTGGTATCTAGAACTTACTTTTCAATGATGTGACTCAAAACTTAGCAACTCCTATAGATAATGGTATGCTTCCCAGTGGCACAGTGGTAAAGAATCCACCTGCCAGTGCAAGAGACCCGGGTTCCATCCCTGGGTCAGGGAGATCCCCTGGAGAAGGAAATGACAACCTAATTCAGTATTCTTGCCTGGGAAATCCCATGGACAGAGGAGCCTGGCGGGGCTATAGTCCATGGGGTCACAAAGGGTCGGACATGACTGAATGAATAAACAACAACAGCAAGATATATAGTGGTGCCTAGATCCCATCACTTTCTCACCATTGATACAGACATCTTGTTTTAAGATACAGGAAAGAAAGAAAAGAAGGGCGTCTACTGAACATCCACTGTGCAGAGATGTGTTTGTCCTCGCCTAGACCTCTGACTGTGTGCTGGGTTCCCTGCAGGGTTGAAGGCAGGGCCTTGGCCCTGAAGTTCATGGGAGGACAAATAGCCTCCGTGGGCTCTGAGTCCCATAATAGAAAGAGTATCCAAGTGTGGGCTGACTTGTAGGGACCCAGTATTTCTTCTCCTTAGGAGACAGCCACTGAGTCTGTGTTAGACATCTAATATGTGCCTTATAATACAATTTTTGCTTGAAATTTACCTCTCTATCTATTCTGTGGTTTGATTCCTGAGTTGGAAAATCCCTTGGAGAAGAGCCTGGCAACCCACTCCAGTATTCTTGCCTGGAGAATCCCATGGACAGAGGAGCCTGGTGGGCTATAGTCCATAGGGTTGCAGAGTTGGACATGACTGAAGTGACTTAGCATGCATGCATGGCGAGGTTAGAGTGTCAGTTCCTCAAGGGCAAGAGCTATATAAGAAGGAGAATTTGCATCTTGCACCAATCTTGGTTGATTAGTAGTGGCTGCTTGGAACTTTGTTTGGCGAAGAAGTCTGACTCAGGAAGGAGATGGTTCATAATCGATTGGTGATGTCTTCTGTGGACACTGAACAGAGGAAGGGCAACCTATGAACTCGATGTCCTTTCCCCAATGTTCTATAATAAATGAGAGCTATATATTTATTTGGGGTTTATGGAAAACTTATATACCAACATATGAAAACAACTTCGAGGAAAGAGGCAAGAAAGAGAGAAAGAGAAGAAAGAAGAGGGAAGAGAAAGAGAGAACAGAAAGATCTCAAAAATATGAAGAATATCCTGATTCTAAGCTTATCTCTGTATTACCTTTTCTATATTTTTGAAATTTACTATGGGAGACATTGCATTTAAAATGAAGGGAAAAAAGACCCCTGTAAATATTGTTAGGATAAAATAAAGATGGTCTTAACGCAGAGCTATGAGGTAAAATGAAAATGCATGGAGATCGTGGGATGGGAGACGGAAGGCACGTCTGCATTGTTCTGGATTTTCTTGGTTTTGTGGGACCAGCGAGCAGTGGGCATTCTCCCTTTGCAGGACGAATGGTGTTAATCTGCAGTCCCTTGTAATAAATGCTGGACCATGAGCAGGAGATGGTCAAAAGAGAGTGCCCAGGCAAGCTGTATTCTTTAATAAGGTTCCCAGCTAGTCTATAACTGTCAGAGAGTGATGGAGGAAGCCAGCCTTCCACTTTCCTGCTTGGAATGAGAAACGGGGTCCAACCTGCAGAAGCTTGCAGGAGCTGAGCTCTTCGCTCTGATCTTGGAGACACTGGGAGACACTTGGGGCCTTGACTCGTTCTCAGAGCACCCTGTGCCAAAGATATGGACGCTGTAAAGAGGCTCAATTTCCTGCGAAAATCAAGTTCAGGTAAATTCTGATTCCACTCAACTCTTGGCTTGTCACTTAGGTACCCGGTACCAGCCCTTTGCAATGAAACTATATCACTTCTGAAGCTTAGCAGATGGGAATTGTCATAAATGATATTTTAGTCACAGATATGAGCCATAAAACTTGAAAGATAAAGTATCTTTCTGAGACACACATGGGGAGGCAGATATAGCCCCAGACATGGCATGAGATTTTTCTGCCGCTCTAATGGAGTGGGGAGAAGGACCACTACCTGGAGCTTTATTGTAGCATCGGGGTTTGCCTGGGATTGGGGGTGGAGGAAATAGCTCGGGTGTGGGTTTGCAGGCACAGGTACAGCTGGGTTCAATACCAGCTTAAACATTTACCACCCTATCAAATCAAATTGCTTTATCTTTTTTTCAGAACCTCTGTAAAGGGGCCTCTCCTTCATTAGGTGCTTCTAGGAATTAATTTGGAACAGCGTTTGGCACAAAAAGATGACCATCAAATATTCTTGTTTTTCTTCCATACAGTTCCCCTCAATGGAAGCATTGCTTATTCCTATCTATGTTGGATTATTCTGCTGAGCTGAATAATTCATGAGGGTTTGGGTTCTGAGATATGGCGCAACTGTAGCCAACAGCCTCTAGCCTTAAGCTAATATGTATATTAATGCTTTTTAACCCATGGAATATACCTGGCTCTCACCCACCCTAATCCCACCTCCACGTGATTGCTATAACAATAACCTGACGGGAAGATGAGTTTGCATGGGACAAAGAGGCAATTGTTATGCCCAAACTAAAATTTTTTAAAAATGATAACAAAAACCCTGGGAATCTTCTAGAAATACCTAGAAATTCCCTCTTTTTATCTCCAATAGTACTCAGTCCTCTTCTTGTACTCCCAGCAGTGTTTTCATGTCTTTGTTTGCGCAGTATCAAATATCCTGGAGATCTATGCAGTTGTCATCATAAAGTTTTACTCATCTGATCTCAAGCAGTTGGGTATTTTGAAATAGCAGAATAACATTCTTTCCATTCCATCCAAAATGCATCTCCCTCTATAACTTGCCAAGATTTGCACTTGAAGGCCTCAGCATTCAGGTATCTAAACATGGTGTGGTTAATTGAAATTAGGCTTCCTCGGTGGCTCAGATGGTAAAAATCTGCCCGCAATGTAAGAGAGCTGGGTTTACTCCTTGGGTCAGGAAGATCTCCTGGAGAAGGAAATCGCAACTCACTCCAGTATTCTTGCCTGGAGAATTTCATGGAGGGAGGAACCAGGCAGGCTATAGTCCAGAAGGTCACACAGAGTTGGGCACAATTGAAGAACTGTCACTTTAATTGAAATTAACATGTACAACACAGCTATTGGTGGAAGGAAGTGTAAAGGTAATCTCAAGGCACGTCCGTGTCTTCTTTGTAGAGTCCATGGGAATTTGTATGTGTTCCAGGAGAAGAAGGAACGCTTTGGTTTCTGCTATGTTTCAGGCATTCTGCCAGACCTTTTGCATGTATTATCCTATTTAATCATTTTAATAACCTTGGAAGATTAATATCATCATCCATACTCTTAAGATAAAGACACTGAAACTCAGAAATAAAATTGCTTCTATGGACAAACTGCCAACTATTGAATCACTGAGTCAGTGTTCAAGCCAGCACTTTTTCATTCCAAAATACGAAGTTGTGGGCTAATCCATTGCCCCCGGTGTCAATCTCAGGATGCAATGGGTCTAATATATTTTTAGCTCTGGTGATTAAAGCAGTGTCTCCTTAGGGCAGATTAAAGCAGAAGATCCAGGAACCCCATCTTGCTGATAAGAGTACAAAGATGTCTTCAGTAGCCCTCGAAAGTTTACCCCATAAAAAGGATACTTGCTTCGGGCTCCACTGTTATGGGAATTTTCTTTAGAACAGGGTATGAAACGTTCTTGGCTTCCCTGGTGATTCAGTAGTAAAGAATTCGCCTGCCAATACTGGAGTCACAGGTTTGATCCCTGGGTCGAGAAGATCCCCTGGAGAAGGGAATGGCAACCCATTCTAGTGTTCTTGCCTGGGAAATCCCATGGACAGAGGAGCCTGACAGGCTACAGTCCATGGGGTTGCAAAAGAGTTGGACACAACTGAGCAACTAAACCACACCAACAACAGCGTGGGATGTGCTGATCCATTCTTGCTTGCATTCATGAAAGGTGTTGATACCCTGCTGGATCCCACGTTCCTTCCAAAGGTGGAGAGATGCCTAGCATAAACAGTGATGGAAAAGCATTCTGGGTTAGAATTCTGTAGTCCTTGTTGGTCTGGTAAAGTTTGTCTTGAGAGCATCTTACCTATAAGGACAGGAAGTGACACACAAATGAATGGTATCTCTCCCTATCCTTCTTTTATTCCCTACTCTGTTGACTTATGCTTTAAAAAAAAAAAATTGGTTATGTGGCATGTGGGATCTTAGTTTCCTGACCAGTCATCAAACCTGCATCCAGTGCATTGCAAGGCAGATTCTTAACCATTTGACTACCGAGGAAGTCCAGTCTACCCATGCTTTTATGAATGATTTCAAACTCACTTGTTAACTATGACACTAGCAGCAATTTTATTATTGTCTAATGTCACGTTGGGCAAGTTTTCTCCGATATAGGTAACTTCGCAAAGAGAAGATCTTGGGCTAAAATGCATCTTGGTGAAAAACAAAGGGAAGAGTAAGCATTTGATAGGTGGGGCCAAGACCTAGAGGCATGAAGGACCAAACTATTCATCGCATAACCCAGAGACCCCATGCTAGACTCAGACATGAAGCCTGGTTTTATTTTTTGTAGTTGTCAAAAAGTGCATTGCACAATCTGGAGTGTTTCTAAAGCATTTTCTAAAATAATATGACGTCATGCAAATAGTAAAGCAAGCAATCTTTTTGGAATATATATGTGTGTAAAAGCTTGGAGCCTTCTCTAAGTTGTCAAGAAATATACCCAGCTGGGACTTCCTAGATGGTCCAGTGGTTAAGATACCAAGCTTTCACTCTAGGGATGTGGGTTTCATCCCTGGTCTGGGAACTAAGACCCCACATGCCATGTGGCATGGCCACAAAAAGGAAATCAACAATGTCTGTATAATTATATTGAAGTAAAATTAGTTACAGTAAAAAAAAAAAAAAGAAATCCAACCAGTTGATGTGGTAAGACAGAAACCGATTTAGACAAAATTTCGATAAACAAGGCATCCTATTGGTGCTGACTTCCCGGCTCTTACTGCTTATTATATAATATCAGCAACTCAGCTTCATTAAAATTCCTTGAATGTGTTCTATGGGCAGTCATTTTATTTCAAATCATTACTATATGGCTCAACCTAGCTTCCCTTTTGAGGTGATCCAGGACTCTCATCCCCATTTTACAGATGAGCAGGGGAGATAAGAACAGGTTAAGTGACTGCTGCCTGAGGTCCAGCATGCAGAGAGAAGGATTAGGAACTGGTGAGTGTTCACTGAGGTCCTGTGTCTGTGATAAGTCCCGAAATTCAAATTTTCCACCCTCGGAATTTTCTGGGTTAGACCTCTGGCTGACTACCACGGGACGTCATGTTATGTAATTAATTACAACTATAATTATCTTGGTTTCTGGGTCATTTAAAGATCATCAGTGCGTTTTGTTTTCACGGTTCTTGCAGCAAAGGAAGTTTTGTTTCTGAAGTACCAGTATAATTAATCCAGTTTTTCGACTCTTAAATAACAGAAAAGTTCAAACATCAGTTTAAAGACTGAGTTCATCTTTGCTGGTGTGCCTTGTCTTTCAGAAGGGCGTTTGGAGACTTTAGAATCGTTGAAAGTAGCTGTCATCTTTCTGGGAACATAAAGCTTTTTGACTAGGCTTTGAGCTTCTTTGAGGAGCAAGTGCAGGTACAAAGAGTCCCCAGCCCATACACCTGTGTCCACACCACAGACATAGGTAGTATTCCTTAGATCCCTGACATCATGCGATTGCTTGCAAAACCAGGATGTCCATGCATGCTCAGTTGCTTCAGTCATGTCCACTTCTTTGCAACCCCATGGATTGTAGCCCACCAGTTTCCCCTGTCCGTGGAATTTTGCAGGCAAGAGTGATGTCCATAGGACCATATAAAGGCTTCTACAGAAGTGATGGAAGGTACAAAACATTTAAAGTTATTCTGCAATTCGAAACCACAATAATGTGTTATCTCACACCGACCAGAATGGCCACATCATGAAAAAATCTACAAACAATAAATGCTGGAGAGGATGTGGAGAAGAGGGAACCCTCACGCCCTGTTGATGGGAGTGTGAATTGATATGGCCACTATGGAGAACAGTATGGAGTTTCCTTAAAAAAACTAAAAATAGAAGTACCATGTGACCCAGCAATCCCACTTCTGGGCATATATCCAGAGAAAACCATAATTCAAAAGGGCACATGTACCCCAGTATTAATTACAGTGCTATTTACAACAGCCAGGACATGGAAGCAACCTAAATGTCCAATAAGTAACTTCTAAATTCCACTTTTTTTTAATGAGGATAATATAATACTCAAGGAATTAACCTTTTTTAATACCAGCTGAAATGTTAAAAATTTCTTTCTTGGCTTTGTTCTGCTCCACGCATGGAGAACTCCTCTATATGAAATGCTCTTGTACGTATCAGTGACCTCCAGTGGATTCTGGGGCAAATGATATCACACAAGTGAGGTGGTGTCTTGCGTTTTAGGGCTAAACCCATCACCAGATGTCTCATTTACAGGAATCAGGCCTGTTTACATTCTGTGCTTGTCACTGGAGGTGGCACACAGGAAAGAGTTTCTGAAAAATCATTTCATCACTAAGATAAATTGAGGATGACAGCAGTGCTTGCAAATCAGTCCTTTTGGGGAAAAGACTATAGTCACAGCCTGAGGAGGAGATGAACCCCTTTGCTCTGGGATCCATGTTTGCAGAGCAAGAGAAGGTGTTTTAGGACTGAATGGGGCATGGTTAGTAGACCTTTGGAGCTCTCAACTGTATGAAAGGCAGTGCATTCATGGATCTGTATATTTACTCATTTGTTCCAGGCATGTTTATTGAGACTCTTTCTGTGCTCTGGGAACTGTGTCGGGGGAATTCAGTGGTCAATGAGAAATCCAGGTTTCCTGCTCCCGTGGAACTTACATTTTCTGGTGGAGGAGGAGAGAGAGAAGGGGCAGAGAGTGACAAGATCAGCCTAGAGAAATACTACTAGGTGGTAAGATTAGCTAGGGGACTCGTCTAAGAAGGTGACATTTCAGCTGAGACGCTAATGTTATGAGGGAACCAGCCCAGGTGAACGTGTAGAGGAAGAACACTGCAGATACAGGAAAAAGGACATGCAAAGACCCTAAATTTGGAACATGACAAGCCTGAAGAAGAGGAAAGAAGCGTTGGGTGGGGTAGGGGGCCAGAGAATTGGGTTCCAAGGGAAGTGGTAGAAAAGAACAGTTGAGACATAGATATGCCAGATCAAGAAGAACGTTGTTGGTAAGGTAAGATGAGTGAAAGTGAAAGTGAAGTCACTCAGTCGTGTCCGACTATTTGCAACCCCATGGACTGTAGCCTACCAGGGTCCTCCCCCATGGGATTCTCCAGGCAAGAGTACTGGAGTGGGTTGCCATTTCCTTCTCCAGGGGATCGTCCCAACCCAGGGATCGAACCCTGGTCTCCGGCATTCCAGGCAGACGCTTTAACCTCTGAGCCACCAGGGAAGCCCAAGATGAGTGAACTTTCTGCTAAGAGAGTGGGAGTTTGACGTGACTGTCAACCTCTCCCTTGTCAAGGACTCTCGGGTGAACTTGGGTCTTCAAGGTATGGCCGGCCAACCCGGGTCCCCATCACCTAAACCTTAGAACCTGAACCATGGAGCCTCTTCATCACCCATACAGTCTCCTCATCACCCCCAACCCCGGAGATGTTCTGTGCCCACTCATCAACCCTTATCTCATGACACAACAAATTCCCACTCAGTGGGGATAAGGGTTGATGAGTGGGCACAAAACATCTCCGGGGGCTGGAGGTGACGAGGAGAATGTATGGGTGATGAGGAGGCTCCATCGTTTACGGCTGAGGGTGACAAGGAGACTGTATGGGTGATGAGGAGGCTCCATCGTTCAGGTTCTGAGGTTTAGGAGATGGGGACCCAGGTTGGCCGGCCATACCTTGAAGACCCAAGTTCACCGGAGCGTCCTTGATAAGGGAGAGGTTGACAGTCACGTCTGAGTCCAAATTGATTCCTGAAGCTGCTGCTTGTCAAGCTTTCTAAGCCGGCTGGTACTTGTGTAACATTTCTCTCTCGGGTAATTTTCCAACTGGATATGGAATTTTACCAAGACAGTGGCCATTCCAGCCTGGGGGTGTGTTTAATCTGGGACAGAGTTGTCTGTCTTCACTTTGAAGAAGAATGCTCAGTAGAAGTTCCGCTCTGACTCCCCGGTGCTCTAGCCTTTTTATCTTTCAAATAGTTCCTCTCCTCTCAACACCCAGTCGTTTTCTGATAAGCTTTTTGCTGCTTTTCTCAGTGGCCAATTCGTATAGCGGCACATGGACACAGGTGATGTGTGAATTGCTAATTCAGCCTCATTCCTGGCCAGTCTTCTTGGTGGGCATGACAGACCCTTCCAAAGCAGTGATGTGGTGTGTGGTCACATGTTAGTAGCGGTGGGCATCTGTGGGTTCACATCATCCTGAGAGATAAGAGGGGAGCAGACACTGGAAAAAGCTCACCACGAATATTTAGACTCAGACTGCGAACTGTTTACTTTGTAAGCCCAGTGGCCTCATTGGTGAAATAGAAATATGAACCATACTTGTCACTTGGAAGTGTAGCATCAGATGTGATCCTGGCACAGCATAAGCATTGGGAAAATGGTAGTAATGTTTTTGGTAATAGTCGTAGCAGTAGTAAGCTCCCCAAGGTGGTGGTTGTTTAGTTGGTAAGTCTTGTCAGCTCTTTGCGACCCCAGGGACTACAGCATGCCAGGCTTCCCTGTCCTACATGATCTCTCAGAGTTGGCTCAAACTCATGTCCATTGAACTGGCGATGCCATCCAACCAACCATCTCATCCTCTCCTGCCCCCTTCTCCTCCTCGCTCAATCTTTCCTGGCATCAGGGTCTTTTCTGGTGAGTCGGCTCTCCACATCTTTGTGTTTGGAAGAGGGATGACACTGAGACTGAGTGAGGTGTATCTTTCCTGTTCATGATAGAACTAAAGAGCTTTAGTAAACAACCGTGGCTTGCCTCTTCCTACCCCAAACTTTTCTTATTCTTAGGTTGTTTTCAAATAATAAAGGTAATGCTTCATGGCGCAAGGAAAAAAAAAATCAAGAAATGGTCTAATTGAAGAGAATAATGTACAAAAGAACACTCTGGAGCAATGGAAATGAATGGGCGACGCACGTCTCAGGAAGAGTGGCTGTAGCTGATGTGTCCTTGGGTGAATAATGCATTCTAACAAAAATAATTTACTCAGAAACTTAGCGCGCCATAGTTTCAGTGCTCTTTGTAAACATATGTGGTAAACACATATGGTAAACATGTACAGCTGAGAAAGAAAACGCGGGATACAGAATATTGATTGCCTATAGTGATTCCCGATAAATACACACTCAAGGAGGTTTCCAGATGCGGAATTCAGTGGCCCTAAAATGTTCTGTTTTGTAAGCTGGGTAGCATTTACATGGATGCTTGTGTTTTCTACATCCCTTTTGGAATGTCAGAACTATATTGTACTTTGCTTTTAAAGTAACATATGCTCTGAGTTAAACACATACATACATACCGCATTTATAGCATAGAATTGTATAAGGTAAAAATAAGCATTTCTCTTTTCCTTTCCCTCTTAGCCTCTCTCCCTTCCACTCTCCATCATTCAGTGATTGGCAGTGTATCTTTCCAAATAGTTTTCACACACATTCAAATGCACGTGTTGAGAAAGATACACACTTAATATAATAAACTGTGACTTTCTGTCACCACTTAAAAATAGTGACTAAATCTTCAGTATCAGTACATATAAATTATCTACCTCAGTCTACTAACACCTGCCTAGTAATCATACTACCGTGTACTGTAATTTGTTTAAATAGTCCTCCTTATTGATAGACATGTATATTAAAAAAAAAAAAAAAACCTCTCTTTACAAACCCTGGGCTGTTTTCAAATAGAGTCAAGTATGGTGGCTTAAGTTCACTCCCAAATGAGTAACAGTGGGTTATCAAATGGAGGATAAACACCCAGATGGTCTGGTTTTCATCTGAGTGTTTAACTATTGTGTGACAGAAATTCATTTTCTGGGAGAAAAATGAAAAATAATAACCCCTAAAATTGCCTAATAAAAATTTCAGATTTAGGGGTAGCACGGGGTCTCCTCCCTCTCATCTTTCAGGATGTGAGTACTTTTCAGGAATTACATGCTCGGTACATGTTATCACTAAAGGGTGCAGGGGACAAGAGAGAGAAGGAACAGTATTTTGAATGAGGGGTGTGAATTTCCACACTTCCCAGTCTTATTTGCTCTCCAGGTTATTTTCTCTGTTTGACTGTTTAATGTGTAGGTCCTAGTTCATGGGCACTTTCAGCATGTCATCAAACGAACTCTGTGTTTTGGCTTCGCGTCAAATTGAGTTGTTATGGCAACCTGACCTTTGCCCACCTCACAGTCTTTATAGGGGATTCTCGTGTCACGGCACTGAGGTCACTTCCCTTGAACTCAAATGCAAGTGGAAGGCAGTCTTTCCGGTTCCTACTTCCTGCTTCCTCTCCTGCCCCCCCTTCCTTTTCCATCTTTATTATTGCTTTATTATGCAAGTACTGCATGTAACTTGTGAGAAAAGTTGTAAAATAGGAGAAGCAATTAGAAAAAAATCAATATTTGAAATAAAAAGTCTTTGAACTCCCATAAAAGTAATTCCTACTCTCCTTTCTAAAATTTCTGACTCTTTTTCAACAAATATACATCCTTGTAAAACACATAGTTATCAAGATGGGTCCATGCTATGCTCTGTGTTTTGTTAACTTTTGCTTTAGCTGTAAAATGATACATAAAAACCTATTCTATTTCATTAAACTTTTTTAATAGGTATTTTTAACAGCTTCACAGCATTGTATGGCATGAATGAATGAATGATTAAGTAGAGGATGTGGATTTTGGTGTCAACTCCCAATTTTTCTCACTGTTATTCATTATTTGGGGTTGCTTTTATTGAATACTTGGGCTTCTTGTATATATATTTTATTGAATATATGGGCTTCCTGGTGGCTCAGAGGTTAAAGCATCTGCTTGTGTCTGCCTGCAATGCGGGAGACCTGGGTTCGATTCTTGGGTCGGGAAGATCTTCTGG
Source organism: Nanger dama (assembly GCA_917880005.1). Taxonomy (NCBI): domain Eukaryota; kingdom Metazoa; phylum Chordata; class Mammalia; order Artiodactyla; family Bovidae; genus Nanger; species Nanger dama. Next base: position 36,233,889 of record CAKJTW010000019.1, on the reverse strand, counting down.
AGAAGGAAATGGCAACCCACTCCAGTATTCTTGCCTGGAGAATCCCATTGACAGAGGAGCTTGGTGGGCTGCAGTCCATGGGGTCGCAAAGAGTCGGACACGACTGAGTGACTTCACTTTCACTTTTATTGAATACTGGTATTTTAGAACTTCTATACTATTGAGTAAATTTTTCTTCTCCTCACTGGAAAAATGCAAGTGTCATACAATGCAAATTTGAGAGTTGCAAATTATGGGCAGTGGACACATTTTCCCACCAATGGCGTGGACAGGTAGCTAGTGAACTGACTGTTCACAGCAGTCCTTTCCATCTTGGCAGTACTGACTTTGGAATGCATAGTTCTCTTGGATAACTGTCCTGTGTTTTGTTGGGGATTCAGCAGCATCGGTGTTGGCCCTCACCCACTAGATGCCAGAAGCGCTCCCTGATCCATTGTGACACTCCAAAATGCCTTTGTTGTTAGTGTTCAGTTGGTAAGTCATGTCTGGCTCTTTGCGACCCCATGAACTGCAGCACGCCAGGCTGCCACGTCCCTCACTATCTCCCGGAGTTTGTTCAAACTCATGTCCATTGAGCCATCTAGCCATCTTATCCTCTATCACCCCCTTCTCCTCTTTCCCTCAGTCTTTTTCAGCGTCAGGGTCTTTTCCAATGAGTTGGCTCTTCATATTAGGTAACCAAAGTATTGGAGCTTCAGCATCAGCCTCAGTCCTTCCAATGAATATTCAGGGTTGATTTCCTTTAGGATTGACTGATTTGATCTCCTTGCTGTCCAAGGGACTCTCAAGAGTCTTCTCTAGCACAACAAAATGTCTTTAGACTTTGCTAAATATTCCCTAGGGAGGGCATAACCTCCTCTCCTCAACCCCACTTTGAGAACCATCGCTTTCAAGTGATGGGGTTCTTGAGTTGTCTGAAGGGTGACTGTCTCTTGGAGCCTGTGTAAATCAATTGCAAGTTGGCCCTGGATTAGCACCTAAAATAAAATTCAACCTATTCTGAGAAAACAATATATCTGAGTAGGGACTAATTACCTCTTTTTTATTTCAAGTGACAAAAGCCAATATATCACACTTAGCCACTATGAAGACTCCATTTCAGTAAACTAATTAAACTAATCCTATCTCAACTCATTATTCTCAGTTCCACTAAATATTTTAACACTCGAGATTTATTTCATTCCATAAATTATATCATACTTAAAGCTCCGCACAGCCCTCAAGAGTTTATTTTGGACTTTTTAAATGCAACTCAAAGCTTTATCTAGAATGTATATTTTTCATAATCTCTCCTAGCTAATCATTCACCTTAATTATGACTAATTATTAAAAATGATATATTACTTTAATTAAACGAAAGTGCTCTTCTTCTTGTTAGCCCTTATTAAACGCTGAGAACGTTACAACGATCACACAGCACGGAAACGGCATAACTCGCAGAATTGATTCTATTTTCTTGCTGCAAGCTGACAGAGATGCACATTTCAGGAGGCTAATTAATGCACAAGATGGCCAGAAAAGTGTTTTTCATAGTTGGAAGGAATTAAAGCCCATGTCCATCCCAGATTCATTTTCTAACAGAGGATCGCCACATAATTAAAACGTTAATACACATCCTCCTATCCGTACTTAGGTTCCAAAGCCAGCATACATTAAATAGAAATTTAGCCCGAGTGCTTCCCGGAGAAGCCGAGAGGAATGATGCTTAAGTATCACTTCAGAGTAAATTGCTCCCCACTTATAGACGTGTAATGCAATTAAATCGAGGAGCTGTAAGCTGCCGAAATCAAGTAAGTTTAGTTTAGATATTTGTCTTCAGACATCTCTCTTTAGACATCTCCATGCTGAAGAGAAAAGAACGGACATCCAGCCAAAGAGCTGTTCATTAGAGTTGACATATGGTAAGCAAGGCCAGAAAACGCCTAAGGAATAGAGAATTTTCTTTGGCATCGAAAGAAAAAAAAGGCAGCATTCAAGATGATCTCAGGATAACCATCATTAGAAAACGTTTCCTCTGATTCTAACAGGGGTTCCTGGTCCAGTGTCTCGTTCTATGCTTAGTTCAAGAACTGAAAATTGTTACCTTAAAAAAAATGCAGCAATACTAAGTGCATTTTATAAAATGATATAACTGTTCTGCTTATGGCAGAATCAGATTCCTCAGAGGCAAAAAAAAAATGCTGATGGCGAATATGTAAGTGACATCACTTTGAGTGTTTGGGGTCATAGACCCTTGACATTGAAATCGTCTCTAGAATGATCTGGGTTTTATGCTAGCCAGGGCCAAAGTGCCAACTGAATTAATGCCCTTATCATTCATCTTTGGAGCTTCCAGCGAGCATCAGTAAATGCTTTCCCTGACACATTGGCCTCATTCCTCCCCGTTCTCCATATTGAAAACCATCTTGTATAATATTTGAGCTCTGAAGGTGTGACACCTTCAGGAGAAAGAAATTTAGCAGTGACACATTAATCTGGAATTACACTCCGTCTCCATTATGCACATTAAACTCTTACTCAAGAGATCCTCAGATGCAAGCAGGAATTTACAAAGCATGTTATAATCAAGGGAAGGAAGCATCAGTCCATGCAGTGAAAATAAATATATACAAATAATATACATAAAATTATATATATATATGAAAAACAAGAAAAATGAAGCAGTCACTTGGATATTCCTGATAGAAACTTTGATATCCCAAAACAAGGGGGAAGACATGGCTCCGGTTCATTACTCTACCTGTGTATGTGGATGATTGCAAACACACAGCAGTTCTGTTTATTTTTGGTTCTCATATTTGGACCTGGAGCTGAATGTGAAGAGCTGAATCGTTTGCAGCGGGTTTTGACGTCAGACATAACTGAGTCTGAACACCAGCTCCACAGCTCCCTGGCTGTAGGACGTGGGGCAGTGTCATTTACCTGGCTTCTCCTTATCCTGTGGGGAAATCAATGAGATGGGGGTGAACTACTTTGCAAGCTGTGCCATGTCTGGAATTAGTGAAGAAAGTAAGACCATCACCACCTAGGCTTAAAGGTGAAGCAAGCGGAGACTGATGGGTCAGAATGATTTTCTCACTCACTCAGCAAATCTCTGCTGAACAGCCACGCTGCTGAGCCACGGGGGACTTGGTGCTGAACAGAACAAAGAGAATGCTGTTCTTATGGAGCTTACCTTCTCCTTGAGAGGATAAGTAAAATAAGAATGGTTCACAACAGATGCTGGTCAGATCATTCAAATAGAGATTGGTGGATGTTTAAGGAAGGTTCTTATGAAGACGTGAAATTTAAGTTGAGCTGTTAATGACCAATCATGCCAAGAGGGACAGAAAGAGGATTCCAGGCAAATGTTCTCAGAGGGGAAGAACTTGGAACGTGTGAAGGATGCAAAGACCCCCAGAAAGGGCTTCCATGGTGGCTAATCCACCTGCCAGTGCAGGAGGCCAGGTTCGATCCCTGATCCTTGAAGATTCCATATGTCATGGAGTGTCTAAGCCCCAGACGCACAACTGCTGAAGCCCAAGAGCCTAGAGCCCAGGCTCTGCCAAGAAGGGAAGCCACTGCAATGAGAAGCCTGCTCGCTGCAACTAGAGAACAGGCCTCGCAGCAATGGAGACTCGGCACATAAAATTATAAGTTATTATTTATACTAATAATAAATTATCTTTTTAAAAAGAGACTCCCACAAAATGGGAGCATGGCACAGCCACACAGCGAGCTCTGAGAAATGGACAGAAGTCAGATCGTATAGAACAGGGTGAGGGGTATGTGACACTTCTGTGGCAATGCACAAATTTCCTTCACAAAGGTGACTGCTGTGTGGAATCCTGACCAACAAGGGCTCAGGGCAGGAAGCTAGGACATCAGCTTGAACTCACCTGGGAATGTGGGCCAAGGGAGAGGGTGGCTTGGACTGTGGTGGTCATGCATTGGAAGGTGTAGAAGAAAAAAGGGCGGGGCTTTGGAAACGGATTTGAAATGAGAGGACGTGAAGAAAGGTGACTCTGGGTGCTGAGGTTGAAGCCTGGAGCGGGTGGTGTCAGCAACACAGAAATGGCACACTGAAGGCTCAGGGCAGAGCTGGAATCACTGCTCAGAAGTTCCAGGAAAAATTGTGGAGGCAATGATTATCAACTGAGATGAAAGATCGATTGTATGGGGTGGGGCGGGGGGAGGGGTCATCTCAGGCATTGGAACTGTATGGAGAGATTCCTAGAGAGGAATACAGCAGTTAGAAGAACCCTCAGTCAGTAGATCTGTTGTGCTGTGATTTTGAGTCAGACTGAGATTTTGGTTCTTGCCTCTCCCCCAAGAAGGCATTAGGAGAGTTCTTGGTACTCTGCAGAATTGCACATGTGAACTGGGGACATCTCTCCATCAAATCCACCAATGTTCTTGCGAAGAGAGACTTGAGGGATGCTGTCTATTGTCAGAGGAGGAAACCAAAGGTCAGAGAAGACACAGGACTTGTCCAAAGTCACAGAACGAGTTAGGACTGGTCGGAGCCAGGACAGGGTCCTTTGTGTAGGGTAAGGAGGGCCCAGGCTGGCTTTCTGTGGGTCAGAGGGAACTGGACTCCACTTCTCTTTGGTCCTCTAAAGCAAAACCTCTGAAAATACAGATCCTGTTGTTCAGTCACTAAGTCGTGTCTAACACTTTGTAACCCCATGGACTGCAGCACACCAGGCTTCCCTATCCCTCACTATCTCCCTGAGTTTGCTCAAACTCATGTCCATTGAGTCGGTGATGCCATACAACCATCTCATCTATTTCCCCCTTCTCCTCCTGCCCTCGGTGTTTCCCAGCATCAGGGTCTTTTCCAATGAGTCCGCTCTTTACATCAGGTGGCCAAAGTATTGGAGCTTCAGCATCAGTCCTTCCAGTGAATATTCAGGGTTGATTTCCTGTAGGATTGACTGGTTTGATCTCCTTGCAGTCCAAGGGACTCTCAAGAGTCTTCTCCAGCACCAGCACACATTCTGGATCACCCTTAGCAAACAGATCCCAGACACTCTTGTGCCACCGAATATCAACCCCGTCCGAATCATTAACCTCTGCAGCTGGGGAATTTTCATTTTATAAGGCTCCCAGGGGAGTCTGACACTCCTGCAAGTTTTAAACTGACTTGCCTGTCTTCTGCAGAGTCCCATAGACTCTCTAGGATCATACCTGACATAATCTTTTGTTCAGTATGTGTTTGCTTAGTTTATTCATCATGAATTAATTGATTAGCCACTAAGTAACTAATCCAGTCATTAAAGATAAACCCCTCATCCATGACTTCTGCAAACTCTCCACCAAGTCAAACTCAGCAACACCCACCCATCCTCTCAGACACACCAGCCCCACTCTCGAGCTGAGCACCTCTGACAAGGGAATTTGGGGATTTTTTTATATATTAATTTTTATTGGAATATATTGCTTTCAGTATTGTGTTCATTTCTACTGTACACCAAAGTGAATCAGCTGTACGTATTCTTATACCCCCTCTGTTTTAGGATTTCCTTCCCAATTTAGGTTACCCCGGAGCACTGAGTAGATTTCCCTGTGTTACATACAATAGGTTCTCATTAGTTATCTATTTTACACATAGTATTAGTAGTGTATAGGTGTCGATCCCAGTCTCTCAGTTCATCTCACTCCCCCTTCCCCCCTGATATCCATGCATCTGTTCTCTTCATCTGTGTCTCTGTTTTGCAAGTAAAATTGTCTGTTCCAAGTTTTTTTCAGATTCTACATATATGCATTAATATATGGTATTTGTTTTTCTCTTTCTGACTTACTCTGTTTGACAGCCTCAAGGTCCATCCACATCTCTACAGATGACCCAGTTTGGTTCCTTTTTATGGCCGAGTAACAATGGCACCCCACTCCAGTACTCTTGCCTGGAAAATCCCATGGATGGAGGAGCTTGGTAGGCTGCAGTCCATGGGGTTGCTGAGTCAAACACGACTGAGAGACTTCACTTTCACTTTTCACTTTCATGCACTGGAGAAGGAAATGGCAACCCACTCCAGTGTTCTTGCCTGGAGAATCCCAGGGATGGGGGAGCCTGGTGGGCTGCCGTCTATGGGGTCGCACGGAGTCAGACACGACTGAAGCGACTTAGCAGCAGCAGCAGCAGCAACATTCCATTGGATATATGTATCACATCTTCTTGGAATTTGGAGATATTAACAGAGAGGTGTGTATTATTACGGGCACTTTACATCTCTCAGTTGCCTTGCCATGCACTGTGAGTTCTGTAAAATCACTGACTGAGAAGGAACTGCATCTCATGAGGCTATATTGTAGGACTGTGGTGCCTACACATGGGTATTCATAAGATACCTCCCTCAAGGACAGGTCAGTGCAACCAAGGAGATTTTGACTTCTCACATCTCTGTCCCAACCTTCAGTGGCCATTGGTAAATAATGAAGAAGTTGTATAGAGAGGAATAGAGGCCAGTGGTAATAAAACAGAGAGAAGGTAGAGAAGAAGAAGGGAGAAACAAGCAGAGTTAGTTTTAAATTTTTTATTTACTTATTTATTTTTATCTTTTGACTGTGCTGTGTGACATGTGGGATCCCAGTGCCCTGACCAGGGATCAAACCTACTCCCCCTGGAGTCTTAGCCACTGTACCACCAGGGAAGGCCTCAGCGGTTTTGTTTTTGGTGTTGTTTTTTTTTTTAAATGCTTGTCATACACCAGACATTGTGCAAACATCCCCCCATGTGCATTCTCTTGCTAAATTAGGATAATCATCATTACCCCCATTTTACAGGTAAGAAAACCAAGGCTTTGCAAAGAAGGGAGCTGGAATCTCCAGTTCCAGAGCTGGTGCCTTTAGTCATTCTGCCAGACTGACATACATGGTATCATTCAGATATTCCTGTCTTCTGGATCAGTAGATCCCTGACAGCTGTCAGAATTTGTCTTCCCAATCTTGTTTCCTATCAAAATCTTCTTTTCGTCTCTGACAAGAAGAGAGCAGTGTGTTGGTTGATCCCAAACTGTGAAATAAACGCACACCTTGAGAGAGGCTCTTGGAATCTGTAGTTAGACACCATGGAAACTGTTACGTGTTTGGGAGGAAGCTGGATCTGCTGGGTCTTTAACAGAGGGTACCATTAGGAGCGGTATCCATGGCAGCCACAGGTGGCCCTGTTACACACCGTGCATCTACTCCAGGCTCTACACAACTTCAGGGATGGCAGAGCTCATCTCTTGAATGATCAAGAGAACAGAGGGCATGCAGAGCTTCCCTGTCAGTAGGGGAGGTCTCTGGAATAACTCCTTTGTTTTTAACTGAAATGTAATATATTGTTGTATAGTGTATATAGTATATTGTTTTTGTTGATGTTGAACTCTATACATGTGTGTATATATGTGTGTGAACTCTATACATGTGTGTGTATATGTGTGTGTGTGTGTGTGTGTGTGTGTGTGTGTATTTTCTTTTTAAAAATTCTCTTCTATTTGGATTTGTTGTTGTTCAGTTGCTAAGTCATGTCCAACTCTTTGCAACCCCACCAGGCTTCTCTTCCTTCATTATCTCCCAGAGTTTGCTCAAACCCATGTCCATTGAATCTCAGATGCCATCCAGCCATCTCATCCTCTGTCATCTCCTTCTCCTCCTGCCTTCACTCTTTCCCAGCATCAGAGTCCTTTCTTTTTATTATAGGATGTTGAATACCGTTCCCCATGCTGCACAGCTCAGTTCAGTTCAGTCGCTCAGTCGTGTCTGACTCTTTGCGACCCCACAAACCGCAGCATGCCAGGCCTCCCTGTCCATCAACAGCTACAGGAGTTCACCCAAACTCATGTGCACCGAGTTGATGATGTCATCCAACCATTCATCCTCTATCGTCCCCTTCTCCTCCTGCCCTCAATGTTTTCTAGCATCAAGGTTTTTTCCAATGAGTCAGATCTTCGCGTGAGGTGGCCAGAGTATTGGAGTTTCAGCTTTAGCATCAGTCCTTCCAATGAACACCCAGGACTGATCTCCTTCAGAATGGACTGGCTGTACCTCCTTGCAGTCCAAGGGACTCTCAAGAGTCTTCTCCAACACCACAGTTCAAAAGCATCAGTTCTTCAGCACTCAGCTTTCTTTATAGTCCAAGTCTCACATCCATACATGGCTACTGGAAAAACCATAGGCTTGACTAGACGGACCTTTGTTGGCAAAGTAATGTCTCTGCTTTTTAATATGCTGTCTAGGTTGGTCATAACTTTCCTTCCAAGTACTAAGCATCTTTTAATTTCATTGCTGCAGTCACCATTTGCAGTGATTTTGGAGCCCAGAAAAATAGTCAGCCACTGTTTCCATTGTTTCCCTATCTATTTCCCATGGAGTGATGGGACCGGATGCCATGATCTTAGTTTTCTGAATGTTGAGCTTTAAGCCAACTTTTTCACTCTCCTCTTTCACTTTCATCAAGAGGCTCTTTAGTTCTTTTTCACTTTCTGCCACAAGGGTGGTGTCATCTGCATATCTGAGGTTATTGATATTTCTCCCGGCAATCTTGATTCCAGTTTGTGCTTCCCTCCAGCCCAGCGTTTCTCATGATGTACCCATGCTGTACAGTAGGACTTTATTTATAATATATAATAGTTTGCATTTGATATATAATAGTTTGCATTACATTATGTATAATCCTCACCTCTCACTCCACCTTCCCTCTCCCCCTCCCCTTGGCAAACAGTAGTCAGTTCTCAATGTCCATGAGTCTGTTTCTGTTTTGTAGATTCATTTGTGCCATATTTTAGAGTCTACATGTAAGCGATATTGTATGGTGTTTCTCTTTCTGACTTGCTTCACTTAGTATGTTAATCTCTAGTTGCATCTATGTTGCTGCAAATGGGATTATTTCATTCTTTTTTATGGTAGACTAGTATTCCATTGCATGTGTGTGATATATATATATATACACACACATCTTTATCCATTCATCTGTTGGTGGACCTTGTTTGCTTTAATGTGTTTATTTCACGAGCTTTGTTTCTGTCTCTTAGTCTCTTATTTTATGACTTTGTTGCAAGGGTGAAAGTCTCTCAGAACTTAAGAGTATTCTTGTTCTTTAGCTGTCATACGGGAAAAAATGCAAAGCAAACAAGTGACCCAAAACACAATATCCTCGTTTTGCCCCAATAAATCATTTCCATTGCCTTTTATCAAGATCAAGTAAAAGGCATGAGGAGGTTGATAATTTTAAGACTGAAAAGGACTGGCCTCTGATCCCAAATTGTATGGAGCTAGAGGAGATTAACCCTGTCATTCCTGACCTGGAAAGATTCTGTGGAACGCACAGATGAGGTGTGAGTCTGTACTCTGTATTCAAGATGTGCTCGGGATCAATTCCCATGCAGATTTTGCCTCCTTCTGGGATAATGCAGACACTGTGCAGATTTTGAACGCCAACGGAGGTGAAGTGGCATATGTGAAAACAGTCTAAAACTGACATTGTATTGATTTCATTATTGCTGGGGTGTGTGATTCTGAAACTGGAGTGTGAAATGTGACCCCTGAAATTTGACAGATTTGGAGTTCAAGTTCTCTCTCTTCATCCTCAACTTGTACCACGGCCCTGAACTTAAGTCCCCTCAACTATAGAAGACAGTAATAGCCCTCACCCCATGTGGTTCTAGGGAGGCTCAGGTAGAGCTCTTTCAGTGTTTGATACAGAATAAGTGCTTTTAAAAGATTGTTTTATGCCAGGATGTAAGTTCTCTAGGAAAACCTGAGTGAAGTGGAGGTGGGGAAATAGGTAATGTGCAGAGCACAGCACCATTCTTTGATAAATTAAAAGTCAGCCTAACTATTTAATGAAATGTTAATTGAGGCATACGCGTACCCCTAAGGGCTTCTCTGGTGGTTCAGATGATAAAGAGTCTGCCTGCAATGCAGGAGATTCAGGTTCAGTCACCGGGTCAGGAAGATCCCCCGAAGAAGGGAATGGCTACCCACTCCAGTAGTCTTGCCTGGAGAATCCAGAATCAATATGACACCCAGGCTCATGTTGTCCACTACGAGGTTTGGGGGCTCGGAGTCAAAATATTTGAATTCAAATTGTGGCTTGTCGGGCCTTCTTCCACATCCCCTAACTTCTCCGAGCCTTGCTTTTCTCTCGTCTGCAGAAGGGAATAATAAAACCTTGTTGACAACATTGTAAAGATGGAATGAGAAAAGGCATCGAAAATGTCTTTGCACCTCACAAAGATTATGCCAGTGTTAGGTGCTCTGTTTTGCATCATCCCCAGCCAAGAGATCATTTTCGGATTGTGTTTCGGATTGCGAATTTACAAGGTTGGCAACTTCAGATGAAAAGAATCAATACGCTGTCTCTTTAAAAAGGAATTAGTGGTTAAAAGAACTGACAATCCATTTAGAGATTTGTGTATCTCAATAGCAGGCAATGAGACCATTTTCTTTCCATTTATAAGAATTTGTTTGTGCTACTGGGAGGACAGCTTCAACAGTCGGGTTGTTTACTATGATTTGTATGCCCTGGGGATACAGAAAGGCAGGAATGTATGAAAATTGCAAATATGGAAGAAAAGATCTAGGAAGAAGATTTTTCTTTCTTTTTTTTTTTTACTACCTGCTTCAGTTGTACAGCTTGGAGCCAGACCTTCCTGAGTCCCCGGGAACTTTCAGACCTGTGTGTGTGTGTGTGTGTGTGTGTGTGTGTGTGTGTGTGTGTGTGTGTGTGTGTGTGTCTTCTGTAGCCTTGTTGGCTCTCCTAGTTGTGCTCTGTCTTCTGCTCCCAGTCCTTATTATCATACCTCCTATCCTCGATTGACCTTTTGAACTAAATTTGTGAAAGTCGATTCACTGTGAGGTTCTGGGTTGGGCAGTGTGCCCAGGCCTCGTCTCTCCTGGGCGTGACCTCTGTCCACTATCTCAGATCCACCAGCGTGTTGATCCGTGGCATGAATTTTCTAGTCTCTTTTTAGAATGGCGTCTGCTGACATTGCTATAAGTGGGCTTGTGGGATTATGTGCACTGATCTAAAAGGGGCCCTCATGCAGGTCGGGGGGGAAGCTCCGGGTCCTAAGAGCTCCAGGCCGTCCCAGGTGGCACGAGCAGTAAAAATCCGCCTGCCAGTGCAGGAGATGAAGGAGACGAGGGTTCGATCCCTGGGTCGGGAGGATCCCTTGGAGGAGGAAATGGCGCCCTGCTCCAGTATTCTTGCCTGGGAAATCCTGTGGACAGAGGAGCCTGGCGGGCTACAGTCCAGGGGGTCACAAAGAGTCAGAAAGTTGGACATGACTGAGGGACTCAGCACACACATGCAAGAGCTTCAGGGCTACCAGATATGGGGTAGCTGCTCCCCTCCTGTTCTCATCAAAGGAGCTGGGTCAGGATAGCCTCTCCTCTGGGACTTCCCATCTTTTCTCTCTGTTCTTTGCCTAGTTAACGCTCTCGGGTCTGCTTCCAAACCTAGTCAGTCAGTCCCTTCCTCCAGGAAAACTTCCCCGATGTCACTGACTAAGCGCTTCTACTATTATTTCTCAATTTCATGTGCCTTCATGTGTAGCTTGTAGGGTCATTTTGGCTTTTCATCTTTTGATATAATGATTTAATTCATTCCTGAAAGACTGTCAGTCCTATGGGAGGAGAACCCTATGTGGGTTTTCTTCCTGCCTCAATACAGCAGGTGTTTGTCAGTGACTGGATGGATAAGTGAATGAATGAGTGAATGAATGGGTTACAGGACAAGACCGGTAGGACCCCCATGCTTTCAGGAAAGCTGAGATCCATGACAGAAGGGATAAGGTGGGACCTGGCACTAGCTTTCTCACTGCACTCCATCCCAACTTAGAACCTCTTCATCCATCCTGAATGTCCACAGAATGTAAGCTCCGTACAACCCACCCCCCGACCCCTCCTGCCCTCTGCAATCCCATGTGACACCTTGCTCAGTGTCTACCACCATTCCTCAGCTGGATTGGAACGATTTCCAGATTCTGAAACTTGCCCACCTTCTGAATTCTTAGGCACTTCTGCCCATGTTTTTCATTCAGCAAAAATGTTTTATTCTACCTCTTCAAGTTGGTTTTTCAGCATTGGTTTTAGACCTCTGCCTGCATGCCACTTTTTGAATGAACGTTTCATGAAGTCCTGTAAGACCAGGTCCCCTTGGAATCCCCTTTCATAAGTAGAATCTTGCATTTCCCTTTAAAGAGATGATGTTGTGTGTGTTTAGACAATGGCTTGTTTCTTCTACTGAGGAGTGAGCTACTTGAGGAAATGCATTAAGTCTTGACCGTGGCAGTCTTGACCATCACTAAGCATCCAGCTCTTAGTAGGTACTCCATAAGTGACTGTCAGCTGAAACTGTAAAGCTCAGACACCACACCTTTTGCAGTCCAACCAGAGCCTGTGACCTTGATGGGAGACACTTGCGGTCAAGGTGGAAAAGGGGCCGTGCGTGTTCATATATTCACCCACCTCCTGTGATGTATGGATCCTCATCTCTCTGGGCTGGGGCCGGGACCTCGTTCTCCTGCTGTGCCATAGATTCAGCTGAATAGGTTATAAATCCTAACCTACACTAGCATAAGGCAAAGAAAGATTGATTATCTCGAGACACGGAGAAGTCCAGGCGTAGTTCCGGCTGCCATCAGTCATTGCTGAGGATAAGGGTTTAAGTCCTCGTGACAGGGGTCTCTCCACTGCTGAGCCAGCCTCACTTTGGAGCTTTCTGGGGTTTGTTTTTGTTTTGTTAGCTGTAGCGTCTGGTATGTTGTCAGTGGTTCTTCAGACCCGACGGCAAGTGCCTAGGGGTGAGCGGGTGGGGACTGTGCACGCTGGGTCATCCTTAAACCTGAATTCTGTGGCCAGGAAGATGGAGGCTTTAAGAGGCAAGATGTCCATCACTTCTTGCCCATCTCTGGATGTCAGTAAGCATGTTTTCCTTAGCATTCCCACTGCATGTGAAACCCGACTATTACACTCAGGAGTTTATTCATAGGAGTGCAGGTTTATTTACTTATTTATTTATTTTTTATAAGTCTGTGGTTTGTTTTTGGCTGCGCTGGGTCTTTGTTGCTGTGGCGAGCAGGGCTGCTCTCCATTGTGATGCACAGCCTTCTCACTGTAGCAGCTTCTGCTGTTCCAAAACACGGGCACTGGGGTGTGCGGGCTTCAGAAGTTGTGACTCTCGGGCTCTAGAGCGCAGTTCAATATTTGTGGCGGTGGTGGTTTAGGTGCTAAGTCACGTGTGACCCTTGTAACCCCATGGGCTGTAGCCCACCAGGCTCCTCTGACCATGGGATTTCCCAGGCAGGAATACTGGGCTGGGTTGCCATTTCCTTCTGCAGGGGATCTTCCCGATTCGGGGGTCAAACCCACATCTCTTGCATTGCAAGCAGATTCTTTACCAACTGAGCCACCAGGGAAGCCCCTCAGTGTTTATGGCGAATGGGCTTAGTTGCTCCATAGCATGTGGGATCTTCCCGGACTAGGGAGCAAACCCGTGTCTCCTGCACTGGGTATCAGATCCTTCACCAACAGGCCATGATGGAAGCCCTGTAGGAATGTACTTTTGATTGAGATTTAGAGAGAGTGTTTCTACCCGCACCCCAATCTGTTTTAGGGCAGATTCCCTAGGGATTACGCCTGAGCTGGGAATTGCCAAGCAAGTCATTCATTGGCAGGATGGTCCCAGGAGAGACCTCTGGGTGATGCAGAAAGAATCAGGGTAGGGAGGGAGAGACAGACAGAGGTGTAGTTTCAGGGGAAACCCCAGCCTCAGCCTGACCCTATGGCAGCTCCGGAGTATTAACTGGACCGGAGATCATTTCACCCAGGGTCTTCCACCCACCTCTTCACCTCAGTCTGTCTTTGGCCACAGGCTCGGATCCGCTCTGGGGAAGGATGCAGCCCTCCTGCCCTCCTTACCCGCTCCCTCCCCACTGGGCATCACTGACTAGGGCAGCCCCTGTCAGTCACGTTCAACCTTTCAGAGAAAAATTCAGGTTGGGAGCAGTTTTCAGCCATTACGCACATCACCCGGGAGATGGTTCACCAAACTGGGGAGGATTTGTGAGGCTCGAGCTTTAAAGAAACATGGAATGATGAGAAATCTGAAATGACAGGGATCCTTGTATAAATAGTAGCTGATAGTCTTTATTTTCTGATCAGTCCCAATTCTGCCTGCCCCCTTCCTTCCCCTGTCCCTGACCTAAGCCCCCTGGTGATCACAACAGCCTTCCAGATTTAAGGAAGTGTTAGTTGCTCAGTCGTGTCTGACTCTTTTGACCCCATGGACTGTAGCCCACCAGGCTCCTCTGTCCATGGAATTCCCAGGAAAGAGTACTTCAGTGGGTTGCCATTCCCTTTTCCAGGGCATCTTCGCGACCCAGGGATCAAACCTGCATCTTTTGCATCGCAGATTCTTTATCATCTGAGCCACCAGGGAAGCCCCTTAAGAGTAAAGTCACTATTTCTAAGAAATTTAAGGAAGACTTCCTATTAGAAGGGTTGACATAGGAGGTGAACCATCTTTAGATACACAGGGAGAGAAATTGCCCTGACCTCCCATCCTCTTACATTGCGGGTTGTACGTCTCCTACAGAGCTCAGGGTCATGATGTCCCTGCTCTCCTACAAACGGGCTCCGTCCAGCCTCTGGGCTCTTGGTTGCCTCCCTTGCAGTTTACTGATTAGGCAGTTTCGGGGGCCAGTGTCAGGTTTTGGGGTGCCCCAGTTCTGACAGGAGTGATGGCAGGTTGAATTCCCTCTTGCCATCTCAGGAAGGCGCGCTCTCCTTCTCTCCCTCTGATGTGAAGGATTGGACCCACGCCGCCGCAGACTCGCCCACGACCGCTCTTGACTTGCTGTGTTTCCGGGTGACGCCCCCCCATCCCCGCTCCATCCCCGTGACTACACGCTCTCCAGCAGCCTGCATGTCTGCGTGCGCATAAGAAAGGCTGCATGCATGCATGTGACGATATATAGCCATCACGGTACCGTGTGGGCATGTGGACGTGCGGAGGAAATGTAATAGACTGTGGTTGTGTGTCTGTAGGTGTATAATAAGTTTGCCGCAGACCAGGGGCGGGGAGAAGTGGAGCCATTTGTTGATTCAAACCAATTTTTTTTTTCCCTCCCTTGAGTTAGTACCCAATCTGTAGCTAAGAACTGCTGACGACAGCATATTTCTGAGTGTAGATTTTTTTTTTTCCCCTGACAGCTAAGACCTAACTCTTGCCTGATCTATGTAGCCGCATTGTTCAAATTACAAAGCTTAGGTGACAGAACTGTTCTATTTTCTGGGAGCCCCAGACACACCTGTCATCAGATAGAAGCTAGAATGCAGAAGTCATCACTTTACTTAGAAACTCAGCAGATGACTGAAATTATTTCTTACTACTAATTCCCCTTTTAGTGGAGATAAGCCGCTTTGTTCAGCTGTAAATGAAACATTAGGGTATTAACGGAGGAGCCAGAAGTATTGGGGAAGCAAAGATTTTATCTGCAGTAGGAACATTTTGGGCAATAAATTGTTTTGTTGGACAGAATACTAAATCTCTTGAGTTACAAAGAAGCAGAGCTCATTAAAGGGGATGCTTAAAGCAGGAGGAAAAAAAAGACGAGACAAAAGCTTATTACCTTTGTTGTGGGGATTGGGGGTGTTTGCAGGTTCTCATGTATCTAGCATGGAAGAATTATTCAGTGCTGTTATTAAATAGCTATGTCTATAGACTTGGAAACGCTCCGTGAATATGTCCAAGGGACAAATACATTGCTGAAATATCAATAGGAATCTGCAATCAGTTATGAATTCCAGAGTACATATTTATCCTCAAAGACTGGGTTTTTGTTTCCTGTGGGTGAAATTTGCCCGTCTCTTTGCCACATCCTTCAGATTAATCGGCTGGCATGGTTACATAAATGTTTGTAATAGAGAAGACAGAATGCCAGGGTTATCCAAAACGTTGTCGCAAAACACACACCTAAATGAAGAGCATTATGCATTGAGAGTGGGGATCAACAGGCCTTGGAAAGGAGGGGTATTTTCCCAGGATGGGGGTGGGCAGCTCCGGAGTTGTGAGTGGTCGTGGAGTGTGGGTCCTGTGGGGTGACCCCCTGCTTGTAAGTGTCAGAGGAGGGACACTTACGACTCAGGGATGATCCATTGCGGGGAAGCAGGGCGGAAGGAGGAAGGTAGCAGGAAGATGGCTCCATCTCTTCTCTGGACGTGGCAGCCCCTTTAGCTGTATCCCCAGGAGCAAGGCTGCGTGTTCTGACTCCTTGACTGCCTGGGCTTGTTGCTCTTTAGAGCTTTTAGGAGGAAGATGGCCCCAGAGGAGTCGCACCTGAGAAATCAGATGGGGAACAGTATCAACAGCCACACCTCACTTGCAAGCAGATGGGGATTTCTTGAGAGCAGTTTTATGGCTCTGCAGTTTTGCTTCTTCTTTCTTTCTCTCTGAATGATTCACAGCATCTCTTCACAGATACCCACTCTGATAGCTCTCCATGCCATTTCTGCCTCCCCTCCCCCCAGATACCCACCCTGTTAGCTCTCCGTGCCATTTCTGCCCCCCCAATGACATGCTCTACAGCGCAGGTGGGTGCCCAGGACTTGTCACCAGGAGAATCATTCAGTTCATACTCTGGACCCACCAGTACTTCCAGCTCACTGTCTCCTTTCTTGGTGGTTTGTGCAAAAGCAAGGGTGTGCATGCCTGTGTGCTCAGTCATGTCCGACTCTTTAGTGACCCCATGGACTATAGCCCACTGGGCTCCTCTGTCCATGGGATGTCCCAGGCAAGAATATTGGAGTGGGTTGCCATTTCCTTCTCCAGGGGATCTTCCCAACTCAGGGTTCAAATCCACGTCTCCTGTGGCTCTTACATGGGCAGGCAGGTTATTTATCACTGAGCCGCTAGGGAAGCCCCAAAATAGTGACAACATCTTTCAAAACACAGCAGTGGACAAACATAACGTACACTCACAATGAGCTATGGAAAAACACCAAAGTTGGATTTGCTTTGAGAAAACTCTGTGTATGAAGATTATTTTTAAAGCCGCAAATAATCGTAATTTATTTCAAAAGGCACTGAATTGGAAGGTGTTCCGCCAAGAAATGGCATCCTTTATGGTCTTCTATCTCTGGCACGCAATCCAGTGCCAGGAAAAGATTCTTGATCTGTAGTGAAGATAGAATAATTGCCTGCATCACATTGAAATTCAGCTTGTATTTAAAACATGACTCAGATCACAGCCTCTTTACCCTGTCATTCATTGAGCCAGTGACTTTTCAGGACCACTTATTCACAAGCTATAGGACAGCCGCCTGTCAACACTGGTTCATAGGAGCTCTGAGCATTGAGCTAATGTCTTATGACGGTCGTGTGGAGGGCATTGAGTTTTCTTGAGATGAGTAGAAACAGGGGTGCACGTGGAGGTGAATCAAAGCCCCTGGTGACAGAGGGGAGCCTCAGGGCTTTGCATCCCCCTGTGAACATGTTTTCAAGTTAATTTTCAATTTGAGTATAGTTGAATTATAATGTTATGTTAGTTTCTGCTGTTCAGCAAAGTGAATCAGTTATGCATATACATATTTCTATTTTTTTAGATTATTTTCCCCTGTAGGTCATTACAGAGTATTGAATAGAGTTCCCTATGCTATGCAGTAGATTCTTATTGGTTATCTATTTTTATATATATGTGTGTGTGTGTATATGTCAATCGCAATCTCCCAATTTATCCCTCCTTCCCTTTCCACCTTGGCAATCAGTAGTTTGCTTTCTACATCTGTGGCTCTGCTTCTACTTTGTACACTTGTATGATTTTTTTTTAGCTTCCATATAAAAGTAATGACATGGTATTTTGTCTTTCTCTGTCTGACTCACTTTGCTCAGTATGGAAATCTCCAGGTCCATCCATGTTGCTGCAAATGGCATTGTTTTGTTCTTTTTTATGGCTGAGTAATATTCTATACCAATTATTTTCTATACCAATTCATCCACTGAGGGACGTTTCGGTTGCTTCCACGGCCTGGCTATTGTAAACAGGGCTGCAGTGAACATTGCAGTTGGTATCAAAGAATAATAGTGTTGAACAGAGAAAGATGAAAATCAGAATTTTTCAATGTAGTGTTCCGATTCTACAGCAGATGAACTGTATGATGAATAATCCAAAAGTGAAGCAGCACTTAGGTGGGGAAAGTGTCTGGGTACCTGCGGAGATTTTGACATTTATTTTTACCCCCATTTTTGGCCCTGAATGTTTATGTACTAGATGTATGATAGAGCGAACACACGTGTCAAGAGTTCTGGTTGAAATCCCGTGTCAGGAGCTACACAACTGTGTATAAGCCTGTTAGTCTCTTTGAAACTCAATTTTCTTATCTGTAAAATGGCACTGTGAAGCCACCCAAGTGTTAACAGGACAGTCAGCTTCAAAATGTCCCATTTCTGGTACCATTCATGATGACGTGAGGCAGAAAATGCCTTTTATGGGCCTGTCTCAAACCAGCTAGGGCACTGAAGGAGACTGTCTCAGATGTTTGTACTCAAAGCACAGTCAGTGTACCAGGCAACTGTAGCCACTGGAGAAACACAGGGTTGAATGCCATCTGCTTTCCTTCCCCACTGGGCGACAGTGACAGGATCCGTAAGCTTGCTAAGCCTTAGTTTCTTCATCTGTAAAATGGGACAAAGAATCATCTCAGTGCCACACAAGTTTTAAAGATGATGATGGTGAAGCATTTAATTGAATTTTTTTGCTCTTTTTTTTTTTTTTTTTTAGGAGGGAGAGTGAGAAATTAAATATTTCCTGCCATATCAATAAGCAAGGGTCTCACAGCCATCAGGGATTCCCCGCCCTCCAAATGTGAATTCCTGAGCCCAGAGGGTTCCTGAAAAGAGCAATGCCTGTGATCCAGCAGTCATCAGGTTGCTGCTACTCCCTAGGGGAGAGGAACTAAAGGCTGTGAAAAATCAAGACACAGGATGCTGGCCCCCATAACTGAGACGCATATGAAAGGAATGATTTCAGTGAGCCCAGTTCTTGCATCTTCCCAAACATACTTCAGATATCTGATTTTCCTTAATTAACAATAACCTTTTGATGTTCAGACTATCTGCTCCCTGTTGCAAGCATCTAAATAACGTGGTGCAGCCTCTCCCCCAACTTCCTTGGACCAGTTCTCTGAGTTACTTGAGATGCTGTCTCCTGGGCTTGAAGTTATAAAAATTCCCACCAAATAAAGCATAACTCTCAACTTGTAGGTTGTCACTATTTTCTAAGTCGACAGGGGCGTGCTGTGTGGCATGTAGGATCTTAGTGCCCCAACCAGGGATCAAAACCGTGCCCCCTGCAGTGGAAGCATGGAATCCGAGGCGCTGGACTGCCAAGGAGGTCCTTTAATTTCTATGTGTTAAAGGGTCTCAGTGTGTGGTGGCTGTAACCAGCATTATTATTACTTTTATTGGGGAGTGAGATCCATGGGTGAATTCTCGGGCCAGCCCAGAGCTGAGGGCGGAACTGCCATTCTGAGTGGCTTACCCAGATACTGGCTCTTGGCCACTCTCTGACTGGTGCCACTTTCCAACCTCTATACCCAAGGAGCTCTCTAAACTGGAAACTCCTTATTCTTTCGAGAGCCTGCCAGAGAGTGAAATTTGAGCTTGGAATGTGCCGACGTGGTTGGCGGTGACCAGGGGCTCCTGCAGTCACTGACAGGTGTGGAGACCAAGCAGAGTCTATGCTCTGGTCCCCCACTATAGGGGAGGGGGAGAGCCCCAAGCCCGTTTCCTTGGAGAACACTGGAAAGATCACCCTTTGCAAACAAGAGTCTTAGACTACAGTGGAACTCAAAGGCTCCCTTTAAGGGCTAGGGCCACTACAACAAATTCTCAAACTTGGTGACATTCAGCCTCAGAAATTCTAGAGGCTAGAAGCCTGGAATCAAGATGTCAGCATGCTTGGATCCTTCTGGAGACAGGGAATATCCATGCCATGCCCCTCTGCCAGCTTCTGCTGGTATCTGGTAATCTGTGACATCTTTTGACTTTAGACACGTGGCTTCAATTATTCCATCTTCACATGGCCTTCTTTCCTGTGCCTTTTCCTCTTCTGTTTCTTGTATTTGGATATAGGGTTCCCCCTAAAACAGGATGTTGTTGTTCAGTTGCTAAGTCATGTCTGGCTGTTTGTGACTCCGTGGACTGTAGCACTTAAGGCTCCTTGTCCTTCACTATCTCCTGGAGTTTACTCAGATTCATGTCCTTGAGTTGTTGGTGAAGCTATCTAACCATCTCATCCTCTGCTGCCTCCTTCTCATTTTGCCTTCAATCTTTCCCAGTATCAGGGTCTTTTCCAACATGTCACATCAGATGGCCAAAGTTGGAGCTTCAGTTTCAGCATCAGTCCTTTCGGTATAAACTCAGGGTTGATTTCCTTTAGGATTTACTGATTTAATCTTTGCTGTCCAAGGGACTCTCAAGAGTATTTTCCAGAGCCACAATTTGAAAGCATCTCATGTTGAAGTCTTTAATTATATCTGCAAACCACTCCCCTTTTTTCCAGTTAACATCACATTTGCAGGTGTATGGGCTTAAGACTGAGACATACCTTTTTGAGGATGCACACTTCGTCGTGTGTGTGTGTGTGTGTGTGTGTGTGTGTGTGTGTGTGTGTGAGAAACACCTTTGTATGGAGAAACAATTGGATTTAACAAGACCACTCAAGGACAATTTCTTAATAAAAAGAGATAATATCCTCAGGCACTTACTAGGTCCACAAATTGTGTTGTCTGATGACATATGCATCTTTTTTTTCATCTCAATCCTCTGAGACAGGTAGTATCAGCTCAGTTCAGTCGCTCAGTAGTGTCCGACTCTTTGCAACCCCATGAATCACACCACGCCAGGCCTCCCTGTCCATGACCAACTCCCGGAGTTCACTCAGAGTCGTGTCCATTGAGTCAGTGATGCCATCCAGCCAGCTCATCCTCTGTTGTTCCCTTCTTCTCCTGCCCCTAGTCCCTCCCAGCATCAGAGTCTTTTCCAATGAGTCAACTCTTCACATGAGGTGGCCAAAGTACTGGAGTTTCAGCTTTAGCATCATTCCTTCCAAAGAAATCCCAGGATTGATCTCTTTCAAAATGGACTGGTTGGATCTCCTTGCAGTCCAAGGTAGTATGCTCCTCCTCAATTTATGAATGAGAAAACTGAGCTTTAGCAGAAGCTCATTTTTTCTTGATCAGCCAGCCAGGAAAGTGGCAAAGTTTATATTCTAAGCTAGGTTTTTGTAATTCCAAAATCCTTACTTTGAGCATTCATGCCAGTGCCATGTGTAGGAATCTTCTGGGGACTGTTAACACTTCACCGTCCCTCAAGCTCCATCTCCAGAAATTTTGATTCTGTAAGAGTGGGGTAAGGGTAACGATTCACATAGAAAGTAACTGCATTATGTAATCCACCCCACCTCACCCCAACCCATCTCTCAGGTCATTGCAACCTCAGCCTAGGGTCTAACAGACATATTCAGAATACCCCAAAGAGAGAAATCCTTCAAAGGGAAACTGCACTCTAAGAGACGCTAAGTTCCTTCTTTGATTGTTGTTCAGTCGCTAAGTAATGTCCAGCTCTTTGAGATCCAGTGGGCTGTAGCACCCATGCTCCCCTGTCCTTCACTGTCTCCTGGAGTTTGCACAGACTCATGTCCATTGAGTTGGTGGTTCCATCCAACCATCTCATCCTCTGTTGCCCCCTTTTCCTCCTGCCTTTAATCCTTCCCAGCATGAAGGTCTTCTCCAGTGAGTCGGTTCTTCACATCAGGTGGCCAAAGAAAGTACTGAAACTCCAGTTTCAGCATCAGTCCTTCCAGTGAATATTCAGGGTTGATTTCCTTGAGGCTGGACTTTAGGATTGATTCCTTTTCTCATTATTGTTTGCTACAGCTCTCGGTGTCTGGATCTTTCCCTCGACACTTCCCTTGCCTGTTTGCTCAAACATACCCTTGTGTGATCATCCAGCTGCAGTGTGAGTACTGATGGCGGTGCTCTTAGTACCGTCCCAGATTTAAGTTTCCTTACTCTTCAAAGGCTTCCTTGAAGGCTCAGTGATAAAGAACCCAGCTGCCAATGCAGGAAACATAGGTTCCATCCCTGGGTCAAGAAGATCCCCTGGAGAAGGAAATGGCAACCCACTCCAGTATTCTTGCCTGGAAAAACCCCATGGACAGAGGAGCCTGGCAGGTTACAGTCCATGGGATCTTAGATACAACTGAGCGACTAAGCATGCACTCTTTAAGCATCTGACGTTTTCCACGTGGAGAATGTCCACAGAGGTAGAGAGGGAAGTCTTTCAGCAAAGCACAGCAGGGAGCCATGATCCTACAACAGTTCTAGTGAGTGAAAAATCGATTTCAGAAACCAGGATGGTGGTAGCAGTAGTGGGGAGTCATCCATGCCGCCCTGTTGTACAGGCCTGTTAAGTGAAATTTACAGGACCTTCCGTCATAGCAGAAAACTGTGCAGTTGATGATCTTTGCTGCTGAAGAAGCAAAATTGAAGTGTCACCTACCACGATTGCATTTTATTTCTAATATGTTGCCCTGCCAACCTTGGAGCCATGCGTGAAACCCAGGAATGGGAAGGGACAGAAGTGTGAACTCTGGCTCAATGGAGCTGATTGGAGAGGGTTTTTTTTTTCCCCCCAAAGTACAGCCCCAAGACATCTCAGGAAAACCTGCCTGGATAGAAGAAACAAGTGATATTCGAAAATCAAGAAGAGTTAAGCTGCTTGATAGAGTTACTTAAAAATTTTTTTTTCTTCAGAGCATTTATTTTTAATCACACCGTGGTTGGCGTAAATACATTCTCTCCGCAAAACGACTCACGCAATACATAGATAGGCAAGAACAGAGTAAAAAGTGAAGGTTTCCAAAATTTAAAGAGCCTCCAAATCACCTTGCATTCCTCAAGGAGGGAACTGCTGTAAATACTTAGCAGTTATTTCAGGCATTTCTCTGCTAAACTCTCAAACTCAGTTTAAAATAGTTGCAGGTGCTCTGGTGAGACTGCAGACAGGTTGACAGGCTGATGAATAGATAAGATAGTCAAACATGGTGACAGATAGGTAGACTGACTGGGCAGGTTGAAAAACAGAAAAGACAACAGAAAAATACTTTGGAATCCCAAATGAGGGCAGGCAGAAGTTTTTGTTTGTTTTCATATGTATTTACGTAATTTGGCTTCCCTGGTGGCTCAGATGGTAAAGCATCTGCCTGCAATGCAGGAGACCTGGGTTTGATCCCTGGGTTGGGAAGATCCTGTGGAGAAGGGAATGGCAACCCACTCCAGTACTCTTGCCTGAAGAATTCCATGGACGGAGGAGCCTGGCAGGGCACACAGTCCATAGGGTCAGAGAATCATACACAGCTTAGTGAGTAACACTTTCGATTTTTATTTATTTACATGACTGTGTCAGGTCTGAGTTGTGGCATGAGGGATTTTTGTTGAATCGTTCGGAATCTCTTGCTGTGATACTCAAATTCTCTACTTGTGGCCCGTGAGCTCAGTAGGTGCTCGTGCCATTAGCTGCTCTGTCGCATGGAGTGTCTTAGTTCCCTGACGAAGGATGGAACCCACACATCCCCTGCATTGCAGGGCAGATTCTTAACCACTGGACCGCGAGGGCAGTCTGCAGGGAGAAGGTTTTGAGTTTGCTGGTTACTCCCTCTATGATTCTGGGATTAGCAAATCCTTTGTTTAACTTCTTTGATCCAAACTTGCGTTATG
Organism: Nanger dama; assembly: GCA_917880005.1. NCBI lineage: Eukaryota > Metazoa > Chordata > Mammalia > Artiodactyla > Bovidae > Nanger > Nanger dama. Next base: position 36,210,144 of record CAKJTW010000019.1, on the reverse strand, counting down.
TGTTAAGGTGGGGGATGAGAGTAAAGCTTCCATAATAAAATGCATTTGAAAATAGAGGCTGTAGTGTAGTCTGTAGAGGTTTGGAAGCCAGGTGTATTCAAATTACGCATAAGAGTCTGGAAGTCAAAGAACACCTTTCTACCACTGCAGTTCAGGTACTTTGAAGTATCCTCTCCCCAACCGTGACCCACTAAGAGTAGCAAGGAGTCTCTGTTTGCTCCTAGAAATTCTCAGTTCAGGAAGAGGCTGTCATCGCCTCTACAGATATAGTGGCACCACTGGGAGTTAGAACACATCCAGTTCCTTTCACACGCTATTACTTAGCAGCGGCCGAAAGAGTTTGTAAATTGCATAAAGGAAACTAGAGTGTCTTGTAAGCATGGCTCTTGAGGAACTTCACCTCCAAGTTCACGAATATCTATCTCAATGAGGTTCACTCTCACAAAGAAGGATGTCGTTGTTAATAAGCTATCAAGCCTGCAGCAAGTGGGTGTTCTTTTTCCTTTGCTTTGAAGAGTTTATTTTATTTTAGATTTTACAAGTGCAGAGTGCTGGAACTTATCTGATGGTCCAGTGGCTAAGATTCCACACACCCAATGCAGAGGGCCTGGGCTGGATCTCGGGTCTGGGAACAAGATCACACATGCTGCAATTAAGAGTGTGCATAGTGATAAATAAATAAACATATTTTTTAAAAATACAGAGTGGCAGAGTGCATGTGACCAGACCGTATTCTAAAGGAAAAGTTTAACTCAAACATTTCTTTTTGCCAGATATACAGATTTTAGAACTCTAGCCGTGATGAGCAACCCTTTGAAAGTATGTTTAAAAATTCACCGAGTCTTGTCTGAAGGCTCACCTGTAAGGAAGAGTGAGCTAACTTATTCAGTTAGAGACGTTGTTAAATGCCCTGAAAGCGGTAGTTACTCATTTCCTTTTGAAGTGAAAAATAGCATATTCTTGAGCCCATCATCAATCTTTAATCATTTCAGATTAAGGCATTATCACTGGATACCCATGAATATCATTTTTTAAATGTTGTCCTAAAATTAAAGAATAATAGTAATATCTCAGCTTCCTGAACTGAGAATTTCTAGGCGTGAATCAAGACTCCTTGATGCTTTTAGTGGGTCATGGTTGGTGGCAGGATACTTCAAAGCACTTGAACTATAGTCGTAGAAAGATGTTCTTTGACTTCCAGACTCTTATGCATAATTTGAATATAACTGACTTCCAAGACTAGGTAAATGAGGCTCCCCTCTTAATTGATAGTATTTTGGATGAGCCTAATTTGACAGCCACTGGCAAACAACATGCTAAATATTTCATAGGATGTGGCTTTGAGAAGGAGCCCCCCTGCCTTGAGAATCCCACTGAGTGAGACATTATGACTTAGAATCTCAACATCAACAATTGGGACAGCTAAACTGCAGGAAAAAAAAAAATCTTTCTTTGATTTGATGCTACCCAAAGTAGAGACCATGGTCCACAGACACAGTAAATTCTAGAAACATTGCACATCGCTTGATCTTGAAGGAAGTGGAGTTCCACATTCATGGTGCCTTTTTTGCCCTGAAATGGGGCTTGGTTTCCCTTGGATTATCTGACTGCTTCTGACAACACCCCTTCCCCATTTGACTGGGTAGAACTACCTTCTAGAAAAGCCCTTCTCAGGCAGTAACTGAGGCACGCACATTTTCAGACACTCCCAAACAGTTCTCCAGTGTCTTCTAAAAGATGCCCAATTAGTGACATTGGCTGTGTATGTCTTACATGGATGTGAGCAACAAATAGAACAATGCTGCATGTCTGTACACTAGGTCTTTTTAAACAGCAAGGATATGTCCTAATGCCTCCTATGCTGATAATATTTAGAGTGAAATAATTGTTAAAAGCAATGGTATCCTTTCTGTTTTGGCTGATAAGAAAGATTAACACAGAGAAAAGGAAATTTATTTAAGGTTACATTGCAAGTCACTGACTTACCTGGGATGGGTCCCCCAACTTCCGACATCTAAGGATGATGTCATATAGGTTAACTCTTGTGACTTAGCTAATATTTTCTGAGCATTTCTAGGTGTCAAATGCCATGTGAAGTAACTGGCATACATGACATCCATGCACAGGTATTCATACCTTCCCTGTTTTGCAACTGAGGGATAAAAGAGTATAGATGTTGTTGTTGCTCAGTTGCTAAGTCGTGTCTGACTCTTTGCGACCTCATGGGCTGCAGCAAGCCAGGCCCACCTGTCCTTCACTATCTCCTGCAATTTACTCAGATTCATGTCCATTGAGTTGGTGATGCCATCCAACCATCTCATCCTCTGTCATCCCCCTCTCCTCCTGCCTTCAGTCTCTCCCAGCATCAGGGTCTTTTTCAGTGAGTTAGTTCTTCACATCAGGTGGCCAAAGTATTGGAGCTTCAGCTTCAGTCCTTCCAATAAATATTCAGGACTGATTTCCTTAGCACTGACTGGTTTGATCTCCTTGCAGTCCAAGTGACTCTCAAGAGTTTTCTGCTGCTGCTGCTGCTAAGTTGCTTCAGTCGTGTCCAACTCTGTGCGACCCCATAGACGGCAGCCCACCAGGCTCCCCCATCCCTGGGATTCTCAAGGAAGAACACTGGAGTGGGTTGCCATTTCCTTCTCCAATGCATGAAAGTGAAAAGTGAAAGGGAAGTCGCTCAGTCGTGTACGACCCTCAGCAACCCCATGGACTGCAGCCCACCAGGCTCCTCCGTCCATGAGTTTTCTCCAGCAGCACAATTAGAAAGCATCAGTTTTTGGTGCTCACATACCTAACACGTGGGTAAATAAGACCTCAAGCTCTGAAACCAGTCTGCCTTCCAACCATGCTGGAATGCTCTCTTGGAAATATGTAGTGAATCTATGGATTTCAAGAGAATGTTCTTTAAAAAAGTTGAGTACATTTTTGTTGACAAAAATTGTATATGCGTTAAGATATTTTGATATCTTAATGTTTTGATATCTGCATAAACTGTGAAATAATCTGATACATATGTTGAGAAAAGGGGCCACAGTGGTGGGAATATAAGTTGATGCAGCTTCTACCGTAAACAGTATGGATGTTTCACAAAACACAGTCCTAAACACAGGACTACCTGACGATCTAGCCATATTGCTTCTGGGTATATATCCAACGGAAACCAAATTAGTTTTGCAAAGAGATGTCTGTGCTTCCATGTTTATTGCAGCTTTACTCACAGTAGCCAAGATACAGAAACAACTTCCTTGTCTTTTGGCAGATGAATGGATGAAGAAAATACAATGTCTGTGTGGAAACAGGTATATATCCACACACAATGAAATAGTATTCAGCCTTTAAAAAGGAAAGACATCCTGATGTGCTTTTTAATCCTCCAGTTCCCTCCTGCCACACCTTTATCAGGTAGAATGCATGACAAGTTAGCCTTCCCTTCTTATCAGTAAAGAAACACATGTGATCTCCCCTGGGATTCTGATGTGAGGGCAGGAGGTGACCGTCAAATGGGCCCCCTTGGTCATTACATCTTGTGTCCAGGGAGTAGATGTTTGGGGTTGTGCTCCCCTTTGTCATCTCTGCTTCTCCAAGTAGAGCTGACTCTACAGCTGGAGAGATGCTTGCCAAGCCAGGAAGGGCATCCTTTAGGGTACCATAATAACCCAGAAGCATTCAGTAAGTGCTTGCTTGATTGCAGGGCGGATCACTGAGGCAGCTTTCTGGGCACAACCTAGAGAAAAACCTCCAGTCAGGCTGCAGTTGCAGTTTATTTCTTTGTCCCAGCGAGAGAGCTCCTGCCGACACAGCAGTGTGTGTTTTCTGCTTGGTAAAGTAGAAATGAAAGCAGGAGAAATGGACTTGAGTACAGCCTTGCCTGTAGCCTGGAGGCGGGGCCTCTGATGGGACCTCGCCCCGCTCCCTCTTTGCTGGAGAACCTTTGGCAGTGATGAGATTAGCAGAAGCAGCATCTCACGCCAGGGCGCTGTGCAGTTTTTTCTCTGTTCCACCAGGTGTTGCCAGAGAACATTGAGCAGAGACGAGCTCTGGGCAAAGTGTGTTCTGCAGCTGCTCTGGAACTCGGGGGCTGCTCAGAAGGCAGCCAGTGAATGTGATCCCGACTCCCGCAGCCCTCTGCCTTGCCCTTTGTGATATGGCTCCCTGTCTGCCTCTTGCCTTGCCTTTCAAATCCACACCTTGTGTGGCACATTTGGGCCTGTCCACACATTCTGGGCTTCCCAGGTGGCTGGCTCAGTGGTAAAGAATCCCTCTGCCAATGCCAGAGACGAGGGTTGGATCCCTGGGTCAGGAAGCTTCATGGGAGAAGGAAATGGCAACCCATTCTAGTATGCTTGCCTGGGAAATCTCATGGACAGAGGAACCTGGTGGGCTATAGTCCATGGGGTCGCAGGAGTCAGACGCGACCTAGTAACTAAATAACAACAACGCATTCTCATACCGGGGTGGGAGACCACTCAGGCATGTGATGATCCAGGTCACCGCCCTGAGTCCCACTGGCACCTGTGGTCAGCCTGCGTTTTTACCAGGAAGTGGACGGTCCCCTGGGTCACACATGCAAGGAGAGTTCTCTCTACCAGGGATCTTGTCTCTTAACGCAGAGCCTTTGTCTCAGCAGCTGTTCCCTGTGCCCTTTCCATTCTTGGACATCAGGAACAATGAGGTTACATCCTCGATCAGTGATTCTCAGGCAGGTTTGTGACAGCGTGCCCAGAGGCCATCGACCACGTCCAGAGACGCTTTTGGATGTGCTGACTAGGGAGGAAAGGAGAGTTGCCATGGACATCCATGGGCCAGAGGCCAGCGATGCTGCTAAGCATCCTTCATGCACAGGACAGAACTGACCCTACCAGAAAAGAATTCCCCAAACTGCCGAGTTTGCGAAATCCTGCTCTAGATACAAAGGCTTTACTGGCAAGATGACTGCATTCTCCAAAACACACATGGAGAGAAGTCTCTTCAGTTGTGATTGTCCCAGAAAGCTCCTGTGTATTGCTGCGGTTCTGAATTATGCCAAGACTACAGCCCATGGAGGAGTGTGAAAGCCACGTGTTGGCGACCTACTGTGTGCCAAGGACTTCATGCCTGTCATCTTCAGCCTTGTAGAAATGATGTTGGGGCTTCCCTCGTAGCTCAGTCGGTTAAGAATCTGCCTGCAATGCAGGAGACCCGGATTCAGTTCCTGGATTGGGCAGATCCGCTGGAGCAGGAAATGGCTTGCCTGGAGAATCCTGTGGACAGAGGAGCCTGGCGGGCTACAGTCTATGGCATCAGGAGAGTTGGACATGACAGAGGGACTAAGCACACAGTACAGAAATGATGTTCAGGGCGGGATTCTTGCCCCCTTGTGAAGAAAGGGAACCCGAGGCTCACAGAGCTTGTGCTTCTTGCTCTCAATTACCCAGCTGCCGAGCAGGGTGTCCGGTTGTGAACCCAGATCTGATTCCTTCGGGGATATAGTCTCTATTCCTGTGACATGCGGTCCCTCCCTGTGTCCAGGAAGGCAGGTGTGGACTTCAATGCTTTGTGCACATACTGTGGGGCAAAACATGTGCTGAGTTGGACCCCAGCCTCCCAGACTGGAAGAGCTACCTTCTCTTCATTGCTCATCTGCTGGTTTCAAACAGAGTGGGCTTAATGCTCCGTAAAGGACACCTGTTGATTCGTCCCATCGCTGATGACTGAGGGGCATTCGGTTCCCAGGCACCCAGGGCATCCGCGGTAACTGCGCACCAGCACCTCGATCACTGGGCTCATGCTGTGGGCAGATGCTGAGGCTGGCATCTCCTTACACTTGTCCCCATAGTTTACCGCCCAGGGTGCTTGGCCTTCCCCAAAGAGTCTAAATTGACAAGAGGCCAGACAAGAAATTCAGTCAAGGCTTTACTGGGGCCCTGCTGCAGTTGGGCGGGAGGAACGAGAACAAACAACAGGTTCCCTCGCTCCCTCCCTGATGGGTTGGTGGTGTGGGTGGGGGATGGTTAGCTTGTTCCTTTGTAGGATGAATGTAGCAGTGTGTCCAGGCTTCCCAGGTGGCTCAGCGATCAAGAATCCTTGTGCCAATGCAATGGACACAGTTTAACCCTTGAGTCAGAAAGATCCCCTGGAGGGCAACTCGCTGCATGTTCTTGCCTGGAGAATCCCATGGACAGAGGAGTCTGATGGACTACACTTCATGGGGTCGCAAAGAGTTGAACAAGACTTAGGGGCTAAACAACAACAAGGGTGTGTCCCAGGGTCACATGGGGGAGAGGCTTAGGTGTTTTGCCCACCCCTTTGTGCTGGGTGCAGGGTTCATGCATACGATACCCTACTTTTGCTCCTGACCCCCATGATTTTCTCCAGGCTCTTTCAGTTGAGGGGTTTTCTTTTCTTTCTTTCTTTCTTTTTTTTTTGGGTCTCCTTGTATCTTTCATCCAGAATTTGCCCCAGCTGTGCATGCCCACAGTTCTTTCTAGTCTCTTAGAGTTTCTTGTCTTTTGTTGCTGGAGGAGGAGACATTTGGCCAGGTGCACACACTGCAGCAGAGGGTCCCAGGTCCCAGCCTGTTTCAATGAAAGCCCTGCAGATGCTTTAGGGCAGAGGGCTTAGGCATCCATGCTGGATCTATACTCATAAGGAGGTCCAAACCCAAAAGGAAACCCACTTTTGAATCTAGTCTTTGAGTCAACAATAAACTAGAGAGTGATGCAAAAGTACTTAGAAGGAAAACAAAAATTCAAATGTTTCCAGAGTCCAAAGTTGCCCTCCCTAAAAGTTTCCTGTGTCCCAAAGTGACCCTTCAACCTTGCAGTCAATTGTCACTCAACACCTACAGCCTCGGTAGGTGGCGCTAGTGGTAAAGAGCCCACCTGCCAACTCCGGAGACATAGGAGATGCATATTCGATCCCTGGGTCGGGAAGATCCCCTGGAGCAGGGCATGGCAACCCACTCCAGTATTCTTACCTGGAGAATCCCATGCACAGAGGAGCCTGGTGGTCTACAGTCCACAGGGTCGCAAAAGAGTCGGACACAACTGAAGTGACTTAGCATGCTTGCACGTCCTGTGGCTGCTGTAAGCGATGACAGCGAACAACAGCGTGTTTAAACCAACACGGAATTCATTATCTTGCATTTCTACAGCTCAGGAGTCCCGCGTGGCTCTCACAGGGTGTTGGCAGGGCGGTGCTCCCGCTATGCTCCTCTGTGTTTCCTGGCCTCGTCCAGATCTCAAGGCCACTCGCATTCCTGGGCTCATGACCCCCTCCCTCCATCTTCAGAACCTGCAGCGTAGCATCTGCGGTGCTCTCTGACTCTACCTGTGTGGTCATAGCTCCTTCTCTGCTCTTCAGAGGATCCTTGTGATCCCACTGGGTCCACCCAGATAATTCAGGATAATCTCCCCATCTCAAGTTCGTTTACTTCATCACTTTAGCAACATCCCTTTTGCAGCGGAAGGTGACATTTTCATTCTGGGAATTGGGACCAGAATATTTTTGGAGGGAGGAGGGGATTATGCTGTCCACCTGCTTTACAGCTACTCCTGCTAGAGTTAGTGGTGGGAAAAAGCAATGAGAAAAAAAAAAAAAAACCCACGATATTAGCTTCAAGCAACTTGTATGGGGTGTGCACGTGTGTGTGTACCTACGTGCATGTGTGCTGTGGAGAAGCCTGGTGTAGAAAAGAAAGCATGACGGTCGTACAGTCACTCTTGGATGAGGACGATTACTGTAGCTCCGATTCATCTTAGCATCCTCAGAAGCTATGATGGTGCCTGGAGTATGGCTTGGTAGGGGCCCAGTTAGTTTCATGCATTAGTGTTTCTAAGAAATGCATGTATAGGGTTCAGTAGAAATACAGCAGAAGCACTATTATAGCAATCCCACGTTGACACCATTTTCATTATGCTCATTGCTGCGGAGACTCACCTTAATACACTGGTGACGAGTAGGCACAGTCATAACCTTGAGACCCTACTCACTTTCAAGTGCTGTCCACACCCACTGCAGATTCAGTGACTTCAGTTAAGCTCTAGGATTTTCTCTTTCCCTGGAGGTGGACAGATCACGGCCCAACAGCTGAATCCATTTTCTTAAACAGAGTTTCGTTGGAACGCAGCCATGCATAAATTTATTTACAAACGGTTGATGGCCACTTTTGCGCTGCCATGGCAGATTTGAGTAGTTTCAACAGAACGTATGACCCGCTTGCGTGAAATATTTACTCTCTGGCCCTTCATGGATATAAGTTCAGAAACTGGTTTTAGACAGTGGAACATTGACAAACTTCCTCATGGCAGCTCAGAAAATTTGATTTGCCTAGCATACCACTGTCCAGCTACTTTTGAGTGTCAGGCCTTTCCCATTCTTTGGATTAGAGCGTGCGTGAATGCTTAGTCGCTCAGTCACGTCCAGTTCTTTGCGACCCTTTGGACTATAGTCTCCCAGGCCTCTCTGTCCATGGGAGTTTTCAGGCAAGAGTACTAGTGTGGACTACCGTTTCCCTCTCCAGGGATCAAATGTGGGTCTCTTGTGTCTCCTGCATTGCAAGCAGATTCTTTACCTGCTGAGACATCAGGGAAGCCCATGGGTTATAGCACGGGTCCTCATCCTCCAAAATCTGATGCCTGATGATCTGAGGTGGAGCTGATGTAATAATAATAAAGTGCACAATAAATGTAATGCTCTTGAGTCATCCCCAAACCATCCTCCCCCAACCCCAGCCTGGTCTGTGGAAACATTGTCTTCCACAAAACCGATCCCTGTTGCCAAAAAAGTTGGGCACCACCAGCTTATGGGATTTGAGCATCATCCAGTGATGCCCTTGTTGTTGCAACTAATAAAAATCTCAATCGGGGCAGACACTCAAATTGTTCAGATTTTTTTTTCCCCAACAGTTTCAGTGAGATAAATCGCAGTTCACCACGGTGACTCGTAGATACCCATAAAGCAGAAGAAATTCTATAAAGTGACTCTATTCATTTTGGAAAAAAAAAAAATGAGTCTTCTTCGGGAAGTCGAATACAGCAAACGATTGGAGAGTGTCACCATGCTGGGGTGAATGGGAGCAAACAGTATGTCTCCAAAAATATCCTGTAAATATCCTTAAATTATAACCATCTGTTTGATCTGCTGAAGAGAAGAAACTAATTCCAGACCCTTTTTCCTGTCCAGACTGTCCATCGATTGCACTGAGGACTGAGATCGTTGTTGCCAATAACTAACTTGATAATCTAATTTAATAAGGCTTTATCTCCGTCTACCTGGGCGATCAGGGGTCCCTATCTCCTAGAGCAGGTTTCCCCGTCATTGATGTCTCGCACCATACGTGTGTTCATTGTGAGAGAGCCGTGCCACGCATTGTATCATGTTTTCCTGGCTTCTGCCCACTGGATGCCAGTCAAAAGCGCCCCCTCCCAGGGGCTTCTTCGGTGGTCCAGTGGTTAAGAATTCACTCTGCAGTACTAAAGACACCCGTTTGAGCCCTACTCCAGGGGGATTCCACATGCCACGGGGCAGCTAAGCCCCGGAGCCACAACTGCTGAGCACGCCCACCTGGAACCGATGCTCGGTACCTAGAGAAGCTTCCGGCAATGAGAAGCCTGCATGATGCAAACTGCAGAGGAGCCCCCATCTGCTGCAACTCGAGAAAGCCCTCAGAGCAACCAAGATCCACCACAGCCAAAAAACAAATAAATCTTAAAAAAAAAAAAGCCCCTCCAAGTGTAACAATCAAAAGTGTCTCCAGACATTGCCAAATGTCCCTGAGGAACAGAAACCATACTGGTCCCCAGCTGAGAACAGTTGTTCTATGCCAGGGATGGCTTTAGAAGGGGCTTAGGAGGTGCTTGGCATCTTGGCGTGCGAAACACAGCACGCTCTATCAGATGAACTTTTCTTTTCCTTTTGCAGCCCCACACCCCTAGTCCTTCCTCCCTCCCCTTCTCCCAAGGCTGGGCTCTTATTAATGTCTAAATGCACCGCCAGGACGAGATCGCCTTGAACTCATCCAGCTTCACCCGATAACCCTGAGCCGTGCCGTTGCTCTAAGCCAGATCAGCGGAACCGACTCTGTGATCAGATTCCCGCGGCTGGACCACCTTTCCATCTCAGGCTGCTGTGATCCGAGGGTCTGGGACACAAGCATCTCTCTGATGTCGTCTTATCAGGCTGAGCCTAATGTCAGCCCTGTTAGAAGAGCTTTGTCCGATCTGCCTGTAGCTTTGTTCTGAACCGTTCAGTAACAGTTCACTGGAGCAGAAAGAGCCCTGTGAATTGATATTATAAACCCTCGTGCCTGTTTTATTCGTTGCAGAGGGAACAGAATATAACACAAGTATTTATTTTTAGTGATTGGAGAGTGGCACTTCTTTCCATTCCATCCACCACCACCCCCCTGCCCCCAGCCTTGTCTCGAAACGCGGAAAACAGAAAACAAACAGGGAGACTCTTTCTGAACATGATTCCGTGGAAGAGACCTTGCCTATTGTTTCTTGTTTCAATTATTTCCCAGGATCCTGAGACTATATGTGTGTGCACTGAATACATATGCGTGCGTGATATCTATTACATCCGTTTGAATGGTCTTAATAAGGAGCCACTTGCCAGTGGATATAATCCAATCACGGCCGGACTGGCTCTCCTTCTCTCTCTCCTCTCTCTCTCCTCTCTCTGTCTGTTCCTGGATTCCCATCTCCGATTTCATTGAAAGTTCGATTTTCTGGAAAAATTCAGGAAATTCATCATGTTTCATTCATTCTTTGCTGCCAGGCACTCCCCACTGAGAGCCTGGAGCTGTGAAATTCCTCTTTGGTCCCATTGCTTTGATAGTCCTCTTTAGTCCCAGGCAATGGATGGAATGAAGAGTGGAAACATGGACTTAAGACGATGACGTCAATGGGAGGAGGGGGTGCGGGGCCTGCCCAACCCACCCTGTTAGAAATGAGGGGGGATGCTGAAAGTTCTCAAATGGGGGGGTGCAAGTTCTGGAGGATCACCAGGGCACAGCTGGCTGGCTCCAGTTCTGGGGTCACTTCATTTAGTGAATGCGCCTTCGTATTTTGGCCTCTTCGGTGATCATGATGAAGATGGTGATGATGGCAAGAGGGGCAGATCGAAATCTATGAAATTGCTGGCATCTGACAGTTGTTGACCTACTAAAGTGTTATATTCCCTATGTTCAACTTCATCTCTGTAAAAATAATGGCTCATCTATATTGGTTAGACTCATTTGGTCCAGTAACAGTGCTGTAATTCTTGCCTAGGCATCAGCTCTTTGGCCCAACATAATAACACTTTGTTGGAGATATTGTTCTGACCCCAATTTAACAAATGAAGATGCTGATGCTGTGGGAATATCTTGCCCAAGTCCTCTACGTATGAATATCAAAGCTGAGACTTAAACCCATGAAGTACCCAGGTGGCGCAGTGGTAAAGAATCCGCTTGCCAGTGCAGGGGGCGCAGGAGACGGAGATGTGGGTTCCATCCCTGGGTCAGGAAGATGCCCTGGAGGAAGGCATGGGAACCCACTCCAGTATTCTTGCCTGGAAAATCCAATAGACGGAGAAGCCTGGCGGGCTAGAGTCCATGGGGTCACAAAGAGTTGGACATAACTGAGTTCGAACACATATACACAGGTTAATACTACAATCTTTGGTTGGATAACAGTTTTACAGAGATGTTGATACTTTACACAGAGGTTCCTGTATTTTCCTCAGATTTCAGACAATAAGATTCTTGTATTTGTATGCAAATTTCCCTCATCATGAGAGTTCTAATAGGCTCCAGGGAACTGCTCACCACCCAAGAAGGGGCTAGTTGCCATCAAATTGGAATTTTAACAACCACCCACACACAGTGTTGTATTGAAGGGTATGCATAAGAGTCAGATTTTTGTCCTCTTCAGGTTAGCCAAACTTCCACATGGGTTAACTCTGGTACATCAGTTATGCAAGATGTACCGTACTATTAAGATATATTAATAATAGGACTTGGGTGTTCAGCATGTATAGAGCAAATCCTCTGTACTATTTTTTACAACATTTCTGTAAATCCAAAGCTATTTTACAGTGAAGTTTATTAAAAAAAAAAAGACACATAAGCATACAGAGAATGTATGGAATAACCAAAAAGGCCCAGTGTTTCCTGTTAATAAGTGTTTTTCTGCTAGGTTTTTACTGAGTACTATAAAATGTTGTATTTACTATTTTCATGGTTTCTATCAGTCAGTTAATGACTTTGAAAGGTCCCACCATAAACATCAAAGTAATTGTGCCATTTGCTTTGAACCAGGTTTCCCAGACTGATTTAATCATGGGGTCCTTTTATCGAAAAAAATAAAAATATAAAAACTATAATAGGGAATATGACTCAGTGGACCTAAGTTTGATCAAACTCCAAGAGATGGTGAAGGACAAGGAAGCCTGGTGTGCTGCAGTCCATGGAGTCGCAAAGAGTCAGATACCACTGAGTGACTGAACAACAATGGGGAAGGCAAACTTGGGTCACAAGCTTCCCTGATCCTGAGCAGCTTCTTCACATCAGCTTTTCCAGGAAGCAGAGCTGGACCACTTTCACATTAGGGCTCTGCCTGTGACTCCTCACCCTCAAACCATTTCTCTCCCCTGATAATTCCAACCTACTTGAAATGCCCTCTTTTCCCTCTCCTCTTCCCAGGAGAGGGAACTTGTAGAACTTGTAGAAACCCAGGAGAACTTGTAGAAACCAACCCCATCCTGACTCTGGGATGGTGGGGAGAATCTGCATTTCTTGAAAGATCCCAGGTGATGTAACGCCTCGAACACTATGAGGTCCCATCCTGGTTGTGAAATTGTTTTTCAGTTCTCCATAGAATCTCACCTCTGTCTTGCTACCATATGTTTGCTCTTGCTGTTCCTCATGCACTGGCGACCTAATACCTAAAATAAGTATCAGTGAAGTCTTCCCCAGTGACTGTGGGATTCATAAACGACTGGAATTCCAATGGGAGATTGGGAGTCTTTGGTTTGAGAATAGTACCGTTTATCAGAAGGAGTGTTTCTCTTTTTAACTATAGATCACAGTCCCACGGTCAATGCCATGAGTTACTAGCTGAGTGACCTCAGGTGTGTTTCATAAAATCCAAGAACTTGGTTTCTCTACTGTAAAATGGGGCTAGTGTTCACCTCTTCAGCTTCTGTAAAGATTCTTTGGTTACACATGTGTGAGCATCTAAAGAACCCCAACACAGCCACAGTGACAGTTGCTCAGCGACACATTGCTCATGGACAATTTCTTCTCTAGCACCAGAAAAGTGATTCTCTAGCTTTGGTGTCCAGAATCACCTATGTGGCTTGTCAGAATGCAGAGTCCCAGGCCTTGGCCCCTGAAGATTCTGACTCCTGGCTGGAATGGATTGAAAAGCAAAGTCCACGGGGCTCCCTGGCAGTCAGTGGTTAAGACCCCCTGCTTCTGCTGCAGTGGGGTTGCAGGTTCAATGGCTAGTCAGGGACCTAAGATGCTGCATGCCAGAAATCTTGCAGCCAAATTTCTTTTTAATTTTAAGAAAGAAAAAGATATTTGAATAACTCCAATTCAAGTGATCTACAGGAATTCATCCATTCACAGTCACTTACTTGGTTATTCAACAAGTGTTTCTGGCAGATCCCCATGTGCCAGTAGGCTTTTTGGTTCTAAGGATAGATCCATGGACTAAACAGATGGGTGAGTGAGTGCATAATGAATACCTGGGTCCTGGGAAGTGATACAAAGTGGAAGTACAGCCTTGTGAGAAGATAAATATATAACACAGTCAGAGGAGGTCTTTCTGAGCAGATGACACTATTGGAAAGACAACATAAAAAGAGAAACTGTAAAACGATCTCCAATTCAAATGTGGTCTTCCCCAATGGAAATCACGCAATTTAACGCAAATGTAGGCATGTTTCGTTTGTATCTTTTTTTTTTTTTTTAATTGAAATCATGGACTTCCCAGCCAATATGGTAGACCTTGTTGAATGCCCACTGTATTCTGGGCACAATGCTGAACGTTTCTCCATTTTTTTTTTTCTAATTTGCATAACAGCTCTGCCAGGAGAAGCCTTTTTCTTCAGTCACTAAGTCACTTCCGACTCTTAATTGACCCCATGGACTACAGCATGCCAGGCTTCCCTGTCCTCCACTATCTCCCAGAATTTGCTCAAATTCTTGTCCATTGAGTCGCTGATGTCGTCCAACCATCTCATCCTCTCTCGTCCCCTTCTCCTCCTGCCTTCAATCTTTCCCAGCATCAGGTTCTTTTCCAAAGAGTCGACTCTTCATATCAGGTGGCCAAAGTATTAGAGCTTCAGCATCAGTCATTCCAGTGAATAATCAGGGTTGATTTCCTTTAGGATTGACTAGCTTGATCTCCCTGCAGTCCAAGAGACTCTTCACAGTTTGAAAGCATCAGTTCTTCAGTGTTCAGCCTTCTTTATGTTTCTACTCTCACATCCATACATGACTACTGGAAAAACCAGTAGCTTTGACTATACAAACCTTTGTCAGTAAAGTGATGTCTCTGCTTTTTAATACGCAGTCTAGGTTTGCCATAGTTTTTCTTCCAAGGAGCAAGAGTCTTTTAACTTCATGACTGCAGTCACCGTCTGCAAGTGATTTTGGAATCTAAGAAAATAAAGTCTGTCACAGTTTCCAGACTTGCATCTCCATATCAAGAAGTTTTGAAGGTGTTACATGGCCACATCACTAGTAAAGGCCAACGTTGGCTCTTTCTGCTACACCCTGCAGCCTCTAACGTGTAAAATTCTGAACTTCAGTTATTTTCAGTATTCATGCTGCTACCAACCATGTTGTCATAATCCTCTCAAAGCACCACTTTGCCTCCATTTTTCAAATTTGTTACATCACCATGCCCAGCCGTTTATAGTTCTGGCTGCCCATGGCAATCTTCTGGGAGTGGGGGGCTGGGTATTTGGGATTTTAAAGTCTCAGATGAATCTGATGTGCAGCTCCTGGCGGGCACCGCTGGCTAGCATGACAGTCCAAGACTAATAAGTATTTTCTGGCTGTATGACCAACGGAGCCCTGGTTCAGAATGCAGATCCAGAGGGTAGCTGTGAGCCAACACACTTGAGGTCCATAATCACCAGGGTGACAAATCTCTGAAACGAGACAGCTCAGTCCCCTTGAGTGAGCAGACAGAGTGGCGCTATGGGATCAGTGCAGAATTGAGGGTCCATGCAGGGCTTGACACCCAGTTCTGCTCTTTTCTGGCTCCAGGCTTTGGGTGATGTATGAAGCCTGTCTGTTCCTAGTTCTTCCTTCCCTGATATTGTGAAGAATACAGGGGTCCTCCACGTGGTATCCTCTTTTCTCTCTCTCTAATACACTGCCCATGCATGCATGCTACATCTAAGATGCTTCAGTCGTGTCCGACTCTGTGTGACCCTGTGGACTGTAGCCCGCCAGGCTCCTCTGTCGATAGGCTTCTCCAGGCAAGAATACTGCAGTGGGTTGCCATGCCCTTCTCCAGGGCATCTTCCTGACCCAGGAATAGAACCTGAGCCCCTTATATCTGCTGCATTGACAGACGGGTTCTTTACCACCAAAGCACAGCGTGAGAGTTGTGAGTTAAAGTTTTTACTTGGGGCAAAATGAGGACTGCAGCCTGGGAGATAGCTCTGAGAAACTGCTGCAAAGATGCAGGGGGCAAGTTTAGTAAATATTTGATTTTGATGAAGGGGAATACATGCAATCAAGCACACATTTTCCCAGAAGGTTTCTTCTAATCATGAGAAACATTCCTTCCCATGACGGATTTAGTGCTTGTCTAGATATGGGGAGATACACAAATCAGGCTCTCAAAATTGGCTCCTGAAAATATCTAACTATCTGAAGAACTGTCCTGCCAGTTTTCCCCTCCCAGAGCACAGAGTGCCTCATTTCTGCTCTCCTCCCTGAACCCTTCAGGGGTGTTGAAAATCAGCAGCTGCAGCAGCACATGATTTAATTCTTGTAGAGGGAGACGGACTTCCTTGGTGGCTCAGATAGTCAAGGATGTGCCTGCAATACGGGAGACCGGGTTCAACCCCTGGGTCAGGAAGATCCCCTGGAGAAAGGAATGGCTACCTGCTCCAGTATTTTTGCCTGGAGAATCCCATGGACAGAGGAGCCTAGTGGGCTACAGTCCATGGGGTCGCAAAGAGTCAGACACAACTGAGGGGCTAACACGTATATACATATAGAGGTAGATGGCAAGTTGGCATGGCAAGTGCCAATTTGTAGTTGACAACCCTCACCCAGGAGATTTGTTGCGTACCAAGAAGATGGCCATAATTTCCTTTCCACTCAGCAATGACTATACTCCTTTTCCAGTAGAGGAACCTAGAAGATAAGCAGAGTGCATTAAATTTTTTTCTTTTTCCAGGCCCTTCTTTGCAAAGTTATTCGATTCCAAATTTAGCAGTCTCTCCTGGGAAAGATAGAACCATCCTTCTTATGCATTTGCTATGATAACTTTGAACCCAGGAACACTTGCTATGAATCTTGGGCTGGTGGCGGTTTAAGAGAGAGGGAAACAAAACAGAGGACACGAGTGAAGCTGAAGCCTGCCTTGTCTCTTCTTTCCTGAACCTTGTCTCTGTGGAGCTGGTCTCCCCCTCTTGCAGATAGAGTCCCCCCACCCCCAGGTCTCTTCCTTCTCGCCTGGCCTTTTCTTTGTTATTAAACCCCCAGTCGGAAACAATTGCCCCCACTTTGTATTCCGGGGAGCTGCAACATTTGCCCAACGATGAGCTCCATTCAGCAGTTTGTTAACAGAAATGGGAAGTGACAGACTCAATATAAGGAAATCTCTGTGCCAAGGAAACAGATATTATTTCTCCCCCTCACTCTCTCTGTCTCTCACTCTGTGCCGGGAATCAGCCGGCTCCGAGCTTACGGACACACCAAGGCTTGCTATTGATCCATGTCCAACTAATTTGATCAGAATAGAGACTTCTATTCCCCGTTGCTCCTTTCAGTAGCTCTTAGCAGATGTGATTGAGTGCCCAGGAGAGGACCCTGACCTCTTTTGGCTGCTATAAAGGATGCAGGAGGCCCTGGGTCTGCACTGGGGAGACAGGGGTGTCCTCTGCTTCAGATGGGACAGTTATAAGTGGATGATGCTGCGGAGGGGGCAGTGCAAGAGCCCTTCCGCGGAACAGGCTTCTTATCCTTTTTGTCAGTGATGAATTATGGAAAGCACCCGCCATTTCCAATCATTGAAAATCAGAGAATCTAGTGGCAAGAGGTACACTTTTAATCTCTGAGTAAAGGCAACTCAGAGCTTATTTATCCATATAGATATGGATACTCCTTGTAAATACTAGTGGTCACGCTGACCCTAAAAGTTAAAAAAACGAAGTAATGCCATTTGCAGTTACTAGAGATTGTCATACTGACAGAAGTAAGTCAGACAGAGAAGGAGAAAGGAAAACTATCATTTGACATCCTTCATATGTGGAATGAAAAAGAAATGATACAGATGAACTTACAAAACAGAAACGGGCTCACGACTTATGGATGGAGGAAGGGGTAGTTTGGGAGTTGGGGATGGACATGTACACGCTGCTTTAGTTATAATGGACGTACTGTGTGGCACAGGGAACTCCTCTCAATGTTAAGTGGCAGCCTGGATGAGAGGGGAGTTTGGAGGAGAATGGATACATGTATACGTATGGCTGAGTCCCTTTGCTGTCCACTGGAAACTGTCACAACATTATTAATTGTCTATTCCCCAAAGCCAAGAGACTTCCCTGGTAGCTCAGATGGTAAAGTGTCTGCCTACAATGCAGGAGACCCAGGTTCAATCCCTGGGTTGGGAAGATATCCTGGAGAAGGAAATGGCAACTCCCTCCAGTATTCTAGCCTGGAAAATCCCATGGACTGAGGAGCCTGGTAGGCTACAGTCCCTAGGGTTGCAAAGAGTCGGACACAACTGAGCAACTTCACTTTCACATACCCCAGTGCAAAATAAAAAGTTTAAGAGAAAGCAGATTAAAAAAAAAAAAAAAGTAATAACTAACACCTACCAAACCCTCAGTAAGTACCAAGGACTCTCTAACCAAAGAAAACATATTACTTCATCAATCCTCCACAATGATTCTTTGAAGGACACATTTTCTTATCCATATTTGATAGAAGAAAATTGGGGTTTATAGAAGTAATTTGTGCAAGAACTCATGGCTGGTAGGTAGGGACCCTGAGAATCCCATGCGTAAGTCCTAAACTTGCATTTTGCTGAAGACTTTTTTTTTTTTAATTTGGAGATAATTGTTGATTCACACGCAGTGGTAAGAAATGACATAAAGGAAAGCTCTCCTATTCTCTTCACACAGTGCCTTCAGGGTAGCATCTTGCATAATC
Source organism: Nanger dama (assembly GCA_917880005.1). NCBI lineage: Eukaryota > Metazoa > Chordata > Mammalia > Artiodactyla > Bovidae > Nanger > Nanger dama. The sequence continues at coordinate 36,191,768 of CAKJTW010000019.1, read as the reverse complement.
ATCAAACAATATCAGAGCTGGGAAACTGACCCTGACCCAGCGCACGCACCTGACTCAGAGAGCACCGATTCCCTGCGCGCTCAGTGGTGCTCCTGCGCTTGGTTTTGTCAGTGGATGACCCCACCGTGGTTTCCCACGACAGCCTCCACAGCATATACACAGAGCAGCTCCATCACAAGAAGCCTTGCCCCCCGCCCCCAAAGCCAGGCAATTGCTCATCTGTTCTCCATCTCTATGATTTTGTCATTTCCAAGAACACTCTGTAAAAAGGATGTGAAGAACGTGCATTTCTGCTCCTCTGCGTCTGCGCGTGTGTACTGGTTACCGAGTCAGTCCAGTGACAGGACTTGATGTCCATTTGGCTTCCTGCTCCCCTTATGTCCCTTGGCATCTCCCACTTCTTTTGCTGCAGATTTACTGCCATGAGATACAGTTTTGACACCAGTGTGTAACCCATACACAATCCACCCCCATCTCCCACCCCCTCACCCCCACCCAGCACCTCTTCTCTCACCCTTGAGGACAGTGTTCCAGCTCCATCTCAGCCTCTGGAGGCTGAGACAGGTGTATCAGTATTTCCTATCAGTTCCCACGCCCACTCTCACCACTTCTCCCAGGCCAGCCCAGGTCCAATAGCCATACTGAGCCTGAGGATACCGGGTTGATATATGATGTCCAGTCCCAAAAAACCTCCAGGCCCCATCCTGGTTAAAAAGTTATAGCAGAGGAAGAGGTTTTCCAGGAGTAAAGCAGGTCTTTCGGAGTCTATCAGACTGGATTTTGTATTGTCCATGGCTGGTGGGGGCGTAGAGCGGTGGAGGGCTTCACCCCCAGTTTTCACTGGATATGGTGTTTCCTAAAATTGTGCATGGCAAGCAACCTTGCCTCTCACCTGTGTTGCAGAGTGTCCAGAAAACTTTCCACCCACTTAAATGACCATTGCCCCTTCTGGGTGTGAGTCAGGCCTCGGAGATGGAGATGGGGCATCACAGGTCACTGCTCAGTACAACAATGTCTCACTTTCCTGGTGGTGTACCGGTACTGTTAAGGTCATTGTCTGTCAATGGTCGGTATGCACTGGGGATGAAAGACCAGATGAGCTAAACTGAGCTATCCTTGGCCACAGAGTGTTAACTACTGTAGAATGAATCTAAGATTGGCTAGGGGGTTACCCCTTCATTTTGCAAGCCCAGGAAAGGGGATAACCATATTGAATCGGAGGTCACACTTACATTCTCTCTCTCTCTCTGTAAACTAAGGCATGAGTCATCCAGAGACGCCTTCTCAGACACACTAAGTGTCATCTACATTGTTGTCCTTTAGTTGCTGTGTCACGTCTGACTCTTTTGTGACCCCATGGACTGTAGCCCAGTAGGTTCCTCTGTCTATAGGATTTCCCAGGCAAGAATTGTGGAGTGCGTTGCCATTTCCTTCTCGGGGCATCATCCCAACCCAGGGATCAAACCTGTGTCTCCTGTGTTGGCAGGCACATTCTTTCCCACTGAGCCACCTGGGAAGCCCCTGTTTGCATCGTAGGCTCAGTCTAATTGGTTGCCATCCTGTCTTCCACCAGCTGATGCTCCTGCCCAGCCTTTCCTGCAATGCCGCTCACCTTGGCTGGCCAGAAATCGCAGACTTTGGGGTGGGAGTGCGAATTTAGTTTTAAGAGTGTCTCCTCACCCCCCGCCCAGCTCCATTCTCGCCCCTGAGTTTCAGGAAGCCACCCCATGGGTCAGACACCCAGGAACAGAACCCCGCTGGCTCCTCTGCCTTTGTGCGTCTGAAACCTTAGGGTGAGCCGACGTCCGTCGCTGCTCCTTGTCGGGCCTGCCGTGGCGTTTTGTTTTCCTGCACATTTGAATAATACATCTGATTACCATGGCAAATGTGGTGGTGTATGCAAGCCCAGACCTCCTGCTTAATTAACTGATGATAACAAGGTCCACTGCCCTTTCCCCTCCCTGCAGCCGTCACAGACATGGCAGCCCTTTTATCTTTCTTCAAAATTGACTTGCTCTCCCGACCCTCCAGCAGCCCCTGTTTTGTCTGTTTACTTCTCATGCCTGCGCCAGACTGTTAATTTTCCGTGGCACCTCCTATCTGGTTGTAATTAACACATGGAACGCTGAAGACATAGTTCCACGTTTCACAGATGCCTAACGGACGTGTATTCCTCCTTCACTAATTATACCGCTGTATGTTCGTGATCTGCTTTGACCCCAAAGGCTCTTTTTTTTTTTTTTTTTTTTAAGTGTTTTGGTTGGAAGAACAAGTACATTTTGGAACTCAGTTGGGGCAGAAGAGAAGGAAATCATTACCGATCTGTGTTGTCAGTGTTGCTTTTCATAGCCTTGAAAGTAACAAACGAGGATACATTTGTTGTCAGCTCTTCTGTTCAGCGTTTGGCAACTCTTTGTTAGATGTGGGTCGTATTTGCTTCGGATATATGCTCCTGCTCGAATCTAAATATTCTGCCTTGGTAATTATACAGATGGGGCGGCCGACTTATTTCATCGAGTGTGGAAATCCTCCGCAGATTGTGAATGGCCTGCCGTCCTGTTAGATTTTAGGAAAGCTGAGCCCTTTGCCGGCACCAAACATGAGACGCAGAATCTGTTTATGATCTTATGCTTAGGCTTAAGATTTAAGCTGTAATGAATACCGGTTCAAAGCGATCGAGGTAGAAGAAGGAGGCTGGTAGTTACAGCAGTAAAAACAGGAGCAAAAAGAGCAGCTTTTGTGAAGGACTCCGGCTGGAATAATAATGATAGAATTGTCTCAATCGATACATCTCTTGTCAGACCCATGTCTGATGTTCGAATCAACCAAGCCTCTTCTCCAAGAGCTTTCCTTGAGAATATTGAATTATTTATTATTTGTATCTCCCCCCACCCTTTCTCTTTCAGATGATTTTTTTCCCCCTTTGACTTAGTAAAATTTGTTTTTCATGCTGCCAGGTTCAATGTTGTCTGCTTTTGATAAATAGCAGTAATTGGGCGTATAGCAGAAGTCATGGACAAATGTATGACTTCAATTACATCTGGAGCATGCTTTCCTTTATATTGATTTCCCCCTGCCCCCCACCTCCCCCACCGCTTCTTATAAGATGTGTTCTCTATAGCCCATAGTGCTGAGTTGTTCTAAGAGTTATTCTTTGTCCATGTGTCGGGCGTGCACTCTTGAACCCATGAATCTTTTTTAAAAATCTGGTGCTGCCCTTTCATCAGTCTGGACTGACCTGCAGGGGGAAAACTGGAGACCTTCACCTGATGAACTCTTTTAGACTCTTCTCTCGTCTGGCAGCACTTAGTATTTTTGGTCTGGTTTTCCTTGTTACAGGTAGGGCCATCGTAAGGAAGGTGATCTTATAGATGAGGAAATAAATGTGTAATGGAAATTGTGTAGGGGGCAGTTCCCTTTAAAAAAAAAAAGGAAAAAGCAGGAGAGAAACAAAGTGAAGAAATATAAAGGAGAGCGTCTGCATTGTAATTCAAGCTTAAGAAAATGTTGTTCACGGACCCTGTTTCTGACTTGATCTATTGCAGTCTCTGTACGACTCTTATACCAGATGTATTTGTAGTTCTTTGTTTGCTGCCTGAAGGCACACGTTCATGCATCCAAGTGTTCAGAGTCATGCAGCCTGTGTGTATGCACTCAGTTGTGTCTGACTCTGCCACCCCATGGACTGTAAGCCTGCCAAGGCTTCCCTATACATGGAATTTTCCAGGCAAGAATACTGGAGTGGGTTGCCATTTCCTTCTCCAGGGGATCTTCCTGGCCGAGGGATCGAACCTGCGTCTCTTGCAAATCTCCTGCGCTGGAGGATGGGTTCTTTACCAGCTGAGGCACCGCATCCCGTAAATATTTCCAAGGTGCCTGCCCCAGCATTTGAAGATGATGGCTTGACACATGGAGTATCTCCAAGGTACAAATGGCTTTTCTAAGTTTCAAAGCCGCTGCTCTGGTTGAACCAAACCCACAAGTTGGAAGAATAAATGCTAGGGCTGGGACCCTACCGGGGCACTCAATTAGACACAGAGCATCTCCAGAAATCAGGCACACTTGGCATCCCACGTCACATTCCCACTGGTCTGGAGGTGGCCTTCATTCGCCAAAGGGCAGCCCTACAAATCACAGCTGAGTAGGCTGTCTGGATGGTTCCTTCGGAGTCTCTGAATCTGTACTGTTGCGTCGTGCTTGGGTCAGCACTTCTCTGAGAAGCAAAAAGATGATGGGGTGCTGAATTCTGCTTTTTAAGGGCATGCAAAATAGAGTGTTGAATTTTTTTTAAGTGTTCTTTTTTAAGGAGCTGTCAGTGCTTAAGAGGCATTTTTCAGGTAGGGTGCACGCACACATTATTTCGTCTCCCATCCAGTCCCTAAAGCCTTTCTCTGTCCCATTTTATTCAGAGAGAGAAAATAGAATAAAAACCTTCAGAGCATCTGAGTGATAAAGGAGTCACACTCTGGGTTATTATGCTGTAGGTGATGAAGCTGGGGACTTAAAGAGACAGAGATTGAGTTGGTTTGGGCAGAGTCTGGGACTCCGGACCCCATCAGGTCAGGGTGTGTGTGTGTGTGTGAAGTGCTTTGATAAAAATGCCTCTCCCACCAACAGGCTGTTAGGCACGGCGCTCAGAAACAGCAGCATTGTCTTAGATTCCCTTTCAGATCATGTAGGTGTCTATACCATGCCACCCACACAGGAGAGCAAGTGAGCTGTGAAATATATTCATTGTTAGAGTCCCGGGGAAATGGTGGCAAGCAATCGGAGGTAATAACGTCCGACAGGCAGGGGAGGCCGCCGACATTACCTGCATTATTTCGGTTGCCTTTTTCATTATAGGTTCGGGAAATAGGCAGCAATTCGATTATGGTATGATTTGGGGTGGAATTGCTCGCGCTCCCTGACCTCGTCACTGGGGGATCGGATGAGAAGTCAGCTCAAATAAAGTTTATAGTGCATTAACCGGCCGGAGCAGCGCCTCACCCACGGAGCGATTTCTCATCTTCCAGGGGTTTGGAACTGCAGTCCCGGATAGATCTGTACCTTAAGGCACGGGGAGGATTGGCTGCGATGTCTAGGAGTGAGCCGAGGCGGCCAATGATGTTGAAAACCCTCCCCTCCCACGTGCGGCGCCAGGTTTCTCTGCAGCTTGGGCGAACCGGTGTGATTAATAACAGGCAGGAAACCTGCTTGTTGGATTATTAATTTCTCGTCCCCTTTGCCTTATTTTTCCCCCTTTGCACACATTCCTGATGCTTTTCCTCCTGCCTTTTCCACTGTGCTTTTTGCCAAGCTTCTCCATCCCTCCTTTTCTGCCCTCTGGCTCACCTTTCCTCCCATGGAGCTCACTACGAGCATTGCCCGCTGACGCCTGGCCACCCACCTGTGCGGCTGGCTTCACACCTGGGGTGAGTTTATCGCCTCCCACCGGGGAGTCTGTCTGTGAAAGCAGAAGAGAGAGACAGAGGGAGAGAGGAAACAGATCCTGGGGAGTTTGAATGCTGCTGAATTATCAGCACAAGCTTGGCCTTCAGTGAGGAGTGACCCTCCCAAAAAAGCAAGACCAGGTTACCGAGAGACTGCGTCCCAGCCCGCCCCAGCTTCGGCTGCCTGGAGAGCTGTGGTTCCTTTTAGTTATCTAATGGCCTTGCTCACCACTTGTAGAGGTAAAGAGTGTGCATGTCGCTAAACAGAAACAAAGGGGGGAATAATGACAGGTGATGCAGGCTCTTGTGCTAAAAGGTATTGAGGAAGAAGCTTTTATCTGATGGCAGAACTCTGGAATGGAGTCAAGGGGAGGAGTTGGGAGATTGCTGGAGGGGATAGGTTGTGCACTGGGGAGACTTGCATCCAAACGCCCATCAGGCTATACCCCGGGTTTGCTGCCTAACCTTCACACCCTTAGGAAGGTGTGATTCCTGCCGATTGTGAACCCAGGAGAGTTTGCAGTTGTGATTTGGGGGTAGGGGGTGGGGTTGATCCTGTGCCTGTGCTTTGGGGGACTTCTGGGTTTTGATTCGCTGACCTGCTCATGTGCCTGGTTGGTATAAAAGGAACAGAAAGGGGCGGCCTTCCGCATTCCACGTCTTGCAATTCTGCCCAGATCTCTCCTCACCTGCTTGGGGGATCTCTTTCTTCCTCTCTGAATTTCTGCCCTCCTGGAAATCCCTTTGATTCAGTCGCAGAAGAGTGGAGGAAGCGCTATGTCTTATTTCCTGAGCTGTCTTGACTGGCGGGCCCATTTTTCTGCAGAAAACCTTGTGTTTTAATCCCAGGATGTCCCCTCTTTGTGGAGAGATTAGCTTGAAGCTCCCCAAAGCTAATAGAACGGAGACTAAAAGGCAGTTGACATTAATTGTTCTCTTTATTTATATAACTTAAGCACGAGGCAAGAAAAATCCTCCAAGCTGATTATTCCTTTGGTTTATTCTGAGTCTTTTTTCCCCCTTTCTTTTATTTAAAGCATCTGGAGCTTTTTAAGTCGTGAATTTTGGTTAAAAAGAAGGAGGCAGTGTTTTAATGACTTCAGTTTCAGGAGCGGGGTTTACCACAGTGTTTTGAAGCGGCACTGAACATACGCTCTCTTCTGTTTGATCCAATGTAAGATCGCTGTTAAGACCCGTATGTTCAACTCATTTCCCCACCCACAAGCTTCAGTGTATATCTAGTCTGTGGCAGGGCACACAGCATCAGAAAGAACTCAGAACTCCATAGGGAAGGGGCGCTATCTTAAGTCTGACCATTTGTAGCCAATCAGAAACAAACAAGCAGGCAAACGGATAAGCCAAAAATAGTGTTAGCTGGAGCCACCACCCAGATTATCACATTGGAAGTCCCGATGAATTTGTCTTCCGTTTCCTTTCTCAGGGAATGACTGGTATTATTTTGACTGAATCCATTGAGAGGTGAAATTTGGAGATGAACTCAGATAAATTATGCTTCAAAGCAGATGGGGTTTTTATAAGTTTGGGTACATGATATTTGACAGAGATATCACTCTCCCATTCTGATTATTTTGAAATATACAAGGGAACTTTAAAAAAATTAGTGTATTGTTTATGATAAATGCTGATTTTTTTTTTGTTTTGGTCTGGGAAAGGCTTGTCTGGGTGGGATATCGTCTCATCTGGACAGTTAAGAGAAACATTTGAAAATTACGGTTTGAAACACAAGCTGCCACCCGAACAGAGCTTCATGCTTCATTTGGAACACACACACAGTCACACAACACGCATTTAATGAGCGGGGTTTAGTTTCTCTTTCACTATGACTTTTCAGAAATCTCTGAGGGGAAGAGTAATATATGATGAGTAATAGATGGGTGGGCTTTTCGCCCCCCCGCCCCTGCCCTGTCTCCCCATTCCCCCTGCCTTTCTTGACAGAAGCCTGCCAGTGAATCCAGTTTCAGGAAGGTTCCTCAAAACATGTTTCTACTTGGGAAATTGCAAAGGATTGGACCCCTTCTTTGAAGGACTTTAACATTGCTATCCGAATGAATCACATTTTAGTTTCACATATCCACTCATTTCTGGCAATCTCTTTTTTTTCTCCAAGTTTCAGAATATTTTGTCTCAGATCAAACGGATCCCTCTAGTTTATTCTGTTACCAAACTTCTCCAGATAGATGTATGAAAATAATGAAGGTGTTAAGCTCCAAGAATAAGGTTGAAAAGAGCTGTTTTCCAACCTGGTAAAGACTCCAAACATTTAGAAAAGAAGTCTAGTCCTGTCTAGCACTGCCTTTTTAAAAATCTCCCTTGAACTAGGGAGGGACAGGATACTCTTCCAGCACATTTCCCGCACCCTCCCCCCCCACCCCGCTCTCTAGTGTTGTATAATGCTTCTTAAAGTGCAGTCGACCTTTCCTAGCTCTGATTTTGCACCCGTGGATTCAACCAATCGTGGGCCAAAAATATTTGGGAAAAAAATTCCAGAATGTTCCAAAAGCAAAAGTTGCGTTTGCCACACTCAGGCAACTATTTACATAGCATTTACATTGTTTTGGGTATTTTAAGTAATCCAAAGATGATTTAAAGGATAAAGGGAATGTGTTTAGGTTGTATGCAAATTCTACACCATTTTATGGAAAGGGTTTGAGCATCCATGAATTTGGGGTTCCACATGGGTGCTGGAACCAATCCCAAGCAGATGTAGAAGGATGACTGTATTACCTGGTTAATTTGTTTCTGTGTTACAGGGATGTGATGCAAACAGTGTTAAACTATGTATCTGCTTCCCCCATTCTTCCCAAAGCTTCCTCCCAGACACTGTTTACAGAAAGGTGCTGTGTTTGAGGGGCTTCCCTGGTGGCTCAGTTGGTAAAGAATCCACCTTCAATGCAGAAGACCTGGGTTTCAACATCCCTGGGTTGGGAAGATCCGCAGGAGAAGGGATTGGCTACCCACTCCAGTATTCTGGCCTGGAGAATGCCTTGGACTGTATCGTCCATGGGAGTCTCAGAGTAGGACAGGGCTGAATCACTTTCCCTTTCACTGATGGGAGAACTCCCGTCAGTTGTTTATGCACCTTTGGTGTTCATTCCTGAAGCCAGAGAACCCTGGGGCAGAGCGCTTCAAGGTGAGGCTTATCTCCTTGGGTGGGTGGATGGGGAAGGAATTATTTTCAGAATGCTCCAGAAAAAGCCAGCTTGCAATTCTCAGCCCACCTTCCTCTAGGGAGGGTCCTCACCTTCCAAAGGCAAACACCTCCAGAAAGAGCTCTTCAGGAAGTGATTACAGAGTCGTGATTGCTCGACAAATTGAGGCTTTTTTTTTCTGCTTGACAGTGATCCTGGCATCGTCTCCCCATTTAATCCTCGCTAGCAATTTGCCTATAGTTGCAGCTAACAAGAGGTGATTAGAGGGGAGTTGACCGTCACCACTTAACACCCAGCTCTAGGTCACCGTGGGCACAGCCTGACGAATCAGCCCAGTTTTCCTATTAACTCGCCACCTCTGAATGCATTAGCAAGGCACTTAGCAAATGATCATTTCCAGCACCAGCCAGAGTTCCCGAATGGCATCCGTCATCCACCCTCTGGCTCCCCAAGCAGCAAGGAAAACCAGGGAGGAGGGAGAGTGGTTTGTAAATCTTCATGGCAAAACAGAGATGGATCAGAGCGAGGGCCTCTCCCCAGAAAGTTAGGTGGCCCCTGGGCTGGGGGCTGGGGGCTGACTCCAAGGCAGGGGCAAGACGAGCTGCATGCTTTCCTGTCTTCTGCAAGGACCTGGGAGAGGCAGAAGCAATGAAGCCGATCCTGTGAGCTGTGGAGGAGGCAGAAGCTGGCGGAGAGCGGAGTAGGTCTGTGGTTCCCATAGGTGAGCACCTAGCATCGCATCAGCTTCCCCTGGGGGTCTTGTTAAAACCTCAGGAGTTTCACGTTCAGTAGGTCTGGGTGGAGCCAGAGGACTTGCATCATAACAGATTCCAAGAGATGCTGCTGCGGTTGGTCCAGACCACACGTGGTTGGCACTCACTGGCGAGTCCTTTGCTAGTGTGAATCGAGCCCCAGCCTCCTTGCCTGACACCCACAAGTGGCTCTCAGTGTCTTTTTAAGTTTATTTATTTTTGGCTATGCTGTGTCTTCGTCGCGGCAAGTAGAGGCTACTCTAGCTGCGGGGTGTGGGCTTTTCATTGCGGTGGCTTCTCTTGTGGAAAACGGGCTCTAGGGCGAGCAGTCTCTTCTCACTAGTTGTGGTACACAGGCGTAGTTGCCCGCGGGATGTGGAATCTTCCCGGATCAGGGATTGAACTCATGTCCTCTGTGTTGGCAGTCATATTCTTAAACTGGACCACCAGTGATGAAGTCTGCTCTCACCATATTCAGGAGAAAGTCCCCAATCCTTAACAGATTCCTGAGACCCTTTATCATCTGGCTACTTGCCTCTGGTCTTTCATCCCGCTGTCCAAGTTACTTAACTGGGAATGTGCCAGGGGCATTCAAAGCAAGTGTGTTTTTACGTTTCAAGAATGTCTTTTCTTCCATTCTCTCGCCTGTGAGGTTATCACCTCTCGGCTAAGCTGGGGCTCAACTATTGCCTCTCCTGGGTGGCCTCAGACTGAATTCGTCACTCTCTCCCAATCTGAATCTCCATCGAATACACACCTGCCAGATGTTTGTATCATTTTGTATTAATATGACTGGGTTTCTGTTTCCTTAAAATCAGGGATCTCTTTTGTTCATTTTATTAGGCCAGCACCTAGCATTGTGCCTGGCTCATAGTCATTGCTCTATAAAATTAGCTGTTGAGTAAACACTTGCCTCAGACAAATCTGCCTTATGGAAACTGTTATCTAATGGTAAGGACCAAACTTTGGGGTCATATGATCTGTCTTTGAATTTTCATGCAACCGTACTGTGGCTTTTTGTTCTGGAGGTTAATTCTGCTCTCTGAGCCTCAGTTTTACCCATCTTTATAATGGGGATATTCATAAGCATTGTTATAATACTAGTAATGGTAACATTAATAACATCCCCACACAGGTAATAAAATGCACAGGCCATGGACTTGCCTGGTGGTCCCATGGCTAAGACTCTGAGCTCCCAGTGCAGGGGACTGAGGTTCGATCCCTGGTCAGGGAACTAGATCCCACATGCCTCAGCTAAGTGTTCACATGGCACCACGAAAACATTTCACTGCCACGGTGAAGACTGAGGGAGCTGTGTGCCACAGCTAAACCAATAATTTTGAAAAAGGCAAGAACAAGGCCTGACCCATAACAAAAATTCAAGACGTACTGACGTTTCTTTTCTTTTCTCTTTCCTACGGTGGGGCATCCACACTGGTAGAGTAGAGGATTGGACGCATGGAGAGGAGTGTGTGGCAGCAGCAGGAGTGGGTGCTGGAAGATGGGGTCCACACAGCGGGAGGAAGGCAGCTGAGCAGAGCGATGCTTTTCTCCGGTGTCCCTTGCTGTTGACAATGTCAACATTGCCCCGTGAATTGGAGCCACTGGCAGGCACAGCTTCTGGTGGATGGAGGCCCAGCCTCTTCCTGTCTCTGGAGACTCTGTGTCCTGTTCACCCATCCTCAGCCACCCTAGCTTCTCTTACGCTGGAGCCCTCTGGGATCCCGCAGACTTTGCTCCAGCCAGCCTGCCTCTCCTTCCCTCACGCCCTCTTCATTCCTCAGCTATTAATTTAAATATCTTGTTCTTGAAGAAGCCTTCCCGGGTCAGCCCATCCAAAGTAGCTCTTTTCTGGGACTTGTCTGGCAGTCCAGTGGGTAAAACTCCACGCTTCCACCTCATGGGGGCATAGACGGGTTTGCTCCCTGGCTGGGGGCTTCTCAGGTGCTCAGTGGTAAAGAACCTGCTTTCCACTGCAGAAGACACAGCAGGCGTGGGGTTGATCCCTGAGTTGGGTTGACCCCCCAGAGGAGGAAATGGCAACCCACTCCAGTATTCTTGTGTAAAGAATCCCATGGACAGAGGAGCCTGGCGGGTCCATAGGGTCACAAAGGTTAGATACCACTGAGTAACTGAACCCGCACAGCACACAGGGAGCAGAGATAAACTAATTCATCCACCCATCCGTCCAGTCATCTGTTTTTCCTTTCATCCATTCAGCCTAAAAATACTTGTTTCACATCTGCTGGGTTCCATGTGCTAAGCCCAGTGACGGAGAGAAAAAAAGATAAAGGAGACCAATTGTGAAGGTGCTCAGAGAAGTGTGGTAGACAGCTATGTTAGTCAATTAATTATGAACTGAAGAGGTAGAATTTTGGACAGGGTATTAATGAGAGTGTAGAGGATGGACAATTAATACTGTTGGAAGCTGCTCTTGGAGAGGTCAAGGCTGAATGATCTTAGAGACACTGAAAGGGATTAACCAGGTATAAAGGAAGAAAGATCAGGGGTGCCTTGTGGTAGAGGAGTGCACGGGATACGCTGAATCTAGGTGTTGGAGCAGATAAGGCTGGAGGAGAACCTGGGAATTGCAGAAAGGGCCAAAAGCAAGGGTCCTGATGGCATTAGTGGTTAAGAACCCGCCTGCCAACACAGGAGACTCAAGAGATGCAGGTTGGATCCCTGGGTTGGGAAGATCTCCTGGAGTGGGGGGCATGGCAACCCACTGCAGTATTCCTGCCTGGAGAATCCCATGGACAGGGGAGCCTGGCGGGCTCCAGTCCATAGGGGTCGCGAAGAGTCAGACACAACCAAAGTGACCTAGCCAGCACGCACGCAGCCTGCCTTGCTGGACTGCATCTCTCAGGGATTCTCGGGAGCCCCCTGAAGTTTGGCATGTTTGAATCAATTTTTGTTTCAGAAGAGTTGTAGAGTTCCAGAAAGGTTGCCAAGCTGTTGCAGAGAGTTCCCACGGACCCTGCACATTTTCCCTGCCATGGACGTTTTACATGGCGATGGTACATTTATTGCAACTAATGAGCCCAGACTGATGCGTTATTGCTAACTCAAGTCCATGTTTTATTTAGATTTCCTCAAGTGTTAATCTGGTGTCCCTTTCCTGTTCCTGGGCCCCGTCCGGGATGCCCCCATGCATTTGATCATCATGGCATTTATTCTTGAGGCTGCGCTGGGTCTCCATTGGGGCACACCAGCTCTTTGTTGCTGTGTGGGCTCTTCTCTGATTGCGGCGACCAGGTTTCTCATTGAAGTGGCTTCTCTCGTAGGGCAGCACAGGCTCTGGGGTGTGCAGGGTCAGTAGTTGCTCCTCCTGGGCTCTAGTGTGCAGGCTCAGGCCTTTTGGCATATGGGTTCAGTTGCTTTGCAGTATATGGAATATTCTCAGACCAGGGATCGGACCCATGTCCCTGACATTGGCAGATGGATTCTTTTACCAGTGGACCACCAGGGAAATCCCCTGGTAGTCACGTCTTTAACTCCCCTCTGACTGTGACAATCTCTTGGACTATTTTTCTTTTTATGATGATCTTAATGGTTTTGATAAATTCTGGTCAGGGATTGTATAGAATGTCTTTCAAGATAGGTTTGTCTGATGTTTTTCTCATGGTTAGACTGAGGTCATGGGCTCGGGGAGGAAGATCACAGAGGTCAAGTACCATTTTCATCACATTCTATCAAGGGCATGTACTATCAGATTATCGTTGAGATGTTCCCCTTGATCACCTGGATGAGGTGCAGTTTGTCAGACTTCCCCACTGTGGACTTACTCTTTTTCCTTTCCCCTGCCATACTGTGTTCATGGTATGTGTTCCATACTGTGACGATGACAGGGGATGAGATGGTTGGATGGCATCACCAACTCAGTGGACATGAGTGGAGTCTGAGCAAAACTCTGGTAGATGGTGAAGGACAGGGAAGGCTGGCGTGCTGCAGTCCATGGCGGCACAGAGAGTCAGACATGACTGAGCGACTGAACAGCAAATACTGTGTTCTTTGAAAGGAAGTAACTGTGTACAGTCCACGCTTAAGGACTGGGAAGTTAAACTCCACCTCTGAGAGAGCGCAGCATAGGCATCCATGGCGATCTTGAAGCACAAGAGGGACCTGGTTTAAGGGCCACGGATTAGAAAATACCAGAACTTTTGCAAAAGCCGCCTTGAAGCATATCGGACTCATGACCAGAAAGAGTGCTTACCCCTTTAAAAATGTTTGATTGTGGATTCAGTGTAAGGATAAGTAAAATTCTTTAAAGGTCTCCATCATTCAGCAAACATTAGCCACAGCTTCAGATCCTGTCTTAAAGAAAGCCCGAGTATTACTCTGCCATGCAGAAGTTTGGGTTTTAACCTCAGGAGTTGCCGCTTTGTGGAGTATGTGCATGCGTGTGCATGTATGTGTGTGTGTGCATGTGTGTGAGTGTGTATTTCCCCATGGATATAACCAAAGAGGGCAGTCCTTGGTGCAATGCTTCACTATCATTGTAGCAAGTTATTTTCTTCTGTCACACAGAAACCTCTCTTCTTCTCTCTCCACTATGATTGTCAGTTGCAACATTTTCTTTTTCCCTGCTCTGGTATATTTTTTTCTGGGGAGGGGATGGCCTGAACCCTCCTATCTCCTGAAACCTTCTCTCCAAGTGTACAGACAATTCTCTTGATTGGGAGCATAACTTAAGACCGCTTCTTTGGAGGGCAAATTGGCAGAACTTTTCCAATTTAAAATGCTCCCGTATTTTGGCCAAGCCATTTAAATTTTTCCAGTGGAATTCTTCTTCTTATTATTTTTTTGAACAATGGACCATAGACAGCGTTTCCTTTGGTCGATGTTTATGTGATTTTCAATTTGTTTTTCCGTACTCTTTATTTGTGTCTCTAAGTGTTTCCGTAGGCAAACTTAAATGAGTGTGTTTAAATGTGTGTGTGTTGCTTCCTGTCAGATATTTTGCAAGAGGTAGAATGGCCTATTCTGGAGCAAGGCACATTTGAAATTTATATAAAATCCAGCAGTTCACTCTCCAAAACAACTGGATGGATGTGCATTTATGACATGGTGCAAGAATACTGCATTATACCTCATCCTTTCTTGCCTGGAGAATCCCAGCGATGGTGGAGCCCAATGGGCTGCCGTCTGTGGGGTCGCACAGAGTTGGACACGACTGAAGTGACTCAGCAGCAGCAGCAGCAACTATAACCCTGCAAGTCAGGCCTGATGATCCCCATTTTAAAGATGAGAAAACTGAGGCTCAATGAGGTTAAAGGTCTAGCCCTGTTCTTCCTCTACTCTCAGTGTGATATCTAGACAATTACACTGAGAGCTCTTTGCTGAGATGCTCCCAACACATAAAGCCTCATGACACCAAAAGACTCCCTAGAACACATCCATTGCTCATGTTTGCATTAGGACCAATTTAATCTGCTTTTTGATAGATACCTCCCTAGACTTTTTCAAGTTCGTAGTTGTGAAACAAATGCATTACCCTCAACTGTGCTAGAATATGGGGTTTCCCAGTCGGCCCTAGTGCTCAAGAACCCACCTGCCAATGCAGGAAACATAAGAGTCGTGGGTTCGATTCCTGGGTGGGGAAGATCCCCTAGAGGAGGACATGGCAACCCACTCCAGTCATTCTTGCCTCGAAAATCCCATGGACAGAGGAGCCCGGTGGGCTACAGTCCATGGGGTCGCAAGGAGTCAAACTCAACTGAAATGACTTAGCAAGCACGTGGATGCTAGACTTTAATTTTCTTTCCCTCCCTTGCTTTTATTATATTAAATTAGTATCCCACTTCTTCAAATAAGCTGTCCCCACTTTAGCGGGTGGATGGGGTAGTCCTGGTGCATCCTCCCTGGGAAAAACACATCCTCCTCCTCCAGCAGAGTGGAGCCTGGGCTCTCATGTGTTAGCCTTTGTGGAAAGGCCGTGAAGAGAAACAAAAGGACACTGCCAGTGTGTTATTAATGTTAAAAATTGTTGACATTCCACTCAGTCTGTTTTTCTAATTAGAGCCAAGCTGCAGAGTACCATTTCCATAACCAACATGGGAACGGGAAACTCAGCAAAATTTCATGTATTTGCAATGAAACTGCTCCCCGGCAACACAAAAATGGCTTTTATAACATAAAGGCTGTAATTAGAATAAGTCAAATCAGTTGGAAACGATTAAGGGCCGGAATCGGCAAAGCTGCCTTCTAAATATTTGTCTGGAGATTAGCCGCCTCCTGCAGCCCTGAGAAGCATCTCTGACTTACTTATACTGCTCAACGTGGCAAAGATAATCCCGCAGAAGGCAAATGAACACAGATTTAGATGTGCTGTTTGGCCCTTTCTGCAGTTTGACAGGAGGCAGCCCCTTGGAAGCAAAGTCAGAGAAGAAAAATGAACAGAGGGTCACATTAGACAAATTGCTTAAAAAAATTTTTTTTAAAGGAAAGCAAACCATGATCATCCATTTAAATTCTTTTAAAAGGCACTCAGTCTTTGAAGCTCTTAGGATGCACTTTACAAGTCCACGTGGGATCATTCCTGCACGTCAAGGCGACAGTTGATGCGTGTGCGTCTCATTGTATTTAAAATTATAGTTCTGAGATGGGCCCCGGTCTACAAGGCTTGTCTGACATCAGCTATTAAAATACAAGTAAGTCTTGGCAGGTGGAAATTTAAAGAAGAAAGGAGATTATATAAGAAAAAATTCGGGATTGTTAATATTAATTTGCTAACCAGGGGACACCAGCTGGCGACGGTTCTTCAAGCTCTCTCATGGAGGCTGATAGGAGAGACACCTTACTCTTGCCTGGAGTGGGGATGGAGGTTATGAGTGAGATTGCAAGGAAGAAAAGCCACGGAGGGCTAGGTGCACTCCATGGCTTGGGTCTTTAAAGCCCAAGTGTTGAGGATGACTCTGCAGGCCTCTTCTATGACATCCAGACCAGCAAGTTTAGCTGACATGACAGAAGGGGACCAAGGATAGAGGGCCTGAAATAACCGTTCTGGAAACCAGGCTAGAACACACCCAGACACATGCTTGCCTTTCAGAGGGTGTAATTCGTCCTGACAGGCTCCCCACTCATTTGTAAACCCTTCGGCATCCCAAACTCATGTGCGTGCCTGCATTTAGCCATTGAAACTATAATCAGCCTAATGCATTCTCTTACTGAATTTTAAACCAGCCCATTAAAACTCCTTTAACGTGCTAAAGTCGGCTTCAGAGAGGGTTTCCATTTCATCTTTATTGAGCCGAGGCTGTGATTCACTCTCCCCTTGCACCACAGTGAACGCCTGTCAATAATTCAATAGCGTGGCCTTGACGGGCCTAAGCCCAACCTAGACTTTCAACCCAGCCAAGCAGCTTGTCAAAGCGTGAGGCGCTGTCAATGGCCGACTGATCTATACTGCATGAATCCCCCTCAGCTCTTGATGTGTCCCTGGGAATAAAAAGAAAGCCATTTCAGAAGTCAGCCCAGTGAGAAGCACCTGTTTGTAGGGAATCTTTAATGAGGGCAGGTTGCACCGTGGTGAAGTAGAGTTCGTGTTTTGTAGAGCCAATGCCTGGTCTCTCCAGGTGCACCCAGGGCAAGCGGAGGAGCGTGTTCTTGGCACAAGGGCGTGGATGGATGTCCTTCTGGTTGACTCTCTCTGATGCCGGTCTTTGCATTGTGCTTGGTTTCACCATTCTGGCTTCCCAGGCCACTCAGCCCATAAAGAATTTAGCTGCAGTGTGGGAGACTGGGTTCGATCCCTGGGTTGGGAAGATCCCCTGGAGAGGGGAATGGCTACCCACTCCATACTTGGAGAATTCCATGGACAGAACTCCAGTCCAAGGGGTCTCAAAGAGTCGGACACAATTGAGTGACTCACTTTGACTGTTCTTGGAGACCTTGTACATGCAGATCCGATGGGGGAACAAAACATACAAACCACATGATCATACCAATGGCATGACCTTTCCCGCATTGCCAGGGCAGCAATTTGACACTTCTGATTCCATCTCCTTGTGGAACATCGTGCATCTGTGCAGATTGAAGGATTCCATGAAAAACAGATAGACTTCCCAGGTGGTGTTAGTGATAAAGAACCCACCTGCCAATGCAGGAGACATAAGAGAGATGGGTTCATTACCATCTTTCTAAATTCCATATATATGTGTTAGTATACTCTATTGGTGTTTTTCTTTCTGGGAGTGGGGTTCTAGGAGTGGGAACCTATGTACACCCGTGGCGGATTCATGTTGATGTATGGCAAAACCAATACAGTATTGTAATGTAAAAAAAAAAAAAAGAGAGAGAGAGATGGGTTCAATCCCTGGGTCGAGAAGATCCCCTGGAGGAGGGCATGGCAGCTTGCTCCAGTGTTCTTGCCTGGAGAATCCCACGGACAGAGGAGCCTGGTGGGCTATAATCCATGGGGTCGTAAAGAGTCAGACATGACTGAAGTGACTTAGCATGCAAGCATGCATGCACGAAAAACAGGTAAGAACTACAGCCTCGGTTTTCTTCTGGGATGGAGGAAAACACACCCATTGGTTGTAAAGAGAGAACAAAGCATTTGTATTCTTCCAGTCTGGCCAGCTGGCGCTGGTGGTAAAGAGCTCACCTGCCAATGCCCGAGGCTTAAGAGATAGGGTACCACCCCCGGGTCAGGAAGATCCCCTGGAGGAGGGCAGGGCACCCCACTCCAGTATTCTTGCCTGGAGAGTCCCATAGACAGAGGAGCCTGGCAGGGTACGGTCCATGGGGTCACAAATAGTCAGACGTGACTGAAGCGACTTAGCGAGCATGCATGCAGCCTGGCCGTGGTTCTGTAACCCAGAAGTAGCCATTTAGCCCCTGCCATCTTGAAAAGTTGTGAACAAGGTGTGCAAGTCTCTCCCCTCCAAAGGGCTGGAGGAGAGCGCTTCATCCATGTTTTAAATGCAGAATGTCTTAAATCCCCATGCTGCCTGTCCGCCCCACCCCCACCCCCCCGCCCCAACCACCGAAGATAAATTTTAGCTGGATTAAATAACTGTTTTAAAGGCACTCTTCATACAAGCTCAGGTCTTGTTTGTGACTGTATTTGCATTGCTAATGGACATGTCTTTTCCTCATGCAATCTTTCCAGAGCAGCCACCCCCAAATTTACAGATTTCCTGCTCGTCAAATCGGGGTTTGTGGAAGCGATGGCAATAATGTAGATGAAAAAGAGGAGCGGTGATGTGTTAAAAGCTAATGGAAAATAGTTGTACTGGAATAGATTTCTGGTGTCGAATTCCTGCTTTCCTTAACCACAGAACAAGCGAATCATTTCTGAGAAGGTCAGTCAAGCCATGGGGCCCTAGTGGTCTCCTGAGATGAGTCACACTGAGTTTGTTTTACCCCAGTCATGGGCTTTGGGGTGTGGAGAGATGGGCATTGGTGAATTAACAGTGAGCCAAAGCAAGGTTGCTCCAGCAGTAACCTTTCCGTATGGGGAAAATAGAAAATGAAAATGGTGATTTTTAGGAAAAGAACTCTCTCTTCCCAGTTTAGCCTTCCCTAAAGTTCCCCTCGGCTGTCCCCAAACCCACGTTAGATGATGGAGATACTGGGAACCAGGGTGACATGGCCAGAGTTAGATGTTAGTGGCTGAGTGAGGTCAGCACATTTCAGGCTTCTGAAAAATGAGGGCTTCAAGATCCTGCTGTTTCCTGCTTTTCATTTGGAGAGGTTTTATTGTTTTTTAATTCATTCATTCATTTGTGTTTTTTTTCAATATTTTTATTTAAGGATAGCTGATTGACCATGTTACTTTCTGATGCACAGCAAAGTGATTCAGTTATACTTGCAGAGATGGTTGGATGGCATCACTGACTCAATGGAGATAAGTTTGAGCAAACTCGGAGATGGTGAACGACAGGGAAGCCTGGCGTGCTGCAGTCCACGGGGTTGCAAAGAGTCAGACATGACTGAGCGACTGAACAACGTATATATATATATATTTTTAAGATATTCTTTTTCATTGTGGTTTATCTTAGGACATTGAGTATAGTTCCCTGTGCTATACAGTAGGACCTTGTTGTTTGGTGTTTATTTGTCCTGTATATAAAAGCTTACATCTGCTAACCCCAGCCTCCCACTCTTATACCATCATTCATTGATTTTATTTATTTTTGTTTGTATGTTTCACATATTTTGCTCCAAGTCTCAGGCGAAGGTGCACAATAATAATGCTCCAATGAAGCTTCTCTGTTGGAGGCCAGGTGGGAGGAAAGAAAAAGAGAGAGAAATGGAACCAGAGTTTGCCTCCTCACTGCCACCCTTTTCTCTGTTACTCACCTTTAGCAGCCCCCATGGGGTTGCACAGGCCCTCCCAGGTGGCATCAGTGGTAAAGAATCCCTCTGCCAATGCTGGAGACACAAGAGATGGGGGTTCGATCCCTGGGCTGGATAGATCCCCTGAAGGAGAGCATGGCAGCCCACTCCAGTATTCCTGCCTGGAGAATCTCACGGACAAAAGAGCCTGGTGGGCTTCAGTCCATGGAGTTGCAACTGAGTCCATGGTCAGACACAACTGAGCACTCACAAGACAAGACGTGGGGTTTCAGAGACCCCTTGGGGTCCAGCATGGCCTGGTCTGCCAACTTCTACCCAAGTTAAGCTACGTGCTCTTATGGGAGAGCTGGGGGGGGTGGGAACGTGACCCCCTGGTGGGTTGGGAGATTCAGCTACACCCAGACTCTCCGCCTCACCACTGGCCCCCGAAACCAACCTCTCTCGTTTTATTGAAGCCCATTGCGGTTAGAGAATCGATGCTGTATGCACATGACTTGGCAATTCTGAAAGCTCTATTAGGCTAATAATCTATGTTTTTAAGAACAGTCAGCGTCAATGGCTTTGGCAGTGGTGGAGCTATTAGCATATTAGTTCCATTTGAGATAGTTAAATGCTTTTGGACTCTATAAGCCCTACCTAATAAAGTTTCTTATAAATGTATTAAAGCCATAGAATTTGGGCCTGAGACATGGCATCTGCTAGCCCCTCACTTTATAGACTTGCGGAGAGGAACCAGTAGGGGTCCACTAATGTACAGCCATCATCACCAGGTGCGGGAAGGCTGGTACCCGCGCCCCTCCTCATTCAGCATCTTTCTCCGGTCAGGTGCTGTGAACCTGAACTCTATACTTTTCTTTCACCCATAAAGTTGTTTTTGCTTTCTTTCTGTTCTTGGCTACTAATACTGAAATAATGGAGATCTTACTTCAAATCCACATCCCTGGCTTCTGTGAAAAATCAGACTATCACCACGAGGGGTAACTTCCCCACGCGTCAACCATCAGCTCAAACTCTGCAGCATCTCCGGGCTAAAGAGGAGTGTGAGCTTTCTATCTAGTTCAACATGGTCCACCCCTGGAACTCACTCTTAACCTTGACTCAGCCTTGACCTAGCTATCCAGGGCTGCCCCCAGCATGCGGGTTTGTGGCCCTGTCCTCCCTCCCACCCCTGGAAAAATAAGCTCGCCCAGAGAAATTGGCAACAGGAAGGCTTTGCATTTGCGTTTGGGGCTGCCTGTTTTTGCAGCCATGCCTGGAGAATCCAACAGCTCTTTCTCAGCACAATAAGCTTCTTCCTGAGTTCCTGTAGAGAATGGCATCCTTGGCACGGAGCAGAAAACATCTGGTAATGAATCCATTAGCCCGGCTGTTGCGCAGGCTGCAGGTGCCCAAGGGTCTGAGTGTTTGGGCTGAGCAGGAAGCATGAATGAGACCCCAAGGATTTTACCTTTTGGCCCCGGTTCTGCCTGAGCTCTGGCTTGGTCCTTGGGGCTCCTGTGACCGCTGCGATGCCAGGTGTTGTCCCCTCCATCCCCAGGTGAGAAGCCGGCCTTCAGCATCCTCTCCTCCCCTTCTCTCTCCCGTGTGGCCCTCCAGATACACACAAAGGAGAGGCAGCAGATCCTCCTTGGCAGATGTAAGGGCTGCATTTGTCAAACCCTGGGCCCTGCAACTGTGCAGACAGACCTGCACACTGTACAAAATCATTAGAAGCCCCGTGTCTGAGGGCTCACGGAGGTTGGGCAGGAAGGTGAGACTGAATAAAAATGAGGGGGCTTGCAAACCACTTTTGCCCAAGGGCTGGTTTTAATGAGCCTGTCCCTAATGAGTTGTTCCTGCAACTAGCTTCAGGCCTAAACAGATGAGGCAGGGTTTCTGCTAAATTTTTGATAGGATTTGCACTGGTTTTATGAGAAAGCGAGCAGTGGAGAGTGCAAAAGTGGGATCATGAATCTTTCACGAGGGTGGATGGTTGTCCATCTTGTCAACCGGAACAGGAAAGACCTGGTTGCTAGTAGAAACCGTGGTCTCAAGCCCTCCCATCGTCACCCACCAGATCGGCTCACTTGGTCCAGGTGGCTGGGTAATTTTTTTTTCCCCTGATTCAAGACCTGGTCCATGGCCTCCAAGAAGAATTCATCTTCCAACTCCATCAAGGAGATGACTTGACTCATTGCCTGTTTCTGATGAATGATGTTTGGTGAAACTCCAAGTCACATTTATCCCAGGATGTCCTGGGAAGAAAGTTCCATCAAAGACCCTAATCAGCATTTTTTTTTTCTCTGGGCAGGAGGCAACCCCCTTCCTTTTAAAATCACAAGCCTCACCCTTCTGGTGCATGAGGAAACCCTGATCAAGGATAAAATATCATTTTTGATTCATAAAGGGATGCTACTAATGTTTCTAATATTTGTCAATTCTGGGATTAAGTGGTACAGGAGATTTCATATACAACCACTTTTTTAATATGAAAAGCTGCCAACAAATATATTTCTGTGGTTTGATTCATCCTCCAAGAGGCAATTTTCTTGGTGGCTTAGGAGGTTACAAAGATGCTTAATCAGCATCCTTTGCTGGGCTGAGTGAACAAGTGTCTCTCCTCCTGCTCACACTCTCTTTCACATTAATCATGTAATTGATTTAATAAGCTCTGGCTTTAAGAGCTTTTTTTTTTAACTCCACTCTTTCCCTTCTCCCTGTTAGGTTTCAGTTTCACAACTGACTGGAAGGCTGAGGCTCTTGGATTTTGCCAGGCATGAAATCCAGCAACTGGGTTCATGTAATGAACATTCTCATCTTTTGTAATAAATATCTTCTCTTATACTTCTTTTGCTAAAGCCATTTGATAACGTTTAAGCATCACAAAATTTACAACCTATTTCTGCATTCATCTAGTTTTGAAGGGTAGTACTTCATACACTTGTAAGCATTTCATATTTGGTGTCTTTGTTGACACCACGACTCAAAGCCCTGGGAATTAGCCAGGAAAGATCTGGACCCCTCTTTTATAAACAAGCAAACCGATGTACAGTGAAGTGAACTGCCTTGTTTCATGTCTTAAACCTAGTGAGGGATGTGTGTGGGGTAAAAATGTTGACTTCCAAAATCGTTGCAACAAGACATTGCTGTTTTCATATTCCTATATTGCTTAAGGCATCCTTTTGCTGGGCTGAAACAAAAGCTATACATATTTATCTTCAAGAGAATACTTCTAGTTTGTGATCAGGGAATAGCTGGGGTTGTTTTCTGTGGTTGCCTTAAGTTAGATGTGTTAATATATAGGTTTAAGTCAAACAAGACCATACGTGCATAAAATACATGATAAAGCACGTAATACTAGAGCAACATTGGCGGGGGTTCTTATTTCAGATTACAGTTAATGCGGCTGTGCAACGTGAAGCCTCATGGAAATGTTCCATCGTGGTTTTCAAAGTGGGGTCTGGCTGCTCACCACTCAAAAGCCAAGGAAGGGGCAGTACTGGTGGAAAGGGAAGTTTGCCTTATTCCGGGAGGCTGGCAGCTGGGGTGGGGGTGGTGGCCTCCTGTCTAGTGACTGACTGCCCCTCCCCACTGACAAGCAATGGGCAAGAGCTCCTGTAGAGAGGGAGGGGTACTTGTAGAAACAGTGAGCTCTGATGGTCATCTTGAAATTTGGCCCTGCAGTGGTCTGGCCAGCATCATCTCGATTGTTTTAGGAATAGTTAACCTTCAGTTCCAGGGGCGGTTTGTTCCCATTTCTTTGAGGCCAGTCCTTGGAACTGTGGCGGCTTATGTCACGGCTATAGTCTGGTCATCGTGTAGTTAGCATCCCCACCGGGTGGGGTTTCAGTATCTGCAAGTCAGTTCACAGGAGGTGGCTCAGAATATTTTCTGCAACTTTGCTTAATGACTAAACTATTACGATTTGGTCTTATCGGACTGTTTTCCTTTGTTTCTGCATTTTCTCATTCCTCTAATTAAGTTTATTTTTTGGCTAAAGTTTTTCTACAGACGAAAAGCAGGTGGAGGGCATGGTAGGGCGGGAGAGGACCATAGGTCTCTGCTCCATTTCACCAGGAGTGAAAACAAACAGAAGTCTTTCCTGCCCAGAGAAGGATTACCTGGTGTTGCTGGTGCAGGGCTTGAGGAATTTGCTGGGGGAGAGAGCAGGGTGAAGGATAGTGCCTGGTGGTCGCCAAGGATTAAACAAAAGACACATCTTAGTGCTGCTGCCTAGCTTGTTGTTGGTTAGTGGTGTCCGACTCTTTTGCAACCCCATGGACTGTAGCCTGACAGGCTCCTCTGACCACGGGATTTCTCAGGAAAGAATCCTGGAGTGGGTTGCCATTTCCTTCTCCAGGGGATCTTCCTGACCCAGGGATAGAACTTGCATCTCCTGCAGATGGATTCCTTCCCGCTGAGCCACCAGGGAAGCCCCCTGGATAATGATGAGTATTACAAACAATGGAAGGCAGAGTGCTTCAGTGTGGATGGGGGCTCTGTAACCGTACCCTGTTAGCCATCCAATTCCTCACTTCCCTCTCTCACTAATCTAGAGGCCCAGCGGGTCCCTGATCTCCCAGGCACCAGCTCCATTAGAATATATGAAAGCCGGGATCACAATATTGGCCCCAGATCTGCATAATTAGGACAAGCTTTTGAGAGTTGAAGAGGCTCATCAAATGAACTTCTCAAAATGCATTTGATACGGCATCAAATAGCAGTGACAGGTCCATAAGTCAAGTGAGACTGTGGCCATCAGATGCAGAATGTAAAAACTGTCTTCTCCCCAACGAGCTCACCCCCAGCAAGCCCTTTGCATAGTACAGAGGGTGTCTTCTTTCGGTCTCTTAGAAATTCAGAACACCAGGACAGTTCTCTTCCCTGCCCTTGTATATGAGATGATTTCTGAAATGCTCAAACACTGGTATCCCCAGAGTACCTAGTCTATAACCACAAATATTTCTTGAACACGTGATCACGTGTCTTCACTTATGAAAGTTGTTTAATAAACCTTCCTTAGGTGAATGCTCTCAGTCGGGTGGTAGATAGATACTGTCCACTTTAATTTACTGTATTACTAAGCTGTTAAGCTTCATTTTCCTTCCCACATCTTTCCTTTTCTTGGCTGAACAAGACCATCTAAAGAGGAAGGAATCTTCTGGTTTTAACCTCAACCTGGCAGACAATTTGCAGGGTAGTCTTACTGGCTCAGTGGTAAAGAATCAGCCTGCCAATGCGGGAGACATGGGTTCGATCCCTGGGTCAGGAAGATCCTCTGGAGAAGAGAATGACAGTCCACTCTAGTATGCTTGCCTGGATAATCCCATGGACAGAGGAACCTGGTGGGCTGTGGTCCATGGGGTCGCTCTGAGTCAGATATGCAGTACACGTGAATGCATGCACATGCTAAAGCTATTTTCCTTCTTTGCTACTCTGTCTTGTCTGAAAGCTGGGTTAACTGGGACCTAACTCCTTGTCAAAGATAGTGTGTGAGATGACTAATTAACAGCACACGAGGAGACAGAATTGTCATTGACAAATAGGGCTGTTAGTAACCAGCAGTTCTCCTGAAAGTGTCTGGTCGGCCCTCGAGTCTCCCTAGACCCATGTGAATTTACATGAAGGATGACCTTTGTCATCCTTCTGTGATTGGAGCTAGTTGTCACTTGAGTTAGTAAACTTGGGAGCCCCTTGATTCAAGCTGTCCTGGAATGAACAGTTGCATGATTATAGTTTCGGAAGTTCGTGAGGCATAGACGCAATGAGCCTATGTTTTTCTGGTACCAAAAAAAAGATGTCAGCAGGTTCTCCCATACATGGTGTGAGATAGGTACCCACACCGGCCCATCGTTGAGCTATTAACATAATTGAGTTGGGGGGGATTGATACTGCATTTCAACCAGATGCCAGTCTGTGTAGACGTAATATGAACTGTCATCCAAACACCTTTTTACCTAGACTATCAATGCTGCCCTCTCCCATCAGACCAAGCTTCTGGAAGCACATGACCAGACCTTCCCTTTACACCAGAAGCCTCCCTCTTGGGTGATCCCCCAGGAAAGACTCCCAAAACCCCAGAATTCTTATTTTCATAATCAAGACTCTCCCCTGTCAGCCTGAACTCACATTGTCATAAACACACGTCCCAGTGGAGGCAGATATAGGTATTATAAAACATGAGATTTACACAATTTGAGACCCTCCTTTTAAAAATAGATACAAAATGAATCGTGCAGAGCGAGGTGTGGCTGTGACAGCATGCTGCCCCTAAGGGGTGGTCTCTGAGGCTTAATGTCCATCATCTTCCTGTTCCCCTCCTCTGTCCATCCCTGTTTACCCACCTCTGTTTCACAGTGAAATCTTGCAGCCACGAAGCTAATTTTATGAAGTGGTCAACTGGACTCCAAACTTCACCTTGAGGCTCCTGCTCTTCCTCTCTGTGAGCCTCTGCCTCAGTTAGACTAATCTTCTCTTGATGAAGAGTCAGGTTTAATGAGAGTTTAATACATTGGCTCAAGGTCTTGGAGCTTGTAGGGGAAAGACAAGTGGGTGTTATAGTTGAATTGACCTCAGTTACAGCAGATTCCTCACTGTGTTCTGTGTATCACCTGTGATTGCATCAGCTGGGGAGGGGTCAGCATTCAGCTTGTTCACCATGCAGTTCCTGGGCCCTCTGCTTGCAGAACTGCTGAATTAGTGCCTCTGGGGTTAAAAGGCAGGGCTTTGTGTCTTAAGAGCCGTCCACCTCCCATGATCTGGGCACAGAAAAGTGTGAAAACTACTACTGTCTAGGCCCCTGAAGGCTGCTCCTAAGATGGGCTATTTCCCTGAGAATTGAAAGATGACAGAGGTGTCCGAGTGTATCAGTTTGCTAGGCTGCATAACAAATGAGTGCATGTGGAGTGGCTGAGAAACACAGAACCATATTCTTGCCCAGTGCTGAGAGTCTGAAGCCTGAAATCAAAATGTGCCCTGGATTGATTCTGTCAGAGGTCTCTGAGGGAGTAAATGCCCATTCCTCTCTCCCAGCTTCTCACAGTGCCCAGCGCCCCTCTGTCCACCCTGACTTGTGACTCTGCGTCTGTCTTCACATGACCTTCTTCCCTCTCTCTCTCTGTGTCTGTATTATCATGCAGCCTTCTTTTTAAAATATTTGTTTATCTGGCTGCAACACACAGATCTTCATTGCTCGTGTGGGAGCTTTCATCGCGGCCCATGGGCTCCTTGGTTGTGATGCCCAGGCTCAGTAGTTGTGGCGTGTGGGCTTAGTTGTTCCAAGGCATGTGGCATCTTAGTTCCCTGACCAGGTGTTGAACCCATGTCCCCTGCATTGCACGGTGGATTCTTAACCACTGGACCACCAGGGAAGTCCATTATAAAGACACTAGTCATTAAATTGAGAGCTTACCCTAATCTAGTGTGACTTTATCTTATGACATCTGCAAAGACCATATTTTCAAATAAGGTCATGCTGCAAGGTGGACAGAAGTTGTTAGAAGGATCCTCTTCAACCCAAGACTCCAAGCAAAGGTAGCCAGTGTGGAAAAAGGCAATGCAAAGAGAGGGATGAGCTTAGAACTCATTAAAAGCTCAAGGAGTTGATGCAGTGGGCAGATGGCTTGTTCCCCTACTCTTTCTAGCACTCCACCACGTGTCAGTGCCTGGAGAAAGGAACTTCCGTGCACGGGCAGGATCTTGGCATTGGCGGATGGGCAGGCTGTGGTTGTGCAGTGTGGAGGGCATTCTCAGGAGGCCATGCTTGAGAGATTGGTTAGGAGGTCAGAGGAGGACTAGCCCAGTGAGCGATAGATTTGGTTGCTAATCCCCAGGGTTTCCATTCAGTTTTGGAAAATGCACTGAGAAAGAAGGAAGAGTCCTGAGCCAGGCATATGGGGTGATGGTCTAAGATGAGGCTGGAGGAGAAAGTGTTTGCAGGTTTCCCAAAGGAGAAGAATCCTGAGGTCTGGAGATCATCCTGGAGGGACTTGCTCTTCTGTCTTCCCCTGTCTGCTCAGTGATCAGAAAGCACTGGCTGTGTTCTGGAAGGCATGGAATTCCATCGTTGGAGGAAAATGCTTCCCCCCTAAATTCCATATTTCTGGACAGACCTAGGTCCTCTCTACTTACTCTTAAGATCTTTGGAGTGAACAGTGTTGGGACTTTTCATTCCTTCATTTTCCTGCAATTAATGCTGCCTGTGGGTCTTTGCACTTTGGCTGTGGTTTTTGTTTTTGTTTTTTTTTTTTTTCTGCCTGGAGCACTCTCCATTCAGATCTTCCAGACAGGGAGTTGCTCAGTGTCCACTGGCTCTTGCTGAAATGCCCCCTTGTCAGGGGTGTGTGGCTCCGTGAGTCATGAGCCAGTCCAGCACCCTCGGTCATAGCCTTGCCGTGTTCTGTGATTGCTCTGTTTCCTTGTTTAGTACCGTCCCTTCATCTCACAGTCCGAGGGCTGCCCTGGTGATCCAGTGGTTAAGATTTCACCTTCCAGTGCAGGGGGCGTGTGTTTGATCCCTGGTCGGGGAGCTGAGATCTCACATGTTTCATGGCCAAATGGACCTTATGGAAAATAAAGAGTGCGAATTTTCTGTATGACTCAGGAAAGCCAAACCAGGGCTCTGTAACAACCTAGAGGAGTGGGATGGGATGGGAGATGGGAGAGAGGTTCAGGAGGGAGGGGACATGTATAAACTTATGGCTGATTCATGTTGCTGTATGGCAGAAACCAACACAATCCTGTAGAGCAATTATCCTTCAATTAAAAATAAATAAATTTAAAAAGTTGAAACAGAAGCAATATTGTAACAGTTTCAATAAATACTTTTAAAATGATCCATATAAAAAAATCTTAAAAAAAAAAAAGCTCTACTACATTCAGGCCTGGGTACTCCCTGCCCCCTCATCATGCCTAGAACAGGGACTGGTACCCAGTAGGGTCTCAGTGCTAACTTGTTTCCTGGATGCTCTTAGCTGGGAGAAAGGAAAGTGTTTGCTTCTTCCAGTGACTGGAAGCACCACCTCTGTACCATAAAGAGAAATGCTTCAGGGGGCTTGCTCTGATGACATCTGACACTATAAGTATGAAATGCAAGGCGTTTGAAGGCATGCGAGGAGGAAAGCTGTTGAAAGACAGAGCAGGGAGAGATGGAGGACTGTGTCTCTGGTTCTCTCATGAGGATGGTGCCACATCAGAGTGGAGCGGAGACACGGTGGGAGAGCCATCCAGGGCAGCAGTCTCCCCAGAGCCTTTCTGGGTGCGGCCTTCAGAGCCTGTTTCTCATCCTCGCTGCTGATGTGGGAGGATCAGGGGAAAGGTGGAAGACAGAGATTGACAGCAGAGACGATTGTGTTTGGAGAACCCAGAGGGAACTGCCAATGATGGGGGCGGGGCTTCCCTGGCAGTCCTGAGGCTGAGACTCTGAACTTCCACTTCAGGGGCATAGGTTTGATCCCTAGTCAGGGAATGAAGATCCCACATGCCCTGGAATGCAGAAAAAAAAAAATATCTCTCTCTCTCTCTCTCTCTCTCTCCTCTCAAAGATAGGGAGGAAGGAAAAGATGGAAGGAAGGCAGTGTCGACTAGAAAGATGCACGATGTGAGCGTTGCGGGTAAAGTTTTATTTGGGGCAAATGAGGATTGCAGCCCGGGAGGTCAGCACCTTGGGTAGCCCTGAGACACTGCTTTGAAGAGGCAGCAGGGGAATGTGGAAATGTAAGACTTCCGTGAAGGGGAAGTTCAGTGCAATCAAGCGCTTATTTCACAGACGGTTTTCTGCTAGGCATGAGGAGCTGATGTCACCATGAAGCATTTAGTGACTTTCTAGATATGATTGGGATCATGGGATCAGCTCTGAAGACACCTGACTATCTAAAGACCTGTTCCACCAGTGGAGCACAGAGTGCCTCCCTCTCCACCCTGAATCCCCTCAGGGGGCTGTTGAAAGTCGCCAGCTGCAGCAGCACGGGGTTCAGTCTCGGCAGAGACAGATGGCAAATGCTCCTGATGTGCAGTCGCTGGCAGTGCTATTGGCAGGAGCCGATTTGTGGCTGATGGGAGGGTGGGAGGAAGGAAGGAAGACACCCAGGCTGAAGTGTAAATAAAGGAGAGAATTACAGAGAACCAGTTCACAAGAAGCACCTGTGGAGACTAAATCCTGCCCCTTGGACAATGTTAACTCTGTGAGGGCTTGAAGTTAACCCCCTGTTACATAACAGAGGATGAAAAAATGGCCCCAGGAGCCTGTTTCGAGTCCTTGGTGACTGTCACAGAATCCCATGTTTCGATGGTTTATGTACAACAAAAACTTGTTTCTCACAGTTCTAGAAGCTGGAGGTCCAAGATCAAAGTGCTGGCAGGTTCAGCCCTGGTGAGGATCTGCTACCTGGTTCAACCTAATTCACAGATGACTATTTCTTTTCTGTGTCTTCACATGGTGGGAGGCATTGTGGTTGGGGGGACCTCTTTTAGGAGGGCGCTAATCCTATTCACAGGGGCTCCATCCTTGTGACTGAATCACCCCACAAAGACCTCACCTCCTAACACTACCACATGGAGACTCAGAATTTCAGCCTATGAATTTGGTGGTGGGAACACAAACATTTAGACTGCAGCAGAGCCTGGGTGAGTTTCTTAAGGAGAAAAAGAGAATTGCTGGCATTATCTGGGACTTAAGTGCTTGTCCCCAGAACCCTCACCTTTCCCCCCTTCTCCTTGTGCCTTTAAAGTGGGTGGGAGAGCATTGGCATCAATTAATGCCTACCAGGTGCCAGGCATGGATATATGAGTGCCTGCTCAGTCATGTCTTGACTCCTTGAGACCCCATGGACCACAGTGCACCAGGCTTCTCTGTCCATGGAATTTTCCAGACAAGGATACTGGAGTGGGGTGCCATTCCCTTCTCCAGGGCATCTTCCCAACCCAGGGATCCAACTGGTGTCTCTGGCATTTCCTGCATCAACAGGTGAATTCTTTACCACTGTGTCCACCTGGGAAGCCCTCCAGACATGGATGTTAGTGATTAATTAGGTCTTCAGGCTGCGGGAGGAAGGTTTAAGAGGAGAGACTGGTGATCCCACTGGACATTGGTGGGGTTCTGTGACAGCAGGTAGAATCCAGGGATCCAGTCTGGGAGGAGGGGGAAACCATCTGATGGAATTCGACAGCAGCAGTGAGAGAACAGGAGAGCTGGTGGGTTTCGGGGCAGGGATTAGAGTGTGGGTTGGTAGCTTGAAGGCCAGCCTGTGAAATAGAGAGGGGACCACCTCCTTCAATCACTGCTCTGATGAGATCTTACCTGGGCTTCACTCCTGAGCAGTGAACTCAGAGGCTGCTGAGAGTCCCTGGAGTGACAAGGAGGGGACTGGCTCACCGGGACACACAGGTGGCTGGTTAAAGTCTGAAAGGAGGGGAATCCTGAACAGGGCAGCCAGCTTCTGGAAGGAGGGGCTGCACACACTTTGGAGGTAGGGTGTGGAGCAGCAGGACAGAGGCATTGCTTTCCTAGGATTTCTGTGGAGGCATTTTCGGCAGGACTTTAGATATTAAAGGGCTTCTCTGGTGGCTCAGCTGATAAAGAATCTGTCTGCAATGCAGGAGACCTGGGTTTGATCCCTGGGTTGGGAAGATCCCCCGGAGGAGGGAAAGGCTACCCACTCCAGTATTCTGGCCTGGAGAATTCCGTGGACTGTATAGTCCATGAGGTCGCAAAGAGTCGGACATGACTGAACTACTTTCACTTCTCTTTAGATATTAAAATTAGATTGAATTCCACTTCATCATATGAGCTTTTGTTCTGCACTGATTCTGTGCAAACCCTGCAGGGAATGACCTGAAAGCATGTTTCTTCCTTGCAATGAACACAAAATGTCATTTCTTTTGACATTTAGGGTAACAATGTGGCTTAATGATTTGCATGGATATGAGTTTGAACAAATGATTGAAAGCTCATCATTTGAGAATAAATTGGGCCACATTAGTGGGTAGGATGATCTGAACTGCACGGAGATCTTAGAACAAGAGAGGATGTCATAGTTTAGGAAACTGAAGTGAAAGCCCCATTACCCTCAACCTGGTTGACTAGGGTGATGGTGAAGTTGACTTGGGTGGGCTGGCCCTTGACTGCATCCACCACAGGCTTAAGACTACAGGGCAGTGCCCTGCACTGCACAACACACCTCAACACATTAACTCATGAGATCTCCACACCCCTGCTTCTCTCTTGCTCTCAGAATCCAGCATTTCCATTCCCGGTGAGCAGCACATACTTTCTGAGACTGGACAGTGCCCACATTTGGAAACGAAACCTACCTGCCTTTCACTGAATGCTTGGCTTTTCCTTCGTGTCTGTCTTCTTGCAGAACCATTTTGAGCTAGGAAATATCTCTTCCCCATCTTGCAGTTGCTGTTCAGTCGCCAAGTCACGTCTGACTCTTTGTTACCCCCTGGACCGCAGCACACCAGGCTTCCCTGTCCTCCACCATCTC
Source organism: Nanger dama (assembly GCA_917880005.1). Taxonomy (NCBI): domain Eukaryota; kingdom Metazoa; phylum Chordata; class Mammalia; order Artiodactyla; family Bovidae; genus Nanger; species Nanger dama. The sequence continues at coordinate 36,159,648 of CAKJTW010000019.1, read as the reverse complement.
CCAGAGTTTGTTCAAACTCATGTCTGTTGAATTGGTGATGCCATTCAACCCTCTCATTCTCTGTCACCCCCTTCTCCTCCCTGCCCTCCGTCTTTCCTAGCATCAGGGTCTTTTCTAATAGTTGGCTCTTCTCATCAGGCGGCCAAAGTGTTGGAGCTTAAGCTTCACCGTCAGTCCTTCCAATGAATATTCAGGGATGATTTCCTTTAGGATTGACTGGTTTGATCTCCTTAGTGTCCAAGGGACTCTCAAGAATCTTCTCCAATACCATGGTTTGAAAGCATCAATTCTTAGGTGTTCAGCCTTCCTTATGGTCCAACTCTCACATCTTGCGGGGGCATAACCAAATATCCATTGGCTTCCATGGAGACTACTGGCCAGCTCTCCTACTTGCTTCCCAATTCCCTAATCTAACTTGATGCAGTTTTGGGGGCTCATTCAAGTACCAAAAGCTGGGCTGTCATTGTTACATGTGCCAGCCACGACTTGTACCATCTGGGTATAGGAGGGGTGGAGAGAGAGAGAGACAGAGGCGAGTAGTATAAGCAGAGAAAGATTTTTATTCTATTACCAAGACAATATAATTCAAGAGTGGCTGCAGAGCAATTGGAAACTAAGGAATGGGAAGCAATGCACTTATAGTAAAATGTCAAAGTATAATGAAACAGGAGAACGGCGCTGCTTTATGACACAGCCAAGTTACAGGCAGGTGGCAGCCGTAAATATGTATATAAATAACAATATGGGTAAAATGGCAGGCCTTCCAGCTGGCTTGGTTAAAGCACTTTAGTAATATTCTATTTAGGGTAACAATGTGGCTTGACAATTTCCACGAAAAACACATCATCTGAGAATGAATCGGCCCACATTAGTAGGTAGGTAACCTGAATTGAGTTCTTAGAACAAGAAAGGGTGCCTGATTGGTCCTCGTCGTACCTAGAGCAGCTGATTGCTTCATACCGTGTGAGGTTAACTTGTGTGCGTACTCAGTCGCTCAGTCGTGTCTGACTCTTTGGGACCCCGTGGATTGTAGCCCGCCAGGCTCCTCTGTGCATGGAATTCTCCAGACAAGAATATGGAGTAGGTTGTCATTTCCTCCTCTAGGGGATTCTCCTGACCCAGGGCTCAAACCCCGTGTGTTTTAGGTCTTCATTGGCAGGAAGATTCTATACCACTGAGCCACCTGGGAGGAGAGGTTAGCTTGGTTCTCTGGCAATGGAATGCAAATGTTTGCTTTCCCTGTTTCTCTATTATCAGTAACACATACAAACGATAAGTAGTTGACGTCCTAGACCTGGGGTCATCCCAGTAGAAGGTACCACTCAGTTTCTTTATGTATTCACTCAACTAAATGTTTTGTGCCCTTTCTATGTTGCTGAGGATCTAAAAGAGAGCAAAGTATGTGTAATCTCATTTATAAGGTCTTCTTATTATACAGAAGGTCTAGTCATAGAGAAAAAAACCTGAATGAAATAATCTCAAAAATAAATGTACAACTGTAGTAGTCACACAGGCGACAAGTTCCATTTGGGTTGGTCAGGGAGGGCTTTTTGAAGGAGCTGATGTTTGAGTTGACATCAAAAGGTGAAAAGGTATTAAGCAAAGAGGGATGAGAAACGCATTCCAGATGGTAAGACTGCCATGTGCAAAGAGCCTGTGGTAGGGAGGTGAGTGTGAGAGAGGTCCTTAAATTGGAGCTGAAAAGTGGTCCAAGTCCATTTAAAACATGTAGGGGGCAGACAGGGTGTCACAGGTTGTGATCATGAGTTATGACTTTGATCCAAGAACGAGAGTTCATCAGAGGGCATTGTTGCTATTGTTCAGTAGCTCAGTCATGTCCGAATCTTTGCAAGCCCATGGACTGTAGCACAGCAGGCTCCTCTGTCCTCCACTATCTCCCCAAGTTTGCTCAAGCTCATGTCCATTGAGTCAGTGATGCTATCTAACCATCTCATCTTCTGCCTTCTCCTTTTCCTGCTGCCTTTGATATTTTCCAGCATCAGGGTCTTTTCCAGCGAGTTGGCTCTTCCTATCAGGTGGCCAAAGTATTGGAGCTTCAGCTTCAGCAGCTGTCCTTCTAATGAATATTCAAAGTTGATTTCCTTCAGGATGGCTTTATAGCATCAGACTTCTTTCCATCAGACACATCCACAGCTGAGTGTCGTTTCTGCTTTGGCTCATTTTTACTGGAGCTGTTTCTCCACTGTTCTCCAGTAGTATGTTGGATATCTTCCGAGGAGGTGGGGGGGCATCTTCCAGGGTTGTGTCTTTTGCCTTTTCATACTGTCCATGGGGTTCCAGTGGCAAGAGTACTGGAGTGAGTCGCCATTCCCTCCTCCAGTGGACTGTGTTTTGTCAGAACTCTTTGCTATGACCTGACTTTCTAGGTTGGCTCCACATCACATGGCTCATAACGTCATTGAGTTATGCAAGCCTCTTCATGTGGAGGCTGTGATCCACGAAAGGGGCATTAAACATTATATATAGATCTAGGACTGAGGAGGGACCTGGGACCAGACCTCCTCCGAGCTATTGTGTTCATATTGTAGTCACCTGGGAACTCCAGGAAGGCAGGAGCTGCTCTGCTCTATAGACACTACATATGCTTTCATAAACATAAGCATCCACTTTATACGAATCACTAGTCAAGCCACTGAGCGCGCGTGCGTGTGCACACACACACACACACACACACACACACACACACACACACACACATACACGGGAGCATCCTTGCCCTTGAGAAATGTGCAGGCTAATGGGAGATTTCCATGGACAGAGGAGCCTGGTGGGTGCAGAGAGTCAGACACGACTGAGCAACTAAGACTTTCACTTTCAATGAGGTTGAGGTCATCGTAAACAGTGGTTTAAATATCAAGCATTTTGGTGAAATTAGGTTGTACAGAGGAGGGCCTATAACCTTATGGATCACTTCCCAGAGTGGAAGTTCTCCGAACAGAATCTTCAGAGGAGGGACGGAAGTTGTCCCTCAAAAAAAGCGAGGAGGCAGGGTTGCTGTCTCGGCAAGGAGAATATTATGATTAAGAAAACCGCAGTCAGTGGCAAGTGGGGAAGGACGCTGGGTTCAATAGACAGAATGCTGGTGACGGAGATGGGGCGCCTGCTCCCAGGGTGGACCTCCGTGATCAGTGTCTTCCGAGAGTCTCCTAAAACTGTATCTTTTCACTAGACGGTAGCCTCCCATGCTTTACATCCAAATTCACGTTTTGTCCTTTCCCCCTTGCCTTATCTCCCAATCATATGTGTGTGTTATAGGCGCTTATACATATAATCAAGTTGAATTCATACAATCCAGAATTGCCATGCATTTGAGGAAAAGTGAATGAAAGCCACCTTTTGGATTATACTCTCTGCCTTGGTGTGTGAAGGCAAGCTACACAGAGATGCGGGAAACTGGCTGGTTAGATCAGGAAACTAAAAAGACAAAATACCATCCATAACTCACCTCTACTCAAAAACAAGTACATGGATGGAGCTTGAGATACAATAGAGGAATGAGGTTTTGCCTTAGCTGATCCAGTCATTTTCGCACCCACGCATTTCCACCAGGAACACGTGCAATTGCCAATCTGTATTTTCTTCTTTCTGACCTTCCTTTTGACCTTCTGGGTCCCAGGGAAGTCCCCTAGACGAGGATGGACCCAGGACAGTTCCACCAGGGACTGCAGTGCTGATGACGGTCCTCTCTGTATGGGGTCAGCCCTTGGCCAACCCCTTTCCCATAGAAAAATCCTTGTTTCCTTCCATGTTTTGCTCACAGATTCATTCATTTATTCAGTAGTGATTTGTGGGGCACAAATTATGTGACAGATGTGATATGGTGAACAAGACAGGTATAGTCTCCACCATCTTAGGGCTCTATATCTAGAAGGGCTATGTTTTAGCTTTTAATTGAAATGGGACTGTATCTTTCAAACGAATAGCTGCCATCAATTATTAGGAACAGTTAGATTTTTAAATAATTTGATTGATTGATTGATTTGTGGCTATCCCGGGTCTTTGTTGCGGCAAGGTCTTTTCTGTAGTTGCAGCATGCAGGGAAGACTCTAGCTGTGGTGCCCAGCCTTCTCACTGAGGTGGCTTCTCTTGTTGTGGAGGACAGACTCCATAGTGCAGGGGCTTCGGTAGTTGCAGCACACAGGCTCGGGAGTTGTGACGCCTGGGCTTAGTTGCTCTGCGGCATGTGGGATCTTCCCAATCAGGGACCGAACCCCTGTCTCCTGCATTGGCAGGCAGATTCTGTACCATTGAGCCACTAAGGAAACCCAGGAACAGTTAGATTTTAATTGGAAAATCTCTATTCTAAGCCCCCATCTACCAAAGGGGTGAAGTGAAGTGAAGTCACTCAGTCGTGTCCGACTCTTTATGACCCCATGGACTGTAGCCTACCAGGCTCCTCCCTCCATGGGATTCTCCAGGCAAGAGTACTGGAGTGGGTTACCATTTCCTTCTCCAGGGGATCTTCCCAACCCAGGGATTGAACCCAGGTCTCCCGCATTGTAGGCAGACACTTTAACATCTGAGCTACCAGGGAAGAACTCCAAAGGGTTAGGTTTTAGCTAAAATACGTTTTGTTTTTTTTTTCCCCACTTTGGAACATCCAGAGATGCTTTCCTCCCATCCTTCACCCTCTTTGTTACATCACATCTTTTGAATAGCTTTCTTCTTTCAGCTCTTTGGAATGTCTTTTGTTTTTTTAAATCTAGCTTTGTTTTCTCCGCAGGAATTTAACAGACCTCAGAGCTGTTGACGAGGAAATATTAAATATTTATACAGATGGGGCATTTTGTTTGGATGATATAAGAGACCGTACTCACACTTTAATGCATGCTAATAATTAACATTATTGAGAGTATGGGCCAGTGTGCAGTCTAAGATTCATTTCCTTCTTTGATTCTTACAACAACCCTATTAAGTCAATATCATTAACATCCTTGTTTTGGAAATGTCAAACCGGATCCCTTTTATTGAGGGCAAGTTCAACGTCATGGGCACGTTCCTGTATGTTCACATGGGTCCCCATGCTTTGAAAGACCCCAGATGTTGTCTAAACCTCTGCTTAGGGTTCTTAATGATTTTTAAATTATTCTTAATAATTCAAGGAATTTGAATATGCTTGATACATTTTTAATATGGTGCCCTGCATTTCCTTCTTGCACCAACCCTGGGAATTCTATAGCTGGTCCTGATCAAGGGGCAGAGGCAAAGGTCCATGCAAGGTTGATCCAGCCCCAGAATCTGTTCCTTTAACAGCTCCCCTACGTGAGGGTTTGCCCCCCAACTCCAATATTTCATATCATGGAAGGTCCTCTCCTAGAGAAATCCAGAAGATACCTGCTTCTGTCTCTAGGTAGTGGGTGGATTCTCATTGTGAAGGGAATCACCTTTTAATGTATCGTCAGTACATCTGTTGTGTTGATATAGCACTTGTTTTATGGGCCTGGATTAATTCCAATGTAAACACGAAGTACTCAGCCGAAAAACTGTAAACACAAAGCACGCCGGCATGCATCTCCAGCTCCCAGTAGCGTCTGCCAAGGGCCCGACTCCCTCCACACGTGATCCTGTTTGGTGTCAGAAAACCTTGGTCTCGTCTGCTCAGAGTAGAGATTTCCTAATTGATTTTAGGATCTGGAGGCGGGGCAAGGTGGCTGGGAGAACACACCTCGACTTGCATTCTTTCTGCCCCTCTGCCTGTCTGGGTACCACTGGCTGATCACCCTGGGATGCTCTGCCTCTTGAGAGTGAGGCATATCTACAGAGCACCACTCTCTGCTCATGGAGAGCCTCAAAGATCATGAGCAGGGAGCAGAAATTGACTCTGGGCCTTCTGGTGAAGCCCCCGTACCAGGGCATGGCTGCCTTGGCCTGGAGGAAGAGCTTGTGTTGTTCAGTCGCCAAGTAATGGCCAAGTCTTTGCCACCCAATGGACTGTAGCATGCCAGGCTCCTCTGTCCTTCACTATCTCCTGGAGTTTGCTCCAACTCATGTCCTTGAGAAGTGATGCCATCTAGCCATCATATCCTCTGTTACCCCCTTCTCTTCCTGCCTTCAATCTTTCCCGGCATCAGAGTCTTTTCCAATGAGTCGGCTCTTCACATCAGGTGGCCAAAGTTTTGGAACTTCAGCTTCAGCATCTGGTCTTTTTAACCACTGGTAATTCATCTTCTGAGAGAGATGCCTTTTTATAATCTAATGCAAACAGTAGTATCATGCCTATGGCTATTCAGGGGTTCAGCAACAGACCTACGGATCATCAAGTAGCAAACACCATCTTCATGTCCATGTCCTGGGCCCCTGGCCCCTGACAACAGCGACCTAATCCTTACTTCCCAAATGACAACATCAAAATAGAGGTTGTCAGTCTCATTGTCATGGCATTAGGATCGCCTGAGTGGAAAACACACAGGCATATACACATTTATTCATGCGCAAATATAGCTCACCTTGTATTCTTCTCTCCTGTTTACTTAAATGGAAAAGGGGCCTGGTTTCCTGACACTCTGAACTTGAGGAAGTCCCTGGGGCTCTGGGCCTCTGTTTGTTGGCCTTCAATCTGGTTTTCATTGTGAATACTCTTTGCAAAGTGTCTTGATAGCAGAGATGAAATCTCCTTTCCGCGGTTCATGGAACTTGTCTCTCTGGCCTTCTTCCTCTCCCCTGTCATATCCTCAGCCTGACCAGAGCCCTTCCTGGTCTTCCCAGAAACATCTGGGAGCAAATTCCTCCCTGGGTGGCTGCAGTTAAGTTGGTTATCCTAATGAGCACATGGCCTCCCACCCAGCAGTCACAATGATTTCAATTAAATAAAAAACCTTCAGTGGTTGAGATCAACATCTTAAAGCTTCCCAGGTGGCTCTAGTGGTAAAGAATCCACCTGCCAATGCAGGACATGTGAGAGACCTGGGTTCCATCCCTGGGTCAGGAAGATCCCCTGGTGAAGGGAACGGCCACCCACTCCAGTATTCTTGCCTGGAGGACTCCTGGACAGAGGAGCCTGGCAGGCTGTAGTCCATGGGGTCATGAAGAGTTGGACACGCCTGAGCACATGTACCTATACAGGAAGAAGATGAAATCTTGGAGGTGGCTGAAGGAAGATGGACATCGTCGCTATGATCCGCAGACCTCTATAGCTTCAGCACCTCCTTCCTCCTTTCTCATGGCCAGCCATGCAGATGCCCCTTGCTAAGTCGCTTCAGTCGTGTCCGACTCTGTGTGACTCCATAGACGGCAGTCCACCAGGCTCTGCCATCCCTGGGATTTTCCAGGCAAGAACACGAGTGGGTTGCCATTTCCTTCTCCAATGCATGAAAGTGAAGTCGCTCAGTCATGTCCGACTCTTCGTGACCCCATGGACTGCAGCCTACCAGGCTCCTCCGTCCATGAGATTTTCCAGGCAAGAGTACTGGAGTGCCCTTAGGTCCCCCCAATAATCATGATCTCACTGCCACAGGGTATCTGCACATGCCTTTCCAGCTGCCTGCGATGCCCTACCCTAACCCTTGACTCATTCTTATAGTCAACCTTCTTTGGTCAGATATCACAGCACTAAGGATATACCCTCTGATTTAACTCTTCAAATCAGAATAAGACTCCCCTGTTCTAGGTGCTAACTTTCTGAACTTTTATTCCTGTTGTACCCAATGCATCTCTCCCACCAGGTCATGGGTATTTTAAAGGTAGAGATATTGTGTCTTCAGCACCCCAGAGCATCCTTGGAACCTACTTCTAACAGTCACGAATGCAGGGATTGTCTGATTCCAGGGCTTGCCACCTTCCCCCAGGGCTGGCTGGATCACTGGTTCAATCTACCCTGTGCCCAGGTGCTCACTTCCTCATAATGGGGAGCATCCATTTCTCAAAGCTCCCATTGTCCATTTTCTGAAAAAAGTAAGTGTCTTATACTGATATTTACTCTCTTACTTCCTTCCAAATTTATTTGTTCATCATCTTTTCAGACCAGACCTCCTTGACCCCTGCATTAAAATCAGACCCTCTGCTCATTCCTGTATATCCCGTCCTCCTTCATCTGACATGCTGTCGTGTCACTCACTTATCACCATCTAATGCACTACATGGTTATGCTTTTTGTTTGTTTGTGTCTGTCTTTCCCCACTAGTACATCAGCTCCATCAGGGCAGATATTTTAGTCTGTTTCGACTGTTGTGGTATGTGACAGAGTAGGCATTAATTGTTTCTTGAATAATTAAAACAATGGATGCATGGATGGGTACATGGGTGGACAGATGGATGGATGGGTGAAAGGGTGGATGGACAAATGAATGGATGCTTGTTTGGGTGGATGAACGGACAGATGAATGGATGTATGAGAATATGTGTGTATGTTCAGTTCAGTTCAGTTCAGTTCAGTCGCTCAGTCATGTCCGACTCTTTGCGACCCCATGAATTGCAGCACACTAGGCCTCCCTGTCCATCACCAACTCCCGGAGTTCACTCAGACTCACGTCCATCATCCTCGGTCGTCCCCTTCTCCTCCTGCCCCCAATCCCTCCCAGCATCAAAGTCTTTTCCAGTGAGTCAACTCTTTGCATAATGTGGCGAAAGTACTGGAGTTTCAGCTTTAGTATCATTCCTTCCAAAGAAATCCCAAGGCTGATCTCCTTCAGAATGGACTGGTTGGATCTCCTTGCAGTCCAAGGGACTCTCAAGAGTCTTCTCCAACACCACAGTTCGAAAGCATCAATTCTTCGGCGCTCAGCCTTCTTCACAGTCCAGCTCTCACATGCATACATGGCTACTGGAGAAACCATAGCCTTGACTAGATGGACCTTAGTTGGCAAAGTAATGTCTCTGCTTTTGAATATGCTATCTAGGTTGGTCATATCTTCTCTTCTAAGGAGTAAGCGTCTTTTAATTTCATGGCTGCAGTCACCATCTGCAGTGAGTTTGGAGCCCCCAAATAAAGTCTGACACTGTTTCTGCTGTTTCTCCATCTATGTATGTATGTATAGACAAATGAATGGATGGGTGGGTGTGTAGATGGATAGATGGATGAATGGATTGATGGACAAATGGGTGGATGGATAGATAAGTGAGTGGGAAAATGGATACATTTGGCCTTGAGTTTTAATATCAATAGTCATCTCTAATTTCTAGATTCTAGATTTGTGGATAAACACCAATCATTATTATATTTTGAGACAGACTTTCTGGGGCAAGTCCAAGATATCATTTTGCTTTTCTTGGTGTGAGCAATTACCTGGCACTTGCCATTCTGTGCAAAAAAGATATTTGTTTCTCTTCTCCCTTTCTTCTCTGGCAATTTGAATATTGTGGGTGAAGTAAGAATTCCCCAAGATCTGCTGGAGTGGGTACATATAAAAACCAAGCCACGGATTATTTTACATTTCATGTTGCCAGATTAAAGCATTTCATCTAGGTTGTGGAAGCATTTAAAATTTCAGCTGTTAATTGGAAAAGTTATTGATATGGCAGCCGTTCAGCTTGGATTCAGAAGGACAATTCTAGTTTCAAATATTCTACTGTGTTGTGTCTGTAAATCAAGTAAATGACCTAGAAATTGCAATATTTTGGCATTCCAAATTATTGCTTGCACCTGGAAATAACACAAACAACAACAACAAAAATCTTTCCCAAATCCAAATTGGTTTCGAAAATATAATCAGCATAGTTTTCAGACATATCTCTTATTCTAGTCCATTTTCTTTCAAACCATTATGGGCCACAGTATAGTCACATTTATTTGTAACTTTTATCACCCTACTGAATGGCTTTTGTTTTCGACTGACAACTTGTTAAAGGGAAGAATCATGGTTAAATGGGCTATTGGTTGAATCCTGTTGAGTAAGTAATTGAAAAGTCAACTGAAAATAGTTTTTGAAGAAAGGCATGTGTGATCTCACTTAAGAATTCAGGAGGCGAAGCTGTGTTCTGTGTGTGTCAGTCGTCTCTGACTCTCTGTGACCCCATGAACTGTAGCCCGCCAGGCTCCTCTGTCCATGGAATTCTCCAGGCAAGAATACTGGAGTGGGTAGCCATTCCCTTCTCCAGGGAATCTTCCTGAGCCAGGAATCGAACCTGGGTCTCCTGCATTGCAGGCAGATTCTTTACCACTTGAGCCACCAGGGAAGCCCCAAGCTGATTCAGACAGTTTAGCAATTCAGCATCAGTAACGTTTCAGATTTTTGCTATATTTCTACTCTGCCTTTCTGCTATTCTCATGGTGTCCACTTATCCTCTTAGATGGGCATTCCTCCTGGTCCCAAGATAGCTGCTGCTGCTCAAGACATCACACAAGATGATAACACTTCAGAGGAGAGTAGGAAATGACCCTTTTGGATTTTTCTTCTTATGAAAAGCTCCATAGCAGCCCTTTCACCTCTTCCAGAGATTTTTTTCCCTCTGATAGCACATTCCAGAAATTTTTTCCCCTGACATCACATTGGCCAGATTATCGTTTGCCTTTATCACTTAAGAAAACAAATGAGACCCTTAAGAGTAATGACTTAAAGCAGTGTTTCTCATACTTGAACATCCTGCACAAATTCCCTGGAGAGCCTGAGAAAACCTCAAATACTGGACCTGACTCTCAGAATTTCTGAATTTGGTAGGTTTGGGGTAGGGCCCAAGATTCTGCATGTTTAAGTTCCCAGATGATGCTGATGCTGCTGGTTGCAGAGCAACATTTTGAGACCCATAGACACAGAGCAATCCAGATTTATCCCCTTTGGCATTGGGGAGAAGTTCGGCTTCCTTGAAGGGCGTGGATGTCATGAGGTGAGTGAAATATTTGGGTTTCTGTCAGCCAGAAAATTACCTCTTGTTTAGTTACCCAAAAGCATCTGACATAATTGACATCTTACAGCAGTAACCTGATATTTCACGTGGTTAGTAAGAGCTGGCTGAGGGTGAACTTGAATTTGGAGATTGAATTTTGTCTAAATGTGGACCTGCCACCATTCAAAGGCTTACCACTTATATTCAACTCACTGTAGTAGTTCCATTTTATTTCTGTGTGCTTATTTTTCCAAGAACTGTAAGTTTCATTGCATTCATTGGGTTGCACAGATATTTTGGATGCTGGCATGATAATACATGAATAGAAGGTGAGAAATTGGGACACACAGTGGTTAAGAGTTTACCTACATCCTTGTCGGTAATAAGTCTGGTGTTAGTGTATCTAGGCTCTCTTAATGCCTCTTAATCTCTGAGATCCAGAGGACACAAGCATTTGGCAGTTTGTCGTGAGTACTCTCAGATGCCTCTCCAGAGGGTCTCTTTCCTCCTTCTGATCTTCTCATTAGCTTCTTCAGCCCACCTGTGAGGTGGACACATGGCCAGGAGGATTAGGGAAAGGACTCACGATGACTTTTTCCACTTACACACCCGTGGACATGCCAGTGAGCCATGAGCAAGACAGAAGCATGGACGTCTTCCCTTAGGGACTCCTTTGGGTCCACCATATACCCAAGAACATGGAGGGTTCCGCCACAGCCCAGAGAGATGCAAGTAGTCACAAAGCGAGTTTTCAGTTTCAACGCATCAATTGTTCGGCACTCAGCCTTCTTTATGATCCAACTCTCACATCCGTATATGACAACTGGAAAAAATCATAGCTTTGACTATCTGGACTTTTGTCGGCAAAGTGATGTCTCTACTTTTTCATACACTGTCTAGGTATTCTCACCTTACACGTTAAAGATAAACAGCTGAGACACATGGCACGTTGGCATCTTGGTTCAGGTCCCTCAAAGGTGATTGGGTTGCTCTTCAGCCCGGCGAATCAGAATCCCTAATGATGAACTGCGGGACTGTAATTTGCAACAGGTAACCCAGACAACTCTGATCTACACAGAGATATGAGAATCCCCGGCCTGGAGTGTTTAGTGTTACCTGTTATCTACTCATAAAGGTGTCTTCTCGCACAACAAGACTCTCTCTGGGTAGTCAACTAAGCAGTTTTATTATTTTTTAAAATGTGACAGACTGAATAACAGAGAACAGACATCTCTGTAACAAATCTCATCATTCCGATTTTAAGTGGAAAATGTATCAGCTCCATTTTCTGATCCTGGGCTTAGGTTGGAGTAAACCTCCTCAGGGACAGTTTTTTTTTTTTTTCCCAGCCCTGGGCTGAGCAGGCAGGGAGCAAAAGGCTTCTGGTTTTAGCCAACAGGAAGGGTTGTCTGGGTCAGCAATAGACTTAAGCTGCCAAAAAGCTAGCCTGGTTGTCATTTGCCTCTAATAAAAGTCATTTTTATGGAACAAAAACCCGACCAGCATTACTCTGCAGTGTTGTGTATGGAAATAGTGCTGTTGGTTTTTGCTTTTTTGCCAGACCTCTGCTATCTAATAATGGTAATAAAGGTTAAATTAAGTGAGTGCTTATTCTGTGCCAGGCTGAGCCTTCTAAGTACATTATCTCATTCAATTCACACACAGCCCTGTGAGGCACGTACTAATGTGTGCATTTTCCTGGTAAGAAAAGAGGAGCTTAGTTTAAGGAAAGTCACCCCAGGTCGTCCATTGGGTAGGGGAGTCTAGATGTGAAGTTTGCTAAACCTCAGGCCCTCTTGTGTTCCTCTGAACCTCACAAAAAGGCAGGGTTCAGATTGTTTGGAACGGTTCATTGCTTTGGATCTTAGCTCTGTACACACTGGCCATGCAGATCTGTAAAATGGCAACAGTGAGCCTTACCTGCCCTCACAGGCAGGACAGGAAAATGAAGCATGCTTGTGAGGCATGGGCAGAGGTTCTCTATCAAGAAAAGTAAAGTGAAAGTGTTAGTTGCTCAGTCCTGTCCAACACTTTGCGATCCCATGGGACTACAGCCCGCCAGGCTCCTCTACCTCTGGATTCTCCAGGCGAGAATACTGGAGGAGTTGCCTTTTCCTACCCCAGGGGATCTTCCCGACCCAGAGATCAATCCCACATCTTCTGCATTGCAGGCAGATTCTTTACTGTCTGAGCCATGAGGTACTCACTCTCCATCAAGGGAACTCTATTATTATCTGGTTGTACACAGAGTGTTCACTTGGGGACACCACCCTTCAGGAGGAATGAGAATGGATTAGAACAGGGAATAACCAAGATGGTGGAATGACCAGAGTGTATGTGTACCCAAGCAGGGTTGGAGACATTGATGCTTCTTGACCCCAAAAGTGACTCATCTGATCTGCAGATATTATATTATGCCCAGCAACTCCTGGTGCTCCCAGGACATTTAGGTAAGCAGACGGTTCGGACAGAAAGCAGAAAGTCAGGACAGTTAGGAAAGGCATTAGGAAAGCGGAAGTGAACAAAGAGGGTTTCTGTTCATTAATATTTCGCAAACAGTGAACATAACTATGTAGATTATTTAAAATTGTGATGTGAAGGATAAGTCACACAAGTATATAAGAGAGCCAACTGCAGAATTGTTTCTTAAAGAAAAAATCAGACTTCTTCAAGCCCCAGCATGCTCAAAGTAGGGTTATAGCTCAACCCTAGAAATGTAGGGAGAACTTTCTAAGCAACCCCCGAGTCTGACCTGCCAGGTGACCTTGAAGTAGAGAACACAGGCTAAAGACAGACTGCTGCTGTGCACACTCGTCACAGGGCCCCCTTGTACCCAAGGCTCATAGGTTGCATGATCTCCAAGGTCAGCCCTCGAGTCTGGAGATTTTGTGTCTGCCTTCCGGCGCTTTTTTAAAGGCAAGCACTTTGGATGGAGAGGATGATAGAGCGTAACAACCACAGTTGTGGGGAAACCCCAAATGCCCAGAGAGGACATTCAACCCCTAGAATATTAGAGAAGGCAGTATAATATAATGGGTGAGAACATGGATTTTGGAATCAAATCAGTGCTGGTTCAAATCCCAGTTCTGTCCTTAACTAGCAGTGGGATCTTGGGCAAGATAATTCAACAGTAAAAATGTGGTGTGATAATAAGAGTGACCTTGCTAGGGTGTTTGAAGATTAAATGGGATTGTGTACCTACAGAAAAGTTGAGACAGGAACTCCGGTCTATCTGCGCTGAAACCCCACATCCTCCAGACAGCTTGTGGGCAGCATCCCTCCCGCCCTGACTTTATCCCTTTGGGAACCACTGTTGTCCAGCCTGACCTGAGTCTCTTAAAAGAATCCTCCTTTGTTTTCTGAGAGCTCAGTCTACCACTGAAGTAATGAGCCTGATCTGACTCAGCCCAAGGATCCTGGCCATTGAATTTGACTTGGTGTGTCCAATAATTCATACATTTTGAATAACAGGTTCTGGCTAAGAGGAAAAACTTGCGCTGAATCCGACGCATTCGCAGCAAGCGAAGCAGGAGGAAAATGCCTAATTCCGGCTTGTTAGCCGCTGAGCTTCTGAGGACAGCATCAGCTTAGCCGCTTGCAAATAAGCGAGCATCAGAGAAGTTGGTTGAGCTGGCAGGAATATAACAAGCTGTGTATGAAAACCTTGGGATTAAATCTCCATAGCCAAATTGCTCGGTGCACAGGATCAAAAGCGCTGCAAGGGGGAGTGGGACAATTCACCGGCTCCCCTCTGCACGCCCGCCCGACCTTTCCCAGCAGGAACACCCCGAAGAGCATGTGCTTTGGCGCCTTATCAAGAAATAAGGCTGCGCTGTAGATTATAATTAAAACAATAAATTCTTCTCCCTTGCGTGTCTCCCGATTAGAAAGTTGATACTGTGTCAAGCTGCTGGGGAGATAAACTCTCGCTGCTTCTCATACTCACCGCACTGCTTATTTTTGAGATCCTCTGATGGGGTGTGTGTGTGTGTTTTTTTTTTTTTTAAATGACAACTTGCAAATAACACCTTGGAGTTTCTTTCCTTTGATTTCTCTATCATGCTATTGACACTGATACTCGGAACTTTCAGGGTGTGAGAGCTTTCATCTTAATGTGTGATGGAGGCCCTGGCATGAGTCATTGAGGAATCCAGGGAACTTGTTGGTCAGGAAAAATATCCGATAGCACGAGGGTGAAAGTGTTAGTCGTTCAGTCGTGTCTGACTCTTAGGACTGGAGCCCGCCAGATTCCTCTGTCCATGGGGATTCTCCAGGCAAGAATGCTGGCGAGAGTTGTCATGCCCTCCTCCATAGGATCTTCCTGATGCAGGAGACACAAGAGATCTAGGTTCGATACCTGGGTGAGGAAGATCCCCTGGAGGAGGAAATGGCAATTTACTCCAGTATCCTTGCCTGGAAAATTCTATGGATAGAGGACCCTGTCGGGCTACAGTCTACGGGGTTGCAGACTCAGATACAACTGAGCACACACAAACACGTGCACAACTGCCTCCTCATCTCTGTTTCTCGGAGGCATCTTGAGCTTTCCTGTGGGGATCCCACTGACGCTCAAGCACCATCAAAGGTTGGGACATTGCTAAAATAATAGAGTCCCAGCCAAATGATCTCATTCAGGAATCTGGGACCTGGGGAACAGTCCCAGCCAGACTGGGTCATTTTTAGTTCCCAAACCTTAATACGCTATGGGCTTCCCTGGGAGCTCAGCTGGTAAAGAATCCACCTGCAGTGTGGGAGACCTGGGTTTGATCCCTGGGTGGGAAGATTCCCTGGAGGAGGCCATGGCAACACACTCCAGTATTCTTGCCTGGAGAATCTTCATGGACAGAGAAGCCTGACGGGCTACAGTCCTTGGGCTTGCAAAGAGTTGGACACGACTGAGCGACTAAGCCCAGAATACGCTATGCTTGTCTCATTCTTGGACTTTTGCGTGTGGAGGTTGTTTTGTCTTACCCTTGACCATTCCCTTGCGCAACCCCAGTTTATTCTTCACACCTCAGCTTAGTATTAACTTCCTCTACTTTACATTTCATTTGAGAGTAGTTTTAGATTTAAAAGGGCTTCCCTGGTGGCTCAGATGGTAAAGCGTCTGTCTGCAATACAAGAGACCCGGGTCTGATCCCTGGGTCAGGAAGATCCACTGGAGAAGGAAGTGGCAACCCACTCCAGTACTATTGCCTGGAAAATCCCATGGACAGAGGAGCCTGGTGGGCTGCAGTCCATGGGGTCGCAAAGAGTCGGACATGACTGAGCGACTTCACTTACTTACTTAGATTTAAAAAAATGTTGCCAGCATGGTACAGAAATCCTATGTACTCTCAACCCAGTTTCTTCTGTTGTCAGTATCTTACATTATTATGAGACATCACTTACAATTAATGAACCAATATTCAAATTTGCCCTCTTAGCTCTTTTTAAGTGTACGGTTAATACACTTGAGGTGTACTCATGTTGTTGGGCATCCATCACCACCACCCATCTCCAGAACTTTTTCATCTTCCCGAATGGAAATTCTATATCCATGAAACATGAGTTTCCTGGCTCCCAGTCTGCCAGACCCTGGCAACTACCATTCCTGTCTCTGTGACTCTGTCTGCTCTAAGTACCTCGTGAAACTGGACTCACACATGATTTGTCCTTTTAGAATTGGCTTATTTTGCTCAGCATAATGTCCTCAAGATTCATCTATATGGAAGCATGTGCTGAAATTTCCTTCTTTTTCAAGGCTGAGTAATATTCCAGCATGTATCCAGTAGACCCTTCCCATCTGTGGATGTGGAGACCCATGGAAACGGAAACCACTCTAAGGGATTTGGATATCCTTGGATATTGGTCTCTGTGGTCAGTTCTGCAATTGGGTTTCCAATCAGTAATCCTCCCAAGACACTTTTGGGACAACTTGTTTATCCTACATTGTGTTCATCTATTTGTTCATGGACACTTGTGTTTCTTCCTCCTGTGTCTTCACAAGGTCTTTCTTGACCCGACTGTATCACCTGGGAGCGTCTGGGGGTCCCCTCTGTCAAGGTGTGCTTATCCCACAGAGGTGTGAAAACTTACGTCCCCATTCACCTTTCACACTAGGCTCTCAGCTTCTTAAGTACAGGTTCCATGACAGTAAGTGGCTCACCCTTGTTTCTCCATTATCTAGAATTGTGCCTGGCTTGCAGGACACACAGTGTTTGTAATGTATGATTCATAGGATAGATGGATGGGTGGATGGATGGAGGGAGGGAGGGAGGGAGGGTGCGTGAATGTATAAAAAGATGAGGATGGGCCTGAACAGATGTCTCAAGGGATGCAAATGGATTCCTACTATTGATTCCAATGGGCTTCCCTGATGGCTCAGTAGTAAAGAACCCACCTGGCAATGCAGGAGTTGCGAGTTTGATCCCTGTGTCAGAAAGATCCCCTGGAGAAGGAAATGGCAACCCACTCTAGTATTCTTGCCTGGGAAATCCCATGGACAGTAGAGCCTGGTGGGCTGTAGTCCATGGGGTCGCAAAGAGACATGACTTCGTGACTAAACAACAGCAGCGTCAAGTCCAGTTGGTGAGCATGTGATTATAAAGCAGGAGTTCAGGGCAGAGGAAAAACAGAAGGTTAAACTGATACAGAGCAGAGAGTAGGAATGGAGCCAAGGGTGGGGCGTCGGGGAGTATATTTTGCTTGACATTTTTGTACTTAAAAGTTATGCTTAGTATTTTAGCAAAATAAATCAATGAAAAACTTTCCTAAGGTCTTACTGCCAAAATGGATACTGTTGACCTTATAAATATAAAAATAATGCCCAAACAGCTCACAGGGGAAAGGAAGGAATGAAATGTAAATTAAAAATTCCTCTTTGCAGAGATGACCCCATGAACTTCATCTTAAGTGTTTACAACCATTCTGGGGGAGCTTTCTATAATCAGTGAATATACACGGCCACACTCTTTTTAATGGTGCCTATTCATCCATATCGTGGAGATAGCATTATTTAACTGCTCTTCATTGGGGAGAATATTTAGCTTTGATCATTACCAACAGAGCTGCAGTGTCTTAGAGTACTTTTGTGAGCATATCCATGAGATAAATTCTTTGAAGGAGAACTTCTGGGCTAAATTTTTTAAAGCACTTTGCATTTTGGTAGATATTACATGTGTGTGTGTGCTCAATTGCTCAATCTTGTCCTACTTTTTTTGTGACCCCATGGACTGCAACCCACCAGGGTCCTCTGTCCATGGGATTCTCCAGGCAAGAATACTGCAGTGGGTTGCCATTTCTTTCTCCATGGGCTCTTCGCAACCCTGGGATCAAACCTGCATCTCTTTTGTCTCTTGCGTTGGCAGGCAGTTTCTTTACCACTGTACCACCTGGGAAGCCCAGATGTTACGAACACTTTGCATTTGGGTAGATATTGACCCAATGCCTCTCTCAAGAGTTGGAACTGGCTTATGCACTGTGACTTGTTTTATTGCTATTAGTCCTGTTAATGTGAGTGAACCATGCTAGTTAAAACACACAAGTTTGGAGCCTTTGGTCCAGTTTATAGCCAGACCTTACTCAGACTCTTCAAGGAATGAATCATGATATTCCCTAATTTATAATAAATTCTGGAAGGGGGCAGAGATGACTCTTTTACACTTAGAGCTGTGCACATCGGATCAAGAAAGGGGAAAATCCAGAGAGGTCGAACTCAAACATGATTTGAAGTTCCTGTCCACGATTTGAAGTTTCTTGTCCTCGATGGATGTATTTAAAGTGGAAGAGACAGATGAGGTTAAGACCTCAGTCGCCTCCCCTTAAAAGTGATGGGTGATTCTCTTCTGTCTGGGAGCTCCAGGGTCTACCCTGCAGCGTGGCTGTCACTCCAGCTGAGAAGGGATGTCACCGGTTTGGCATGCCCTATATTTTGTGTTATTTCCTGCTTCCTCAGGTCAAGTATCAGCCCCGTTCAGTAAGGGCTCAAACAGCCGATGAAAAGGAGTGTGGGGCTGCCTGTATCCCAGGGTACAGAGGAGGCAGGAGGTGAAAAAATGGCAAAACCCGTTTAGCGTGTGTTTGACACAACTTAACTGCTGTGCCCAGCATCTCAGCTTCAACACACCCAGCCTGATGTTTGACACTAGGAAAAAAAAAAAATCAAAAGAGTTATCTTCTTTTTCTCCATCGTGCAGTGGGAAAAAAAGTTGCTTGCCTTTAATTCAGAGATAAAAAGATACAGAGATACTCACAGACACAGAAAACAAATTTAGTGTTACCAGAAGGGAAACAAGGTGGGATAAATTAGGGGTTTGGGATTAGCAGACACAAACTACTATATATGAAATAGTTAAACCACAAGGCCCTACTGTGTGGCTCAGAGAACTAGAGTCAGTATCTTGTAATAAACCATAATGGAAAGAATATGATATATATATATATACACACACACACACACATATATACTCTTTGCTGTTGTCAGTGAGTCACTCGGTCATGTCTGACTATTTGAGACCGCATAGACTGTAGCCCGCCAGGCTCCTCTGTCCATGGGATTCTCCAGGCGAGAATACTGGAGTGGGTTGCTACTTCCTTCTCTAGGGGCTCTTACCAACCCTGGGATTGAACCTGCATCTCTTGTGTCTCCTGTGTTTGCAGGCAGATTCTTTACCACTGAGCCACCGGGGAAGCCCTATATACTCTTTATATATACATATACACATATATTTACAAATACACAAACACACATATATATAACTGAACCACTGTCTGACTGACTGTACTCAGTTTGACAGAGGAGGAGAAATGTCCTATGACATCCCTCATATGCAGAATCTAAAAAGAAATGATACAAATGAGCTTATCTACAAAATAGAAAGAGACTCATAGACTTAGAGAACAGACTTATGATTGTCAGCAGGGGAAGGATGAGGGGAAAGGCTAGTCGGGGAATTTGGAATGGACATGAACACACTGGTATATTTAAAATGGATAACCAACAAGGACCTACTTTGTAGCACAGGGAACTCTGCTCAACGTTATGTGGCAGCCTGGATGGGAGGGGAGTTTGGGGGAGAATCAAGCCATGTATGTGCGTGGCTGAGTCTTTTTGCTATCTACCTGAAACTGTCACAACATTGTAATCAGCTATACTCCAGTATAAAATAAAAAGTTAAAAAAACGGAATCACTTTTTTGTACACAAGAAACTAACAGAACATTGTAAATCAACTATACTTAATGAAAAAAAAAGAGAGAGAGAGGGTGATAGACACAGGCCATTTCCTCCTTTAGGACCAGCTGTAGCTAGTCGGCTACAAAATTTCAACCCAAATCCATGCTGCTATGAGGGGAGAACATACATAAGCAACAGGAACTTTCCATTAACATAGGGCCTTCTTGCAACTGTCACACTTGATTCTTTGTGGGTTAACTCATTTGGAAGTCAATTTTCTTCACTACTGCTGCACTGTAAAATCTAGAAAGCAGTGTTATGAAACTTGCAGAGAAAACATTACATTATTTTGATGTAAAATACTTTATTTTTAGACTATCACACAATGTAATATAAGGTTTACTGTGAAATGCTTCCTCCCCCCACACCCCCGCTAAGTCAGTTCTATTCCCCAGAGGTTTACTGTTACCAGTTTTGTGCATCTTCTGAGAGACAATCAATTAATACACAAGCACATTCACGTAAATAATAGCGTGTGGTCACATTACATTAGATCCAAGTCCAGGGAGATGAAACAATTATTTCCTTAAAAACAGTAGGCACAGAGAGGAATACTCCTTCCACAGTTTATTAGCTATAAATATTATTAGATAAAAATATAAGAACAATACTAAAGCGATGAATATTCATGAATTCATGAGTACCATGGCTGGTACTTCTTTTAAGTATATATTGTTTTATTTATAGCAAGCACAGTCTTAAAAGGACCTGGACTGTAGTAAATAATAAAAGTGATTTACTTATTTTCCTCTTTGCCTGCCTATATTATAATTTACTGGGACAACTTCTCAGACAGTAATATATTTGTATGCTCTATTTGGCTACATTTAATGGGTTTCCCGAGTAGCTCAGATGGTGAAGAATCTGCCTGCAATGCAGGAGACCTTGGTTCGATTCCTGGTTGGGAAGATCCCCTGGAGAAGTGATGGTGGTTACCCACTCCAGTATTCTTGGGCTTCTCTGCTGGCTCCGACCATAAAGAATCACCTGCAGTGTGGGAGGTCTGAGTTTGATCCCTGGGTTGAGAAGATCCCCTGGAGGAAGGTATGGCAACCCACTCTAGTACTCTTGCCTGGAGTATCCTCATGGACAGAGAAGCCTGGCAGGCTACAGTCCATGGAGTCACAAAGAATCGGACTCAGCTGAGCAACTAAGCACAGAATCACTGGAGAGAGAGACAAAAGGAAAGAGAGAGAGAGAAAGGAATCAGTAGGTAACCCAAGAGTGCTTATTTACCAGTATCCCCTCCCCCACTTCTTTGTTGCCTTCATACATGAATGGAGCATGTGGACATTCTTTTTTTTATTAATTGAAACATACTTAGTTTAAAATGTTGTGTTAGTTTCAAGTATACACAGTGATTCACTTATATATATATATGTGAATATTTTATATATATATTTATATATAAATATATATATAAGTGAATATTTTATATATATATATATTTTTTTCAGATTCTTTTCCATTGTAGGTTATTACAAGATATTGAGCATAGTTCCCTGTGCTATACAGCAGTCCCTGGTTGTTTATCTATTTTGTATCAAGTAGTGTGTATCTGTCAAATCTGGACATTCATTCTTGTCTCACAGTGACTTTCTTGCTAGGCAACTCCAGTGATTAAGACAGTGATTTTAGCGTATGTGTCAAATGCCCAAGCACCTTGTAGCTCTCCAACTTTTTCTAAACCACCTCAAGCACTGTTTGAACCATCTATTAGCTAGCAAACAATTGAGATGCTAATTAGAAATCAATGTTATCTTTTCATTAAAGCCACCCCCCACCCCCATCTTCCCAGCTCTCACGCTTTTGAACAAATGGCCTCTGCTTACCTCTTAAGGGTTTCCTCGTGCACTTCAGCTCCACTATGAAGATAATCTATCCATGCCTCTAATTTTTAACAATTAAGGGTGGACTCTCCCTTTAGGCTACTTGAATGCAATTCTGACAGTGCCTCCATTAGCTGGTACACAGCCAGCTTCAGAGGAGTCTGGCTCCCGAGTCAGACGGGCTTCTCTCCTATTACTTGTGTGTTTTTGGATGAGTTGCAATGCTTTGCCTTTCCAAGACTTAATCTTCATTTCTGTGAAATGGAGGTGAGAGCAGAAATGAGCTCCTAAGGTTTGTGGAGAGGTTGAGATGAGAGGATGGCTCTGAAGATATTAGCAAAGGGAACCCTGGCCACTGAGCCCGGGAGGCACTCTTTCTGGGTCACCTCTTACTGTGAATGCTGTTCAGTTAGCCAAGTCCATTCATCCATTTCCCTTCATTCATTCATCTGTCATTTACCACGTTGCATGCTTTCCTGGTGGCTCACACAGTAAAGAATCTGCCTGCAATGCAGGAGACCCAGGTTCGATCCCTGGATGGGGAAGATCCCCCGGAGAAGGGCATGTCAACCCCCTCCAGTATTCTTGTCTGGAAAATCCCATGGGAAGAGGAGCCTGGTGGGCTACAGTCCATAGCATTGCAAACAGTTGTACACGCCTGAGCGACTAAAATTTTTGGGCTCCGGAAATTCCGGATACCACTGCCAAATTACCATCATCCTCCTTGATGATTCTTGCGTGTCTTAACAATTGTTCTCCAAACTATTGCCACCCTCTCCAGGTGTTTGTTGCAGTGAGGGATTGTTCACTCAGCCAGGGAGTCCTTTGAGAGTTTGTAGGAGCTTAGGAAAGACAGATGGGTGCCTTTTTAATGACTGAAGGCTCCTCTCAAGAGGTTGTATTTCATGCGGAGACCCAGGAGGGGTATCTCATTCCTCTCTGTTATTGTCTGCCGGCTCACTGGAGCTGAGGAGGGGGATTACTCAAGAGAAGAAGGGAAGCCCTGTGACCCCATTTTCTGTGCTGGGTGGGCCAAGTGATTCATGCTGCTGCTACTGCTGCTAAGTCACTTCAGTCGTATCCTACTCTTAGTGACCCCATGGAATGCAGCCTACCAGGCTCCTCCGTCCGTGGGATTTTCCAGGCAAGAGTACTGGAGTGGGGTGCCATTGCCTTCTCCGAAGTGATTCATAGATTTACAGAATTCCCCATAGGTGGGCACTCTGGTACATGGAGACGTAACTAAGATCATGCTTTGGGGGTCTAAAACCTTGGTTAGAATCCTGGCTTGGCTGCTCACTGCGAGTGACCAGGGGCAGCTACTCCACCTGTTTGATTCTCAGTTTCCCCATATGAAATGGAGAACTGGGTGATCCTAAAGTGTTAAGGGGACTTCCCACGTGGCCCAGTGGTAAATAATCTGCCTGCTAATGCAGGAGACACAAGAGACGTGGGTTGGGACGATCCACTGGAGGAGGAAACGGCGACCCATTCCAGTATTCTCTCCTGAGAATTTCCATGGACAGAGGAGCCTAGCAGTCTACAGTCCACAAGTTTGCAAAGAGTTGGACATGACTGAATATGCATGCATGCACACAGGGTGGCTAATACAGCACCTGAAACAGTCAAATGTCTGTGACTTCTATCAGTTTATTGTTGTTGCTCAGGGGCTCAGTCATGTCCAACTCTTGTGACCCCATGGCCTGCAGCATACCAGGCCTCCCTCTCCATCACCAATTCCCAGAGTCCACCCAAACCCATGTCCATTGAGTCGGTGATGCCATCCAGCCATCTCATCCTCTGTCATCCCCTTCTCCTCCTGCCTTCAATCTTTCCCAGCATCAGAGTCTTTTCCAATTAGCCGGCTCTTCATATCAGGTGGCCAAAGTATTGGAGCTTCAGAATCAGTCCTTCCAATGAATATTCAGGATTGATGCCCTTTACGATTGACTGGATTGATCTGTTGCTGTCCAAGGGACTCTCAGGAGTCTCCGTCAGTTGAGAGGTAGCATTACTGAGCACCTAGTATATGCCAGAAACTGAGTGAAGAACTTCTCGTCAAAGAGTCAGCTGCTATGTAGTACTGCATGAACAAAGTTCTGGGGCCAGACTGTTTGAATTTAAATCTTCACTGCAACAATTATAAGGTGTGGTTTTAGTCTCCTTAACCCTTTCTTTTCTTCAGATCCTTCATGTGTAATACGTGAGAGTTCAAGGAGATTGTGTATGTAAAACACTTAAAATGTCTGCAGGTGTGGAGCTCTGAATATATATATATATATATATGCACGTGTTCCATCATGTCTGACTGTGACCCCATGGAACTTTGCAGCATACCAGGCCTCTGTCCATGGAACTTTGCAGGCAAGAATGCTGGAGCGGGGTGCCATTTCCCCCTCCCCAGAGAATCTTCCTGACGCAGGGACTGAACCCACGTCTCTTGCATCTCCGGCATTGGCCAGGGTACTGAATACGTGTTGGTTATTCTTTACCATCTGAAAGGATCAGAGCTGCTAGATGGCATTAATCTTAGTAAGCCAGAGCAGTGAAGGAACCTGCCCAGGTTCACGTGACTTGGAAGATGCTAGAAGCAAGCATGAGCTGGTTTTGTTGGTTCCTTTGAGTGAACACTAAGTGAGCAGCATCTTGAAAACGAAGTCCTCCTTGTCTCCAAGGGATAGCAATGCCCCTTTGTCCCTGGAAATGTCACCGTTGGGGCACATTCTATAAACTGGACCAAATTAAATCCCTCACTTCATTTCCCCAGAAAGGCTCCTCCAAAGTGTCACTCTGAACCCCACCTGACAAATCTGTACAAAGGGATGTTGGTAGGATTTGGTCTCCCTACAAAATCCCCTCAGAGATGTATGAGGCTGCATATAAATTGCATTGAATTTGGCTGGCCATGGGCTAGCTTTGCTTTTATGCTGAATATCAGCGGAAAGTATGAAATGGAGATTACATTTTCAATTCAGGCTTTTTCTCCCAAAGCTCTGCCAAGATGCCCTCATTCCCATCCATCAGGGTAGAATTGCACTGGGGTGGAGTCCCAGGCTCTCCTTCTCTTCCAGGAAGCGTATCTCACCCTTGCTATCAGACTGCAGCCGTGGGTAACACTCTTCTTAACAGCCAGTTACTTTATTCCTCTCCTTCCCAAATTCATGCCCTTTTTTTCCCCAGGACTTTTTCTTCTTAAGATCTCTCGCACAGGAGGATCACAAAACCACCCTCAAAAAAAAAAAAAAAAAAAAATGGCATTCTTATGGATGCTGAAATTGGTATATCTGTCTCTTGGGTTGTTCAGGGCAGAAATAAGACGTGGATGCAAATGAGCTTCATCCACCGACCATGAGAAACGTGCTCATTACTTCCTTCTGAAATACATATATTCATACCAACTATTTCAGTTCTTTCCCCCAAACAGCCCTAAATCTTTGTCAGTGTTCATCTCCAGCCGGGGTCTGTGAGAGGAGTATTTCCCAGTGGGGGTGGGAGAGTGATTATGCATCTGGCTTTGCATCAGCAGGAGCTTCAATATTTCAACAGCCCTGACTCCCTATGTTCTTGCCTCTCCCCCCTGCCCCCTTGAACGTGAGTGCCTGGCTGACTCCCCAAAGACAAAATGTGCTAAGTGAACTTGACAGATTCCAGGCTGGCTGCATATGGCAAGGCCCGACTTACATGTTCCTGGGATCCCCCAGCTGCTCTCACCTTATTAAGATGGCAGTAACTACATGCAAGTCAAGTTCACTGCATCCGTTTTCATTCTCTGAGCCCTGGAGTCTAGCCTTGGACTTCGAGGTGGAATTGGACAGAGCATCACCCACTGCAAATCTGACTTTTCCCTTTTCTTCCTGAACCCATGGCTGGGAGGCAGGTAGGTGAAAAAATGGACCCAGAAGTCAGAGGGATGTTAGGGAAATGTGAAGGGGAGGTTCAAGGTCTTTCTTAGGTCATCAGCAGAGTCTAACAGAGACTTTTAGGTATTGTGTCCTTGTTTAGTCCTAGATCTGTCCTTTCTGAACTCTGACTGCCACGCATATGAGACTTCGACTTTGATTCATAAGTCTATAATTTGCACCCCTCCCTCTCCCCACATGGATTTAAAGACATGGAAAAATACTCAAAGTTGCCTTTCAAGTGCATGAGCACTTGGCAATTTAGTGATTAAAGTTTGGGGTTGAATCCATGCACATTATTTTAATAATAGAAATTTGTTACAATGAATCTGTAAAGTGGGATTCTTTGATGGCTTTTCACTTTACCCAGGATCTACAGAAAGTGTTGCTACTTTTATATAAATAGTTTTCTATATTCTGAGAGCATAATTGCTACGTAGAATGGAGAATTACTAAGAGGACAGAGTATCGTCTTATTAAAATATGTAAAAGGGAGATGTAGGTTCAATCCCTAGGTTGGGAAGATCCCCTGGAGAAGGAAATGGTAACCCACTCCAGTACTCTTGCCTGGGAAATGCCAAGGACAGAGGAGCCTGGGGAGCTACAATCCATGGAGTCGCAAAGAGTTGGAGATGAGTTAGTGACTAAAGAACAGCAACAAGACATAACCATAGGCAAACAAATGGAATGCATTCTCAGTGGGGCCCAAAGGGAAAATTGTATCCAAAAGGAAGGCTATTTGTGGGGGGGGGGATGGGAAAGTCAGCAAAGTTAGACGCAGAAATGGTCTAGGGATTGGAGCTGACGAGATCCTGAAATGTTCACTGTGCGAGTGACCCTTGCAGTGGATGGAGAGTGGACATCTCGTGTGTGACGTGCCTTCCAGGTCTGAGGTTTCCAGATTCTGGGCATTGGCACACCCACAGAGAGATGCGATGAGAAGACTTCCAGGGGCAGCTGAAGGGACTGTAGCCATAAACGATTCGGGTGATTTGGGAAGCCATTTTTCCAGCTTCTCAGTAAATGCAACAAAAACCTGAAGCTCTGAATTTGAGGAATTGAAACCGTTTGCATTTCTTTTACCCAAGGGTAACTAAAAACTGACTACCAGTGAATGATTAACTAAAAAATAATTTTTGAAAAAAACTTAAGCAAGAAGCCTTAAAGTAAGTGGTTTACTATCATCAGGACCCGCTCTGGTTGCATCTAGCCTTTACTTTTCTGCTCATGGTAACAGTATAGCCACCGAAGTTCCAAGCCTCATGTCCTCACTCCAGTTCCTCAAATGTAAAAGGACAGGGGTAAACCACTTACTATCTTTGGCAAGGATTTGCCTTTTTTTCTGAGAAAGAAAGCCATCAAGGAGACAAGAAATTATTTATTTACCCAGACTGGATGGCATGCAAGCAAAGGTCATTGGATGACCCTGACCAGTTTAGACTGATCATTATTCATTACCTGGATCTGGATAAGTGGACCCACCTTGCTGAGATTAACTAGTATTATCTCTTTACCTGAATAAATTGAAATTCTATTAATAAGTTAACAATGGGGCAGATGCTGGGTAGGCAGCAAATAGTATCGTCCATGTAAATCCACCTAATTTAAACAGTGTGGAGCCCTTCTTAAATTTCAGCAGAAGGGCTTTTTCCTCCAACCAATATTGTCCTAGGATTCACAGGCTCAGACTTTAACTGAGGTATCCAGAGGACAATGTATCCTGTGAATGCAGAAGAGATGTCCATTCATGCTTTCAATTTCTTGATACTACCTTTTTTTCAAAATGTCAATGACTTTTCCTAGAGCTTGGATTGTAGATGGATCAAGGTAATCAGGATAATGAAAATATCATTTTAATTTTACCAGTGCTTGCTATAAGCCAAATATTGAGCAAAGTACTTTACATATAGTTCTTATTCATCTCATGTCTTATGTCTTGGAAAGGCAGAGGGTTAGGGATTATTGTTACTGGAATGTCTCAAAAGGGCTTCACAGGTGGCTCAGCTGGTAAAGAACCCACCTGCCAATGCAGGAGATGTGGGTTCAATCCCTGGGTCAGGAAAACTCCCTGGAGGAGGGCATGGCTACCCACTCCAGGATTCTTGCCTGGAGAATTCCAGGGACAGAGGAGCCTAGCAGGCTACAGTCCTTGGGTCGCCCCCTGGGAAGCCCCTAGTGCGTGCGTGTGTGCTAAGTTGCCTCAGTCGGGTCTGACTCTTTGCGACCCCATGAACTGCAGCCCACCAGGTTCCTCTGTCCATAGGATTCTCCAGGCAGGAACACTGGAGTGGGTCGCCATGCCCTCCTCCAGGGTAGTCTTCTCAACCCAGAACATAATAGGTGCTCAGCAAATATTTATCTTAATCCCACAAATGAGAAAGTGGATACAGTAGATCTTTGGGAAAAATAAACGTGCAACAAGCATGAGGTTTTTGTGTTCTAATGATCACCAGCTCATATCTTTTCCCCCTTCTACGCTATTTACTTCTTCAAAGCTGCAAGCCCTGTTTTCATCACCCTCCTTGTTTCCAGCACAGACTCATTTTCAGTTGCGGATTCTCTCTTGCCTGAAGGCCTCCGTGCCACATGAGCTGCATCCTCTCAGAGCCCTGTGTAGAGCCAGAAGCACGGGCCACTTTCTGCTGCTGAGAAATCTTCCCTCCCAGGGCACATGCGTGCCTGCAAGGCAATGTGGGAAACCATTTGTAGAAGTTGTAATTAATGATCTGCTGGGTCTTGGCACTTATTTGAGGAAACACAAAGCCACTGGGAACTGGGGCAACCTCTTAGATAAAAGGGCTTCCCGGGTGGCCGTACTAAGAAAGAACCCACGTGCCCATGTGGGAGACATGAGAGACATGGGTTCGATCCTTGGGCTGGGAAGATCCCCTGGAAGAGGGCATAGCAGCCCACTCCAGTATTCTTGCCTGGAGAATCCCATGGACAGAGAAGCCTGGCTGGCTGGCTGCAGCCCATGAGATCATAAAGAGTCAGACACAACTGAGCAACTAACTCTTTCACTTACACACTTTTCAGGTGCATTAGGTGAGAGTTCCAGTCTCACCTTAACAGGTGAGAAATACAGGGCCCAAAGGGACGTGTCTGGCCCACACAGCATCGCTATTATGTAGTAAGCAGTAGAGTTATTCCTGATCTTCTCTTTGTGCCTCTTCAGTCCCCATCAACTTCCTTCTGTTTTTTGTTTTTGTTTTTTTTTTTTTAAATCAAAAGTCAGCTACTAGTGCTGCTCTTCTCTTTCCTCTGATTGCCTGGGGTTTGTTTTGGGAAGCAATCATTAAAGACAGTACTGAGCTTCAGAGATACAATTTCTGGATCTGCTTCACTAGAGAACCCTGTGGGGAGAGGATGTCTGGGCCTGGCGACCTTGGTCACTCCTACAGACATCCCTGCTGGGTGTCAGAGCCCAGAGCAATGAAGGAATTTTCCTTCCTGGGTGTGTTTGCTTGTGTTCTTGGATGTTCTGCTAAGCCCCTGCCCACCCACCTCTATGCAAATGTGTCATCCCACACACTCGGGATGTTCTGTCCCCAAATCCTGAACATCATGTACAGGGGATGGGCTCAGCTGTTGCAGAAACGAGATCTGAGAGGAGGACTGCTTTGCCTGCAATGATCTCTTTGTAGACTTTATCCTGTGTTGGAAGAGGCCTGCACCTGGAGGTGAGATCTGGCAAGGTGTTAGCCCCATGTATCGGCTTTCCCAGATCTCAGATGCACCTGGGGGAAAAAAATTTCTTCTGCTACACTACAGTTTGCATGCATGCTAAATCCCTTCAGTCGTCTCCAACTGTTTGCAGTGCTATGGACTATAGCCTGCCAGGCTCCTCCGTCCATGGGATTCTCCAGGCAAGAATGCTGGAATGGGTTGCCATGCCCTCCTCCAGGGGATCTTCTGGACTCAGGGATCAAACCCACGTCTCTTTGCATCTCCTGCCTTGGCAGGCGGGTTCTTTACCCCTAGCACCACCTGGGAAGCCCGTTGCACTACAGGGTAGGTGCTAAAATGTTATTTTTCTTACCAGAAAGCAGGAAGGCTTGTAGCTATCATGACTATTACTAGTCCTTGCTATGTGAAGACACAGAGCCAAGTGACCTCCAAGTCCTATTTCGTATATTAGTCAAAGCAGTCTTGTAAGTTTGTATGAGGATTCACTGATCGCTTTTCAGTAGGAGGTATTTGATGTTGTTGCTGTATGCAGGATCTCATTCAGGGATTGAACAGACTATAATTATTTGAAGGAGTAGGTTAACTTCCAAACTGGCTTCCAAAATAGTGCATCGCCTGGGCACTGCGGCCTGGCTGATGATGGAAGGAAAGGGAAGCCACTCTGTACCTGAGTTCCACCAAGTGTAACGGGCTGTGTTGTAATTCCAGAAGCGGTTTCTCGTTTAGTCGCTAAGTTGTGTCTGACTCTTTGTGACCCCAGGATTGTAGCCCACCCCCTACCCCCTGCAGGCCCCTGTATCCTAGGGATTTCCCAAGGCAAGAATACTGGAGTGGGTTGCCATTTCCTTCTCCAGGGGATCTTATGCACAGCCCTCACTGATTAGCTGTGATGTGTTTGTGCATATAGACTTGCTGAACTCTTTTGAGTCCCTCTGGAGCTCTGCTTGAGACTTGAAGTCCTAAAAGTGGTGATTTTAGAATCCGGCACACCTAACTCTATCCCAGCTCAGCCTTACTGGGCGTGTGAACTTGGACAGGTTATGTATATACTTCATACATAAAGAATATAAGTGAGCTTTAATTCCTTCTTCTATACAAGGAGGACAGTAATGTATATCTACTCATAGAGTTCTCATGAAAATAAAAGGCTGTGATATTAAATAAGCACTTAGTGCAGTGCCTAGGATCTAGCAAGCACTCAGTAGGCAGCAGACATTGTGTTCATACCATTTATCCCCAAGCCTGTGATGCCAACTTGGTCACCTCCTTATACATTCCCTGGGTTAGGGATGTGTCAGGTTGGATGGATGTAAAGGAAAAACCCCGAGAAACTTTTTGGCCCACTCAGTAGAAGGGCAGTGGTCTTATGGGAATGCCTGATATCCGGGTATTAGTTTTGTGTCATACATTTTGGGAAATGCTGATATTTCAAAGATGTTTTTTCTGGAGTTGGGTTTATGATTTATTTATATAGTCTTTTGGTTGCACTGGGTCTTCATTGCTTTGAGAGGGGCTTTTGCTGGTTGCAGCAAGTAGGGGCCACTCTTGTAGTGAGCTGGAGCCCCAGTGCAGTGGCTTCTCTTGTTGCAGAGCGCAGGCTCCAGACGCGCAGGCTCCAGTAGCTGAAGCTGGCGGGCTCAGCACTTATGACACATGGGCTTAGTTGCTCCAGGGCATGTAGGATCTTCCCAGATCAGAGATTAAGCCCATGGCCCCTGCACTGGCAGGTGAATTCTTATCCACTCTACCATCAGGGAAATGCTGGTGTTGGATTTAAGCCCAACCCAGGATAACAGGTTACTGGGGTCATATGGTTGTGTACCAGGATTGAGAAACAGACGTGGGAATAGTAAAACCAGTTGCTTTTCATTCTGAGAAATTCTTCTTAAATTGGTTTGCACTGGAAACCACACATTGGGGTTTGTTTTCTTTTTAAGGTAGTATTTATATGCAATAAGGTTTATTTATTTACATGTACAGCTTGGGGACTCTTGGTAATTATATACAATCTTATAACCTTCATTTTACTCAAGAGAGAATAGTCCTTCATTTTAAAAGTTTCCTTAAGCTCATTTTCAGTCTGTTTTACCCCCAAATTCCCAACCCCTGGCAACCACTGATCTATTCTCTCTCTATCATTTTGAATTTCATATAAAGGGATTAATACTGTTCAAAACTCTTTATGTTTCACTTTCTTCACTTAACTTACTATTTTTGATATGCATCCATGAAATGTCTACCAACAGTCCTTTTCACTGCTGAGTAATATTCCATGACATGGATATACCACAATCTGCTTATCCATTCTCCAGTTGATGGACATTGATTTCCAGGTTCTGGTGGGTATGAATGCAATGAAATTTTAGCATACACCTCTGTGTGGACATGAGTTTTCATTTTTCTTAGGTGAATCCTTGGAAGGGCACAACTGGGTCACATGGCAAGTATAGTTTTAACCTTATAAGATATGGTGGTACTGTTTTCCAGAGCGATTGGTGGCTGAGCTGTTTGCTGCCCACCAGCCATGGGGCATTGTGTGTTATATTTTGTTTTGCTTTTTTTTAACAGTGTCCCTAATATCAATTCAGCATAAGACCTTCTGACCTTTGCTTTTTCTGGTTTAATGGCAACTTTCAGACACTCAGATGAGTGATGATGATCTTAGTGTCATAAGGAAGACATTTGTCCCAACTGATATCTTTTGACTTGCTCAAAACTGTGGAGGAGTGAGATACTGTCTGGATTTCCACAATCAAGGTGAAATTTTATATGTCTTACACATCAAAATTTGTATGCAAGTTTAAGTTTCCTAGCATTAAATCATGATACTTTTAAAATATCAGAGAATTCACCTTAGATATATAAAGATAAGCCATACTCACTCCTGTAGAAAAGTGTTCTGACCCCCTGTACTCAGGCTGGTTAATGAACATTTTTTCAACACATATCCTTTGGCATATATGCTCATTGCATGTATGTTTGTTGCGTGCCATTTGCGTGTATATTCACTGCTGCTTGTGATGGCCACTGTGATCAGTTTACAGCGGCAGTGACTAATTCTGTATACACACACACTGAACTGCACACCCACGTGTCCTCTTCCTCTCACCGTTTTTCGAGGCAGACTGAGTGTGGCCTCTATAATGGTCTGCCTTGCCAGGCACTGTTGCTCACATGTTTCCGGAAGACATCTTCCCGTCTTCTGCTCTTTGCCTTGTACTTTCATTTTCTTCTTGTTGAATTACAAGTGGATTAACATGCTTAATAGGCTTTCCCTGAATCCACCTGGATGCCTCAGCCTCCCACGTGTGCTTTTTTAGTTTTAAGACATGACAGGGAATGAGGTGAATGAACTCAGGGTGAAGAATCTCAAAGCTCCCAAATGGGGTGTCCCCACTCCCCCAGGCAAGGGATTATAAGGAGAGGCTTGAAATAGAAGATGACATTTGCATATATCTAACTAATATCTACTTTTTTAAATTATGTGAACATGAAATCCCTTGACTATCGTTTGTGTTTCCCCAAATCCGTTTGCCTCCGAACTTACAGATATTCAACAGCAAATGATAGCCTGTGGGCCACATCTGGCCCGCTGCCTACTTTTGCAAATAAAGCTTTATTGATACTCAGCCACACTCATACAATTGTATCTACTTTTGCAAATAAAGTTTTATTGATCCTCAACCACACTCATTCACTCACACACATTCACACATCATCTACGGTGCTTTCTGGCTATAATGGCCGACTTGAATGTTTGCAACAGAGGTGCTATAAGCCTGGCAGAGCTCAGCTTATAGGTGTCTGCTTACCTTGGGCTCGTCACAGAAAAATGCTGCCAACTTCTGCTTTCTAGCATGTTTGGCTTGTTTGTATCTTCATTGTACTGTGTATCCTTCTGTTTTTTTGTCCTGGCAGCTTATCAGTGTTAAGTAACCTAGAGCTAGCCATCTAAGTTCTTTGAGATCCATGTCCAGAACTGTAAGCGGACAGCTTCTCTCCTATAGAGCAGTCATTGAAGATTTGGGGAGGGCCAAGTGGTGTGCTTGGCACACATGGTGTCCAGTTCACATAAGGTGAGCTCACTGCATGGAAGCCAGGCCAATGTTAGTGTAGAAGTGAAGTCACCCATCGTGTTCCGGGTGGTATTCCCTGCTCTAATGGGCCAGAGGGTAGGAAGGAGAACCTCAAGCTGAGGCATCGGGGACTGCACAGATGCTTGTCTCTTGTTTCTAAGAGACAAGCCAGCCAAGAGTCAGAATTCCAACATGCAGGTCCTTGGCTGCCCTGTAAGCCTTGTTCTGCCTCCTCGCTGCCGCCCTAAATCCTTCCAAATACACACCCCACTTCAAGGCATTGATCTTGCAGTTCCCTGGGCCTTAATTTCCCTAGATTTACACATGGCTTCCGATAAAGAATCTGCCTGCAATGCAGGAGACCTGGGTTCGATCCCTGGCTCAGGAAGATCCTCTGAAGAAGAGAATGACAACCCAGTCCAGTATTCTTGCCAGGAGAATTCCAAGGACAGAGGAGCCTGGTGAGCTACATCCACGGGGTCACAAAGAGTCGGACACGGCTGAGTGACTAACACAACTGTGTTCCATGTGGCTTCTCCTCCGCTGCCTCCCTCATCTCAGGGAGCAGCTTCCGTCACTCTCATTCTGTCCCTGTCCTCATCACACTTCTAGGTCATCATATTTTCCATCTGTGTGTTTGTGGGTCAGGTACTCGCCTGCTTTCCTCACAGGCACTCCGCAGGCAGCGGAGGAATTTATCTTGTTCTGTGCCCAGCACAGAGTGCTTGGCCTGGCATGAGACAGGAGACTGATGCGTACTGGCTGAATGAATGAATGAAGGGAAACATTCCTGAAAGGAAGCATTGCCTTTCGTGCCCTAGGAGTGTCCACTCCCTCCCTCCCCCTTCCCCTGCACAAAGCCAAACCATCCAGGAAAATCCACTCATATCCACACTGTGGAAACTCACGCCCAGACTGCATAGCACACACAGGAACCCTCCCCTGCACTCACCTGCCCTCAGCCCTCTCAAGGCAGACACAAACATTCTCCCTGGTGATCTGGGCACAGCCTTTCAAAGGGCCCCTTCATTCCCCACTGTCAGAAGCTAACAGCTTTTTCAGTAAGACCTC
This sequence comes from Nanger dama, assembly GCA_917880005.1. Taxonomy (NCBI): domain Eukaryota; kingdom Metazoa; phylum Chordata; class Mammalia; order Artiodactyla; family Bovidae; genus Nanger; species Nanger dama. The sequence goes on along the minus strand of CAKJTW010000019.1, from coordinate 36,125,091 downwards.
ACATAGCTTTATTGGAGAGGTCCTGGGTAGAAAAAAAGCTGCAGCTTAATGAAGGCCATTTAATAGTCAATCTCAATTCCAAGGAAAAGCAAATCTTTATTACCAGCATCCAATCATTTCTGTTCAGGGATTCCCACCCTTTGGAATGGATGTGTGTGTGTGTGTGTGTGTGTGTGTGTGTGTGTGTGTGTGTGTGTCTGTGTGTGTGTGTCTGTGTGTTTTCCAGAACCTCTTTTCTAATTAACTCTGAAGCCTAGATTACAGGAGGCCAGACTTGGGAATGGAGGGGTGGGTGGGGGCGGGGGGCATCTCGGCCGGAAGTAAGCACTGGAGGTGATGTTTAATTAAAGGGAAGCTGTGAGAGGAAGAGGTCTGGGCGGGCTGCACTGCTAATCCTCTTGCCTGGCTCCTGTGTCCCCGCGTGACTGTGATTGATGAGCTGGTCGCCCTTACATCTTCATCTGCGGCAGCGCTAATACCCTCAGGCAGAAGGGGCGCCGGTTCGCAGTGCGTGCACTTAGCTCGATGGAGTTATGAGCTGGCCCAAGAGCTGGCTGAGCAATTCCTTTTCCTGTCTCTCTCTCTCTCTCTTTTTTTTTTTTGGATTTTTCCTTTCTCTCCAAAGATCATAGTTTGATAGAGTGATAGACGGATGGATAGATGGATGGATTGTAAAGCGGCAAGTGGATGAATGGATGAATGTTTAAATAGATAGAAACACATAGCTATATATAGATATGAAAGCGAAAGTGTTAGTCGCTCAGTCTTGTTGACTCATTGCAACCCCATGGACTGTAGCCCCCCAGGCTCCTCTGTTCTTGGAATTCTCCAGGCAGGAATACTGCAGTGGGTTGCCATTGCCTTTTTCAGAGGATCCTCCCCATCCAGGGATTGAACCCCCAGATCTCCCACATTGCAGGCAGATTTCATTACCATCTGAGCCACAAGGGGAATATGCACACACACTCTATGTGGGTATGTGTGTATCTGTCTATCTAAACCTATGCGGCTAAGTCACCCTCTGTGTCTGCCCATCTGAGGTCTTGCGCCGTGAATTTCACTTCCGTATTTGTGTCTGCTTTTCCTGGGTCTGCTTTCCTCCCTCGGTCCCAATTTCTCTGTTCAACTGCCTCTACCTGTCTCATCTTACTCTGTGTCCTGTCTCTCCAGAGCCTGCCCTATGAGGTAATACTAGGGAGTCTCTGGCTGAAATCTTTTATTAGTCAGCAATATTAATGTCTGAGTAATATAGAACCTGCCTTTCCTTAAGCATCTACTGAATGCCAAGAGCTGCCTGAGATCCTGTTGAACAGTCATTTAATGTTTGTTCTTAAAATTGCTAACACTGATTAGTCTCCTAATATGTGCCAGGTGGCGATGTTAAGCACTTTGGAAACCTAATCCCATTTAATCTTCAGAATAATCCAGTGCAGTAGCTACCCTCATAGTGCCATTTTGCAGATGGAAAACCTGAGGTTTAGAGACAGAATTATGCACATTTCCTTAATCTGTTCTTTATCACATCAAAATAGAGATGTTATTTCCATCTTTTAATGCTACATATGTGTACAGTGTTTTGAAAGGGGGGAGGGAGCCACCCATTCCAGTATTCTTGCCTGGGAAACCATGGACAGAGGAGCCCGTCAGGCTACAGTCCATGGTGTTGCAAAGAGTCAGACCCGACTGAGCAACTCAGCACACTCAGCACACAATGTATTGTCGAAGGTCAGAGAGCTTTAAAGGGTAAGACTCTTGGGTCTCTCCCCAGATGCTCCTTGGAATAGACTAGAAGATGGGTTTGTGCCTGCCAGTGTGTGTCTGTTTTTTCTCCCCTGTAAAATCTGTGTCCCGGTTGTGTTTACCGGAACATCCCTAGCGTGTGGACAAGGGGCTAATTCTGGGACACAGGGGCTTGCAGAGCTTCTGCCAGTCATACAGGCCAGAATAAATTGGCAGAGATGTCTGATGGGACTTTTTCTCCTTCTTCAAGGCAGATGCTTTTCTCATTACTGAAAGAAACGTGACACTTTGTCCAAGGGCTCAGACGTTCATGGTAATAGCCATGCAGCTTCTGATCTTGGGCGTGCTAGCTCGGGTGGGTTGGCAGGCTGTAGTGTTCTACTGAGTGTTACTGCTGGCAAAAGCAGGTTTGCAGAGTGTCTGTTAGAACTCATGGCCACCGCCCCCCCCAAGAGTGCATTAGTCTAGGACACTGGTTTCACTGTGTGCAGTTCTAATTTCTTAGTTAGATGGGCTGCCTTCTTAATTGGAGGGGTTGAGTCCGACGTTGGGGGGGGTGGGGCGGGAATGGATAATGGACCCATATTCTCCTCCACTTCCATCCATCAATGGGGAGGAGTCAAATAAACTTTGACCTTTCAAGTCACAAATTAGTTTGTTGTTGTTCGGTCGCTAAGTCATGTCCAACTCTTTGCAACCCTATGGACTGCAGCACCCCAGGCTTCCCTGTCCTTCACTATCTCCCAGAGCTTGCTCAAACTCATGTCCATTGAGTCGGTGATGCCATCCAACCATCCTCTGCCATTCCCTTCTCCTGTTGCTCTCAGTCTTTCTCAGCATCAGGGTCTTTCCAATGAGCCAGCTATTAATTAATTTGGGATAACAAATTTTACTTTGGAGAAGGAACCATGAGCTACAGAGCTATTTGAAGCCACAGGCTGTATTAGTTCACAAGTCCAAATCCACATCTGGTTGAAGGTAGAGTTGTCTGTTTTTGCATTTAATTTTATTTATTTTTGGCTATGCTGTGTCTTCGTTGCCACATGGGCCTTTTGTTAGTTGTGGCGAGCGGGGTTACTCTCTAATTGTGGTGCTTGGGCGTCTCACTGCGATGCTTCTCTTGTTGAACACGGGCTCCAGGATGTGCGGCTCCAGTAGCTGTGACTCGCAGGCTCTAGAGCACAGGCTCGTTAGTTGTGGCAAATGAGCTTATTTGCTCCACTGCAATCTTCCCAGATCAGGTATCAAACCCATGTCTCCCGCATGGGCAGGTGGATTCTTTACCACTGATCCACCAGAGAAGCCCCAAAGGTAGAGTTCTGATAGCCTTGACACCTGACTTGTTCATGAGCTTCTAGCCTTGGTAAAAGGAGCTTTCCCGTAGTCTCAAAGAGAGGAAACCATGGTAAATAAAAATCTGATCCCACCTTTTTGCAGAAGCAGCTCTGCATTTTTTCCTTGGATGGTTTTGCTCTGACATCTAGGCATCTTTGCTGTCCTGAGAACTTGTGGAGACATAGACCACTATTTCAGTACCCTTTTTTTTCCTTGAAGTGGTCTGAAAAACCTACTGTCAATCTCTTCATCATCACACATTTTGAAAAGTGTCTTAAAATATACTGGTGAACTACTTTAATAGACAGTGAAAATAAGATGTATTTGAGTGTTTAAGGATTCAGTAAGATGAGTTGAATTGGAGAAGGCAATGGCACCCCACTGCAGTACTCTTTTGCCTGGAAAATCCCATGGATGGAGGAGCCTGGTAGGCTGCAGTCCATGGGGTCTCAAAGAGTCGGACATGACTGAGCGACTTCCCTTTCACTTTTCACTTTCATGCATTGGAGAAGGAAATGGCAATCCACTCCAGTGTTCTTGCCTGAAGAGTCCCAGGGATGGGGGAGCCTGGTGGGCTGCTGTTTATGGGGTCACACGGAGTTGGACACAACTGAAGTGACTTAGCAGCAAGATGAGTTGAATTACTTTCCTACCCCTGGTTTAGAGACCCATCAATTAGAGATCTGGGGAGACCAAAAAGTGACCACACTTCTTATCTCCCCTTCTCCTCATCTGTCTCTGAAATAAATTGAGGGGCTGTCTAACTGTAACAAGACAGGCAGATCGTTGATTTCCTCTGAAATCAGTTCCCAAAGCCTCTACCACCCCAGCTTTCCTTGTCTGCTGATGCTGCATCCTCTGCCTTAGAGCCCAGTCGACTCCACCATTCCCTGTCTGTGACCATTTGGTTGACTCCAGATCCTTCATTTTCCCTTTGTGATAACTTGTCATCCTGTCCATGGCCTTGACTTGAGTTGACACCCTAGAAAGAGATTCTTGGGTTTTACTTTAAGATTCAGTCTGTTCATGGGATATGTCTCTATCATAAGTGGATACAGCCCTGGAGGGCTGGACTGGACACACCGAACATCAGACAGACTGGTGATGCGGTCTCTCTGACTTTCAGAATTCTTCTGAGAGATCACATTAGCTTTCCTTATTGATCACTAGGCTGGGCTCAAGGTAAGTTTTTAAATGGTCTCTCTATCTTAAGTTTTTTGCTTAATGTAGTATTAAAATGTTTTTGCTGGACTCTTTATTCATAACAAGTAATTTCATCACTACTATATTTGAGTCTGTGGCCCACTAAGTCCTTGGGGTCCCTCCTCTGCAAACTGACACATCCTAATAGGTAACAGTCTTTTAGCCATAGTGTTTATCCCCATTCAAATTTTTAGAAGAAATTGGGTCTTATTGACTCTTACCTAACAAAAGTTTCAAGAAGAATTTCAGAATTCAATTTCAATAATTTTCTTTCCAGTTTTCTATATCTAGTCAATTCCTATATCTGGCCATCACTGTTGTGTCTCTCTTTATCATCCTGAGTATTGATGAATGTCATCTATACTACTAATTCCTGGGCTTCCTGGGGGCACAGTGGTAAAGAATCTGCCTGCCAATGCAAGAGAGGCAGGAGATACAGCTCAGATCCCTGGGTTGGGAAGATTCCCTGGAGTAGGAAATGGCAACTCATGCCCTATTCTTGCCTGGAGAATTCCACGGACAGAGGAGCCTGGTGGGCTACAGTCCACAGGGACACAAAGAGTTGGATGTGACTGAGAGACTGACAACACACAGAAATTTCTAGGCTAAAAATTCTCCTCGGTACACTTATTTTACTTTTCTAGTGTTGGAACTGTGGGTTTCATGCTTGTATATCATGGAACCAGCTCAATTTTCAGCATTAAACTACCATGCTGAAAGGTGGATAAAAGCTCAACAATAAACTGACTACTTTGCATGATTTTGTCTGCATTCTGCATTTAGCACTGATTCCCAACGTAAGCTAAACAGGCATAAAATTCAGTTCTTTGGTATTCATTCACCAATCAGAATACTGGAAAAGTCATCTGTAAAAATTCAAGAGGAATGTAGATTCACAGAGAGGAATCAAAGCAGAAAAGTCTTTGTACTTCTGTCCTTGGTGCTGAAAAATGAAAAGAAAAAAGAATCTTAGGTCAACTTCTCTGCTTTAGTAAATGTAATGATGTGACTGTTTGCAAATGTTTGAGAGATCATCCATTTAAAATAATCATTATTTAGCCTTATTTTCCTAAGAGAACAGACTCTATTGGTGCCATGCTGCTGCTGTTGCTAAGTCAGTTCAGTCCTATCTGACCCTGTGCGACCCTGACTGTAGCCTGCCAGGCTCCTCTGTCCATGGGATTCTCTAGGCAAGAATACCAGAGTGAGTAGCCATTTCCTCCTCCAGGAGGTGCCATGGGAGCTGACTAATGCTGACCCCAGTACTACCCTACTGCATACAATAGTCAGTACTATTTGAACAGTAGCTATTTAAATCAATTTAAATGAAATAAAATTAAAATTCAGTTTTCTAAGGACATTATCCACCTTCCAGGTGCCCAAGAGCTGCATGTGGCTGGTGGTTACTGTGTTAGATGGCACAGGTATGAAATGTTCCCATCATCTTGAAAAGTTCTAATGGACAGTGTTTGCTTAGAATATCATCACAGTGGTAGACTCAACATTATTCCCCCAATATATCTGCATCCTAGTCCTTGGGACCTGTCACTGCTGTGTTAACTTTGTATGAAAAAAAGGGACTTGACAGATGTGATTAGGTGATGGATGTTGACCGAGAAGTATTACCCAGCATTATCCCAATGGGCCCAATATAATCACAAGGGTCCTTAGCATAAGAGGGAAGCAGAAGTGTCGGAGTTAGAGGAAAAACCAGTGTGATAGCAGAAGCAGAAACTGGAGTGATGCATTTCAAAGGTAGAGAAAGGGCCCAGAAGGCTGTGCATTCAAGTGGCCATTGGATGCTGAAAACAAAGAGGGGACAGATTGCCCCCAGAGGCTGCAGAAAGAGCCAGCCCTGCTGACACTGCCTTTAGGTCAGTGGCACTGATTTCAGACTTCTGACCTCCAGGACTCTAAGAGAACACAGCTGCATTACTTTAAGTCACGAAGTCGCTGCTGACTTGTTATACAAGCAGAAGGAAGCACATTCATCATCATCGTGATTATCATGATCAAAATCACACTCGATTCTTGCATTTCATTTGGATTCTTACAGTTTTGCAGTCTCCTCGAGCAGAGAGTCCAGTCAACCCCTGGGATATTTGAAGGACCAAGCTCACAAACAACAATTCCCTTTTCATCTGAGATAGTCACACTGACTCAGAAATGATTTCTGCTCTGAGAGTGGGTATCGGGAGTTCTGAGAATCACGAGTTAGCTGTGTCAACAGGGAGTGGAGGGGGTTGTGATAGTTGAAAGGGACAAGAGGTGATCTCTGTAGCCTGGCTTTCTATTTTCTATTTTCTATTTTCTCTGACTCGGGTGGTTGTCAACTCCAGTTCTGGTTTTGAGCAGTGCGTTTGTATGCAATTGGTAGAGCTGAACATGTAAATGACTATTACTAAGCGACTTCAGACAAATCAGAATCCAATAGATGAATGGATAAAGAATTTGTGGAACGTATGAGCAGTAGAATATTATTCAGCCATGAAAATGAATGCAGTTGAGTTGGTTCTAGTGACGTGGATGAAGCTTTAGAGCCTGTTATACAGAGTGAAGTTAGAAAGAGAAATACAAATTTAGTATATTAATGCATATATATGGAATCTAGAAAACAGGTAGTAATGAACCTATTTGCAAGGCAGGAATAGAGAAGGGACTTTGGACACAGTAGGGGAAGGAGAGGGTGGATGGAACTGAGAGAGTAACATTGAAACATTTACCGAATGTAAAATAGCTAGCTCCTGGGAAGTTTCTTTCAGAGAAGGCAATGGCATCCCACTCCAGTACCCTTGCCTGGAAACTCCCATGGACAGAAGAGCCTGGTAGGCTGCAGTCCATGGGGTCACTGAGTCAGACATGACTGAGCGACTTCACTTTCACTTTTCACTTTCATGCATTGGAGAAGGAAATGGCAACCCACTCCAGTGTTCTTGCCTGGAGAATCCCAGGGATGGCAGATCCCAGTGGGCTGCCGTCTGTGGGGTCGCACAGAGTCGGACACGACTGAAGCGACTTAGCAGCAGCAGGGAAGTTTCTTTAGAACACAAGGAGCTCAATCCGGTGTTCTGTGACAACCCCCGAGCGGTGGGAGGGGGGGGGGAGAGGAGGTTCAAGAGGGAGGGGACATATGTATACTCATGGCTGATTCAAGCTGTTGTATGGCAGGAGCCAACACAATATTGTAAGGCAGTTATCCTCCAATTAAAAATAAATTTAAAGAAAGACAATATGCAAATAGAAAAAGACAACATTTTATCATAAAAAGAAAATCTCAGTTCAAAACTTGGAAGACACAGTTCAGTGAGAAATCCTTTGTGCCCTTCCTACCCCGCGGACCAGTGTGTTATTTTCCAACTAGTGTGTGACTGTGGGTGTGATGAGTCAAGTTTCTTCTCTGCTCCCTCAGCCTGCTTGTCTCCTCCCAGGCTGGATTTTGACTCTTTGCTTCTTTTTCTGGAAAATGTCCCTTCATCCACTGTACACTGTCATGCAAGTTACGTCTCTTTCAAATAACAGGAACGGTAATAATAGCCCATATACCATAACTATTATAACAAATATAATTGGATATGTATCTTCAGGATGGTGATAGGAACTTTATATGCTTTGCCTAATTTATTTCACAGATAACTCCATAAGGATACACTGTTAGTATCCCCATTTTACCAGAGAGAGACAAAGCACAGAGTTAATGTTACTTACTCAAGAGCAAGCACCTAGTAAGAGCACAGGATTCAGTGATTTTGGAGGGTATTATGATAGCTGAAATAAGTCAAACGGAAAAAAGACAAATGCGGTGTGTTATCACTTACATGTGGAATCTAAAGAATACAACAAGCTAGTAAATACAGTGAAAAAGAAGCAGACAACGGAGAGAATGAGCTAGTAGCTACCAGTGGAGTGGGCGTGATGGCAAGAAGGGATGGAGATGTGAGAGGTACAAGCTACTGGATATAGGACAGGCTCAAGGATATGTTGTGCAACATGGGGAAAATAGCCAAAAATTTGTAATAATTGTAAATGGAATGTAACCTTTAAAATTACATTGAATTAAATTTTTTTTTTAAAGAGGGAGAATCAGAATTTACACAGAAGGCCTTTTGGCTTCAGAGGTGGGTTGAATTTTTAAAAGATGTCTCCCTCTCTTGTACGAGGAAGAGGAGGACCCTTTTTAAAAAAATACTTATTATTTTTCCACTTATTTATCTGGCCATGCCGAGTCTTAGCTGTGGCACACAGGATCTTTCGTTGCAGCGCGTGAAGCCTTCGTTGTGGCATGTGGGATCTGGTTCCCTGACCAAGGGTCAAACTCAGGTCCCCTGCATTGGGAGCTCAAAATCTTAGCCACTGGACCACCAGGGACATCCTGGGCTTGCATTTTAGAACTCAGGAAATGGTTCCCCTTCCCAGACTTTAAGCTGTTTAGTACTGGGAATCATGCTATCTTCTTTTATTCTTTCTCTGTTCCCTCAAAGACAGCAGACAATTTCTTGGAAAACTAGCAGAAGCTCATTGATACTGTTCATGGAAATTTATTTTTGAATCCTCTAGGTTATTAATAAAGGACCGCATAGAAAGGGGAGACCACTAAAGAAGATGCCCAGAGAAAGCCTATAGAATATAGGGTAGTAGAAAGACCCCAGGCTGGAGTCATATTCTGGCTGTAGCTCTTAAGAGCAGTGTGGCTGTGAATAAGTCATTCGTTGATTGCGCCTCAGTTTTCTCATCTGTCAAATGGAGATAATATATTACTCAGAGTCCTTATGAGGATTTAATGGGTGTGCAATATGAAGGGCTTTATTAATTGTCATCATCATCATTAACATTTTTTCCCATAATCTATACTCAAGAGCTTGGTGCATATAAAGTTCATAATAGGCCTTGTTTTGCTTGAATGTATTTCTAGTCCAACAGCACAATCCTAGATAGACGTTTTGCTTCTTTAATTTGACCACTTCAGCATTCTCATGACAAAGACAACGGAACACAGAAACAGTTTCCATCTTTCATATAATTACTCCACATCTCTTTCTCATGGTGAGCAGAGATTGTGGTCTTTAGAGTCCTATTAAAATAAAAATGTAAACATCAGTGAGTTTGCACTGGAGCTGAGAAATATGGCACACATGAAGATTAGAGCCGTTAGCCTCCTTACCGATGCAGAAAAGTAGCTTGGGGAGTCGGCCCCTGATTCCATCTGCCCTGCTCCATCTCTGCCCCTGCTTTGTCATTTCGTTTGTGGTTGACTGCGGTCATCTTTGCTCTTCCCTGTCTCCATCATTTTTCTCCAGTGCATTAGCTGTTCAGTGGTCAGAATACCCTTTCTATAGCCCAGATCTGACCATTCCATCCCCATTCCTGGAACTCGTCCATGGCTTCTCATTACTTAAGGAATCAAATCCAAACTATTTTATCTGACATTCCCTTTTCTTGTCTGTATATCTGCAACCTCATTTCATTTGTGGTTGACTGCGGTCATCTTTGCTCTTCCCTGTCTCCATCATTTTTCTCCAGTGCATTAGCTGTTCAGCGGTCAGAATACTCTTTGTAGAGCCCAGATTTGACCGTTCCATCCCCCTTCCTGGAACTCATCAATGGCTTCTCATTACCTAAGGAATCAAATCCAAGCTATTTTACCTGACATTTCCTTTTCTTATCTGTTTATCTGCACCTTATTTCTAGCTCCAGTTTCTGTTAAATCCCCACCACCCACATACTTCACTCACAGGAGTCTTCTCTGTGTTCTTTCTTTCCCTGATCTCCATGCTTTTCCTCTGTTTCCAGACTCCCCTAACTCACTCCAACTTCTCCTTTAAGACTATTCTCCATCATATCCTTCTAGAAGTGTTTGCTACACCTTCCATCTCTGAACTGGGATGCTTCCACTCTGGCTCCCATAATCATATGCATGTAGACTCTTAAAAATCCATGAAACTTGCTTTAATTGTTGATTTTCCTGCAGCTATCTTTATCCATCTTTTAAATCTCCACTTGAGAAGAGACAGTTTTCTCATGCCTGAATGTATTTTACATTCATGTGCATGCTTAGTCATTTCAGTCGTTTCTGACTCTGTGCGACCCCATGGACTGTAGCCCAGCAGGCTCCTCTTTCCATGGACTTCTCCAGGCAAGAATACTGGAGTGGGTTGCCATTGCCTTCTCCAGGAGATCTATCCCACCCAGGGATCGAACCCACAGCTCTTATATCTCCTGTCTTGGCAGACGAGTTCTTTACCATTAGCGCCACTTGGGAAGCCCATTTTACATTCATACAAACATAAATGCTGATCCTGAGCCCACCAGGAGCCAGGCACACTGAATCAAAGTGTCCTTGGGCATCTCTCTGCGCCAAAGATGCAGGCAGGAAATACATCTTGAGTGACTGACTGAATGAATGAATGGAAGCAAGACCATGTGTCTATGAGGTTTAAAGAAGAACTGGTTCTTTTCTGATCAAATACAATGGATAACCTTGCAGAACAAGAACTAACTCAGACGGTTTGCTCATGCCTTAAGCATGTTGCATACTGGAGCGTGTTCAAGGTTCTTCCCTGACCTCACACACACAGTGAATGTCTGAGCTCCGTAGGCTATTTGTAGAGAGTTTATTTCATCTTTGCAGAAAGCTGCCCAGTATAAATATTAGTCAGTTGATTTCACACAGAGTTAAAACAAGCTTTTAAAAGCCTTTTACCTCTCCTGTCCCCACACAGGTACTTTAGACAGATTCTCAAGAGCCTTGGGAAGCTTTGTCGGATTTGGTAAAGTGAAAGTTATGTTCTGTTCAGACGCGGCCTTCTGTGAAGGCTGTCTTGGGGCTGATGCTGAAATTGTGCAGAAAGGGTCAGGGAAAGTGAAGGATTTTAACATCACAAAGATGGGATGGAGTGTGGTGTAGGAATCAGACTTCCCTCTTCTGAATTCCTCTCAACAAGGTTGTTTCTGAAGCCGTTTTCCTTTGGTGCCAAGAAGGTAGCTTGGCATTGTGAAGGTGCAAGGCCTTCATATTTCAATGGTCTGAGTTCACTCCTAGTTCTGCCCATCAGTTGGTGGTGGCTTAATCGCTAAGTTGTGTCTGACTTTGCAACCCCATGGACTGAAGCCCACCAGGCTCCTCTGTCCATGGGATTTCTCTAGGCAATATACTGGAGCGGGTTGCCATTTCCTTCTCCAGGGGATCTTTCTGACCCAGGGATCAAACCCACGTCTCCTGCACTGCAGGCGGATTCTTTACTGCTGAGCCACTATGCCTATCAGTTAGTCAATGACAAACATGAATCCACCCCCAGCTCTATGTAACACTTGAACCAATGGGTATCACCACCATGGACCAGCAGAAAGATAATATAAGCCACACATAGATTTTTTTTTTTTTTTTTTTGTAATTCTGGTAGTCACATTAAACTCAGTAAAAGAAACAGGTAAACTTAATTTCAAGATTTTATTCAACCCAGTACATCTCAACAATAACTGAAAATGTTTTATTTAATCCAGTGTCTCCAAAGTATTATCATTTCAACCTGGAATCAAAATAAAACTATTAGACAGATACTTTGCATTCTTTTCCTTGTACCTTGTCTCTGAAATTCAGTGTGCATTTTGTGCCTGCAACAGGCCTTATGTCTGATTACTACACTCTAGCTGCTCAGTGGCCACACGTGGCTCGCGGCCATGCAATAGGACAGCCTGGGGTGGGACCACAGGACAGATGCCTGGACAGATCTTAAGGAGTGGGTGACTCCACTCCAAGTAAGGCCACATTGTGAGACAGAGGGGGCCAGAGCTTCGGAAAGCTAATGAGGGGAGCACAGTTCAACCTCTGACAGCATGTGTTCATTATAACAGCATATGTTCATTAAACCTAAATCAGACCCATGAATCAATAATGCTTGACTATAAGGACCATTTTTTTGTCTACTCTGGGTGGGTCTCAAGCATATTCCATTTTGTCTGAAAAAGATAGGCAGGTTAAAAATCAAACAGGGAAAACTGGACGTGAAGAGGATGAATGTTACTGATGGGCAGTTCCACTCTGCAAAGGCACCTGCTTTGCATTTATCACATTTGAAAATATTTACATATGCTGCTTGAGGTCTTTCGAATTAAACGTACTTCACTTCTATCAACCTCAGTGTCCTAGCTAAAACTGCCTCAGAACTGTTCAGATAAATTAACATCAGTATCTTCATTTGGACACAGAGTGATCACACACTTTGTTTGGCCACACTTACATGCTGTTGTATCTAAATAAAATGTCTTGTCATTAGGCAAATTCTCTCTTATATACAAATAAGGTGAACTTCTTCCATATTTTCAAAATTTTACTCTCCTCCTTGGATCTACCTTGACATTTTGCAAAACCTCTTCTTTCAGTCAGTCCAGCCCGGTTTTATTCCAAACTGTGTGCTGTTCTCAGCTCAGCATTCACGGAGGCAGATATCCTTAAAACATCACACATCTTTAGCTACAGGAAAATACTTGTGCACTGACCAAACATATGTAAAGAATTCAAGGCTTTCCAGTCTCCAGTGGTGCTTTGTTTGAAGGTCCAGGGCTCAAGAGACCCTTGTGTTGGGGCAGCACCAGTTACTGAACTTGGTTCTTCACGTAGGAAAATGGAGTTCTTTGTTTTCAATCTCTCTTGACTTCGGAGAAGGCAATGGCACCCCACTCCAGTACTCTTGCTCTCTTCTCTTTTACAAATAGCGATAACTTTCAATACTGGCATGTTCATGCCAAGTTGGATTGTATTGAATTTGTAAAGCCAATAAAGTTTTATCTCCCTTTGTTCTGATGGGAATTTCAATTGTCATACTGGCCCTGTTTATTTCTCTTATTCTCTGTATAAAAGTTTATGAAATGAGGATGGAGGAAACCCAGAAATGCATCATGCAATCAAGTCTGTTGTTATAGCCAGACATTTGGGTCATATGGATGAAAAATTTAGGAGGCCGTGTAATGTAATGGAAGTATATCGAGAGTTCAGATCTCAGCTAGAATGTGTTTGCTGTCTGAACTTGGGCATGTCACTGAGTTACTTGGCCTCAACTTTCTCTTCTGTTAAATGGATATATATGGTACCCATCCTACCTACTTTCCAATGTGATATGGAGGTTCAGACAGACCCTGTTTGAATGCTCCCAGAAGCCTTTGCATTGTATCCTTGGCTAAGCAACTGTGATGATGTCTATGTTGAGAGTGATAAACTCTGTCCTATTTATTTACCTGAACTGACCACCTGACTTATTGATTTATTTCTTCGGTTTCAAACATTTGAGTTTCCTCGAGAGAAAAGGTATCATCAAACAGTGTAGTTTAAAAGATCAAATGCCCCTCTTTCTTTTTCTTCACTCTTCCCTTGACTTTATTTATTCCCTTGACTTTATTTATTTATTGCATCTACTCGGTGACTTACCAAGATGTTTTTCAGCATCTACTCTATGCATTCCATTCAGACACTCCTGGGAAGATGGTACTCAGTAATGCAGACCTTCCCTCAAGGGCCCAGATAATTCAGGCCTCTTCCTCAAGGGCCTTACTATCCAGTAGCCTCCAGGTCTCTATCTCAGCTCACCCATGGCTCTGAAAATAACCTCACCACTTTCTTTTACTTCGTTTTCATTGATTCTGCCACCCCAGGTATGAGTTATTTCCTCTTTCTGCAGCATTAAACTGGCCTTTCCACACATGATTTTATCAACCTGTTTCATACCATCTGGCTATTTTCTACTCACCCTTCAACTCGAGGTTTAGACATCAATTCTTCTGGAAAGCCCTCCTTCATAAACCATAGGGGATTGGCGAGCTCTCTTAGCTCTGCATATTTCTCTTCTTGTGGCACATACCCCATCAAACTGTACATTACCAGGTTATTCTGTGACTTCTGCCAACTTATAGCTGCAGAGGTTTCTGGGCTGTGTGAATCCTTGTCAACACTGTGGCCCCTGAAGCTAGCAGAGGACCTGCCATACCAAAGATGCCCAGTATTTTGCTACTGAAACAATGGCGTGAATATCAAGTTCTTGCCTATTTGAATAGTTCATTGCCCTTGCTTTCTGGCAGTCTCTCCTAATTTCATTTCTTCCAAATCTAAGTATAATTCATTTTGTGACAGCCTTTTTTCAAGTTGGCAAACTATTAGAGGCTAAAACTTATGCAATGCACAATGAAAGACAAGGTCATATTTTATCATCTTTGCCTGTTGCCTTAACCAGATTAGACATCTTTCTACAAGTAAGGTGAATGCAAGCCAACAGATATTTATCATGTCAAACACCTGATTACAAAGGACGGAAGAAAAAGAGGAAAGTGTTAAAGATGAAGATGGCAAAGGAGAGGCTCATAATAGCCACGTAGGGAGACTGGAAAAGACTCATTGGAAAAGATCTTGATGCTGGAAAAGATTGAGGGCAGGAGGAGAAGGGGATGACAGAGGATGAGATGGTTGGATGGCATCACTGACTCAATGGACATGAGTTTGAGCAAACTCTTCACTATCTAGGAGATAGTGAAGGACAGGAAAGCCTGGCATGCTGCAGTCCATGGGGTCACAAAGAGTCGGACTGACTTAGTGACTGAACAACAACAAGGGAGATTGGATAACTGAAAACACCAAAAAAAAAAAAAAAAAGGAAACCTCAAAGCTTTGGTTCTGGAAATTCATGATAAGTTAATGTGGAGGTGGTACATAGCTTCTGTATCTTAACAATGTCATGTCTCCTCAAGGTCATGGGTTGTCTCAGCTATGTTTAGGATTTACCTTTGAGAGAGGACCAAGGAAGAAATGTCTATTAGTGGCTCTGGGAAATACACTTTCCTGGTAGGTAGAAAATTCCGTTTTCATAATGTGATGTGAGTGAGGTTGCTTCAGTTAACAGCATCCACGGTGGAGCTGGCACTGCTCTGGGCTACTTGGTGCTTGCCGTATGTGCAGCAACCCCTCTCTTACAGAGAAAGTTGTCTTACACTACGTCTATTAGTTTCCTATTTTAGATGCAGGCAGAGAATCCCCTGGATAGCTACGATGGAGTAAGTAGCACAGCAATATTATCCCAAGTCATATCTGCAGGGTGACTGTAAGCAAGCTGTGTAGGGGAACACACGCCGTTCTTTTCTTTGTTGTGGATATGGTTAAATGTAGTAACATTAGCAATGGTGCAAGTCTTTGAAATTCATCTTGGATAGAAATTTGACACTGATGTTACCCTGGTGGTGGTGACGAGAACTTTTATTTTTTCACTTCTTTAAAAAATAGCTCCTTGTAAAAGGAGGTCGATTGTGGATTGAAGTTTTCCTCCATACCCAGGAGATGAAGGGTCTTTGTGGAATGATGAGTTAAAATGTGTTGATCTGTTCCTTCCATTATGGAAACAGTTTCTGCTAATATTTATTTGCTTGGTTCAATTATCAATTAGTTCATCTGCCCTTCTGTCTACACCACTCTGTTTGGGACGGTGGTGGGCAGCTCCAACTGGCACTCAGGGATATGATACGTGGCAATAACAGTGAGGCCATGCTATTAATGTGAAAGAGGACAGTGGAACTTTTGCTGCCCTAAATTCCCTTTGTGTTTGCGGCCATGACCGTGGTCCTACAATGTCAGTTTCTGGTTTTGACAGTTTCCTATGGTTGTGCGAGAGATCACGTTGGGGGAAACTGGATGAAGAACACAGAGCAACTGGCCTGATTTTTTTTTTTTTTTTTTTCCAGCTTCTTGCTTTGCCATCAGAATTAGCTTGGTCAAACTATGATTTTCATCCTGCCTCTGGGGGTGATCTCAGATTATTTGCATAGTCTTTCAAAGCTGCCCATCTATAAAATGAAGATAATGATGGAGGCTGTGGAGTACATTGAGGGAGTTAACATTTATACAACCCTTAGGGCAATAGATGCATATGTTGAGAACCATTCTAATTATATCCTTATTTATTTATCTTATTTTTGGCTGTCCTGGGTCTACGTTGCTGCACAGACTTTTCTCTAGGGGCCAGCAGGGGCTGCTCTCTAGTTGCAGTGAGCAAGCTCCTCATTCCAGTGGCTTCTCTTGCTGCAGAGCTTGGGCTCTAAGGTGCGTGGGCTTCAGCGGTTGCAACTCCCAGGCTGTAGAGCACGGGCTCAATAGCTGTGGCGCACAGGCTCAGATGCTCCGTGGCACGTGGGATCTTCCCGGATCAGGGATCAAAACTGTCGCCTGTGTTGGCAGGGGGATTCTTTACCACGGAGCCACCAGGGAAGCCCTTCCATCATCAACACTACCAACCCCTCTTGGGTTCTGGACCTTGAGATGACAAGAACAAGATCTCATGCCTTTTGATAACTTCTGACTTTGGCTAGAATACTTCAGAAAATAATTTGTGATTGAAATAGTTCTACCATAGCCCTTAGAGATACCAATGCTTATCTTGGCCAAAAAGAGGCCAATCAGAGCATCCTTGAAGGAACCTCAGCTTTGGAGAAAGATGTGGATTTGAGGTCTGCCTCTGACTTCCCTGGTGGCTCAGAGGTTAAAGCGTCTGCCTCTGATGTGGAAGACCCGGGTTCGATCCCTGGGTCGGAAAGATCCCCTGGAGAAGGAAATGGTAACCCACTCCAGTATTCTTGCCTGGAGAATCCCATGGACAGAGAAGCCTGGTGGGCTACAATCCACGGGGTTGCAAAGAGTCAGACATGACTGAGCGACTTCACTTTCACTTTCACTTTCTGACATTTGGTGGCTCACTGTTAAGGAACCCGTCTGACAATACAGGAGACACAAGATCCACAGGTTTGATCCTTGGGTCAACAGGATCCCCTAGAGGAGGAAATGGCAACCCCTCCAGTATTCTTGCCTGGAAAAGTCCATGGCCAAAGGAGCGTGGTGGGCTACAGTCCATGGGGCCACAAAAAGCTGGGTACGAGAGAGTGAGTGAGCACACATCTGCCACTTACCAGCTTCCAGAAACCGTTTGCTTCTCTATCTGTGAAATGGGTTTGATAACAGATAAGTTTAGTAAAAACACAGTTCCTGTAAAGATGAAGTTAGACATGTATATCAAGCGGCTACCATTATCTAATGCTGAGAATGAACTCAGTGACAAGCTGCTCTTCTGTCTGGTACTTTTTAAAAATTTATAATGGGCAATAATAAGGCATTTACAGCTATTTCACAGACAGAGAAGTGAATCCCTATGCCTCATGGCTTTCCAAGAAGAAATCTTTCAGTATGATGTTGGGATATTTCAGTAGGAAATTTTTTTTTTTCCAACAGTGTAGAGCAACCCTTGATGGTTTGACTTTGAAGTTTCTCAGCTCTCTGAGTTACTGGGTGAATCAGAGCATATCTTAGTTCTCATCGGGACCTGAGAATTTTTCAAGGGACAAAACATTTGGAATATGGGCATGTGCGTACCACTCTTTAAGATGCTCCAGGCAACAGTGGTGAGAAAAAACAGCAGGGGTTCCTGCCCGCATGAAGTTTACAGTCTAGTTGAAGACAGACCTCAAACTGCAGATTTTACCATAATATCTTGCAGAAGGGTCCCCCAGCCTCCAAGATCTGATGCCTGATGATCTAAAGTGGAGCTAATGTAATAGTACTAGAAATAAGTGAGTGAGTGAGTGTTAGTCACTTAGTCGTGTCCAACCCTTTGTGACCCTGGGGTGTATAGTGTGCCAGGCTGTTCTGTCCATGGAATTCTCCAGGCAAGAATACTGAAGTGGGTAGCCATTCCCTTCTCCAGGGGGTCTTCCCGACCCAGGGATCGAACCCAGGTCTCTTGCATTGCAGGCAGATTCTTTACCATTTGAGCCATCAGGGAAGCCCAACAGAAATAAAGTGCACCATAAATAAAACATGCTTGAATCATCCCAAAACCATACCCCCCTCCCTCCCTGGTCCCTGGAAAAATTGTCTTTCACGAAACCAGTCCTTGGTGAGGACTGCAGTCTTACAGGAAAACCCAAATGAAGTTTTTGGCCAACCCAATATACATAATGTAAAAATACACATAATGTCAAAATCAAAGTGTACATCATGTCAGACTTTGACAAGGGTTTTAAAGGACAAGTCGGTGTCCTCTAAGACCCTGTTGAGCAGGATAAGAAAGCCCCTGTTCTTAAGTGCCCGAGACTGTTGGCTGGGAATTTCACTTGTTCCAGAGGCTAATAATTTTTTTTTTTTACATAAGCATGTTTCTCTTTGGAAATACCACCTCATAAGCCACCATGTCAAGGCTACTGATTAACACCAAGTGCCATAAATATTTGATTGTCCCTAACTTCTAAGGAGTTGAGAAAAACAGCCTCTCTGTTGCCTTCTGTGGCTCCACATGGAAAGTCAGGACGGAACGTTTTGTAAGCGTGACACCTCACGGTTGCAAATCCTCCCCGCCTCCTGTGTTTCTGGGGCTGGAGCTTTCAGCCATGGCAAGGTGGCTCCCGGCCTCTCCTCTGTGCCTCCCTGTGGAGGCTGGGAAAGTGAAATGAAACAAATTGCTTTCTCTCCAATCTGTGACATGGATTCCTGTTATCGTGGTTGTTTGTTGGTTTTTTGTGAATTATGGTCCCAGAGCAATTTCAGAGCTCTTTGTTCCAGAGATTTTTTTTTTTTTTTTTTTGGAAAGCTCATGTAGTTAGAAAACCAAGGTTTGTATACTCACCTTACAAACTACAAGATCAGTTTGTAAGCTGACCTGGAGGTCAGCTTTGACCCCATCTCCAAGTGTCTAAGGATGTGGGGCTTAGGAGTCTGATAGATTTGGGTAACTAGCTTTACTAGTTATGTGAGTAGCAGGAAGTACTGGATTGACCAAAAGGTTCATTTGGGTTCTTCTGTGAGATGTTATAAAAACCTGAATGAACTTTATGGCCGACCGGATAACTCTACCTCGCTTAAAAAGAAAATGATGGTAGGTGCCACATTGGGTTCTTATCAAATATGATAATATAGGCAAAGCTGCTTTGTTGAATTTTGTATCTTTGGTGCTTAGAACAGCGACTAGTACATAGTTAGTACTCAAGAGTCTTCTTATCATCACCATCATCTTCATCACCACCGTTATCTTTGTATCATCTTGATCACCACCACTGTCTCCATCTTCATCATCTTCATCACCACCATCATCAGCTTCATCACCATCATCACCACCACCATCACCTCTGACTTTATCATCATCACCACCACCATCATCATCTCCATCCTCTTTATCGTCAATATCATCTCCATCTTCATCTGAGCATGGATTCAGTGACAGCAACTCTTCGATAACACCAAATCAGGTTCAAGTTCTGGGTTCCACCATTTACCAAATTTACAAACTCCCATAGTGGGAAATATTTTTTCACCTGTTTGGAGCCTCAGTGTTCTTACCTTTTAAAAGACCATAATATCTATCTCTTGGAGGAGCTGGTTATGGGGATGAAAGTGCCTGGCACACAGTAGAATGAATCCAACACACCTGCCCATGTGTTTTTCAGAGAAGAAAGAGCTTTGCTGGACTAGAAAGGGGACTGATTTCATCTCTACAGTGGGTATATATGCTCAAGGACTTGCTAGATTATAAAACACATTTCCATAGGTTTGATCCCTAGAGCATCACAAGAGCCTCATCAGGAAGAATATTTGTTGTTGTTGTTGTTGTTTTTAGGAAGGAGAATATTTTTGATTTATGTTAATAAATGAGGAAATGGGATACACAATAGTTCCACCACTGAGTTTCTGATTTTTCAGCATTTGTCTCCAACCCCGTAGTCACAGCACCAATAAAAGTTAGATGGTAACCAACAGGGAAATTACCCAGCATAGAGTTTTTTATTTTACTTATTTTATTGCGATCCATAAAAGATTTTACATCACAACCCAATTCACCCGCATAAAAGTTTCATGAAACATTTCTCTTACTCTATTCTATTCTTTCCCAGTGTGGTATAGTTTATTTCATTTAGAGAATGTTGATGCAATAATCCCCACCAGAGTTTTACATCCCAAGGGATCACACCTGTAATTTGAAAACAATACATTTCACCCCAAAATTGTGTATCAGAATAGTCTGAGGCAGCACCTTTACACAGTGCCCAAGGCTGGATCCCACCCACCCTCAGAAACTTTGAGCCGGTGTGTTTGGGGTGG
Organism: Nanger dama; assembly: GCA_917880005.1. Lineage (NCBI taxonomy): Eukaryota > Metazoa > Chordata > Mammalia > Artiodactyla > Bovidae > Nanger > Nanger dama. Next base: position 36,104,705 of record CAKJTW010000019.1, on the reverse strand, counting down.
AGTTCTAGCATCTGGCTCTGTAGGGCCAACCCTAAGTGACCTGATGGCTCGTGGGCTAAAGAGTAATGTCCTATTACATCACTCTGATTGTCTCCACCTGAAACACTCTCCTCTGTTGAGAGTTTTGACTCTTTTGTGTTTTGGGTTTTTGCATTTTCTCTGTCACTTCCCAGAACACCAGGGAATCTTTCTGTGTTGGTCTCACACTTTTCGCTTTCTAGGAGAAAGCAAGACCTCTTTGATTGAAGAACAGAAGTTGGACAAGGAGCTTGTGGCTCGTAAGAATGACTATTGGGTCCACCTATTGAGCGAGTCCTTTGAGGAGGGGCTCTGGTCCTCCGGTGATGCGGTTTTGAGAGGGGAGTGGACATATCCCTTTAAGGAACCTGAGTGAAAGTGAAAGGTGCTCAGTCATGCCCAACTCTTTGTGACCCCATGGACTGTCTAGTCCAGACAGTCTGGTCTGGAATTCTCCAGACCAGAATACTGGAGTGGGTAGCCTATCCCTTCTCTAGCAGATCTTCCCAACCCAAGAATCGAACCCGGGTCTCCTACACTGCAGATTGGATTCTTTACCAACTGAGCTACCAGGGAATCCCAAGGAACCTGAGTTGGTTCAGTTGCTCAGTCGTGTCTGACTCTTTGCGACCCCATGAATCGCAGCACACCAGGCCTCCCTGTCCATCACCAACTCCCGGAGTTCACTCAGAGTCGCGTCCATCGAGGCAGTGATGCCATCCAGCCATCTCATCCTCTGTCATCCCCTTCTCCCTCCTGCCCCTAATCCCTCCCAGCATCAGAGTCTTTTCCAATGAGTCAACTCTTCGCATGAGGTGGCCAAAGTACTGGAGTTTCAGCTTTAGCATCATTCCTTCCAAAGAAATCCCAGGAGAAATTCTGATCGCCTTCAGAATGGACTGGTTGGCTCTCCTTGCAGTCCAAGGGACTCTCAAGAGTCTTCTCCAACACCACAGTTCAAAAGCATCAATTCTTCAGCGCTCAGCCTTCTTCACAGTCCAACTCTCACATCCATACATGACCACAGGAAAACCACAGCCTTGACTAGATGGACCTTAGTTGGCAAAGTAATGTCTCTGCTTTTAAATATACTATCTAGGTTGGTCATAACTTTTCTTCCAAGGAGTAAGCGTCTTTTAATTTCATGGCTGCAGTCACCATCTGCAGTGATTTTGGAGTCCAAAAAATAAAGTCTGACACTGTTTCCACTGTTTCCCCATCAAGGGCTGCTTAATTTCATCTTACATTAATTAATTAATTAATAATTACATCCCCAGACTGTGATTGGAAATAGGACTGTAAGAATGGCAGAAATCCTGTTTCTCCAGACTTTCTTTCCAACCCTGGGAAGCTGGGAATCTAAAAAAAACCACCCAGGGGCTCCCTGAACTAGCACCACCAACGGATCAGCAGGAAAGTGGAATTCTTCCGGGGCAGCCTTCTCCGCCCTCACCTCCTCCTCTGTTATACAATTTAATTACAAGTTTAATCACTTCAGAAACCTCATCCATTCCCTCCAGTGTAGCGAGATCTCTCCTTTCCAAGCAGGCGTCTCAGTGATAAGCGACTGTCCATGCAGAGTGGATGGGTCTCTTGAAACCTCTCCTTGGGCGAGCCAGAAAGACATGACTAAATAAAAACTGAGATTGTGTTGACATTTCACTGCGGTGGTTGTAGTTTTAATAATAAAGGAAGAACAAAGTATTTGCAGCTTTAAATAAAGAGCCAGCATTTGGCATTGAAATCACAGGGGATTTTGTACGAGATTTTATTTTTGCTCATTGGGAAACAAGAAAAAAATGAACTTAGAAGAGACAGAAGTTCAAGACAAGAGAAAAACAAGAGGCTCTGATTTTCCTTCATGCCCTTGATCATCACTGGGGTTCTGTGGTCAAGGGTGGGTTCCTTTTCTTCAGAACCTACTGCAGGTCCTTCTTGTTGGGTCCTTGGGGACAAAGATAGTTTTGGATTTCGCTCACCAGGTTATTGAATGTGATGAATGAAGCTGTTTATCTAGCGCATCCTCTGAGGCAAGGCGCCGTGCGTGTTTGTTTTCCCCGTGATTTGATTTTTATCATGATCTTCTCACAATTACCCTGTGAAGTCACTCATCATGTTCCCCATTAAACAGAAGCAAAAAAAAAAAAAAAAAGCAAAAACTGGAGCTCAGGGCATTGCAACAACTTGCCTGAGATCACACAGAGTCTGCCAAGGAGCCAGGCCTGAGCATCTTCCACACTCGCCCCTGACAGTATTTTAAGATCAATTTACAATTAACCACTTAGCTTTGTTATACACTTATCTGCAGTGTTCTCAGGGTGTGTTTTTAAAAAATGTATCTATCACCATCTCTCTTATCTCTTCAAGCTCTGTCTTCATCCCTCTTCCCTCTCCTCCCCTTCTCCTTTTGGCATTCTCCTCACCCTCGCTCATCCCCTCTTGAAAATATAAAACAAAAATAGGAGAGTCGCACGAGCTTCCCGGTGGAATTCCTAAGTTTGCTTGCATACCATATATTTAGTTTAGTAATGAAAAATTCCAGCTCCGGGCAGTGCAGAGGATAGCATTTCTAATGTTTTTTAAACAGCTATTAATGTAGTCGAGCGCTGTGTGGGTTTTCTTTTTTTTTTTTTCCCCTTCCTCGTCTATATAATCATCTGCTCAGTGTACACTCGGAAAGGGAGAGCAGGGGCCAGAGGAGGGGCGGGCTGTGATTGATGGATCAGCTCCAGGAAGGAGTCCCCTCTGGGGCTGGTTTGGGGAGCAGTCAGATGTTGAGGAGGAGGTCAGCCGGGCGGCCCTGGCCCCCCTCCTCCCGCACCCCCGCCGTCCCCACGTTGCACAGCGCACACACCCTCGCTCCTCATCAAGGCTCTCTCCTGCCAGATGCTCTGTGGCGTGGCACTGGCACAGCTGCTAAGTTTATGGAGGAGAAAGGAAGCAGGATGGTACAGCAGGTACATTTCCCCATTTTTCTGTTTGACTCGAAACTATGCTTTGAATGGAGCGGAAGCCTTTCTTGGTATGAAGTCTCTGTTACTCTCTGTGTGATGTGGATTTTGCTCCTTGAATCATGCCGGGAGGGAAAGGAGAGGAATTCAGCCAAGTGTGTGTGTGTGTGTGTGTGAGCTTTTCTGCTTGATGTGTAATAACTGAGCTGGTCTTCGAACCCGCAGGTTAATGATGTAATTTTGCATTTCCCTTCTTTGGTTTCAGTGCCCCAGGGGTATGATGCAGTTGTAGTTCTTTTCCGTCCAGCAGTGGAGGCTTTTCTCTGAATATGCGCAATTTCTTGCCAGAGAAGTAGAACAGACCAGGCTGAGAAACTCAAGTCAACCCAACTGTCAGCAGGACGGAGAACTGCAGGCAGCTGAGAAGGGAGTCTCCTTTCTCGAGTTGGAGTTGGTGGGAGGAGTGGGTCCCAGGGCAGGAGACACCACTTTTCTAGGCGGTGTGGAGAGGTGTAATCAGTTGGTTTAGGAGGACTGAACCATTCTCGTGTATTTCTTTACTTGAGGGGCTGTGTTTAGGCCAGAAGAGGTTTGAGGGGATGAGAAAGAGACTGGGCATGGGTAAATTTCAGACTCAAAAGGAGAAAGGATGCTCTAGAAGTCTGACGATTAGAGCTGGGAAAACACACACGGAGACGAGACAGAAAAACACTTAAAGTCCACCTTGGCAGGCACTTTTCCCCCTCAGCAAAAGTCAGACAGTTCACGGTGAAAAGAATAAATCCGTTCCGTGCTCTGCCACGTAAGGACTCTCTTCTGCAGCTGAAATGTGCTTTGCATTAGATGGTGAGCCAAAATATTTTGCCAAGTCCAGTGGGCTGCCAGTCTTGGTTCATTTATCAGCTTCCCAAAACTACTTTATTAAACCACTCAGGGCTGTGCCTAGGAGAAGGGGATGTCTAACAACAACAAAACCCCACCAAAATATTTTAAAAAGCACTTCCCATTTTCTCTCCAGCTCTGCCTCCTGAGAAAATTAAGGGTGTGGGATGTTTCAGCGACCCAGGAAATTCTCCTTGTATTAGAGGGGCGTCTCACTGAATGCCTGCAAGCAGCAAAGTCCACACACTATGCTAATGGTCAGATTACGGTATTTGTCTTAAAATAGCAATAATATCCTGGCTATTTCATGCTTCAGTAAAATATTTAAATTGAAATGGCATTTTTTTTTTCCTTTGGTGAATCAGACTTGGTTGCATTTTAATAACCCGTTTTTCTCTCTGTAACTGGAGTGCAAACTACCCACTGGGGTGTTTCTGGGAATGAGGAGGGTGGAGTGGTTCCCACGTCATCTGGCTGCTGTTGAGTTGCTGTTCTAATTGAGGTTTGGCCCAGGAGAACGAAGTTTCTTTTCCATTTATTCTGATAGATGCTCTTGATTTCAAATTTCTACCCAGTTCTGTAGCAGCCAAGGATGGGTTGGAAAACACAAGGTCTTGGCATCTTTTTCTTCCCTTTTGTGTATTCAGCAGTAACCCAGGGAAGTCCAGGCATTGAAAATCAGATGCTAGGATTGCAAAATCACTTGAAGCCCCCCCCAGATAATGCAGTTGTTCAGTCGCTAAGTTGCGACCCCGTGGACTGCAGCACGCCGAGCTTCCCTGACCTTCACTGTCTCCCAGAGTTTGCTCAAACTCATGTCCATTGAGTCGGTGATGCCATCCAACCATCTCATCTTCTGTCGTCCCCTTCTTCTCCTGTCCTCAATCTTTCCCAGGCTCAGAGATGATGTGGAGGTACATGCAAGGCCACCCTCCGCTGTCAACTCAATACCCCCACAAGCACCCTGACTCAGGAAACATCAGCATCTCCATGATCAATCATTCCACTTATTTGGGAAAAGCAGGCATTTGGCATTAGAAGAGAGGGATGATCCTCAGACAGTAAAGAATCCGCCTGCAGTTTTGGAGACCTGGGTTCAATCCCTGGGTTGGAAAGAGCCCCTGGAAGAGGGCATGGCAACCCACTCCAGTATTCTTGCCTGGAGAATCCCATGGACATAGGCATCTGGCAGGCTGCAGTCTGTGGGGTAGCAAAGAGTCAGACACAACTGAGTGGGTAAGCACAGCACAGAGGGATAAAGGGAGCTTCTGCAAATCAGAGAATGTCTAGTCAGCATGCTCTGGATAATTGTTGCCTGTCCCCACCACCAACATGAAATTGACTTCAGCTTCCCTCATTTCCCCCCACTCCCCTCCCCGGAGCATGTTCAGGTGACTTAAGACTTGTCTTGACCCGGAGTGGAAAAGATGCCCTTAATGTGAATATGGACTTCCCCAAGTGGCGCTAGTGGTAAACAACCTACCTGCCAAAGCCAGAGATATGAGACACAGGTTTGATCCCTGGGTTGGGAAGATTCCCTGGAGGAGGGCACAGCAACACACTCCAGTACTCTTGCCTGGAAAATCTCATGGACAGAGGAGCTGGTGGGCTACAGTCCTTAGGGTTTCAAAGAATCGGACATGACCAAAGCGACTTAGCATGCAAGCACAAGGTGAATATATTTTTTCCAGAAAATTCTTTTCAACCATGCTAAGAATCCAGGAGCATCACTAGGGAGGAAAGAAAGACGTCTCCGAAGCCCTTTGAAGGTGAAAAATAATTCCATAGGAAGAACGATGATCTTAATTAAATATTAGATGTAATTAGCTCAAAGTGCAAATGTTGGGAATATTAATTAGAGTCTCTTTGGAATGGTTGTCAGTGTTAATAAGAAACCGCAGGGGGTCCCGCCAACATCTGTCTGAGAACTCCAGGAATGGGAGTGCATCTCAGGCTCCAACGACTTGAATGCTACCTGTAGGCTCCTTGGCTACCATGGACACTGTCTGTTAGAGTTGAGCACCCTGGCTTTATTTTTCTGGGCTCCAAAATCACTGCAGATGGTGATTGCAGCAATGAAATTAAAAGACACTTACTCCTTGGAAGGAAAGTTATGACCAACCTAGACAGCATATTAAAAAGCAGAGACATTACTTTGCCAACAAAGGTCCGTCTGGTCAAGGCTATGGTTTTTCTTGTGGTCATGTATGGATGTGAGAGTTGGACTATAAAGAAAGCTGAGCACCGAAGAATTGATGCTTTTGAACTGTGGTGTTGGAGAAGACTCTTGAGAGTTCCTTGGACTGCAAGGAGATCCAACCAGTCCATCCTAAAGGAGATCAGTCCTGGGTGTTCATTGGAAGGACTGATGTTGAAGCTGAAACTCCAATACTTGGGCCACCTGATGCGAAGAGCTGACTCATTTGAAAAGACCCTGAAGCTGGGAAAGATTGAGAGCAGGAGGAGAAGGGGACGACAGAGGATGAGATGGCTGGATGGCATCACTGCCTCGATGGACGTGAGTCTGAGTGAACTCCGAGAGTTGGTGATGGACAGGGAGGCCTAGAGTACTGCAGTTCAAAGAATTGGACACGACTGAGCGACTGAACTGAACTGAGCTGAACCCTGGTTTTGCCAAATTGGTACAGGTTTGGGTGGAGGTTGGGGGGTTTGTCCTGGCTCCAGTGGTGCCCTACTTGGTCCTTGCCATTGCCTTTTAGAACCTCAGAGCCTTCAGAAGCCAGGCTTCAGGCTTGAGGTGGCGAAAATTCCCCTAGCTGCTATTCTAACACTTGGCAAAGGATACCCCTCGCCCCTCCCCAGTCTGGCAATCGGAAGTTTGGCCTCTTTGAATCAAATACCCTAGCACCTGGGGGCTTCCCACGTGGCACTAGTGGTAAAGAATCTGCTTGCCAGTGCAGGAGATGAAAGAGACGAAGGTTCCATCCCCAGGTCGGGAAGATGCCCTGGAGAAGGAAACGGCAACCTGCTCCAGTACTCTCTCCTGAAAAACCATGGACAGAGGAGCCTGGAGGGCTACAGTCCACGGGGTCACAAAGAGTTGGAGATGACTGAGCAACTGACCCTAGCACCTGACATGCCACCTGGTGGAAAACGGGTCTTAGCGTCACTGTATATGTGGAAGAGAGTGGCTTATTTATTTAAAGTCAGAAACGTATCTCCCCACCAGAGGATCTTGCCAGATAAGAGATACCTTGGCATGGGATAAACACAGCTCTGGTTCAGCTCCTGGCTTTCCTCAGAAATACTTGTGGCTGCGACCTCACAATGTTATTTACCAGTTCTGGGCCACAGTATCCTTTACAGCGAAATAAAGTGGGATTCCAGATGTAAAGCAGAGTCTAGACCTTGGCACTGTTAACCTTCGGAGCTGGATAATCCTTGGTGGTGGAGTGGGGTGAGCCTGTCATCATAGGGTGTTCAGCAGCATCTCTGGCCTCCTAGAGTCTGCTCTAGATGCTGGTGGTGCCACTTAATCCCCAGTTGTGACAAACGGAAGCGGCTCTAGTCATTGCCTCATGTCTCCTGGAAAGAAATCATCCTTGCTTAAGGACTTTGGCTGTAAAAACACTCGGCACCATGCCTGATGCCCACTAGCTGTGAGTGTCACTCGCTTTGTCTTCTGGGCTCTGGTTTGGAGAGGATGTCTTTCAGATGCAGCAGAGAAATGTGACACCATCTTTGGTCTTCTCATAAGCCCACTTTTGCTGGGTTTGACAAACTTGTGTGTACAATATAGATGTCTGGTGATATAAAGAAAATTCTGGAAAAGATTCTATGGCATCTTTCTCCTACCATGCTTAACACTGTTGATCTTCAAGTCTGGCTGAGCCACCCCATCCTTGGTTTAGGGATAAGGCACCCCCTTTTCTCTCTCTGCTTCACCACTGACTGTATCTCCTGCCCAAACTATTTGTGCAAACATAGATTCTTAACTGATGCCCCCATGATTCGTGATGAGTCCGCCGCAACGATGAGAAAACCTTTTGTACACAGGGCCCCCGATAGTTCAATAGCTTAGGCTCTGTGGGCTATACGGTCTCTTGTAATAGTCACTCAACTCTGCCATTGGGGCACAGTGAGCAGAGTTGTGTCCCAATAAAACTTTATTTACAAAAACAAGTCATGGGCCAGGTTTCTTCCAGAGTCCATTTGCCCATCCCTCTCCTTATCCCCACCCCCCTCCATCCTGTTACCAAGTGAAGCCTGACAGAGCCCAGAGTTCACTGGCTAAGCATGCACTCACTTAGCAAACACTGGGGTCTGTTGACTTTGCAGCTAGTGTGCTTTGGAACCCTGGAGATAGAGCAGAGAACGTGATGCAGTCTTCTACCCTCTGGACATTTACAGGCAAATCATCAGGCAATGGCAGTACCTTGAGTTACGTGGGAAGTGAGCAAAGCTGCGGTGGAGCTTAGAGGACAGGCAGTTGATGTGATGTAATTGTCAAGGAGACTGGCTGGGGGATCTGGAACCTCAAAGAGAAGCCGAGGGCTCCCCTGGTGGCTCAACGGTAAAGAATCCGCCTGCCAATGCAGGAGACACGGGTTCAATCCCTGGTCCTGGAAGATCCCACGTGCCAGAGGGCAACAAAGCCCATTCGTACAGCTACTGAGCCTGTGCTCTTGAGCCCAGGAGCCACAGCACTGAAGCCCATGTGCCTAAAGCCCGAGCTCCCAAAGAAAAGCCACCACAGTGAGATACCCACACTGCAAGTTGAGAGTAGCCCCCACTCTTTGAACTAGAGCAAAGCCTGCAACAGCAATGAAGACCCAGCAGAGCCAAAAGTAAATAAATAAATATTTTAAAAAGAGAGAGAGAGAGAAGCTGAGACTAGCCAGGCAAGGGAGTAGGGGAAAACTTCCAAGCACAGGAGGCAGCAAACAGGAAGATATGATGTTGTTGAGAGGATAAAGAGACCATACGCTTCCTGAGGTCAAGCCCTTCCCTGGGCAGTGCAGAGAGGGGTCAGATCCTAGCACGGAGTGGCTACTGTTTTGCAGAAGCACGTGGGACTGGTTCTCTCTTCCTGAGATGGCTCTGCCATGCAGAAAGGCTAGGCTAGGTGGGCGTATATGTTCCCGTGAAAGAATTTCTACTGAAGGCGGAGCAAGGAAAGCTGTGTCTATATTGACCATCTCTCTCTACCCCTGATCCTGTGAGCATTCCAGGCTCCCTTGGTGTTTTTTACAAGATGTCTTTTTAGAGACAAGCGAGGGGGAGGGGCAGGAGAGGCTGAAATAGATCTTTGGGCGGAAGTGAAAATCTGTCCCAGTGTATTTTGCTTTGGAGGATTCTCAAGGTCCCAAAGCTTCTAGGACTTCTCATGAGCCAGAAAGAAGTTGCATTGCATGGGATTTCTGTGCACAAGTCTATGTTCTTTGAGCAGCCCTGTAGAAGAAAAGAATGCTAGTCGGCTGATACATAGTATTTTTTTTTTTTTTTTGGTATTAGTCAAGACCTTTTGGTTGCATGTAGTGGAAAATCAGACTTACACAGACATTTACTGAGTTATGGAATTTAAACAGCAGCTGACTGCAGAAAGAGCTGGATCCAAGACTTCAGATGACGTCAGGGGGACTCAGTGGGTCTGCTTCTCCATTTCGGGGCTCCCTTTTCCTCCAGGTCGGCTTCTGCATTAGGGAGACCCCCTTTCAAGAGGCATTTCTTGGTAGCTCCAAGCTGGTATTATGTTTTCCAGTTACCAGTCATCGTCCTCCCTGAACGCCAGTCAGGTCCCAGGATTAAGCCTCACAGGAATGGCAAGGGGTCACCTTGCTAACCGGCGTAGAGAGACTGGCATGAGCCCCCATCACTGTGGCCGTCAGAGGAGAGCCCTCTCTCTGGTCAGCCAGGCTGGGTCACGTGACCCACAGAGGGGGCCCGGCCACATCTGCAGGTCGTGAGCTGGGAGTGGACGTGTCCCCTGAGAGGGAACTGGGCTTATCCTTGAAGAGGCTGAACAGTGAGCGACAGTGACGGTGAATGTGGTTTCCCAAGGACAGATAGTTAACTTTGCACCTCAAGTGATCCAACCCCAGCATAGTCGGACCCTCACAGCCCCCAAGTGCCGTGAAAACATGTTGCCAAGAAAGGCATGGCTGTGCATTTTTGCTTCCGATGGCACAGACATTTGGAGAAATTAGTCCAGGGGAGGAAAGGGCCTGCTGGGGGTGTTTTCACTTGTAAAATGATTTAAACTTATCCTAAGCGCTGTTCTCTTCCAAGTGTCATCTTTAACATTCTAATTAAGGTTCCTTCTAAACAAATGCACCAGCTCTTGGCACCGCTCTGAGAATAAACTTTTTTTCTACCCTCTCTCTCATAATGGGTTTTGCTGCACTCAAGTTGCTTGGGCTGAAGATGCTCTCAAATGTCAGGGGCAGGGACTCTGGAGATGGGAGAGATTCTGACATTGTTGCCCTGGTATCATTACAGGAGGGCTGAAGTCACATCTAATTGACCACAGACAATGGGAGAGGGAACTATTTGGTGGGCTTAATTTCTAAGCTTTCCTTCTCTCTCTCGGCTGTGCAATCCCATTTCTTAAGACCATGGAAAATTTAGACCTCTGGGTTACAGTCTCTGATGGGGTGTGTGTGTGTGTGTGTGTGTGTGTGTGTGTGTGTGTGTGTGTGTGTAGGGTAGTAAAGTTGTGGGAGTGGGTGTGGAGAGAGAGGTTTCCTGAAAGGGAAGCATTTGAACTCTTTTTGTTCTTTTGACTTGACTGTAATTATCACATTGCATGTTTTGCCTAGATCTGCAGGGTGAATTGTTATATAATGCTCTGCTTATTTAAAAAAAAATTAGGGAATTGGGGGAGGCATTGATTAATGAGGTCAAGAGTCAAATCCATGTTTTGCAGAGACACTTACAATGAGACTATCGTAAAGGGCCATCGTTGTCCAAATTAGGTCTTGAGTTTTCATCAGCCACTTCACGTTGGCTCTGAGAACATCTCACACACACACACACACACACACACACACACACACACACACACAGAGTGACCCTTGCAAGGACCACCACCCCCATCCCATTATGTGAGCCAAAGCACATAAAATGTTGATTAAATTCTAATGCTTACACGAACTGTCTCTCTTCTCAAGAACACACACGTTCAATTTAATCTCTCTTGGCATTTTAAGTATCAAATCAAGGCTCCGCTGTCACTGGCGACAACTACAGGCTCACACGTTCCAAAATGGGAATGAAATGAGAAAGACCTGCCAGAAAAATCCAGTGCAGAACACAGACTCTCACAGTGTGTGGCTGGAAGACATGCGAAAGGCTCTTCCACCTTTCAGAGCCTCGATTTCTGCATCTGTACAGTGGGGTTGTCTCGGTGATGACTGTTCTCTCGTTGTTTAGTTGCTAAGTTCTGTCTAACTCTTTGTGGCTGCCTGAACTGTAATCTGCCAGGCTTCTCTGTCTGTGGAATTTCCCAGGCAAGCATACTGAAGTGGGTTGCCATTTCCTTCTCCAGGGGATCTTCCCCACCCAGGGGTGGAACCCATGTCTGCTGCGCTGGCAGGTGGGTTCTTTACCAGTGAGCCACCAGGGAGGCCCTGGTGATGGCTACTTCATCCTTGTACGGTCTGATGGAGATGGTACCCATCTCAGGCTCTGGGCACCACCTGGCACCCACGCGACATCCGGGGAGCTGTTGTTCCTGGGCCTGGGGAGAAGGTTCTGCCTGGTGCCCGCTCATGCTTTCTCTCCCTCTCTTCTGATTTTCTAGGGTAATCAGGAAGCAGCAGCTGCCCCTGACACAATGGCTCAGCCTTACGCTTCGGCCCAGTTTGCCCCCCTCAGAACGGCATCCCCGCGGAATACACGGCCCCTCACCCCCACCCCGCACCAGAGTACACGGGCCAGACCACCGTCCCGGAGCACACGTTAAACCTGTACCCTCCCGCGCAGTCGCACTCGGAGCAGGGCGCAGCGGACACGAGCGCGCACACCGTCTCGGGCACGGCCACAGTAAGTGTGCGCTGGTTTTGGGGGCGGGGCGGGACCCCAGGATTCCTGGAATGACTGCGGGTGCACCTCTGTGCAACTAGGGGTCCCCATCCTGCAGAGCGGTCCCTAAGCTCATCCTTGGCATCCCAGCCCCGCCAGGTTCACCTCACTCACCTGCGCGCATCCTCTCGAGACGCTGGTTTCAATCAATGCATTTCCCCATTAACCGCGTGTTTTGTTAAAGGGAAAAGTTAATCTCTTTTCTGCTTCTGCAGTTTTGCTTTTTCTGGAATTATGTCGTCTGTGTGGAATCATACACTATGTAATCTTTTTTTTTTTTAATGCCTTTTTGGAGATACCATTTACATACCATAAAATCCACCTATTCGAGGTATACAATTCAGGGATCATTATGGTATTTGCAGAATTGTACAACCACTGCCACAGTCTATCTTAGGAATATTTCCATCACCCCCCAATCCATCTGTCCTTTGTAGCCACCCCATGCTGGGTTCCCGCCCCAGCCCTCCTTATCCTAGCCAAATTCATTCAAGTTGCACCCACATTGTGGCTTATGTCCCTAGCTGCTTCTTTACTGCATATCCCCTGAGGTATGGGTGACCTGGGCTGCCAAAAGGCAGCAAGAGAATTTTGTAGAATTGTTTTGCATTTTGATGGTGGTGGTAACATACTTCTGTGCACCCAAAAGTCAACTTTCTTGCCTATGAATGGATGGAATGGATTAAAAACAAGCAAACAAACAGAGAAGAAACAGTCTGTCACCACTGCCAGTGGAAACTAATATTGCTGGCTATTCATAAAAGCTAGTCACTCTAAACAAAAATGAGGGTTAAAAGTACACCATGTTTATTTGCATACCACCGGAAGTAACCATGCGATGTGCATCTCGGGAGAGGTTTATGTAAACATTTAGGAAACCTTGTTCTGTGGAATTCTTGAGAAGCCTGGACACATGCACCTTCTTGTCCAGAACACTTTATAGGTGCAAGGCACTTAGGCCTCTTTCTCCTGACCTCTGAAACACTAGTATTTGTGAAGAAGTGTATCGGTTTGAAACGTCATCTGTTTTCTTGTAACCAAGTTCAGTTCAATTCAATCGCTCACTCATGTCCCACTCTTTGCAACCTCATGGACTGTAGCACCTCCGGGCTTCCTGTCCATCACCAACTCCTGGAGCTTGCTCAAACTCATGTCCATCAAGTTGGTGATGCCACCCAACCATCTCATCCTCTGTCATCCCCTTCTTGTAACCAAGGCAATCATCTAACTTTGCTACCTGGTACCTCATTCATTTGGAAGTTTAGTTTGGCGATTTTTCAAAATAATGTAAATGGAAAAGTTTTCTATTGCTTTCCCTTTTTATTGTGCCAAAACACATATAAAATTTTTAACCATTTTATCACATACAGTCCAGTGGCATTAAGTACATTCACAGGGTAGCACATCCATCCCCACTACAGAGTCCCAGACGTTCCCATCACCCCAACAGGAAACCTGGTACCCATCAGTCTTCCATTCCTCCCTCCCCCGCAGCCCCTGGGAGTCACCAATCTGCTTTCTTTCGGTATACATTTGCCTCTTCTGGCTTTTTCCAAAGACTCAGTCATACAGTATATGACCTTTGTGTCTGCCTCCTTTCGCTTAGAATGTTTTCAAGGTTCATCCATGTTGTAGCGTGGACCAGTGCTTCATTCTTTTTCTATGGCTGGATCCTATTCCACTGTACTGGATAGGTCATATTTGTTTATCCCTCCATCCATTGACGGGCATTTGGGTTGTTTCTGCCTCTTGGCTATTGTCAGTAGTCTGCTGCTGCCTTGTCATTGTTTGCTGTAACTTAGAGATGGATTTATTGAATGGGCTTGCAAATGTACTAGATGTGTATTGTCATTGTGTTGACTACCAGTGGTAGTGATGGGGCTGTTGTTCATTTGTCTGTTGGTTTTTTGTGTGTGATAACCAATGGTAGGGCTTGTTATTTTAGGACTAAAAATGTTCCCATCAGACATAATTTATTAAGCTTCCACATGGACCAACCATACACACTGCTGTGGAAGATTCGTTCCTTCACTCACAAAGATTTATTAAACATCTGCTTAGGCCAGGACTCGTACTTGATGATGTGAGCAAGCCAGACGGAAATGGTCTTTTCCATCTTTTTGAAGAAAGTTGTTTTTTGGCTGCACTGGGTCTTCACTGCTGTGTGCACGGGCTTTGTGCAGGTGCGGAGAGTGGGGCTCCTTTCCAGCTGTAGTGCACAGGCTTCTCATTGCGGTGGCTTCTCTTACGCCAGCTCAGCAGTTGTGGCACATCGGCTTTGTTGCCCCGTGGCACATAGACTCTTCCCAGACCAGGATTGAACCCATGACCCTTGGACTGGCAGGCGGATTCTTAACCCCTGGACCACCATGGAAGTCCAGCTCATTCCCTCTTAGAACTAAATGTGGGAGACAGTAAAAATGTAGGAATCAAATACCTCTATAAACACGCATGGTGAGACATGCTTTTAAGGAAAAGACGGGTGCTATGGAGGATTAAAAAAAGCAGAGGTACCACCTGCAAATGAGTAGCCAGGGGACATTTCTTCAAGGACATGATATTTAAGGGAAAAGAAAAAGCTTCCAGGTAAAAGGAATGCCAAGGTCATAGGTCCCAAGGTTGGAAAGAGCTGGGCTTATTCAAAGACTTAAAAGGGAAAAAAATTAGGCAGTACGTCTAAGGGCTTGTGAAGAGGGTGTCAGGATGCACAGTAGCAAAGGAGAAGAAACCGCAGCGACAGGGATCCTAAGTGTGTTCTATAGGAGTTGGCTTCCCAGCTTGAAGCTATGGGAAGCCACTGAAAAGAGTTTAAGCCAGAAAAGTTTAAAAATGACATTTCGAAGGAGAGAATTAATTATGCCTGTGCTGTGCTGAGTCGCTCAGTCATGTCCAACTCTTTGTGACTTTGTGGACTGTAGCCCCGTCAGGCTTCTCTGTCCATGACGATTCTCCAGGCAAGAATACTGGAGTGGGTTGCCATGCCCTTCTCCAGGGGATCTTCCAGACCCAGGGATCGAACCTATTTCTCCCACATTGCAGGTGAATTCCTTACCAAGGACGCTTACCTTAAAGGAAATATTAAGCCAGCAGGGGAGATGAGAAACTCAATATCCTTTTCTCACACTAAGAACTCTTAAGAGATCAACTGGTGACTTTTAAATTGCATATCGTGTGTTCACAGTGCCCCGGCACTACAGTGAGGTGACATGGTGAGCAAACAGGCTCCCTCTATCAGAGAGATTTTACACAGAGAGCCAGATACATAGATCAGAGATGGTTCCACCAGGGTCAAGGTGAACTCCTTTTTCAGTGTTTATTTTTATTATGTATTTATTTGGCTGTGCCAGGTCTTGGCTGTGGCACATGGGTCTTCAGTCCTGTTGTGGCATGCTGGATCCTTAGTTTAGGCATCTAGTTCCCCAACCAGGGATGGCACCTGGGCTCCGTGCATTTCGAGCTTGGAGTCTTAGCCACTGGACTACCAGAGAAGTTCCTGTGACTTCTCATGAAAGGTTGTGGAATGAACAGAAATGGTCAGCGCTAAAGGCAGTATGGTGAGCCATTTGCATAGAGAGCTTGAATTGATACCTTTCTCAAGTGTAGAGAATGCAGAGAAAGTCAAGGACTGATCACTGGAGAGCTCATAGGTGGTGAGGTTTGGAAGAAAAGGCGCTGTTGAATGGACATAAAGAGGGTACCTGGATGGAGGGTTGAACCAGAGAGTGCTGTCATGGCAACCTGGCAGGTAGGAACTGAGGACATGATTGAAGCTGGCATACTGGACATCACCCAAGACCCAGGAGAAAGTGAAGTATTGGGGTGAGATTCCAGGGGACCAGGGGTTGAGGAATAAATGGGAGATACCAGAGTGAGTGTGTGCCGTACCCTCATAAACCTTTAGAGTGAAGAGGAGAAAGAAAAAATAGCAGCGGAAGAGCACAGAGGTCTGAGGAACCGGTTTGTAGGAGAGTGGGTTTTGATTCAATATTTTACACCACAGAGAAGAGAGATGGAGGAAGGACAGGGAATCAGAGATAGGGAATAACTCGAGGGAGGAAGCAGCAGAGTATTTTAGAGGAAATAGGAAGAAATCTGACCGTGAGCACACAGATTCAGTAGGTAGTCTGGGGAAGGAGAAGATGTACTTTATTTTTTACAGCTCCATTGACATATAAATGACATACAATAAGCTGTGCATGCTTAATAATTTTGTAATTATTTAGTGTCAATAAGTAGATGCGTATGGAACCATTTCTACTCTCATGATAATAGATATATCCATCATCTTCAAAGTTTTCTCTTTTTCCACCTGGTAATCACTTTATTTTTGTTTATTTATTTATTCATTTGTTTATTTATATTGAAGTGTAGTTGATTTACAATGTTGTGTTAGTTTCAGAAGTACATATATACAGTTATACATATATTCAGCTATATATGCATATATGTGTACATACATATGTGTCTGTATATATATATTCTTTTTCATTTTATATATAGTAATTTGTATCTCTTAATCCTAGATTCCCAATTTATCTCTCCCCTGCCTTTTCCCTTGTTTTGGGTATCTGTGAATCTATTTCTATTCTGTAAATAAGTTCATTTGCTCCATATTTTAAATTCCATGTATAAGTCAGATCATATAATATTTGTCTTTCTCTCTGTGACACACTTCACCTGGTATGATCATCTCTAGGTCCATCCATGTTGCTACAAATGGCATTACTTCATTCTTTTATGGTTGAGTCATATTCCACTGTATATTTATATGTAACAGTAAAGAAGTTCCTTAAAAACTAAAAATAGAGTTGTCATATGATCCAGTGATCCCATTCCTGGGTATTTATCTAGAAAAAGAAAACTATAACTTGAAAAGATACATGCTCCCCGGAGTTTACTCATAATCCCTCTGTAATCTTCCCTCTCCATTCTCTCCCCCATTCCCAGGAATCAACTGATCCGCTCCTGTAGTTTAGTTTTCAGTTTCTAGAATGTTCTATAAGTGACAGCAAGCATTGCATGTTTTTTCCCTCTTCCTCTGGCTCCACTCTCACTCAGCATCATTGCTCACAAATTTGTCCACCTTGTTGCACGCATCGGTCTGTTCAGTCAGTACAGTCACTCAGTCGTGTCCAACTCTTAGTGACCCCATGGACTGCAGGCACACCAGGCTTCACTGTCCATCAGCAGCTCCTGGAGCTTGGTCAAACTCATGTCCATCAGGTCAGTGATGCCATTCAGCCATTTCATCCTCTGTTGTCCCTTTCTCCTCCTGCCCTCAATCTTTCCCAGCATCAGGGTCTTTTCCAGTGAGTCACCTCTTCACATCAGGTGGCCAAAGTGTGGAGTTTCAGCTTCAGCATCAGTCCTTCCAGTGATTATTCAGGACTGATTTCCTTTAGCATTGACTGGTTTGACCTCCTCTCAGTCCAAGGGACTCTCAAGAGTCTTCTCAATACCACAGTTCAAAAGCATCAAGTCTTTGGCACTCAGCTTTTTATAGTCCAACTCTCACATCCATACATGACTACTGGAAAAGCCATAGCCTTGACTAGACAGACCGTTGTTGAAAAAGCAATGTCTCTGCTTTTGAATATGCTGTCTAGGTTGGTCGTAACTTTCCTTCCATGGAGCAGGCATCTTTTAATTTCATGGCTGCAGTCACCATCTGCAGTGATTTTGGAGCCCCCAAAATAAAGTCTGTCACTATTTCCATTGTTTCTCCATCTATTTGCCATGAAGTGATGGGACTAGATGCCATGATCTTAGTTTTTGAAAGTTTAGTTTTAAGCCAACTTTTTCACTCTCCTCTCTCACCTTTTATCAAGAGGTTCTTTAGTTCTTCTTTGGTTTCTGCCATAGGAGTGGTATCATCTGCATATCTAAGGTTATTGATATTTCTCCCAGCAATCTTGATTCCAGCTAGTGCTTCATCCAGCCCAGCATTTCTCATGATGTACTGTGCATATAAGTTAAATAAGCAGGGTGACAGTATACAGCCTTAACATACTCCTTTTCCTATTTGGAAACAGTCTGTTGTTCCATGTCCAGTTCTAACTGTTGCTTCTTGACCTGCATACAGATTTTACAGGCACAAGGTAAGGTGGTCTGGTATTCCCTTCTCTTTAATAATTTTCCACATTTTGTTGTGCTCTACACAATCAAAAGCTTTGGCATAGTCAATAAAGCAAGGTAGATGTTTTTCTGGAACTCTCTTGTTGTTTTTTTTTTTTATGATCCAATGGATATTGGCAATTTGATCTCTGGTTGTTGGCATGCATCAGTAGCATACTCCTTATATACCGCTTTGTAGAATGTGCCACAATTTGTTGACTCATTTACCTGTGGATGGGCATCTGGTTGTTTTCCATTTTTGGCCACAAAGAAATGACCAGCTTACAAATAGAGACTGCCATGGATGCCTGAAAACATTTGTTTTGAGGCAAAAGAAAACTGTCACTGTCCATTCTAGCTGCTGTAACAAAAATAGACAGCAGAAATTTATTGCTCCAGAGGAGGCTGATTTATTGCTCCTCAGTTCAAGAAGCTGGAAGTCTAAGATCAGAGGGCCAGATGGTCAGGGAGGGTCCAGTTCCTGGTTCAGAGCCTCTCTGCCTTTTCACATGATGAGAGGGGGTGAGGGGCTCTATGAGGTCTATTTTATGAGGGCTCTAATCCTGTTTGTGAGGGCTGCATCCTCATGACCTAATCACCTAATCATTCTAACATGTGAAGCTGGGGCAGTGAGTGGGGTACACAAACATTCATATCCTAGCAAGAAGGAAGAGTGAGTGTGTGAGGAAACAGATGAATCCTGAGGTCAAGAGGCAATCTGAGAAGGTCCTTGTGTGCGACCTTCAAGCTCATCATCAACTGACAGAGTGAGAAAGGGAAAAATTTGGAAGCAACAGAATGAGTCCTAAAATTGGGCAAACCTGCAAGGAATCTGGCTCAGACAATCCCTAGGGTTTTTGAAGGGCATGGACAGCCTCTCTGACTTTGGAGACTGTGAAGTTGTGGTGGGACCTGGTTATTTGGTGACTGTGTCTATTCTGGCGATATTTGGATGGTACACACTGCTTACAGGAGCTCTTACAGGAAAGAGGACCGTGATGAGGTGAAGCAGGAGGGATTTGTGTCTGATCCTGAAGGGAGTCTTAGAAGGTGGCCCTTGGCTGGTTTTGAGGAAGGAGCAGTCATCCTGACAGGTGCCGTCTTATTGTCTGCTACAGTTACATACTTGTACGTTTCTCCCTTCTGCCAAAAGGGAAGATGCTTCTGTCTGTGTCCGTGACCTGCTTTTGAGTTGTAGTAACCTGGCCTGACTGTGCAGAACATAGTCTATTACAAGTGTCTTCAAACTGTCTCTGCATCCTTGTGCATTTACCAGGTGCACCTTCTCTTTGCTTAACCTCAAAGTGGGTCAGAGCCATGCTTCTCCCAACCCTGGAATACACAGCCCTGTATCAGACACCTCATTTATTGCCCACAGGGTAGAGTTGTACCCAGAATAACTCCAACTTTCCTTTGACAGGTGCACAAAGTGCTTATTGCCAGTCTGAGGTCACTCAAGGGGCCGTTATAGAGAAAAGATCGATCCATCCGGTAGGCTCCAAGAACATCTAATATATGCACTTGATTTCACACATAGTGCAGAATCTGTAAAAGGGAAGCAGACTGCACCCAGAGTTCCTAGCCAGAGTCGAGGAAAGTACAGGCAGAAGAGAACTACCAGGTCATCCTTTCAGCTCCCAAAGGGCTGAGATGAGTCCCCCCACAGGACATTTTTCTGCTGAATGTCTATTTAATGCGGGCCTCCAAACACATCATGGATCACTGTGCTGACAGAGCCAATGCAGTGTTATATTAGAGACTGCTCCTGACAAGGTATTTTACTCTTGACATATTATAATTAGAGATTTGCAAGTGGTGAATTTCTCCATGTATCTCCAATAGCAACTTAACTTCTATTTTTAACACCTCTGCAGCCTGTCTAACAGTTTCCCACCAGCTCCAGGAACTAATGGGGAAAAGAACGTGGGACTTAGAGCTTGGTCTCTGAGCTCTGGGCTCTGTCAACAGAGAGAGGAGCTGTTTAAGAAGCCAACTTTCACTTGATCTTCAGCTCTTTCTAAGTGGAGTGCTAACTGTGTCCCCAGTTTTCATGAATACCTTTGAGAAGATAAGACTTGAGTTGGTGATAACGTCCTGACCTTAACCCTTTACATGCTGGCTCTTCTTTGGGAGCCAATTATATAGGTAAGGTTTGGAGAAAACTGTTCAGTGCACTCCTTTTTGTTAACTGGCAATTATTTATTATTACTATTAATTATTCTGGCAATTAGTGTTTGTGGTTAAAAAAATCACACACTAGAAAAGTGTATAAAATGAAAACTAAAATTTTCTTAGAAACAAGAGTCAACAATTCTTTATATTTCCTTCCAGAAATGCTTTATGCAAATACAAACATATGCCTGTGTCTTAGTGTGTTCAGGCTGCTATAACAAAAATATTATAAATTGGCTGACTCATAAACAATAAGTGTGTATTTCTCACAGTTTGGAGGGTGGGAAGTCCAAGATAGTGGCATCAGTAGATTTGGTGTCTGGTGAGAATTTACCTCCTGGTTCATGAAGAACCATCTTGCCCCTGAGTCCTCACTTAACAGAAGGGTCGAAGGAGCTCTTAGGAGTCTCCTTTATTTTATTTTTATTGGAATATAATTGCTTTACAATGTTGTGTTAGTTTATGCTGTATGACAAAGTGACTCAACCATGTGCAAGCATATATTGCCTCCCTCTTTGATCTCTCTCCCACCTCAGCCCCAACCCCGCCATCTAGGTCATCACAGAGCACTGAGCTGAGCTCTCTGTACTTCATATCAGCTTCTCTCTAGCTATCTGTTTTGCACAGTGCAGTGTATATGTGTCAATCCAAATGCCCCACTTTGTCCCACCCTCCCCTTCCCTTTGGGAATCTCCTTTACAAAGCCACTGATCTCATTCCTGGCAACGCTAGTGGTAAAGAACCCGCCTGCCAGTGCAGGAGACATAAAAATCGTGGGTTTGATCCTGGGTTGGGAAGATCCCCTGGAGCAGGGAATGGCTACGCACTCCAGTATTCTGGCCTGAGAACTCCATGGACAGAGAAGCCTGGTGGGCTATAGTCCATGGGATTGCAAAGAGTCGGACACGACCAAAGTGCGTGCACAGTCTCATTCATGAAGACTCCACCCTTATGACCTGATCACCTTCCAAAGGCCCCTCCTAATACCATCGCCTTGGGATCTAGGATTTCAGCATATGAATTTTGAGGAGATACAAACTCTTGGTTTATAGCAGCCTGATTGTCTGTTTCTCTCTCTGCCTCTTATTCAATCTTCATATCTTCTAACTTCTCACTAGTTCCATTCCCAAAGGACAGAATTAAAGTCTATTAATCACCTGCTTTGACACCTTTTATATCTTGGAGATCATTCTGTATCAAGCTTCGTGATCTTTTTTTTTTTTTTTTTTTCATTTTGTGTGCAATCTGACATAGAGAGGTCTGCCAGTGATTGAATTGGGTTGTTCCTGGGGTTCATTTTGCAGGGTCTGTATTCTCAATAGGCTATAGTGAGTAGCTGAGAGCAAATAGCACTGCCCACTTCTGGTATCTCTATGAATGGTTAAAGGTGCCTGGGTTTAAATGTAGACCCTCCAGGGAGCCACGTGCAGCCCACAGACAGTCTAAAAGGCCTGCCGCCCTCACCCTTGCCCAGGACATTGTGTCATCCAGTTCAGTTCATGGCCATTCCCCCGTGTGTCTGGGGCTATACCTCTCTTTAACAAAAGAAAGTAACTTGAGAGCCGTCTGGTGTCAGGGAGAAGTCAAGGAAAGACGTGCTACCACTGATTGAGACCTGCTATAGTCACAGACCCTACTGGACACACTTTCATCCTTCATCTCACTTTGTCCTCACCAAACCTTTTACGGGGCTTCTCAGTGGCTCAGCAGTAAAGAATCCACCTACAATGCAAGTGACGTGTCTTTGTTCCCTGGGTTGGGAAGATCCCCTGGAGAAGGCAGTGGCAACCCACTCCAGTATTCTTGCCTGGAAAATCCCATGGACAGAGGAGCCTGGTGGGCTGCTGTCCAAGGGATCACAAAAGAGACAGACACGACTTGGCGAGGAAATAATGATAGCAAAGCTTTTAGATGCTGTTAGTGCTCCCCATGTTACACTGAGAGACCGAGGTTCAAGATGCCATGAGTATGGAGGAGTTGTGAGGGCAGAGTAGAGACCCTCACCAGCTAGGTCTAGTGTCAAAGTTCAGACTTTCCTCAATCTCCAGGCTCTTCCCTATGAGGTCTCCTGGCCAGCAGCTCAGATGACCAGTGTCCGGGACCAGGGGGACAATCCACAGCTCCACCCAAGGCTGGTTTCTTCAGCCTGCTCTCCCGTTTAGAGAGGCAGGTCAGCTAAGAAGCTGAAATCAGGATTTGCCAGGTTTAACCCCTTGGCTTCACCATTTCCAAGGTGAAGGCTATTGGACTGGTTGGTTGACCTCTCTGCTCGTAGAGTCCTACTGTTCCCTTCCTGCATGGTGGTTCTGCCATTCTCCAGACATTCTTCCTCTTCCCTTCTAAACGTCACCAGAGAAAAATTTTTTTTAAAATACCAGAGAGCCCCTCTTCCTGTCGGAAGACTTTGGCATCCTCTGCTTCCATTTAAAGTTTGGCAAAATTGCTAAAGAATGCCAGTCTAAAAATAGGGTAAGTAGCTCCATCAGAACAGAAGGCAGGGACTTCCCTGGTGGTCCAGTGGTTACAATCTGCCTTGCAGTACAGGGGATGTGAGTTTGATCCCTGGTTGGGGAACTGAGATCCCACATGCCATGGGGCAGCTAAGCCTGCACAACGTAACAGAAGATCCTGCATGCCACAACGAAGACCTGATGCTGCCAAATAAATAAATAAAAATAAATATTTTAAGAAACAGGAGGCAGAGCATCCAGTCTCAGAAATAACAGTGTTTGCTCACCGAATCTCAGGCTATGTTGTAATCACTTTACATGTACAATCTTGACCCTCCATTATCAAAAAAAGAGAAAAGAATAAAAGTATATAGGAGGCATTGTCATCCTCCAGTTGAAAAACCCGAGGCAAGTAACTTTCTGAAGGTCATTGAAGCTAACAGATGGGAGCCAGGGCTCCAAAACAGGCATGTCAGACCAAAACTTTTTAGGGCTTGGAGCCCAGAAGGCACCCCCAGGCAGGTTGGGGCACACACCCGGGGCTCGTCTTTCCATCCACAGCCACGGCAAAGAAGAATGCTTTGCCCAGGAATTCCTCCATCCACCCTGGGGAGGGCCCTGGCAGATCCAGGCATGTGCAATATTACAGGCTTAGCGCCGGCTCTTATTTGAGACCAGTGCCTTGAGCAAACTCCAATAACATGTTTCAATGGCTTCAAAATTGTCTTTTCAGATGACATTGTAGCTGAGCTGTTTTGTCAATACCAGTTCCGCTTTCCTAAGGTTCACATTTGCTTTAAGGACACAGGTACTGTCTCTGGTTCCCTCATGAGGCTGAGTATTATGCGTTTGCTTGCTGTCTATGCTTTAGAATAAATGGTCTGTGGCTTTCAGGATGAATTAAAAGCCTGTGTTACCCAATTCCAGGGCCATTTTACCATTCCAGAGTGCCAGGTGACCAAAGATCACCCAGTCCTGGGGGTCCAGTGTGTATCCATTGAGTGTATCCAATGTGTCCAGTGTGGTCCATTGAGTCCAGCTAAGTTCAGTTCAGTTCAGTCACTCAGTCGTGTCCAGCTCTTTCTTCAACCCCATGGACTGCAGCACCACCAGGCCTCCTTGTCTATCACCAGCTTCTGGAGCTTGCTCAAACTCATGTCCATCAAGTTGGTGATGCCATCCAGCCATCTCATCCTCTGTCGTCCCCTTCTCCTCCTGCCTTCAGTCTTCCCCAGCATCAGGGTCTTTTCAAATGAGTCAGCTCTTCGCATCAGGTGGCCAAAGTATTGGAGTTTCAGCTTCAGCATCAGTCCTTCCAATGCATATTCAGGACTGATTTCCTTTAGGACGGACTGGTTGGATCTCCTTGCTATCCAAGGGACTCTCAAGAGTCTTCTCCAACACCACAGTTCAAAAGCATCAACTCTCTGGCACTGAGTTCTGGAGCCCAACTTAGGATAATTCTAAAGCCATGAGCATCAGAGACCCAAGTCTAATGTCTAAGAAGGACAGGCTTCCAGGGCTGCTGCCTGGAAGTCTGGAAGAATTGAAGGTTTTCATGACAAGTCAGGAAAAATGGTTCAGGATAAATAAATACCCTTAGGTATTTTCAGGGGAAGGGCTTCCCAGGTGGCACAGTGGTAAGGAATCCACCTCCCAGTGAAGGAGACGCAAGAGATGTGAGTTCCATCCCTGGGTCTGGAAGATACCCTGGGGTGGGAAATGGCAACCAGCTTCAGTATTCTTACCTGGAGAATCCCATGGACTGAGAAGCCTGGAGGGCTACTGTCCATGGTGTCGCAAGGAGGTGGACACAACAGTTGCTCAATCATGTCCAGCTCTTTGCAATCCCATGGACTATAGCTCACCAGTCTCCTCTGTCCATGGAATTCTCCAGGCAAGAAGACTGGAGTGAGTTGCCATTTCCTTCTCCAGGGGATCTGCCTGACCCAGGGATGGAATTCTAGTCTCCTGCATCACAGGCAGATTCTTTATCATCTAAGCCACCAGGGAATCCCATAGCCACAGACACCCACCCACACATTATCAACACATTATCAGGACAGGTAGTGAAGCATCAAGGTAAAGAGCATGGAGTTCCCATCCCAGTTCTGACCCAGGGTGGGACCGCTGGCATGGGATGGAAACTCTCCGAGCCTCACTTTATCCCTTTGAGGAGGCTGTGACATCTTGATGAGATAATGTTGATGAAGGGCTTAGCACAGAGATGGGCACATAGTAAATATTCCACCAAATGAGCTATTATAATCAGGAAATAATTACATCATTCTCCATGGGAAATCAGAGCATTCTCCTTTGTCCTGAATTCTTCCTTCTAACTTTTTTTTTAGGACAATAAATCCATCCTAAGAATTGTGAAATTTCCTAGGTTAAGGGGGAAACAAAGACTCAATTTCCCACATTTATTTTAAGAGGAATTCTTGTGTGTAATGATTTCCATACAAATTGTTTTCAATCACTCATGCCTGAGTTCAGCTGATGGATACAAGTAAGTCACTGACCTAAGTGGGTCATAGAGAGCAAGGTTAGGGTTTATTAAAGGGATATATGACTTAATGTTTGGCTTACATGGCTAAAGCCATCTTGCTTTTGCTGAACGAGGGAAGAACAGACCTATTCTATTTCTTTAGGGAGACTTTATTGTTGAATTTCCACTGGGAGTGTTAAGTCACCAGAAATGCTTCTTTGTGACTTTGTCTTCATTTGGTGCTTTGTGCTTGTTCATACCTATATTCATTGTCACCAATTTCACCCTCTCAGTATGACTAAGCAGTCTGGATCCTTGATGAAGATGTTAGTCTTTGAGAAAGTGTTTGCGCAGTGTCATTGTGAAGGGTTGGGATAATGATTGGATAATTCGAAGATGAAGTGGACTGTCTATGAGCTACACAAACGACTTCTAGGTGTTGGAGGAACCTTTGCATACCCCGTGGCCTCATGCGGTGGTTTCATTCCTCTTGTTTGTTTTTATTCAGAGATTAATCTGTTTTGTGGGCAACATTTGAATCACTTATTAGCCAGCCATCAGCTCATGCTTTTAATTCTCTGCCATATATTTTGCAAGTTGATGGTGAATTCCTACAAAATCTGTGCTCTGTTGGATTTTAGGCAGGAGAAAGAAGTTGGCTGTGCCGTTAATTGAGGGTTTCTGAGGGCTTCCAGCCAGACTCTTGGAGTATTAGAGTTCGAAGGAACCACCTGTTGCAATCTCCTCATTGTTAGGTGATCACGTAAGTTAAGGTCTGAAACCCAGACTTTCAGGCTCAGGCAAGTAACGTACATACATGAAAGGGTTTGGTTTATGTTGGAGACATCGGTAAAAGAAATAATTTTCTCCATTAAGATAAGAATGATAAAACCTTAGGCATTATGCTATGTGGGGCTCTCCTGGTGGCTTAGTGGTAAAATATCTGCCTGCAGTGCAGGAGCCATGGGAGACTCGAGTTCAATCCCTAGGTCAGGCAGATCCCCTGGAGCAGGGTATGGCAACCCACTCCAGTATTCTTGCCTGGAGAAACCCATGGAAAGAGAAGCCTGGCAGGCTACAGTCCATAGGCTCACAAGAGTCGGACATGACTGTAGCGACTTAGAATGTAGGCACACATGGTGCTGTGTGACCCCTTGATGAAACCCTGTTGGCAGTCTAGAGGGCTCATGGCCCTTCCTCCCTTTCCCATCATTCCAGTCAATCTCTGCCGTATTGAATTGCTAGCCCGGCATTGCAATAGCTTGATTTTATTTTCAAGAGCAAGCAGCATTTTGGATTTTTATGTGCTCTCCTATTTACGTCTATTTTGTTTCTTTTTGCTATCTGCCCAGCTTCTGAAAATACTAAGTTTATAACCCCTGACTAGTCTTTGAACCTTCATTTATTCTTTTTTAATAAGAGGTGAAATGAGGAAGCTTAACCCTTTGAGTAAGACTCTATTTCAGGTTTATAAAAAAGGCAGCTTGGCTACTTCTGCATGATAATGCAGAGGTTCATAGAATGTGAGAGCTTGAAGTGACCATCTGGTCTACCAGCTTTGTTTACAAATGATGCCAAGGCTCAGAGAGGGAATGGGACCTGCCTGAGTCACACAGTGAATATCTCAGCAAAAACTAGAACAGGGACAAGAAAATTTCCACTGTACCATGGCTCTCCCTGTGCATCCTACTGGCTATGACCATGCTTTTTTTCTCTCTGTCTCCTGGATTCTGTAGTAGCTTTCAAAGTCCACTTAGAGTTATCTCTGCATAAAAATAGACAAAGCCCACTAACCCTGCCTGTAGGAGCAAGTCAGGCTATATGATTTAAGGCTCCGTTCCTCTTTGATGTTCCATTTTGGTTCCTAGTCAGAGGTTTCAGCCAGCAGTGGACCCTGCTTCCGTAAAGGCTTCTGGAGTTCTGAAAGGAGGCTGTTTTCTCTGTTCTCTCTCCTGCTTATCACAATGGTTGTGTGACTGGGGCTGTGCTCATTCAGTAATGTTCTGTGTTGCAGTCGGCTCCCGGGCCAGAACACTCTCACCAGGGAGTCCTTGATTTTGTCTTTGCACCCCTGAAAGGCATGGGGACTGTCAGATTATCAACTGATAGCCTTCGATGTAGAGCTCAGTCCAGGTCATTGTCCCAGCTTCCCAAAGGGCAGAAGGTCAAACAGTGGGTTCTGCCCACCTCAGCAGAGTCACCAGACCCTTGCCAGACAAGTCAGTCTGGCACATGAGCCAAGCAGAGTGCAGACCCCACAGAAATGCTCATGGGTTCTCCAACTCTTGGACTTAGGAGAGAAGGCCACTATAACACAGACTCTAACTCAGCCCTCTGACATCGGGAATGTCAGAATGTATCCTGTCTAGAGGGCCTAACTTTTATGTGCTCTCTATGTCCTTGGAAGAAAACTACATGGGCAAGTTTGTTCCCTAATAAAATAAAATTTGCAGACTGTACAGTCCAAAATAAGCCAGGACATCAGGACCAAAGTCATTTGAAGGCTTAAGTGTTGCAGACTTTTTTTTTTTAAAAGCAATTATCCTCCAATGAGAAATAAATTTTTTTTAAGTCCCTATTTTAGTTTTTGCTGAAATATTCACTGTGTGATTCAGGCAGATCCTGAGATAGTATGTGTGTGTGTGTATATATATATACATATATTGTGCTATACCCTGGAGGGGTGGGATGGGAGAGTGGCAGAGAGGTCCAAGAGGGAAGGGACATATGTGTACTTATGGCTGATTCTTTGTTGGTTTCTTCCATACAACATGAATCAGCCATGAGCACACAGATGTCCCCTCCCTCTCGGACCTTCCTGCCACTCCCCCATCCCACCCGTCCAGGTTGTCACAGAGCACCGAGCTGAGCTCCCTGTGTTATACAGCACCTTCCAACCAGCTGTCTGTTTTACGCATAAAAGTGTCTATATGTCACTGCTACTGTCTCAGTTCGTCTCGCCCTCTCCTTCCCCTGCTAGGTCCGTAAGTCTTATCTCTAAGCCTGCATCTCTATTCCTGCCCTGCAGAGAGGTTCATCAGTACCACTGTTTTCTAGATTCCACAGATATATGCATATCTCTTTCTCTGTGTTTATATGTATTTGTTTTTCTCTTTCTGACTTACTTCACTCTGTAAAATAGGCTCTGGGTTCCTCCAGCTCATTAGAACTGACTCAAATATGTGCAGACTTGTTTTGGAAGCAAAAGGCTTTTCAGAAAAATCATGGAAGTAGTTGCAAATAATACAATTCAACAAGTTCGAGCTGCCCTCTCTTAAAAGGGGGAAAGTTTAATGTGGATCTTGCTTGTGTATGCATGCTAAGTTGCATCATTTGTACCTGATTCTACAACCCCATGATGGACTGTAACCCACCAGGCCTCTCTGTCCACAGAATTTTCCTGGCAAGAATACTAGAGTGGGGTGCCACTCTAGTATTTTAATACTAGTGGTACCACTTTAATATTTTAAGAAAAATATTTTTAAAAAAAGAAAAAAAGAGTCAATTATCCTGTGTGAGTAATGTCTGAATAACAATATCTAGCAGGTAGTGAATGCATGTTAAATGCCCAGTGCAGTGATACTCCCATGCTCTGGACATGCTCTGATGGAAGCTTACAGCATCCAGAGGAGGTGGGTACCATAATTAACCCCTTGTTACCGAGGTGAGAAAACCAGAGCGTGGGAAAATCAAGGAGAGGGCTCAGGTCACAACACAAAGCCAATAAGGGCAGAGCTGAGATTCAGAGGAAGTCAGTTCAACTCAGGGTTTGCTTCCTAAGTCACTCATGAGCCACGTGCTATGCTGCAAATTTTACTCGCATTCCGTAACCCATCATGGGATGATTGTGATGATGCCAGAATGACAGGTAAGGAAACAGCACAGATGTTCAGTAACTTGCCCCCAGGCCGTACAGCTAATAAAGGAAGGGGAATAAATGCCAGCAGAAGCCTGGTAGATTCCTAAACCCAAAATGTGTGCCTTCCCCATCAGAAATCGTTTATTTTACCAAAATGACAGTCCCTGCTATTTTAAACATGATAATAATGTAGCAAACAAGTATCTTAACAATCTTCCCAGTAATTCTTACTTTAGCTCTAAACTGCCTCAATTTACACACACACACACACACACACACACACACACACACACACACACACACACTCTTCCATCTCCCAATCACCACCTCCCCATAGCATCCAATGACCCCACGGAGTGCAAGGGACCTTCAGACCCCTTGGCAAACTTGACTAGAGGAAGCCTGGATCTCCCAGAGAAACTTGCTACAAGGAAATCGCTAATTATAACCCAAATTGTATTTGACTTCTGCATCTCTGCTTCACGTTATCACACTGTAATTTAAAGAGATTGTTCCCTGGCCTTTTTAGGGGAAGAAATTAACTACCTTTTTTTTTTTTTTCATACTTAGAGAAGCAGTGGTAGCAGCAGTACCCGAATGACAGGAGGCGGGTCTTGTCCCCCTTTTCCCTCTAATTGGCTTGCAAGTGGGAGTCGGGTTAGCAATTATGTGAGGAGATGCCTAGGGTTCCAGGCAGTGTCTCTGGGTGACACTCATCTGGTGAGTTCACAAAAGGAAAAGAGATCCTGGGAGTGGGGCAGATTGGGGGGGACAAGCCTCAGAGTCTCCTTGACTCCCGGAGGTGGAAGTTCAGAGACAGGAGAGAGGCAAGGCAGCTTAGTCCTGGGATTTGAAAGTCTTTTGTTTTGAATCTTAGAAAGTGAAAGTGAAGTCGCTCAGTCGTGTCTGACTCTTAGCGACCCCATGGACTGCAGTTTACCAGGCTCCTCCGTCCATGGGATTTTCTAGGCAAGAGTACTGAAGTAGGTTGCCGTTGCCTTCTCCGTTTGAATCTTGGAAGCCCATGGCATTCAAGAATGGAGAGGACCTGATCAAAGGTTGCATAGAGAAGTAGGGAGCATGGCATAGACCCTAGAGCCTTGTCCTTCTGCCTGGTCCAGCAGCCCCCAGACCTCACTTCAGTCCAGCCGCTCCCTCTTCTCTCCAGCCTTCACCTCTCCCAGGCCTTTAATATCAGCATTAATTAACTAAGCCAAGGCTTGGCAAACTGACCCACTGAGTCAGTTTTGGCCCACTGCCCCTTTTGTCAATAAAGTTTTATTGGCACACAATCATACCAGTCCTTTTATGTATTGCCCATGGCTACTTTTGCATTACAACAACAGAGCAGAGTGAGTGCAAAGAGACACAGTTCGGTTCACTTCAGTCGCTCAGTCGTGTCCGACTCTTTGCGACCCCATGAATCGCACCACGTCAGGCCTCCCTGTTCATCACCATCTCTCGGAGTTCACTCAGACTCACGTCCATCGAGTCGGTGATGCCATCCAGCCATCTCATCCTCGGTCGTCCCCTTCTCCTGCCCCCCAATCCCTCCCAGCATCAGAGTCTTTTCCAGTGAGTCAACTCTTCACATGAGGTGGCCAAAGTTCTGGAGTTTCAGCTTCAGCATCATTCCTTCCAAAGAAATCCCAGGGCTGATCTCCTTCAGAATGGACTGGTTGGATCTCCTTGCAATCCAAGGGACTCTCAAGAGTCTTCTCCAACACCACAGTTCAAAAGCATCAATTCTTCGGTGCTCAGCCTTCTTCACTTTCCAACTCTCACATCCATACATGACCACAGGAGAAACCATAGCCTTGACTAGACGGGCCTTAGTCGGCAAAGTAATGTCTCTGCTTTTGAGTATACTATCTAGGTTGGTCATAACTTTTCTCCCAAAGAGTAAGTGTCTTCTAATTTCATGGCTGCAGTCACCATCTGCAGTGATTTTGGAGCCCCCAAAATAAAGTCTGACACTGTTTCCACTATTTCCCCATCTATTTCCCATGAAGTGATGGGACTGGATGCC
This sequence comes from Nanger dama, assembly GCA_917880005.1. Classification (NCBI taxonomy): domain Eukaryota; kingdom Metazoa; phylum Chordata; class Mammalia; order Artiodactyla; family Bovidae; genus Nanger; species Nanger dama. The sequence goes on along the minus strand of CAKJTW010000019.1, from coordinate 36,073,699 downwards.
ATGATCTTCGTTTTCTGAATGTTGAGCTTTAAGCCAACTTTTTCACTCTCCTCTTTCACTGTCATCAAGAGGCTCTTTAGTTCTTCTTCACTTTCTGCCATAAGGGTGGTGTCATCTGCATATCTGAGGTTATTGATATTTCTCCCAGCAATCTTGATTCCAGCTTGTGTTTCTTCCAGTCCAGCGTTTCTCATGATGTACTCTGCATATAAGTTAAAGAGACATATAAAGCAAAGAGACACAGGGCCTGCAAAACTCAAAATTCTTACCCTTTGCCCTTCTGAAGAAAATGTTGGTTGATCCCTGAACTAGGACAGAGCTTATATATTGTTGGCCTGCTGAACTTTACTCCATGCCTCAAGCCTCCCAAAGGAATTTACTGCCTACATAAAAAATGGGTGATTTTACAGTATAATCTGGCTTTGATTAAAAAGTGCAAAAGTCTTACAAACCATGATAATGATGTAGAAATGTTCAGGATGGACTGTCCCTCCAGACAGTATGCTGTGGTCACCGACATTCCCTATAGTATTTCACCAAGCTTACCTCTTCAGTCTACATGGACTGGTCCTCATAGGCATCTGAGTTTGACTAGGGCATCTCGGTCTTCTGGATTATTTTTAATGAAATTATTCTAATTTCTCCCCTGACCAAAATTGCATTTATTTTATTCTTTCTTCTCCATCAAACTGGGCTTCCCTATGGAACTCTGGCAAGGAAATAAAAGTTTGTGCAATGCCACGATTTAGTGAATTTCATAGTTCTATCAGAAATGTAGCATCTCCTTCTACCTCTAAATCCATCCATCCATACATGTAGTGTCCACATTAAAAAAAAACACACAACAAAAACACCTTCTTTGAAATTGAAATCTGTATCACCATTGACTGACTGAAATCAAAACAGCATTAGTAAGTGTTACCTTCATCTGAGATCATAAAATGAAGGACTTCCCTGGTGGTCCAGTGGCTAAGACTTTACACTCATAGTGAAGGGGAACCAGGTTCCCTCCCTGGTCAAGGATGCCACAGCTAAGAGCTTGCTTGCTTCATCTAAAGGTCCTGTGTGCCACGACTAAAACCTGGTACAGCCAAATAAATATTTGTAAAAAATAAAATAAATCATGAAATGAATATCACAGTTATTATTGATAGATAAGTATTAGTAGTTTTGAGTAATGTTTTCAGGCTCTAAGTCCATTATTTGAAACCTAGTGGAATGTATAGAAAATGAAAGTGACCGTGTTAATTGCTCAGTCAGGTCCGACTCTTGGAGACTCTGTCGACTGTAGTCTGCCAGGCTCTGTTACCCCTATTTCACTGATAAGGAAAACAGAGCCTCAGAGGTGATGCATACTGCCAGAGTTTGTAACACCAGGAAGTGATGGGCACGGAACTCCAATCCAGACCTGGCTGATACCACAGGCACTGTTCTTTCTAATACAATAGGGTAGGTCTTTACACTCACTGGCACAGACAAGAGAAATATCAATAGCTCTTAACTAAAATAGGCAACTGGTACCTAGCTCTGGGATTGACATAAGAATGTGGTATATGTATATATATTTTAAAAGAGTCCTAAGAGATCACTTCTCCTGTAGCTAGAAAAGCTGACCCCCAGAAGAGCCTCAAAAGGCTTGGTTAGGGCCATTGACATGAGTTTTTGGTGACCATCTTTCATTGCTCTCAACACATCTGCAGCGAATGTTTTTTTCCATGGTCTTTAGCAAGCTTAGCAGAAGGAGAACTGAGGCTGAGCCTAAATGGGGGAGTGAGGTGGTTATAGGGCAGGAGACTTGCCCTGGCAGAGAGAAACCCTGTTTACTAACAGGATCCAGGTTTTGTTGGGTAGCTTAGTTCTTGCAGAAAGCACAGCCTTGGAGGCATCTAGACTTATCCTGGTGTGGTGTGGTATGGTGGGGGTGTATGTGTGTGTGTTGGGGGGCTTTAGGAAGCCTTGTATTTGTTTTTCTTAACTGCATCCTGTGGCATATGGGATCTTAGTTCCCTGACCAGGGATCGAACCCATGACTCCTGCATTGGAAGTGCAGAGCCTTGCCTGCTGGACCGGCAAGGAAGTCCTGGAAGGAAGCCTTGTGCTTTTCCTTCTGCTGCTTGGGTAGTGAGTTCCACAGGCTTTCTGAGAATTCACAGGGGCCTGACACTGGGGCCGAATCCTTGATAATGACACTGTAGACATGAGATAATTACAGATCCGCTACTTCCCAAGTCAAGCTAAGTGGACCTCTGATTATTATTCTGAGTATGATAGAAGCATAACTAACACTGAAGGGAAATTGTACTTCTCTATTTTATTAACCGCTTTTATATTCCCTCGTGCATGGCTATGATGCTATGAAATCTTCTTAAATGTGATATTACTCAATATAATACAATAATAATGCACACACTGTAATGTATTGGATTACTTTGCAAACAGCCCTTCTGAAATTGAATTTCCCATCATTTCCCTGGGCCAGCTCAAGGCTTCTGGGCTCACAGGCCCTTTCTGGGGCTTGGGAACCTGGAGTTCTACAGTCACTTAGGTTTTCATAGATGTAAGCAATTGGTCCACATCATTTTTATTCATGGTAGGGACGTTGGCAAGCCCTGTTTCCAGACATCTTGCTGTTTGTCACGGCTCAGAAATGTGAGCAGTTTTTGATACCTCAGTACAGTTTAAAAATGAACTGAGTTAGAGAGCATGAAGAAGGAACTTTGCTAGGCAGAAAGGAGACCTTGCACGTTGGAATTAAATTCTGAAGTATTGGTAACTGCCTTTGCTGGAGATCCTATCAAATCTTTACTTACTCCCAGGCCTTGTTCATCTGGAAACCTTTTTCTGTGATACCATCTCCAATCCAGAATTGGTATTCCCTTTACATGCTAGATGCGCCTTGAGAATTCACCCCTGTGGCATTTAAAAAAAAATTGTTTCTTGACCTCCTGCAATATATCACAATACACATTCATCTACTAAATGCCCCCCCCCAACAACTTTACAGTAATTTAAAACTTTCTTTTTTGCCATAAAGCTGGAAAGTCCTTGAGGACACCATGGCACCTTACTCATCTTTTTTATTCTCAGTTCCAAGATAAAATAGATACTCAACAAGTGTGTGTCGTTCATCAATTCATAAAGATGTCTGGAGTTTCTTTCCACTATTTGGGAGGTACAGTGCTTGGCCTTGGAGGTGTAAGAGTGAAGGATACATGTGGATTGTCCTTTAGGAAATTAGATTCTAGTTTAAAACATAGAATATAAACAAATAGACAAAAATCACTTGTATGATTCAATAATTATGTTTTGCGGAAAATGCCATAAAGAAAAGATATACCATGCTGTGCTTAGTCACTCAGTGATATCCGACTCTTTGTGACCACATGAATTGTAGCCCATCAGGCTTGTCTGTCAATGGGGAGTCTCCAGGCAAGAATATTGGAGTGGGTTGCCATGCCCTCCTCCGGGAAAGGATCTTCGCAGCCCAGGGAATGAACCCAGGTCTCCTGCTTTGCAGGTGGATTCTTTACCAGCTGAGCCACCAGGGAAGCCCAAGAATACTGGAATGGGTAACCTATCCCTTCTCCAGGGGATCTTCCCAACCCAGGAATTGAACTGGGGTCTCCTGCATTGCAGGCAGATTCCTTACCATCTGAGCTGCCAGGGAAGTCCAAAGAAAAGGTTTGGGTGCACATTTCTTCCCAGGTGACAGAAATGCCATGTCCGTAGCTTGAAATAGCCTTGAGAGTATTTACACCACAGAAATTGGCAGTGATACAAAACAGGGCTTTGGGGGTTTTGTTTTCTATAAAGCTGGTTGTTAACCATTTACCACCTCACTCCTGGTGAGGAGGAACCTGATGTCTTCAGACAGAACAATGTCAGCGTGGCTGGACTGGGGAGGAGAGAAAGTTGGCCCAAGATGAGGATAAAGAAGTGGTCAAGCAGCAGTCCCACTGCTGGGCATGTACCCTGAGAAAATCATAACTTAAAATGACACATGTACCCCAATGTGCATTGCAGCTATTTACAATAGCCAGGACATGGAAGCAACATAAGCGTCCCTCAGTAGATGAATGCATAAAGAAGATGTGGTACATATGTACTGTGAAGTATTACTCACAAAAAGGAATGGAATGGAGTCCTTCGTATTGATGTCCTAGACCCTAAATCTGTCCTATGAAGTAAAGTAAGTCAGAAAGAGAAAAGCAGTTATCGTGTATTAGTGCACATATATGGAATCTAAAAAATGGCACTGATGAACCTATTTCTAGGGCACAAATAGAGACACAGGAGTAGAGAAAAGATGTGGACACAGTAGGAGAAGAGGAGGGTTGGACGAATTGGGAGAGTGGGATTAACATATCTAACTATCATGTGTAAAATAGATAGCTCGTGGGAAGCTGCAGTATAACCCAGGGAGTTCAGCGTGTTGCTCTATGATGATCTAGATGGGGATGGGTGGAAGGGAGGTTCAAGAGGGAGGGAGTATATGTATACACATAGCTGATTCATGATGTTGTACAGTAGAAACTAACAAAACATTGTGAAGCAATTAGACTCCAATAAAAAAAATAAAAAAAAGAAGTGGTCAGGGTATGGTCACGCATGGCCCCGTGAGCCATCCTGGTCATGGGAGTAATATCTGTCTATCCTTTGTGCTGGAAAGCCATTGGAGGGTTTTTAAGCAAGAGGATGACAGGGTTTGGTTCTGATTTTAGGATTGATCTAACAGCAGTATGGAAAAATGAATGGGAGGGACACAGAGATGGTGTGGGGTAGGAGTGACTGAAAGAGGAGTTAGGAAGCCCTTTCAGTGGTCTAGAGAAGAGAAGACGACGTGAACACGTGCAATCTGGACGATAAGCTGACGGGAGGATGTAAGAAAGAGAATGGGCTCCAGGGTGACCCTTAAGCTTAAGTGAAGTGAAGTCGTGTCCTGCTCTTTGCGACCCCATGGACTGTAGCCTACCAGGCTTCTCTGTCCATCGGATTTTCCAGGCAAGGATACTGGAGTGGGGTGCCATTTCCTTCTCCAGGGGATCTTCCCAACCCAGGGATTGAACCCGGGTCTCCTGCATTGTAGGCAGACGCTTTACCATCTGAGCCACCAGGGAACTTAAGCTTGGACCTGAACAAATGCCAAGTCTTACAAAGCTGAATTTTGGTGGCCGTAAGGATCACCTTCCCAAGAACAGAAAGAGTTGAGATCAAAATTTCAATGTGTGTGTATGAACTTTGTGAGACACCGAGCTCTATCATTAATCAAGGCTCTATTTTTCTCTCTCTAAGTGGAAAGAATAATGCCTGTCTTATTGGCTATGATTCTTAAGTGCACTGATTTATGGGGAAGCACTTGGCATATAGGAAACAAGCAATAAAATATAGATGAAGCTGATTTTCTGCCACGTTTAATCCATGTTCTTTTAAAAATAGGACAGCTAGACTGGCATTAATTGATCAAGTTTGATGTTTGGTCTGAAACATAGATTTGTACAGATTGAGTTTCAGTGTCTAGAGTCATGGAGAGAAAAAGCTTCAAGTCTTCAGCTCTAGTTTCAGTTTGCTCTGCTGTGCTGTGCTTAATCGCTCATTCATGTCCGACTCTTTGTGATCCCGTGGACTGTAGCCCACCAGGCTCCTCTGTCCATGGGGATTCTCCAGGCATGAATACTGGAGTGGGTTCCGGCCTCATCCAGGGGATCTTCCCAACTCAGGGATCAAACCCACATCTCCTGCATTGCAGCTGGAGTCTTTACTGTCTGAGCCTTTGGGCATTCACTTAAGTAAGTCACTTAGGGCAGTGACCACCAGCGATAGTGCCAGGCTGTCTTGGTTCAAACCCTGCTTGACCACCTCTTAACAACTTAAGCAACTTACTTAATCTCCCTGATCTTCTATTTTTCATAATATAATTGTTTTAACTTTGTAACTTTTATGAGCACAAGATATTTCAGGCACAGCTATTTAGGACCCTGTGGGGCATGTAATTGACACTCAGTCCGTGGGGGCTACGATTAGACAGCATCTTGAATTCTGGTTTTCCCATCTTCTGAATGGGCACAATAGTAATCTACAGCCTGCTTGACTCACAGAGTTGGAGTAATTCTCAAATGAAGAATCTGCCAAAGCTCTGTGTAATATGCAGTGTGCACAGGTGTGAAGTTCTGTTGGGCTTCCCTGGTGCTCAGTGGTAAAGAATCTGCCTGCAAAGCAGGAGACAGGAAGATCCCCTGGGTCGGGAAGATCCCCTGGAGAAGAAAATGGCAACCCACTCTAGTATTCTTGCCTGGAGAATTCCATGTACAGAGGAGCCTGGCGGGCGACAGTCCATGGAATTGCAGAGTCAGACACGACTTAGCGATAAACAAAAACAACAGAATGTCCGTTACTAGTTTGGAGGGCTATAGGCCCTTGTCATTTCATCCTCAGATTGACCATCAAGTGAAATATAATGATGCTCTTTTTACAGATAAGGAAATGAGGGCTTGGAAGTTGATATGACTTGATGGTTTTCCCAAGGTCGCATCACTAGAACATGGGGCATGTTTGTAGCTACAACCTGTGCTAATAACAACTTTTCTGCAGCCCTCTCCCCAAGGAAGGAAGAGTAGAGAAGCCACACCCACTGGATTTGGGATGAGGATACTCAGAAAAGATATACCTGGTCCTGGGAGATCCATCCATCTTTACCTTGCCAAGGGAGGTGGGAGTCAGGAAACATCACCTCTTACCTGACTCTTTCACCCAGATCCTTATCGTTGTACTTACCTAAGGAATAGTGTTTGAAACTGACAGAGGGTGTCAGAGACCAGTCAGACAAGCCCCCACCCCAGTGCAGATTTCCAGCTGGATGCAGACTAGAGCCTTTGGAAACTGCATTGGAAAACAGTTCCGGATAAATTAATTTCCATGCTACATAATGCATGAGGGGGAATCTGTGATATTTTTAAACAATGGAAATGAGAGAATCTGCCTTTTGGGCATTGATCCCAATTGCATTTAGTGCAGAAAACATTTATCAACACCTACTGTGTGCCAGGTCCTTGATGGGAAACAGAGATGAGTCAGACCTTGTCTGTGCCCAGGAAGAGTGAGAAATCATAGAGGTACCGCTGAGCCCTCAGCACTAGCTTAGACCTTGAGATGGGGGTGTCAGGATGAGCTGTCAGAACACCTGTCCTAGCAGGGGAGCCAGGGGATCTGAGGAAGGAGCTTCTGCCCATGGCTGCAGTTGGAGGGTTTCTTCCACTTGTCCTTTTTCCCCATCAATAAGATCCTTCTTTCAAACCTTCTACCTTCTAGCACCTTTGAAACCAGGATCCACCAGCTTCCCAAAACTCACCAAGAAGCTTCCCAAGTCTTTGGGTATCTCAGATCATGAACATCGCTTGAGTTTTCTGAGAATAAATTACCTTCACTATATTCTGGGGTTATTGTAAGTAGAGGGCAGAGATAATGTACAGAAAGCGTCTCTTGTGATATCTTGTATATGATACTCATGGACTGAAGGGAGTTCCTGTGATGACAGTCATCTTGAAAATGATGGTTCCTTTGACAGGTGTGTTCTCTGTTGCTTCTTTAACTCAAAAGGGTAGCAGTTGTTGCTACTATGATGTGACTATGTCTTTGACTTCCGCTGTTATGACAACTGGGCTTCCCTAGTGGCTCAGTGGTAAAGAATCCCCCTGCCAACGCAGGAGCCTCAGGAGACTCAGGCTTGATCCCTGGGTCAGGAAGATCCCTTAGAAGAGGAAATGGAAACCCATTCCAGTATTCTTGCCTGGAGAATCCCATGGGCAGAGGAGCCTGGCGGGCTACAGTCCATGGGATAGCAAAGAGCTGAGCAACTTAACTAAGTTCAGTTCAGACAACTGAGCGGCTGAACACGCACACAACTTATGACCACTGCGGGTACCCCTACTCGATTGTTACCGTTATTCCTACTTATATGGTTGCTGTTATTATTAGTTAGATTGTGTAGAGGTTCATTCACAATTATTTGTTGAGTGCTTACTATGTAACAGACACTAGGGATTCAGGGTCAAGTCAACACAGGCTTGGTTTCTTCCCTCAGGGTGATTATGTTGATATAGACCAGAGAGATGAAAACATGTAAACAGCATAACTAAATAATTACAAATTGTAATGTTTGCTTTGGTGATGAATGGCCGCCTGACAAGGTGCCTGCCAAGATAGGGACCTAAAATGATCAACATTTTATTTGCTCTTGCTTCTATGCCTTACGAGTTTGGGTAAGGCTCAGCTGGACAGATCAGTTGGGTTCATTCCCTCATATTCTGCTGGTGGCTGTGTCGGGCAGGAAGAACCATGGTTCCCCTTAGACGTCTGAACCTTGGTGAGCATCTCTAAGCTGTGCCCACTGTCAAGTATGCTTGACTGCACTGGACTTCCTCACAGCATGGTGGTCTCGAGTGAAGCAGACTTCTTGTAGAAGCATCCTCTTAGCAGAAGAACACTGACATGGTGGCTGGATTCCGAAAGGGAGGGGATCAAGAATGGAAACGTAAGCTACCCACCTCCTAAAGCTCCCCCTTGACATTGGCACAGGTGGTCCCTCTGCCCAGTCTGTTCAGCGCACATCCAAGGAGACAAAAGAGGCTCACCTTTGATCAGGAGGAGTGTCAAGGAGTGTGCAGCCATCTTCCATCATGTCTTTGAAAAGAAACATATAATAGGTTGAGAAGGGTGATGTCCAGCTGCATCACCCTTGGACAATACAATGGACATGAACCTGGGTAAATTTCAGGAGATGGTGAGGGACAGGGAGGCCTGGTATGCTGTAGTGCATGGGGTCGCAAAGAGTCCATGGGATCGCAAAGAGCTAGACACCACCAGGCGACTGAACCACAACAGCAAGGTTGAGGAGGAGGGTAAGAATGGAGGGACATGATGTCCTAGAAGCCTTCCTGGAGGGAGTGACAGTTAAGCTGTGTTCTGAAGGATGAGAGTGATTCAAGCATGAGAAGATAATGGAACAACATTCAAGAAAGAGGGAAGAGCATGTGCAAAGCCACATGCTGCATTTCTGAATGCCCAGGGAAGTCTTTATTGCTCTCACTTGGAAGTGGTAGTAACACAGAGTATAGAGAGTATAAGTAGAGTATAAGGAGTATGCTTTTGGACATCTGAGAGCCTCGAGTGAAGACTTGTCCCTGTTGCTTTTTAGCTGTGTGATCTGAGGCAAGAGATAATGTACATAAATCCAATCACACCACTGGAGGTTCCATAAATGGTGATTTTTTTTTTTTTCCTGTGTGTACTTCCAACTGATCTTCCCTGGTTGCTCAGTGGTAAAGAATCCACTTGCCATATGCAAGAGACATAGGTTCAGTCCCTGGGTTAGGAAGATTCCCCTGAAGGCAGAAATGGCAACCCACTCCAGTATTCCTGCCTGGGAAATCCCATGGACAGAGGAGCTGGGCAAGCTATATAGTCCATGGGGTCACAAAGAGTCAGACACAACTTAGTGACTAAATAGCAACAACAGTAGCATTAACCGGGTCTGATGAGAGGGACATTGCACTTGACCTTGCCCAAGGTCCAGGGTGTTTTTGTTTAATAGAAGCCCCCTCCCTGGGAATCCAAGGCTCCAGCATTCAGTCAAGTCCCTTTCTACCCTCTTCCACTGTACTCACCTTGAGCAGAAAGGTGCATGCATGCTAAATTGCTTCAGTGGTGTCCAACTCTTTGCGACTCCATGGACTGTAGTCCACCAGGCTCCTCTGTCCATGGAATTTCTGAAGCAAGAACACTGGAGTGGGCTGCCGTTTCCTTCTCCAGGGGATCTTCTCAGCCTAGGGATCAGACCCACACCTCTTACATCTCCTGCATTGGCAGGAGGGTGCTTTACCACTGGTGCCACCTGGAAAGTCTGACCAGAAATGTCAGTCAGTTCAGCAGAAAGGTAATTTACTCTAATTACCCAGGACAGAATTGAGTTGGTTGGATGGCATCACTGACTCAATGGACTTGAGTTTGAGCAAACTCTGGGAGATAGTGAAGGACAGGGAAGCCTGGCGTGCTGCAGCCCACAGGGTTGCAAAGAGTCAGACATTACTGAGCGACTGAATGACAATAACCCAGAACAAGGACAAGTACAGAGAACACTGTGTGCTGCGTGCTTAGTCGCTCATGTCTGACTCTTTGTAACCCCGTGGACTGCAGCCCTCCAGGCTTCTCTGCCTATGAGGATTCTCCAGGCAAGAATAATGGAGTCAGTTGCCATGCCCTCCCTCCCAGTGATCTTCCCAACCCAGAGATCAAACCCAGGTCTCCCACGTTGCAGGTGGATTCTTTACCATCTGAGCCACCAGGGAAGCCCAAGAATACTGGAGTGGGTAGCCTATCCCTTCTCCAGGGGATCTTCCCAACCCAGGAATCGAACTGGGGCCTCCTGCATTGCAAGAGGATTCTTTACCAAGTAAGCTACGAGGAAAGCCCGCAGAGAACACTACCTGCAGTTAAAAAATTAGTGATTCAGGAAAATCTCCAGAGGCAAATTCCCTCAGAAAGAAGAGTTCATCACTGACAGTCCTAAAATCCAAAGGTTAGTCCGAGTATACCTGGAGTGTCTCCCAATGTAGCTCGTGAAGATCCCCACTTCCTGTGGTCACGTCACCCTCATCAGATGATACCAGTAGTATTTGCTTTACATCAGATGTGTCTTTTTTTTTCCTCCTGACTTGTATCTTACTTAGCATTGAATGTTCGCTATCATTTAGGGTATTAGGGAATACATCTCAATTTGCTGTGAAAATCCTATTCATTCCAGCCAGAGTGTCTCAGATACTCTGGTGTTGATGGAGGTTTGGGAATTGCCCTTTAATCGCTTTCTGACATAGAGGTTTAGTGATGGATTTTCTGGAATACTCCAAAGGGTTGGCCCATTGGAATGGGAGATCACAGACTGTGTGGTCTAAACAGCCATGCTCTCCTTCTCACGTAACACATGGCCTTGAACCCGGCATTCGTTCTGAGTCTCAGTTCTTTTATTCAGCAAATGATCTTGTAGGCGGTCATGACGACTGTGTGAAATAATAAGAGTGATTTGAGGTGCTCAAGGAATCTCCTGGGACATCCTAGAGTAGGTGCTTGCAAAGATGTTTCCGGATGGACGAAAGCTCCGTTTCCCCTGAAAGTGAGATCCCTGAGGCACACTGCAGCTTGAGATCAGAAAGCAGGACTGGCTGGCATCTAAGGTTTTCCTTCATTTCTTCTTCTTTCCTTGAACTGGAGAGGACTGTGGGCATCGGGAGGCTCCCCCAGGGATGCCTCTGAGCTACCTAGAGCAGCAGTTCACTGATAGAAGTGACAGCTGAGATTTCAGCGTTAAATGCCACAAAGGCTGAAACTCAAATCTTCTGAACCTAGTACGTCACCCGCCTCCATCCCCGTGAGGTAGACAGCCCAAGGAGGTATACACTAGGAAAACTTACCAAAGATGAGATTGCATCCTCCCTTTTAAATATCTAGACAACAGGGAGCTCAACCCTGGTGACAGTCTGGAGGGGTGGACAGGATGGGACGTGGCTGGAAGGTCCAAGAGGGAGGGGACCTATGTGTACTACTGGCTCTTTCATGTTGATGTATGGCAGAAACCAATCTAAAGGAATTATCCTCCAATTAAAAATAAATTTTTAAAAATTTTTAAAAAATTAAAAAAAAATGTAGCCAGACAACACATATCTTCTGATCCAGGGACCTATGACAAAGACGGGATGATTCAGGGAGAGGATGTGGGGTGGGAGGTGGGAGGGGGCTATGGCATTGAGAGATCGTGGACACCTGTGGCTGATTTATGTCGATGCATGGCAAAACAAATACAGTATTGTGGGGTGGGAGGTGGGAGGGGGCTTCGGCATTGGGAGATTGTGTTCACCTATGGCTGATTCGTGTCAATGTATGGCAAAACAAATACAGTATTGTAATTAAAAAAATAAATAAATTTAATTAAAAAAAAAAACTAACCAATCTGATCACGTGGACAAAATAAATAAATAAATAAAAATTTAAAAAAAAAAAGAAAAAGGGCAGAAGAAAGCATCAATCAGGCAGGTCACTTTCTCCCAGCTTCCCAGCACATCCCTGTTGGATTGCAGATCCTCTAGGTACATAGGTCAGATTCCAAAAGGCCTGTAAGCGCAGTGGAGGAAATTGGGGAACAGAGACAGAATAAGACAAAAGGGGGAGGCGTGAGGGGGACAGGAGGAGAGAAGAGCAAGGGAGAGAAGCTGGGCTCACTCTCCTAATTTTTGTCTTCTTACAACAAACAAACAAAAAAAGACAAGCAGTAGAGAATTCATTGACATCGCTACTACAGATTGACATCCAGGGCTCAGTGACTCTGCCTGCTATGAGCTGAGTCCCAGTGAATGTCCCAAGTCCTGATAGTCATATTGGCCCTTGTCTTTCCTCCAGAGAAAGAGATGAGTGTAGGCAGATGAAGCATTGAGCTCCGTAAGCATCTCTCCCTTTGCTGTTTCTGCTCCCAGCAGTGCCTAGGAATCTCCCAGGGATGGTGTTTAAGGGACACATCCCCTGGGCTACTGAATCTGCAGCGGAGAGGCGGGGTGGGGTGGGGGGACAGATAGGAGGCCAGTGGGAATCTAGTTTTCACACATTCCCTGGGTGAGGCTTATGCAGCCCAGGGACACATCTCTACACATGAGGGGTTAAGATCTAGTGTTCTGTGATAATTCCCTGCTCACTTACCCAAGAGTGTCAAACAGCAGGAGACATTAGGGATCTGATGCAAAAGACAAGATTCTTTTTACAGCTCCTGATAATGATGATGCTGAGGCCGGCAGCTGCCATGGCCCAGGATCCATCAAATGCCAGGCCTTCTTCTGTCATATCACCCAACCTCAAAATCCTCTGGATAAAGCTGTCTTTTGCAGATGAGACAACTGAATTTTGGACTTTCTACTTTAGCATTCCAGTCCCCTATAATGAAAAGGACATCTTTTTGGGGTGTTAGTTCTAAAAGGTCTTGTAGATCTTCATAAAATCGTTCAACTTCAGCTTCTTCAGCATTACTGGTTGGGGCATAGACTTGGATAACTGTGATATTGAATGGTTTGCCTTGGAAACGAACAGAGATTATTCTGTCGTTTTTGAGATTGCATCCAAGTACTGCATTTCGGACTCTTTTGTTGACTATGATGGCTACTCCATTTCTTCTGAGGGATTCCTGCCCGCAGTATCTTGATGAAAGTGAAAGAAGAGAGCAAAAAGTTGGCTTAAAGCTCAACATTCAGAAAACGAAGATCATGGCATCCAATCCCATCACTTCATGGGAAATAGATGGGGAAACAGTGGAAACAGTGTCAGACTTTATTTTGGGGGCTCCAAAATCACTGCAGATGGTGACTGCAGCCATGAAATTAGAAGACACCTACTCCTTGGAAGAAAAGTTATGACCAACCTAGATAGTATATTCAAAAGCAGAGACATTACTTTGCTGGCTAAGGTCTGTCTAGTCAAGGCTATGGTTTTTCCAGTAGTCATATATGGATGTGAGAGTTGGACTGTGAAGAAGGCTGAGTGCCGAAGAATTGATGCTTTTGAACTGTGGTGTTGGAGAAGACTCCTGAGAGTCCCTTGGACTGCAAGGAGATCCAACCAGTCCATTCAGAAGGAGATCAACCCTGGGATTTCTTTGGAAGGAATGATGCTAAAGCTGAAACTCCAGTACTTTGGCCACCTCATGCGAAGAGTTGACTCATTGGAAAAGACTCTGATGCTGGGAGGGATTGGGGGCAGGAGGAGAAGGGGATGACAGAGGATGAGATGGCTGGATGGCATCATGGACTCGATGGACGTGAGTCTGAGTGAACTCCCGGAGTTGGTGATGGACAGGGAGGCCTGGCGTGCTGTGATTCATGGGGTCGCAAAGAGTTGGACACGACTGAGCGACTGAACCAACTAAATGGTTCTGTGGGCCTTGGTAACATAGCCTGTTCAACATAGCCTTATGCATGTTAAAATTGAGAACCATTTCTGGAGGATTTAACAACTGTAATTTACAGGGCACCTGATATTTGCTGGGCAATGTCTATGTGTCCCACTTCCTGGTGGCTCAGATGGTAAAAACTCTGCCTGCCAGTGCAAGAGATGCAGGTTCAATCCCTGGATTGAGAAGGTCCCTTGAAGAAGGAAGTGGCAGCCCACTCCAGTATTCTTGCCTAGAGAATCCCCATGGGCAGAGGAGCCTGGTGGGCTACAGTCCATGGAGTCGCAAAGTGTCGGACACTTAGTGACTAAAACCATCACCACCATCTATGTGTCCTAAACTACTTATTTCCATTTATCTTCTCAGTGACTCTGTGAAGCAGGAGAGAATCTTCTCATTCTATGGAAGAGGAAAATGAGGCTAAAAAAATCCTAAATTGGACCCAAAACTAACTCTTAAGACTGGGCTCTGAGTTGCTATACGTCTTGTTCCTGTCCTTTGGGGTAAAAAAATGGCTTGGTAATGATTACTGGAGGGGGACAATAACCAAGGGAGAGTGAGTTTTGGAGTAAGACCAACATTTATTCTAGCACGTGCTGATGGTGTTGCCCCATTTGCAAAATGTGCGTGCTATTTATTAACTTGAATATTGCCTCGTCCAAAATTCATGTCCACCAGAAACTGTAGACTGTGACCTTGTCTGGATGTACAGTTCTTGCAGATATTATTAGTTAAATGGCTCAGCGGGTAAAGAATCTACCGCAGTGCAGGAGACATAGGAGACTTGGGTTCGATGCCTGGCTCGGCAAGATCCCCTGGAGGAGGGCATCCCTGTGGATTCCAACACAACTGAGCGACTAAGCACGCATAGCACATACTGCAGCTCAGAGTCAGTTTTCTTATTCTCTGATTTCCTCATGTGGACCCATCAGCTTCCTGGAGGATCAGCTCCCTGGAGCTTTCTGCTCAGCATCCCTGATTCGCCGATGTTTTGCTCAGAGTAGCTGCTCAGGAATAAGGGCTGAGTGATTGAATGGATGAGCAAATGAACGAATGAATGAATAGGGTTGTTGTGAGGAGGAAGCCAGGTGATATACCAGAACTGCATCAAAGAGTGTTTGGCCAAGAACAGGTGTGCAGACTGAAAGCTGCCTCAACGATCATTTGAGGCAGGGATTATTTTTCCTGGAGCCCCTCTGTCTGCCTCACTGAGAGCCAAGCAGAGCTTAAGGAGCTACATGGAGTCAGGGAACACTTACAGCAAAGGTTGTGTCTGCAGAAACTGACAAGATGAGAGGCCCCTGCCTTCCCTTTCTTGACCAGCAGTTTCCTTTGGGAAAACAAGCCCACCAGTGAGAGAGGCGGGATCCAGGCTGTGGGGGTAGGGAAGGCAGTGTTTGCAGCCCCGTGACCCCCTTGCTCACAGCCAGGACCCCGCCTTTCCCCTCCCTGGAAAGCTTTGATCTCACCTCTCTGTCCAGCAGACACACATTAGTCGATAATTCTCAGAGACATCAAAACCTCAGCACCATCCCCTCCGCCCCCTGCAGCCTCCGGGAGCTGCGAGCCATATTAATGGGCTCTGGACGGGCCTGTTCTATATCCTGGGGTTTAAGGTGATGCTGCTGCTCCCCATTTAAGTCATCCCCAGACTGCAGCCATGAAATTCAAAGATGCTTACTCCCAGGAAGGAAAGCTGTGACAAACCTAGGCAGCGTATTAGAGACATCACTTTGTAGACAAAGGTCCCTATAGTCAAAGTTACAGTTTTTCCAGTAGTCATGTAAAGATGTGTGAGTGGTATCATAAAGAAGGCTGAGTGCTGAAGAATTGATGCTTTTGAACTGTACTGCTGGAGAAGACTCTTGAGAGTCCCTTGGACTGCAAGGAGATCAAACCAGTCAATCCTAAAAGAAATCAGTCCTGAATATTCATTGGAAGGCTTGATACTAAACCTGAAGCTCCAATACTTTGGCCACCTGATACGAAGGGCTGACTCATTGGAAAAGACCCTGATGTTGGGAAAGATTGAAGGCAGGAGGAGAACGGGGCTACAGAGGATGAGATGATTGGATGGCATCACTGACTCAATGGGCATGAGTTTGTGCAAACTCTGGGAGATAGTGAAGGACAGGGAAGCCTGGTGTGCTGCAGTCTCCATTTGGTTGCAAAGAGTTGAGCAGGACTTAGCAACTGAACAACAGCCATGCCTCCTATCTGCCTCTGACCTAGTGAATTTAGAGTTAGGCCAAGTGCCCTGAATGGAGAATCTGACCTTCACAGTAACTTGCTTGACCTCTGGCTGCTGTGGTTTTCTTGCTACATAGAGGCAAACAGTAGAGGGGAAGAAACCATAGGATGAGGAATTGGGCAACTTGGTGAAAGGTCTTAGCACTGCCTTCTGAAGCTGTGTGATGCTCAGCAAGTCTCTTGCACCATTTGAGCCTCCCATTCAGAAACTGGGAGCAAAAACAGAAACATCAGCCGTGCCTGCCCTATAGGACAGTTTGAGACTCAGATGAGATATCAGATGGGTATATGCTTTAGAAATCCAGAAGCATTTATTAAAAAAAAAAAAAAATAGAAGCCAATTGTTACCATTATTCTGTGCCTCTGCGTTCATTTAGAAAAAAGAAAAAAAAAAGTAGGGATTTCTCTGATGGTCCAGTGCCTAAAATCCATGCTTCCAATGCAGAGTTCTTGGGTTCGAGTCATGATCAGGAAATTGATATCCCACATGCCACGTGGTGCAGCCAAAAAATAAAAAATAAATTAAAAAAATTAGTCACTGACCATTTATTCTGTGTTGCAGATTAAGAAAAAAACCTCAGTTCCTTTTGACTCTTTAAAACTATGAAAGTAAATTCAATTCATTATAAAGATTTCTTGTTGGTCGCTAAGTCATGTCTGACTCTGTGAGACCCCATGAACTGTAGCCCACCAGTCTCTTCTGTCCATGGGATTTCCCAAGCAAGAATACTACAGTAGGCGGCCATTTCCTTCTCCAGTGGATCTTCCGGGCCCAGAGACTGAACTCATGTCTCCTGCATTGCAGGCAGATGCTTTACCACTGAGCCACCTGGAAAGCTATAAAAAGATAAAAAACCCAAGTAAGTAAGTAATAATAATCACAATAGTTCTACCCTTTCATTGGTTACCTGGTTGTTTATCGTTTGAAAGCTTTTGCAGTATGTTACAAATTAAAAAAAAAAAAATAAGTAAACATAGAAAGATTGAACATGCCATACTGTTTTGTGACTTGGCTCTGTAATTTAAAAATACCCTACATATCTTTCCTCGTCATTTTCTGTATTTTAACCTCTCTTTTTGCCTCTGATGGCCTCTGGGCATTTTAGTTCCTGACATTCTTTGGACCTAGTTTATCTAACCAGTCCCTTGTAGTTGGATACTTAGGTTCTTTCCCATTTTTCACAGTGGCAAATTTTCACCGTGATGAATTTCCTGTGGTCCAAATCTCTGTGCACTTTCGTGATTGTTTCTGTAGAAGAAATTTCTCCAGTAGAAGAAATTCCCAGAAGTAGAACTGTTGGGTCAAAGAGTAAAAATGCACATTTTTAAGGCTTTTGATAGTCAGATAAAACTGAAAAATCACCCTCCAGAAAGATGATACCAATTTAAACTCCCACCAAGAAGGCACCAGAGCGCCCTGTTTTTCTGAACTCTCGCCGGTACCCAGCATTATCTTGGAGTGATTTAAAATGCCTGCAGAAAGGAGTGATAAGGGTTTCTAAACAGCACCAGCTAAAACACGAGCGCTGCATATTGGCTTTCAGCTTGATAAATACTTTCTTATAAGGTCATAAATATCAGTGGTACCAAAGGTTAATGTAGTGTGCAATGCTGTAAAATTCAGCAGGCAGCCAGCTAGATCACTGTGATGCATTAGCACCTTTCAGTATGAAGTGCGCTGACTTACAAAGTCTGTTTATAAGTGGCCACTAACTCAACAAGTGCATAATTGTGTCGGTTGGCCCCACCATTTCTGCAAACATAATTTATGGAGGGAGCACCTTGCCTTTTGTTATCTGCCAAACATGCAAAGGAGAGGGGAGAAAAGTGGAGAAGGAAATGATGAGTGAATCTCGCTCTGCACTGATTTCCTTTGCAAGCTGAAGATGCTTACCAGAAGGACATCACTGACTGATGGAGAATAAAGCAAGTAATCCTTTCCCTAGAGGAGCAGGGAGCTTACCGCAGGACTAGCTGTCGGACTCAGAATGGAGGCAGGTGTGACAAACAGCTGGACCACTAGACAGCGTGGAATTTTAGAAATGCAGCTCCTCAGTGATTTAGTTGGCGTTCTGAAGTTTTTGATTCAGGTAGCTTGCTCGTTCCATTTTTTAGGCAGGTGGAAACAGGTGTCGCGGTTCTCTGCTGTTGTTCTGAGATTGGCTGGTATGAGGTGGGAACCTGTGACTGTGATGAATGAACGTGAGGCTTGTGTGTATTTAAAGCAGAAGGGCAATCTATCCTGGTGGGGACACAAGAGAATGGATGAGCCCACCGACCACGTGACCGTTTGATTTTGCTCCTTTGGGGGTATATCTCAGGCGTCAGGGACAAGCTTCCCTCAGCCCATCTGAGCTTTTGCTCATGGGTAGTGCCTTTGCTCTTGGGGTTTTTTTGTAGAAGAAAATTGCTGTGTGCAGTTCTGTAAGCTGGACGTTTGCATTTTGAGTAATTCATTCCATTCATTCTCAGTGACTCTTTACCATGTAAATTATTCTGAAACAGGCCAAGGAGTTGCTATATTTTCCTTTAAACACACATGCACAGACACGTGCATGGCTACTAATTTCTCATGAGAGTTTTTATTTTTGTTATCACGGGGCTGTTTGTTTCATTTTGTTTTGGGGGCTTTTCTGTCCTCGAGTCATGTGGGATCCTAGTTCCCCAACCAGAGACTGAACCCTTGCCCCCTGCATTGGAAGCACAGCATCTCAACCACTGGACCATTGGGGAAGTCATTTTTAAAGTAGCTTTTAAATCTGGCCCTGAGCACTCATGATATAGAGATGAATGAAACTTGCATCATGCCCCCATGGAACTTAACCTAGTCTGGTGGTCTGGCAGTGTAGACCAAAGTGAATGGCGAACACATTCCCAGGGCCGTGAAGATGATGTTACTGCAGCTCAGACAAGTGAGGCACAGAACTTCCCTTCAGTCTGAGCTTCTGTCTGTCTGTCTCCCCTACTGCCTGATGCATCATGCGGAGAGGAGCGTTTCCCTGTGTGGTTTGTTTTGCTTCTGACACCCCCATGTTCATCTATATCCTGAGTCATCAGCCTGGCAGGAAACAGGAAATTTCAGGCATGACGGCACTTTCAGGGCACAGTTATTAATTAGTTGTGTGTTCGTTATTACTTCATTCATTCAGTGTTAATAATTTGTGTGTGTGTTAATTATTAATGAAGTCATCACTGTTCAGAACCAGTGTCTCTGTGCACTGGAAGTATGTTGAACAGAACCACAAAGATGCTGCCAACACACTGTTTATCTTACAGGGGATCAATGTGGTTGTTCAGAGACTGAACAACATTGGTGTCTGACTCTTTTCGACCCCTTGAACTGTAGCCTGCCAGGCTTCTCTGTTCTCTACTATCTCCCAGAGTTTGCTCAAATTCACGTCCATTGAGTCAGTGATGCCATCTGACCATCTCATCCTCTGTCGTCCCCTTCTCCTCCAGCCCTCAATCTTTCCCAGCATCAGGGTCTTTTCCAATGAGTCAACCCTTCGTATAAGGTGGTTGGAGTATTAGAGCTTCAGCTTCAGTCCCAGTCCTTCCAAGGAGTATTCATATTGATCTCCTTTAGGATGGACTGGTTTGATCTTACAGTCCAGAGGATCAAACACACTCTCAAATACTTTCTGGCCTTGATCGCAATAGGAGAGAAACTGGCAAGAGTGATGCTGGGTGGATGGGGAGGGTTATCTGCAGAGCTGATGTTTAAGCTGATGACTCAGAATGAGTAAAGAAGACTGAGCACCAAAGAATTGATGTTTTCAAACTGTGGTGCTGTCCCTTAGACAGCAAGGAGATCAAACCAGTCAGTCTTAAATGAAATCAACCCTGAGTATTCATTGGAAGGACTGATGCTGAAGCTGAAGCTGCAATACTCTGGCCACCTGATGGGAAGAGCCACCTCACTGGAAAAGACCCTGATGCTAGAAAAGATTGAGGGCAGGAGGAGAAGGGGATGACACAGGATGAGACGGTTGGATGGCATCACTGACTCAGTGGAGATAAATTTGTGTAAACTCTGGAAGATAGTGAAGGACTGGGAAGCCTGGCATGCTGCAGTCCATGGGGGGTTGTAAAGAGTCTGATACAACTGAGAGATTGAGCAGCAGATTGAGAAGGAACCCTGTTTGGTTGTAGAAGGAAGGGGTTCTGGAAAGAGGAACCACTGTATGCAGAGGTTTTGGGGTGATAAAGATCCTGCAGGTGTTGAAGGCGTGAAAGGCAGGAGGAGACTCTAAGGATGTGAAAAAGCAAAGAAGGACTTGAAGTGAAATTGTCAAGGTGGAGCCTTGCTAGACAAGCCAGGGACTCAGATCTAATTGGAAGATGCAAGGGAGGGAAGCTCCCAGAGCTTTTGAGGCAGTAAGTAAGAGCACTGTTCTCTTAGGCGGATTCCTCCAGATTTTTTTCCAGCGAGGCTTGAGGACACCCTTAAAGACCAGGGGAAACGAGTAGTCTCCCGGACTCTGCTGCTCGTGAAGATTAATTTGGTGACACAAATATCTGCTCCCAGGCTGGGGAGATGGCTCTTAAGATACCCGGAGGGAGAACTCTATGATCTCAGAGCCCTTGGAATATTTGCAGCAGCAAAGCCACATTGTCCCATGGAATGTCTCTTCCACTTTTAATGAGGGGCCTGAAGGCACTGTATAAAAAAAATGGCCAAATTATTAAATTATCACTCTACAGGGCATCTTATATTAGTCCTAATTAAATGATGCTTTTCATAGTTACAAACAGTGCTAAAAAAAGAAGAAAAAAAAAAGGATTCTCATGTTTAATCCAGACCTAACAGAAGTAGGAAGCCTTAGAAATTTCTACAAGAGGCACGGTGCCCCTCAACTCACTGGAGGGCACAGGTAGTGAGTTTTCAGATACTGCCCTGCATTTTAAAATTCCCAGTTACCCCAGCGACTGCCTGGTTCACCAAAACTCAGACACCTTCTTTCATCCCAACAAGAAATGCTTGTGGGACTTTTACTTTCAGCTATAATGGAGAAATAGGTTTACATTAGAAATAGGTCCATGTAGGTTTACTGGGTTTACATTCAGACCATAAACTAGAAAAAAAAAAATCAATGTATAAGGAATGATGCAGACACATAGTGGATAAGAAAAAGAACCAGCAGAAGGAAAAATAAATGAGCTGAAGCCTGCAGTTGTTGTTCAGTCACTAAGTTATGTCTAACTCTTCGCAACCCCGTGGACTGCAGCATGCCAGGCTTCCCTGTCCTTCACCAGATCCCAGAATTTGCTCAGTCTCATGCCCAATGAGTCAATGATGCCATCCAACCCTCCAGAGGCCCCTCTCCATAGCTTATGGCATGGAGAGGGCTCCCATGCCACAGGGCAGGAAGGGGGAACCCAAATAAGGAATATTTGGAGTGTATTTGCTGGGTATCAGCTACAAGATGCTGGACACAGGACACAGTAGCAAGTGAGAGAGACAAGGTCTTTCCCTAACTGCGCTTACATGATTTGGGAAGAGACTAAAATGGGGTAATTTCAGCTGATGCCTGAGCAGCTGGCAAGAACCACTTGTAAGCTTTTCTTCCCAACTCCGTATTCTGTGATGTAGGAGAGTATTTTTACTGCAGAAGTTGGCAGGGCTTGGTTTTCTTGTTGTTGTTGCTCTTTTATCTACTGGGTTTTTTTTCCCCTCCTTTGTTTTATTTTCAGATAGTGTGGTCAGGGAAGGCTTTATAAGGGAGTGTCATTTCTGTCGAAGCATGAGCCAGTTATTCATGAGGCTAGCCCTAGGAGGAATGGCCCAGCAGAGACGATCGCACCTGCAAACACCCTACATCCACGTCCTCCACTCGTTGATGCTGATATCAAGACAGAAGCTTCAGCCTTCCTTATGATCTTTTAATGAGACTTGTGTTCCACTAGTCTATTAGTCATCCTTCTTCCAAGTCAACGTAGTGGAAAATATCTTTTAGAATCTCATACCTGGATCCTCATGTTTGTTTTCAGATTGTCTCTGACATTCTGAGTCTGTATCTTTTCTTCTTCTTCTTTTTTAATTATTCCATAGTGGAATTTTACCACTCATTCCCAGGAATGTTTCTTTATTTCTTTGTCAGGGGAGAATGCTGTTCTGTAGCTCTAGTTTCTTACACAGTCTGTGACATTCATTTATAGTTACAGCAGATTTAAAAACAAAAATTGGACTGTTCCTTTTACCTCTAGAGGTGTTAGGACTGCAGCCTGGGAAGGGGAAAGAGACTTTGAAGACATTTTCCAGAAGTATTTTTTTGAGCACCAGGATGTCTTCAGAGAATTTGCAGCGTTGACCCTGAAGGAATGACCAGACTGGAGCCATGCCCTGAGTCACCGCCAGGTCAATGTTAATTGATAATGATGCTTTTATGGCAAAAGCTGAACTGACCCTCCATTCCATTCTTAATATGCACAGCAACAGCGGAGAGGAGAAATCCATAGTTCATGACCCTGTAAGATTTATGTCTCAAGCCTTTCCAAGGCTCCATCCTTCTGTTTTGTCTTGGCCTGATTTGTTCACTACTTTCAAACGTTCTCTGATATAACCCCTCCGTCCTCTCACTATGCAAATGCGATCTTCCAGGAGGAGCAAGGTCATGCCTCCCTCCCTTCTGCCCTTCTGCCTTTCCGTTCTTTCTTTTATTTTTGCATTTTCTAATGTCTGCAGTTTTTAAAGACCAGGATCCGTGTGTGTTCATTTGGTCAGTTATGTCCGACTCTTTTTGACCCCATCAACTGTAGCCTGCCAGGCTCCTCTGTCCAGGGGATTTTCCAGGCAAGAATACTGGAGTGGGTTGCCATTTCCTCCTCTAGGAAATCGTTCCTACCCAGGGATCGAACCCACCTCTCCTGCATTAGCAGGCGAATTCTTTACCACCTGGGAAGCCCAAAGCTTAAAATTTTGCCTGACAATTCAGAATGGATGTTAGACTTACAGGGCAGTGAGGCCATGCTAAACACTGATCCACAGACACGCACAGGGAAGGAACGTACATGTGGCGGAAGTCACAGTTCAGATGAAGACCTCCAAGTGCCCATGCCGTGGGGCTACGGTGCACAGTTCATTCCAGAAGGTACTGGGTGTTGCCCAGATGAAGCACTGTGGTAAGCCCCAGCTGCAAGGGAATTCTTAAGGCAGAATGGAGTCAGCTAGGGTAGTCCGAACGCTAGGGCAGTCACAACCTTAAAGAGTTCGTGAGTTGAGAAGGCTGCTTCTGGAGGCTAAGAAGAGCCTGGTAGATGGTGGCATCTAACCGCAGAGGGAGCTGAGCCTGTCTGCAGAGAGTTCTTTTGTTCTCCTTGTTCTCCTCTGATGCCATCAATATATACCAGGCTCTAGGCATTAAGGATAAAGAATAGACACCCAGTTCTTATTCTTTTAGGGCTCATGGCTTAGCTGGGATAAAAGATAAATTGACAGTTTCGGTTGAATATTGAATCAACCCTAAATCTTCATTGGAAGGACTGGCGCTGAAGCTCCAATACACTGGCTACCTGATGCGAAGAGCCGACTCACTGGAAAAGACCCTGATGCTGGAAAAGACTGAGGGCAAGAGAAAGGAGTGGCAGAGGATGAGATGTTTGGATAACATCACTGACTCAATGGACATGAATTTGAGCAAACTGCAGGAGACAGTGGAGGACAGAGGAGCCTAGTGTGCTGCAGTCCATGGGGTTGCAAAAAGTTGCACACGATTTAGCAACTGCACAACAGCAACATTGTCTAAGAGCATGCTAGGAGCGGTAAAACGGCCAGGGGCATAAAACCTCCCAAGGCAACTCAGGGATGATTATTCATTCACTGCTGTCTTCAAGCCCTGTACTCAATGCTTTCCATGCCTTCTGTGATCCTTAAAGCAATCCTGTATCTTATATCCTCTAATGGGAAAGTCCATTTTATTGACTAGCAATCTGAGCCCAGAAAGGTTAACCAACACATTTATAGTTGCACAGCACGTAGTAGAAAAAAAGATTCAAACCAAGAAAATCGAATTATTGAGTCATTAGTCTTGGTCATTAGCTGTTCTGACACGTAGCTGGAGTAACCGAGATGCAACCCTCTGGATCTCAGTTTCGTCTCTGGAAATATGGGTATATTCATGTCACTGTAATTCTAAAACTGAGCAGCTGACTTTGAATGTAAAAGAATTCAGAGGAGTGGTTCAGGCACCTTCAGCCCTCACCCTTTTAAAAACAAACTTCCCAGGTATAGCTTCTTGGGGTTTTCCCTGGTGGCTCAGGTGGTGAAAGAACCTGCATGCACTGCAGAAGTTCTGGGTTTGATCCCTAGGTCGGGAAGATTCCCTGGATCTTGGCAACCCACTCCAGTATTCTTGCCTGGAGAATTCCAACTTGTTTCTGGCTGCCAAGCTCCTGGTTGGTTTCATTTTCTCACACAAAGCCAAATGCATGACAGCAAACCTGTAATTCCGGCCACATTATCACCATGTCCTAACCAGGCAAGCTTATTAGCTCAGACAATTAAGAAAATACAAGTTGAAAATATTTGGTTATTAGGGAGAAAGGAATAGTATATTAATAAATCCAAGAGGTTGTGACAATTAGCACTTCTCGTCATAAAAATCAAGGAGAGCAACTAAGGAAATGGATATTATGTTTATTATTTAGCATTTCCATAGCATTTTGCATTTATTAAATGCCTGATAATTGTTCTTGTCTGTTTCTTTCAGTTATAACTCCAATAAAGGACATTTGCTATTCTAGTGGGCAGCATCCGGGGCCTTTAAGGAAGAGCTCATTAAATTACTTTTCAAGTAATCTTCCTATCCTCCTGCTCAACTCAGATTTAAGTAAAGAAAGAAAACACCCAGAAATCCTGCTGAAATGTAAATTATTTTATCCCTCTTCTTGGTTCAAAGCCCTCCAGTGGCTCCCCCATTCCTCTCAAAGTAAAACCCAAATCCCACAAATGCAAGTTGATTGGATCCTCCAAGAGAAGAAAAGCAGACGTGGAAATTTAAATAAACCCCTCAGTTGATAATAGAATACCAAAGTTAACTTCTTAGTTTGGAGAAATGCATGTGATTAGGAAAGACGCTAACTTCAGGGGAAGTTGGGTGAAGGGTGCGGCTTCCCAGGTGGTTCTAGTGGTAAAGAAACCACTTGGCAACGCAGGAGACACAGGAGACGTGGGTTAGATCCCTAGGTCTTGGTGCTACATTCTAATAATAATTATTTACTTTATTGTTTACTAGGACTTCCCTGATGGCTCAGGGGGTAAAAACTCTGCCTGCAATGCAGGAGACACAGCAGACTTGGTTTCTTTCCCTGGGTCAGGAAGATCCTCTGGAAGAGGGAATGGCTACCTATTCCAGTATTCTTGTCTGGAGGATCCCATGGACAGCAGAGCCTGGTGGGCTACAGTCCATGGGGTTGTAAAAGTTGGACACGACTGAGCACTTATATATCCGTTGTTTACCGTGAGTCTGCAAAACAATTATTAAAAACCCATTTTACAGATAAGGCAATGGAGATTGCGTGGAGAACTAATTTGCTCCACAACGCACAGCCGTCCTGGGGCCCAGGTCTGGAACCCACATGGTTCTGATCCTAGACTCTAGCTCTTCATCAGTTCTCGGCACTGTCTTATCATCAAGGAGAATTTTAAAGCAACCGACAAAGTGATCAGAATGCAACTCTTCCACGGACTAGCTATTCTCGAACTTTGCCAGCATTTCTTAAACTATGTACCAGAAGCCACTTTTTTTGGAATTGCCTGGATGCTTGTTACAAACGTGCATCCCTGGCTTCCGTCAGTGATGGGGTAGTAAATGTTTAACTGTCCTTGGCCACTGACAGGGCAGGAGGGGTTCGGTTTGCGTGGTGTAAATACTTTTCCTATGGCCCATTTCAAGCTACTAGTGCCTTGTCACTGAATGCAGAGTTGGCTAAAGATGCACAGTAGCAAAACATTATGTAGAATTTCTACCATTCAGATATTAAAGAAACAGAAGTTTCAAAGGCATCTCTAAATTATCATAAATTATCATATTTACATACTATCGCATTATTGTATTTACATATTATCATATTTATGTATTATCATATTACCGTATCATAAATTAGTAAAGTATTAGTAAACAAAAATTAGGAAGCAGAGTTTGAATACTTAGAACCTTTTAATATATTTTATTTCAAGGTGGGTTTATATCATTTTTAATTTTTTAATTGAAGTACAATTGCTTTATAAGGTTGTGTGTGTTTCTGCTGCACAACAACGAGAATGAGCAGTCTGTACACACGTGTCCCCTCCCTCTTGAGCTTCGGTCCCGCCCGCCCCCTTCCCACCTCGAGGGCATCACAGAGCACCGAGCTGGGCTCCCCTGCACTACAGGGCAGCTTCCCACTAGCTAACAGTTTCACACACAGTAGTGTGTATATGGTAGTGCTACTGGCTCAATTTCCCACCCTCTTATTTAATTTTTTTCAAGGCTGTGTTCAACAACAGGCTCACAATAGCTCTGACAAATGAATCACTGGTTCTCGCCATTCCATGGGGGGAGAGGCTGCAGCATCCCTTTGCATATGTGTGCTTAATTGCTCAGCCGTGTCCCTCTCTTTGCAACCCCATGGACTGTAGCCCACCAGGCTCCTTTGTCCGTGGAATATTCTGGGCAAGAATACTGGAGTGGGTTGCCATGCCCTCCACCAGGGGACCTTCCCCACCCAGGGATTGAACCCTTGTCTCTTGCATCTTCTGCACTGACAGGTGAATTCTTTACCACTAGCACCGCTTGGGGAAGCCCACAGCACCCCTTGGCTTCAGACTAAGGAAAATCAACAGTGGAAAGGCTAGGACCCTGGAATCTGCATTTCCAAGGAGTCCTGCTCTGGGTGATCCTGCTCTGGGCTCAGATTCCAGAGCCGGTGTCATAAGCCTCTTTCAGAGCATCTTTGGAGTAAGTGGATGAAAATAACCTGTAACAGGACAAGCATCTAGAAAATGTAGATGGGGATCCATATTCCTCGTGGATGCTCATCTGCAGTTCAGCGAAATGAACTCCACTGTTACTCATCTTAAAAGATTTTTCTAAAAATTGCATAAAAATATTGCAGAGCTTTATTTTATTTTGCCCTTCAGTGAAGGATGGTTGCTCTCTGTGAAAGCACAGGCAGTAAATCGTGTTCCCCTCCCAGTCAACAGAGGAGGAAGGTTCAGAGGCCTCTCCTGAAAGGTTTAGGCAAAGATAACAAAATGTCAGGAAAGCTGCAGGGCAAGGCTGCATGGAAAAGGAGGCTGGTAATCTCAGATTCAATATAAAAAGATCAAAAGCATCAAATAATCAGTCACAGGTGAGCCTCCCCATCAGAATGTTCCATCAGCCTTGGAATTCAACCTTGTGATTGTATTAGGGTGTATACATTATAAACTCCCTTTCTCTCTTGCTCTTTCTGTCTCTCTGTTTCATATACATACGTGTGTGTGTGTATGCTCTGCTTGGCTGCTCAGTTGTGTCCAACTCTTTGCAACCCCATGGATTGTAGCCCGCCGGGCTCATTTGTTCATGGAATTCTCCAGGCCAGAATACTGGAGTGGGTTGCCATGCCCTCCTCCAGGGGATCTTCCCAACCCAGGGATCAAACTCAGGTCTCCTACATTCCAGGCAGATTCTTTACCCTCTGAGTCACCAGGGAAGCCCAAGAATACTGGAGTGAGTAGCCCATCCCTTCTCCAGGGTATTTTCCTGACCCAGGAATTGAACTGGGGTCTCCTGCATTTCAGGTGGCTTCTTTACCAGCTGAGCTACCAAGGAAGCCCCTCTCTCTGTGACCTCATAGAGAAAGCTAGGTGCATCTGGGATCCATAAGAAATTCTTGTATGACTAACCATTCGAAACCATTTGAGAAACCTTTTGAAAAATCACCTGCCTCCCCCTACCCCACCCTACCCCCACCCCCATCAGCCTTAAAAATGCATGTCTCCTTTTTAGGTAGAGGAATTAATTCAGAGAGACGGTATACCCCTCAAAATCAAGGGTAACCTAATAGCTGTGTGCAAACCCAGATACACACAAGATCCAACCCAGGGCTTGGGGTGTGTCCTCTAAATGGTGGTTTTGCTTTTTGAAGGTGTCTCAAGAGCATTGCTGTGTCGTGACAAATGTTTACTCAGTGCTCACAAAAACACCTCAAGTCACCGGTCATCACTGTGCGTGCACTGTGGTTTTAATCCTCCCCATCTTCTGGTTCTTTTCCAGACACATTGAAGGTAGCCCATCAGTGCTCTTTGGAGGAATGAATTTATAGAAGGTGAGGTGTAGAGGGGCCATGTAACAAGTCCAAGGTCAAATAATTGGGAATAGAGCTCCACTTTCATTTGGTTTCTTAGTCCAGACATGAAAGCTCAACACTGCTGCCTCCCTAAAGAATATAACAGTGACTCTGAGATACATCAGAGTCACTCATGAGGAATGATTATAAATGATTCATCTTGGGTCCAGGATTGTGAGTAATTGGTTGTGGGGTAGGGCCAAGAAACGTGCATTTTCAACTAACTTCCCCACGTCGCTTAGATGTGGTCTGAATATGCCTATAAATAGATTGATGTTGTTCACACAACTCTCTACCTCTCCAACCATAGGCGAACCTGTCCACCTTTCAGAACACAAAACCTGCATCTTACTAGGAGGACCAGCAACATCAACCCGCTGGATCTCTCATGCCAGTCTCCCCACTCACCCTTCCTGAGTCACAGAGCCTTGACTAGTCAACTTTATAGGTACCTGGAAGCCCACCAAATTCAATGCTCTCATGTTTGCAGATGCCTTAAATTTCAATCCAGAAACAGGACACAGTGAGAGATGGACAAAAGTTGGGCTTGAATCCAAGTCTCTTGAATTGAAGGACCTCAGATATCTAAAGGTTCAATGGCTGTAGTCCAATGACAACAGGTCTTCCCTGTTGTTCAAACAGTAAAGAATCTGCCTGTTGCAAGAGACCCGGGTTTGATCCCTGGGTTGGGAAGATCCTCTGGAGAAGGGAATGGCAATCTACTCCAGTATTTTTACCTGGAGAATCCAATGGACAGAGAAGCCTGGGGGCTACAGTCCATGGGATCCCAAAGAGCTGGACACGACTGAGCGACTAACGCCACTACTACCAATGAGTAAACAAGCTTTCTGGTCGCTGCATTGGTTTCCATATTCTCATCTGCTCTGTGGGAGCATCTTGCTTTTCCCTTTAACCCACAAAAATGGAAATCGTTGCTGATAGATACACAACATCCTGAAGGAGTCAAAGCCCTTTCTGGGACATAATTCCATTTGCTTCTCTCTGACCCAGGAGGGAGGTGGTATCATTTTCCTTAAACAAATGAAGAGTTGGAGACTCTGAGAAGGCAGGTGACTTGCCCTAGGTCATGTAGTATCACACCTACCGCCAAAATCTTAGCTCTCGCAGCCTCATCCTGTTCTTATTAGAGCGATGAATGACATAACTAGAGAGATGGCCCAGGACTGGGAGCTCTTTCTCCTTTTTCTCACC